>OX467717.1:0-2512692 GCA_950111635.1 Agelastica alni
TAACCTAACCTAACCTAACCTAACCTAACCTAACCTAACCTAACCTAACCTAACCTAACCTAACCTAACCTAACCTAACCTAACCTAACCTAACCTAACCTAACCTAACCTAACCTAACCTAACCTAACCTAACCTAACCTAACCTAACCTAACCTAACCTAACCTAACCTAACCTAACCTAACCTAACCTAACCTAACCTAACCTAACCTAACCTAACCTAACCTAACCTAACCTAACCTAACCTAACCTAACCTAACCTAACCTAACCTAACCTAACCTAACCTAACCTAACCTAACCTAACCTAACCTAACCTAACCTAACCTAACCTAACCTAACCTAACCTAACCTAACCTAACCTAACCTAACCTAACCTAACCTAACCTAACCTAACCTAACCTAACCTAACCTAACCTAACCTAACCTAACCTAACCTAACCTAACCTAACCTAACCTAACCTAACCTAACCTAACCTAACCTAACCTAACCTAACCTAACCTAACCTAACCTAACCTAACCTAACCTAACCTAACCTAACCTAACCTAACCTAACCTAACCTAACCTAACCTAACCTAACCTAACCTAACCTAACCTAACCTAACCTAACCTAACCTAACCTAACCTAACCTAACCTAACCTAACCTAACCTAACCTAACCTAACCTAACCTAACCTAACCTAACCTAACCTAACCTAACCTAACCTAACCTAACCTAACCTAACCTAACCTAACCTAACCTAACCTAACCTAACCTAACCTAACCTAACCTAACCTAACCTAACCTAACCTAACCTAACCTAACCTAACCTAACCTAACCTAACCTAACCTAACCTAACCTAACCTAACCTAACCTAACCTAACCTAACCTAACCTAACCTAACCTAACCTAACCTAACCTAACCTAACCTAACCTAACCTAACCTAACCTAACCTAACCTAACCTAACCTAACCTAACCTAACCTAACCTAACCTAACCTAACCTAACCTAACCTAACCTAACCTAACCTAACCTAACCTAACCTAACCTAACCTAACCTAACCTAACCTAACCTAACCTAACCTAACCTAACCTAACCTAACCTAACCTAACCTAACCTAACCTAACCTAACCTAACCTAACCTAACCTAACCTAACCTAACCTAACCTAACCTAACCTAACCTAACCTAACCTAACCTAACCTAACCTAACCTAACCTAACCTAACCTAACCTAACCTAACCTAACCTAACCTAACCTAACCTAACCTAACCTAACCTAACCTAACCTAACCTAACCTAACCTAACCTAACCTAACCTAACCTAACCTAACCTAACCTAACCTAACCTAACCTAACCTAACCTAACCTAACCTAACCTAACCTAACCTAACCTAACCTAACCTAACCTAACCTAACCTAACCTAACCTAACCTAACCTAACCTAACCTAACCTAACCTAACCTAACCTAACCTAACCTAACCTAACCTAACCTAACCTAACCTAACCTAACCTAACCTAACCTAACCTAACCTAACCTAACCTAACCTAACCTAACCTAACCTAACCTAACCTAACCTAACCTAACCTAACCTAACCTAACCTAACCTAACCTAACCTAACCTAACCTAACCTAACCTAACCTAACCTAACCTAACCTAACCTAACCTAACCTAACCTAACCTAACCTAACCTAACCTAACCTAACCTAACCTAACCTAACCTAACCTAACCTAACCTAACCTAACCTAACCTAACCTAACCTAACCTAACCTAACCTAACCTAACCTAACCTAACCTAACCTAACCTAACCTAACCTAACCTAACCTAACCTAACCTAACCTAACCTAACCTAACCTAACCTAACCTAACCTAACCTAACCTAACCTAACCTAACCTAACCTAACCTAACCTAACCTAACCTAACCTAACCTAACCTAACCTAACCTAACCTAACCTAACCTAACCTAACCTAACCTAACCTAACCTAACCTAACCTAACCTAACCTAACCTAACCTAACCTAACCTAACCTAACCTAACCTAACCTAACCTAACCTAACCTAACCTAACCTAACCTAACCTAACCTAACCTAACCTAACCTAACCTAACCTAACCTAACCTAACCTAACCTAACCTAACCTAACCTAACCTAACCTAACCTAACCTAACCTAACCTAACCTAACCTAACCTAACCTAACCTAACCTAACCTAACCTAACCTAACCTAACCTAACCTAACCTAACCTAACCTAACCTAACCTAACCTAACCTAACCTAACCTAACCTAACCTAACCTAACCTAACCTAACCTAACCTAACCTAACCTAACCTAACCTAACCTAACCTAACCTAACCTAACCTAACCTAACCTAACCTAACCTAACCTAACCTAACCTAACCTAACCTAACCTAACCTAACCTAACCTAACCTAACCTAACCTAACCTAACCTAACCTAACCTAACCTAACCTAACCTAACCTAACCTAACCTAACCTAACCTAACCTAACCTAACCTAACCTAACCTAACCTAACCTAACCTAACCTAACCTAACCTAACCTAACCTAACCTAACCTAACCTAACCTAACCTAACCTAACCTAACCTAACCTAACCTAACCTAACCTAACCTAACCTAACCTAACCTAACCTAACCTAACCTAACCTAACCTAACCTAACCTAACCTAACCTAACCTAACCTAACCTAACCTAACCTAACCTAACCTAACCTAACCTAACCTAACCTAACCTAACCTAACCTAACCTAACCTAACCTAACCTAACCTAACCTAACCTAACCTAACCTAACCTAACCTAACCTAACCTAACCTAACCTAACCTAACCTAACCTAACCTAACCTAACCTAACCTAACCTAACCTAACCTAACCTAACCTAACCTAACCTAACCTAACCTAACCTAACCTAACCTAACCTAACCTAACCTAACCTAACCTAACCTAACCTAACCTAACCTAACCTAACCTAACCTAACCTAACCTAACCTAACCTAACCTAACCTAACCTAACCTAACCTAACCTAACCTAACCTAACCTAACCTAACCTAACCTAACCTAACCTAACCTAACCTAACCTAACCTAACCTAACCTAACCTAACCTAACCTAACCTAACCTAACCTAACCTAACCTAACCTAACCTAACCTAACCTAACCTAACCTAACCTAACCTAACCTAACCTAACCTAACCTAACCTAACCTAACCTAACCTAACCTAACCTAACCTAACCTAACCTAACCTAACCTAACCTAACCTAACCTAACCTAACCTAACCTAACCTAACCTAACCTAACCTAACCTAACCTAACCTAACCTAACCTAACCTAACCTAACCTAACCTAACCTAACCTAACCTAACCTAACCTAACCTAACCTAACCTAACCTAACCTAACCTAACCTAACCTAACCTAACCTAACCTAACCTAACCTAACCTAACCTAACCTAACCTAACCTAACCTAACCTAACCTAACCTAACCTAACCTAACCTAACCTAACCTAACCTAACCTAACCTAACCTAACCTAACCTAACCTAACCTAACCTAACCTAACCTAACCTAACCTAACCTAACCTAACCTAACCTAACCTAACCTAACCTAACCTAACCTAACCTAACCTAACCTAACCTAACCTAACCTAACCTAACCTAACCTAACCTAACCTAACCTAACCTAACCTAACCTAACCTAACCTAACCTAACCTAACCTAACCTAACCTAACCTAACCTAACCTAACCTAACCTAACCTAACCTAACCTAACCTAACCTAACCTAACCTAACCTAACCTAACCTAACCTAACCTAACCTAACCTAACCTAACCTAACCTAACCTAACCTAACCTAACCTAACCTAACCTAACCTAACCTAACCTAACCTAACCTAACCTAACCTAACCTAACCTAACCTAACCTAACCTAACCTAACCTAACCTAACCTAACCTAACCTAACCTAACCTAACCTAACCTAACCTAACCTAACCTAACCTAACCTAACCTAACCTAACCTAACCTAACCTAACCTAACCTAACCTAACCTAACCTAACCTAACCTAACCTAACCTAACCTAACCTAACCTAACCTAACCTAACCTAACCTAACCTAACCTAACCTAACCTAACCTAACCTAACCTAACCTAACCTAACCTAACCTAACCTAACCTAACCTAACCTAACCTAACCTAACCTAACCTAACCTAACCTAACCTAACCTAACCTAACCTAACCTAACCTAACCTAACCTAACCTAACCTAACCTAACCTAACCTAACCTAACCTAACCTAACCTAACCTAACCTAACCTAACCTAACCTAACCTAACCTAACCTAACCTAACCTAACCTAACCTAACCTAACCTAACCTAACCTAACCTAACCTAACCTAACCTAACCTAACCTAACCTAACCTAACCTAACCTAACCTAACCTAACCTAACCTAACCTAACCTAACCTAACCTAACCTAACCTAACCTAACCTAACCTAACCTAACCTAACCTAACCTAACCTAACCTAACCTAACCTAACCTAACCTAACCTAACCTAACCTAACCTAACCTAACCTAACCTAACCTAACCTAACCTAACCTAACCTAACCTAACCTAACCTAACCTAACCTAACCTAACCTAACCTAACCTAACCTAACCTAACCTAACCTAACCTAACCTAACCTAACCTAACCTAACCTAACCTAACCTAACCTAACCTAACCTAACCTAACCTAACCTAACCTAACCTAACCTAACCTAACCTAACCTAACCTAACCTAACCTAACCTAACCTAACCTAACCTAACCTAACCTAACCTAACCTAACCTAACCTAACCTAACCTAACCTAACCTAACCTAACCTAACCTAACCTAACCTAACCTAACCTAACCTAACCTAACCTAACCTAACCTAACCTAACCTAACCTAACCTAACCTAACCTAACCTAACCTAACCTAACCTAACCTAACCTAACCTAACCTAACCTAACCTAACCTAACCTAACCTAACCTAACCTAACCTAACCTAACCTAACCTAACCTAACCTAACCTAACCTAACCTAACCTAACCTAACCTAACCTAACCTAACCTAACCTAACCTAACCTAACCTAACCTAACCTAACCTAACCTAACCTAACCTAACCTAACCTAACCTAACCTAACCTAACCTAACCTAACCTAACCTAACCTAACCTAACCTAACCTAACCTAACCTAACCTAACCTAACCTAACCTAACCTAACCTAACCTAACCTAACCTAACCTAACCTAACCTAACCTAACCTAACCTAACCTAACCTAACCTAACCTAACCTAACCTAACCTAACCTAACCTAACCTAACCTAACCTAACCTAACCTAACCTAACCTAACCTAACCTAACCTAACCTAACCTAACCTAACCTAACCTAACCTAACCTAACCTAACCTAACCTAACCTAACCTAACCTAACCTAACCTAACCTAACCTAACCTAACCTAACCTAACCTAACCTAACCTAACCTAACCTAACCTAACCTAACCTAACCTAACCTAACCTAACCTAACCTAACCTAACCTAACCTAACCTAACCTAACCTAACCTAACCTAACCTAACCTAACCTAACCTAACCTAACCTAACCTAACCTAACCTAACCTAACCTAACCTAACCTAACCTAACCTAACCTAACCTAACCTAACCTAACCTAACCTAACCTAACCTAACCTAACCTAACCTAACCTAACCTAACCTAACCTAACCTAACCTAACCTAACCTAACCTAACCTAACCTAACCTAACCTAACCTAACCTAACCTAACCTAACCTAACCTAACCTAACCTAACCTAACCTAACCTAACCTAACCTAACCTAACCTAACCTAACCTAACCTAACCTAACCTAACCTAACCTAACCTAACCTAACCTAACCTAACCTAACCTAACCTAACCTAACCTAACCTAACCTAACCTAACCTAACCTAACCTAACCTAACCTAACCTAACCTAACCTAACCTAACCTTTTTTTTTTTTTTTTTTTTTTTTTTTTTTTTTTTTTTTTTTTTGGAAGTGGGGAATCTTCAACAAGACTGGAAGCCGGCTAGTCCGGCCAGTGTGGGTTTCTAACCCCCCCAGTTCGCCAGCCAATACACCCACCAAAAACAAAAGGTGTGTGTATCCACTGTCGCCCCGAGTGAGCCAGCATCGCCACTAAACCCCACTCCCCTCACCCGTACTGTGGGACCACCCTTTCGGGCATTACTTCACAGCACAGATGGGTCAAGTATATGGTACGTAAGTACAATAACTAAACTACACTTAAAATCAATAAAGGACCAATAAAAGCAAATAAATAAATAAATAAATACATAAAAAGGGACTAACTCATAAAAAATTTTAAATAGATAAATAGATAAATAGATATATATATATATAGAAAAAGCCAAACAAAATAAAATATACGAGGATGCTATCACAAGGAACTACTCCATTTCTCCCTCCCTTTTTTCCCTATCCTGAGCGACTCTCTCATCTACCTCCTTTTTCCCCATAATCGCTCTGAAATACTCTACAAGAATCTGCCACTTTTCTTCTGACTCCAGCATACTTCTGACAGTATTTTCCACCCTCAATGTAATCCCAAGCTTACTCTCTACCTCCGCCCTCTCATTTTCCCACCTCTTACATAAAAACACCGTATGTTCGACATCATCCCTATCACCGCAATACATACATTTTTCGTCCCTCGCCTTACCAATCCTGTAGGTATACACCCTAAAGCACCCATGCCCCGAAAGCACTTGTGTTGTGAAGTAGTCTAATTTTCGATGCTTACATCCCAACCAGTCTTCTACCTCCCCTATAACCTTCCGGGTCCATGCCCCCTTTGAACTCCCTTCCCTCAACCTGCTCACCCACTTCTTCTCTATTTCTTCCTCTATTAACGCTTTATTTTCCCTGCCCCTCTTCCACATTTGTACCCTCTCTTCAACCAAGAGATCAATCGGTGGTATACCGGTAATTAACTGGATCGCGTCATTTGATACTGTCCTATACCCTGACGCAATCCTCAAAAGCATGATCCTCTGTACCTTCATCATATCTTCTTTATATTTTTTAGTATTCATAGCCCCCCCCCATATTGGGGCACCGTACAATAAGATGGACTTTACTACCCCCCACAACATCTTTCTTTTAAAATCCCCTGGCCCCCCTATATTTGGGAGCACCCTGATCAGCGCTGCCGCCCTATCTCCCGCCTTCTTAACTACCTCCCTAATGTGCGGCCCAAAATATATACCCCTATCTAGCCAGATACCCAGATACTTGCATTCCCTCCCCGGTTCTATCTGGTACCCCCCCATTTCAAAAATAACATTTCGCCCTCTGGGCCCATACAGCACCAGCGCCGCAGTTTTTTCTGGGGCCAACTCCATCCCCTTCTCCCTCATCCATCTCCCCACTTTCCACAATGCCTCGTTTACCTTAATTTCGAGGTCTGGACCATCTTTGGCCGTCGCCACAATCGCGACGTCATCCGCGAAACCTACTATCTCTACTCCTTCCGGAAGTTTCATCCTCATAAGAGGATCATAGAAGATATTCCACATGGTCGGTCCTAAGACCGAACCCTGTGGAATACCCGCCGTGACCTCATAAAATTTCCCCCCACCCATCATTATTCTCCTACCCTGAAAATAACGCGTAAGCCCCTTTAATAAGTAGCGTGGAAAATGCCTTCTCTCCAGTTCCCCCAGTATGTGCCTGGTCGGAACTGAGTTGAAAGCATTTTTCACGTCTAGCATCACCACGACGCACCATCTCTCCTTTCCCCTACCTATCCTCACGCTATTTGCCCTCCCAAGAATTCTTTCCACCGCCATCACCGTCGACTTCCCTTCCCTGAACCCGTATTGGTTTTCCGCCAAGTCACCACTATCCCTCACCGCGCCATCTAATCTCCCCCTAACCAAGTGCTCATAAAATTTAGCTATCGCATTTGTCAGGCATAGTGGTCTATATGATGAGGTCTCCCCCTCCGGTCTACCCACCTTTGGTATTAATACCAACCTTGCAGTTTTCCACGTTAACGGAAAATCCCCCCTTTTCATAAGGTCGTTAACCCAATGTTTAACCTCCCTTATATGGTCCTCCACGAAGTGCTTAACACATTCTACTGGTATGCCGTCCGGTCCTGGTGCTTTGCCGGTCTTAAGTTTTTGTACCGCCTTCTCGATTTCTCCCACCGTAACTTCTGGAACTTCCTCCTCTTCCCCCGTTTTTACATAGACAGCTTTCTCCCCTCTTGGGAATAGAGCCTTAACTATCTCTTCCTTCTTATCACTGGCCAGCTGAAAAGATGCGCCTCCACCCTTAAATGCCCTAGTTACTATTTTGTACCCCTGCCCCCATATATCATCTTCCAGCTCGTCGCATAAACTCTTCCACTGCTTCTTCTTCTCTTTCTTTATCTCTTTTCTGAGAATCTTCCTTTGTCCCTTATACACTTCCCATGCCCTCTCCCTCTCGTTGCCCCTGGTTGCTTTCATTACCCCCCTCCTTGCTTTAATACACTCCCCCCTTAATTCCCCCATTTTTTCGTTCCACCAATATTGGCTATATTTTACCCTCCCCTTCTGAAATTTCGCTTTGCTTCCCGCTTTTAATAGTATCTCTTCCATCTGTTCGTATCTACCCATTTCCCCTCCCATCTTTTTAATTAATTCATCGACTTCCGATTTAAATACCCCCCGATCTACACTATAGTATCCCTGAATTTGCAATTTTTTTTCCACTCCATCCTTAACCTCATAAACTATGTGCTGGTGGAGTGATAACGTCTCTCCATCCAACACCTGCCACCCCCGCATCTTCCCCGCCAACATCCCTGTAACTAGAGTTAAGTCTATGAATGACTCTGATGAACCCCTCACAAAAGTCGGCTTATTTCCCCGATTCGCTATAACCAGCCCTAACTGGGCGGCCCATTCCAATATATAATTCCCCCTTTCATCATTTGCCGCCGCCCCCCATCCTGTAGCCTTAGCATTAAAATCCCCCGCTATGATGCATTTCTCCCTCCCCCCCTTTTCAACCAGGTTCATTATCCCGTCTATAATTGTTTTGAACTCATCAAAACTTATGTTCGGCGATATATATCCCCCTATCACCCTTATTTTCTCCATTTCCACCCCGATATATCCCTTCCCTCTATTAACCTTCCTAACCCTGATCTGTTTATTTTTGAAAAATACTCCCACATCCTTTCTTAAATCTACTTCCCACCCACTCGATGCCGACTTCCTTTTATTCACTTCCCCTACTATTATTAGATCGCATCCCTCCTCCTCCGCCACCTTACATGCCAGGTCCTGGGCCTGTGCGGATCTTCCTACATTCACTTGTAGCACCTTAAGCATTTTGGTGTCGCTTTTATCTCCTCCCCACCCTCTGCCCTTCTTTCACCAAATTCCTAAATATAGGGCATCTGGTCGAATCCGACCGATGTGCCTCATTGCACCTTCTACAGTGCACTTCATTTTTGCATTCCTGCGCTTGGTGCCCATCCCCCCAACATCTATGACACTTAGTCTCCGCACTAGCCGCCTTACACTCCCTCTGGGAGTGCCCAAACTCCTTACACCTAAAGCACCTCATGGGCTGCACCCTTCTTCTGATATTGCAGTTGACCAGGCCTATGGGCACCCTCCCCACATCACACAGGCGGTCCGCCGCTCTTCTATTTGCCTTCAGGGTAATGGTCTGTCTTCCATACCCCAGGCTTCTCCTCCCCCTTATTTCCATAGATCCCCTATCCATGGGGTGTACCAGATACCTAACCTGCTCCAATACCTCCCTATCCTCTACCGTTTCATCAACATCATAGATAAACAATTGGGATTCCGGCTCCCTTGCGGTGGCCGTCATCCCTGTCCTATTAATTTGCTGTGTCAGCTGACCTATTTTTTCTCTCCCCCCTACAATGTCTAACATCAGGTCCCCCTGATTTGTTTTCCTGGTTCTTTTCACCTCCACCCCCGTTCCTTTTATTTGGACCCTCTCCTTTACCTCCCTTAATAGTTCCGCGTAGGTCCTATCCCCTTTTTTAATGGTAATACTACCCCTCTGTCTTTCCTTTTTTCCCTCCGCCGGAAGTATTACTTTTACCCTCATCTCTTCCCCCTCTATTGCTAATGCGCACTCAAGCGCTTTCCTGACCGCGTCCCCGTCTATTCCTTCCTCCAACACACAAGTTATTTCCTCCCCCTTTGTAAGACGTTCTACCCTAGCCTCTCTAATTGCCTTCCCCAGTTCCTTAGCCTTCCTATACAACACCCTCGCATCCCCCACCGCTCTGAGTACGTATGCTATCCTAGCCTCCATACGGTTCTTTCCCCTCCTAGTCTCCGTCTGTATATTGCTTGCCACAAAATCTACTTCTTCCCCGCACTCGTCCACCATGTGGTCCGCGCCGGGATGGTTTTTAATCCACCTCCCTAAATACTCATCAATATCCCCTCCCTGATCTTTCCCCCCCACCATCAGAACCACATCCCGTCTGTCCGGGTACTCCTCCACCCTCTCAGCGGTGTACGTTTTTGTAAACGCCTCCTCCGGCCATTCCTCTCCCACTATCCCTTCGAATTCCCCCTCCTCGACTCCCCTCGCTACAACCCTCTTTATGTATTCCCTCCTCTCCTTCCTAATTTCTTCCGATTCCTTTTCTATGTCTTCCTGGTCTACCTGCACCCCCATGTCACACATTACCACCCCTGTTTCCCTTTTATCCATCTTCTCAATTTCCCTTGTCGGACTCTCTTGATACTCCTGGAGCTTCTTCTGAACCTTATTTATTGTCCTGTACAGGTTTCTAGTACCTTCCTTAATTTCGGTTTTAGTGTTGGTGATCTCTCTAGTCAGTGCAAACAATTTGGTGCCCTCCTCGAACATCCTTTTAACCACTTCTCTTAGCTCAGCCAGTTTCTCACTATCGTCCCTCTCCTCTCCTTCTCTCTTCCTTTTACCGTCTTCCTTGTTCCTGCTTTCCTCCATTTTCTTATTCAAAATATCTTCCTTTTTTTCCGCATCCTCCCTCTTTTTCTTACTAGGCCTGCTCTCCTCCTCATCACTCACTATTTCTACGATCCCTTCCACTCCACCGATCTCGTAAGTCCCTAGGCTGGTCAACGACGTTTCCCTGTCATCGTTTTCCCAACTCGCCATCCTATCCAAATCAGACCTTTCCACCTCTCCGCTAGGGGTGTGAAAAGCATCTTCCTGCCCCATCTTCCTACCGCTTTTTGGCGGGGTTCTAGGAAGAGAATCTCTCCTTCCAAATACCTGCCGCTCCTCTACTACCCTGTCCAAAAAACCTACCGCTCCTTCTTCCATATCCTGTACCATTTCCTTCGCCAGTCCGTCCTCCTTTTTGTCAATCCTACTTTTTTTATTTTCTTTGTCCATATATATTCCCACGAGTGGGGACGAAAGTCTGTCCAGCTCGGCAGTGCGCCCTTACCTCGCTAAGGCTTAATACAATGGGGTTCAGCCAGGTTCCCCAAGGGGGTCGTTTACGATGCTCTAACCCTCGCACCTTCCATACCTTCAGCACGATGCCTTCCGCCTTAGTAGTGGGGATTTATTATCAAGGTTTACTCCTCTAGGTTTTATCACGGTTGCCTCCGGACGCAGAGCTTCCGTCGCTTCAATCACTCAACACAGCTGCCTCCCCTATGCTGTTGGTTTTTTATCGAGGTTTACTCCTCTAGGCTTTTTCTCAACGGTTGCCTCCGGACGCAGAGCTACCATCGCTTTAAACACCCAACATAGCTGCCTCCCCTATGTTGTTGGTTTTTTATCGAGGTTTACTCCTCTATTCCGTTTGATCCGCGGGTGATTATTGGGGTTCCCATACTGGATCCTTATTCATCACCTATCCCTGGAAGTTGGTCGGTCACGAGTCCCTTAAAGCGCTTATAAGCACTGAGCGGCCCTTACAACGCTTGGGCTCTCTGGCGCTGAAAAGCACGAGTCCCGCGACAGACCACACCTCCCTGGAGACACCCTATGAGCCATTGGGACGCGCCGTGTCGGGTGGAAGACCCCCTCCGCGGAAACTTGTATAAGAGATTAGGGGTGAATCACTTCCAGCCTCTCTCATCCAACCTCCCGAGGCACGGAACCTAACCTAACCTAACCTAACCTAACCTAACCTAACCTAACCTAACCTAACCTAACCTAACCTAACCTAACCTAACCTAACCTAACCTAACCTAACCTAACCTAACCTAACCTAACCTAACCTAACCTTTTTTTTTTTTTTTTTTGTTTGTGGAAGTGGGGAATCTTCAACAAGACTGGCGGCTGGATAATCCAGCCAGTGTGGGTTTCTGACCCTCCCGATTCGACAGCACATATGCCTCCCGCATTGCAGAAGATATATACACTGTCGCCTCGAGGTAGCCAGCGTCGCCACTAAACCCCACTCCCCTCCCCCGAAAACTGGTACCACCCTTGCGGGCATTACTTCAGAATTCGGAGGGGTCTGCTTCTACGCAAAAGGATCTATTCCGTCTCTTCCTCCCTTCTTTCTCTATCCTGAGCGATTCTCTCTTCGCTCTCCTTTTTCCCCATGATATTTTTGAACAGGTCTGTTATTACCTCCCAGGTTTGCGCAGACTCCATCATACACTCTACCAGGTTCTCGACCCTTAGTATTAGTCCCAACTTGCTTTCCACTTCTGCCCTCTCATTTTGCCACCTCATGCAACTAAATATAGTATGCTGTGCGTCGTCCCTATCTCCACAGTACATACACATCTCATCCCTAGCCTTCCCAATTCGGTGCGTGTACACCCTGTATGACCCATGTCCTGACAATACCTGCGTGGTAAAATAGTCTAGCCTCCGATGTCTACATTTCAGCCATCCCTCCAAATCCGGTATAATTTTTCTCGTCCATACACCCTTGCAATTTTTTTCCCTGAGTCTTTCTAACCACTTTTCCTGTGTTTCCCTCTCTATCAGTCTTTTATTTTCCCTACCCCTTTTCCACAACTGTATCCTTTCCTCGACCAGCAAATCTATTGGTGGTATTCCCGTGATGACCTGTATTGCGTCGTTTGATATAGTTCTGTATCCTGACGCAATCCTCAACAGTATCACCCTTTGTACCCTTGTCAATTCATCTTTATATTTATTGTTCTTTAGTGCTGCTCCCCATATTGGGGCCCCGTACAGTAGTATTGACTTGACCACCCCCCACAAAATCCTTCTCTTCTGATCTCCTGGTCCTCCAATGTTAGGGAGTATCCTGCCCAATGCCGTTGCTCTAGCCCCCGCCTTTCTTGTTATCTCCCTGATGTGCGTTCTAAAAGACATACCTCTGTCTATCCATATTCCTAGGTATTTTGCCTCCTTTGTAGGTTCGATGCTATATCTCCCCAACTCAAATTTTACATTCCCTCCCCTGGGTCCATATAATATCAGTGCCGACGTCTTCTCTGGTGCTATCTTCATCTTTTTCTCCTTCATCCATCTACTGATGGCCCACATTGCCTCGTTTACACATATTTCCAAGTGCTCTCTATTCGTCGCCGTGGCTACTATTGCGACGTCATCTGCAAAGCCGACCACCTCCACTCCCTCCGGCAATTCCAGTCTCATAAGTGGGTCATAGAAGATATTCCACAAGGTCGGTCCCAACACCGAACCCTGTGGAATACCCGCCGTGACCTTGTAACTATCCCCGTCGCCCATCATTATCCTCCTTCCTTGGAAATATGTTATTAAGACCCGTAGCAAGTATTGTGGGATCCCTCTTCTCACCAACTCACTAATAATGTATTTGGTTGGTACGGTATTAAAAGCATTTCTCACGTCGACCATGACCATAACGCACCATCTTTCCCTTACCCCATCCATCCTTATAGCCTTTGCCGTCTTCATGACCTTTTCTACAGCCATCACTGTCGACTTTCCCACTCTGAAACCAAATTGGTTTTCTGCCAAGTCACCACTATTCTTCAGCGCCTCTTCCAGTCTTCCTCTGATCAGGTGTTCGTACAGTTTCGACACACTATTGGTAAGGCATAGTGGCCTATACGACGATGCCTGCCCTTCCGGCTTTCCAGATTTCGGAATCAAAACCAGCCTTGCCATCTTCCAACTCAAGGGAAACTCGCTTCTAATTATTAAGTCGTTCATCATGCCCTCCATTGCTTCTAGCTGTTCTTCCACTAGCATTTTCAGGCATTCCGCAGGTATCCCATCCGGTCCAGGGGCTTTTCCTGCCTTGAGTCTAGAGCTCGCTTCTTTGATCTCTTTTGCTGTAAAGACTGGGATTTCCTCCCCCTCCCCATTTTCAATAACCTCATCCCCTATTTCATCCCCCCTTGGAAACAATATTTTGACAATTTCCTCTTTCTTTTCCTTTGATATTTGAAATGATGGAACCCCTCCCTTAAAAGCCCTTATTACTATTTTATACCCCTGACCCCATATATCCTCATCCAGCTCTTCGCACAATCTTCTCCACTGTTCCCTTTTTTCTTTTTTGATTTCTTTCCTTAAGGCTTTCCTATGCTCTTTGTATTCTTCCCATGCTCTGTTACGTTCCATGTCTTCTTTCAATTTCATAAACTTTCTTCTTGCCTTACCACAATCTGTTCTCAGCTCTTCCATTCTGTCATTCCACCAATATTGCGTGTATTTAGTTTTCCCCTTCCGGACTTTCCCCTTCCTGCTCGCTTTTGTCAGAATTTCTTCCATCTGTTTATATCCTATCCTTTCCCCTTCCATGTTCCTTATCAATCTATTCACTTCCGTCCTGAACAACCTTCTATCCATACTGTAGTGTCCCTCGATCTGTATATTTTTTGGTTTGCTTCCTTTTACTGCATACACAATATGTTGATGTAACGACAGCGATTCGCCATCCATTACACACCATCCCTGTATTTTTCCCGCTAACCCCTTTGTGGCTAAAGTGATATCTATAAAAGATTTTGATGCTCCTCTGGTAAATGTCGGCTTTTTGCCGTCGTTGATTATCACCAGTCCGAGCTGTGCAGCCCATTCCGTTATGTAGCTCCCCCTCTTATCATTGGTTGGTGCCCCCCATGCTGTCGCTTTTGAGTCGCTATGATACACTCTTTACCCCCTTTCCCCACTAAATTCATTATTGCGTCTATTTTGGTTTTAAATTCCTCAATCCCGATATTGGGTGAAATATACCCCCCTATCACTACCAACGTTTCAAATTCCACCCTAATATACCCATTTCCTTTACCTATTTCATGTACTCTCAGATTTTTATTGTTAAAATATATTCCTACATCCTTCTGTAGGTCTACTTCCCACCCGTTTGTTGACTTTCTTTTGTTTATTTCCCCCATTATTATGATATCGCATTCCTCCTCCTCCGCCACTTTGTATGCCAGGTCTTGCGCCTGCGCAGATCTGCCAGTATTAGCCTGCAGGATTTTAAACATTTTATTTTTTCTCCCCCCTTCCCCTTCTCTGCCCTTCCCTAACTAAATTTCTGAAGACTGGGCACTTTGTTGAGTCCGATCTATGTTCTTCATTGCACATTCTGCAATGTGCCTCATTTTTACACTGTTGGGCCTGGTGTCCGTCGCCCCAACACTTATGGCACTTATCCTCTGCTTCCTCACCCTTACAATCCCTTTGCGCGTGTCCGAATTCCTTACACCGATAGCATCGTATCGGCTGTATTCTTCTTTTAATTTTGCAATTAATTAGCCCGATTGGGACCCCACCCTTCTCGCATAGTCGGTCCGCTGCTCTCCTGTTAGTTTTGATTATGTAAGTCTCTCTTCCATATCCTACTTTCCTTCTATTTCTTATTTCCACTGTATCCCTGTCTACTGGGTGCACCATTTTTTTCACCTGCTCTAGTACCTCCACGTCCTCTATTGTTTCATCAACGTCATAGATGAAAAGCAGTTCCTCCGGTTCCCTTGTGGTAGCCGTCATACCTGTCTTGTTTGCTATTTGCTTTGACAGTAGATTTATTTTCCCTTTGTCTCCCTCTATATCCAGTACTAGATCTCCCTTATTTGTTTTCCTTGTCCTCTTCACCTCCACTCCTGTACCCCTTATCTGGACCTTTTCCTTCACCTCTCTCAATAATTCTGCATAAGTGCGTTCTCCCCTCCTCACCATTATACTCCCCTTCTGCGTCGTCCCTTTATTGGCTGGTAGGATCAATTTTATTTTTATTCCCTCCCCACATGCGCATTCAAGCGCTTTCCTGGCCGCGTCCCCATCGATACCCTCTTCCAGTATGCAAAACAGCTCCTCCTGTATCTTTACATCCTTTCCCACCTCTCTAATCGCATTCCCCAGCTCCCTAGACCTTCTATACATTACTCCCATATCACCATCCACTCTTACTACATACGCCACCCTTGCTTCCCGTAGACTCTTACCCTTCCTTGTCTCTGTTGTTATGTGATTTATCATATAATCAACCTCTCCTTCACATTCGTCTACCATGCGGTCGATACCAGGGTGTCCCTCCAGCCATTTCTTCACATAAGGGTCCGTGTCCCCTCCATGATCTTTCCCCCCCACCATTATAACCACGTCGCGACTGTCTGGACATATCTCTGCCCTCTGTGTCGTTGAGGTCTTCTGGTATATCTCCTCTGGCCATTCCTCTTCCACAATTTCTGTAAATTCTTTCTCCCCAATTCCTTTTAGAACAGCCCTTTTGATGTGCTCCCTTCTTTCTCTTTTAAATGCCTCCGTGTCCCTCTCAATCTCTTCAGGGTCCACCTGTATTCCCATGTCCCGCATCACAACACCTGTTTTCTCCTTGTCTGGCTTTTCCATTTCCTTCCTATTTACCTCCATTTCCTCGTATTCCTGTAGCCTTTTATGTGCTTTGGCTATTACTCTGTACAAGTTTCTTGCACCCTCCTTGATTTCCACCTTTGTGTTTGTAATTTCTCTCGTCATGGTGTACAGTTTGTTTCCGTCCTCATACACCGTGTTTATCAATTTTCGGAGTTCCGCTAACTCTTCGCTATCTTCTCTTGGTTCCTCACTGTCTTTTCTTTCCTCTTCCTCCCGTTTCCTTTTACCTTCCTCTTTAGCCTTAATCTTTCCCTTAGTTCTGTCCTCATTTTTGTTTTCTTTCTTCTTTTTTTTACTCGGCCTTTCCTCATCCCTAGTCTTTTCGCCTATTTCCTCCATTTTCGACACTCCGCATTCCGCCAATTGCACCATCGATGTAGCGCTATCTTCTTTCTCCCAGCTTACCATCCTTTCAAGCTCCTACTTGGTAATCTCTCCGCTAGGTGTGTGGAAGACCTCATGCCCTACCGTTTTCCCAATTTTTGTCTGAGGAGGAGTCCTCGGTAGCGAGTCCCTTCTTCTAAAAGCCTCCTGTCCGTCGTGTCCATCTGTATATCCTTTTTCCTTAGCCAGTCCATCATCATTTTTTTCCAACCTGTTTTTGTTTTTTGTTTTAACTTCTTCCATTAAAAATCCCACGAGTTGGGCTGAAGTAAGTGTCCGGTCAGGCAGTGCACCCTTACCTGACTAAGGCAAAATACAATGGAGTTTCGCCAGATACTCCAAGGGGATCGTTTACGGTGCTCTAACCCTCGCACCTTCCATACCCTCGGCACGATGCCTTACGCCTTAGTATTGGGGATTTTTTATCGTGGTTTACTCCTCTAGGCATTTTATCACGGTTACCTCCGGACGCAGTGGCCTCCGCTGCCTACACCAAACTCAGCATGGCCGCCTCCCCCATACCGCTGGTTTTTTATCGAGTTTTAACTACTCTAGATCCGCTGGGTTCTGTAATAGAGAAAAACAGGTCCGCCGCGAGAAGGCACCCAAGTCGGTCTTGCAGATGAAGAGGCTGTTGACTTCGCATTACATCCGCCTGGGAAAGGCATGGTATAACCCATACCTCGACGCATCCTCCTTTTTTTTTTGAGCGGTGGATGCATCCATGTCCCTTGGACCCAACCTAACCTAACCTAACCTAACCTAACCTAACCTAACCTAACCCTAACCTAACCTAACCTAACCTAACCTAACCCTAACCTAACCTAACCTAACCTAACCTAACCTTTTTTTTTTTTTTTTTTTGTTGAGGTGGAAAATCCTTTATGGACAACCCCAGGTATTGGTTCTTCCTTTCCCTGAGAGTGCTGGACTCCTTCTAAAAGTGTTTACCAGCTAAAAACCACCTCATGTCCCTCCTTACTCATGGAACCATCTTTCGATATATCTTCATGAGTAGGTGACATTCCGTGACGTGCGCGCTATTTTTGAGACCAATCTCCTATCATCATTTACTCCTGAACATGCCTTTCCTGTCCCTGTACGGTTCTTTCTTCCCTCTCCTTTTCCTCCATTACTCCGCGTATAAACTCGAATCCGTCATTCCACTTTTCTTGACTACGCATCATTTTTGTAATTATGTTCTCCGGTGTAGGCTCCTCTCCCATATTAGTACTCAGTTTCAGTCTTTGCCGACTCCATCTCTCGCACACGAACAGCGTGTGATACGGATCATCGTTTTTATCACAGTATATGCATCCGCTGTCCTGATATTTTCCTATCCTGTGCGTGTATGCTCTAAAAGATCCGTGCCCGCTAAGTGCTTGGGTTACATAGTAATCGGTGTTCTTGTATTTGCATTCCACCCATTTTTTAATGTCCGGGATAAGTCGCTTGGTCCACTGAGCCGATATCTCATTTTCCTCCCATCTAGCTTGCCATTTCTCTATAGTCCTAGTCCTTTCTTCGCTTTTGACTCTGGTAGTAACGTTGTCATACCTGTATATCCTTTTTCTTTCCTCTACCAGTAGGTCCATTGGCGGTATGGCATTTATAACGCATACTGCTTCCGAAGACACAGTTCTGTATGCCATCGCAGTACGCAGCAGCATCTTGCGTTGAGCAGAAATAAACATTTTTTTGTGCTTGTCTACACGCATGACCTGTCCCCATACCGGAGCTGCATAGAGTAGCACCGACTGCACCACCCCGTACATTATCCTTCTTTTGAAGAATCCGGGTCCTCTGACGTTTGGTAGAATTCTAGTTAAGGCTGCCACCTGCCTGTCCGCCTTCTGACATACCATCCTCACATGCTCGTTAAATATCTGTTTGTCATCCAACCAGACACCCAGATATTTTACATACTTACTTGGGACGATTGTCGCGTCGCCACATATAAAGCTGATACCATCCCTGTTTCTTGGTCCCCTGATGATTATGGCCTCTGTTTTTTGAGGTGCCGCCTCGAGACCATGTTCAGTAGTCCAGCTCAGGATCCTCCTAATGCTTTGGTTTGCGTAGTGCATCAGGCCCTCTCTCTCATCAGCGGAGATCATTAGTGCTAGGTCATCAGCATATGCAACGGTTTTGCAAGATTCCGGTAACTTAACCTTAAGAACTCCGTTATATAGGACGTTCCACAGCGTAGGTCCCAAAACGGATCCCTGTGGTACCCCCTGGGTAAGCTCCATTTGAAAGTCCCCAGCATACAATTTGCGCCCGTATAAGTAGTCCTTCACGACCAATTGTAGGTTGGTGCTTATCTGCAGCCGCGCTAGTTCGCTACTTATTAGATGCCACTTTGCCGTATTGAATGCATTCTTTATATCTATAAGAATAACAGCTCCCCATTTCTTCCGACTATGGTTTATGGTCCGCAGTACTCGATCTATTGCTCCAACTGTAGATCTCCCAGCCATAAAGCCATACTGTGTCTCTGCAATGCCTGTTTTATTCTCAAGCTCTGTTACCAGCCTATCCTTTATAAGGTACTCATATACCTTGCCAATACAGTCGAGTAGACAAATAGGTCTGTATTTAGCCGTAAGTCGCTGATCACCCTTTGGTATTAAAATGACCCTGCCTTTTCTCCATTCCGGTGGAAAGCTCCCGCGCTGGTATAAGCCGTTGAACAGGTGTAGTAGCTTATCTGGTATAAGTTGGATTGCATGTTTTATTACCTCTGGCAGAATTCCATCAGGGCCAGGGGATCTCTTGTTCTTAAGTCTCTGCGTAGCTGTATTCAATTCTTCCAAAGTGAAATTGGGAGGTGATACTCCGTCCTGCGTCAGCTCACCCGGGTGCACGACGTAGGCCTCCGGAAACAGACCTTTCAATATTTCCTTCCTATTTTCGGGATCTAAATCGTAGGGTGCTCTAAATCCCTTTATATCCCTCATCGCTATTCTGTATCCCTGTCCCCATGGGTCATCTTCCAGTTTATCGCAGAGGGTTTTCCATTGATCCTTCTGGGCCTTGTTGATTTCCTTTCCCAGCCTTCTCCTATTCTCCCTGTACAACTCTTCCAACTCTACTATATCCTCCTGCCCAAATACTGTGCGTCGTGCCCTGGTAAGATTTCTTCTGGCGCTTTTGCATGCGACCCGCAATTCCTGTATGGTGTCGCTCCACCATACAGGCTGCTTTCTGGGTATTCCCCTGGTATTTTGTACAAATCCCATTCTTTGTGCGTCCGCTATGATCCGTGTCACTGCATTAACATCCTCAAAGTTGTTATTGTCAGTAAGTAATAAGAGTGTATCTCTAAACGTCGGTAGATCGATTTCTCTGCTGGCATGCTGTTCAGCTCTCCTCTTGACTCCTTCTGACTGTACTCTATATGTGATGTACCTATGGAGGCTACCTGTTTCTTCTAAGGAAACCCGCCACTCTCCAATCTTCGTAGATACCCTTGCTGTTGATAACGTTACATCAATGATGGAGGCCTGTGCTGCTCTAACGAAGGTAGGTGTATTTCCAACGTTGTGAACAGTGAGGTCAGCTTCATTGATCCACTCATCGATATACCTCCCCCTATCATCGCACCTATTACTTGTCCACAGGTTTGACTTGGCATTTAGGTCACCTGCTATAATTGCCTCCTTTTTTCCATTTTTTATGTGTTTCGCCAGTCTGTCTATGTATGCCTTAAAGGCATTAAGAGTTACATTTGGGGATATATAACAATTGTAGATTGAGAATTCCTTGAAGTTAATGCACGTGAAGCCATGTTCGACGATGTGTCCAACGACGCCTAGCCCAGGATTCCTGCACCACACCGCGGTGTTTTCATCCCTGTCCATTATCCACTTGGGGTCCCTTCGCGTGATTGTGAGGTTTGGTTCCTGCAGCAGTACTAAGTCCGCGTTAATATCTTCCGCTGTTTTCCGTAGTAGGTGGTGAGCATTCCTCAACCTAACCTAACCTAACCTAACCTAACCTAACCTAACCTTTTTTTTTTTTTTTTGAAGGAGGTGAAAACTCATGTTTACCTTCCTCCCCGTTGTTTGGGGAAGGTTATGCTGGACTCAGGTGTGAAAGAGACACCCCTGCCTACCAGCCAAAACACCCCCTGTCGGTCACCGTAGACCCTGCCAAGATGCGACTTGGTGTATGTGGGGGCTCTTGGAACTATCCTGGGGACATAATCCAAGAGCCCTTTTGAGTCCGCTAGAGTCCCCTAAGAGGTCTCACCCGAATATTTTGTCCCGGATAGAGACTTTGCGACGGAAACTGGTGTTATCTTCTCTCTGCGCTTTGCCTTTCTCTTTCTTCCCTTTCCTTCCCCTCCATAATCGCCGATATATCTTCTGCTATTTCTTTCCAAGCCTTTTCGTTTTTTAACATTTTCTCCACCACGTTGTCCGCTTTCGCCTCGTATACTTCTCTTATTCTTCTCCTCTCGTTTGTCCACCTCTCGCATACAAAAATTGTGTGTTCAGGAGTGTCCCTCGTGCCGCAGTAAATACACTCTTCATTACTTGCCCTCCGTATTCTGTGTGTATATACTCTAAATGAGCCGTGCCCCGTCAGGAACTGGGTTAGGTAATAATTTACCTTTCTGAATTTGCATTCAGCCCACTTTCTAACATCTTTTATTAACCTTCTGGTCCATCTTGCCGTCTCACTATCTCCTGACCACCTTACCTGCCATTTCTCCATAGTATTATCCCTCTCCTCCTTTTTTATGTTTCCGGGCTCGCCTCTCCTTTCGTAGATACTATTTCTTTCTTCCACCATCAGATCTATTGGTGTCAAAAGTTCGGAATTAAGAAGAACGCTTAAACATGTGTCGAATATTTTTCAATTCTCTATAGGATGACATGAAAATCTCGATTTTTTTTTTTCAAAAAGTTAACCTTTCGTCATATCTCGAAAACGGCTCGATAAAAGCATCCAAACTTTCGATAGACAGATAGTCCTCAAGGTGCTCTACCATTTAGCGAAAACCCCGTTCCGATCCGAATCCGAAAGCGCTACTAACCTAACCTAACCTAAACCTAAACCTAACCTAACCTAACCTAACCTAACCCTAACCTAACCTAACCTAACCCTAACCTAACCTTTCGTCATATCTCGAAAACGGCTCGATAAAAGCATCCAAACTTTCGATAGACAGATAGTCCTCAAGGTGCTCTACCATTTAGCGAAAACCCCGTTCCGATCCGAATCCGAAAGCGCTACTAACCTAACCTAAACCTAAACCTAACCTAACCTAACCCTAACCTAACCTAACCTAACCCTAACCTAACCTAACCTAACCTAAACCTAACCTAAACATAACCTAACCTAAACATAACCTAACCTAACCTAACCTAACCTAAACATAACCTAACCTAACATAACCTAATTTGAAGTAATATTTAGCATCCAAACTTTCGATAGACAGATAGTCCTCAAGGTGCTCTACCATTTAGCGAAAACCCCGTTCCGATCCGAATCCGAAAGCGCTACTAACCTAACCTAACCTAACCTAACCCTAACCTAACCTAACCTAACCCTAACCTAACCTAAACCTAAACCTAACCTAAACCTAACCTAACCTAACCTAACCTAACCAAACCTAACCTAACCTAACCTAAACTAACCTAACCTAACCTAACCTAAACTAAACTAAACTAACCTAACCTAACCTAACCTAACCTAACCTATCTGCTTATTATTTTAACCAAATATCTTGGGATCTGCCTTTTTATTAGCTCCGCGATAATAAGGCTCCATGTCGCCATATTAAAGGCATTCCTAACGTCCAACGTTGTGAGTGCACACCACGTTTCTTTCGGGTTTCCTGCTATTGCCATTACCGCCTCTAGCGCTTTTATCGTGGAGTGTCCTTTACGAAAACCATGTTGGTTTTGTGACAGTCCTCCGCTATCCTCTATGGCCTGTCTCAGTCTCTGTCTTATGAGGTTTTCATACAGCTTGCTATCAGCTCTCAGAAGGCAAAGTGGTCAACCTAACCTAACCTAACCTAATCTGCGCGCTGTATATTTTTTGCCCGATGTTTATGGGAGATATATCGTTTCTCGTGGCTTTCATTACTTCTCTGAATATATCTTTGTCCAGGACCTGGTTACCTTTTAGGGCAATCCTCTTCCCGATTTTCCCTATCTCTACCCTGTAGGTGATATATTTGTGCAGGCTCAAGGACTCCTCTTCTAGAACCTCCCATCCGGTGACTTTTCTTGCGATTCTTTCAGTCGATATGGTCAGGTCGATGTAGGATACGCTGCTACCTCTGGCAAAGGTGGGCTTTGCCCCGTCATTATGGACGGTCATATTGCGCGCCTGTATCCACTCTTCCACGTGTTCGCCTTTCACGTCCATGATGCTCGATCCCCAAGAAGGAGACTTTGCATTGAAGTCGCCGACTATTACCACTTCCCTCTTTTCCTTGCTGACGTCCCTCATAAGCTGGTCTATACTTTGCTTGTATGTCCGCAGGGGTACGTTTGGTGACACATAGCAATTATACAGTGCCCAGTTCCGGAAGATAAGCTTGACGTATCCCTCGCTTCTTTGGTGGCTCACGATGTCAATGTTCTTGTTCCTGCACAATACAGCAACATCCACTCTGTTATCCGTAATTAGTCCTTGTCGTTCCGAAATCGCCTTATTTGGCTCCTGTATGACAATGATGTCCGCATCCAGCCTGTCGGCGGTTGCGGTCGCCATGTCATGCGCAGCTCTCGCTCTGCCTACGTTTATTTGCAGAACTCGCATCGCCATTTTTTCCCTGAGCCTTGCCTTCTTGTCTTCTCGCCCTCAGTTCCTTTTCTTTGGCCCCAATGAGGCTTCTGTAGATCGGGCACCTCATCTGATCTGCCCTGTGCCCCTCCTCTCCGCAGCTCGCGCACTTTCTGTCCTTTTTGCACTCTTTGGCCATGTGTCCCTCCTCCGTGCAGTTCAGGCAGCATTTGGATCTGTCCTGCCCTTTGCATTCCTCTCTCTTGTGTCCAACTCCCAAGCATCGGTAGCACCTCAGGATATTGACCCTTTCCCTTATCCTACATTGAGTCCAGCCCACTTTTACCGTTCCCATTCTTACCAGCTCGGAGGCAGTCCTTCTGTCCGCCGAGACTATCGCACTCTGGCTACCGTACTGGTTTGTCCTCATAGACAAAACCCTCACCTCTTCCTTCCCAGTACCTCCAATGGCCTTACTAATTGCGCCTATTAGTTCCTTCTCACCCATATCCGCCTCGATGCCCGTAACGTGTACTACCCTATCCCTATTTGTAATATCCACCTTGCTCGTAGGATTCCCCCTCTGAATGGCCTCTTTCAATATCATGGCCTCTCCTGTGCCCCCGTTAAATTCCAGTAGGATGTCCCCTTTGTTAGTTTTCTTGACACTCCTGATGCCTATCCCCGTTTTTGCAAACTCTGCCGTGCTACGCATGTCCCTAAGCGCCTCCGCATAATTCCTACCCTCGGTCTTGATTACTAACTTAGATGTTGTAGGTCCGACATTTGTCCATTTTTTCTTTCCCATATTTCCGCTCGCCGTTTCCCTTCTCTTACATAATACTGTTATGTTCACCCCAGTTCTGTGAAAGACACTCTCCACTATCTTCCTTAGGTATTCATCATACAGCATTTGTTCCACCATTACGCACTGTAGGTTCCTATCACCGATCTCTGCTTGCACCAATGATTCTCTTAGTGCTGAGACTCCCTCGTAGATTCTTTCTAACTCCTCTTTGCCTCCGGTCTCCCCCGTAGTCAGAGGAACCATATACAGAGTACTTGTATATTCTTCCGTTACCCCCTTACTGGTTCTTGTTTTGATGTCCCTTTTCATGTATTCAATGGTGACTGAGTCATCGACTAGGATGTTTTCCAAGTCTGGGAACCTACTTTTCACTTGCTCTATCACCATTCCTTTGCGAGCCTTTCCAGCACCAACCAGCAGTGCGATATCACTTTTCCCTTCTCTCAGCTCTTTGAGGTCGTGGCTTTCTTTAGTGCACTTGAATGCGTGCTCCGGCCAGGGTTGATCTATAATCTCCTTTAGCCCTTTCCATCCCTCGTGTCCTTTAACGTTTTCCAGGTGAAGCATTGTTTTTTCACCTAGGTTCTCCGCGATGTCATCGTACTCCCTCCGGATAATTTCCTCACTTACCTGGGTAGTTGCCGTCACCATTTTTCTTGCCGTAATTGGTCCATCCGGCGTCAGCTCGCACTCCGTTTGGGTCTCCGCGATCGCGGACTGCACGCCCCTGCCTGTGTCCGTCACAGCCTGCACTCCAATGCTGGCGGTCTGTGCATTTTTCCTACCTCCATCCATCTCGATTCCATCTTCTATTAAGAGGGTGAGCTTTCTCACCGCCCAGTCCAGTGCCTTAATCTTGTCCTTTATTTCCCTCTTTTTGTTAGTATTTTCAATAACTAGGCGGCTAAGGGTTTCAGTTATTTTTCCTACCTTCCCCATCGCTCCTCTCAGCTGCTTTCCTTCCTTCTTTGGTGGGGTAGGAGTCCCCGTCCTCTTCCTCTTGGTAGTTCTTCCTTCTACTCGTTCCTCCTCCTCTTCATCGGAGATAAGCGTGACCATAGATAATCCGAGCTTATATATAGGACTGATTTCCAGCTCCTCATCCATGTAACCAGTGACCTCCGCCCTCGGTGTTGAAAAGACGTCTACCTCGATGCTTGTTCTCTCCATCGGTGATTTACTTAGCATGCTACTTCTCTTGAACGGATCCTCCTCTCTTATGCCTGCCGCCTCTGGTGGGGTACCTGGTTGTTCTGGTTCGCCCCGACTTGATTTCCTCTCCCTTACGTCCTTTTGATTTTGCTTTAGTTTTAATTTGTTTTTTGTTAGTTCTTCCATAGTAATTCCCACGAGTTGGGCTGAAGTGTGTGTCCGGTCAGGCAGTGCACCCTTACCTGACTAAGGCTAGATACAATGGAGTTCCGCCAGGTACTCCAAGGGGATCGTTTACGGTGCTCTAACCCTCGCACCTTCCATACCCTCGGCACGATGCCTTACGCCTTAGTATTGGGGATTTTTTATCGTGGTTTACTCCTCTAGGCATTTTATCACGGTTGCCTCCGGACGCAGTAGCCTCCGCTGCCTACACCTCACACAGCATGGCCGCCTTCCCCATACCGCTGGTTTTTTATCGAGTTTTAACTACTCTAGATCCGCTGGGTTCTGCATGAAACAGGTCCACCGCGAGTAGGCACCCAAGTCGGTCTTGCTGATGGAGAGGCTATTACTTCGCTTTACATCAGCCTGGGAAAGGCAAGGTGTAAACCATGCCTCGACGCATCCACCTTTTTTTTTGGGCATTGAGTGCATCCATGTCCCTTGGACCCAACCTAACCTAACCTAACCTAACCCTAACCTAACGTAACCTAAACCTAACCTAACCTAACCTAACCGGTCGGGGGGGTCGGTCCAAGAACCGAGCCCTGTGGGACTCCTTGGTGCATTTCTATCGAGTTCGATTTGTCTAGGTTTATTTTTCTAGCTTTGAAATAATCACTTACTAAGTTTATAAGATATCTGTGCACTCCTTTTGTTTCTAAACTTTCGAGTATTTTACTCCAGGTGGCTGTGTTGAAGGCGTTTTGAATGTCCAGGGTTAGAAGGGCTACCCATTTACTGTTGGTATTTCTGGTTTCTTCCATTATTTTGTCGACTGCTTGAATGGTGGACCTGCCTTTTCTAAAACCATATTGTCTGTCCGAAAGATTACCATTTTCTAGGATGGCTTCCAGCCGTATTTTTATTATTGCTTCCAGAAGCTTTCCAAAGATAGGTTAGGTTAGGTTAGGGTTAGGTTAGGGTTAGGTTAGGTTAGGTTAGGTTAGGTTAGGTTCCACTCCTAGGAGCTGTGAGACCTTGTCGTTGGTGGAGTTGCTCAGTAACTTCTTCCCTTTCCGAGCCGCAAGGACGGGAAGGGACGAGTGAAGCTAAGAAACAGCTCAAAAAATGGTCAGTGGGGCACTGGTGGGACTACTGATGCCGAGTAGGTAGCACCAATAAATACCAGTTGAAGATCCAACACGCCCAAGTTACATCCGAACACACTGACAAGTCCTACCAGAAACGGAGGGCGAACGGAGAGTTCCTGGCGCCGTAAAACGAGGACCTCTTGGCTATGGTATGGAAACCCAGACAGAAGAGTCCAGATGGAGTAAACCAGCTGTAAAAAATCCCCCTAATCCCAAGGTGTAACACCATCGCGCCGATGGGATGCATGGCACCGGGGGTGAAAGGTGTGTCCGGAGCGATGCCTGACGGAAGTGGCAAACCGGAGGGGTTTTTTAGCCTTAGCGGGGTATGGGAGCACTGCTCCGCTGGACCCTATTTTCTGCCCAACTCGTGGGTTTTTTATTGAGTAACATAAAAATTATTGATATAACCGAGGGCGACCCTAGCGGTTTAAAACATATGGGAAGAAAAGACTTTGCGGGTGTGAGAAGGAATTCATACGCAGGCACTTGTGACAAGCCAGCCTCTACGGGCACGAAAAGAAAGGCAATGAGATCCACCTCGGATGAAGGGATATACAAGAAAAGAGAGTCGGTAGAATATTTCACCATCACTGAGAGTATCGAGACATACGAGAAAATAATAAATGACCTATATAAGTTGACGTTGGATATACCCAACACCCACAGGCAAATCAAGGAGTCAGCCTTGAAACTAAAAAAGACGAGCCAGAATTTTAAAAAGGATCTGGTCCAAAGGTGGCTGGACAAGCACAGATACGAAGAAACAGAAAAAATAACTATAAATTCTGGAACACAAACGAACCCGTGGCATGGAGTATCGGCGGAGAAGATAATATCTCAGATTGGGGATATCGACACATTCGAAAAATGGGATAAAGTGGCAGACCTTAAATGGAGCAGCAATGTGTACGAGCGAACAAATATCGTAACGGGCAACCCAATTAACACGGGAAATGAGGTAACGAAGGTGGTATTGGTAGAACCTACTGATCCGGAAATGACTGGGAGCATACAGAAGTTGTTCAAGGATAACTATCCCGAGCTAGAGGGGATTGAAGAACCGTATGAGGTGCTAGAGCAAAGGATTATGCTCAAATCTAGAGCAGACGGAGGAATAACAAAAAAGGTTATTATGATCAAACATGAGGGCACGAGAAAAGACATATGGGAAAAGCTTCATCTGGTCAGAGAAGAGGTTGGTAAAAGAGGGAAAGTCGCCATTCACCAGGTAAACTGCATGACAACCGAAGTCTTGAGGAAGATGTGCGAGGCGGTGTTTAAAGACTCTGCAGCTGAGGTAGAAATTTTCACCAATAGTAAAAAGGAGCGGGCAACATATGGAATGATTGTGTCTAAGAAAGACGCAGAGTATAAAGACATATTGAGCACCGTCAAAAGTGTTATTAAAAACTCTGGGTCATCTGAGGCAATACGGTCGCTTCGTAGCACAAAAGATGGAAAACTGCTAATCACCTTGGAAAAAAACAACGAGGCATTAAGGAGCATTAAAAAGGCCATAGATACAACACAAGGAGGGATAAAGACAGTCCAATTGGGTACTGAAAATAACACGGCAGTAAACATAAGAGGGATGGCAGCGGACGCCACAGAAAGGGAGATTATCGAGTCCCTAGAGAGGGTCATTGGACGTTGGGAAGAGACATACAAGGTCACGGCGTTTCGACCAATGCGCAATAGCACCCAAGCCACCACGGTTATTTTACCGACAAGGATAGCAGACACGCTCCTCTCCTACGGACACATCAAGGTAGGGATGGTAAGGTGCCAGGTAGAAAAGAGGGTGAATGTTGCAAGACGTTTCAGATGCTGGGGATACGACCACGTCATATCCCAATGCAATGGCCCGGATAGGAAAGGAATATGCTATCGCTGTGGAAAACCAGGACACGACTCGAAGGAGTGCAGGGATAACGAAGTATGCGTTCTCTGCGATGAGGCGCATAAGATGGGCGGTATGGGCTGCCCAAAGTTCAAGGAAGCCCTTAAAAAAGCAAGGATAAAAGAGAGACAAGGGAGTACGCACAACGCGATATTAAGGCGAAGGGACACAATAACTACGTACACAGAAGACGACGTCTTTCCGGTACTTACCGACAAACCCCCAGTGGGCGACAAAAATAGTGAAAACACTGTAGGACAGTCCCCAGCTGGCACCTTAACCAAACGTGCGAGCCCAACCCGGGAGATAGTTGATGCGACAGAGGTGGAGCGGACTCCAGCAGAAAGACACCTCCAATGGCTTTAAGGATCCCCAAACGGCAGCTCAGCATTCTCCAACTAAACCTAGGAAGAGCCAGAGCTGCCCACGACCTGGCCCTTGAATTAGCCACAAGGAAAAAAATAGATATCATAATTATCTCTGAACCAAACAAAAGGATCCTTACAAAAAACGGATGGATCTCGGACTTGATACAATCCATTGGAGTATATTGCCCCAATAAAAACCTTGGAATAAAATCCATCGTGGCCCACAATGGATTCATCGAAATTACTTTGAAGGATTATGCCATACTCGCATGCTACATACCACCAAACATCTCGATCGCGGAATATCAAAGGAAAGTGGACGAAATCCTAGATAGAGCTAGAAGAGCAAATTCAGAATTGATGATTTTGGGGGATATCAATTCCAAGTCTCCACAATGGGGTTCACCTAAGTCGGACGAGAGGGGAGAAATTCCTAGAGTTGATCAATTCGAATTCTTTCAATAATATTCTGTTTACTGATGCTTCTAAAGGCCAACTGGGTGTTGGTTGCTCAGCTACAAACACTGACAGTGTGGCCAAACAATGTTTACTTCCAATCTCCGCTACAGTCCATACAGGTGAACTGTATGCAATTCACTCCATCAAAAATATATTCACAGATCACCTACTGGTACAAACTATACATGATATTTCCAGCGAACTCGCTACTATGGGGGTGTCTCTAACAATAATCTGGACCCCATCACACGTGGGAATTACTGGGAATTAATTTGCTGACGATGCAGCCAAAGGTGCATTGTCTGCAAATTTAACACTCGAAAACATACAGTTACCAACTGACCTGAAAACATTTTTCAAAAACTCTGTCCAAAAGTCCTGGCAAACCCACTGGAATGAAAATCACACTAAACTTCATGAGATCAGGCCGACAACATATCCACTCCAATTACCTAATCTCCAAAGAAAAGAAAAGGTAATCGTGCGCAGACTAAGAATTGAACATACTCGAATAACCCATGGACATCTGATGGCCTTTGAAGGCCCTCCTTTTTGTACAACCTGCAATTTCCCAATCACAGTGAAGCATATCCTGATCGAATTCGCACATTTCACCACAAGTCGTAGAAAACATCACATTCATGGAAGCCTAGCAGAAATGCTTACTGATGCATATGAAATAAAAAAGACTGTTCTCTTTCTAAAAGATATTGCTTTATATAATAATATCTGATATTACCTCACAATGTATATATCCCATTATGTGCATTTTAAGAAACTGACCTGTATATTTTCCATATTGCTGTACTGTTCATGTGCCAATGGCCTTTGTTGTCGAGACACGTTAATTTCAATAAAAAAAAAACAAATTTTAAATTAAATATTGTTTTAAAATATTATTATATTTGTACCAGGATAGCGGAAACGCGTAGAGGTATTTTCAAACAAATTTTAAACTTCATAATGTTTTGAAATATTATTATATTTGTACCAGGATAGCAGTGACGCGTAGAGGAATTTTTTAACAAATTTTTAATTAAATAATGTTTTAAAATATTATTACATTTGTACAAGGATAGCAGAAACGCAAAGAGTTATTTTTTAACAAATTTTAAGTTAAATAATGTTTTAAAATAATATTATATTTGTACCAGGATAGCAAAAACGCGTAAAGGTATTTTTTAACAAATTTTAAATTAAATAATGTTTTAATAGTTATTTGTATGTTTAGGCCGCGAAATACCTTTTTAACGTACCGAAAGAACAGTTACCGCCGAGGCTGCTTGCGGCGGAGGCAAGATAATCATGAGCTCGTTAAAAAGTTTCGCGGCCATGGCATACACACTATTTTTAGTGCAATCGTTAAAATTATTAGACTAAATAATTGTAAATAAATATATAATTGCTCTAAAATCAGCAGTTTAATTTATTTAACAATATCACCGTGTGCTATGGAAATGATATGTTTCAATATATACAAAATATTTTGACAGTTCTTGACAAAACGCAAAATGTCTGATACTGATAGCGATATTTTAGTACCTTTCACTCCTCCTGAACTCAAAAGCGTTGTAAATTCAAAGCTTTTCGTTTTAATACCCGAAAAATCTAAACGGCAGTACGAAAAATGTTACGGCGAGTTTAAAGATTGGTGTGACAAACATAATGTTAAGACGATGTCTTAAAACATTTTATTGGCTTATTTGATGCAGAAATCAAATGTAAAAAGTTCAACTTTATGGAGCATTTTTTTTATGCTGAAGGGTATGCTGAACATACGAGACAATATCGACATCAAGCAGTTTTCAAAGTTAGTACCATTTCTGAAAAGAAAATCAGTAGGTTATCGAGCAAAAAAGTTTAAAGTTCTTACGCGTGAGCAAATTGATACATTCCTGAAAAAAGCTAATGATAAAAATTACTTATTGTTGAAGGTAAGTGTTAAGAGATTTCATTTACAATTTTCTTATTTATTGTACTGATTTTTGTAGGTAGTTTTGATAATGGAAATATCTGGTGCCTTGCGACGAGATGAGTTAGTAAAAATGGCCATTGAAAATATTCAGAAAGAGAATGGTGTATTAATAGTAACCGTTCCTGATACCAAGACGGATAATAAGCGTGTTTTCACTGTTACTAATATTGATTTCATAAAAATTAATCGTAAATATGCAGCTCTTCTACCAAAACATATTGTTAATAATCGTCGTATATTCTTGAGATACGTAAACGGAAAGTGCACCGCACAAGTTGTTGAAGTGTATACCATTGGAAAATGCCTAGTATGATTGCTAAGTATCTCAGATTACCAAATCCTGAAACATACACGGGTCACTGTTTCCGGAAAAGTTCTGCCACGCTGCTTGCCAATACTGGGGCTGATATGTCAATTCTTAAACGTCACGGTGAATGGAAGTCCACGACAGTAGCGGAAGGATATGTAGAAGACTCTATCAAAAATAAGAAGCAAATTTCCAACTCAATTTCTGGCGATATAGTATCTGGTTTGAATGTAGGCAATAACCATTATTCAGAAACACTAGATGTAGTTACTTTAACTTCTGGAGTGAATATAAGTAATAATACAAACTGTACAATTAATGTTAATATTAATCCTAAATAATATAAGTACTCAAGCATTTGTTGGTATTCAATAAAAATAATCCTGGTCTTTGTAGTATTTTAGAAATGTCAAATTTGGAAGTGATATTCAAATTTAGAAGTGACGTTTAGTTTCGCAGCCGTTGCTGTGGGTAACAGCCGCGAAATTAAATTCGCGGACTGTGCTAAGAACGCAAAATACTGACTTCGCATGCGATTGCACGAAAAATATTATTATATTTGTACCAGGATAACAAAAACGCGTCAAGGTATTTTTTAACAAATTTTAAATTAAATTTTTTTTTAAATAATATATGTGTACCAGGATAGCAGAAACGCGTAGAAGTATTTTCTAACAAATTTTAAATTAAATATTGTTTTTAAATATTATATTTGTACCAGGATAGCAGAAACGCGTAGAGGTAATTTCTAAAAGAATTTAAATTAAATATTGTTTTAAAATATTATTATATTTGTACCAGGATAGCAGGAACGCAAAGAGGTATATTCTAAGAAATTTTAAATTAAATAATGTTTTAAAATATTAGTATATTTGTACCGGGATAGCAGAAACTCGTAAAGGTATTTTTTATCAAATTTTAAATTAAATAATATTTTAAAATAATATTATATTTGTACCAGGATAGCAGAAACACGTTGAGGTAGTTTCTAACAAATTTTAAATTAAATATTGTTTTTAAATATTATTATATTTGTACCAGGATAGCAGACACGCGTAGAGGTATTTTCTAACAAAATTTAAATCAAATATTGTTTTAAAATAATATATGTACCAGGATAGCAGAAACGCGTTAAGGTATTTTCAAACAAATTTTAAATAAATATTGTTTTAAAATATTATATTTGTACCAGGATAGCAGTAACGCGTAGAGGGATTTTCTAACAAATTTTTGGTTAAATAATGTTTTAAAAAATTATTACACTTGTACAGGGATAGCAGAAACGCAAAGAGTCATTTTTTAACAAATTTTAAGTTAAATAATGTTTTAAAATAATATTATATTTGTACCAGGATAGCAAAAACGCGTAAAGGTATTTTTTAACAAATTTTAAATTAAATAATGTCTTAAAATAATATTATATGAGTACCAGGATAGCAGAAACGCGTTGAGGAAGTTTCTAACAAGTTTTAAATTAAATATTGTTTTAAAATATTATTATATTTGTACCGGGATAGCAGAAACGCATAAAGGTATTTTTTATCAAATTTTAAATTAAATAATGTTTTAAAATATTATTACACTAGTACAAGGATAGCAGAAACGCGTAGGGATATTTTCTAAAAAAAATTAAATTAAAAATGTTTTAAAATATGCCACGTCTTGTTCGTTCTCTATAGAGTACTCTCTCTACTGGCAAATTATGCCCGAGCTCAGCCGTAGAGGGTAGAAGAAAAAAAATATATAAAAGTGAGCCGCGCCACCGACTTAGACGGTTCAAGTCGGGAACCCCTAGGTCTTATAGGCACTAGCAGAGCCACACGATAAACAACTGAGATTATGGTGAACTAAATAAATGAAATTATAGCTAAAATATATTAGATACTTTACTCCTACAATAAGTCAAAGTACACAGCTCAATAATAAAATTATAACAAATATAGTCAAATTAACAGCTATGGTAAAAATTTTTTCGCTAAAACAAACCAAAAATTTAAAATTTACAATTTTATAAAATAACCAAAACAAAAGTAAGAGTAACAGACAAAAAAAACGTATATAAGTCAACTCTTTAATAATACTAAATCAAACGTTCACATAAGGCTGCTAATTTACTCATGTTTTTACCATTTACATAAAGATTTACACTGTTAAAACAATCGAGTTTATTTAAAAATATATTTACAATGGTTGTCTTTTAAAATATCAATATTGTAGGATATTTACAAATAAGTATGAAGAAAATATTTTTACTTGGACATAAAGAATTATTGAGAAAATTATTTTAATCAAAGTTTAGTTTTGGTATATTATCTAATGCAATAAATAGTTTTTAATAATGTATTATATTAATAAATTAAAACAAAACTTAATTGTGGTGTCAAAAATAAGTCACGTCGTTAAATATTCAAAAATAAATCACTTGTAACCTTTGGGTAAACGCATATTGTAGATCAAATATAAAAAAAAATAACTTATCTTGAACATCTTAATACGGAGTTCCTGCTAAAAAAACACCAAGCAAGACTTTATAACACTGCAATTTATCGTCGATATGGATGATACGAATGCACTACTCCTGTGGCCGGTTTGGTTATGGAACGACACCTGCTAATTAACAATGGCTTTCCTCAAATAAATCCCGCATGCGGTCATTTTAACTCGACACCAAAATTCAAAATATCAACAACGGAGGTAAGATAACCTAACCTAAAACAGTATTTTAAAAACAAAATTACAAACAAGTGGCAATCAGAATGGAACATATCAAATTGTAAATACAATCTATAAAACAAAAAGTATTACCATGGAGACTGCCTGTCATACGGAGAGACCAGGTAATAATGTCCAGATTACGTTTAGGACACACAATAATTACGCATGTTCATTTATTCAAACATGAGCTTCCCCCAGTATGCTATGCTTGCAGTACGGAAATAAACATCCAACATCTGTTAATGGAGTGCCCCCTTTACACACTGGAACATTGGACATTGGAACATTCGAAGAGTTAATTTAAAGATAATGTTTTTGGGGTTCAATCATCTAGGTACAAACATGACCGGTCGTTTGTAGCTATTGATAAAAAACGTATGTGGTATGTAAGGGTACACACGACTTTGTCTACTGTAAAAGGTTCTTGGATTTATTGGTGAATTCGAGAGTAACTTTGATAAAAAGACATAAACTGTGTATGTTGTTTTTCTTCCAATCATTTTAGCACCAGATGTAGAGAATCTAAACGTGTAAAATGTGGTTAAGCTTACAATATTTTGTTACATTATAACAGGGATAATAGTAGGCAAGTAAGTGGCCAATCCGATTCCTCCAGAAATGTAACGAGAGAGCAGAGGTCCGCGGAGCAGACAGAGGAAAGGCAAGGAGTTAATGATAGATGTGGTGATCAGTCGGTAGTTACTTTTAATACAAAAGTGGTTAAAAAATACTGCAAGAATGAAGGTCAAGTCTTATTGTCTACTGCAGTTGTTAAGATCAAAGATTCGAATGGCTGTTATCAAAAGTCAAGTTATTATTGGTTTGTGGTTTTATAAGTATCTTCGTTACAGAAAGGCTGTATAATAGGTTAAAATTGCAGTCAGAGGATGTGAATGTGTCGTGGGTGGTTAATATAGGACAGGGGTCCGCAACTTTAACCAAAAAGTGTGAGGTGGAATTATTATCAAATTGCAGTGATTTTTGAATATGTATCTCGTGTTTGGTCATCCCAAGAATAAGCGAGGAGATTCCACTTTACGAGGTAGACTTGAAAGGTTTAGTTATTACAAGGGACATTAAATTAGCAAACTCGAACTTCCATAAACCCGAATAGATCGATATGCTCATTGGAGCTAATGTGTTTTGGAAACTGATAAAAACAGGTAGTATTGAATTAGGTGATGGTATGCTTGTCTTACAGAACACTACTTTAGGTTGGGTGGTTGCTGGTAATGCTCAGTGTAAATCGCCACATCAGGATTTTGGAGGCAGGTCGTATAAGGCATTTTGTAATATGACAATAGATATAAGCGTACAGGAACAGCTAGTAAGTTTTGGCAATTAGAAGAACCTGGTGATAACAAATCTGAAATGGTTCAGGAGGATGATTTGGAATGCGAAAGGTTGTTTCTGTCGACCACTTCACGGGGATCCGATGGGAGATTTGTAGTGAACATACCTTTTAAGAATCCCACTAGTTAATAGGAAGATTCCAAACAAATGGCATTAAACAGGTTGTTTGCTTTGGAAAGAAGGCTGTTAAAGGATCATTCCTTGTATAATCAACATAAGGAATACATGTATGAATATGAGAGGGTTGGTCATATATCTAAGGTAGATAGGATTAAGCAGGATGAGATAGCTTATTCTGCCACACCATGGCGTCATAAAAGAGAGCAGTTCCACGACAAAGCTGAGGGTGGTGTATGATAGGTCGGCAAAATTAGACACAGGGGTATCGGTAAATGATCTACAGCAGGGGACTCCAAACTTTCCAGCCTTAGGGCCATACTGATTACTCCAGTAAGTTCCGAGAGCCAAAGCCATATTATCATTGTTGCCGGTGGTAAAAAGTGAAATAGTCCACTGATGAAAAAAAAAAGTCCGAAAAAGTACGCAACGTTTAAAAAAGGCTGCAAATCGGACTAAAGTCCGCAAAACGGCAACACTGCATATTATTAATTTTCCTGTCATTATCTGTAATTTCTAATTGATACTGTTTCAATCACAACTACGAAGTAAATGTTTTTCGCATTTTAAAACATGTGAAAATTCAGCCACACCACTGAGACTGAGTTTCCTATCGATTTTGCAATCGAAACTTTGAGTGCTTTGAAAATAAATTTTGATACTCGTTTCTCGGACTTTGATACCATTGCGAATCAAATTAAGATTTTTCAGAATCCTTTTGATACTGACATTGAAACCCTAGCCCCGGAACTTCAAATGGAAATGATTGATCTACAGTGCAGTGATATAATTAAGAACAAATATCAAAACTCATCTTTGTTGGAATTTTATAAGAGTCTTCCACTGACACAATTTGATAATTTGCATAAAATTGCTCGTGGGCTGTTTTCTTTTTTTGGTACTACTTATTTGTGTGAGAAGACCTTCTCCAAAATGAAGTACACAAAAAATGTTTACAGATCTAAATTAACTGATGAGCATCTTAAATCTCTTTTAATAATTGGTACAAGTAAAATTAGTCCACAACTACAAACTATTGTCAGTGGAAAATCTCAATAACATAAATCTCATTACTATTTCATATCTCATTATGCTTGTTATAAGTTATGTTTTTATTTAAAATGTATAAAATGTTAGTTGGATTCATTTCAATAATTTGTTAGTTATTATATAATGAAGTTAAATTTTCTGCATATTATACAAGTCTTTACTCATTACAATTCTGTGTTTCTTTATCCAACTTATCACAAAACAATAAGCCTACAACAATGTTATGAGTAGTTAGCCCATGACCCTATCAATGTAGATGTCATATTAATAATTATTTAACATTAAATTAGAATACTTCAGTAAACTAAATTTAATTTGCTATAAAAAATATGTTCTCTAAAAGGAGTTTTCAAGTATGCTAGCTCTCCGCGGGCCGGACAAAATCTGTCCACGGGCCGTAGTTTGGAGACCCCTGATCTACAGTATGTCGGGCATAGGATTTGGTGTGTGTTCTTTTTCGGTTTAGACAGCACGCTGTGGCTTTCTCTGGCGACATCGAAAAAATGTACAGGCAGATCTGGGTAGATGGCACTCAACGGGCTTTTCAAAGAATTCTGTGGAGGAGTGATCCTTCGGAGGAAGTTCAGGTTTATGCTTTAAACACCGTGGTTTTTGGATTAACATCTAGTCCCTTTTTAGCTGTGAGGTGTCTACATCAGTTGCTTTAGAGTCCAAATTCGAGTATCCACAAGCTTTAGAGGTGATAAGCAGAGATTTTTATGAAGATGACTTAATTTCTGGGTCAAAATCATGCCAGGAAGCTGTTAAAGTATGTTAAGATATTTGTGATATTTTAAAGACGGCAGGGTTTGAGCTAAGAAAATTTTGTTTTAATAGCAGGGAGTTTTTAAAGGAAATGGGATCAATTATTGGGTCAGAACGTGGGGATTGTTTTGAGATTGTGCAAAATATTACTTGACCTTCAAGGTTATTGTTTTATCAGATCTTGGATTGGTTACCAAGAGAAGGATTCCTTCTAAAGTGGCCCAAATATTCGATCCGCTTGGTTTGCTTAGCGCAACAATTATTATTCCCAAAATATTTTTACAGAAATTGTGGCTCCAATTAGGTCTAGAAAGAAGGACAATCACAACCAACAGCCGTTAGTAAAGAATGCATTGTTCCCTGAGCTAACCATCCCAAATAGCAGAATCACACCAGATCTAAGAGCCAAAATGAAAATTCTAATGGATTTAAATATAGTAGAAAAAATGAGCCTGTCACAAATCAGGTTGCTCATAAATAGTATGGACAAGATTGGGTAAGGTGCAAAGACTTGCCTGTATGGGTATCACCAACTGCAACTATGAAGATTTGCCTGGGGTTGCCTCCTCTTCATCTGCAGGGTGAGGCGAGGCTCGGTGCATCCAGACTACAGGATACACACAACAACCAAAACGTTGGAACAGGACACATGAGTATCGTTAGAATTGTGATCGGGAACGCGTTGGAAACGAGGACGGACCACATTCCGCAACGGTACTGCTTCAATGACCAATTCAAGGTGCTGATACCAGACAGAACTGAATGGGACGACTTCCAGCTCAAGAAAATTTTACAGCGGAAAATCTGGTATACAGATGGATCCAAGACTAAGAATGGGGCGGGCGCAGGAGTGTGGAGATAATATTGCAGCGGACTTACGGACCCTAAATGTCCAACGAATGTCAGCGAAGACCCACCCCGGGTTGTAAGCTACAGAGAGAAAGAGAGAGAGAGATAGATAGAGAGATAGAGCAGGAGTGTTCCTCAGGCAGAAGTGTACGCTATCCTTCAATGCGCGAAGGAAAACAATAAAAGGAATGTTGAAAATGAACATATCAACATCCTGTCAGACAGTCAAGCTGCACTTAAGGCCTTGTACAGCAAGAAAGTAACGTCCAAGCTGGTATGGGACTGCAAAGAAGAACTGACAGACCGTAATCACTTAAAAGTGATATGGGTTCCAGGACACCAGGGAATTGCAGGTAATGAAAGAGCAGACGAACTTGCAAGAAGAGGTTCGTAAACTCCTCCAAACCAAGGGCAGATGCTAGTGGTACCAAAGCGTACAGTAAGAGTGCTTGTAAAAAACTGGATTGGAAAAAAACACAAATATTACTGGGAAAGTAGACCAGGAAACAAATACGGGAAAGAATACATCAAAGGACCGTGTCACAAAAGGACGGCAGAACTGGTAGCAATGAACAGGAATCAGCTAAGAATAACTACTGGGCTCTTGACCGGTCACGCACCAGTATAGGAGCACCTGAACAAAATTGAACTGTATAATGGTGACCTGATCTGCAGATTGTGCGGCAAGTATCCGGAAACAGTTAAACACATTCTGTGCTACTGCGTGGCACTGGACCGCAAAAAAAGGAAATTTTTGGGCAGCCAACTGGCGACCCAGAACTATATTGCTCCCACCCAGTACAGAACTTGTAAAAGGTACGAAAGTACTGGATTGGGTACAATGATATAAAACATAGGAAAGATACAATGGGCCAACAGGCCCAAGTGTCACCGGAGGCAATAGCCAGACGGATCTACATAGGGGTGGAGTTTTTAGTAAGTAGACCTGACACAGTCAGGGAGTCTCAAGGTAGACCTTGAGCTGAAAGACTCATAACTACCAGTGTACCTGTGAAGGCTGATAATGAATTAAGTGGTGATTTTTTTTAATTCTTTTTTTTATCTGTAACAAAAGTTCTATGGAAACTTATTTACCTAACGAAATGAAAATTTGATGGACCATTTGAGGTTATGTTTTTGTTGGGATCAAATATCAAATTGTTTTGGTGCGAGTTTTGTGTTCGTTTGAACTCAGCAGTTGGTAAATGCTCTTCGTGAATTTTCATCACGAAAATCATTTTAATCTGCACATTTATGCGATTTAGAGTAGCGTGAGCATCACAAACTAACAGGCTCTTCTTTTTAGAGCCGATCTTGCGTCTTGCGATTTCTGTTCTTGTTTTTTAACATTATAAACAGTGTTTTTTATTTTGTCTCATTCTGTTATATATTCTTTGTGTTGTTTTAATTGTGTTATCGTGTAGTATTTGAAAGACCTCGCTAGTTTTTACTATATTAGAGTAAAATTAACTCAAGTATTTTCAAGATGTCTTATTGCATGGTGCTTTGGTGTTAAAACAAAGGACAAATTACAGGAATCTCTTACTTCAGGTAAGTAGATATTTATTACTGTGATCATTGTATAAAGAGTAACTATATCTTAAAGCAATGCTATAACTCCCTAGCCTTATTTTTTAAAAGAATTTTATAAGAACAGCAGATCGAAGGACAAAGAGCCCCGGGTAGAAGAAAGATATCCTGGCTAAAAAACTTAAGACAATGGTATGGAGTGAGCACTACCACATTGTTCCGCCGAGCTGTTGACAAGGTTCAGATAGCGCTGATAATTGCCAACGTCCAAGGAGGACAGGGCACCTAAAGAAGAAGAAGAAGAAGCAGACCTATGTTTATTATATTCAATTTATAAATTCATGAGCCACTTCCGGCATAGACATTTCCACTAATAGATTTTATCCAGCTGTATACAGAGTCGAAAGAGAAGCTTTCAATCCCCGTAATTAAGTCCCAAAAGCTATGAGGCAAGTTTTAATATCTTAAAACCAATAAACCACTGCTCCAGATATATCAAATGAATGAGAAATAAAATCATGTTTCAGGTTAACCAATAGTCGACAAGATGCCTGGATGGAAGCTTCGCGACGAAATCCAAATATTGAACATTTGAGCTCTAGCAATGTTGTGTGTAGTGAGCATTTCACTGACGAAAAAAAAATTTATTCAAATAAGTGCGTACGACTAAAATCTAATGCAGTTCCTACCTTAATACTGAAAAAACGGGATTTAGGTATTATTGCAAATCAGGGGTATCTGAACAGGTAATAAATTTGTTCGTTAGTTCAAATTACCACTTATCCGACTTATCTCATGATTTCGAGGAGAAAAGAATAATAATATGCTCTTTATTCATTTTCTGTATGAGCTTTTTTAGTGAATAGGTTTTTAATTTTGAACTGCTAAAATTCAGCCATACAGTCCTCAATTTATACACTGTTCCGAAATGTTTCAAAAAAGTTTTTATGTTTCAAATGTTTTTCATTATAGGGCTACTGACCAAATTCCAGGTGTGGCAAAAGAACCACTTGGTATAATTGACGAAGATAAATGTGAAAACCGTGGAGAGCAGTCATCTTCAAGTCAGCTATTTTTTTGATGTCATGATAAATCAATGGGGCAATTCAATTTAAATTGTATGATCATTTAACCATCTACTAACCGCAAGCAACCCCAATTTTAAATTCACAACCACACACACACACACACACTTGTAATACCCTAAGTAAAATGTAATAAATGTATTAATCGAAATTTTACATATGCTTGGGAATTTATTACAGAAAATGTTTTGAGATTTTCCTTTTGACTATCTACTAATTGTGAGATTGTTCAGTTTATGGTTCGATTCTTTAATGTAACATTGGTTTCGAGGATTATTCAAATTTAGAGCTCATGAATATTTGGTCAGAATTGTAGATTTCAATTTAATTTTGGTTCCTGGTGGCTTTAGGGACACTCTACACTAAAACAATTTTTTATCATTTGGGATTGCCTTATTCTTTGACATGTATTGGATGTTCAAAAGTACGGAATAAACGATAATTTGATCTTCCAAAAAAGACTTAATTATACATAGAAGAACTAGTATCTGTCAGATATTATTGTTGTGTGTGTGTTTTGTTTCACAAAATATTATTATTTCTAAAAATGAAATTTTTAGATGGATTTAGAAAAATTAAACATAGTTTCCAACATTACAGCACAAAAGCCTATAGGAGCTGCAGGAGCTATCAATAGGAGCTCCTCAAACAATTTATGCTGCAAAAATAACCAAAACAACATTTGAAACAAGCGTTCTACTTGGGTGATAAAGTTGCGTTTCTGCACAACAAAGTGACTGCTACATATGAGCCGTATATTAGTCATTTCGAGAAAGGGAAATACAGCTTAACATACCGAGGATTTTACGATTGCGGCCTTTTTTTTTAATTACAGCACGAAAACCCATAATAAAGCTGCAGACGCTACCAATTTAAGTTCCTCAAGCAATTTATGCTGCAAAAATAACCAAAGCAACATTTGAAACAAGCGTTCCACTTGACTTGGATGATAAAGTTGCGTTTCTACACAACAGAGTGACTGCTACATATGAGCCGTATATTAGTCATTTCGAGAAAGGGAAATACAGCTTAACATACCGAGGATTTTACGATTGCGGCTGTCCCCATTTAGCTGCAGTATTTGAAATTAAAGAAATTTAGTCCGAAACTAAACAATATCAATAGAAAATTGGTAAGACATTTTTTTTAATTACAGCACGAAAACCCATAATGAAGCTGCAGACGCTACCAATATAAGTTTCTTAAGCAATTTATGCTGCAAAAATAACCAAAACAACATTTGAAACAAGCGTTCTACTTGGGTGATAAAGTTGCGTTTCTGCCTAACAGTGTGACTGCTACATATGAGCCGTATATTAGTCATTTCGAGAAAGGTAAATACAGCTTAACATACCGAGAATTTTACGATTGCGGCTGTCCCTATTTAGCTGCAGTATTTGAAATTAAAAAAAATTTATTCCGAAACTAAACAATATCAATAGAAAATAAGTAAGGCATTTTTTTTAATTACAGCACGAAAACCTATAGTAAAGCTGCAGGAACTACCAATAGAAGTTCCTTAAGCAATTTATACTGCAAAAATACCCAAAGCAACCTTTGGAACAAGCGTTTCACTTGACTTGGGTGATAAAGTTGAGTTTCTGCCCAATCCGTATATTGGTCATTTCGAGAAAGGGAAATACAGCTTAACAAACCGAGGATTTTACGATTGCGGCCGTCCCCATTTACCTGCAGCATTTGAAATCAAAGAAATTTAGTCCAAAGCTTAACAATATCAATAGAAAATTAGTAAGACATTTTTTTTAATTACAGCACAAAAACTATAGTAAAGCTGCAAAAGCTATCAATAGAAGTTCCTCAAACAATTTATGCTGCAAAAATAACCAAAACAACATTTGGAACAAGCGTTCCACTTGACTTGACTTGATTGATAAAGTTGCGTTTCTGCCCAACAAAGTGACTGCTACATATGAGCCGTATATTAGTCATTTCAAAAGGGGAATACAGCTTAACATACCGATGATTTTACGATTGCAGCTGTCCCCATTTATAAACAATACCAATAGAAAAATAGTAAAACATTTTTTTTTAATTACAGCACAAAAACCTATGGTGAAGCTGCAGGAGCTATTAATAAGAGTTTCTTAAGCAATTTGTTCTGAATAAATAACTAAAACAACATTTGGAACAAGCGTCTCACTTGACCTGACTAGGGTGATAAAATTGCGTTCCTGCCCAACGGAGCGACTACTACATAGCCGGCTGGAAGGGCAGATAAAGCAGAAGACAGTGTAACATCAGCAAGAGAATAGCTACAAGAGCCAGAAAGGGAATGAATGATGAAGGGGAAGTGGAGGAACTAGAACGGCAATACAAACAGAGGAAAAAGGAGATGAAGAAACTCATACAGGCCTCCAAAAAGGAAAGCTGGAGAGAACTATGCTCTAAGTTCGAAGATGATGTGTGGGGGGAAGCGTACAAGATTACAATGAAGCACCTAAAGAAATCGCCGGTGCCGTACCCTATGTGTATGGAAGAAAAAATTAAAAACATAGAGACGCTTTTTCCGAAAACAAAAGACTGCATCGAAAGGATAATGACGAGGAGTAAACTTGGAGGAGATTATGACAGCAGCGGGGAAGCTAAAAGCTGGTAAAGCACCGGGCATAGATGGATTTCTACCTGAAACGGTGAAGGCGGCGCCTGAATCGGTGAGGGTGATTATGGACGAGCTGAACAGAGGGCAAAGATTTCCACCTAAATGGAAGAAAGCTAGAGTGGTATTGATACCAAAGGGGAACGCCACGAATGAGGGGAATTCCTACAGACCCATTTGTCTGCTCGAATCAATCGGTAAGTTGTATGAAATTATTAGCTTTGTTCGCGGATCACATTCTGAACCAATTCCGAACTAGTCCAGAACTGATTCAGAATTGTCATAAAGCGCATGTCCAATTATGAACTGGTTCAGGATTTTATTTTACCGCGAACGATTTTATAACCAAAACAGAACTCCTAGACCTAACCTAACCAAATATTTCTTTTCTATTTCTGTTATATTTTATAACCAAAACAGAACTCCTAGACGTAACCTAACCAAATATTTCTTTTCTATTTCTGTTATATGATCTGTGTTTCTGTTTAAAAAATGAGTGAGATCAAAGGAGGTAATAAACATTCACCTACCTATTCAATTATTTGTTTACTAACTACAAGCATTTTTAGAAGTTCTTGCAGAATTTTAGGTGTTCCCATCAAACTCAGAGGAGAATCATAAATGGACTCACCAAAATACATTAATTTTTTTGGAATTGTATAAAAAATACCGGGAGCAGGTGGGTTCACTGCGGATAAAAAATTTGAAAAATTTTTTTGAGGAAATTGCGAAAGAAATGAATCATAAAATTAAAACAAAAATAACAGGTAGTAACTGTGAAAACAGATGGAAAGTTCTGGAAAGGAACTATAAGAAATATATTGACAATACTAAACTTACTGGCAGTGGTAGAAAGGTCTTTGAATATGCTGATATAATGCACATAATACTAGGATCAAAAAAGAATATTCACCCTGTCTTACTTTTATCATCGGACACCATTGATACTCTTGAAGAATCAGCAGATGAAACTGAGATTATGGAAATGAGTAGGACTCATGAACCACCATCAGATATTCAAAAGAAGACTGAAACTGGAGTTGAAACTGTTTCAGCTCCAGTTAAAATTAAGGCTGTGACAATAACAAACCAAAAAAAAAATAAAAGACTTAAATCTGTTATTCTTAAAGACATAAGAAGTGATAGAAAGAAAAATTATGAAAGTCGTCTGAAAATTGAAGAAAAAAAGCTGTTAGAAAAAAAAAGAAAAATGCATTAGAAAAACAAAATGTGTTATTAGAAAAACGCAATGTCTTATTAGAAAAATATTTAGGACAAAATCCATACTCACCTGTTGTGGATTTGATACCCTAATAGTCCATGTATTTTTTAAGTATTTAAAGAATTCCATAGTTATATTTTCAAAATATTTTATTTCTTGTTCTGTTATTTTTACTTGAGTTTATTTTTTATTTTATAGAATACTTTATACTTAAAATATATTATTTGGTTTAAACATTTTTTTAAAATAAATTTGTTTTCTTGTGACTATATATTTCACATTCTCAGATTCAGACTTATGAAATGAATTGAATACCTACCAATTATTAGTGGACAATCCTCACCCTAACTTTGTAAGTAAGTCACTAACAATTGTTCAATGAAGTTCTCTTTGAGATATGGAAATGACTTATTCAACCTTATGATCTCATGGAAATAAATATTGAGTCAAATGTAACTCCTACAATCAACTAATATAAAAATGTCTGGTTATGAAAAACAAAAAAAGAAACATTTGTTTTCTAATCATGTATTTATTAAATTACAAACTGCAGATTATTCATAACTTTTCTCGAACTGCTACACCATTTCTGTCATCCCTATCTGGTAGATCATCTTCATTCAAAATTATGTTATGTTCAGGAACTATGGCTTGTTCTGCATCAAAAACAAAATCAAGTGATAAATTGTGCAGAACAGCACATGCTCTTATAAAGTGAACAATAAATCCAACATTTTTCATTTTTACATGGTAAAGTTGGCGGAATTTCTGTTTCATAATACCAAAACAATGTTCAATTATGTATCTATTCCTGGACAGTACATAATTATAATTTCTTTGACGCCTTGTCAAATATCCATTGTCCTTGAAAGGAGTTAACAAATTCTTTAAGCAAGGATATCATCCACTGTCACCAAGAATATAGAAGTCTCCACATTTTTCAGGCAAGGTATCATTCAAACGAGAACTCCTCAAAACTCTGCTGTCATGTACAGATCCAGGATATCCCACAAAAATATCACGAATTCTTCTTTTGTGGTCACACACTACTTGAGCCTGAAACAAAAATCACACACACACGCAGTCCAGTCATGTATTTATTTAAAATTGATGGACATTATTACCTGAATTGAATAAAAATGTTTTCTGTTTAAATATGAGTCAGGATCTTCTGCAGGCTTATCTATTCTAATATGTGTGCCATCAATAATCTCAATGACACCAGGAAAATTCTTGTTTCTAAAATGTGCATCAATTTCAACTTTCTCCAAGTCATCCGGCCATTTTATTACCCCTTGAGACAGATTGCTCAGAAAATAGGTGACTCTTCTTATAATTTTAAATAATGTGCTTTTAAAAATGTCAAACCTGTCAGATACCATTCTAAATGAAGTTGCTTTATTTGCAGCAAACCACAAAAAAACAGTTACATATTTAAGTGGACTTTTTTTGAATCCCTAACAATATCAAAAGAAAGATAGTAAGACATTTTTTTTAATTACAGCACGAAAACCTATAGTAAAGCTGCAGAAGCTACTAATAGGAGTTTTTCAGGCAATTTAGGCTGCAAAAATAACCAAAACAACATTTGGAACAAGCTTTTCACTTGACTTGACTTGACTTGGGTGATAAAGTTGCGTTTATGCTGCAAAAATAACCAAAACAACATTTGGAACAAGCAATTTATGCTGCAAAAATAACCAAAACCTTTGGAACAAGCGTTCCATTTGACTCGGGTAATAAAGTTGCGTTTCTGTCCAACAGAGTGGCTGCTACATATGAGCCGTATATTAGACATTTCGAGAATGGAAAATACAGCTTAACATACCGAGGATTTTACGATTGCGGCCGGCTCCATTTAGCTGCAGCATTTGAAATTAAAGAAATTTAGTCCGAAACTAAACAATATCAATAGAATAGAATATCAATAAAATAAAAGACATTTTTTTTTAAATACAGCATGGAAACCTATAGTAAAGATGCAGAAGCTACCAATAGGAGTTCCTTAAGCAATTTATGCTGCAAAAATAACCAAAATAACATTAGAAACAAGCGTTCTACTTAGGTGATAAAGTTGCGTTTCTGCCCAAAAGAGTGACTGCTACATATAAGCCGTATGTTAGTCATTTCGAAAAAGGGAAATACAGCTTAACATAACGAGGATTTTACGATTGCGGCCGGCTCCATTTAGCTGCAGCATTTAAAATTAAAGAAATTTAGTCCGAAACTAAATAATATCAATAGAAAATTGGTAAGACATTTTTTTTAAATGCAGCATAAAAACCTATAGTAAAGATGCAGGAGCTACCAATAGGAGTTCCTCAAGCAATTTATGCTGCAAAAATAACCAAAGCAACATTTGGAACCAGCGTTCCACTTGACTTGGGTGATAAAGCTGCGTTTCTGCCCAACAGAGCCGTTTATTAGTCATTTCGAGAAAGGACAATACAGCTTAACATACCAAGGATTTTACGATTGCGGTCGTCACCATTTAGCTGCAGTATTTAAACTCAAAAAAATTTTGGCCAAAGCCTAACAATATCAAGAGAAAGATAGTAAGACATTTTTTTTAATAACAGCACGAAAACCTATGGTAAAGCTGCAGAAGCTACTAATAGGAGTTTCTCTAACAATTTATGCTGCAAAAATACCCAAAGCAATATTAGGAACAAGCGTTCCACTGGACTTGGGTGATAAAGTTGCGTTTCTGCCCAACATGGAGACTGCTACATAAGAGCAATATATTAGTCATTTCGAGAAAGGTAAATACAGCTTAACATACCGAGGATTTTACGATTGCAGCTGTCCCCATTTAGCTGCAGTATTTGAAATTAAAGAAATTTAGTCCGAAGCTAAACAATATCAACAGAAATTTAGTAAGCCAATTTTTTTAATTACAGCACGAAAACCTATAGTAAAGCTGCAGGAGCTACCAATAAAAGTTTCTTATGCAATTTATGCTGCAAAAATAACCAAAACAATATTTGGAACAAGCGTTCCACTGGACTTAGGTGATAAAGTTGCGTTTCTGCCCAACAAAGTGACTGCTACATATGAACCGTATATTAGTCATTTCGAGAAAGGAAAATACAGCTTAACATACCGAGAATTTTACGATTGCGGTCGTCCCCATTTAGCTGCAGCATTTAAAATCAAAGACATTTAGTCCGATGCAAACCAATATCAATAGAAAATAAGTAAGCCTTTTTTTTAATTACAGCACGAAAACCTATAGTAAAGCTGCAGAAGCTACCAATAGGAGTTCCTTAAGCAATTTATGTTGCAAAAATAACCAAAACAACATTTGGAACAAGCGTTCCACTGGACTTGGGTGATAGAGTTGCGTTTCTGCCCTACAGAGTGACTGCTACATATGAGCCGTATATTAGTCATTTCGAGAAAGGACAATACAGCTTAAAATACTAAGGATTTTACGATTGCGGTCGTCACCATTTAGCTGCAGAATTTAAAATCAAAAAAATTTAGTCCGAAGCCTAACAATATCAAGAGAAAGATAGTAAGACATTTTTTTTAATTACAGCACGAAAACCTATAGTAAAGCTGCAGGAGCTACCAATAGAAGTTCCTTAAGCAATTTATGCTGCAAAAACAACCAAAACAATATTTGAAACAAGCGTTCCACTGGACTTGGGTGATAAAATTGCGTTTCTGCCCAACAAAGTGACTGCTACATATGAGCCGTATATTAGTCAATTCAAGAAAGAAAAATACAGCTTAACATACCGAGAATTTTACGATTGCGGCCGTCCCCATTTAGCTGCATCATTTGAAATAAAAAAAATTTAGTACGAACCTTAACAATATCAATAGAAAATTAGTAAGACATTTTTTTTAATTAAAGCACAAAAACTATAGTAAAGCTGCAGGAGCTATCAATAGAAGTTCCTCAAACAATTTATGCAGCAAAAATAACCAAAACAACATTTGGAACAAGCGTTCCACTTGACTTGACTTGGGTGATAAAGTTGCGTTATGCCCAACAAAGTGACTGCTACATATAAACCGAATATTAGTCATTTCAAAAGGTTGTTACAGCTTAACATACCGATGATTTTACGATTGCGGCCGTCCCCATTTAGCTGCAGCATTTGATATCAAAGAAATTTAGTCCGAATCTAAACAATATCAATAGAAAATAAGTAAGGCATTTTTTTTTAATTACAGCACGAAAACCTATAGTAAAGCTGCAGGAGCTACCAATAGAAGCCGTATATTAGTCATTTCGAAAAAGGGAAATACAGCTTAACATACCAAGGATTTTACGATTGCGGCCTTTTTTTTTAATAACAGCACGAAAACCTATAGTGAAGCTGCAGAAGCTACCAATAGAAGTTCCTCAAGCAATTTATGCTGCAAAAATACCCAAAATAACATTTGAAACAAGCGTTCTACTTGGGTGCTAAAAATGCGTTTCTGCCTAACAGAGTGACTGCTACATATGAGCCGTATATAAGTCATTTCGAGAAAGGAAAATACAGCTTAACATACCGAGGATTTTACGATTGCGGCCGGCTCCATTTAGCTGCAGCATTTAAAATCAAAAAAATTTAGTACAAAACTAAACAATATCAATAGAAAATTAGTTGGACATTTTTTTTTAATTACAACACGAAAACCTATAGTGAAGCTGCAGAAGTTACCAATAGGAGTTTTTTAAGCAATTTATGCTGCAAAAATAACCAAAACAACATTTGGAACAAGCAATTTATGCTGCAAAAATAACCAAAACCTTTGGAACAAGCGTTCCATTTGACTTGGGTGATAAAGTTGCGTTTCTGTCCAACAGAGTGGCTGCTACATATGAGCCGTATATAAGACATTTCGAGAAAGGGAAATACAGCTTAACATATCGAGAATTTTACGATTGCGGTCGTCCCCATTTAGGTGCAGCATTTAAAATCAGAGAAATTTAGTCCGAAGCTAAACAATATTAATGAAAAATTAGTAAGACTATTTTTTTAATTACAGCACGAAAACCTATAGTGAAGTTGCAGGAGCTACTAATAAAAGTTTCTTTAGCAATTTATGCTGCAAAAATAACCAAAATAACATTAGAAACAAGCGTTCTACTTAGGTGATAAAGTTGCGTTTCTGCCCAACAGAGTGACTGCTACATATGAGCCGTATGTTAGTCATTTCGAAAAAGGGGAAATACAGTTTAACATACCGAGGATTTTACGATTGCGGCCGGCTCTATTTAGCTGCAGCATTTGAAATTAAAGAAATTTAGTCCGAAACTAAACAATATCAATAGAAAATTGGTAAGACATTTTTTTTTAAATACAGCATAAAAACCTATCGTAAAGATGCAGGAGCTACCAATAGGAGTTCCTCAAGCAATTTATGCTGCAAAAATAACCAAAGCAACATTTGGAACAAGCGTTCCACTTGACTTGGGTGATAAAGCTGCGTTTCTGCCCAACAGAGCCGTATATTAGTCATTTCGAGAAAGGACAATACAGCTTAACATACCAAGGATTTTACGATTGCGGTCGTCCCCATTTAGGTGCAGCATTTAAAATCAGAGAAATTTAGTCCGAAGCTAAACAATATTAATAAAAAATTAGTAAGACTATTTTTTTAATTACAGCACAAAAACCTATAGTGAAGTTGCAGGAGCTACTAATAGAAGTTTCTTTAGCAATTTATGCTGCAAAAATAAACAAAATAACATTAGAAACAAGCGTTCTACTTAGGTGATAAAGTTGCGTTTCTGCCCAACAGAGTGACTGCTACATAAGAGCAGTATATTAGTCATTTCGAGAAAGGTAAATACAGCTTAACATACCGAGGATTTTAAGATTGCGGCTGTCCCCATTTAGCTGCAGTATTTGAAATTAAAGAAATTTAGTCCGAACCTAAACAATATCAATAGAAAATTAGTAAGACATTTTTTTTTATATACACCATGAAAACCTATAGTAAAGCTGCAGGAGCTACCAATAAGAGTTCCTCAAGCAATTTATGCTGCAAAAATAACCAAAGCAACATTTGGAACAAGCGTTCCACTTGACTTGGGTGATAAAGCTGCGTTTCTGCCCAACAGAGCCGTATATTAGTCATTTCGAGAAAGGACAATACAGCTTAACATACCAAGGATTTTACGATTGCGGTCGTCACCATTTAGCTGCAGTATTTGAAATCAAAAAAATTTAGTCCAAAGCCTAACAATATCAAGAGAAAGATAGTAAGACATTTTTTTTAATTACAGCACGAAAACCTATAGTGAAGCTGCAGGAGCTACTAATAGAAGTTTCTCAAACAATTTATGCTGCAAAAATACCCAAAGCAATATTTGGAACAAGCGTTCCACTGGACTTGGGTGATAAAGTTGCGTTTCTGCCCAACATAGAGACTGCTACATAAGAGCAGTATATTAGTCATTTCGAGAAAGGTAAATACAGCTTAACAAACCGAGGATTTTACGATTGCGGCCGTCCCCATTTAGCTGCAGCATTTGAAATCAAAGAAATTTAGTCCGAAGCCAAACAATATCAATAGAAAATAAGTGAGGCATTTTTTTTTAATTACAGAACGAAAACCTACAGTAAAGCTGCAGGAGCTATCAAGAGAAGTTCCTCAAACAATTTATGCTGCAAAAATAACCAAAACAACATTTGAAACAAGCGTTCCACTTGACTTGACTTTGGTGATAAAGTTGCGTTATGCCCAACAAAGTGACTGCTACATATGAACCGAATATTAGTCATTTCAAAAAGTTGTTACAGCTTAACATACCGATGATTTTACGATTGCGGCCGTCCCCATTTAGCTGCAGCATTTGATATCAAAGAAATTTAGTCCGAAGCTAAACAATATCAATAGAAAATAAGTAAGGCATTTTTTTTTAATTACAGCACGAAAACCTATAGTCAAGCTGCAGGAGCTACCAATAGAAGTTCCTTTAGCAATTTATACTGCAAAAATACCCAAAGCGACCTTTGGTACAAGAGTTTTACTTGATTTGGGTAATAAAGTTGCGTTTCTGCCCAACAGAGAGACTGCTACATATGAGCCGTATATTAGTCATTTCGAAAAAGGGAAATACAGCTTAACATACCAAGGATTTTACGATTGCGGCCTTTTTTTTTAATAACAGCACGAAAACCTATAGTAAAGCTGCAGAAGCTACCAATAGAAGTTCCTCAAGCAATTTATGCTGCAAAAATAACCAAAATAACATTTGAAACAAGCGTTCTACTTGGGTGCTAAAAATGCGTTTCTGCCTAACAGAGTGACTGCTACATATGAGCCGTATATAAGTCATTTCGAAAAAGGAAAATACAGCTTAACATACCGAGGATTTTACGATTGCGGCCGGCTCCATTTAGCTGCAGCATTTAAAATCAAAGAAATTTAGTCCGAAACTAAACAATATCAATAGAAAATTAGTTGGACATTTTTTTTTAATTACAACACGAAAACCTATAGTGAAGCTGCAGAAGTTACCAATAGGAGTTTTTTAAGCAATTTATGCTGCAAAAATAACCAAAACCTTTGGAACAAGCGTTCCATTTGACTTGGGTGATAAAGTTGCGTTTCTGTCCAACAGAGTGGCTGCTACATATGAGCCGTATATTAGACATTTCGAGAAAGGGAAATACAGCTTAACATATCGAGAATTTTACGATTGCGGTCGTCCCCATTTAGGTGCAGCATTTAAAATCAGAGAAATTTAGTCCGAAGCTAAACAATATTAATAAAAAATTAGTAAGACTATTTTTTTAATTACAGCACGAAAACCTATAGTGAAGTTGCAGGAGCTACTAATAGAAGTTTCTTTAGCAATTTATGCTGCAAAAATAACCAAAATAACATTAGAAACAAGCGTTCTACTTAGGTGATAAAGTTGCGTTTCTGCCCAACAGAGTGACTGCTACATATGAGCCGTATGTTAGTCATTTCGAAAAAGGGAAATACAGCTTAACATACCGAGGATTTTACGATTACATCCGGCTCCATTTAGCTGCAGCATTTGAAATTAAAGAAATTTAGTCCGAAACTAAACAATATCAATAGAAAATTGGTAAGACATTTTTTTTTAAATACAGCATAAAAACCTATATTAAAGATGTAGGAGCTAACAATAGGAGTTCCTCAAGCAATTTATGCTGCAAAAATAACCAAAGCAACATTTGGAACAAGCGTTCCACTTGACTTGGGTAATAAAGCTGCGTTTCTGCCCAACAGAGCCGTATATTAGTCATTTCGAGAAAGGACAATACAGCTTAACATACCAAGGATTTTACGATTGCGGTCGTCACCATTTAGCTGCAGTATTTAAAATCAAAAAAATTTAGTCCAAAGCCTAACAATATCAAGAGAAAGATAGTAAGACATTTTTTTTAATTACAGCCCGAAAACCTATAGTGAAGCTGCAGGAGCTACTAATAGGAGTTTCTCAAACAATTTATGCTGCAAAAATACCCAAAGCAATATTTGGAACAAGCGTTCCACTGGATTTGGGTGATAAAGTTGCGTTTCTGCGCAACATAGAGACTGCTACATAAGAGCAGTATATTAGTCATTTCGAGAAAGGTAAATATAGCTTAACATACCGAGGATTTTACGATTGCGGCTGTCCCCATTTAGCTGCAGTATTTGAAATTAAAGAAATTTAGTCCGAAGCTAAACAATATCAATAGAAATTTAGTAAGCCAATTTTTTTAATTACAGCACGAAAACCTATAGTAAAGCTGCAGGAGCTACCAATAGAAGTTTCTTATGCAATTTATGCTGCAAAAATAACCAAAACAATATTTGGAACAAGCGTTCCACTGGACTTAGGTGATAAAGTTGCGTTTCTGCCCAACAAAGTGACTGCTACATATGAACCGTATATTAGTCATTTCGAGAAAGGAAAATACAGCTTAACATACCGAGAATTTTACGATTGCGGTCGTCCCCATTTAGCTGCAGCATTTAAAATCAAAGACATTTAGTCCGATGCAAACCAATATCAATAGAAAATAAGTAAACCTTTTTTTTAATTACAGCACGAAAACCTATAGTAAAGCTGCAGAAGCTACCAATAGGAGTTCCTTAAGCAATTTATGTTGCAAAAATAACCAAAACAACATTTGGAACAAGCGTTCCACTGGACTTGGGTGATAGAGTTGCGTTTCTGCCCTACAGAGTGACTGCTACATATGAGCCGTATATTAGTCATTTCGAGAAAGGACAATACAGCTTAAAATACTAAGGATTTTACGATTGCGGTCGTCACCATTTAGCTGCAGAATTTAAAATCAAAAAAATTTAGTCCGAAGCCTAACAATATCAAGAGAAAGATAGTAAGACATTTTTTTTAATTACAGCACGAAAACCTATAGTAAAGCTGCAGGAGCTACCAATAGAAGTTTCTTAAGCAATTTATGCTGCAAAAATAACCAAAACAATATTTGAAACAAGCGTTCCACTGGACTTGGGTGATAAAATTGAGTTTCTGCCCAACAAAGTGACTGCTACATATGAGCCGTATATTAGTTAATTCGAGAAAGAAAAATACAGCTAAACATACCGAGAATTTTACGATTGCGGCCGTCCCCATTTAGCTGCATCATTTGAAATAAAAAAAATTTAGTACGAACCTTAACAATATCAATAGAAAATTAGTAAGACATTTTTTTTTTACAGCACAAAAACTATAGTAAAGCTGCAGGAGCTATCAATAGAAGTTCCTCAAACAATTTATGCAGCAAAAATAACCAAAACAACATTTGGAACAAGCGTTCCACTTGACTTGACTTGGGTGATAAAGTTGCGTTATGCCCAACAAAGTGACTGCTACATATAAACCGAATATTAGTCATTTCAAAAGGTTGTTACAGCTTACCATACCGATGATTTTACGATTGCGGCCGTCCCCATTTAGCTGCAGCATTTGATATCAAAGAAATTTAGTCCGAATCTAAACAATATCAATAGAAAATAAGTAAGGCATTTTTCTTTAATTGCAGCACGAAAACCTATAGTAAAGCTGCAGGAGCTACCAATAGAAGTTCCTTAAGCAATTTATACTGCAAAAATACCCAAAGCGACCTTTGGAACAAGAGTTTTACTTGACTTTGGTGATAAAGTTGCGTTTCTGCCCAACAGAGAGACAGCTAAATATGAGCCGTATATAAGTCATTTCGAAAAAGGGAAATACAGCTTAACATACCAAGGATTTTACGATTGCGGCCTTTTTTTTTAATAACAGCACGAAAACCTATAGTGAAGCTGCAGAAGCTATCAATAGAAGTTCCTTAAGCAATTTATGCTGCAAAAATAACCAAAATAACATTTAAAACAAGCGTTCTACTTGGGTGCTAAAAATGCGTTTCTGCCTAACAGAGTGACTGCTACATATGAGCCGTATATTAAGTCATTTTGAGAAAGGAAAATACAGCTTAACATACCGAGGATTTTACGATTGCGGCCGGCTCCATTTAGCTGCAGCATTTAAAATCAAAAAAATTTAGTCCGAAACTAAACAATATCAATAGAAAATTAGTAGGACATTTTTTTTAATTACAGCACGAAAACCTATAGTGAAGCTGCAGAAGTTACCAATAGGAGTTTTTTAAGCAATTTATGCTGCAAAAATAACCAAAACAACATTTGGAACAAGCAATTTATGCTGCAAAAATAACCAAAACCTTTGGAACAAGCGTTCCATTTGACTTGGGTGATAAAGTTGCGTTTCTGTCCAACAGAGTGGCTGCTACATATGAGCCGTATATTAGACATTTCGAGAAAGGGAAATACAGCCTAACATATCGAGAATTTTACGATAGCGGTCGTCCCCATTTAGGTGCAGCATTTGAAATTAAAGAAATTTAGTCCGAAACTAAACAATATCAATAGAAAATTGGTAAGACATTTTTTTTAAATACAGCATAAAAACCTTTAGTAAAGATGCAGGAGCTACCAATAGAAGTTCCTTAAGCAATTTATACTGCAAAAATACCCAAAGCGACCTTTGGAACAAGAGTTTTACTTGACTTGGGTGATAAAGTTGCGTTTCTGCCCAACAGAGAGACTGCTACATATGAGCCGTATATTAGTCATTTCGAAAAAGGGAAATACAGCTTAACATACCAAGGATTTTACGATTGCGGCCTTTTTTTTAATAACAGCACGAAAACCTATAGTGAAGCTGCAGAAGCTACCAATAGAAGTTCCTCAAGCAATTTATGCTGCAAAAATACCAAAATAACATTTGAAACAAGCGTTCTACTTTGGTGCTAAAAATGCGTTTCTGCCTAACAGAGTGACTGCTACATATGAGCCGTATATAAGTCATTTCGAGAAAGGAAAATACAGCTTAACATACCGAGGATTTTACGATTGCGGCCGGCTCCATTTAGCTGCAGCATTTAAAATCAAAAAAATTTAGTCCAAAACTAAACAATATCAATAGAAAATTAGTTGGACATTTTTTTTTAATTACAACACGAAAACCTATAGTGAAGCTGCAGAAGTTACCAATAGGAGTTTTTGAAGCAATTTATGCTGCAAAAATAACCAAAACAACATTTGGAACAAGCAATTTATGCTGCAAAAATAACCAAAACCTTTGGAACAAGCGTTCCATTTGACTTGGGTGATAAAGTTGCGTTTCTGTCCAACAGAGTGGCTGCTACATATAAGCTGTATATTAGACATTTCGAGAAAGGGAAATACAGCTTAACATATCGAGAATTTTACGATTGCGGTCGTCCCCATTTAGGTGCAGCATTTAAAATCAGAGAAATTTAGTCCGAAGCTAAACAATATTAATGAAAAATTAGTAAGACTATTTTTTTAATTACAGCACGAAAACCTATAGTGAAGTTGCAGGAGCTACTAATAAAAGTTTCTTTAGCAATTTATGCTGCAAAAATAACCAAAATAACATTAGAAACAAGCGTTCTACTTAGGTGATAAAGTTGCGTTTCTGCCCAACAGAGTGACTGCTACATATGAGCCGTATGTTAGTCATTTCGAAAAAGGGGAAATACAGTTTAACATACCGAGGATTTTACGATTGCGGCCGGCTCTATTTAGCTGCAGCATTTGAAATTAAAGAAATTTAGTCCGAAACTAAACAATATCAATAGAAAATTGGTAAGACATTTTTTTTTAAATACAGCATAAAAACCTATCGTAAAGATTCAGGAGCTACCAATAGGAGTTCCTCAAGCAATTTATGCTGCAAAAATAACCAAAGCAACATTTGGAACAAGCGTTACACTTGACTTGGGTGATAAAGCTGCGTTTCTGCCCAACAGAGCCGTATATTAGTCATTTCGAGAAATGACAATACACCTTAACATACCAAGGATTTTACGATTGCGGTCGTCACCATTTAGCTGCAGTATTTGAACTCAACAAAATTTAGTCCAAAGCCTAACAATATCAAGAGAAAGATAGTAAGACATTTTTTTTAATTACAGCACGAAAACCTATAGTGAAGCTGCAGAAGCTACTAATAGGTGTTTCTCAAACAATTTATGCTGCAAAAATACCCAAAGCAATATTTGGAACAAGCGTTCCACTGGACTTGGGTGATAAAGTTGCGTTTCTGCCCAACATAGAGACTGCTACATAAGAGCAGTATATTAGTCATTTCGAGAAAGGTAAATACAGCTTAACATACCGAGGATTTTACGATTGCGGCTGTCCCCATTTAGCTGCAGTATTTGAAATTAAAGAAATTTAGTCCGAAGCTAAACAATATCAATAGAAAATAAGTAAGACATTTTTTTTTATATACACCATGAAAACCTATAGTAAAGCTGCAGGAGCTACCAATAAGAGTTCCTCAAGCAATTTTTGCTGCAAAAATAACAGAAGCAGAATTTGGAACAAGCGTTCCACTTCTATTCTAAAATTAAATACAACCTTTTGGGGGGACTTTATAAAGCAGCAGTCAGCACAAATTATTAGATCGAAAGTATTTCATTACTCCAATAGCTGTTGTGAATGAAGGATCGGATTTAGCACAGTGGTTTATTGATAAAGTAGTCGATTTTATTTTAACTAAATTATCAGAATGTTCTGAAAAAAATAGTGCTTGGGCACATAGTAAAATTGTTTTATTAGAAGTAGCTATAAATAAATATGAGATCGGCAACGGTTCATATTTTATTAAATTACCAGATCAAATTTTAAAGAAACATGCTTGCGTAAACGATTAAAATGCAGACCAAGCATGTTTCTTTTGAAGCATCGTAAACGCTTTATATCCAGTCACAAAAGACCCACAACGATTAATAAGTATTCGCATTAAATATAAAGGGGTTGGATATTCCAATTAAATTAAATCAAATTTTTAAGTTCGAGAAACTAAACAAAATTTCAGTTAACGTCTATTGCTTTAGAATTGATCGATGGTTATACCTGCTGTTTTAACTAAAAATAAAATGAACCGTCACGTCAATTTGTTACTAACACAAGATCAGTGATTTCGGAAATTAAATGATTATAAAGCGCCACCTATCGACAATGAAAATGTTGAAATTAAATATCATTTGTCTAGATTAATTTCGAGTCATGATAAAAAATTCTTGTGAGGCAAATGCTTAAATTATTTTTCAAGCTGTGATAGATTAAACGAATATGAAAAGGTTTGTCAATATGTTAATGACTGTAAAATTTAATTTCCTCAATATAATTATGTAGAGTTTAGAAATTTCGTTTATAAACAAAAGTGTCCTTTTTTAATTTATGCAGACTTTGAATCGCAGTTGGTAGATTATAATGATAAGGTTTCCGAAAAAACTATCAAATATCAAAAGCATAGGGCTTTTAATGCAGGTCACTATTTTAAATGTTCTTACCACGATAATCTTTCCTATTTCAGTAGCCATCGGGGGGATGATTGCATGCAATGGTTCGCCGACCAATTGTCAAATTTAGCCAGTTTTATTCAATCAAAAATCAAAAATATAATCCCAATGGTGAAAAATCCTGATGTCATTAATGCCAAGGGTATGTCACATATGTGAAAAGTCTTTTGGTATTAAAGACATTATTGTTCGTGATCATGATCACTTTACGGCAGCTTTTTGGGGTTGGGCGCATCAGGCATGCAATTTACAATTTCGAACATTATTGTGCCGATTGCATTTGACAATCTTTTGGGCTATGATAGTCATTTCATTACAAAAGACATTGCCAAGCGGGGACGAGTGAGTATACTTCCCGTTAATATGGAAAAATATATATCATTTACTCTATATCATTTATATATATCTTATCATTTTACTATACATCATTTTTCCCCATGATTATATTAACAACTTAAATAAATTAAATGACATTCAATGACTATCTAAAAAACAATTTTACAATAAACTATATGACGAGCATATTAGCTAAGACAGCGGTTCTCAAACTTTTGTTATTCACGCCCCCCTGTTTTAATTTAAAAAATGTTGCGCCCCCCAATCCGTAGACCTAGGAATTTGGACTAAAATAGGCAACATTGTCTCGTCGAGAGCGCCAAAGATGCTGTCGGAAAGTTCGCGGCGTTCGTGCCACGTATTCAATCTTCCTGATCTTTCTCGAACTGTCTGAACGCGACTATAAATACAGAAGCGCACATACGGTATTCTCAGTCTCTCAGCGAAGGTGTTTTAACACTAAGCAAGCATTATTGTGAAGTGTGAGTGTATAAGTAGATGTAGTATGGATAAATTTTTAAAACGAAAACTTGAGGATGACGGGGCTTGTACATCGACAGGTTCAGGTGGAAATCGTCCGAAATCTAAAACAAGAAAATATGACCCATCATACCTAAATTTGGGCTTTACTAGCCTTGAAGTAGGTGGCGAAGAAAAACCACAATGCGTTATCTGTTTAAAAGTATTGGCTGCAGATAGCATGAAACCAAATAAATTATAGAGGCATCTAGAAACGCTGCACAGAGAATATGTCAATTTAACAAACATCTGGACTGAACTTCCGAACGACTACTCCGTTATAAAAGCCAAAGCGCTTAGAATTCTGTTGCCTTTTCCAACGTCCTACCTTTGTGAAACTGGATTTTCCGTACTTGCTGTCGTGAAATCTAAATACAGAAATAAACTTCAAGTAGAAAATGAACTCAGAGTGGCCATCTCTAACATAGAACCAAATTTAGAGAAGTTGTGCGCCTTAAAACAAGCTCATGTTAGCCATTAGTCCTTATAATGTTTCTTTGTCATCATTAAGTAAGTAAAATTTCAATAAAGATTTTTTAAAAATCTATCTGTAGCATTTTATCATTACCATTTTATTTTTAATCTGTATTGCGCCCCCCCCAATCATGTAAACGCGCCCCACAGTTTGAGAAACGCTGAGCTAAGAGAAGTATGGTCATGCACAAAACGTTTGGCAATCGTTCGGGATTAAGAACTTGGGGGAATATATCGACTTATACCTTCGCACAGATATTCTTTTGGCAGACGTTATGGAAAATTTCAGAGAGACTTGTTTAAAAACTTGTAGTTTTGATCCAGCATGGTATTATACTATGCCTGGGTATACGTGGGAGTGCATGTATAATAAATGTAAACTAAAACTTTTAGAGGATGTGGATATGATATTGTTCATTGAAGCGGACATTAGAGGGGGAATATCGGTTTGCAGTAATCGATATACGGAGGCAAACAATGAGTATATCGAAACATACGATTCCACCAAGCCGACAAGTTATTTATTTTACCTTGATGTTAATAATTTGTATGTGTGGGCTATGTCCCAACCTCTGCCAATGGGTCGAAACAAATATTGACATCTCTCAGATACCTGACGATGCTACATCCTGTAGCATTTGAAATTGCTACTTGTTAATTTTGTTTTTATATATAGTAAATTTTTCATTTATTGGGCATTGTAGCCTTTGAAATTGCTACCTGATAATTTTGTTTTCTATATATAATAAATTTTTTATTTATCGGGCATTGTACTAACAGAGAACATTCAGTTTTGATATCAAATTCCTGAATAAAACATTTATTTCACTATATATATATATATATATATATATATACATATATATATAGTTGAATACTAGTAAATTTCACACTCTTGCTTCTGACATTCTAAGAGCTGTTGAAAGTAATATAATCAAGCTGCAGGAACCTTATGATTTCTGGCTGGATTCCTGGATTTCTGAAATTTAAGATAGTGAAGTCAATAAAAACATCCATTCACATGTGAGCAAGCGACATACCGTTGTGTTCTCTAGTATGATGAATTCTAGGCTATTGAAGGTTGTCCCAGGATTTTGTTGATTCTGAATGAGATCTCTAGCTTTTTACTGGGTTTTTTCTCTATTTTTCATAATATAATTTAAAGGTTATATTTATTTATTTTCTAGACGTCGATGTCATTGTGCGGATTGTCACTGTTCTTCTTTCATAGAACTTCTGTCATCGGTCTCAAGTCGGTTAGCCGTTAATGTTTCGTGCCATAGTAGAAAAGAAAGAAGAAGAATGGTCTTTTAGATTACATTCGATGAAATTCATTCTGTCAATCAATAGCATTTATGGTTCTGACCAATGAGAGGCTAGGAATTCAAAACTGGCGCTGATTTCATACAGGATGTGCAGTTTTTTCTGGCAACTGTTAGAAATAGAGGATGGTTCTGTCCTCGTGGTGGTCAAGGAGGTTCTTTTTCGGTGCGGCCATGATGAGGTGCGCTTGTCTCGTGTTTGGGATTCTTTTTCGGTATTGAACCGAAATTAACCCTTAGGGGGGAATTTACGAAGTGCCGTTTGGGCCGAGATCAAGTCGCACCCATCGTTAGTGGTTTTTTTGGAGCCTTATATGGGGATTTGTGCCAAACACCGGTAAGCTGCCATGCGGTGGGAACACCGCCATTTTGTACTGATGTCCTGTTAGTCCGTTTTAGTCCTGTTTGCTGTTATGGATATCTTCTAGTTTTACCTCCCTTCTCAGAAGGTAAGTTATGACTTTTGAACTAGCAATGATATCGATCAGGTTGAAAATATACCTACTTCATTTTGTTGGTTTTTTATTTTGCACATGTTCTTTCATGAGATTATTTTTTTGTTAGGGTGTTAGGGTACAGCTTAGCCCTCATCATCAGACTTCTGGCAATCGACAGACATCCACCGGATGAGATCTGGTAGTAGCCGGTAGAGGCTAGAGACCTGCTGAGCTGCATCATCGACCCCTGGCTGACCTGGAAGGTTAAGCCTTTCTTCTTACCTTCTCTTCGTTTTGCTGTCAGTTTCCTGTCTTCTTCCTGTCTTCGTTTTTGTGTCTTCAACTACATCAAGTGGACCTTGGATAGAGGCTACATATGTGGACCATTGGACTTTAATACCAGGTTTTTTTTACACCTTCAGTGTTCTCTTACCTTTTTGAGATTTATTTATAACTATTTTATCATATTAGTACTTATCATACCATCATTTTATATAATAACTAATTATTGATATCGTATATTATACCACCGTGATAATTTTATAAACTATAATCTAAAGAACTTTTGTGAAGTTCTCACATAGTACTATGTGACAACAGATTCAGTCACAGGTTTATTTCTTACCATTATACCCCATTCTGACAACTTTGAGCGGTATAACACCAGGTATAAAAATGTATGTATTTCGCTATAATACATTAGTTAATATTGTTATATATGTTATTTAATTTATGTAATTATTACTTTATGATACCCTGGTCTACAACGTATTTTGCCTTGTCCACTTTGGTGTTCTAATTATATTCTTATATGTGATATGTTTTTTTATTCTCCTATTTGCCCAGCCTGAATGTCTAAGAAAATTTAATACTATGTTATTTTAGGTATTTTGTTAAAGATAGATATTTGGTTTTCTCAATTATCCAAATATAGTATAGCTATATCTAAATTGGGTGGCGCCCTTATGAATTTGAATTTTCAATCTTGGAGCCGTAAATAATTCGAACTCACTTTATCTGTTCTCCGGCGAACAGCTGCCGTCAGCACATTGTGTTCTATTTTTTTATGTAATGAACATAATAAAGTAGGCCACAATCCTGCGGGTTGATTTAATATACCCTAAAGAGTTGCACGATTTGCATAAGGACTTTCCCTTTTGTGCTGAATACCGCGTTCCACCCGAATTAAAATTACCGAAATTAATGACTACACTACATAATAAAGAAAAATATGTTAAACATTACCGAAATTTGAAACAGGCTTTGGCGCATGCTTTAAGACCTAAAAAGATACATCGCGTTCTAAAATTTAAACAATCTGCATGGTTGAAGCCCTATATCGAGCTTAACACTCGTATAAGGACTACAGCTACTAGTTCATTTGCAAAGAATAGAGAGGAGTTCATCAAACTTTTCTGCAGGCAGTCGCAGAAGATTTTTATTTGCCTCTAGGTCTTCTTGTCGCATTTCACTTAAGAAAGTATTACTTTCTCCATTAACTAATCCAGTATTTAACACATATTGTTCTGTTTCTTTTTCGTTTCATACTTCTTAAACGTATCAGTTTAATGTATTTTGGGAAGTTAAAGGACAAGTAGTTAGCATACAAGTTACTGGCCACTGGCATGCTATTTTAATGGCATGTGTACTCTGGCCTTTTTGCGAGTGGTACTGATAAATATATTTTTATTACTGAAATTATGAGCGAAAGCAAGTGGAGTGAGACTTAAACAATAAATTGTATTGAACATTACATAAACGAAGAATGTAGAAAATGGCAGATGAATTTCCTACATAATAAATATAATTATAGATGACACGCATTACATTCGGATGCAATGTGTGTTATCTACGTTTACCTAACCTAACAATATGATATGATATGACGATGTTTACTTTTAAAAGGGGCATTTAAATGTACATGGCAAGAGATAGTGTGAAGAACATTAGAAAAGGTCACGAAAATACAAGCAAACGCTTTTTGTTATTTTACATTCCGGAAAAACCAGGAGTAAGACAAAGCTATTGACTCTTTGTCGCAAAAAAATATCAGGTATATTATAGTCGAGCTACTTCAAGAACGTTGACATCGGGTATTTATAAGATTGCCTCCATATCACAATCCAATTGAGTGGGGCATTTGTAAAACGGCACCATGATCGCCATATTGGAAAACCTGTACGTGGAGGTGCAGCAGTGAAAACAGTTTGAGACAATGCATTAACAGAAGTAACACCTACAGTGTGGGTGAATTGTGTTTAACATGCTGAAAAATTAATTCAAGATGATTTGGCAAAAATTGTCACATATGAGGAAAAAAATTAGGATAATTGATTTAGCCGAAAATTCCAATGATGAAGGCAGTGCCAGTGAAAAGGCCGACTAATTTATTATCACTAATTAGCTCTTTTTTCAATGTCAGTTCCTCATCAGATTTTAGAATTAACTACAGTCCTTAAAACGTTAAATCTATAAAAATTTTATTTTAACTGGGTTGAATAATTAAGAGGTAATTTTACTTTTTTGTTGAAAAAGCATATTCCAGTCACATTAGTGTTAAAGTATTTACCTGTAATGTTAAAGTATCTGTAATAGTTTAGTTATATGCGGGTCGAAGGTCAAAATTCCTTATATTTTTTTGATTTCAGTTAAATTCTTCCTGTCAGTGTCGTACTTATTTATTTACTATATTTTGTTTCACAGAAAACATGATGAGAATATACAGTATGAACATTATTTCAAGTTAATATTATGAACAATATAACATTTCTCCCACCCAGTAATTGGAATGTGCAATTACTTTTTCACATCTAGAATAATCAGTCTAGATACATGTCGTCGATATATAGTGTTTTTGGAGTTTCTGACATCCACTATTCTTATTTTTCCATCTTTCGCAGGATAGACGTTTACAACAATAGCCTTTTGCCACAAATTCCGGGGTCCATCTGGATCAACCATTATAACAACGTTGGTCCTTCGAGCCGGATTTGAACCAGCGACCTAAGTAAAATTATAAACTACTCTTGAAATTTAGTAAAGTAATTATCAGACTGGTTAATCCGGACCTATAGCCTAAATAGTATAAAATGTTTTTAACCTATTTAGTAAAATATTTCATTCTGGTCTACATCTCACTTGTCTACTGTGATCAACAATGTGACTTCACATTCTCCGTGTCATCGGACAATGTAGGTAGTGGAGGGAGCTGTAAGGATGAGAGATTCGGGCTTTTTACGCTTCCCACAGGCGGACTTGCATGTTTCAATGGAGATGGGAAATCACTTTACTTTACTATCAAGAGGTCTTATATTGAGAGGAGTTATAAGAGTCTCTACTACGCATGTGACTTCGAAATTAATGTCACGAAGGTCTATCACTGCCTAGGTGCTGGAGGTTGCTTCGCTTCGACATGTACACATGAATCTCATTTAGATGACGCAGGAAACCCAAAACCAATGAGTAATAGCACAGTAAGAGTATACTCAGGGTGCACCTATGAGGGGATATGTCCAGGTTATTGCTTTGCAGACCTAAACAGTAGATGTGGGTGGGCCTTAGCAGAAGTAATTAAGAAAAAATGCTTTAAGGTTATGGGTTTGACAACGTCTATATGGAAAGCTGAGATCGAACTAGTAGAAGGTACAGAGAAGGTACAATTAACATTGACGGAGTCCAAACCTTCTCTGACATACCCCCACGCTATTAGTGTCACCTCTGTAGTAAAGAACTCATTGGTCCACCCGTATGTAGATCATATAGTAGAGCTTGGAGAATTTGAATATTTGTATGTAGATGCATGTAAAATCAATTACCCAGAAATTGGAAAAATTGGAGAATTCCAATTATCCTTAGATAAAAAGACAGAGGTCTACCCTTTGTATAATATAAGGTTTAAATCTCAGGCCTGCACTACTGATGTAGAAGCGCCCTCACCCGCAGTAGACAGACTTCTTAACCAGCCAAAGTCTCGATTAGAGAAACTCGATGGGCCTAACAGCATAGTAATTACAGACGGAGATGATTCTGTAAAGACTGACTGTAAACTCGATATAATATCCACTATCGGATGTAAAGGCTGTGAAGATCTTCCATTAGTAACTGTAAAGCCAACTATGTTAGTAACCCCAGGAGTAGTAGAAATAACATCTAACTGTACGTTCAATTCGATGTACTTAAAGTGCCAAGATACTCCTTATAACATACGTCCTATTGGCTCACCACTATGTTGTTACATAGCTCCACTTAAACAAAAGAGCTTTATGACAAATGTCACTTTTTGTATAAACTACGAATTCACTGGGTCTCTCACAAAATCGGGTATCCTATCGGTCTCTGATGGAGGGCAAGGGATATTTCAGTCTACAGGAATGATACTAAACAATCCCAACTTCTTGAGTGGGTTTCTCATTACCGGGGGCCTTGTCACGTGCATAGGTATAGTCGCCCGGGCACTATCAGTATACCTAGGGAGTAAGATACCGAACATAGGAAAAGGGGAGCAGAAATGAAACATTAAGCGGTAGGTTCCCTACAAAAAACATTTTTTATTGTATTTGGAAAAAAAAATGACAAAAAACGAAATAATTGATTTCACTGTCATGAGAAAAATCAAGTTTTTCTTTAATCCTCCTCTAGCGCCTCACACGGGTGGGAGTTGGGAAAGACTCATTCAGAGTATAAAAAAGATTATAAAGGAAATTTTGAAATCCAAATATCCACCAGAACATGTACTACGTACTGTACTTTATGAATGTGAGAGTATATTAAACAGTAGGCCATTGACCCATGTATCACTCGATTCGGACGATGCGGAAAGCTTGACTCCCAATCACTTCCTGATTGGACCATCCCATATTTCTCCATCATTTACTGAAACTGTGGAAAAAGACTTGTGCTTGATGTCTTCTTGGAGAGCTGTACAAAGGTTGGCTGATATGTTTTGGTCCAAGTGGTCAAGAGAATATTTGCCAACGTTGATCAAGAGCAGTAAATGGTTCAGAGACAGCGGAGAAAGAGCTATACAAGTGGGAGACGTTGTTATATTCTGATATTACATTTGCTTTTTCGTCTAACCAGTTCGATAATTCAATGAGTTTTACATCAAATTCTACTTTGGAAATGTGTTCTACCCACAATAGTTTGTAGGAGATTGGCAATTTATTTATAATTTCTGTGATCAACATCGGATTACGGAGATGATCGTTCTCTTTCAAACATTGTACCGTAGCTACAAAATTCTTGATTTCATCTGAGAAATCTACGAATGAGTCCAATTTCTTTTCCTTTATTTGTGGAAATCTTCTGATTTTGTCTAATAACATGGAAATTATATACTCTGCACGTCCAAATCTTCTTTCAAGTAAGTCAATAACTTTATTTACATTCTGAGGAAGTATGAGTAGAGATTGAACGATACTTCTAGCATTTCCCCTAAGACATTTCTGAAAACGGAATTGATTTTCCTCATTAGAAAAACCACAAATTTCTGATATGTTTCTAAACTGATAAATGAAGTTTGGCCAGTCAAGAGGATTTCCGTCGAATATAGGTAATTCTTTGGGCAAAGATTGTCTTGTCAGAATTTTCGTTATCTGAGGAAGAGCAATTAGATTTTCATCTTGGGATGTAGAAGCGTTTTTGTCTAAATTGTCCTTTCTTACCTTATTTTCTTCTACTACGATCGTATCCTTTTTACCTGATGCATTGCTATACTTGTCTCGATCTTTCAAAATCAATGCTGGTTCATGTCCGTGATTCCATGGAATGTGACCGTCCATCCATTCTTCCATGTTGGGCTTCGTTGACTCATGCATCGACTTGGACTTAGATTCGGACTCGCTTGACTCGTCGCTTTCTTCTAATTCAGTCAATTTCAGTGCTAACTGTAGGTCTAACATTTCTTGTTCTAATTTATTCTTCTCTATGGCAGTTTCAATTTCGGCTCTTCTCCTTCTTGACGCTACACTACTAGTACTTTTTCTCGACTTCGTGAACTTCACATAAGTTCCCTCTTCTTTCTTGTCTTCTGTAACTTCTCGTCTTATTTTTTTCAACTTTGGTAACTTTTAGTCCACTTTCACTTGCGGCGGCGGCAAGTCTAGTAGCTTCCTTAGCTTGAAGTCGTTTGCTGCGTCTTATATTCTCTGATTTTGCATCCATTTTTGTCTACCACAGTGCCTGTTAGTTCAAAACGATCGAAGGACCAATTCGTGAACTTCACATAAGTTCCCTCTTCTTTCTTGTCTTCTGTAACTTCTCGTCTTATTTTTTCAACTTTGGTAACTTTTAGTCCACTTTCACTTGCGGCGGCAAGTCTAGTAGCTTCCTTAGCTTGAAGTCGTTTGCTGCGTCTTATATTCTCTGATTTTGCATCCATTTTTGTCTACCACAGTGCTGGTTAGTTCATCCGGCTCGAAGGACCAAATGTTATATTGTTCATAATGTTATTAACTTGAAATAATGTTCATACTGTATATTGTATCTATTCTCATCATGTTTTCTGTGAAACAAAATATAGTAAATAAATAAGTACGACACTGACAGGAAGAATTTAACTGAAATCAAAAAAATTAAGGAATTTTGACCTTCGACCCGCATATAACTAAACTATTACAGATACTTTAACATTACAGGTAAATACTTTAACAATTAGGTTGCAATTATCAGAGTGTAATTGTAATAGTATGTATAGTGATATGGAGGCAATCTTAATACCTGTTGCCAATGTTCTTGGAGTAGCTCGTCTATAATGAACCTGGTATTTTGTGTGGCTTATTGTGGCGACAAAAAATCGATAGCAAAATTTTTTTGCAATTTTAACGTAAAAATGTAATGAAGAAATAAACTTATTTCAGTACATTCTTAAAAACATTAAGTGACTCACTTTCAGCACACTAATTTAACTTTTTTAAATATTTAAACCAACACAGAGGTTCAGGTACTAAATGAGCCCAGAACTTACTACAAATAATAATAAAATGAATAATAATGAATATTACTTATTTTCAGTGAACAAAGCCTATATGTACAATAAAAATGAACATTTCCTTATGACAATACCAAATCCACTGGGAGGAAATGTATAAAGTACAAAAAGAACTGTGAATCTAGCAATTGGTGTAGAACAAAGTGGAACTATATCCTATTCATATATTCATATATTTTCGTTACTTTTTATATTTATTATTCATTTTATTTTTTTGATATTGCTTTATGAATTTTTATATTTTCTTGTGATGATTCCAATAGTAAATTTAAATTTTTAACCTATTGTAGTGAATCATACTACTCTTAAAATTGTTTTTAAAATATTTCTTCCTCTCAAATTATTTCTGCTTTAATTTAAGGAGTTTAAAACTGGGTAGTGCAAACAGTATCATTTTTTCCTTTTTAATTTTCTTATTCTATTTGGTAGTTTGTTGAACATTTTTATACAATTTTATAGTGAACCCTTGAACAACCTGTCTTGGATAATTATGATCAAGACTATGAGTGTTGTAATTAATTCATTAATTTGAAAGAAAAACATACGGGATAAACCCAGTTACATGGTTTTCATTTATAACTAAAATTCCAACAATTTATTAGTACATAATTTCCTATTCCTAACTGCTGCAAAAGCTTTATGAAAATGATAATGGACCAATTGATGGCCTGAAAATTCTGCCACATATTACAGATGAACACATTTATGAAAATAAACTGAAAAAAATGAAAGTGAAGAATGCAGCTCAGATTTTCAGCCAAAGGTTTGCAGCAACACTTCAGTTAGCTAGTCTAATTGGTGAGTAACTTCAGTTTGTTACTTTTCAACCATATAATTTTTGTAACAAATGAAATAATAGTCATAAAAAAAGAAAGATGATTCTCAATAAATTTAAAATGTGTAAATTTTAGTGATGAATAAAACTATTTCTATTTCACTTTTTATTGTAATCATGACCAAGTATAATTTTCTCAAAGTTCAAAAATGCTTATAGGTGACAAGTTCATTACTCCTAAACCTACATGAAAAACCTTGATTTTGCTTATACTGTTACTGTTTCATTGCAGATTCTGAAAAAAAAATTGGCAGCCATGTGGAAGATACTGCTGAATTGATATTTTTCTTTGACCGCTTATTTGACTCCTTGAATGAATCCAACAAAAGTCCAGATAGAGGAAAAATATTGCGATGTGGTTTAAGCAACACCTCTGACCACCTTCGTTTTTAGAACGAAGAAGCTTTGCCACTGCTGGAAATGGAATTTCAGCGAAGAGTGAAAAATGACCAGACAAGGCCTCTCAGCTTGAAGAATTATTGGTCATTTGTAATAAACAATGTGAAAAGTATTTGGCAAATTCTGCAGTCTAATGGTTTTGAATACTTATTAACAAGACGACTGAATCAGGATCCACTTGAAAATGTTTTTGGACAATTGAGAAGCTTTGGAGCATTGAACACCAATCCTTCAGCTTCTCAGTTCATTAACATTTACAAAACTCTATTCTTCAATACAGCTCTTAATTATGTAGCCGGTTTTATTTTGAAAAAAGTGAAAAAATCCATAACTTGCAAAAATACAATGTTTTCAGACAGTTATGAATCTGATCCAAACAGGCTAATCTCCATTAGAGAATATGGTGGTGGTTGAGCTAGAAGGCTGTGCTATCCAACGCCTTCTTTTGTTTCTTGTTTTTTTAATATTTATAAAATCATACATTTTTGTTTAAATAGTCGACCATCTTCTAAATTTTTGGTTCACGAAATCAGAAAAATTGTCAAAATTCCTGTTGATTTCAAATTTCTCTCAAGTGAAATTCAATGTCATAAATCGGACATAATTGAAATAATTTTGAAAATAACAATCAGAATGTTATTACACAATTGGTGCAAAAGCATTGGAAAAATATTACAAGGCAAATCCAGGCCCTAATGGTACTAATTCATTAAAAATTGAGGCAACCAGAATTAATTCGAATAGAATAAAGAAAAAATATATAAAAAAGCCGAAAGAAGTAACAGGTTAACTTATTTTATTTAAGGGTATAATTAAGGTTCAGGTGTTATGTAATATTAAGTACCTATTTTGTGGAATAGATTAATTGCTTATACTGATTTTTTGTTATATATCAATGAATATTATCTCAAAACTATAGATGACCTTTTATATACAAGTATATTATATGTATTACCTTCTAACTTCAAAGAGTGAAAATAACTTTTCTAAAAATTGGTTTTGTTCATGCTTTATTTGGATTACAGGATTCTTGATTTTTGTATGCATTAATGAGTATAGTATGGGAGCTGGCAACGTTTGGAAAACGAGAATTTTAGGTCAGCTCGTTTTCTGATATGTTGTCCTTCTTACTCTTTCGGTTAGAGTCTGGGCCATCTGTCTGCTGGTAGCGGTTGCGTTGATTACTGCGCATCCTACCTGTACAGGTAATAATCCTGATTTTTTAACAATTTTTAAAAACTTAATTTTCATATTTTGGCCTTTATATAAGTCTACCAGACATAAATTTTTTATTGCCAGACATTTTTATTATTGTTAATCATGTGCCAAACGCCAATTTTTTATTTTTTTTTATAAAAAATTTAAACTATTTTTTAATGTCTGTAATTTTTATATTATGTTCCTTAAAGATAAAAAAGTCTAAAATTAATTTGCCAAACGTTAATTCGATTGTTAATCTTGAATAAAAATTAAAAACTCATGGAAAGTATTACCGTATGATGCTGGTAGTTAGAGATAGAGAGAGTTTAAAGTGCAAGAGAGATAGATAGTGACGGTGGCGCACCGGCAAGTACACAATATGGCGTCAGTCTAAAGTCACATGTTTGTATTCGTGTTGTTTTTAATGTTTATTTATTAATTGTGTTACAATGTCTAAAGATAAAATTAAATGTGTTTTTTGTAAAGGATATAAAGATAAATTAATCCTTTTTGTGAGTGATAAATTAAAGAAATGTCAGGAAGTTTTGAGTATACGTGTTAAATATAAATTAAAATACAGTGACATTCAGCTGCCTACAGAAATAAATAATATTGATGGATATCATAGACAGTTTTATGGTAGTTTTACCGCTTTAATGGCAAAATATCGTGATTCTTCTTCAGAAATAGATTGTACCAGTAATCCTGAAAATATTACGAACAACGTAACTCAAAAGTCAAGCAGTGAAATCGCTTGTGAGGTTGCTTCTTTAAGTTTAAATAGTCAAACAACATCAGGAAATTCTCCAAATCTCGATAATCAGTGCATTTCAGAACATTCTAATCCTAGCATCAACAGTGAGGTACTTTCAGAAGATGTTGCTCCAAGTGTAGATAGTCAGTCAACGTTAGATGTTGCTACCAGATCGACATTTGATTTAAGTATCAATGAAACTGACGTTTGTGATGATACTTCCGACATAAACATAGAAGAGATTGAAACAGATCGACCACTTAAAAATGTTTGCTTTTATTGTAATAAAGATCGTAAACAAAATAAAGGTAAACAACAAAATCTTCACTCAACAGACGATACAAAAGTTTATGAAAAAATTATTGAGTGGATGGAAAAACTCAATAATGAAGAGTTATTACAAAAAATTAATCATTTTAAATCTGTTAATGAAACAATTTTTTATTATCATCTTTGTGAATTGCAGTATTTAAATGAGTACAATAAAGTAGTTTCTGACATTCCACATACTACGTGGCATAAAAATCGTCACATCCATAAAGATATTTTCAATCACATTGTATCAACAATAGAAGAAGAAGTTATTAAAAAAAGGAATTGTGTATCATTATCATCTCTATGTGATACGTATAATATTGAGTTGAGTTATGAGCAGAAACTTCAGCCTCAGGCTGGTATTAATTTAATAACTAATCATTATCTGGAAGAGAAAATCCAAAAACATTTTAAAAAAACTATTAAATTTATATCCAAACAAAAAAAAAATTATCATTCATAAAGATAGTAATTTAGTTGAAGATGATTTTAGCAAACTTGAAGTAAACGATCTTATAAAGTTGCATTAATCTTGCGAGATACTGTTTTAAAAATTGAGAAATCTAAACTACCATCAAAAATTAAAACAACCGACTTAATTGCGGGTGAATGCGTGGTTCCAGATAAATTAGACCGATTCTTCAGAGTATTAATGGGAGGAAAGGACATCAGACGTAAAGATGGTATAAATTGTAAAAGACCGAGTTCCTCAATGGCTGCTGATGCAATTTTTTGTGTAAGTAATGGTAATGTAAAACCATCTAAACACATAACTCTTGGTATGACTGTAAAAAGTTTAACAAGTAGTAAAAAATTAATAAATATTTTAAATAGATTAGGACATTGCTGCAACTATACTACTCTAGAAGAATTAGAAACAGAAGCAACCATCTCATCGGTAAAAAGTTCACAAGTTTGTCCTCCAGACATCATTCTAAAACCTTCGCTATGCACCGGAGTAGCCTTTGATAATTTTGACAGATACATCGACACCTTGGATGGAAAGGAAACTTTACACGACACTGTAGGAATTATTTATCAAAACATTGATAGCAATGATTCTCATAGGGAACTGAACCAAGATGCTAGCAATGCGGATTCAGATTTATCACCAACAGGACCACGACAAAAAAAAAGAAAACGATCTTTAACAGAAATAACTCACGACATTGTTCCTTATGGTAAGCGAATAAAGATGATAGGTCGCTTAACACCTGTTAAAATTGATCAATCACCACTTTTACCCCAAAATTTTTCATCTATACAAACCATTGATCTACTACATATGCTTTCAATTTTTTTTCACGTAGCAAACACACCGTCATGGACAGGATTTAATTGTAAAATTATCCATGACAATAGTCCGAAGCAAATTATATCTTATCTAACTTCTATCAATTCATCACCAACAAATATATCAGTCGTAGCATACACCATGGAACAAGCACAAAAAGTTGGTCAAGAATGTGGTCAAACTTATGTACAAGTGACTTATGACTTAGCAATAGCTAAAATAGCTTATAAAATTCAAGCAACTGAAGGTCCCAAGTTTAGTAATCTTTTTATACATCTTGGCTCGTTTCATTTAATGATGGCTTTTTTAAAGCTGTTGGTACTTTCATTAATGAATGCGGATTATCTCACATGATGATTGAGAGTAAAATCATTGCTTCTGGATCTGTAAAGGGAATAATTGAAGGTAAACATTTTAATCGATGCAAACGTCTGCATCCGTTAATGGCATTAGGCTTACAGATGTTACATTTTGACCAATTTTTAAAATATAAGAGTGCCGAATACGATTTTGTGAAAGGACAAGTTTATGAAGACCTTTTAGAATATCAGGACAAAAAAATTTCATTTTCATCTTCATCGGAAACTAATTTATTACCTAATCAAATTTTATCGCAGCTGCTCGATTCTTATAAAAGATATGTAGCAAAGACCAGAGAAGGTAGACATGGAAAGACAGCACAGTTCTACATCATTTAAATAAATAAAAAATGTAAAGTTAGTTCGCCTTCTCGTGGTGCACCCTGGGTAACGCTAAATGAACTAACACAAGAGGCGCCAGACAATCTACGGATCTCCTGGCATGAAAAATCACAGGCCCATGCAATTTTGTTTGCAATGTATTGTATCTACTTTATTGTATTTTTTTAATGTATTTATAACTTGCCTGTGATGTAGCCATACGCTAAATAAATAAATTTAAATACAATTAATAAGTTACTATATTAATCTTTCAAGAAGTATACGTATGGGTGACTTTCAAATGTTCAAGCACGTAATTCCGCTTTTGCTGAGGCGCCGAAGAAAAAGAAGTTGACTTTGGGCAATAAGGTTGTTGAGCTGCGAATGCAAAGAGATCTATTTGGTAGGATGTTGGGGATTTCCCTCACCCACAAGGTTCATATCGAAAAAGTTTTGACATACCCGCTTACTCCGATGCCGACGTCAATGTGTCATCCAGATGGTTCAATTTGCAAAACGGATAAATCACAATTAGCAAAGCTAATTGAAAAGAAAATGGAAAATAGTACAGATCAACCGCCGTCATCTTTTGATGTTTGCCTTGTTGATGGTTTCTTTTTGTTACATCTCATGAAAGAAGTACTACAAACGTTTGATGGTATATCTAAGAAGTTTTTGAGTATTATATCCCAGATGAAATCTACCCGGATTGACATTATCTTTGACCAATACTTCTCGCCATCCATCAAAGATTGTGAACGTTCGCGACGTGAAGAATAAACAAGTCCGGTATCAATTGGTCCAAATCAAGTTAGGCCACATAATTTCTCAGCAGAACTTAAAAATATACAATTTAAAGAAGCTTTAGTTAACTTTTTTATTGATCACTGGGGCAATCATGACATGTTATCATTCATTGGTAATAAAACTATTCACGTAAGCTTCAATAAATGTTATTCTTACAAAGTTTTGGATAATAAAGTAATTAAGACTACTGAAGAAACATTATCATGTGAAGAACACGAAGAAGCTGATTCTCGGATAATTTTTCATATTTGTCAAATCGATTTTGACGCAGACGTTGTTATACGCTGCTCTGACAATGTCAATGATGTTCGATTTCATTTATTCTCGAGTAATTTTCAGTCTAAAAAATCCGATGAGAACTTTGATAAAAAATTTAAAAATTTCGATTCATCCAGTTTGCCACCCTGTAAAGCAGAATTGCTTCAGCATTTGTTGCGGGTTCGCTACGTAACTAAGCTATGGAGAAATGCTCACTCAAAACATCCAACATCTTTATCTCCTGTTGCTTCTGGTTGGACAATCAACGATGACAAATATGATTTTGTCTGGTTTGTGGGAGAGCAATTACCGTCATCAGTTGCAGATGTAATAATTCAAAGTAAGTATAGAATATACCATTTATCAATAAAAACTAAAATACTATATAACGAACAAGAATTACACTAATGTTAATTTTTTTTTATTACAGATGATAGAGTATTAGAAGACGACGACAATTCCCAAGAGGATGATGTAAATGATGTTGTCAATGAGACTGACGACGAAGATGACTATGAAGATGCCGCCTTTTATTGTGACACTGTTATAGACTGAACAGTTCTTTTTAAATAAAAAGTCTTTAACAATTTATACTAAATGTATGTAATTCGCGTGTGTAAATCAGGGCATTTTAAATAAAAAAAATATTATTTTTGAAACTTGATGAAGCATTTTTAATTCATTTATTGATAACTTATTCAGATTTTATTTTCAGTTTTATGTTACAAATTTTCCGTTTAAACTTGTCCTTACTGAGATGAGTGAGTAATGTATCTTTGCTATCATTTTCTGTCTCATTTTCGATAATATTTTGTAACTGTCTCTCTCTGACTACCAGCATTATACGGTAACACTTTCCATGAGTTTTTAATTTTTATTCAAGATTAACAACCGAATTAACGTTTGGCAAATTAATTTTAGACTTTTTTATCTTTAAGGAACATATTATAAAAATTACAGACATTAAAAAATAGTTTAAATTTTTTATAAAAAAAAATAAAAAATTGGCGTTTGGCACACGATTAACAATAATAAAAATGCCTGGCAATAAAAAATTTATGTCTGGTAGACCTATTTAAAGATCAAAATATGAAAATTAAGTTTTTAAAAATTGTTTAAAAATTCAGGATTATTACCTGTACAGGTAGGATGCGCAGTAATCAACGCAACCGCTACCAGCAGACAGATGGCCCAGACTCTTACCGAAAGAGTAAGAAGGACAACATATCAGAAAACCAGCTGACCTGAAATTCTCTCTCAAAAACGTTGCCAGCTCCTATACTAGTAGAAGAATTAAACATTTTTGTAGAGCTGATAATCATAAATAAATACTTAAATAAATAAAGAAATATCCTAAATATCCCGCTTTTATTTACTTCCGCCAAGCACTAGGAGAAGCTGAATATCGTTTCAGCAAAAAGCATTGGCGTGACCTATCTATAGGGTAGGTGATCTGTGTTGCCAGTATGATCTCAGCTTTGCACGGGTGTGCTTGTGCGTTTGTATGACTTGGGACATTGAAAATTTCCAGCCGTTCAAATAATTATTTGAGTTTGTATGTATACAAGATGGCTGATGATGGGCAACACCCCTCTAAGTGCAAAAATCCCAAATTAACATTTAGGAACCCCAACAAGCTCACAGACGAAGAAATGCTATCTTATTTGATGTATTCCAGTGATGAAGAGGATAATATGCCCGACTCCGGTAACCGGAGTGATCCAGATTTTGATCTCGAATAGGGTGATACCGAATCTGAGGAGGATACAGACGAAGATGAAGGTATACATTTTATCATCATAGTTATTTTATATCGCAAACAATTGTTTCTTTTTTGTTAGGAAGTGTCGTAAACCCGATACAACAACCACAAATTGCAGATGGGCGTGATAGTACAGTTCCAGATTGGAGTGATATACCTACAAACATGAAGAATTTTCCATTTTTGAAAACCAATGGAACTTTAGTGCCAATCCCTGGAAATAACGAGCCTATTGACTATTTTCGCTGGATTTGTGATGATACTTTACTCAATTCAGTAGTGAATGAAACTAACCATTATGCAGAAGAGATTTTTTGTGGGGAAGGAACTTCTGAAAAATCTCGAATCATCCGATGGAAGCCGCTTAGCCTTGAAGAATTGCTAACATCTATTGCATTAGTATTGCATACTGAAACAATCCAATTGAATAGGCTCCAGGATTATTGGAAAAGTCACCCACTATTCAATCTGAAATGTTTTTCGGCACACATGAGCCGTGATCGTTTTTTATTGATAATGAGATGCTTACATTTCGCAAGAAATCCAGCTAATGGAGAAACGCCTAGAGACCGATTATACAAAATACGACCAGTTTTGAATTTTTTCAATAATAAGATGTCTTCCATATATTATCCAGGGAAGGAACTTTCAATCGATGAATCAATGGTATTATGGCGTGGAAGGTTAGTTTTCCGTCAGTATATTAAAAATAAGCGCCATAAGTATGGTATCAAATTATACATGCTCACAGAACCATCAGGCATGATTTTGAATTTTTTAGTATATACCGGAGCAGTAGACGAGAGTGGTGGAAAAGGACATACAACGAGGGTTGTCTTAGAACTACTGGAGGGCTATTTGGACTACGGACATTCCGTTTACATGGACAATTTTTATAATTTTTTTGATTTGGCTAATCAGCTTACAAAACGTAGCACATATTGTACTGGTACCCTCAATGTTAAACGGAAGAATAATCCAAAGACAATTATAACAAAAAAATTAAAGAAAGGAGAGACGATTGCTAAGTATGCAAATAATATTATGGTAGGAAAATGGAAGGATAAAAGAGATGTTTTGTATATCAGTAATGAATATGGGAACGATCTCATAGAGTATATTGATAACAGAAAACGTGATAGAAAAAAACCCGAGCCCATTTACCATTACAATAAATACATGGGCGGTGTTGATCGGCAATATCAACTGAATTCTTACTATTCCAGTGAACGGAAAACGCTAAGATGGTACAAAAAATTAGCAATTCATTTTTTTCAGCTGATGTTGTTGAATTCTTATTCATTATTCAAAAAATGTTCCCAAACGAAAATGTCTCTATACAATTTTAGACTGGCTGTTTTGAGCAGTCTTCTACACATAGAATCAAAAACACCAGTCAGAAGAGATGATAAGTCGCTACATGTCCTAACAAGGATCCCTTTCGTTAGAAATGATGGACGGGTAAATAGGAAGCGTTGCAAAGAATGTTCCAAAAATAAGTTACGTAAGCAAACAATTTACTACTGTGCGAAATGTCCGGATCAACCTGGATTTTGCGTTGGTGAATGTTTCACTAAAGCTCACCTGTAGAAGGGAATATACCAAAAATAAATAAGTTTATGTTCCAAAGAATAATTATTTGTTTATTATTTTAAAGTCACTCATAAGTGCTATTCATTTCATTAGTTTTGGTGATTTTTATTGAAATCTTATTGTTGTTGGCGAACTATTATTTTCCAACTTTTGTTATTTTTTGATTTTTTACGTTTGTATATGCAATAAATGGACATATTTGAGTTTTCTCATTGTTTTTATAAGCTCTTACCCTAAATGGGCAAGAATTTGTTATGGCTCCTATCGGAGCCGGTCAACACTCTGCAAGAAATTCTTCGCCAGGTGCGCACGGCTTCTATGAGAGTCATGGATAAAAAATTTAATAACATCCTGTATATACATATTTTTAATACACCGCAGCGAAAGTGTTAAGAAACCCTACAGGTGTAATGGTCAGAACTAAAGAATCAAAAACTATTCTGGAAGCTATAAATTTTATTAGAAAAGAAAATAAAATTGGATATTTACAAAATGCTACTCTTTTAAATCAATCAAATTCGCAATCTAATAATCAATTCAGGACACAAAATAATTCACATTCAAATCAGATCATTTCCGAATAGTTCGCAACGATCAAACCAAAATTATAATAACCAAAATAATTATTAAAACCCTCGATCTTTTAAAAATCCACAACAAAATTATCCTACCCTAAATAAACAAAATTTACGAACAGGACCAATTAATGTTCAACCTGAGCCAAATTTTAATCAAAGGTTTCCCAATAACCAACAAGTTTTGGAACTCCAAAACACGTTTGGAAACCAAATCCAAGCTCAAACCCTAATCAATATAAACCTACCCCTATGAGTACATCTACCAGACAATTCACGACGAATCAACCTACATCCAAATCGGAAATGGATTTCAGAAGAACTACATATTACCGAACATGTAGAAATTCCTAATCCTGATACAGAATGTCCCGAAGAAATTTCATACAATTATTCAGAACAACCCCATGATGACAATCAAGAGTATTTTGAATATCAATCTTATAAAAATGAGGATTTTTACGAAACTCCCCCTCAGAATACATTGACGTAATTGAATTCCAGAATTCATTCGATATTAAAACAAAAAACCCGCCTTTTTAGATCCCAAAATAATAAAAAAATATTTTGAAAAATTTAAAACACACGACTCGTTTGTCGTTTCAACCTACTTTACTTGAATTTTCCGTTACAATACCAGCGTTCGAAGAATTTAAAGAAAACAAAAAAATTAAATTTTTTGTATACAAATTTCACAATGTATTCGACGGACTAATAGGAATTGGCAATCCATCCCGGAAACTTTTTCTTGTCTTAAAAAATGCAATGGGCATTTTAACAATTTTTTCGTCGACTTATTCCTGTGAATCATTATTTTCTCCAATGAACTTTATTAAATCAGACATAAGAAGTAGACTTACAGACGAAAGTAATACTGCTTTTATTTTATTAAAAGCTAACCTGATATAAAAAATTTGGCATCAAGCATCCAACAACAAAAATCTCAGTAATCACTAATAGTGAAGTTTTGAGGGTTCTACATTTTTTTTATTAAGTCTATTTTTTATTTATTTCTTTTCTTTTGCCATTAACAAGTACTTAAATATTTTTTTCGATGTATTGAATCTTTCTTTATATTAAAAATCTAAAGTCTTAATATTAAATAATCCTAGAACACCTACATGGGCGGTGTAGACAAGAGAGACCAGAATATTAGTCTATAATCTCAATTAGGGGGAAACAGTGGTATTTCCCCCTATTTGCACAATGTTCGGATATGGCAATTCAAAATGAGTGGCAATTGCATCGTAATCAGGGGGGAAAATTGAACCAGTTGTAATTCAGAAGAGAAGTTGCTACAAATATCTTGATATCATATCAGAAAGATATCAAAAGAGGACCATTAAAAAGAAATTCGCATGAAAATGTTCACTTAAGGTTCGATAAAATGAACCATTTTATAATATATTAAGAAAAGCAGCTTAGATGAGGAGAACGTCATAACAAGGTTCAATTTAGATGTGAGAAATGTAATGTGCCACTGCATCTAAAGTTTTTTTTTTAAATTATTTTTTGTCATATTAAACGAAAAAAAACGTTATATTTATGGAAAAAAAAATGAAAATGCCATGTAAAAAGTATCGGTAACATCTGGGTTAAGTATGTACCATATATTCACAAAAACGTGTATACACAGGAAAGGTAAATAAAAAGATTGTTTTTACTATGAAAAAGTAACTTCTTTTAGTCTTACAGATTTCATTTACATTTACCCCACCCGACTCTAATTTTGTCGCTGCAAATGGGTTAATACAGGTTTTTTACAAAAATACATTGTATCAAATTAAGATTACACTGAAATGAAGTACTTCCAATTATAAATTAACTTTAAAATATCAAGTTAATGCTTAAAGCAATAATTGTGACTTCGTAAAAAAATACAAAATAAGTCCTTTTAATTTAATTAATTTTTTTTCAAGCAATAAAATAAAAATATTTTGACTGAAATAATGTCAACAAAAGGACCAAACTACTGACATTTCCAATAAGTGAAATGGAAAAGGAGGCAAAGGCTCTTGTCTTGGACACTGCCAAGACAAGTGCCGGCCGTGGAGAGAAGAATCAGGAGATTACGGGTAAGATTCACTCCGATTCAAGCCTTGAGCTCGGTCTAACCAAAACGCCCGTAACCAATTGAAGCCCCAGCTGTTAATTTGACCTGATGGTGTAAACATTTCCTTTAACGGAATATCGGAGTCGACTAGCTTGATGCTAAAGCACTTAACCACTATCGCGCTATATTACTCAATCGACATGGAAAATATAGACACCTATCGTAAGGTGGTATCTTACATTGCGCCTGCAAGAGTCGCGGCGTCGGCCCTAACAGCCGTTCCATATGCCATCAGATAAACCTTAGATTTATTAGGTGTGTGTATACGTCGAATGAATTCCACTTTATTGACGGTCGGACGGTTGATACAGATACCAATCGTTCCTCACTCCGATCAGAATGACGCTACAATTGAAATCGCACACGGAGAAACTTTTTTAATGTCTACAGATACAGAGCAAACGCAGAGAAGCACCCGATGTACCACTGATTAGACGACTTGCAACAACTCTACCCCAATATAATTTAACGCAGGCAAACGACTAAGTACTTGTACCTTTACAGGATTAGCAACACGGTTTGGACTTGACGAAGAAATACTAATCGACTGTAGAAGCGCCACGTTTTCCAAAAAATTGAATTATTTAAATCATTCCATGACAATGTCCGGAAATACCCTTAAATCAAGTCCCTTCATCTCGATTTTGGGAGTCGCGGTGTCTACTAATATGTTTTGGCATGACCATGTTGCTAACATCGCAAAGTCAGCAAGCCAGAGGCTAGGTTTTCTGTGGAAAGCTAGAAAGTTTTTTACTCCTGATAAACTGTTGACGACGTACAAGGCTCAAATCCGACCTCTACTGGAGTATTGCTCGGACATTTGGGGTTAAGCACCAAGGCATTCTCTTCGTCTTCTAGATTCCATTCAGAAAAGGGCCATTCGGTTGATAAACAGCTCAACTCTCATATCGCTGCTCCGGAAGTATAATGACGCAACTGTAAAATTTTGTGAAATAGACTTTCATTGTCTTGGCGGGCTCATAAATGCATTTACTAGATGTTTGTAAATCGACATAATTGTACTTACGAAATTCGCCACGGGAGGGAAGATCCGTCGTTATAACCTGCAAGCTTATTTACCTTCCCCTCCGGCAGAATAACGACTCATTGTTGTAGTGAATGTGTGCTCACCATTGTCCGGAACGATAACGACTCAACTGCTGTTTTCAACAAGATTGGAGCTTATTTTCAGCACTACAACGAAGTAAGTGTTTTTTGTGTCATTTTACTCCGATAAATATTGATTCTATTTAACATAACTGTTCTTTCCGTCAATGGTGTAATAAAAATTGAAACAATAACACGACCTAAATGCTCTTTTCGTCATTTAGAAAAAAGCATTTACAAAAAATGATTTACATGTTTTATCATTAAAGAATTAATTTGACCAATTTATATTTTTTTAGAATCCCAATAACAGGACATAAAAATATTGAATAATTATGAGCGATCGTACAAAAAAAATAATGTGTCTTGTGAAAGGTCAGCCAACATCTGGAACTTCACCAAATGAGGTACATTTTTATCAGTTAGTAATCTTCTTACAACAAATTACTTAGGGCCGGTTGCACCAAATCGACTTTGATCGGTCAATGCCGTGATCGATAATTAATTTGATCGACGATCAAATACGGTTTCTGTTGCACGATTACTTGATTGCCAATCAGACTCATCGATCACGGGATCGGTGATTTGACGATCACGGGATCGGTGATTTGACCAAGTGATGAATAGGCCAACACTGTAAAAACGACCTGTTAAAGGTTTTGAAGCGTCCATTTACATAATTTTTCATTTAAAATTCATTTCTATTATTATTCATGTTGTATAGTGACAATTGTTTTTGATTTTTATATTTTAATTTCCGTTCATTTGAATAAAAATTAAATTAATTATAATTTCAATTTAATTAAAAATTATTTAAAAAAATGGTTTTATTGCTGCCAATAGGTAACTATTATTTTGTTCCTATTTATCTATTAATACTTTATTTAATTTCCACGTCAACAAATCCTCACAATCACTTAAGTTTATTTTTATTTACAATTTTTCATCAATTTTCTTTTAAATGGCGTCTTCGTTATTTTTCGATCGACGATCAAAAAGTTAAGTGATCAAATCGGGGGATCACATTTGGTCGGAGATTTGACCAGTGATTACGTTAGATTGGCAATGGTGCAACCCAATTCTATTTGTTCGCCCATCAAAATGTAGTTGATCTCCGATCAAATGTAGGATTGCTGTTGGTGGAACCGAGCCTTAATATTTAACTTTGGTGGAGTTTCTTTGTAGGATGAAACAATCCCCAAAATATCACTATGTATATAAAATAACGACCTTAAAAATAATAAAATGTACATATTTTTTTTTATATTCGTAGCCTGGAATGGCGGATGACGGCCCGACCAAGGAGGGGGCCCGAACTTCTATGCGGACAAGCTATGTGATTCATAGTTCAACTCCTACGAAATTAGCCTTAAGGAAACTTGAACCCTATAAGCGATATGCCAGCCCTATTGCTTCAGATAATGAAAAATTATTTTCATCGGGTTCGAGTGACCTGTATGAACCCAGCAGTGATGAATCGTCAAGCGAAGAGTCCTCAAGAGAAAACAACATCACGTCTTCGGCTTCACTGCCTTTCAATCAAGACATTTCAGCACCTGGTTCAAATGAAGCTTGAGATCAGAAAATCCTCAACCTAAAAAAGGCAAGAAAAGGACCAGAAATGAAAACAATTGGAAACAAAATGTCGCTAAAAGATTAAAGAACTCAGGGAAAAGTTACCAATCCAGAACTAACAAAACTATTGAGGCTCGGAAGATGAGACCCCCTTGTCCAGATAAATGTGTTTTATCATGTTCAAAAAAACTTCCCCAACGAGAAGAGAGTTCACCAGTTTAATGAATACTGGAATTTAGGTTTATTGCAGCGTCAACGTGATTTTTTGTATTCGTGTATCGAAAAACTTGAACTCAGTTACCGTCGTATATCTTCCTGTCGACCAAGGAAGCCTAATTGCTGTTTTTATTTAATGAACAATGGCAAAAGAATCCTGATTTGTAAAACTTTTTTATTGTTACTCTTGGGATCAGCGAATGGGCAGTCCGCACTGTGATCAATGGAAAATTTTCAGGAAACGGATTCGCACCATTAGATAACCGAGGAAAACATGATAAACATAAGAAGATCGATGAAGAAATTTTAAATTCTGTAAGGCATCACATAAATAAAATACCAAGAATAGAGAGTCCCTATGTGAGGAGAGACACTGCAAGGGAATTTATAGATGGCGCATTAACAATTGCCGACATAAATAGGCATTATTGCTCAGAACGTTCTATGGTTAATAAGCCTGCTGTGAACTATGATGCATTCGCTAAAATTTTTAATACTGAATTTAATATTGGTTTTTTCTTACCCAAAAAGGATCAGTGTGAGAGTTACAAGAATGCGGTAGACAAACCCGAACTTGAAGATTACAAAAAACACCAAGAAGAAAAGGAACTTAGTAGAATTGAAAAAACTTTAGATAAGATAAAGAAAAGGCAGACAAGTCTGAAATACATGGGGCAAACATCAACATTTTTTTATAAGTCGCGACTAAACTGCTTTAACTTCACAGTAAGTTTTATCAACCACCATTAATAATTATCAAATAAAGCAACTAACTGTCTTGTGTTTTTTTTTCTAAGGTAACTGAAATTATAACGTCAAAAACTAACTGCTATTTTTGGCATGAGGGATTAGGTAACCGAGGAGTCAATGAAATTGCCACTGGAGTATACCTGTACATTGAAGATCTCTCTAGAAGCAGACCAGGGAGTTACATAGTATTTTATTACGATAATTGTGGGGGGCAACAAAAAAACAAGTGAGTAGAAAACAAAAGAGAAATAGGTTTTTGAGCGAGGAAGGCTGGCTACTAATGTGCTTATTTAATTTGCAGGTTCATGATGGCAATGTACTTGTTTGCTGTCAGACATCTAGATGTCCATTCTATAACCCATAAATACCTCATTCGAGGTCACACTCAGAACGAGGGTGATGCAGTGCACAGTGTTATTGAAAGAGGTTTAAAAAGGACCAAAAGATCAGGACCTATTTATGTTCCTGACCAATATGTTTTGGTAATCAGAAATCCCAAAAAGAAGGGTGAACCCTTAAAAGAAATCGGTTATAAAGAATTCTTTGATTTTAAGTCACTTTATGACAAGATGGCCCTTAATTTTATGAAGGATACGGAGGGAAACTTGTTTAAAGTTTCTGAAATAAAACAAATTAGGTTTGAAAAGGGGAGTGATATTTTTCAGTATAAAAATAGTTTTAAGAAAGTAGAGTGGAAAGAGGTCGAATTTAAAAAAAGAAAATCAAGTGCTAAAGAAAGCCTTTCTTTAATACCTGCTTACAGCAGGAAGATTTCTGTTCCAGAAAACAAGTTAAAAGACTTGAAATAGTCTGATGAACAATAATATTATTCCCTCTTTCTACAAACCCTTTTATGACAGCATTAAATAATTTTGGTACAGGTTTTTCTATAATTTTTTGTAAATAATTTTTGATAATTTTTTTATCATTTTTTGTAAATCGATTTATACTTTTCAGACTATTTTGATAATTTTTGTTGTGATGAATTTTCAAAAGAACAATGACGTATTTACATGGTACTGGTTACTGTGATACTGGTATTTATTTTATAAATTGAAATAACTTGAAAGTTGCAATAATAACCCACAATGTTTATAAACTACTCTAATAGAAGAATTAAACCGAATCTATAGGCCATTCTATTAAGACAAATAGGGATTATTTTTCTTTTGCTTGTCCTGTAAAATTTTGAATGTTTGCAGTTGTGTCATTATACTTCCGGAGCAGCGATATATACCCTTCACCCACTAGAACATAGAAGAAAAGTTGCAGACCAGACATTGCTTTACAGATATTTCCATGGCAGATGCTCCAGAGAAATAAAAACTCTTGTACCACCACTGGCCACATTCGGCACGCTGATCAGTCTCACCCATTTACTCTCAAGATTGACACCTACAAGGACCAATCTCCATTTAGAATCCTTTTACAGGGCCGCTACAGAATGGAACAAGCTTTCAAAATCAGTTTTTCCAGAGAACTATGACCTGCAACTTTTCTAAAAAGCGGGTCCACAATCATTTCCTTTCTATGATCTCTCCCCCTTCTAATAGTCGCAGTGCGGGCCGTCCGCGGCCCACACGATAAGTTACCCTTTTTGCGACTATTTTCGGTAAAAAAAAAAATCGCTTCATTGGAAATCCCGACACTGCCATTCTAAATGGATATGATGCACCAATCTTCTTTACAGAATCGCAGTTGACTATGTTGTCAAAGACAGATAAAATAGTCTGACTGAAGTCACATCTCTGCGCCGAGTGTATATTGCAGACGCAATAGTTACTTTATATTGGTGGGTTTCCTGCTACAAAAACTCAACTCAAGGATTCAGTTGAAATGATTATAAAAACCACAAAGAAGAAGAATTCATTTCAAAATGACAGACCAGGACGTAAATGGTACAATTGTTTTATGAAACGACACCCTATCATTACAGAAAGAATTTCTCAAAATTTAACTGCACCAGGGTATCTGTAACGGAAGAAAAGATTCACTCTTGGTTTTCAGAAATATTGCAGTATATTGACACTGAGGATTAACTGAAGTATTTCAGGATCCAAAAAGAGTGTACAATGCTGACGAGACTGCATTTTTTTTGTCCCCCAAGGGCGTAAAGGTTTTAATTCGAAAGTAAGAGAAAACTGTATTCAACCATATTAATAACGATGAAAAAGAAAATCTTACAACTCTATTAAATGTCGATGCTGCAAGGATGATTGTTCCACCAATGGTGGTCTTTAAGTATGAAAGATTATCATCTGTCATAGCGAGTTTAATGCCACCAACTTTTGGCATTGCAAAAGTGAGTCAGGATGGATGACAGAACCCACCTTTTTTGAGTACATTTCGAACATATTCTATCCCTGGCTGGTGAAAAATGACATACCTTTTCCTGTCATTTTATTTGTAGATGGCCACAGGAGTCACCTTACCCTAATGCTTAGTCATTTTTGTTCGGAAAAGAAAATTGTTCTCATTGCATTATAACCAAATGCAACACATTTGTTACAACCGCTAGATGTAGCTGTATTTAGGCCCCTGAAGTCTGGCTGGAAAGAGGAAGTTAAAAATTGGAAAAGAGAATAATGAGAATAATGGCGCCAAATTCAAAAGATAACATTTTGGGTTAGTGTTAAAAGCAGAAGTTGAAAAACATGTTAATGTTGAAACAATTAAAAATGGATTCAGGTCCAGGTGTAGATACACTGAACACTTTCAAAACATTGAATTCAATAACATGGACTGGCAGAAATCAATTTTTCTTAAAATGAAAGATGTGCTCTCAAGCAATACTTTAAGTTTAAATCTGTTAACAAGGTCTCGATTGCTATGATGATAGCCAACGTTTGCTGAGCGGATATGGCAAGAAGAAGAAGAAGAATGTTCTTTAATCTATTCCTTGATTTATGAACCTTATTATTACAGCCGATAGACGCGTGCTATAGGCAACCAATTATTTACTTGGTTTCTTGAGATTAGGCGCTTCGCTATAGGCAACCAATCATACATAAATGTCACAAGCAAGACCAATTAGAAAAGCTGATATCAGCGCTGCTATTATCAAACTATTTTGACGACTTCCGTTTGGTGACTTTGTCCATCGTCTTTGCAGAGAGAACAAGCTTTAAAGCACCGTGTGGTAAAAATTTACTATCAATATAATTAAATAAAAACAATAATTTAAAATCCTTTAGCCAGTGAAAATATTCTAAGGAGACAGGAAAATTTTTAACTGTAAGCTCGTTGTATAAATCTTGCAATATATTATGAAACAAGAAAAGTGTATTTGTTTAATTTACTTTATCAAGAAATTCACGACGGCAAAGCCAGAAAAGCCTACAGCAAATAGAATATAGGAGCCAGCCAACTAGCTATCGAAGACCTATCATCTTAACGAAGCACGGCGAAATTCAGTAGAGGCAGGAACCGACAACATCCTACAACTTCTTCATCCAACTTCTAGAAACCTTCCTGTTGCTTGTGTCGTCGTCAAAAATTAAATATGTAAGTTGTTCTTTCAAAAATTTATTGCAAGAATAAAGTAGTGTATTGCAATAACGGAAACCAAAATTACTTCCCCAGTAAATGAGGGTTTCTATTACTAAAAAATAAAAAAACCTGGTTAGGTGGTCAGTTATTGGTGCATTTACCTTAATCAAATGCAATATTTCTCAAAGAAAATGATGTCTTGGATTGTTGTAACTAGGAAGACAGACACATCGTTAGCTTCTGGTTTGAGCATTTATAAATATCCCACATTCGTTGCCCCCCACATTGCTTTAATTCCAATTTATTTTAAATCCTTTTACATATATATTTAATTTATCATGATAATGCTACATATTCATCTTCATGAATGAAAAATTCCTCAATTGTCTGGACAAATTTTTCTTCCCTAGTAGACACTCTGTAATTATCCAGTTTTTGCCTTGCCAGTAGAACTTATATTATAGTGATCAATATATAATACAGCAGCAGCCATATGATAACAAAGATCTAGGGCGCTTGGACAAAAATAGTTCCATAACAAAATTTTATTTTTCTCCAAGTTTATGGAAACCTTAAAATTAGCATTCAATTAGCACTTCATAAATATGAAATAGTTTGCATACTTACTTCCATATCGTAGAATTTATTCTTTATGCTAGTAAAAACTTCACCTTTGATGACTGCTTGATCAATGGAACTATGGAAAATCATTTTTTTAACCTGATCACTTTCATATACATTTTTCCCCTTCTCAACTGCTTTTCATTATCTTTGAAGAGTTGAGCTAAAGCAAAAAATTTAACAGGGTGACTTGTTGCCATTTTTTGCAAAATAAATTAAATATTTTTAGATTATAATTTATAAAACCCAAATTGATTATGATGCATTCCTCCCCAACATTGTGAAATAGCGAGTAATAACATCTGGTACATATGTTTTTAAATAGTTATATAGTGATAATAGAATATTAATTTAAATTTTCAAACACACCAGTATCTAAACTATGACCGCTACCCTTTGCTTGCATCCACAACCTTGGTTGATAACGCGCACTAAATAAGCGTCGACATTAACAGGTTAAAGCGATTCTTAATTTTACGGCAAGACATCGTTATCGTTTTTTGTCCTAACGTTTATTTTATGATTTTTCGGTTAATTATGCACAAAAACGAAGATATATATATATATATATATATATATATATATATATATATATATATATATATATATATATATATATATATATATAGTTTGCTTTTGTAATAGTTACAGTAACAATACTGATTTTTAAATTTTTTTATAAATTTTAATTAAATCTAATACATTCATTCGAGTAGAGGCAGTCATACTGTGAAGACATGTTTCTGCTAAGTATTTAAAATAGTACAGAGTATTGAGCTATTATTGTGTTAATATGTCCAGTGACAGTGATGGACTTGCCAGCCATTCTGAAATGGAGGTCGTTGACAATGAAGGCAATTGGACTAGAGTCAGAAAAAAAAGGAAATCAAGAAACAAACTGAACAACGCTAGGAAAAAAGTAACTTGACTTCAGATGAAATCAATAAAATTGCATTCTGCAATCTCAGGGAAAAACTATACCCTACATCTGATGATAAAATCATCAAAACAAGAACAGGAATTCTCCTCAAAACCAACCAGGACAAAAACAACATCTCTGCTGCTCTCGACAAAATAGTTAAATTGGGAAGAATCAGTACTTTTCGAGAAACCTCTTTAAGTGATTGAGCACCTGTCACAAGCAACACATCAACATCATACTCAGTGGTGATTGGATCAATAGAGCACGAAATTGAAGATACTCACATAAGTCAACAACTTAAATCATCTTAAACTTGAACACCGATTCTGTCGGAGAATTATATCCCGGGTTACCAAAGAACCGACCACTCTTATTAGAATCATAGTGGATCCCCCGACACCTCCGAGTATCTCCTCAAAAATGGATTCTACTGTAAGTTTAGACACTACCCAGTTTATCCTAGCAAACCACCAGAACCTACTCCTAAACCTTGTCACAAATGCTTATCCTTCTCACACCCTACTGAATCTTGCAATACCCCACCCAAGTGCCCAAAATGCTTTGGCCCACACTCTTCAGATAGGTGTACATCAACACTTCCTCCAAAATGTTCAGGATGTGAATCAGAAGAACATTTAGCCTGGTCGTTCGGATGCCCAAATAGACCAACAGACCTCTTGCAGGAATCCCAAATATCCAAATCAAATCTCTCAATAAGAAATCTCATCAAGTTACTGTTGAAAAGAAGGAATCACGGATACATAATCCCATTACCATACACGACTTTTGTTATATCTACATATGTTAACGAGCTGAATGAACCCCTACATACTAACAGAGCTGGACTCCTACAGAAGCTCGGGAAAAGATTTATTGACAATTTCAATGTAGATTCAACAGCAGTGTTTTCAGGTAGCCGGGTATATATCATTATCTTTAACCAGGAAGTGGAAGATGCAATCTCTCCAACTGAACCCACGATAAATCTATTGAAGGAGCTATGGACAACCTACAAGGACTCACCGACGCTACATGCCATTGGTTCAATAAATGAAGATTGAAGCCAAACCCTACCAAATCTCACTTGATGATATTCAATCATCTCACTCAAACATGCATCAACATGCATCAACAACTCAGCCCAACGAGAACAACCAAATATTTGGGAATCATGATGGATATCAAACTTAATTTTACCATCTCCAAGAAAAGAAGAAGAGCATGATATCCAGAGCCAAGCCCTTTAGAGGACTCATATACCAAAACAAGGGTATCAATGTGATAACAGCCAGTAGCATGTACAAACTAATTTGTAGACCAATGATAGAGTATGGACACATCGTCTTCCTCAACTGTAAAGCAACAGCCAAGAAAAAGAGCGAGTTGCTGAAACATCAACACTTAGGATGATCACAAGAATTCGTCACCCTAATAATCCCCTACACAATCCTCCAAATATCTTCCTATATGAGCTAACAGATGTAATGCCTATTGTAGATCGCCTGGATTATCTCTTCCATAGATTCTGTTCAAAGGCCAAAAATGTTGAACTTGTGTAGAAATTTGCAATGAGAAGAGACTCTGAAGCACAACCGTTACTTAATACCCTCGCACTACCACCCTTGAGAAAATAAAACAAGAATATTGATTTTTTTATTTTTTTTACCTTTATCAAAATATATATTTATAACTATTCTAACAATAGGCAGAAGGACTTCGGTCAATAACCTGTTGGATTGAAGTTATTTCAATTCAATAAAATTCATTATTATTACCTAATACATTCAAAAATACCGCGAGATCAAAGTAGGTTTTATATGTTTAGACAGTTACTGCAGATGGCACTCGAGTGATAAACAACATCAGGTGTTTTGTACAAGTCTATAAAAAGTTAAAATGTCATCGCGAAAATGTAAATATGATGCTGGTGCATTTTGTTATATATGTGGTCAATATGAAGCATATTTTGGCCTCCCTGTTCGGAATCAAGACAAGTCATGGGCTCCACATGTCGCTTGTGGTAACTGTAAAAGATGTTTGGAAGGTGAGCAGTGTTTAAGTAATGAATTAAATATAATAAATATATTAATTTTTATTTGAATATTTTAGGTTGGTATCAAGGTGAGAAAAAGTCTATGAAATTTGTAACACCAAGAATCTGGCGAGAACCAACAGACCACGTGAATGACTGCTACTTTTGCATTGTAAATCCAAGTAAAAGATGTACAGGTAAAAATGCAAAACCTATTGAATATTCTGACCTTGACTCTTCTTCTGCTCCAATTGAACATAGTCTGACACGACCAGTACCTGAACCTCCGAAAAATTCTCACAAAAGTAGCTCATCTCTTAGTTCTAACAAAAGTAATTCAGATAGGAAATTTGTACCTACACCAAAACAACCAAAACACTATCTTATTACTTCAGAAAATTTTAACGACTTGGTAAGAGATTTAAATTTGCCGAAAAATAAAGCAGAGCTTTTGGGCTCTTGCAACAGTGGAATTTACTTGTTAATAGCAATATCACAGATCAGCGAACTTGGCATGAAAGATTCTCAATGTTTTTCACAATAGAAGATGGACTTCGTTTTTGTAATGATATAAAAGGAATGTTCAAAGAAATTGGGATACCCTGGCGTGTATTCATTGACAACTCTACAAAAAGCTTGAAAGTTGTTTTATTACATAATGCAAATAAATTCCCATCTCTTCCAATCGCTCAATTTGTTCAAATATTCGCCTAAAATATAGGGCTTACGGCATATACTGACTGCTAAAGAGTTTATGAAAGCATGGTTGTACATAATTAAACATCGCGCAAAGTAAAAAAAACATAAGGTTATCACACCACACCAAATATTTACCTTGAATTCATGCTGAAAATGTCATTCCTTTAGAGCATGTGGATTTTTGGAGTCCCACAAATGATTGTTGTTCCAATTAAAAACACCTCGTCTAGTAAACGTCGCCTCATCGGTGAAAAGGAGGTAATTAAAAAAATCCTGGTTTTCGTTTTGTTTATCTAGCATAAATTGTGCAAATTGTAGGTGAACTGGTAAATCTTGATGTAGCAAATTTTGGACATGAGTATAGTGATATGGAGATTCTCTTTCTTTAAAATTCTCTAGATAGACGATTGGCTTATTCCTGTTGCAGCACTTAACCCACGAGTACTGAGATCTGGATTTTCCGAAATACGAACTAAAACCTCTTCTTCATCATCGACGTTGATTAATTTATTTTTTAACATAGTTACCTGCAACGTTTATATACTTGGTATATCGGTGTTAAAGTGTTTCAAAACCTTTTGAAAAATATTCAGATAATTTATTCAGTAGTGTTCTTTTCAAAGTGATTCTCCCAACCTCTGATTACACTATAACAGGCACATTTGCAGATGACCCTGTATTATTACTTACTCATGAAAATTCTATAGTAGCATCCGCAAATCTACAAGAACATGTATTCGAAGTGGAAGAATGGCTCAAAAGATGGAAAATAAAAATAAATGAAAGTAAGTCACAACATGTAACTTTTACGCTAAGAAAAGAAAAATGCCCTGCAATCTACATTAACAACATAGAAGTTTCACAATAATCATGCGCCAAATACTTAAGAATGCATCTATAGATGTCAAATTAAGTTGGAGAGATCACATACAAAAGAAACGCAAACAAATAGACATTAAAATGAGAGAATTATATTGGTTTAGGCAGAAAATCAAAAATGATAATAGAAAACAAAGTTTTAATGTATACAATTGTTCCACTACAGTATAGAATTGTGCCAGCAAATCCAATGTAGCCATTTTAGCTTAATCCAAGATTCTGCGAGCAATTATTGACACTCCCTGGTACGTTACAAACCAGATGATACACAGAGACCTCCAAATTCCAATCCTTGAAGACACAATATGGCAGAGAAGCCAAACACATTACCAAGGGCTGGAATCACATGCAAATCCCATACTCCAACCATTAAGAGAAATTGGCCAATCAACCTTAAATGAAGTGGAGGAGGCCTTCTCAATGCAGAAGTTTTAGAAGGACATTAGCTAGGTTTTTTTTTATAATAACCTCCAAGCCAGCAAAATAACCTATAGGATTGTTAATTCTTATAATTGTTATTAAATAAACATTAAAAAAAATCTGCACATTTGTTGAAAATAAATTTTACACTTTAATAATGAAAATTAAAGAAAAATACAAAGCAAAGCTGGTAAGTGAATGATTGTAAGATAAAAGGTAAAATGAAAGACATTAGTGTATCTGAGAAAGTGGTAAGTTTCCAACAAACACTCTGTTGTGCATTTAAAAAATACTAGAACTTGCAGTGTATCACAAAGTTATTGAATATCCATTAACATTCTGTTGAAATATTTTTCAGGAGACAATAGAACATTATCAATAAAACAGCAAGCTATTGGTATTGGAGGATTTATTCTGCTATGACTTTCTGACTATTCATTACAACAGAAACAAATAACTAGAATCAATAAATGATTTCAAACCATGTTTGAAGTACCTTAAGAAAGTGTTTTAGGACCAGTATTTTTACTTGTACAATACTATCTTATGAACTTCAATTTTAAGGAACCATCATCAACAGTCATAACATCTTGTCAGATGTACTGTGAGGAAACTGGACCCATAATATGGAAATTTTATAACACAAATAAAAAATAAAATAAGATGGAAACAAATTTAGCTGAAGGAGCTTTAAATCAGCTCTTTACAATCATTCCTACCGAGGAATGTTTACAATCTCCTGAGGGAGAAGTATACAGATGCTATTAAGGATGTGAAGAAACAAATCTAAATTGCAAAAATCCAATATTACTCTAAGCAGTTTGAGTCCACAAATGGAGATACCAAAAAAAACCTAGAAAATGATGAACAACAAGCAAAAAAGGTACCTTGTTTATGGAACAGAATACTAACCATCCCGAAAGAAATGAGTGATTGTCTTGACCAGCATTTTAACATTATTGAAAAAAAAAACTGGCTTCAAGGATACCAGACACCCAGCTGGACTTATTCAATGAGACCATGAGAAATTATCAAAAAAATGGATACTTCAAAAATGGCAGGAAGGGATAACATGTTACTACCATAACAAACTGTATGAAAGAGTTAGGGCCTGAGTTGTTTAGTGCTGTGCAGCTGAATTTTTTGTAGATAATAAATTTATTATTGTTTGTATTTATCATCTGTCAGGAAGTAACAATAAACTATTCTTAACAACATACATAAATTCACGCCTTTTTCCAATAGGGATAGGCAGAGACCACTTCCTTTCACTTGCTATGGTTCTTACACACATCTTTTGCTTCCTCTACTTTCATCAGTGCTCTCATACATACTCTTCGGTTGTTCGTACTCTTGACCTGACCTTTCTTCAAAACAATGTTGATCTGATCGAGATATGTTCTCCGAGGTCGACCTCTACTGATTTGTCCATTCACACTCGCCTTATAAATTTGTTTCGTCAATCTTCCTTCATCCTTCTTAACAAATATTGATGAAATGTTATATTTACTATTTGAGAGGAAATTGCAAGTCTACATAATGGGCAATTTCAACATTGACATGCTTAGTTCCTCTAAATATTCTAGAAAATTAGCAAATGTTGTTGAATCCTATAATTTCAAACTAACCATTAATGAAGTTACACGGGGAAACAAAAAAATCGGTAGCTGCCTGGACAATATTATTATAAACAGGAGAAATGCATATAGGGTAAGTAACATGAATACCTGCATATCTAATCACTGGACTCAGTGCCTATCATTCAATATAAAAAATAAAGTGAACGATTTAAAAACCAAAAATAGATTCTTTTTTGAAAAAGAAATTAAAGAATTTTGTTCTGATTTGAAAGGTGAACTGTTTCAGGATGCATTTGAAAAACTCTTGGTCAATAGTAAATACAATTAATTCATAAATATTTTCTTAACATACTTTAAAAAACATTTTCTAGTTAAATTCATAACAAAACGAAAGACCATATTTTTTTCTTAAAAGCCCTAAATCATTATTAATAAAAAACCAAATGATATTCTATCAAATTTATATAAGGGTGGATTTATAAAAACTTTCAAGCATTTAACATCTAACATTTACCACAAGATATAAGATATTAAAGTGGATTATGTTATAAAAATACTTAACATTTAAGACTGATAGAAGATTTTTATACTCCAAACCCCGAAATCATAAACAAACTGGTTACAGTAATAATACCCAAAGCACAACACAAATCCACTACAACTAGTACAAAGTACAAGTACAAATCCGAATCAACCTTTTTCTATTTTCAAATTCTTCCCTAACCTCACAATTAATTTTGAATAATTGTGGGAAACACATAGGTGTGATTTTTAATCACATAACATGTGCAAATCCTATTTTCATTTATACCCATTTAAGATGGATTCCTAAGTTGGAAGTTGGTCATCTTCTTAAATCTCAAATGTTTTTATAACATTCACAATGCTATTTCCATATTTCTTTCTTAAATGATAAATCTTAAATCTTAAGTGTTAAATCTTAGGTGTTAAATTCTTTTATAAAGTCACCCTAAAAATTTATAAAAGAGTATCATTGATTTTCTAATAAAAAAGTAACATCAACTTTAGGAGTTATTAAATATAATTGTTTGTACCATCACCCACAATTACAAAAACCTTTTTAGTTGGACCATCACATTAAACCCTATATTAATTGGTTGCTTTTTAAAAACATTTTAAAAGTTATTATAGAAATATTTTCCTAAATAAAAACTAAATTTTAATTATTTGATACAATAATTTTGATTTTAAACGGAGCATTTTATTTCCAATTAATTTTTAAATAACTTGGTTTAGCAATAATGTTTTAATAACTACTATGAATGACCATATTTCAGATTGTTTTTGAAAGTTTATTCTAACCAGAGATTAAATAATGTAGTAGTGGCGTTTATAGTAGCACCAAACAGTGAATTTAATTACCTTAACTACACTATTCAAAAGTAAAATACAAATTAATAAAAGCTAATAGTCAGGTACATAGTTGCATATTTCAAGATTGTAAATCTTTTGGATTGGATTTGATTAGGAAGTTTTAATTGAATTCTTATTTTTCGAACAGCAAATTTTTTTGGTCATTAGGTGATTACAAGCATGTATGGAGTGTCTAATAACTTGAGGATATTTGTTTTTAGGTAAAATTTTACCCATTGTTTCAAAGATATAACGGGACACGTTCAAATAAATTTAATACATTAATCATCCTGCAATCGTATCATTCAAATTCAAGTTTCAGCAATTTACATGATAGTATAATGTCTAACTTACCTAAATGTTGGGTTATTTTTTCACATTTTATTTTTAACATTGCGTAACTACTTAACATAAGCAGAATGATTTTCCATAGCTCATAAACTAAAATATATATTTTTACTATTTGGAACTGACTTTCAACACAAATTTAATTAATGCATCAAATTAATGTAAAAAGTTTATTTTCTTGAACATTTTTATTCCAAACATAACACAGAGAGATTCAACAACAAACTTCACAACACAGATCATCTTCACAAACAACTCATATGCTCTATGATCTGTGGCGTAGGCTCAACGCAGTGGTGACTGATGAAAATGGTAGGCATCAGTGTTGCCACCCGACTAGAAAAAATTATGGTACCATGTTGCCAAAATTATCGATTTTACTAGAAAATTATGTTACAAATATTTTTTTTAAATGAAAAGAAAAGAACACATAAAACTGCGAAAAACTATTTATTACATAACCAAAAAATAATAGGATTAATAATTATAAGGATTAAATTATTAAAACTCAAAAGTATCCTTAAACTAAAAAAAATAAAATATAATTATTTAAAATAAATATTTCGTCATTGTTAACCTCGTGTTTTTTAGGTAATCCAAGATCAACGAGGTTAGATCAACCTCGTTGTCCAAGATGCTGTCAAATGAAGAAATTCAAGATGGTGGCCTGTACGCATACAATGTAATCTTGCGCTTGATATTGTTGTGGCACAACTCTGTTTATTGAACTGAATGTTTAATTAACTTCATTTAAAATACTTGCTGGTAGTGGGTGTGGTATGAAATTAATATTACAGTATTTTTTATATAGTTTTGTTTACGTCTTGTAAAGTTGTGGCATTCACCATTTACACTTTGGGAGACCAATTAAAGTGAATTTACAGTATTGCTGCATAAGCGATTTCTTATTTTTGTTTTTATACTTTCGAAAATATTTTCTTGCAAGCAGCGTTTGAGTGGGGAATCACAAAAGATTTAGTACAAAATATCCCAAGTCTGTAAACGTGTAAACATCGGCCATGTGATGACTTTGGGTAATTTACTTGAGCGGTGGAAAAATTAATTGGATCATCAAAATTAAATCCTTTTTTAATTTCATTAGCCGATAGTATTAAGAACTGGCGACATCATAGATAAAAAACTCCTCATTCATTATTAGTTATTCTATATCTATATTCTGAAGCACTTGAACTCCAAGATATATTTGGTTCCAATCAATGAACTGATTAACATTATTTCGATCCATATCACGTAATTTAAATTTATGTACATAGTTAGGTTGTAAATAGCTTAACAAAATGTCTTTGTACGTATCGCAAACTACATTATAACCGTGAGCAATTACGACATGCTCAGCAGTACAAGTGATGGAGCTAAAATATACTGCAATTATGTTACAATTATCTGTTATGCTACATTATTATTTATAATTATTTTTGAAGAAAAAATATGTTACAATTCGATATTTATGTTACAAGTGGCAACACTGATGGGCGTGGGCGATTCCGTAAAGGGTTGCCAAGTCAGCTAACCAAAAATCCCCCAATTAATTGACATGGAAAAACACCCAAATTCTTACTTTTTTTACAAAAATTCCACAAATTTTTCCAAATATTATTGTAAACTACATTATTATTTATTTATTAAGTAGCCAAGCCCAATATACAAAAATATAATTACAAAGGTATAAATATCTTTCAACCTTTTCGCAGAAATATAATAAATACTAAAACGCCAATCAGTGATGTTTGATTGGGCACCCCATAAGGCGATTTAGCAACCTCCGAGTTTGGAATAAATAGTATATTAAGCGGAATATTCAAACTTGTCACCAGGGCAGGACTTGGGAATTTTCAATTCTCATTCGTGAATATGACATGAATAAGTTATCGATATATCAACATTTGCAATAACAATACGAGTTTTATTTTAATGAAATATATAGAAACTCGATCCGTCTTCTTGATAATGGCATTGTTGAATTTTTAAAAAAGTTTAAATCCACAGAATAGTATGATTTTTTATAAAGAGAGGAAAATTGTTTCTTATTGGATGGAGTAAAAAAATACTACAATAGTTGCTGCAGGTATTTTATTTTGTAAATATTTTACAAGCCTTTATTTAGCTTTACTTGTTGCTAACTAACTATGTATTAAAAAAATCTTGCACTTTTAATTGTCCGATTGAATTGAAATTTGGCAAGTCTACATAATTTCGGTGATAATGCAGTATGGAATTTTTTTTAGAGAAAAAAGCTTCTTTTTAAAAATTTTTTTTAAGTTTATTTATTTTGTATACATGAAAAATATGGAATTTTGGAATCTATTGATGAGAAAATAAAATTAATTTAGTTAGTATTTTTCTCTTCAGTTAACCCCTTATTTTCTCATTTTGTGACATGGCTATATTGAAAAATCTAATTCTTGTAATAGCTGGAACACAGAAATTAACAACTCATTAAATCCGAATACAACACTGTTCTTTTCCTTGCTTGTTCATAGTCTCGTACGTTTCTGCGGTGGCGTTTCCAGATTTTTTCGATTTTTCCTTATTACCTACCATAATATCATATATTTTATTCCTAACTTCATCTGAAAAATACCAAGAAAAAAAGGAACACGGCAACTATGTGTCAAGAAAAGACATTTTGCGCATATACAAGTGGTAGGTGATTTTAACTCAATCTTGGATCTACCTATTGGCGTTCTAGTATTTATTATATTTCTGTGAACCTTATTGAGTTAGGTATGTAAATATAACGAACATATAAGAGAACATTTAAAGTAACAAAGTATTAGGAAAACCAGAACACGTGACAAAACGTCATTCAAAATGGCGGCCTGTAGACAAACAAGACGTAAACAACTATTATTGCAAGAGAGCTTGTAGAAATTCTCTAAGGAAACTATCTTTCTCACTGATAAAAACTGTGTGCTATCTTTTATACTGTCAATTTAAATTAAAAGCTACAGAACGGGGATTGCATTATGAAGATACAGCATTAAAAGCCTACAAATTGTAGCAGATGGAACACCACAAGAATCTAAAACTACATAAAGCTGGTTTATACATTGATTCAGTTAATTTCCTTCCTGGTGCTTCTCCAGATGCAGTCAAATGGATTTAATATACAGTGTGTCCGTAAATTATGGAATAAATTTATTAATTTTTGTACCATTGTTTTGCTAACATAGAGATCACGACTAACCTGGTGAACAGGGGTGCTATATTTGACATCCTTTGCAAACACACGCATACACACACTTGCGAAGACCCCATTTGAGAACATTCGTGTAAATACGTATTCTTGACAACCAGCGTAAAGACTTGCGACTGTTGCGAGTGTCCCTGGAGGCACAATTATACAAAATTGATGTATGTCAAATGACATTATTAATTACAATTGTCCTTTAATGCTAAGCAATACGCCATCTGATGAAATAAACTTGCATCAATATCACGTGATGAGCAAGTGTGATTGCTTTGTGTTTATATACCCCGAAGCTCGCATTTGTGCGAAGATTATAGTTGTTTAATAGTGACTAATAATTTGTTAATAGTGAAAATGACCGGCAGAGCATATTTTTGTGTACCTGCATGTAATTCAGTGTATAAAAAATCCCAATTTGACTTTTCATTATTTGCCAAATGAGGGTCAAAGAGTTGAGAATATTAGAGAATCGGGAATGGTGACTATGGTTGATAGAAAGAAGCCGTGGGAGATCAAACGGAAAACAGAAAAAAAAGTTAGGTACCAAAAACATGAGAGTATGTTCTAAACATTTTGTTGAGAAAGATTTCATAACACCTAGTGATTGTAAGTATTTTGTTTTCTATATTTTATGTGGTTAATAGAATTACCTATCAATCTGCTAGGAGGCTATCAAAAACTTTACCTGAAAAACACTGCTATACCAAGTAAAAACTTACCTGTGTCCAGCATTATAACAAAGTACATAAGTCTGAAGATAGAAGAGGAAAAGAAAAGATATGAAAAACTCATTGAAAGAAGACACGCAAGTTTTCTGGTTGGATATTTTTTTTGAAGTCAAAAGTAAATAAATACTTATAATTATCATTAAAGTCATGTCATCCATTGATTTCATGAGGATCACTATTAATAGCACTGATCTGCAAACAATAAGATCTGATTGTCCACTCATCATCCTTTTTTTCTTTGACACCACAAACATTATGTGGTTTGCTGCAAGAATAGCTTCACCCTCGAGGATGCATCGACTACTGAGGACAATGGTAGAAACATATCTGAATTCCTTTCAATATGAAATATTGAATTTAATAACGTTCAAATATCGAAATTTTCACTAAATTGTATACTTCTCTTAGTAAACACATAGGTTATAGCAAATGCAATCAGACTTGTCGTCAGAATGACAGCGCGGGAAAATGAAGGTTAAAATGGCAATTTGAATTGGTGTGACGAGACCATAGATATGTATTATATTATATACTTATATAATATGATTTCTATGGAAGAGACAAGTAGTGTAGAAAAGTAAAAAAAAATTATGGAGACGTTAATATGTCTAACATGCACAAATGCACATAACTCTTCTGTCAACTTAAAAGTTTGCAGAAACTGATGTTCATTTAAGATCTCGAAAGGATTCAAGTTTTCAAATCGGTTAATGCCTTTCAACTGGTTGTTCTGCAATCTCTATATCTTCTATTGCGGCAATATACAGTAAATCGTCCATTTTCAAGCTTATTATTTAACACGGTATATTGCACTGAATAAATTAAATTGTTTTAACAATAATGAAACATAAACAGCCTGACAAAGTAAGGTTACGTTGGTTTTGTTCGTATTCGTAAGCTTCTACGAATACTCAAGAATGCCAAATTTATGTTTCGTGCGCAATTTGAAAACATGCGAGTGACCTTGACAAATACGAATGGTTAATAATAGGGCGCCAGAAGTGTGCGCATCTTCTTCAAAAGTAAGTAAAACATCTAATATTGTATCATAATTTACAGAGGGACGACCTGATTTGAGTGCATTTTCAACCGTACCAGTTTCTCGAAATTTCTTCTCAATCTTACTGTTGTCATTTAATAAATTACACACTTCCATCTGAGTTCGCGATCTGTCTTCATAGTATTTCAATTCTTTGCTTTGCACTTAAGTTCATTTCTACTTTAAATTTATTCTAAGCAATAATTCACGAATTAATACAATAATTGTTGTACTACTTAACTTCAATAAAAATAATAACATTTCATTAAAAACTAGTAAGGACACCGGGGTAAGTGGAAATTTGGGGCAAGTGGAAGCCACGCTTATTATTATTACATTATTTTCTGTAAGGTGGCTCTGTCTATCGCATAATGAACCTACTCATGCCCCCTGAATGCTCAGTGATATATCAAGCTGGCAACTCACCAGTTACGGTTCGACCTTACCGATAGTTCGAATGATGTCCATTTACGTCGCATACCGAGCTAGCACATGTTCGTTGTTGGTGTACGTGAGCTACAAGAATTTGTAAAAATATTCAAGTTTTTTTAAGTGAGTAACTAATAAACAATACTTGTTTGTATTTTGAAGGTATGGAGGACGTTTATTTGTTCACATGAAGGAACATAGAAACGCACGTTTGTGGATCTTCAGAAAGCATATGACACCGTTCCAGTAACACGACTATGTAAAGTATTAGAGCAATCCAACATCAATCATACATATATTGCAGCCCTTAAGGAGCTTTACAGAAATTTTCGATCCAGAATAAAAATTGGTAACCGCCTCACAGAAGGATTTGTAGTGAACAAGGGCCTGAGACAAGGATGCTGTGTCTCACCTACTATTTTTAAAATTTATATTGCAGCAGCACTTAAAAACTGGAAAAAAAAGTTCATGGAATGGGCATCGAAATGAATAATAACTCTATATACACTTTTCAATTTGCCGACGATGATCAGAAGATTTTGACCTGCTGGGAATATGTGTACTTGGGTGATGAAAGCGGTACTGATGTAATGGAAATCGAAAAACGGCTCATTCAAGCAAAAAGAATTATCGGATGCCTCAATGGGATACTATGGAGTAAAAAAATAATAAAGAAAAGAAAAATTAACATCTATGAAACTATGATAAAAGTACTCTATTATATGGAGCAGAAACCTGGAGGATTACCGAAAAGAACAAAAAGAAAGTTGAAGCTGTTGAGATGGATGTTTTCAGAAGGTCTTTGCGCATCTCCCGAAGGGACAAAATAAGAAATGACAATATAAAACAACAAATAGGAATTGAAGGCACCATTACTAGTGATATCGAGCAAAAACAGCGCACCTGGTACGGCCACGTTCAACGAATGCCCGGTACAAGATTGCCCAAACAAGTCTTACAATGGCAACCAAGTGAAAGAAGGAAAAGGGGAAGATCTCGATTGGAATGGCCAACTGGTATTCAAAAGTCAATGAGCGGAAGAAACCTAACATCTGAGGATTGCGAAGACCGAAGGGGATGGAATTTAGGCGACGGACAACGTCGAAAGACGTTCTAAACCCTATATATATATATATATATATATATATATATATATATATATATATATATATATATATACTAGCTGACCCGGCAAACGTTGTTTTGCCATATGAATTATTTCTAGGGAATTTCTAGTGTAGAAAAAAAATAACTAACTTATTGTAAGTGTGTAAGGATGTGGTATATGAGTGAAAGAGGCATGGAGCGCTGTGAGCAATGAGCTTATATAAAAATCACAAAACACCAAACATTTATTCTATTTATTATGATTTATTCCTTAAAATGATATATATATATATATATATAAATCATTAATAATTAATTACGACAGTAACACTAACAAACATTATCAATCTCTTAATGCTATAGCGTGAACAATATTTTTTGTTAGCCCATCTAAAAATTTATGTGGTTCGTTTGGCATGGGCAGCAATGAGCCCATTTTATGATAAACTTGGCCTCTGATTTTGAATGTAGAATTGTATTGTTGACCATTTGCATTAGTATTTGGAACTATTTCTGTTGCTCCGAACGATGTCATTTGAAAGCATGAATTGAATGTTTGAATTGACTTCAGGAACACATTCGAATCTGGATCCGTGCCGATAAGTAAACCATTCAGTGGTTCAGGTGGTGTTTCAATTTCAGGTAATTGCACCTTTCCTGACGCACAACACATCCTGGCTGGCTCATTTTTGAATTTGAGAGCATGACAATGCGGGCATTCCTTGTCCATAGCACTAATTACTACTTTTGAATGAGCATAATATTCAATATCGGGCTCATACTGGAATGCTCGACGCAGGAATGAATCAGATGTAAATGCTCGATGTACCTGTTGGCGTTGTTGGTCATTTATTCTGCGTCTATTGACTGTGAAACGGCGTGATTGTCGTTGTTCTAATCTTATTACTTCATTGCGTTCAGCTCGTGTATTTTCTGATTGTTCTTGACGCAATTGCGCCATGCTCACACGCGCATCAGTATTTTGTTGCTGGATTTGTTCTTCGGATCTTTGGGCTCTTCTATTTCGCATGCTTCTAGATCTACTTGTATTACGGCTCAAGTTAGCCCCTTTGCGTTTTGTTGGCATTGTTCACTGTACAAAACATACATAAATATAATTAATTAAATTACTTAATGATAAAAAACATTATAGTAATAATGTATTTAATCTTTGATTGTACACACATACATATACATATACATGTAAATATTAGACAGTTTTACGAAAGCGAAAAATTTTATTTTTGTCAATTATATTAAATATAATGTTAGAAATGGTGAAAAAAAAATTCTGTGGAAGTTAGAGCTCTTATAAGTGAACACAAAAAAAAAAATTCCCAATTGTAATAAAAATCTTTCACCGAATTTTGTTTTAACCATTTCCAACAAAATTTTCGATATAAATTAAATAAAAAAAAATATGGATAAATAAAAATAAAAACAAAATTATTGATTTTATAATAAATGTATAAGAATAATTTATACTTACAACACAATAGCCGTTGTTGGCAGGAGCTCGTAACACGTGTTGAGTACTTTTTAGGTTATGTTAATCACTTAATTGACTAAACGTATGAACTACACTCAACATTAATAATTATTGATAAAATAGGAATAAATAATTATAGTCCAGCAAATTAATAATAAATTTAATTGAGAATATAGTTAATATGAGAGTTACACTGAGATAGTAAAATGATAATTGTAAACGTTACTACTACGCTTGATGCATGAACAATAATAATGGCTGAAAACTCTGGAGGGAGTGAGAGAAGGCTTATAGAAACAGGAGACCGGTTTCGGTCTCTTCTCTACTCCGTGCTGTTTACTGGAAAGTGACACCGGTATAGTCTGGCAAATGAGTGTTGATCCAGAAAAAGCGCGGAAAATTTAAAAAATCTAGCACTGGTAACACTAATTATAGCAGGAATAAACTGTCTTGATACTAATGTTACCATGTAATAAGTTTCAATTAAATGTTAGGCTCAACTGGTGGGGATAACTTACCAAGTGATAATTGATCAGTTATCGAGCGGGATGAATAATGATTAAATTACTAAAATGACTATTAAAAAATAAGGGTTGGAGATAGAGGGGTTAAAATTTAGGGTTGTATGTATTTTTTAATGGCACATTATAAAAAAAATAAAAATTAAAATTTCGTCCAAAAAATAAAAATAAAATGTTAGCGGTGGACTACCCCTAACATTTAGGGGGATGAAAAATAGATAGTAGCCGATTCTCAGACCTACTGAATATGCATATAAAATTTGATAAAAATCAGTCAAGCCGTTTCGGAGGAGTATGGTAACTAACATTGTGACACGAGAATTTTATATATTAGATATATATATATATATATATATATATATATATATATATATATATATATATATATATATATATTGTAACGACATTTTTTTATATCGAATACAACATCAATATAGAATACCCGAATGTTTCTATATCGATTCTAAAAATTGTACCGATATAAAGAAAAATTAATATTGTTGTAAAATAAATGGTTTGTAAAAATATGATTTCGTTACTTTTAAAATAAATAAATAAAAATTAACGTACCTTGAGCGCTAATTGTTTTTTTTTTATAAAAAAAAACAATAAAAAATAATTAATTTTTTATTATTATTAAAACTATTATTACTATCCAGAGCTGAGATCTCTTTATTTCTAGTGTCGTTCAATTTAATAAGGATTATTGACATAAAATGATTAACTTGTTTATTAATACTTAAATTTTAACAAAATAAAATAAACATGGAAAAATGTTAAAAGGTATAAAAATAAATAAGCTAAATTATGCAACCACGCATACAATTTCACACTATTTAAATTTACAAATTACAATTCAAACTTAATTAAATACTTTTTGAAAAACAGGAATTCTTTCTCACATAAGTTAAAAAAGTGTTACCTTAGTCAAATTACTCCATATCTTCATATCAATGGTAAGTCTGCTCACTAACACTGTTGTTTAAATTGTAGAGTTTATTAATTTTAACTATAACTGCACTTGTTAGAAATTTTTAAATATGCCGATTTTAAACATGGCCGTCTCCTTTCTGGAGAGGTTTGTTTATTTTAAAAAAGTTCTTTTAAAATTATACTATTCAAATATAATAAAAATACTTAATAACTGTATCCAAACATGTGAACCAACAGTTATGTACCATCTAGATAATGTACTTTACAAATTAATTATTTTTTTAGCAAAATACGGCTGTCCTTTTTGTTAAGAAGACACACAAGAATTACACTATTTGGGCCATGGAATGCCGAGGACTGACCCCGATCTCTTTGGTGCTAACATATTTATATAGATCTTAAAATCTCAGAAGGCTATGACTTCAAATTATGAAAACCAATTAAATTATTGGATTTTTTGTAATTAAGTTCAAACTACAAAATCTTCTTAATAAGGTAAGATTTAACACTTCTGTATTTTACATTATAAGTTCAAATATAATAGAAATCAAATTATTATGATTACTCGATAAACTATCTTATAATCTTTACATATTTTGTTAAATAAATATTGTTAATTCTGGGTTGGCAATGGAAATCCTCTCTAAATTACCAAAGTTTTGAAAGATTCTTTATATTGGTACTAGTTTTAGGAATACTGACACTATACAGGGTATCTCATACCTATTAATTTCTTTCAAAATTTGTTTTTCTTAATATTAACCGATATTGCTATTTTCAGATAAAGGAGACCACCTGGATTACTTTGGTATACTTTCTGTCTCTGTAGAGGTCAAATTAAAGAAAATATCCTTTCTACAATATTACCTTTTGACAAGCAAGTTTTCTAATGCTATAAAATTCTTAAATTGCCCAAATTAACATTGTTTTTAGAAAGATATATAAAATTTACAGCTATTATATTAAATTAATGCATAGACTTGATATTAAACAGTTAATATTTTATATCTCTATTTTTCTTTGTCTAGAAACCTTTCTACTGGATTTTTTAAGATTCTTTATCAGAGCTCTTTCAATGTAATAGTGATTATTTCAATATAATTTGTTCTAAATTTTCTTGCCCCTGTTGAATCCTGCATGGAATATTCGTGATCTTCAAATGCAAAGTAAATTAATTTTTTGCAGACAGGGTGCATAACTACATACGAAAGAAGGCTCCACTGGATTACTCCAAGGTCAAAAGGGTGTCAAAAGCTCCACCATGGGTAGAGCCAATACTATTCCTTATGAGACAGAAAAGAAAATAGCAGATAACAACAAGCTTAGGGAAAAATGGGGTTTCGGACTTTCTAAAAAAAAAGTGTTGACACTAATAGGTCGATATGTGAAGAAAACAAAATACTAACTCCATTTAAAAATGGGATACTTGGCAATGTTTATATATTGTTTTCAGATGTAAAAATGTGTGAGATTCATGGCTGGCAAAAAAATTAAGGAATATGCAGGAACTACTTATCCGGCCACGAAAAATGGCTGAATGGAAGCTGAAACATTTCAAAAATTATTTCAACAACAGTTTCCTTAAAAGATTTTCTCAGGATAGACCATTAATTCTCATATACGACGGACACAGTTTTCATCTTGGCATCTCTATTATCCAATTAACAAGATTAGAAGATGAAGTTATTTTGAAGCTTCCCCCACACTCCAGCCACGTCTTGCAACCAATGGACCTTAGAATGTTCCGGCCTCAGAAAATCAAATGGGAGGAAGAACTTGTGAAATGGCAAAGGCAAAACTCTGGCCACAAAATTCCAAAAAGTATTTAGCTGCCATTGTATTTAAAATTTGGGTGAAAATCGATTCAGTAATTATTAAGAATGAATTTCAGAAAGCAGAAATCTTTCCATTTTGTAACAAAGTTATACCTATAAATAATTACAAACCACAAGCCCATAAATGATGGTGCACTTTTGAAGAAAATCAAGCAGAAGAAAATCAAGATATAGTAATTCATGAAGTCATCACAACTACCACCCCTGATGAAAATCAACCAGTGCCATCAACATCCACGATGAATATATCAGAGAATGGAGAGTCAACGCTTTTGAACCTCCAGAAGAAAACCTTCGAAGAGTTGCTGTTGGAACAAATAAAGCAAATGCCAAAAGCATCCACAAAAATGCGAGAGTGATGAAGTGATAACTTCAGAAGAGGATATATCTAAGCTTGAAGAAATGCAGAAAAAAAAAATAAATAAAAACAAGAAATAAAAAATTTATTGAAGAAAGTAGCGATGATGATGACAAGCCAGAAAAACTAGAGAATATCAAAACCATAGATAAAGATAAAAAGAAGATAATGAAAAAAAAATCTGTATGTTTTAAAGAAGACAGTAATGATAATAGCAGTTATGAAGATTCATATTAAACCCATTCAAGTGATCAAAGTGTATATGAAAAGGAAGAGATGAATGAAGAAATCAGTTTCATTAACCAAATGCAGTTGAACTTATCAAAATTAAATGTTGGCGATTGGTTAGTGGTTAAATTCAATCAGAAAAAACTGATCAAAATGTACATGGGCTAACCGACAGAAAAAGGACCGTGTTTAGGAGTCAAATTTTGTCAAAGAATTAATAAGACATCCAGATTACATTGACCTGTTGTATTTAACACCACATCGTTCTCTTATCTCACTATTCTTTACTTTATCCAACCGAGTCACTCCGGCTATACTTCTCAGACTACTCATCTCCACAGCATTAATCCTATTTTCATGTTTCTTCTGCCAAACGCAACATTCACTACCATATATAAGTGTAGGAACCAACACTCCTCTATGCACAGCCAGACGTGCCCTTTTTGACACTTTCTGGGTGTTCGTAAAGCATAAGAAATAATTTATTTTCTAAACGCATACTCTTCAAATTCTGTCAGCTAGATCCCAAGTATTTTACCTTTTTGGAATCAGCTCATTTTTATTGATCTAAAAATGTCATAAAATATAGGGTATAACATTTAAAAAATTGCCAATGACGTCATCACCTTAGTGTGTATCACCATGTATAATGAAATTTTGTTGTAAAATGTAGAAGATTAAAATTAAAAATCGACGTGTTTAAGATTTTTTTAAAAGTGCTTTTCATTTAGGAAATATCGAATTTCTTCCATACTTCACGGACACATTATTAAACGGATTTATCAAAGACGTTTGACAGTACTAGTTTGTTCTATTTTTTAAATTATCAGTATCTAGATTTTCTACTTCCCTGTTACATTTATTCCCTTTTTATCTTTCGGGTAGAAAACAATTTGTAGTCTGTAATAGTTATAAATCCATTATATACCTTGCCACCTCTGATGTAACTGAAGGTTCCAATTTGGGATCTCTTTTATTTAATAAATATATTAACGATACTGTAAATGGAATAAATGTTGGAACGTTGACTGCATAGCTTTATGAACAGCCAGAAAGTGTCAAAAATGGCACGTCTTGCTGTGCATAGAGGAGTGAGTGTTGGTTCCCACACTATGTATAGTAGTGAATGTTAGGTTTGGCAGAAGAAGCGTGAAAATAGGCTTAATGCTGCGGAGATGAGTAGTCTGAGACTTATAGCTGAAGGGACTCGGTTGGATAAAGTAAAAAATAGTGAGATAATGGAGCGCTGTGGTGTAAAAGAAGATGTGGTTACAAAGATAGATAAAGGAATGCATAGATGGTTTGGACACGTAAAAAGGATGCATGAAGGAAGATTGACGAAACAAATTTATAAGGCGAGTGTGAATGGACGGAAGTCGGTAAAGGTCAACCTCGGCGAACATATCTCGATCAGATCAACATTGTTTTAAAGAAAGGCCAGGTCAAGAGTACCAACAACCGACCAGCATGTATGAGAGCACTGATGAAAGTAGAGAAAGCAAAAGATGTGTGTAAGAACCGTAGTGGAAGTGGAAGGAAGTGGTCTCTGCCTTTCCCTACGGAAAAAAGGCGTGACTATATGTATGTATGTATTTACTTTGACGTACGCGAAGGATTTAAAACTTTTTTGCACAATTGTTGATAATAGTGATTGTCAATTGCTGCAATATAATCTTGAGCGCATCGAAAAATGGTGTATTCGTAATAATTTACAACTAAATCCTGAGAAATGTAAGGTGACATTTTCATTAGAATATAAAGTGCTTAGTAATGATTACACACTAATCGAACAATTCTTGGCAGACATTTCACAAATTATTAAAGGTTTAAGCGTGATATTTAACCCTAAAATGTCCTTTATTCCTCACATTGAAAACATCGTTTTCTCTTTGCAACATTTGAAAAACTAATCGACAACATTCTTCGGAATTTTCTTTATAATATTTTTAAACATTCCGAAGTCTTAGAGTTTAAATTAATAAATCAGAATTTCTTACAAAAGAAGTTGCCTTTCTGGGTCATAAAGTAACACCCGAAGGTATAAAACCAAACCCCAGTAAAATAAAATCTAATAAAAATTTCCTCTACCAAAGACTGTAAAAGAAATTAAATCTTTAATAGGACTTATAAGGTACTATCGACGATGTATCCCAAATTTTGCCAACATTACACTCCTATTTTTTTTCCCTATCTCAGATTCAGCCAAAGAAAATTATTTAACAACTGAAAAAGAGCTTCTAGCCATTATAGATTCCTGCTAACATTTTCGCCTCTATTTACACGCTTAAAAATTCACTGTAGAATCTGATTACAATCCGCTTGTCTGGATATATAAAATCAAAGACCCCTATTTTTAGTTTAGCACGCTGGAGATTAAAACTTGGAGTAAAATACACAAAAAAAAAGAAAATCAGGTAGTCCTTTCACGCGTTCACATAAACGCATTAAGCGACAGTTCAATAAATGCAGAACCCCCTGATACCAAAGATTTTGACCCTGATGAATTTCTTGAAGAATTTAATAATAATAAACCTTCTAGTGGCACCCAACACAGTGCCACCGAAAATTCATATCTCAGAAGAACCCATTAATATGTCCACAAACCAAATAATTATACCCGAATCTTCAACTTACGACTTAACTTTTCTGTAATTATTTTAAAGATAAAATTGATACCATAACTCATAAACATAAAGAAAATATTTTTAAAGAAGAGGAAATTTTCTATGGTGATAACACAAGAGAGTGAGAATAAATTGAAAATATTTTGACAGATTTTAGGAAATTTATTGCCAGGCGATAGACCGAATAGCTCGAGTGGATATTGCCAAATGGCAACAATTTTGAGAAAGGCCTGGAGAATTATTATCTAATTTATTGAATTCTCGTGTGGTATTCGATAGATTATTTTTTGACGCTACAATAAAAATTACTTTTAAGATTTTATATTTTTATTTCAACTAATTTATATCATTGGGATGCATTTAAGTTTTTAACATGAAAAATAAAATTATTATAAATGTTGTACCATTGGGTGGAAGATTTTTCAACATTGTTTTGTTGAAAGTTAATGATACTTCCCCACTCTCTCTCAGGTTATTTATTAAATTTGAATGATGTCCATTATCCAATTGCAGGGAAGGTTTAAATGATTTAGATGAGCTGTGTCCTGTGATTTTAATAATTTTCTACTCATTGATACCTGCTTTGGCAAGATGAGACACTGTAGCCGATCGTGCGGAATGGTTAATAATTTTAATTTTTTTAATATCGAGTCCAATCATTTCTGCAGATTTTTGTATCCACTTAGACATGATGTTCACCCCAATCGGCATATTTTTGTACCTTCGAAGACTGCAATATTTACATTTTGGCGACCGTGACAGGACGTAATTATGGAAATAGTTAAAAAGAAAGGGGATTCCTTAGAAGACAGGTAAACGTCATTAACGAAAAAGTAAATTCAATAGACGAAGAACTCAAACAAGGAAAAACTGTAGAAAAATATCAGTTGGAATCGCTCCTAAAGAATCTGGAAGATACAACTGCAAGATTGAACAGCGTCGATGATAATTTGAGAGAAACCTAATTTTTTTAATGTTCGATGGCTAGTTTCTACCAGCAAGCCAAATTTTCGGAAGAATAAAATAAGAAATTACAGCTTTAGAACTTGCGAAGGTTATAATATAATTCGTATATTCGAACTAGCCAAGTCAGACCTTAAGCTCAATATGTTATCCTAAGTTATTAGAAGAAACGATATTTACGATGTTATAAAATATTTTATGTTGTTATAAATAAATTTTAAGACTGGCCATTGAACTTGGCACCCATTTAGATCTCACATCTTTTGTCGCTGAAGACAACAACCAAGGCGTATATCATATTATTGAACTTGGCCCTCATTTCACATTTATGTTTTTGATGGGATTAACATTTTTTTATTTATAATTTATTTTGGTTTAATATGTACATAAAGAATGTTACCTATAGTTGAATAAGCTATTGCGCAAATACATTTTGATTTGTGTTTAAAATATCGAACCCAACGCGAACGAATTTTAACAATTCCGAAGTCTTGCTAATGTTCAGTTTTGTTCCACAAGTTGTTACGCCCGCGCCAGTGTGACGAAAAATCGACATCGGCTTGACGGAACGCTAGAAGCGCGAAATTTCCAAAATAAGTAAAATGGAACACGGCGAAAACGGTACCAATCCTCTGGATCATATGCCTCCGGAAATTTGGTATATCCTGCATCCCTTAATTTTGGGAGTAAACGATACGGAAATTGATTTAAGAAAACCCCATTTAAGAGCAACTTTTTTCTTTTCTTATCCTTATATTATATTTATGTACGGATTGTTAATTTGCTCCGGTATTTTGGGAAATTGCTACATATTTTTTTATGTAATCAGAAAAAAATTGAATAAAGATGAAACTTTTAGTTTTTTATTGAATAATGCTCTTAGTGATATTATTAAGTGTGTTATTATATTGCCGCTCTCCCTGTATGTGCTACTCATAAGGAATTGGGTCTTAGGGGAGTTGTTGTGTTCTTTTTTACCGATGATACAAGTAAGTGCCGATATTATAATTTTATATATATATATATATGATTTTTATTATGGGTGTTTTTTTTTAAATAGGTAATTATACAGAAATAAGGCAGGTACCTATTTCAAATCGACACGCATTGTAACTGTGAAATTGTAAGCATTTCAATTGTTGAAAAATTATTTAAACTATGAATCTAATAAAAATCTGTTATCCTCGAGATTATTCTTAAAAATTAAAATGTAATAATCACCAGAGAATTAATTACAATTAACTAAAGCAATAAAATTATAACTTTGGTTAGTTTAAAAAACTGTCACAAACTATTTCTGGTTGAATTTGAAAATATTTATACCAAGTAAATTAACAGCATGAACTAACAAACTCGCGTATATTAAGTTAAAATCAAAGTTTCTTTCACACTAAATAATTTTCTTTTTAAAACTGTATAATGTTTAATTATTTAGTTACTTATTATAATAATTATAGCTTTATGAACAGCCAGAAAGTGTCAAAAAAGGCACGTCTGGCTATGGTGCATAGAGAAGTGTTGGTTTCTATACTTATCAGTATGGTAGTGAATGTTGGGTTTGGCAGGAAGAACATGAAAATAGGATTAATGCTGCGGTGATGAGTAGTCTGATAATTGTATGTCCGGAGTGACTCGGTTGGATAAAGTAAAGAATAGTGAGGGAACGCTGTGGTGTAAAAGAAGATGTGGTTACAAAGATAGATAAAGAAATGCTTAGATGGTTTGGACACGTAGAAAGGATGGATGAAGGAAGATTGACGAAACAAATTTATAAGGCGAGTGCGAATGAACGGAAGTCGGTAGAGGTCGACCGCTCGGCGAACATCGATCTCGATCAGATCAACATTGTTTTGAAGAAAGGCCAGGTAAAGAGTACCAACAACCGACGAGCATGTATGAGAGCACTGATGAAAGTAGAGAAAGCAAAAGATGTGTATATGAACCGTAGCAAGTGGTATTTTTTTTCAATTTAAAAATGTTGAAAGAAGTTGGGGAAGGCTGGACAGGACGTGGTAGCTAGTCTGCTGTACCGCCTTTTTAACCTTTGCTGGAAGAGCGGTAGTGTACCAAACAACTGAAGCAAGGCCGTTATCTCACCGTTCTACAAGAAAAAAGGTTCGCAACAAAACTGCAAAAACAACTACATCGTCGGCAAAATGTATGCAAAGGTATTGATTAAAAGATATGGGATGTGCAAGCGGGATTTAGGAGAAAAAGGGGATGCATGGATAAGGTATTTTATTTACGAAGCATAGTCGAAAAATTCTTGTCTAAAAGTCAAAAGCTTTCGTAGACTTGGAAAAGGATAGAAAAGGATAGATTGGTGAAGAATTGAGTTGTGTTCAACAATTTATATGTATATGGGGTGAGCGGTAGTATGATACGAGCACTGAAATTATTTTACCAGGAATCCACTGCTTGTGTCAGGATGAACGGAGCTTACACGGACTGGTTAAACATCGAAAAAGGTGTTAGACAGGGATGTCTGGCTTGGCCATGGCTGTTTAACTTATACATGTATGGTTGTGTAAAAGATTTGAATGAGAATGCGCATGGATTAAGAATTAATGATTTGATCGTCAAATGTCTTCTATACGCCGATGATCAGGTCATATAGCATCATCTGAAGAGGGCTTGCAGGCGATGGTTAATATTATGCATGATGCCCCAAAAATTATTAAAGGGAAGATAGTGAATGTAAGCAAGACAAAATTAATAATTTTAAATAAAAGATATCATGACAAACTGCGAGGTACTGTTTGAAAGAGAAAGAGTTGAACAAGTAAATGAGTTTGTATACTTGGGCTGTGCATAGAGGAGTGCTGGTCACTACCATTATGTATAGTAGTGAATGTTGGGTTTGGCAGAAGAAAGGCCAGTTTAAGAGTACCAACAACCGACGTGGATGTATGGGAGCGCTGATGAAAGTAAAAGAAGCAAAACATGTATGTAAGAACCGTCGTAAATGAAAGAAAGTGAAAGGAAATTAAAATAATGGTGGATCTAACTTTAACGTTCAAATTACTATAGAGAAAGTGGTAATTCTCTTTAGTAATTTTTTATACTGGAAAAATATTAAAATCGCATACAGACAATTCGCAAGTGCACGGTAGATGTTGTAGGGCTTCTGCATTCATACAAATATTAGATCTTAATTTTTCGATGCGGTAATTGATTATTATTTATTTTTTGGATAATTATTCATTTATTTGAGTGCCTATTCATTTTTATATAAAGAAAAACATTATTATTTGGTTGTACAATAATTATTAAATAAAAATGTTTGTTTTTCTATATTTACTAACGTTTCAACAGTGATCGATTATTAATAGTCCGGGAGGTAGCGTTGCATTTATGATAGTGTTTTCAGGTCGGCTAATTTTTAGTGTAATCAATAGTTGAGATATAGATAACAACTTAATGAAGAGTCAGCCAGGCAGTCTAAGAGGGGACTGGGTGGTAAGAAGATTACGATTTAAATAATAATAAAACTAAAAAAGGTATTCCTCAGTGAAGATAACGGTGGATTATACGTCAGCAGCCTATGTAAACGCTTATTAAAAAAATTGAACCAAATTTTATTTCAGGTCGGATAAAATTAATATACAGGGTGGGGCACCCCATACGATACGGTCACTGTAAACCAAACCAATAATTTTTTCGGGAATTTTCCCATTTCATTATATGTTTATTGATTAGGGCTGCAAAGGAAATTATTTTGTAGACTACAAGGTGGCTCAAAAAAGTGTGACATATCAAAGTTGTGTTTTTTTTTAATGGAACACCCTGTATTTCGTTATACTTTTAAATAGTTAAAAAAAATAATACGATTTCATAAAAGGTACTATGTAGCTAACTATAACCGTTCTAAAGGTTTTGCTTTTTTTATGAAAATGCTAGGTACAATTGGAAACTAAATAACATCAAAATGTATAGAAATCATCCTTTTAAATTCTGACCACGCATAAAAGAGGTTTTGAGCTATTGATTTCGATGGAACCCGTTTCTCAATATTATACAGAATGTTCAAAAATCATTGCCACTTTTTTATAATTTCGGACAAAGATAACTTTGTTATTTAAAATGAAACACCCTGTATTTTTTTGGTCTGAACAATATAAAATTCAATTATCTTTCATTTCATATTGGGATTCCGTAAACCTAACCTAAATAGTTTTTCAGATATTGGCTTTTTCATTTAGTAGTTCTTATTTCAATGCATTCTTTGAATCAAGATAGCTTTGAAACGACATTTATTTAATTTGCTCATAGAATTCTCAATGACAGTTGTTATACTTCACTTCATCGAAAATATTTACTTTTCATATTCTGACAGTAGTTCATTAAATAGACTATTAAATTTTTTATTATTATTATTTATCTAAAACAACAACAAAATATGAAACACAAATGTATTTAATTCAGAGTAGATGCTCAAAATGACGACCATCCTGTTGAATACAAAGAGCCACTGTTTCTATGATAGACTGCTTAACACTTAATAATATTTGAGGCGTCAGTCCTTATTGAGGGTTTTCTATGATTAATCCCATAATAAGAAATTCATTTGCCTCATTTCCAATGATACATTTTTGTCTATTTGCCTTTTCATAAGTTACACTTTAAGTCATACGAAATTCATGTAGCAATCGTTTGAAAACCAACTTGTTTGGATGATTCTGGTCTGGATATTTTTGGGCATGCACCCTCGACGCCAAAAGGCAATTCTCTTAACACTCACCAATCACTAAAATCATATCTATCCGCTCTTTAATGATATACGTTTTTATTTTCGACGGTAATAATTCAGTGAATGTTTTGAATAACGTAAAATACAATAACTGATAATAAGAATTCTTTCAACAAGTTGAATAAATGTCGTTTCAAAGCTATCTTAAGTCAAAGAATGCATTGAAATAAGAACTACTATTTGATAAAGCCAATATCTGAAAAACTATTTAGGTTAGGTATAGGGAACCCCAATATGAAATGAAAGATAACAGAATTTAATATTGTTCAGACCAAAAAAATACAGGGTGTTCTATTTGAAATAACAAAGTTATCTTTGTCCGAAATTATAAAAAAGTGACAATGATTTTTAAATATTCTGTATAATATTGAGAAACGGGTTTTATCGAAATCAATAGCTCAAAACCTCTTTTATGCTTGGTCAGAATTCAAAGGAATGATTTCTATATATTTCGAGGTTATTTAGTTTCCAATTGTACCTAGCATTTTCATAAAAAAATCAATAACTCGAGAACGATTATGGTAAGCTAGTAAGGTACTATTTATGAAATCATATTATTTTTTCCTGAACTATTCAAAAGGGTAAATAAATACCATTTAAAAAACAACTTTGATATGTCAAACTTTTTTGAGCCACTGTTACGAAAGGAAAAAAAATGATTATCTATATTTACTAAAACTTATAAAGATTATTACTGATATCATCAGGGGTTCGTGGATACTTGATTTCGCCATTGAATCCAATTTGGGGGATTGTATAGGTCAGTTCACGGATCTATACAATCATTTTTTTTTTCGATACCAAACAAAAAAAACTAAGAAAACCACGTAAGGGCGCCAAGCGATTTTTAGAATCAAAAATCGCTAAAAATAGGTACCCCAAACAAATTCAATAGTTTACTTTACCTTAAGTACCATTTACCGAGCTAATTAACGTATTTTCACCTCCTATTTGCAAAATCCCATTCTTATCTTTTAGAAACTAATTAACAAATAGACAACCTAAAATGTATATTTATTTACTTAAAAATAAAAAAAGTTTAGACAATTTTTGAGTACATATATCTATAAAACGAAAAGAAATAATTTTAAAATTTTAATAATTTAAGCGGAAATAGAATAAAAATAAAATTAAATAAGCAGCAGAAAAAATCGGAGAAACAACGGAGAAAAATCCAGCGCAAAAAAGTACCAATTTCTAAATTTCTAAAACCAAATTTCTAAAACCAAGACCCGTCTCAGGCATCAGGCGAACAGATTGCGAAAACATCGTCAGCAACTGCAAATTCTCGTTGACACGACGAAACTCAATGGAGACAAAGGTAAACGCCACTGGGGACTTCCACGGTTATAGTCCAGCCAATGGTGAAATTCACCGGAGGAAAAAAAGGAAAGAAAAAGCCAACCACATTGAATCTTCCTTCCACTCGAAACAGCAAGTCATCGAAAAAAAAGGAAAAGAAGAAGTAGAAGAAGAGAAGAAGGCCAACCACTAAAAAAATATATAATTTAAACTAACTAATAAAAAAAAACAATAAAATAAAATCAAATATCTCACTACTAAATAATCCTTCCCCTCGACACGGAAAGTCAGCGAATGGTGCATTTAGTCTGATTAACCTTCCACCATAATGTCAAGAATTAGACTAACTCACGACTCGATTTCACACTTTGAACCAACCTCGGTCGGTCAAAAGACTCCCACCACTTGAATATGTATAGAATGTGCCCAGATCCGGCCTTTGAAATTTTGGATAGGAAAATTTAACGTTACACCACCCTGTAGACTCCAAAATAATTTCCTTTTGCAGCCTTAATCAATATACATCTAATGAAATGAAGAAATTAACGAAAAATGTATGGTTTGGTTTACAGGGACCGTGTCGTATGGGGTGCCCCACCTTGTATATTATTGTTAATACTATTAAAATAATAATAACAATCTCAGCAGGTATTCTTATGGGCAAAATATCATCAGCAGGGAGTTTTACCCTTTCAATAGTATGCTGACCCTTTTTTTTAGGAAATATATTGTTTAAATAATCATTACCCTTCATATCAAGCCACCTGAAAATAATTTATTTAAAAAAGTTATCATTTCTATCACTTTCCACATCTAACATAATGTTACGATATTACTTCCTTCTTGGATTCGGTGATATTAAACTCTCGATACAGTCACAAAACAATTTTTATTCCAATACTTATACTTTTACACAATAAACTTTACTTTTACAAATTACTAAGATCCAACTTTTACAACCAATTACATTTCATTGCTCCTAAAAACTTAAAACTAAAACTTCTTCGCCACTGCTCTCCCTTTGATATTTCCAAGCCACTATTCGACCTTTTTCCCAAAAGTGTCAGAACAATCCTTCTACCATCTCGAAACCGCTAGACGCGACGCGGTGTTTTAGAATTTACTAGACGGACTCGGAGGCCGACAAAGTGCTTATTAATATGCACCCTAATTGTGGTCGACTCTTGGTTTTAACAATAATATATCTGCTATCAGAGAGTAAACTGACAATGGTTCCCATTTGCAATAGTCTACTGACCCTTTTTTTATGAAATATATTGTTTTAATAATCATTACCCTTCATATCAAGCCACCTGAAAATCATTTATTTAAAAAAACTATCGTTTTATCCGACCAGAAATAAAATTAAGTTCAATTTTTTTGATACACGTTTACATAGGCTGCTGGCGTATAATCCAATGTTATCTTCACTGCATAGCAAACATAATTAATAGCCCTACACTCTTAGCAGATGAACAGCAAGGATTCAGATCGGGCAGATCATGCACAGATGCGGTTTTTTTCATAAGACAGATAACGAAAAAGTCAATTGAATACAACAGACCAGCATACATGTGCTTTATTGATTTGGAAAAAGTGTTCGATCGTGTGCGGTTGAGAGACGTTATACACCTTCTTTACAACAGGAAAATCCCACATAATCTCATCAAAACCATAGAAAATATATACAAAGCAAATCAGATTCAAGCAAAAATAAATGGGACCACGACCGAACCAATAGCTGTCGGCCAAGGTTTTCGACAAAGGGATTCCCTGAGCCCTCTGCTCTTCAACATCATTATGGACGAAGTAATAAGCAAAGTACGTTTACTGAAAGGATACAAAATGGATGACCGTGAAATTACTGCTATATGCTATGTCGATGACGCAGTACTAGTTGCTGAAAATGAAGACGATCTGCAGCGACTATTACATCGATTTAACTGCACTGCCAAATCACTTAATATGGTAATATCGGCCCAGAAGACTAAATGCATGTCGACATCAAAAACGCCATTAAGGTGCAAACTAGAAGTTGAAGGCAACGTTATCTAACAGAAAATGAAATATTAGTATCCGGACATAGAAATCTCAGGCTATGGTGATGTTGAGATGGAGGTGAGAGAACAGATAACGAAGGCAACAAGAATAGCAGGATGCCTAAGTGACACAATATGGCGAAATAAAAACATTAAAATGGAAACCAAATCAAGAATTTACAAGGCAATAGTAAGACCAACTGTGACATTCACGGCAGAAACTCGACCAGACACAGCGAGAACTAAACAACTTCTAGAGACAACCGAAATGAGAGTACTTCGTAGAATAACTGAAAAGACGATCTTGGACAGAAAAAGAAGCGAGAATATAAGAAGGACATGCAAGGTAGAAAACATCAATGAGTGGGTTCACGGCAAAAAGAGGGAGTGGAATGAGCACATCAGTAGAATGGACAACGAAAGAATAGTCAGAACAGCACGCGACAAATCACCAATGGGTTGCAGGAGTTTAGGACGCCCCCGAAAACGATGGATCGACAACTTAGCAGTGTAATAGGCAGAGGGACGATGAAAATAAATAGATGATCCGCCTAGATTAAAGAAGGAAGAATAAGAAGAAGATCTTCACTGCGGAATAGCATTTTTAGTTTTATTATTATTTAAAGAATTATTGTTAAAAATTTCAAGCGACCTGAAAATACTGGTGGGATTTTTTATTTTTACACAAACGTAATTTTCTCACTACCCGGTCCACCCCTTCAGGACCTGCTGACGTTTAGATGACTAAATTACTACCTACTTATAAAGAACAGATTGTGATATAATTTAATCGACCTGAAATGATTGCGTCATTTGCAACGTTGCCTCCCGGACTATTATGATTTGTTAACCTACAGTTTTTGTGCAATATTTATTTATTAAGGTAAACAAAACGATAGGTGGATGTTTGGATATCAAGGGTTGTTAACAAACATTAACATTAATATTAACTTTATAAATTGATTGGTAAGTAGGTGTACAATTCATAAAAAATAGGTATATTTTTTGAAAATCTCGCTTACTTTTCCTATACCTGCTAATTGTTTTAGTTTATGAGCTTAGTCTTACAGCAAAAATAAGAGGATAGTACAAGGAAGAATTTTCTGATTGTAGAAAAATGTCATCTAACAAAAAAAGAAAGATTTATTGCAAATAGATAATAATAATAATTACATAATTTTTTTTTTCGTAGTGGTAGGTATATACCACTTCTTTTCCCTTGCTACGGTTCTTACACACGTCTTTCGCTTCTTCTACTGTTATCTGCGCTTTCAACATGTTCGTCGGTTGCTAGCACTCTTGAACTTTCCTTTTTTTAAAACAATTTTGATCTGATCGAGATACGTTTACACTCGCCTCACAAATCTGTTTCGTCAATTTTTTTTTTATGAAAATAGTCGCAAAAAGGCCTATCGTGTGGGCCGCGGACGGCCCGCACTGCGACTATTAGAAGGGGAAGGGATTATAGAAAGGAAATGATTGTGGACACGCTTTTTAAAAAGTTGCAGGTCATAGTTCAATCTTCCTTCATTCATCCTTTCTACGTGTCCAAACCATTTAAGCATTTTTCTCAGACTCCGCAGCATCTTATTTTCATGATTCTTTTAAGCAAAACCCATCATTCACTACCATACATAAGTGTAAGGACCGGCACTTCTCTACATACAGCCATCCGTACTTTTTTGACACGGATGCTCATAAAATTGTACAGGGCGTCATTCATTTATTTCCCTGCCAACAACCTGCGCTCAATATCAAAGTCATACTTTCCGTTTCTCGTAAACGAGACGAAAAAAATGACACCGCTATCTAAATTTCGTTGTTTTTGTGCACTTTGATTCCAAGCTCCTTAAATATACAAACTCATTCACTTGTTCCACTCCTTTTTCTTCAATCAGTACCTTGCAATTTGTCATGAACTTTTTTTTTAAATAATTATTTTTGTCTTACTTACTCACTTTCATCCCTTTCATTTTTATGGCATCATACAAATTATATTTCTTGTGACTGCCAATAATTTTTATTGAAGTCTTTTTTGAAGTGAAAACTTTTTCAGGCAGATTGGATAGGGTGTATTTTTAAACATTCGCTTACGTCAACGTCTCCGACAGTGGTGACAACCCACTTTTATGAATTTTTTTTATTAATCAATGATTTTAATTTACAAATTATGAAATTTTAATTTTTAAAACGAAAATTAATTTGAAAATCCAAAAAATCCACTGTTATTTCATAGTTTTAAGTTTTCACTTCTGTCGTTAGCCCCAATGACTGCCAATTTTAAATTTTTAATATTATATTTTATATTTTACAATTTTATTTGGTATTTTTTTATACAAATTTATTATTTAAAGCAAAAATGTTTTCTGTGAATTACATAAATTCGTTCGTACTAAACTATTAAAAAAATATTTAATTTTATTTAAAAGGATATATTGCATAAACTTATTTTTTGGATAAGTAATCTTTTAATTTAAGATGAACTTATTTGTAAAATAAAAATTTAAAAACCTATTTTTTTTAATAGTTTCTCGACTTTGTAATGGTCATTGGCACAGATACATTTGTTACACACTATTAATAATAGAAATTATAGCAGTATATAAATACAATCTAGAAATACATTAATAGTTTTAAATTAATTGTAACCAAATTTTAATACCTCCCTTTGTAAATTTAAACATGTTTCTCCTGCTATAATCGTAAGACAAGCTTCCAATGAACAAATTAATGCCATCCAATATGATCAAACTCTCTTCACCGATGCCTCCGAAGATGTCAATAAGGTTGGGATTTCTGTCGTCACACCACAAACGGTGTTGCTCTTCGACCTGCAGCATACACACAGGTGAACTATATGGTATTCTAATAGCCCTGCAGAGCCCAATACAAAAAAATGAAAGTATAGCAACATGCACAGACTCTCTTGCCTCTATAAACTCCACAAAAATCATGTACTCGCAACACCCACTTGTTCACAAGATCCATGAAAAGTACTACCAACTTGCTCAAAAAAGAGTTTCGATAACAGCTCACGTAGTCATCCCAGGAAACGAGAAAGCCGATCAAGCTGCCAAAGAAGCTTCTTCATCTGATTTACCCATGGATATCTTATGACCCGTGGAAAACCTACTACTTGCCAACACTGTATAGGAACTGGACTATCCATTAAACATATTTTAGAAGACTGCAACCACTACGCAACTGTCCGACTACAACTAGATCTCAATGGAAACATACAAGAAATTTTAGGATCAGTGACTCAGTTTGACAAACTAATAAAATTCTTAAAGCAGACTAAAATTTACAGCTTAATTTAAAACTGTTGGTGAATGGTTTTTCGGGTATTTTCGCCGTCGTAGGTCTGAGTTTACACTAGACGTTTCGCCATATTTCTAGTGGATGGCATCTTCTGGCAATATCATTGTCTGCTTTTTAAAGCTGACAGTCTATGACATTTATATGTCGCGATCGCAGGTTGTATACGTTTTGGTGGACGGGGCACATGGCATATGGCTGTTCAGAAATTGGTCACGTTCCGAAGATTCATTCTTCTTATTTTTGTAAGAAAGCAGCATTGTAGTTTGTGGCATAAGTGATGAACTAAGTAGTCGTGATATCACTTCTAAAGCGTTTTTACCATATATTCCTCGAGTGACTGATAAGATTAGTCGGATTCTAGGAGAATATAACATGAAAAGTATCTTCAAGCCATCTAACAAGATCTAAAACTATCTGAAATCTGCCAAGGATAAGAGAGCCCCACTTAGTTCTGCAGGTGTTTATCGTATTCCATGCACTTGTGGAAGTGTCTACATTGGAACAACCAAATGATCAAAGAACACAAAGCCAACTGCCGTCTTGGACGTACAGAAAAATCTGCTGTCGCGGAGCACACAATTAAAAATAATGATCACAGAATTAAATTCGAGGACATCCAAGTCTTATGCACCACATCTGCATATTACCCGAGACTTTATAGCGAAGCGAATGAAATACATAAGCTCCAGCAGAACTTTAATAAATCTGAAGAAATACTTAAAATTAATAGAACATGGGTAGAATGAACTCCGGAACATGACCAATTTCTGAACAGCCATTAAATATGCCCCGCCCACCAAAACGTATACAACCTGCGATCGCGACATATAAATGTCATAGACTGTCACCCTTAAAAAGCAGACAATTATATCGCCAGAAGATGCCATCCGCTAGAGATGGCGAAACGTCGAGTATAAACTCAGACCTACGACGGCCAAAATACCCGAAAAACCATTCACCAACAGTTTTAAATTAAGTTGTAAATTTTAGTCTGTTTTAAGAATTTTATTAGTTGTCAAACTGAGTCACTGATCCTAAAATTTCTTGTATGTTTCCATTGAGATTTAGTTGTAGTCGGACAGTTGCGTTGTGGTTGCAGTCTTCTAGAATATGTTTAATGGATAGTCCAGTTTCTACACAGTATTGGCAAGTAGTAGGTTTTCCACGGGTCATAAGATATCCATAGGTAAATCGCGTGTGTCCGATTCTTAACCTCCTTATAACGATCGAACGTATTGAAACCATTTATGAAATATTTTCTGTTTGATATTGGCTCGAAGATCGTTGTGTAATTGCAAGTTTATTGTGGATAAATCAGATGAAGAAGCTTCTTTGGCAGCTTGATCGACTTTCTCGTTTCCTGGGACGACTACGTGAGTTGTTATTAAAACTCTTTTTTGAGCAAGTTGGTTGTACTTTTCATGGATCTTGTGAACAAGTGCGAGTACATGATTTTTGTGGAGTTTATAGAGGCAAGAGAGTCTGTGCATATTGCTATACTTTCATTTTTTTGTATTGGGCTCTGCAGGGCTATTAGAATACCATATAGTTCACCTGTGTGTATGCTGCAGGTCAAAGAGAGTTTTTTTTGTAGCAACACCGTTTGTGGTGTGACGACAGAAATCCCAACCTTATTGACATCTTCGGAGGCATCGGTGAAGAGAGTTTGATCATATTGGATGGCATTAATTTGTTCATTGGAAGCTTGTCTTACGATTATAGCAGGAGAAACATGTTTATTAAATTTACAAAGGGAGGTATTAAAATTTGGTATGGTTTTTACCCATGGAGGGACATTAGAAACTAAAAGCGTTTGATAAATTGATGTTTTCTAGTATTGACTCTAGATACTGTAGAATTAAGTGTAAACCTCTAGTACAGTTTGATTAGGAGGTTGCCTGGATGTAAGTAGTTTGGTAACTGGATTATTAGGACAAGCTAATACTTTTGCGAAGTAAGAAAGAAGTTGCTGTTGATGTCGTAGGTGTATAGGAAGTTCACGGGATTAGCTGTAGAGACTCTCTATTGGACTGGATTTGAAAATCTCCCAAACAGATTCTTATGACAGTATTATGAATTACTATTAGGGATTTTAGGTAAGTTTCGGAGGCTGAGATAAAGACTTGGCTTCCGTAATCCAGTTTCTAGCGTATTAGTGCCCTATAAATATGCAATAGAACTTCTTCAACTGCACCCCAATGATGATGTGAGAGTGCTTTTAGTATGTTCAGACGACTTGGACAATTGCCTTTAGTTTCTTCCAAGTATTTATTCCGTGTGAGTTTATGGTCAAATGTAGCTCCTGGGATTTTGTGGCTCTTGACTAGTTTAAGTGGTATGCCATTGTACTGTATTTGATTGTACAACAAAAGTGAATTTATAATTTTTTTTTTTATTTTTTCATTATATATATATTTGCTTACGATTGTCGAGGCGAAACGTGGACAGTCACTTTGCTACTTTGAATGTGAGGGGAGAAATGAATGGTCAAATTGATGAAATTTACACAATGATAAAAGATTGACGGATTAATGTTCTTTGTGAGAATGAGACCAGGAGATAAGGATGTGTGAAACCAATACATATGATCCTCATACAGCCTACTGGTCAGGAATTCCGGAAACCAGCAGAGGTTGTCAATGCGTTGGTACTGTACTTTCTGCTAGAATGAATGTATGTGTGACTGACTTTGAATGTGTGAGCCCAAGACTCCTATGGGTGAAGCTAAAGGTGAGTCTTAGAGGCAGGAGTTTTGGGATATGGTGACAAATATTCTAAATAAGTGTAACTATAATAAAAGAATAGTATTGTTAACCGATTTTAATAGTTGGGTAGGAGTGAAGCATGATGGATATGATAGTGTTCTGGGAATGTACGGTGATGGCAGAGTGAATGAAAATGTAGAAAGTGTGCTTGATTATGTTTGGAGTGGAATCTGGTAATAACAAACACATTGTTTAACCACAAAAAGATCCACTTGTACACAAGACAAGAAGGATGCCAAAGAAGTATAGTTGATATTATGATTGTGGATGAAAAATTAAGAAAGAAAGTGATGGTCACTCGAGCCAAATAAGAGGTCTCTTTAAGCGGTGGCGGCATCGTGTACATGAATCAAGTAGTATACTAGAGCGTATAAAAGTTGAGAATTTGTAAGAAGGTATAAAAGAGGAGTTCGTAAGTAAATTGATCGAGAAATTTGACAGTTTACATGAAGGATGTGAAGTTAAAGAAGGAGACCATTCAAGAAAGAAATCGTGGATATTGCTATTGAAGCATGTGGTGTAAGTTAAAGAAGGAAAGGATGCAAAATACAGAAAACTTGCGTGGAGGTGCAATAGCAGTGTCAGAAAAGTATAAAGCCTTGCTGGATTGGCTGGCTACAAAAGCCAATCAAAGAAAGGAAAAGGCAACGATTAATAATGTTAACAGGGCAAAGAATAAGAATAAAAGATTGAAAGGTCTTGCAAAAGAGGTTGTGACAAGAAAGAACGAAAATGATAAAAATTAATTTAATATAAGGTTATTTGACGATTTCCAGAACAATATTAAACTCTTCTTGAGGTCCATAAGCCAGAGGTAAGGTAAAAATACTACCTCGCAATTGGAAAAAAATTAGAAACCAAGATGGTATTATGGTGAAATGAGAGGAATGCGTTTTAAAAAAATGGAAGGAATACTTTAAAACTTTATTTAAAAAAGTGAATAGGCTCCACCTAAGTGAAAGTAAAATTAGTTCGACAGAGATTGTGGAAACGTTGAATAGTACAAAATTGTGTAAAGCTGTAGGGTACGACAGGATTACGGTTGTAATGCTGAAGGCTGGACAGGACGTGGTAGCTAGTCTGCTGTACCGACTTTTTAACCTTTGTGGAGGAGCGGTAGCATCCCGTACAACTGGTGCAAGGCCGTTATCGTGCCGCTTTACAGAACTGTAAGAACTACCAAGACATTAGTATACTCAGCATCGTCGGCAAACTGTATGCATAAATATTAAAAGAGTGACGAATGTAACTGAGGAGATAATATGTGCAAGCAGGATTTAGAAGAGAAAGGAGATGTATGGATCAGGTCTTTTTAATACGAGGTATAGTCAAAAAATTCCTAGCTAAAAGTCAAAAGGTCTACTGCACATTTGTAAACTTAGAAAAGACCTATGACAGAGTGGTGAAGAATGAATTGTGGTCGACATTCTATATGTATGGGGTGAGCAGTAGTTTGATACGAGCATTAAAATCACATCACTTTATGAGGGACTGCACTACTTGTGTCAGGATAAACGGAGCTTAACATCGAAAAAGTTGTTAGACAGGGATATGTGACTTCGCCATGGCTGTTTAACTTATACAAACACAATTGTTTAAGTGTGCGTATGGATTACGAATGAATGATTTGATCGTCAGATGCCTCCTGTACGCCGATGATCAGGTGTTATCTGAAGAGGAGTTACAGGCAATGGTTAATATTATGCATAATACCCTGAAAATCAAAGGGATGAAAGTAAATGCAAGCAAAACGAGTAAATGAGTTTGTATACTTGGGTTCAAAGTTTACAAGAGACGGAAAATATGACTGTGACATTGAGCGAATGGTGTTGACAAGAAAACAAATGAATGGGGCCCTGCATAACTTTATGATCAGCCAGAACGTGTCAAAAAGGTACGTCTGGCTGGTGTGAAAAAAGATGTGGTTACAAAGATAAATAAAGAAATGTTTAGATGGTTTAGACAGAGAGGATGGATAAAGGAAAATTGACGAAACAGATTTATAAGAATGGGCAAGTCGGTAGAGGTCGACCTCGGCGAACATATTTCAAACAGATGGATATTGTTTTGAAAAAAGGCCAAGTCAAGGGTACCAACTAATGAAAGTAGAAAAGCGAAATATTTGTGCAAGAACCGTAGCAAGCGGAAGGAAGTGGTCTCTGTCTAACCATACGGGAAAAGGCGTGACTATATGTATGTATGTCCGAGACCATGTTGTGTAAAAAAAATGGTTTTTCTTTGTTTAAATAGTTTTCAAATTTTTATAAAATTGTTGGGTGTACTTAAGTAGAATTTTTATGAAGTCTTAACATCAGAAAATCATAATTATCTTTTCGAAAGCGAGCTGTCCAAAAAGTTTTAGAGAAAAATGCGACGTCAACAATCTGTTTTTAGTTATAACCAATTAACCATTCAATGCATATTAATACTGTTGATTGAATGAATGAAATTTTAATAAATACGAGTATAAATGAATGCCAATAACATTTTTATGTGGTAATTAGTGGCCTAAACATATATCAATGATCTCTTTATATGTATATATAATATTATGTAAAATATCTATACGTTAATTGGAGACATTCATTTTGTTGGTGCATTATTCAGAAAAAACTGCACGCTTAAAAAAATAAAAACATATTCAATCTCATGTGCAAACATAAAAAAAAATTCATTCATGCTCTTTTAATATCTGGTGATACTTTTAGTTCACTAAATAAATAATATTTTTTCTCTCTACTGTGCAGAAAGCGTCACTTTCGGCCCTCTAAGCAAAACAAAGTTGCCGCTTTCCGCCTACAGTACGGAGAAAAATAGTATACACACCACGGGCATTAAAGTAAGAAATGTTTTAGAACACATGTATGATGACCTCGGCTCGACCTCGATCAACAAACATATCCTCTGAGACATTTCTTACTTTACTGCCCTAGGCTTGTAATATACTATTATTTAAACATTTTAATTCTATCAAGCTAGTTCTATGAAAGGTTTTAATGTTTTTAAAACATAATTTAAATTAGAATGTGAATAAAATATTGTTTTTTGTTAAAATTTCTAGTAGGTACGATTAGGTATTATAAAACATTTATTTTTGAATTAAAACTTCTTTAGAATCTTTGTAATTGTAAACTCAATAAAACGAAACAAAGAGACAATAAAAAGATATAAACAAATATCTATAGGATTAAGCCTACGAGAGAATGAGATAATACATTATTATACAGCGTTCTCGGTCTCATCTTTGTGCGGTGCTTCGTATGTAGCCTTTCCACTCTTGTTTAAATAAATATACTGACAATACAAACTTGTATATTATTATTTTACGTGTTATTTCTTTAATAGTCAGCCGTTCACTATTATATAGTGGGTCCATAATGTAACGTATAAATTCATTATTAGCTAAATAAACAGTAATGTGAAAAAATCCCGAAACATGTCAATTTTTGATTTTAATATACTATTTTTTAAAAGAATAATCTATCACACAGGGTTAATAGCCTTTGAGTGATGACGTCATCACTAGTTTCTTTAAATAAAACACCACTCTTTTTTCCAATTAGCAGACTTCCCTTGCCGAGCTGATTCCAAAAATATATAACAAGTTGATTCCAATTGGTACAGGGTGCACAAAAGCGCAAAAAATGTTTATGACATTTTATTATTTACAAAATAATTGATAAAGACGTACACTCTAGCAAAAAATAAACCAAGAAAATATGCAGTAAATATTAAAATTGTTCTCCGTGTACCACTAAATATTGACTTGACTTAACGTTCTGCCTTTTCTGCATGATTTAGCGAATGATTTAGGACCGCTGTCACGGCGAATCTTCGTTACCTTACGAGAAAGAAATCGTTTTATCCAGAAATTTTGGAGAATAATTGATTTAAATTTATACAAGAAATCTCGAAACCGTAGTTTTTAGTTTTAAAGTTTAGTTTAAAGTAAAATAAGAAAGTAATTATAGAGTGTTATAAAAAAAAATACATAGAGTTTGTAAGTATCTAAGTGATTTGTCAAGTAAGAATTTATTGTTTAAAAATGTTATAATAAATTTTTTACTTATTGTACTGAGTGTTTAAATTCGTCGAACCCCAGATTAAATATCGCAACAATATTTTTATTTTAAAAGAACTGTGGCAACAACTTTTAACACCGATTAATAAATAAAATAAAAACATACAAATATAAAATACATAATAATTTTAAATTTAAAACTAAAATTAAACAAAAAATATTTTTTAAGAGTTTCCTCCTCGACTTTTCTTGGGCAAAATCGTTAATAATTTCATTAAAACTAAAATATTTTTTGTGACATCGCATTTCAAATATACAACAGAGAGGGCATATTGACGTTTTGAAAATGATCTTTCACAAGAAGTAATGGCAACCAGAATCAGACGCACACACACACACGCACACCCACGCACGCACACCCACGCGCACGCACACACACACACGCACACACACGCACACACATGCACACCCACGCATACACACGCACACACACGCACCCACACGCACACACACACACACACACACACACGCACACACACATGCACACACACATGCACACACACACACGCACACACACACGCGCACACACACATGCACACACACACCCGCACACACACACGCACATACACGCACACACACGCACGCACACACACGTAAAAATGCGTCGGCGTCGTGTCGAGTTTCACAAAACCCCACAAGATTTTTAAATTCAGAACAAACCAATCTAAACTGACCAGTTCTTTACTTGTATACTGCCATCAATCGGTCAGAAAAGTATTTAGTTCATTACATCAAAGAAACTTTAACGGCGTGTTCCGGCATTTTACCTAATTAGATACCATAATCGTTTTTACATTGCTGTTTCATTACAATGTGTATATAGTTTATTAAATTAATTCATTCCTGAAAAAAATAAAATAGATATTACCTACAAATATATAATCCTAATTCATTTAAATTCATTTAAAACGTAAAATGAAAAAACTTTTTTATTTTTTTGTTATTAGGACTTCGTTTTGTAAATCCTACTAGTTATTTTTGCATCCATTATGAAATGGAAAAGCAATTATTTTATTAAAAACTTTTATTCATGAAAATTGTTGTTTTAATACTCTTTGAATAGATATCAGCACAAAAAATTTTAGCAGTAAAATAAATGCTAAAATATTTCCTTTAATTTTATCAGTTACTTTATTTACACGAAGATCTTTTTGATACAGTAGTAAGTAGATGAATTTCTTTTTAAGTGTAAACATAAAAGAAAATTGCAATCTAAATTTACCATTTTTCATTAGCTGTCCAGATCATAATTCTTTTATCTGGCTTGTCTGCTCTTTGATCATTCGACTTCATCCTTTTCATTTAATTAAATTTCAATGACTAAAAAAATGTTTACCAGATTTATTTGTCAAGGGAATTGTGATACATTTTCTTATTTTTTTTAACTTCTTTTGTATGTCGTATTAAATGGAAAGTAGATGGAGTGGGTAAGGAGAGATAATTTTACCATACAATGCTCTGGGATTCTACTTTTTACAGTAACAAAAGACAACTTTTTAATAATTTATAATTTAGCTTATAGATGAAAGTTAAGTTGTTATAACGTGAAACTTTAAAATCGTCATGATTTGAAACTCGATGAAACGAAAAAGCGACACTAAAAAGAGACAAACACATAAATCAATGGGAATAAGTCTGCGAGAGAATGGGATAAAATACATTATACGGCATTTCATGCTACAGACCGTCGGATTTCAATACAAGTTCAGCTACGATTTTATCCCTTATTCCTTTGAGAGTACTGAAAGATAAAATCAAGGGGAGTAAAAGATGTGAAAATTGTGGGGTTTTCTGGCGGCATCTGCTTAAAAATTGAATTTTCTTTTGTAAAGAAAATCGCATGTGGTACGACGATTTTCTTCCTTATGCCATTTAATGAATCGATTTGTTTATTCATTTATGTAACGACGTTCGTCTTTTTAGTAATTTTCTTCCATTCGGTCCTGTTTCTATTCAAATTCTTCCAGCCCTTAATTTTCATTGTTTTTAGGTCGCACTCTACTTCATTTATCCATCTTTTACTCGCTTTTTCTCTGTTTCTTCTATCCAATGGTTTCCACTCAAAGATTTTTCTTGGTGTTCTGCTTTTATCCATCCTCATTACATGCCCTGCACAAGACAGTCTTCGGCTATTAATAAATTTTACAATGTCTGCGCTCTCTATCAAGTTGTCTAGTTCAAAATTCATTCTTGATCGACATGTTTCATCTTCGTTTTGCACTGGTACAAAAATTTGCCTTAAGATTAGCTCATATTTCGTGGTTAAGGTCCACGCTTCATATACGTATATAACAACGGGCCTGATTATCAGTGGCGGCGTAAGACCTAAACTTAATGTGGGCAAGGTACATTTCGCCAGGCCCTCTGATGGTCCAAGAAGAAGGGAATATAAAATAAAAAATTACTTAAAATTAAACAGTTTTCTATTCATAAAGAAACAAACCTAAATTTTTACTTATACTTCTTTGGAACATTAAACAAAAATGGAAAAAAAATAAAGAAAAAATTAAAGAAACAGAAATTTTTTACTTTTGGTTATACTGAACTCCTTAATAATTGGTTCGTAATGCTACATCTGTTTCAATAAATAAAACTTCCAAAGCTGAAAGTCTGTCTTGACCCACAGTATTTCTTAAATAATTTTTAATTAGTTTCAATTTTGAAAAGCTCCTTTCAGCGGAAGCAGTACTTACAGGGATTGTTAACAAAATTCTAATGACAATGTAAACATTTGGGTAAATTTCTTTCAAATCGTTCTCTCACCTACTTGTAGGACTGTGTTAAATCCTGACAGTTTTTCAGTATTTTGCTCTTTTGGAATTTTTTTTAACTTGTTTGTCATAGAGAAAACCAAAATTTTTAAAATGTTGATTTAAAGATATAAACCTCGATTTCATGTTACTTATCACATAATCAATCATGGTATTAAACAAAAATGTTTCAAACTGGCTTTTAACAGACTTTAAAGGTTGATCGCTGCCTTCATAATGAACCATCCTTTTCTTATTGGCTACTCTTTTATTTTTAAAATCTTTTGGCAAATCATAACTGCTTTTCTCAATAAAATGATGAACGTCAGACAAGCATTTTTCAAATCCAGTTCATTCACATTCATTTCGTGCGCCGAAGAGTGGAATATCTTTAAGTTAAAAATTAATTCTAATGTATTTATTATAAGAACAACGTTGTGGCGTGTACTTTTGGATTTTCCATACTTTTTTAAATTTATTTTTGGATGCGAGGCCCTTTTCACCGCGAGGCCGTGGGCGGTGCCCCACACCGCCCACGCCTTACGCCGCCTCTGCTGATGATACTTTTATATATTTTTAATTTAGACTTTCTGCTTAGAGCTCTCAACTTCATTAGCTCTCTGTAGGCGAAATAACAACGGTTTTCACTGATAACTCTGGCCTGAATTTCGCTATTGATAGAATTCAAATGTTTCAGATAAGAGAATTTTCCTATGTGCTCGAATTCATAGTTTTCACATTTAAAATTTTCTCTATTAATTGCTATTTTCGTTACTTCCATGTATTTTGTCTTATATATATGTAAAAATGTGTAACTGATTTTTTAATAACCAGCTTACTTTCGCTGTATGATATCTTTTTTAATATAGGTATATATATATGTGGGTCAATTATACATCAAATAACAACTACTCCCCTGACTATATGTCACGACGGGTATTGAATTACATCCGATGTATAATCGTGTATACTACCCCATCACAGGAAGCAAGGTATACAGATGCTTGTTAAGTAAGAAAGAGGGCCATTAAATTTATTTAATCGCAGCTACCACCTATGTACCGGTTTCAGGATATTTGTCCATCGTCAGCATAGGGCAGGTAAGATCTGCAATTAAATAAATTCATGGCTTTCGCTTCGGTTAAGTACACATGAAGAACCGCGCGAATAGCGCCAGTCGCGACATTTGTACTTTTTAACAAGCACCACCCGGTAAGTAACTTCCAAGAACCGGAGAATAGTAATGTTTAAATTATAGAAAACTGTAGTGTTATTACAGTAAACTATAAAGGGTTTATTTTCGACAGCGTGAAGAGATGTAAAAATGTGTAACTGATTGTTTAATAACCAGCTTACTTTCACTGTATGATGCCTATTTTAATATAGGTATATATTAAACAATATTTATACATCTCTTTACGCTGTCGAAAATAAACCCTTTATAGTTTACTGTAATAACACTACAGTATTCTATAATTTTAACTTATATATATATATATATATATATATATATATATATATTCTGCGGTGTGCACTAATATTTCTTCTGAATAATCTTCCTGGTTTGACAATAGGTTATTGAAATATTCTTTCCATCTTTTCAGAATATCTTGCTTTTCTGTCAGCGTTTTACCATTGCTGTCTTTACATGCATTTATTTTTGGTTTGAAATCTTGCGTTCGTTCCTTAATCTTTTTATAAAATTTCCTGCTCTCATTTTTCTGTTGATGCTCCTCTATTTCATCTAGTTTCTTTTTTAATGCTTTCTTTTTTTCCTTCGACATATTCTAGCTGTTGAATCTCTTTTATTGTTATACTTACCACTTTTTCGTGTCTAAATCCTAATGTTACAGTTTTTTTGGCCCAAAATCCGGCTACGTCGATTGCTTCATTGTTAGCGAGCCACAAATCATTGAGAGTGAATTTTGAGGGACACAGCTCGCATGTTCCATGTTTTGTGTTTCTCCGCACTCACACAGAACGTCGTCATTTCCTATCACACCCCACTTTGCCAGGTTGGACATGACAGGGTCGACGCCAGTACGCATACGCCAGGTTTTCCACTCCGTCTCTATTCCGTGAGAGGGCTCTTGATACAGGGGGTAAGTCTCTGGGGGTTCTATGGTGACCGTTCTTATAAAACGTTTCTTGGACTTAAGCCAGCTGGATCCCCCAGGTTCTTCGAGCTGGTACAAGGAGTGTCTGTCTTCAAAAGTTTGTTTGAACCTTTCCAAGTACTGGATACGGGTTCTTCGCTCTTCCGGTGATGCAAAACCCACTTGCTCGGTAGAGCAGTGGTAATGGAGTAGCCTTCATACAGCCGGTAATTATCCGACATGCAGCAAAGAAATGTTGTTGATTTTTGTAAGGTTAACTTGAACCACATGACCTCTAAGTCGTCCTTTGGTTCTAAGTTCTCCTGTCTTCAACAGGAACTATCGCTGCGATTGTAAACACAGAGGCCGGTCTTAAGTTTGAATCTCGTTTCTAATTCGAAACCAGGACACGAAAGATGCGTATTGTTAAAGGAGGGTTTGATTTGTGTCTCTGTTAGAGCCAGTAAATGAGGCATGTTAGTTTGCAGGTGGTGGTGTACTGAATTAATGTTAGAGTTGAGGCCTCGAATATTGCAGAAATCAATTCTACAGTTGCTTCTGGCGGAATTAACAGCAACCGCAGTCAGTTGGAAAATGTATTTTTATTGGACTTTTCATGATTTAGTTTAAAAAAAAAATAAAAAAAAAGAGTAAGAGGAAGAAGAAAATAATAAAAATAAATAAAAGGGGCAGATGTATAGACTAGCTTCTACAAAAATTTTTGCATCCAGGATGGTCAGTTGACCTCGATGAACTGTGGACTCGGCAATGACCCCCGAATACACGAGCTCAGATCCCCTCCAGTCACGAACTGGCAAAACAGGAGTATCGGAATTATACACCAATTAATGTGGCAGCCTCCCAGAGCGTTTCCAATGGGTTGGGGCAACTGTACTACTTGGCGGCCAGCCTGTGGAACTGTTTCAATGCTGTACCTTCAGCCCCAGAGAGGCCTACCTGATGCCTGGATGCTTTCATTCGAATATAATTCGGGTGATAGGCAGATGCTTATGAAGCAAAGGAAAGAATTATTAAATGTATCCATTCAAAGTGAACATCTATGAACCGGTTTCGGGGTGTTGCCACTCATCAGCATAGGGTAGGTCTGGCAAACTCATGTTTACCATTCGAAAAGATAAATCAACAATTCCAACTCTTACCAAGCACACATAAAGGACTACATAAAGAGCGCTAGTCACGACATCTATACTTTTTAACAAGCACCACACGGTAAAATAGCTTTTGAATGAAAGTATTAAAATATGAATATTATAGAAAACTATAATTATATTATAGAAAACTATAACAATATTCTTGACGGCGAAATAAGAATAAAAATATATAAATGATTTTTTAAGAAACCAGCTATATTCGCTGCATTTTAACCTATACTATAGGTATACGTGGGTCGATTATATATCAGAAAACAACTACACTCCTGGCTATATGCCTACGACGAGCATTAAATTACATCTGATACATAATCGTGCATGATCCCATTTCGGGTGATATGCAGATGCTTGTCAAGCAAAAGAAAGAATTATTAAATTTATTCATTCGAAGTGACCACCTATGGACCGGTTTTGGGGTGTTGACAAAGTTGATAGCTAAAATAAATTAAGCTAATAACAATAATTGCGAATAATATTCTCGACATTAACAACAATGCCTTTGGTATTAAAATTTTCAACAAAATTGAAATGAACCAAAAAACTGGCCGTCAATGCCGAATTATACACATAAAAACAATTTCGACAAATGAATAAAAATATACATTATTTCCCCAAAGAAAAACCTACAGCATATAATTTTGGAAATAATAAAATAAGATCACTGTTATTCTTGAAAAAATAATTTCACAAATAAATTACATTTAACCCACCAGATATATCTCAAATCTATCTGCATTAAACTTATTATATAACGATTATCGACTTTTGATGGTTGGACTGAGACTCGCTAAATCGTATTAGTCCCTTAATAATAAAACACAACCAATGACGACCTCGGAACCAAAATAAATTCGTTAAAATGCGATAGCCGGCTCCAATAATTTTATATCACAATCGCAAGGAAAATTTCCCGTTACATGCAAAGATATTTTTGTGGACCAGAAAAAGATTCTAAGATGTCTTAAGAAGTACATGCTACAAAAGCCTTTTTAAAATTTTTAAAATACTAACATTACCGTCTCTATATATTTTTGAATTGTGTTTTTATGTAATGACAACCGTAACTGTTTCATAAAAAAATTAAAATGTGCATTCTATTAATACGAGGTGTAAGACAGATTTTCATGTGCCATTTTGTAAAAACGCACTGACTTATAATTTCCCTAATGTGTATTCAATTAGCTAGTCCTTCAACTGAAAAACTCTAGTAACATCTACATCTTTAAAATCACACTTAAGACCTTTCTTTCGGAATTACTCCCTTCAGAATATGATTAAATAATAAAATAAAATAAAAATTTTAATGAATGTCTTACTTACACTTAGTAAACTGTTTACTTAGCCTAAGTTTTATTTTTAAGGTTTTTTTATGACTAATCCTAAACAATGTACCTTTTGATTGTCTCACAGGATAATAAAATTATTATTATTATAATTTGTTTCATTTATTTAAGAAATTTCATTAAATCGGCTCGTTTTGTAGGATATTCCGCACCACACCTCAACTTTAACGTTTATACTTTTGGCATGGGACAGATTAAGGTATATCAAAATGCCTAAAAGACCTCGTATGCCCGCATTTGTCTGCAACGTTGGGACTTGGCTCACATCTGGATGTTTTGTACTACCGTATCCCATGTATTATGTATATATTGATTTGGGGGTAAGTAAAAGTTATTGATATCGTTATATCGATGGTTTCTCTTAAATTTGTATGTTGTTTTTTAATCCAAAAAGATACGGTATTATTTAATTATATATCATTTAAGTTAAGTTTATTTAACAGTAAAATAATGCTCACAATAATAGTCTGGTCCCACATCAAAATCAAATAAAAATTACGCAATTGATGTAATGACGGCAAATTTGATTTATTGTTTGTATTTTAAAACTGGAAAGTTTTATAAACACCGCAGTCAAAAAAAATAGTTATGTAAACATTAATCATTAAAAGTTAAAAAATATACTCCTAAAGGATTACAGCTACAAAAGACAACTTTTTGGGATTTTATAATTTTTAGCCTTTAGATGAAGATTAAGTAGGTTGCCCTTGCTATACATTTTTTTTTTTCAGTTTTGAATGTTGACGAAGGAAAAAAATCTCAAATTTGTCTAATATTTGTGAAATTGCAGAATAAATTTAGGTACTTTAAAAACAAAAAAATTAAAATGCGACTTAGCAAGGGCAGCTCGTACATATATTCCTGCTATATAAAAAAAATGGTTAAGAAATATTCAGTATGTTGTCATCACAGATTTTTAATTTTTTTATTCAATTTCAATCCTTTACGACGCCAATGTCTTAAAACCGTTTTTCCCAGGCAAAATCCGTTCCCCTTCACCTTACCCGCTATATCTCTGACCGATTTTTCCCTAGGCACTACAGCAATGTCTGCTTTTTGTACCTTTCCAGCTCCTTGGTTTAGTCCAATTTCTTCAATTCTCCTGTTAAGGAGTAGAAGCTCATGTACTGCTATTGCCCCAGGTGGATCACTCCCTTGGTCTTGTTTATAACTCAGGTAGTGCCTCCATTGGGCGGTGGCTTCACATTCAAAGATAATATGAGTGGATGTTTCCTCATTCTCATATTCTGCATATTGGTTCTGTTTCAAACACACCTATATTGTGCAGATGTTTCCTTAAAGACCAGTGTCCGGTACAAAGTTTTACAACTGTTCTAAGTTTTTCCCTACTTAGCGAGAGCAGCTTCCCTTCCTGCTTAGGTGAGGGTTATTTCAGCATTAACTTGTTGTGCCTAGCTTCCTCTGGCTGTACCCACTTCAGCTGATGCTGAGAGTGGACACAGCCATTGATCGCTGCTTTAACGCTAGCCTTGGGTATCCCTATTATTGGTTCTGGTCCAATAACTGGTGTTTCAGAGCCCCGCCTAGCTAGTTTATCCGCTTCCTCTTTACCAGATATACCTTTATGCCCTGGCACCCACGACAAAGTGACCTTGTTATGGCTAATAAAGGTTCATAGGCTGCCACCTTAAAGCTTCCAAGCTTGCTTTGGTTTGTTCGGGTACCTTTCTAGCTTTTCTCATGGCTAACGAGTTTGGTCTACCCGTTTGATGTTTCAAAATTCTCCAAAAACTCGTTCTAGAAATTTCAAATACATCTTTTTTTTTACTTTTTCTAATATTAAATCTAAAGAAACATGTTCTTTTTCTTTCACGCATTTTGTACACAATGTCGCGAATTTCAAATTTGTGAGCCTCGGGAAAGTCAACAGTCTTTGGATGTCGGCGGGGTTTATATTTTTCAACTTTTTGTTCATTATTTCCATCTTTCACACTATTTAAAACTGAGGTTAATTTTGTTTTACCAATACAGACGCTTACGTTGCAATGAACCTCCATTTTCCGCAGTAAAATAAGCGTGTACATTCAATATTAATGCATCTGCATCTAAAACATGTCGCAGCATTTTCGCGGTTTATTAGGTATACATAAACTACTTGAAATTACAATCGGTACTATACGATTTTATTGTAGGTACTCTCTACAATGATAACCCAGGATTACTAATTACTTTTCTAGAAATCTAACAAAAATGAATCAACAAGACAAAGTAAAGCTTAATAGATTAGTTAAGTAGTGAAATTTGTTTGGATTACTTACCTACCTCTGTTATTATGTACAATAAATAAAGTCGTTAACAAATAAAAATATTGACCCTTAATTTCCAAACAAGAAGTCCCCTATAAAATAAAATTCGTTCGCCAAAAGTTCTCGATTGAAACCAGTTGTTAATGTTCACTCCCGTAAAAAAAAAATTATAGCAAGGGCAGTCTACTCAACCTTCATCATGGGCTAAAAATTATAAAATCCCAAAAAGTTGCTGTTTGTATCTGCAGGAAGTAGAAAGAGTGCGTAACTCCGAGGTATTTCAACGCCTCGACAAGCAGCTGGAAGTTCTGTTTACACTAAAAAAGCGCAAACTGGAGTATTTTGGTCACATAATAAGAAATGACAAGTATCGACTTTTAAAGCTTATTATAGAAGGGAAGATCGAAGAACGAAGAGGCCCGGGTAGAAGAAATATATCCTGGCTAAAAAAAAGACAATGGTATGGAGTGAGCACTACCACATTGTTCCGCCGAGCTGTAGACAAGGTTCAGATAGCGCTGATGATTGCCAACGTCCGAGGAGGATAGGGCACCTAAAGAAGAAGAAGAAGAAGGAAGTAGAATCCCAGAGCATTGCATGGCGAAATTATTCAACCTTACCCATTTGTAAGACTAACTAAAATATGCTGTAAAATCCCCATAACGTTCTATATTTCTCTCTTTGATTACATAAAAAACCTTATAATAGGTAAATAAAATTTTATTTAAAACCTCAATAGGTTGTGAAATTAATTTAATAAAATCCTAAAAACAAAGATCTACTAAATTAACTACTTTTTGCTACCGGGATTATAGTATACCAAAACATTAAATAATTTACCTTTTCCAGATAAAATACATACAACTACAAAAAGCCATGAATAATAGAGTTTTTTAAATTCATTACTTTAACTTTGAAGTATAAGTATAATGTCTGGAATAGAAACAATGTACTATAAATTTTGAATAATTTACAAGCACTTAGCTTTATTTATTCTACAAATTCTCTTGAAAGATTAAATACACTGTGTTCATTTGAAAAGGACACACCCTTATTATTTCAAAAATCCATATTTGAATGGAATGCCAAAATACGTCAACTTTTAACTTGAGGGGGACACTTTTTAGCGCTAATGTCATAAACGTTAGATTCACAGATTCCCTACTGGAGATACCCTTACATTTTTTCAACTGGCGTTAGGTATCAAGTCATATCTCATTTAAAAGGTCTGGTAAATCTCTTTTCAATAATATTGTTTTGCCTTTGATACCAGCCTTTCATTGTTATTTAATCGTTATTTAAAATTGGCTCTCTTTAAACTTTTCATATAATAATAATAATATTTATTCATATATCAGAAATTATATTAATACAATTTAGATAAAAGGAAAAAAAAGTCATGATCAAATATAGAGGAAAACCCATAGAAGAGCAAGTCTGTGCATGGGTTTTATGAAAAATTTAAAAAATACATAGGTACATATAAAAAAATTATAAAGAATGGGAGTACAATAATCATTTTTCGTAGATGTTCATAAATGTTTATAATAATGACAACTCAATAGCATTTATACAAATTGAATATACTTTGTAAGATAACACATATAAACATAAAAATATTTATAGGCAACTGATCACATTATATCATTCAAGATTCAAATTATTGTTTACTGGTCAATAAATTCATGAATATCTAGTCTGTGAATGCTCCCAATCCATTTCTTAGCAAGTCTGTTGAATAGTGATGTTGAGATTATTTGTTTTAGTTCCACTGGGATGAAATTATAACATTTCGGGCCTAGATATGAATACGTTCTTTGGATTATACTTTTTTCAGGTAGAATAGTAATAAGATTTGAGTTGGATTTATATCTGGTATTATGGATATGGTTAATTTTTTTTCAACTCTGATTTATTTTTATGTTGTTGTATAATAGTTCTGAGAAAGTGTAACTGCCTTGAATCCAAAATTTTTGTTTCCTTATAGATTTTTTCTGTTGAGTATAGCCTGGGTTTTTGATATATGGTTTTCAATACATAGCGTTGAATTATTTCTATGTTTATGATGTGACATTTATATGCCCCTCCCCATGCCACAATTCCATATATCAAGTGGCTTTCAACAAGAGAGTGGTATATGGTCCTTAGTTGGTATGTATTGAAATAATTACAAGATATTTCATTTTGTAAAGTACGGTTCGCAGTTTCTTCACAACAAAATTTATGTGGATATCCCATTTCAGATGAGAATCTACTTGGAGTCCAAGATATTTTATATTCGACACTGAGTGTATGTTTAGGAGTGTTCCATCTATGGATATGTAGAGATTGTTATACCCCACAAAACTGAATCCTGTTGGAAAGAATAACACAGTAAGGATAAAAGGAAAACAAAGTTACCTGTCTGACATGGGGATACTAAAATCCGTATGTAAACCAAGAAAATCTGCTGCGCTAAATCCACTTGTAATAGAAAGCGGAGTTCCTCCAAAAATATTGTAACGGTATTTTCTCCTTGGGTTCGGTAATTTTAAACTCTCAGTACAATAACTAAACAATTTTTATTCCAATATTTTTACACAATATATTTTACTTTACAAATCACTTAGATATTTACTTTATAATTACTTTAAGTACTTGACAAAACTAACTAAACTTCTTCTCGACCGCTGTCCTCATTATATTTTCAAATCATCGCTCTAGAAGAATCGCCACCATTCGAAACTATTGGACCTTTTTCTGGAAAGTGCCCGAAAAATCCTTTTACCATTTCGGAACCATTAGACACAGTATACTAGAATTTGCCGGTCTTTTCTTTTATTCCAATCGGCGCGCTGGCAGTCCCCCAATTGTGAACGACGCGCTGTCGCGACAGACAACAAAACAATATGGGGCAAACTGAAAAATTAGATTATTATAAGCAAGTTTTAGAAAAGTACCTTGGACGAAATGAAGATGACCCAAAAAATGAAGCCGATGAAATGAATGTTAGTAATCTTTGCGAATTGTTGGAAGATATTCCTGACCTAGCAGTTTAATATTTTGTTTTAAGTTTAGAGAATACCTTTTAAGTTTACAGAATTACATTGTTTATTTTGTTTCTATTAAAGATGTGGTTGACCTACAAAAATATTTCTTTTTTTAATAGGTTATATTTTTTTATGTATTTTTTCCGTGATAAAATCCACTAAAATTTCTTATACCGGGTGTTTCAAAAAAAGGTGACCCCGTCTCTAGGATAGGTAGAAAACTGAAAAATAATTGGGGTTTGGTTTGTAAAAAATGTTCGTAACGCCATCCGTATTCAAAATAAAGGGCGTTGAAGAAAAAACATTTATACACATTTATTACGATTTTGCCGAAACTACTGGAAACATTGTAATGAAATTTTATACGAATATGTTTTAAAAGCCGATACATCCCATGAATTTGTTTTTATATCTGACTCTCACAGAGGGCGATAGTTACACGTTTCGTACCAAGTAGTATAACTTTTTTAAGGTTAGATTTATTAATAAAAATTTCAAGTGAACTTAAACATCATTTAATTTTACACCAAAAAGGTACTCTTGGTAAAACTGTGTACTGTGTACCGTTTTGGGAATATTTTGATTTAAAAATTATGAAGAAATAACCGATACTGGTTTAAAGTAATGATTATTATTATTATTAATTAGTAAGTATTATGTGAATTACAAATTTTAAGTTTTTTATTTTAATGAAATTAAACTTAAAAAATTTATGTTCAATACTACTTGGTAAAAACCGTGTAACTAGCGCCCTCTATTTGAGTCTTATAAACAAATTCATAAGATGTTTCAACTTCTAAAACATATTCGTATAAAATTTCATTACAATGTTTCCAGTAGTTTCGGCAAAATCGTAATAAATGTGTATACATTTTGTTTTCAACGCCCTTTATCTTGAATACGGATGGCGTTACGAAAAATTTTTATCAAACAAACCCCAATTATTTTTCAGTTTTCTACCTATCCTAAAAACGAGGCCACCTTTTATTGAAACACCCTGCATACAATTTTATTATATTTGTTAATTTGTTAATCAATTCGTGTAAAAATTTTACAATACCAAATACTATACAGAGTTATGGTCAGAAGGTGGTTAAATTGATTTTCTTCATTTCTGTAACTTTCACTAAAATGTATTTAAGGGTTTTTGAGGATTCAGTGAGTAAATTTCAAATTCGCGTTTTGACTCAACATGTACTCTTATTACAGAGCAAAATAATTGGAAAGCATAATTAACCTGGTAAACTTCGCTAAATTATTAAAAATAATTTTTATTATAAAGTACAGAAAATTAAATACATTTGAAAAGATACAAGGTCCTAAAGTAATGATGGTTTTAACCTTAAAGTGTTAAAATCCTCGGTTATATACTTCAGGCAAACATCATATTAAAAGATACGCCATTAAAAAAAATGTTTTGTTTGGTTAGGAAAAAACGCTATAGAGTACCCGGTTTATTTAAAAAAAATATTTGTGCACTATGTACGCATATTAAAAGTAAAACTTCTAACGTTTAAACGACTAACAATAAATTCAATTGTACCAAATATACATCATTATTCTACAGCCAGTTGGTGTTGATCTTTTTTAAATCATCTGTCCATCTGGTGGGTGATCTTCCCGGGTTCCGTTTATCTGACCATGGCCTCCATTCCATTTAGTATTCCATTTTGGAATGGAATACTAAAACAGGGTATCAGTAAATAAGTGCGACAAACTTCAGGGGGTGATTCTGCATGAAAAAATAATGACAGTTTGCTATATAAACGTATGTCCGAAAATGCTTCGTTTTCAGAGATTTTGTTTTGGATAGGTAGGGGAAGTTCGGAACATCGGCCTGCTTGATCGCCGGGTTTTAATCCTCTATATTTTTGCATTTGGAGTTTTCTTAAGTCATTAGTTTATTCCACTCCCGTCAAAAATGTTAAAAACCTGAGGAATCTAATTATAGCCAGCTGTGAAACAATAAGAAATACACCAGTAATATTTGCGCGAATACAACAATCAATGAGGCGAAGAGTTGAATCTTGTGTCACGTCTGAGGGAGGTCATTTTGAAGATTTGTTGTAGCTTTGCAACTATTTAAAATTTTATTAGTATTATTTTCTGTTATTGTTTTGGTTTAATGTTATTATATTAGATAGTTCTTAATATTGTATAAAAGAAATGAAAAATACGTATTAAGATGTTTTATTTTTTTGCATAAAAACGGCACCCATTACGAAAACAAGACAAGAAAGATTTTTTTGTCACAAATTTACCAAGAAATTTAAACATGATTTTTTATTTGATATATCCCAGTGGCGTACCATTTTTTTTTAAATTGGGATCATTACAGGTATGCGCGCCAATGATGAACATAAAATTATTAATTGCATGTACAAAAAATCCGCAATAGGTACCTCTTAAAACCCACCAAATTTCATTTGCATATCTTGACAGGTTTCGGAGCAATAAATAAATCATCAGTTTTTAAAAAAACTTTAACACCCCGTATCTCTGAAACGAAGTATATGCAGACATACTTTTATATAGCAACCTGTCATTATTTTTTCATGCAGAATCACTTGCACTTATTTACTAACACCCTGTATAACTGTATAAGGAATATTTTAAGGGTTGAAATGAAGTATTTATAGAAAGACATACACTTACGTTTGCATATGAATATTATTCTTAATTTATTTCTGTAATCTGGACATTAAGACCTTATTAAAATTTATCAATAAACATACTTTTGGTAACTGGAAATTAAGTTGAAAACTTTAACCTTACTTTTACAGAATATATATTAAAATATTAATACTTTTTTAACAAACTCGTGGACTACACAAATAGACGTCGAGTTGCTAAGTATCTGTATGCTACGCGTCTCCTCTCCTCTACAACAGAACGCGCAAGCGTTATGAATCGTTACACATATTCGTGTAACTAGCTCGTGTGACGCGGCCTTGAATTTTTATTCCCAGCGCGCGTACAGTAGTTTCACTTCAAAAATAATTTTAAATTATCAACTTTGAGATGCCCAACAGTTTTGTTTGTATAATTTTTTTGTATCATTTATTATAGCGGAATGCAAGAACTTTTCCGCACTATTTGAACACCTTGTATTTAAAAACCAATAATGTTCAACGAAACTTAACTAATAATTTTTTGTTGCAGCAAGTGTATCCTACTTTGGAAATCTTACAAGGAGTTGGATTATGTACAGTAAATCTATTGGATGACATTAAAGAATATGCGAGAGGAATATTCATAATTATGTGAGTAAAACAAATAATTAAAAATTAAATTACAAACAGTTGCACAATGCTAGTTTAAAAATTTAAACTGATATAAAACATTATGATTAAACAATCCATGGTATCTTTACGAGTACCTATATGTTAAAGAGGGATAAAGGTATTTTAGACTCTAATATCAAACGCCGGTGATAGCCTAAAAGTTACATATTTTGAAAGGCTTTCGCGGCCGTTTATTGGTTTTCGGGTTTATTGGCCGTCGAAGGTCTGAGTTAATACACGACGTTTCGCCATCTCGAGTGGATGGCATCTACTGGAGACTGGTTTTTGACATTTGTATGTCACGATCGCAGGTTATATACGTTTTGGTGGGCGGGGCATATTTGTAAAGAAGCAGCGTTGTATTTTTAAGTACAGGTACCCATGTTCTATTAATTTTAAGTGTTTCCTCAGATTCCTGAACAGCCCTCAAATATGCCCCGCCAACCAAATCGTATACAACCTGCGATTGTGACATACAAATGTCACAAACCGTCAGCCTTAAAAAAGGGACATTATATCTTCTGAAGATGCCATCCACTCGAGTCGAGTATTAACTTAGACCTACGTTATTTTGACAGATGATATTTTCTTTACAGCATAATACGCCCATATTGTACATTTTGTGTTGACAGATACACATATTCTATACAGTGTGGAACAGCCAAATGGAATAAATTTGATAACGAATAAATGAGAGCGTGTTGGGAAAAACGCTTGGACACGTCGATTTGTATTTTTAGATGCGCATTTTTTTCAAAAAAAATAATTATATAGGGTGTGTCATGTGTCAGTGGCCGATACCAACTTTCTTATTTTAAATATATGTATATATGTATATTATTTATTTTTTAAATTCTTCAGAAAATTCTAGACATAATTCATGTACAATGTCCCATACCTATCTTCAACTATTTCGGAAATATTAAGTGTTTTTAGATGTATTACAAAAATTAACATTAAAAAAAGAAAATTATTTTATTTCACAAATAATGTAAAAAAAACAAAAAAACATTAATTTCAATGTAATAGATGTTCAAAACTTTCGCCGCGAACGTCTTGGCAACATGCTAATCTGGTATAGAAATGTCTTCTAACGTTAATCAACATCTCAGGCGTGACTGATCTAATCGCAAGCGTGATTCGTCTTTTTAAGTCATGTAAGTTAAGTGGTTTAGTTTTGTATACAATACTTTTGACATATCCCCACAAAAAGAAGTCTAATTGCGTCAGATCAGGAGATCGTGCTGACCAATCTATCGATCCGCGCCTCACTATCCACCGATTTGGAAAATTTTGGTTCAGGTACTGCCGGACATTGATTTGGTAATGGGGCAGTGCTCCATCTTGCTGAAACCATAGTATATTGGCAAGAACTTGTGGGTTTGCTGGATCAGGATATAAGTTTGTCAAAGTTGGCACGACATTATTTTGTAGCAGTTCTAAATATTTATCTCCATTCAAGTTGCCATCAATGAAAAAGGGACCTACGATATGATTTCCAACAATTCCTGCCCAAACATTAACTTTTTCAGGATATTGCGTATCTTCCTCTCTCATCATGCAGACAGACAACAAGTTTGCTAAGGCTATGAGTTTTATACAAAAATAAACAAAACTGTTTTTGTATTTTTTTTATTTCATATCAGTAAAAAGGAACGCATTAATGGTTTTTGCTTATTTTCTCAATATTAAGAGCTAAATGGGAAATAAGTATTGAGTGTAATGTAGCGAATTTGTGAAATAAAATAATTTTCTTTTTTTATTGTTAATTTTTGTAATACATCTGAAAACACTTTCCGAAACAGTTGAAGATAGGTATGGGACATTGTACATGAATTGTTGTATTTAAAATAAGAAAGTTGGTATCGGCAACTGACACATGACACACCCTATATAATTATTTTTTTTTGAAAAAAATGCGCATCTAAAAATACAAATCGACGTGTCCAAGCGTTTTTCCCAACACGCTCTCATTTATTCGTTATCGAATTTATTCCATTTGGCTGTTCCACACTGTATATTTACAATATCTAGAACTAAGCTATATACAATATCCAATATTATTATATATACACCTTGTTTGTCATATTTATTTATTCTTTTTTTTTTCTTTAAATGTAAATGTAAATTTTTTTTTAATATTTTTTACATATCTATAATTTTAATTTAATGATACAATTTGTTTTTAAAGAAATTTAAAATATTTAGCATTTTTTTTTGTCTAAATGTTCAACTAAATTATAAGGTTAAGTAATATCTAAAATTGGATAAATTAAATTATTAAATAATTCAACATTTAAATTAATTAACTGACATCCCATAACTGACTCTATGCGAGTTATCTGTAGAACAATCAATCCCACTACTACTTACTGGCTGCCCACTCTGAGTCACATCCCCCCACCAACACTCCGGAGGGAAAAGGCACTTGTCCGAGAATATACAAAAATTATTAATAATCCTCAACTCCCTATACACCAGGATATCAAAGCACTTGAGACCAACAGACTCCGATTAAGGCACCCACTCATCTTGTCAGCCAAGGACCTCCGAGGGTCAAAATCAGCCTCCCTCATTCTTGGGAACAATATTGGCAAGAAAATTGCGCTAAACATTGCCCTGGATTAGAGAAAGACCACTTGGCTTCAACCAGCCACGCAAGATATGGTCAGCCATCAACAGAGTCCGCACATACCATGGCAGATGGGCCTGACTCTTTTCACAAATGGGACTTAACGCCATCCCCCCTATGTGACATACATTCGCAATCTAGATATCTGTCTGTGACCATAGCTAAGTTTACTGTCATAATAATATTTATTATTTAATGTTTATTGTTTTTAATGTTTCTTTTTTTACTGAAAATACTCGCAAAAAGGGTAGACCTATCGTGTGGGCCGCGGACGGCCTGCACTGCGACTATTAGAAGGAGGAGGGATTATAGAAAGGAGATGATTGTGAACCCGCTTTTAAAAAAGTTGCAGGTCATAGTTCTCTGGAATGACTGATTTTGGAAGCTTGTTCCATTCCCTCGCAGCCCTGTACAAGAAAGATTCTTGATGGAGATTGGTCCTTGTAGTGTCAATCTTGAGAGTAAATGGTGCAACTGATCAGCGTGCCGAGTTCTTCGGCCGAATGTCGCCAGTGGTGGTACAAGAGTTTTTATTTTTTTGGAGCATCTGCCATGGAAATATCTGTAGAGAAATGTCTGGTCTGCAACTCTTCTTCTATGTTCTAGTGGGTGAAGGGTATCTGTAATAGTTGAGCTGTTTATCAACCAAATGGCCTTTTCTGAATGGAATCTAGAAGACGAAGAGAATGCCTTGGTGCTGAACCCCAAATGTGCGAGCAATACTCCAGTAGAGGTCAGATTTGAGCCTTGTACGTCGTCAACAGTTGATCAGGAGTAAAAAACTTTCTAGCTTTCCACAAAAAACCTAGCCTCTGGCTTGCTGACTTTGCGATGTTAGCAACATGGTCATGCCAAGACATATTATTGGACACCGTGGCTCCCAAAATCGAGATGGAGGGACTTGATTCAAGGGTATTACCGGACATTGTGATTGAGTGATTTGAGGAATTTACTTTCTTGGAAAACGTGGCGCTTTGTGTTTTCTGGGCGTTGAACTGAACAAGATTGTTGGTTCCCCACTCGACGATTGCTTCAAGATCTCTATTGATGTGTACTCGTCATTTACACATTCTACTTAAGTAATTGTACAAATCTTTGTTTTTTATCTATTTATTTTTATGAGATGCTTGTGATGTGTTGCTATACGATAAATAAAAATAAAACCAATTATATGGATTGAACAATCTATTTTACCGTATTAATCAAATTCTAAGGAAAATCCCTGGATTTAAAGTTTCATAAAGATTGGTTTTGTAATTTGAAAAATTATTCAAAGTAGCAAAATACATTTTCGTTAAGCTGTTTTAAAAAGATAAATTAAATTTAAATATGCAATAATGTAATATGAAAAGAAATCACGGCACTTTTAAAAGTAAATTTATGGAAATTGTTTAAATTTTTAAAAATTTTACATAATTCTTTTTTTACTTCGAGTGATTTGATAAACATAACATACATTTACAAAAGAAATCAAGAAACGAAAAATTCAATAATAAACAAATAATAATAATATACCTGATCACTTCCCCTGGGGATACGGGAAAATAGGATAGATACCAGGTATGGTCTGCCTGTCGTAAAAGACTCCCAATCCAAAGTGTCATGCGACCCGTGCTGATGGATGCATGGCGGTGGGGAAGCACCGTAGCTAACGAAGCCTACAGGGCGAAATCCTGTAGTAGACTGCCTTAGTCATGTGCATCGGGCACCTCAGGGCCGTACCACCCCTTCCCCCATACTCGTTGACTGCAAAGAAGAACTAAGAACGCTGGTAGACCGTAATCACGTTAAACTGATACGGGTTCCAGTACGTCAGGGAGTTTCAGGAAATGAGGAAGCAGACGAACTTGCAAGAAGAGGTTCGGAAAAACAAAAACTAGTGGAAAAGCATACCAGGATATAAACACGGAAAATAATACATCAAAGGACCATGCCACCAAAGGACGGCAAAACTGTTACCGATGAACAGGAATCAGCTAAGAATTACTAAGGGACTGTATAATGGACGCCTGGCCTGGATTGGGTGCAGCGTGGTTCTAGGTCCCGGGAATTGCCTGTCTTTTGCGGTCCGGTGCCTCGCAGCGGCGCAGTTTGTGTTTTGCTGTTTCCGGGTCCTTGCCGTACGATCTTTGGGTCGGGTCTCCATTGTACAATGATACAAAACAACATAAGTAAGATACAATGGGCCAACAAGCTCAAGTGTCACCGGAGACAATAGCGAGATAGACCTAAAAAGGGGTGGAGTTTTTAGTGAGTAGACCTGACACAGTCAGTGGAGTCTCACAGTAGACCTTGAGCTTTCAGACTCATAACCTCTCCGTAAAGGATTTTCTCCACCTCTGTTTACACCTGGTAACCTAGATGAAGCGGCTTACTGAGAGCTGGCAACCATTTTTTTTAACATTCTGTACATAATTTTCTTTCAAATAATGCAATGTTAATGTTATATTAAATTGTTTATTTATTGTACTGAGTGTTTAAATTCGTCGAACCCCAGATTAAATATCGCAACAATATTTTTATTTTAAAAGAACTGTGGCAACAACTTTTAACACCGATTAATAAATAAAATAAAAACATACAAATATAAAATAAATAATAATTTTAAATTAAAAACTAAAATTAAACAAAAAATATTTTTTAAGAGTTTCCTCCTCGACTTTTCTTGGGCAAAATCGTTAATAATTTCATCAAAACTTATATTTTTTGTGACATCGCATTTCAAATATACAACGGAGAGGGTATATAGACGTTTTAAAAATGATCTTTCACATGAAGTAATGGCAACCAGAAATCCGACACACACACACGCACACACACACGCACACCCACGCACGCACACCCACGCACGCACACACACACGCACACTACATCCGCACCTTTAGAAGCAATTTTTTTTACGCTTTCTTTCTATAGGCGGTACCGCTAAATCGATTACGATTTTTCATACTTTAAAATTGATTAAAATGATGAAATAAAGTCACCCATAGCTAATTAAATATATAATTTTTTGTTAATTAACAAATAACGCGAACTGGATGCAAAGATACAGTGAACTCTGTATGTGATCAATTGTTCATAAAACAATGAACCATTTAACGGATCGCTAGTTTATTTATCGTATGGCATACATCACATAAAATATTGTATAAGTTAACAGGACAACATATAGCCGTACCGCGTATAGCGACACCAGAATCAATTGATTATATTAACAACTTAGACATTCAACTGTAATTATGCTATATTTTTGTGGATCGCTAGTTACCCGTCAGCATAACGTCATCGCAGAGCTGTAAAGTCAAATAAAATCGTAAACTGTATTTTAATCTTATTTAATTTTTCTTTGTTTAAGGTTCGTTTCTCCTTTGCTGGCGATTTTCTGTTTATTTATAAGAATATCGCGAGAACTGTTAAAATATAATCCTGTGCTTGCCATTGAATTTCAAGCTAGAGCAGAAGAAACGCAAATTATGATTCAAGAGAATCCACAAACGAGCACTGCAAGAGAGTAAGTTATTATACATATATTAATAGGTAATACTCCGCAGCATAGATTGTTGATAATCTTTAATAGCTTAAAAATATTGATTGAAACGTTAAAGAAAGGTTTATATAGGAACGGTGTTGAAATATGGCGGAAATGGAGAGCCAATGAGAATGAAGTATGTTTTTGTACCACAACATTTTTACATTTCCAATTAAAAACTAATTTTGTTAAGAGAGTGTATAAAACTATAGCAACTCACATCAGTGGAAGGGACGCTTTAACTATTAAACGTAAAAAAAGTTTAAATACGATCGTGACTCTGTAGGTCATCGATGGACTGCGCGAGTATTACGGTGTCATCCGCGTATCTTATGTTGTCAAGAATTTGTCCATTTATCACAACTCCCAAATCCATGTCTCTTATTGCCTGTCCAAATAACTCTTCAGAGTTTAAATTAAAAGTGAGTGGAAACAATATACATCCCTGTCTCACACCTTTCTTCACTTCAACAACTTCCGTCAGGTGACCGTTAATTCTGACTTTGGCAGACTGGTGCCAATATAAATTACCTATCAAGCGGATATCTTTGTCATTAATACCAGTTGTTTTGAGTATCTCCATAAGTTTGTCATGTCGCACTTTGTCAAAGGCTTTTTTATAATCCACTAGGCACACGAACACGTCAGAGTCGACGTCTCGGCAGTGCTGTATTAGTATTTGAACTCCAAAGAGCGCTTCACGCGTTCCCAATCCTGATCTAAATCCAAACTGAGTTCTGCCGATGCTTGTTTCTAATTTTTGATATATTCTCGAATGAATAATACGCAAGAATACTTTAAGGAGGTTGCTCATTAAGCTGATGGTACGGTAGTCACTACATTTTGTAGCTCTGTTTTTCCTAGGGGTAGTAACAAAAGTTGACCTCAGCCAGTCGGTTGGAATAATGCCCGTATTGTATATTGTGTTGAAGAATTTTGTTATCGTTGTTATTCCCATATCGCCTAGCAATTTTATTATCTCACTTCGCAGTCCATCAGGGCCCGGTGCTTTGCCATTTTTAGAGCTGCTATAGCTCTAAAATTTTTCACTGGAAAACGTTACGAGCTGAAGTGTGGACTAGTAGCACTAGAAACCCTGTTAGGTTGGATATTAATGGAAAAACTCGAAAATGAGAATGTCTATGTTTTCGAAGAATAAGCCTATTTATTATTTATGGGATCTAGATCTTCTTGGTATATCTGATCCAGCGGAAAAAAAACCGAGGAATTCATCATAGCACAACTCATGAATACAATCACTTCAAACAATGACTGGTGATATGAAGTTTGTATGTCTCGGAATTGCAAAAAGGTGACTTGATTCTTTGCTGAAGAAACTTAATGCAGATGGAAATAATGATTAATCTGATTAGTTTTTCAGAGAATGATTATATAAAGACATTATCGAAGAAGTTCCCTGAGTACACTTGCTGAAAGAGGGACATTATTTACCTCATCGCCATGTAGTAAAAGAAAACAGTGCCACTACAAAGATAAGACCTGTTTTTGATGCATTTGCTTGAAAGAAAAGTCAGCCATTTCTAAATTTGGATTGTTTTCTGACATAAGTAAAATAATTTTTAAGTTAGTTTGAATGCAAAAGAAAGAGATTTTCTACGTTTCTTATGTTTAAATGATACAGGAGTGCTGAACACATATCGTCACAAAAGAGTAGTTATTGGAGTCCATTTCTGTTAGGAGCAGTAATCGAATACCATCTGAAAAATTGCTTCGAGAATTTTATAAATAATAAAACAAGATGCATTATCAAATGCTACAAAAAAGTTTTTATGCTGACAACTGCGTAACGAGCCTGCATAGCAGAGAGGAAATGCAGGTTTTTATTCAAGTTTCCACAAAATTATTTGCCAATGCCAAATTTGATCTGGGGGGTTGGAAGCACACAGTTTTTGATGATGCTTCGATGAAAACCAATCTGTCTTCAGTTTTAGTACTTTGTTGAAATAAAAACTCAGTTAGAGTGCAATTTAATTCAGAATGGTTCCAGAAAATCAATACCGAAATCATTACTAAACGAGTGATTTTGTCAACAGTTTATAGACTTTTGGATCTCATAGGATTTTCGTGTTCAGTGTCTCTTTACCCTAAAATAGACCTACTAAGGGTCGCGGTGGAGGGGCGACCACGCCCCACTAACATGATACCTAACCTAACCTACCCTAAAATATTATTACAGAAAATTTGGGCGTTGAAAACGAGCTGGGATATCGAGATACACGAAGACATCAAGAGAAGTTTTTTAAATTAGTTTCAAGAAATGCCTACATTTATGAGTTTAAAAATCTCTAGATAGATTTTTAGGTCTATTGAAGGAAAAAACCACTACAGTTTGCATGTTTTTTGTGACGCAAGTCTACAGGCCTATAACACAGCCATATTTTTAAGATCCGAAACATGTGTCGGCGTAAATATTTAACTTGTTCAAGCCAAATCAAGAGTTTCTAAAGTTTTTCCTGTTAAACGAATAACTATTCTTCGACTTAAGTTGTTAGCAGCTACTATAGGAGCCAGATTATTCAAGACTGTTACCGACACTACTAATCCTACTATTCATTGGTGGTCCGATTCGACAACAGTCTTATCCTGGATAAAAGATGATGAGAAATGGAAGCTTTTCGTATGGAATCGAGTAAGGATAACTGAAAATAAAGACAATCAAGAAAAATATTCTGGGAGATCTCAACCATTTTCGATTACCACACGATTTGGTAAAACAGTCAAGATGTTGTAGATAGATGATTTACGTTTAGTTTAAGTTATACTTTACTCAAAATTGTTTTTTGTTTGTCGATTTTTTATGTCATTTTTTAATAAAGATACTTGAACTGTCAGTCATTTAGCTCAATGTCACATTTATACTTGTAAACTTTTAACTTACTCACTTGTTTCACTCTTTCTCCTTCAATCGGCATCTCGCAGTTTGTCATGCTTTCTACTTTTTTAAAAATCATTACTTTCGTATTGATTGGTTGGCATCATGCCTAATATTAACCATCGCCTACAACTCCTCTTCAAATTATGCTAATATGATCTGATCATCGGCGTAAAGAAGACATTTGACAATTAAATCATTCATTCCCAATCTTCACGCAATCTCTTTCAACAACCGTCTATCTATAAGTTAAACAGCCATGGCAAAGCACCACATCCCTGTCTTACATCTTTTTCGATGATAAACCAGTCCGTGTGAGCTCCGTTTATCCTGACACAAGCAGTGGTATCCTCGTAAATTGATTTCAATGCTCGTATTAAACTACCACCCACCCTATACATAGACAATGTCGACCACAATTCATTCCTCACCACACTGTCATAGGCCTTTCTCAAGTCTCAGTAGACCTTTTGACTTTTAGCCAAGAATATAGTTCGCAAGGAAAAAAACTGATCCATACATCTTGTTCCTCTTTTAAATCCCGCTTGTACGTCCCATATGTGTTCATCAGTTTCATTCGTCACTCTTTTAATCAATATCTTTGCATACAGTTTGCCGACGATGCTAAGTAAATTAATGCATCGGTAGTTTTTGCAATCCTGCTGCGGACCTTTTCGCTTGTAAAGTGGAACAATAAGTGCCAGTCTTTTGATACGCTGTCGCATCTCCAGCAATATAAAAATAGTAGAAAAAAATATTTTTAAATTTCTGGGTTATTTCTAGTGACAGTGTCGTGACAATTACAAACCCATGGATTCATCTATTAGTTTCTTTTTTATTGGGTTGGCTGCTGTCAGGCAAAAAGCCGGTATTCAAATTATATAAATTATTAAAGAATTTAGAAAAATCTTAGGAATATGGCTATAAAAACGAACGTATTAAAAGAAGTCAAAAACTGTTATAGGTAGCATAAAAAAATACCAAGAACATCACAGAAAAATATCGTAAGGAAAACTGCATGTGAAAGAAAATTGACGAAGACAAGAAACCAGTTAATGGCTCTTGTGTGAATGACTGCTATAAAAAGAAATAGTGTATTAAGTAGTTATTTTGTAGTCATAGTAGTATATATTTTTCATTTGTTATTAATCTGGTTACTTACGCGAAAAGGTTCGTTTAATGTTCTATTTCTGCTAATAGATCCAAATATTTTTGTTGGCTATGGAATTTACAACGAATAAATTTTTTTTATCGATATTTTGAAGTCTTTGATGTGCACTTTACCGAAAATAAATATTTTTTAATTAAAAACTGCATTGACCGAGGTTTTTGTCGCTTTTTTTTATTCTTTCATAGTAGATGTGCGAGTAGTTTTATCTGCAATTTATATTAATATTTACAGTTAGTCAACTACACCAATTGTGTTGTAAGCTTATTAGTTTTTAGTAGATATTAGCCACGACTTTAATTAAATTATTGTTTGTTGTAGCATTAAAACGGACTACGATGAATCAAGCCAATACAGTAAAGGCATTTCACGAGATTTTGAAACCGCAAGTACGCCTCAAGAATTCCATGAACCAGAGCTTAACATTATCAAGGAACGTAGAATACAAAAATTTTTGACTGCCATTATCACATTGTATGGTTTGTGTCTTTGTCCTCTGATGTTAATAAAATTGGTCAGACTGGCATTAGTCGAGACAAACGAAAACGTAGGTTATTTTGATATTGCCTACGTAATATTCGTATGGATTGCATTTTTACCTACCTGCATCACTCCGATGCTGTTCATCTTATGGAAGTTAAATAGGTAAGCACATTATTTAATAAATAAACAGAAAATTATAAAAAATAATGTAAAACTAAACAACTGCTTTAACTCTGAGTAACGTGAATTTTGCCGTTTTTATTTTTCAATACCGGCCCTGGTGTCGTATCGCCCCTCCATATAATTTTTGCTTAATTCGTTAGATCTTAAAACGTTCGGTTGTCAATCGAATTGGTTCAGTTAAAAATGATAAACTCACTCCTAAAAAACAGAAAATTTAACGTAAAAATTAACAGTCTACGGATAGATTTATAAAAACCGGCGTACCGCAAGGTTCAACGTTATCGCCAACCCCATATAATATCTACATAGCAGACACACCGAAAACAACAAAAACAGAACTAACTATGCATGCAGACGACACTGCGGCCTTTAGCTCACACAAAAATCTTAGATTTCTACATAAAAATATGCAAAGGCAAATAAATGAAATAGAAAAATGGACAAAAACTTGGAAAATCAAGTTAAACGCCAAAAAAACACAAGCTATTCTCTTTTCTCGAAAAAGAAACCCGAATATGTCTCAATTAAAGGTTCAAAATAGAGATATTATTTACACAAATACAGTCAAATACTTAGGTATCGATTTAGACAGAAAACTCTCATGGCATTCACACATAAACACGCAAATTACGCGTTGTAACAAAACGTCTGGCAGACTCCGTAGTCTTCTATACTACAGAAGTAAATTAAATCTTAAAAATAAAGTTCTTATCTACAAACAAATTATACGTCCTCAACTCCTTTACGGCTGCATTTCCTTTTGTCGAGCAGCAAAATCTACAAAATATAAACTTCAAAAATTTCAAAACAAAATTCTAAAACGTATAACCAATGCCCCCTGGTATATCCGAAATTCTGATTTACACAAAGACCTTAAAATCGAAACGATTACTAAATACATCAAAAATCGTCACAAAATCTTTTCGAAAAAGCCGTTTCACATCCAAACGCACTAATAAAATCGAATTTCGACTATATACCAGGTCGTCAAAGTAGCAGACATAAAAATCTAAGAAGTAGAATTTTTTAATGTTCGCACCCCCCCGCTTCCAAATAAAACCCCCTAGTTTTTCAAACTAAAAACACTACACACACAACATTTTTACATTCTACACTACACAAGCGGTAAGATTGTTTCCTTCTTCTTCTTGTGCTGCATATCCACTAATGGATGTTTGCGATCACATTACGCCACATATCTCTGTCTCTTATGGTATGTATTAGATCTCCTGCATTATTCAGTCCTGTCCATTGTTTGATATTGCGGAGCCATGACATCATCTTCCAGCCGACACCACGCTTACCTTCTATCTTTCCCTTTATTATTAACTGAAGTAATTGGTATCTTTCATTTCGTATGACATGTCTCCTACCAAGAGACAATAGCCCACAAAATCACACTCAAGAGTTTTTTAGTGGGTAACTTTGACCGCGTTCAATGAGTCCCACACTACTCAGCGCGGAAACGCGCTCTTTTCAGAGCAGTCGAAGCGCTGAGTGTCTAAAAGATTTTGGTACTAAATATAATAATACAATTGGGTTCATTTGAGGTAATTCTGTTAGTGATTTTAAATCAAAAATTACTTGGCGCTCGCATGGTAATTATATAAGCCTTTTTTTCCTTTTAGTTAGTTTGATGTTTTAAAAAAATTTGATTGTTTAAATCCGTGAGCTGATTTATACAATCCCTCAAATTTTATCCAATTGTGAAATCAAGTAGCAACGAACCCTGAGTAAGATTTATTTTCTTTTTAACACATTGGCGCCCAACTTTAAGGGTTTTTTAGAAAAATACTTTTTTCAAAGGTAACATCTGCTCTATTCGAAAGTCGAGAGTAAAAATTATAAAAAAGATTTTTTTTTAACATTTTATTTCATTTTTTGTAATATTAGTAAACATTGTCAATTTCTGAATAAAAATTTCCATTTTTGTCAATCGTTTTTACATTTAAATAATATGTGCATGTGACTACCCAGTACGAAAGTTTTTCCATCAAATAATTTTCGGAATCTTTCTTACTTCTATGGTAGACTCTTCTTGTAAAAAAAAAATATCAAAGTCAATTCTTAGTTTTCAAGATTACTGAGTTAATAATTGAAAACTGGGATAATAACACAAAAAATTTCGCGCACTTCGCATTTCCATCTACAGATATTTTTAAAAAACTATTAATTTTGTCCGTATCAAATGTAATTATTTTGTTTCGCAAATTAAACAAGAAATTAAAAAACAAATTATTTTTTAAAATTTATTCAGTGGCGTAGAAAATTGGAAACAATATATTCGACCATACTCAACTGAAATGCCACTGGTAAAAGTTTCTAAAAAAAGCACTTATATTTAAACCAACGTTATTTTAAATAGAATGAGAGAATTGCTTTTTTAAGCGATATTTTTTGTAGATGAGCGATAGAATATAATTAAGTGAGCAATAATCAATTATATTTTGAGCGATAAAATATTATAATTTAAGCACTAAAATTCAATAAAATTGCATTATTTTAAAGGACAAGTTTATTTATTCATAGATTATGCATAGTTTAGGTTAAGCACACAATCATGATAAAAAAATGCAAATAAAAGAAAGAAACGTAGATAAATTGAAAGAATGCTGAGAAAATGTGTGCGAAAATATTAAATTAATCCCGCAAAAGGGCCTTGGTGGCCTTCTTTGGTCGTCCACGCTTGAGTTTTTGGCCAACAGGAATCTGCTTGGCTGCCGCTGGGGGTTAGGTTAGGTTGATCTACATCGTTTTATTGTTGCAATTAAAATGTTTTTGAAGCACTAATGCATTGTAGGAAAAACATTTAACAAATATTTTAAAACGCAAATTCTAAGAGTTTGGAACAAATCAGGACTTAAAAAATTTAATTTAATGTTCTAATAAAAAAATTATTTGTTGATTTTTATAAAATACTAGCCATCATATATTAAGAAACGCCCAAACTAAAAAAAATAGTGCTTGTTAAGAATAAATATCGCTCATTTTATTTAAAATAACGCTCATTTAAATGACACCCTAAAAAAAGTATCATCAAAATGAGTATTGTTACATTTTAAGTTCTTCCGTGGGTGCAGCGGTTAAAACTCTCGGTCCAAAAACAAAACAATGTTTATTCCAATATAATAAATTCTATTTTCATTAACCACTTAGATATTCACTTAGCTATACAACTTTTACAACTCTATATAACTATTTACATTTATTAATTCGTAAACACATAAGCCGATACTGATTCTTGTTATGATCGTTTCCCCTTTTATATTTCCGATATCACAGTTCCAGATCATTCTACCTGTTTCTCCATTATTCGACGCGGATTCGAGAGGTTTCCTAGGCCCATTCGGCGGTTACAAAGGAAAGCAATCGAATACGGACCCTCGATTTCTGTCGATTTCTCGGTTGCTGACAGGACCGGATTTGTAACAGTATTTTAATCTCATATAACAACATTCATTTATATATACAGGGTGTATTCCTCTTTAAGTAAATCTGTATTTAATTTAATATTTTTATTGACGAAAAATATTGCTACAAATTTTAGATAAATAAAATAAATAATTATTTTTTAATAATTAAAATTATCAAGGCTTATTTTTAATATAACACTTATCTTTGCCGATATAAAATCGTAATGTAAGCTTTTATCATCCTATTGCGCTCTCTCTACGGAAATTGTTAATCCAATTATTATTATCCACTTTAGCGCAGCATTTAAGAAGACTGAGGACTGAATAAAGGATAAAAATATTATCAGCTTAAACATACATATACACATATAGTCACGCCAGTAGGCTGTATAAGGTTCAGTAATTTCACATCCTTTTCGCTTGGTCTCATTCACACAAAAAATACTAATCCGTCTTTCGTTCATTAATAAATGATTGTCTATATTTTCCTAATTTTATCATTTAAACCGTCCTCAACATTCAAAGTAGCAAATTGACTATCCTCAGTCCTGTTTTCGCTTCATAGGAAACAAGACGCTATGGGTGGCGAATCACGTCGCCGTTATTTTGGCTATAGTTAATAATCATACTCATAGCGTTCCCATGTAATAAATAAAATTTACATACACCAAAAAATAAATGCGTAGCAGATTTATTTAAATTAAAGAATATAATAATATCAAAGAATTTTAAATTGACAGAAATGTAAATTTTTTAAAAATCTTCTAGGGAAATATAAAACGTACCTACTTACGGGAAATTCCAGTAAATCTTTTGATAAAAACACACTTATATTTTTACTTTTTTACATACTAGATCGTGTGCAGGAATCAAGTAGTGTACTAGAGGGTATAAAAGTTGAGATTTTGCAAGAAGAAGGTATAAAAGAGGAGTTCGTTAGTAAATTGATCAAGAAAATTGACAGTTTAGATGAAGCATGTGAGGTTGAAGAATTGTGGAAGCCATTCAAGGAAGGAATCGTGGATATTACTATTGAAGTGTGTGGTGCAAGTAAAAGAAAGAAATATGCAAGTTATAGAAAATATGCGTAAAGGTTCAAAAAGCAGTGCCAGAGAAGAACAAAGCCCGGCTGAATTATCTGGCTACAAAAGCCAATCAAAGAATTCAAAAGACAACGATTAAGGATGTAAACAAGGCAAAGAATGAGTATAAAAGGTTAAAAGGTGTGGCAAAAGAGGTTGTGGCAAGAAAGAAGGAGAGTGATAAAGATGAATTTGATGGAAGGTTATCAGACGAACACAAACGGGGTTGCTAGACGATTGTTTAAAAGATTTGAAAGAGAGTGCATATGGATTAAGAATGAATGATTTGATCGTCAAATGCCTTCTCTACGCCGATGAACAAGTCATATTAGCGTCATGTGAAGAGGAGTTGCAGGCGATGATTAATGTTATGCATGATGCCCTGGAAATCAAAGGGATGAAAATAAATGTAAGCAAAACGAAAGTAATTGTGTTTGAAAGAAAAGAAAGCATGACAAACTGTAAAGTTCTGATTAAGGGAGAAAAATTGGAACAAGTAAATAAGTTTGTATACTTGGGTTCAAAGTTTACGAAAGATGAAAAGTATGACAGTGACATTAAGCAAAGGGTTCTGGCAGGAAAACAAATGGATAAGGCTCTGCATAGCTTCATGGACAGCCAGAAAGTGTCAAAAAGGCACCTCTGGCTGTACTGTACATAGAGGTGTGTTGGTTCCCACAATTATGTATGACAGTTATCAGTGGAACTGACATACGAGAGTAGTAATCAATCATCACTAACAAATGTTCTTGGTATGGCTTGCCTGACATGTAATCAAGAGCCATGCATTGCGACGGTATTTTTGGGACTTTTTGTCTTGACATTGGAGCCGGCTTATTTGGCTGTTCGACTTATAGGCATTTATGATAATGCTTGTCGTGTTTTTCACACTATTTGTCTATTTGTGACCACCGCATTTTGGACCATACTCTCTGTTACATAACGAATTCTCCTGGATGATCCTCATGTGCAAGTTCCAATATGCGATTCCGAAGATTTTCGTTATGAATAACTTATTACCTCGTAGAAATATTGGTCTTCATATAAGTAAGTTAAAAAAGTAAAACGTAGAAAGGACTATTATCTTTTGTTTCCCAAGAGTTGTATGTGAGCTTCTTTATAGCGTCTGTAATTTTTGAGCCTACCTTGCTTTCAATTAGTACTTCTAAATTTAAAATGTCTTGAGGATAATGCCTTTGATAATAGCTAAAACATGGTGTTTATTTGGTTCGTCAAAGGTCGTGTCTGTTTCGTTGGGGAATCGGCAATGTTGGATTTTCCGGAATTATATATGACCATCAAACTGCAATAAAACTGCCCCTAGTGATTTGCATCTGCCACTAATTATCAGCGGTCTCTTTACCAAAAAATCGTTAGCGGGACATCTTAATAAGTTTATGTTTATCACCTTTTTTTAATTTATACTTAATTTTGTAAAGTAAAATGTGTAATAATATAGCAAAATCATATACAGAGTGGACCAAAAGTCTGAAAACGGACAATTATCTCGTAAATTGCTAGTCCAAATTGTACAAAATTTGGGATGAGCCTATTTTGAGATACGGAAATTCCAGATTTGACATTTGCAATATTGTCAGATTTTCCGTTTCTCTGATATTATTAATCACATTGGTTTTTTAAATACATCACCCTGTATATAGAGTTATTATTGGAATCTTCTCAATACAAGTTTAGCCATATGTAACACTTATCATTTTATTTATATACTCAAAAAGGTCTAGTCAAGGTCTAAACAATCATGGAGAAATGTGGTAGACGCATTCTAACATCGGTTAGGGTACTGTCAACTTACTAATGGAGCACATTAGTGAATACTAGATTAAGTAATCATTGTGCTAAAAATGTTGTAATCTTTAATTGTTACGTTTTAATGTAGTTGAATATTGTTTGTATTAAAAAATTATTAATACAATTAGGCATTGCCACACTTATATTTTATTTATTTGAGACCTTTTAGACTACAAAAAATCATGAGTGACACATTTGGCTAAACTCGTATTGAAGAGGAGATTCCAATAATGACTGAATATACAGGGTGATGTATTTAAAAAACCCAAGTGACTAATAATATCAGAGAAACGGCAAATCTAACAACATTGCAAATGTCAAGTCTGGAATATTCGTATCTCAAAATAGGCTTATCTCAAATGTTGTACAAATCGGACTAGCAATTAACGAGATAATTGTCCGTTTCCAGATTTTTGGTCCACTCTGTATGCACAATTATCATCTAACATTTTCTGCTTAAACAGTAATTAGCGACTAATTTATAATTACTAATATATTTTTTTTATTTCAGTCCCTCTATTGAACGTATTAGAGGTTAATTTGAAATGAGCAGCGGAAAAAAAGATATTCGAATGAAACCAAAACATCAACAGTGTAACACCAGCGCCAGCGTTTCATCTACATTAGACTAAGAAACTTCTTATATTATAAATTGTCAACAAGAAATACCTACTCAATAACATAATTGTAGTAATAATGAGTACCACAATGTATTATTGTAAAATAGTTTTTTAAATAAGTAAATAAGACAAAATTAAGTGTTTCTAATAACAAGTAGCTGGTACGATCAATAAAATACCAGCAGTATACATATAGTTTCAAAAAAAAAAAAACAAGCGAGCCTTACAGTAGTCGCATAAGATGTGTAACATTTGACATCTTACCTTAGTAATAAGCAATTTTAAAATCATATTTTGAAAAAAATGGGTCTGGTATTATTTGAAATGAATTTTCCATAACAAACAATAATTTTTTTTAATGAAAATTGTATTTTATTTAATTGACACTAGGAGTGACAGAAATCAACCTTAAAATTTTAAAAAGCTAAATACTGAAATATTTTATTCGAATAATTATTAATTATTACTTACTTGAATTTTTTATCAATGATCTGCACTTTATTAAGACTTATTGTCAACAGTAAATATTTATTTATATAGTTTACGCATATAACAGCAAACTTTATACACAAAACTCTCGGAAAATTGGTTGACGTCTATCTGACGGCCAACTCTAACCGCGCACTTATTCGTCAAATCAAATAGCGCGCGCTTCTGCGACTGTTACAAGCGAGAGCAAAGATGTTACACATCAAAAAATTATTAATTAAAATAAAATAGTATTATTGATTACTTAATATAAATGTATGAGTAAACTAACATTCAAATAGTAAATTATATTTTTATTATAGAAATTACAATACTTTTTAAAGTAAAAACCGCCATTTTTACAATGATGTCTATAAAAAGTAGTTTAAATAGATGTAAGTACCTAAATGTTGCTATGTTGTTTATGATAGAATATTTTTAAATGTACACAATGTATGTAAACATAAAATTTAATCTAAACTTACTTTTAGATATAAGTGAAAATATGTACGGTGGAGATAAGGAGAACAATCCTATAGCGCTCAAAGTTTTGAGAAAAAGTACAAAGGATGTTGTGCATTTTTTATTTTCATTTGAGCAATTTTTTATAAACATTTTTGCATATCTATTTCTGTATGACATACTTTATCTAAAACAGTTAAGTTCAGATAGAACCTCACGACTACCAGCCCCACCATTATATATCTCGTTTTGGTCTTTAATAAAAGTCCTATATAAGATTGTTCTCCATATCGCTACCCTTCATATTAAAATCATTGAATAGTAAACAACCCAATGAAAGTGGGCTGTCATCCCGAGGCCCCTTTTTGACATACAGATAGAGGAAGCCATGACGTCACCCATTTGTTGCTGACGCTGACGTCAGGTGGAACGAAACCATAAGTTTGCCCCCTACTAAATTTTGCTCAGACGCACCGGAAGTTTTCACCTTAAAAACACTATTAACAAATTCGACTACAAAAATTGTTGCAAGGTTTATTAACGATAAATAAATTTAAAAATTGTGTATTTTACAAAAAAAATATGACATCCAAAGTTAATAAATAAAAAATAGTATATTGAGCAACTTTTGCGATAAGTTGGCGATTGCTCACGAGAGCGAAGTTGAACGCACGAGCGAGCACAATTTGTCGTGAAATACCTCGTTTGTAGTGAATTTCAGTTAAAATAGAAGATACTGACAGCAAGTCAAAAATATTTATTTCGCACTGACAAGTTATTTGTCTTAACAACAGTAACAAATCTGAACATACAAAGGGATCATGAACATAAATTCTTGCTATTTGCAACATTCTTCCCCCCGATGCTAACTCATTCCTTGTTAGCACATACATTCAGGCGATGCAATTTTCTTGCGGGACGCTTGAAGATGCCATTCGAAGTACGGATGTCTGCTATCCTCACGATGCCATCAGCGTCTTCGTAGATCTTCTCGACTATTCCAATCAGCCAAGCAACTCGGGGCATATTGCTATCGTTGATAACTACCAATTCACCAATTCGTAAATTGGGTTGACTGTTATTCCATTTTTGACGATTGATCAAGGTGGGAATATATTCACGAAGCCAACGTTTCCAGAATATATCTGCCAGGTATTGTGATACTCTCCATTGTTTTTTTAGTATCAAATCTTTCTCATTAAATACTCCAGGTGTAATAAATGTTGAAGATTGTCCCATGAGAATATTATTTGGTGAAATGCTCATTAAATCTTGGGAATCTTCAGAAACATGTGTCAGCGGTCGACTATTGATAATATATTCTACCTCAGCAAATAATGTTTGTAAAACCTCTTCTTTGGGATGCCTTTCTCTCATAATTGCCATGAGAGCCCTTTTGAAACATCCTATAAGTCGTTCCCAGCTACCCCCCATATGAGGAGCAGAGGGAGGATTGAATTTCCAGTCGATGCGCCTACTCGCCATATCATCAGCCACAGCATTCATTTCTAAATCTTCTAGAGCTTCTGAAAGTTCTCGATTCGCTCCATGGAAATTTGTTCCGTTATCAGGCCAAAAAACCTGAACTGCACCACGTCTTTCGAGAAATCTTCGTATTGCCATTATGCAGGAATCCGTTTCCAAAGAATGGGCAATCTTAACATGAATCGCCCTCATGGTTAAGCAGGTAAATAATACGCCGTAACGTTTCTCGATTCTTCTTCCGATTTTCACTTGGAACGGACCGAAATAATCAACACCAGTTGCTGAAAATGGTTTTTGACTCATCATTAATCGTTCTCGAGGTAAAAGTCCCATTTTTGGTTGTACTTGAGGTGCAGATTGTCTTTGACAATACATACATTGCTTAACAACTTTTTTCACAGTTGTGCGAATTCGGGATATCCAAAATTTCTTTCTTAGGTTATGTATGAGTGTTTCAATACCCTGATGAGCATTCTTTCTATGATGATGCATAATCATTTTTTGCGTGTATATATATATATATATATATATATATATATATATATATATGTTCACCAGCCAATATGACAGGTTCTTTTTGTATGATAGAGATATTTTCAATCTTCACTATTCTACTAGATATCCTCAATATCTCATCATTATCTAAAAAAATTGACAGTTTATGAAACCTTCCATTCCTGTTCGGTACGCTATTTTTAATATTCATTTTGTTTGTCGCAAAACAGGATTCTTGAACTACTTTCCACCAATAACACTCGCTCCATTCAAATTCATTCTTTGTCAAATATACCGTCAGCTGTCTGTTCTTATCAATTAATCTCAGATTCAATATAAATCGTTTGACTCTCGCAGTTATTCTGATAAGTTTTAACCAGAAATAATGAAACTTTATTGGTATAATCTCTGGGTCAGATATGACTGTCATCACTAGTTCGCCCAGGTTTTCATTTTTTTCGAATTCTTTCGGAATTTTAGGCCAATTACTCTCAGGTTCATAAAGGAAATTGGGACCTCTGAACCAACTATTTTCATAACTGGTCATATTTCTGGCCGTGTCTCTGGTGCAAACATCAACAACGTTTTGGTTTGTTGGAACCCATTTTCATTGATTGATGCTACTCAGTTCTAAAATTTCACTCATTCGTGTGGACATATAGGCAGGAATTTTTTTATCACTTTTGAGCCAACTTAGGACTATTTGAGAGTCCGACCAGTAGAATTTATTATCAATTCTGAGTTCCAAATATCTAACAACTTCTGCACAAAGTCTTGCTCCCAAAACTGCAGCTAAAAGTTCGAGTTTTGGTATGGTCAAATATTTGACAGTTGTGGAATTTTTGATTGGTACAACCTTTGCTTTGGAAGCTACCAATATAACTTCTACGGAGGTTTTAGAGCTGAATCGAAGGAAAATTGCACTAGCATATGCATCTTCACTGGCATCAGAAAAAACATGAATTTGAATGGATGAAAACTCTTTTCTTCTAGGCGAGTAACATCGCGGAATTTCGATATTCATTGCATCGTTTAATTCTTTGAGCCATAATTGCCATTTTTTAAACATATTTTCGCTAATGAAATCATCCCATCCAATACCAATGTTATTCTCGACACAACCTCAGACATTTGTTGTATCCATTGTGAGAAATCTTTCAATGATTCTTCCTGATTTTTTATTTTCTTTTCTATCAAATAACTCCCCCATTGAGTAAGTAAGTGAGGCGGTAGTTTCGTTACAAAACTAGCTAAAATTTGTCTAGCATCTAAATAGTTTGGATTCCCCCGTTGAACGCACGAGCGAAGCGATAGCGTTCATTCGCTCGAGTGAGCAATCGACAACATCGCACGGGTTGCACATACTATTTTTTATTGCGAATGCGGAATAAACCCGAGCAAAAAACAGGGGTCTAGACCAAAAATATTGACTGAAATAAAAATATAAACTTTGTAATGTCAATTTGACGGTTGCGCGTTCGGCTGTTAACCTAAAGGTTGGTGGTTCGAATTTGCGTGCGACAAGGATAGTTTGCGTGTACTAAGTATAATTTGCGTGCGCCAAGTAACACTCAAATGACGTAAGCGTGCGTCAAGTAAACTTGTCGCACTCAAATGGGCAAACAGCTATTTTTCAACCGCAACAACGTACTCTAAGGTACATTTATCCCGCATGAGTAAAAAAAATGTATTTACTTAATCACTGTCGTAAAGAAATTAAACAAAGATAATTAAAATAACACTAATTAAGTTTTAATTTTAAAATATGTAAATTAAAAGATTGCTTGTAACACTTACCGAAATACGGGGTTAGTGAATAATTAGATATTTATTTTATTACTCATGCGGGATAAGTAGTAACTTAGAAAAATGGCTGTTTGCCCATTTGAGTGCGACAAGTTTACTTTGGCGCAAGCTTACGTCATTTGAGCTTACCAGACACAACATACGAAACGTAACTCCCTCTCTTTCTATCTTAACTTCGTTCGCTTCGTTCGCCTCGCCCGATCACACTTAAACATTACGTTCACGAACTAACTGTCACTGTTGACATTACAAAAAACGAAACATAACTCTCTCTCTTTCTATCTTATATCTTATATCTCCCTCTTGACTTCGTTGGCCTCGCCCGATCACACTTAAACATTATGTTCACGAACTAACTGTCACTGTTGACATGACAAAGTTTATATTTTTATTAGGATATTACGAAGGGTAGGGGTTAATGTGTACTATCTATAAACTCTACACCACATTCGTAACCCTTATGTGAATATGTTTTTTCAAATGCTTAACATTGTTTTCAGATATTTCTCTAATTGTTCTAGGGTGGATCTTCATATATTTTGCTAATTATTCTACAGTTGACTTATGTACCATTCTTAATGACTTACCTTGTAGAGTGAACAACCAATAAAAATTTCCATAGACCTATTAGAGGTCTATGAAAATTTCCATGTTAAATAGATGCTTGTAAATAAAACAAAACCAAGGTATAATAAAATCAGCTGTGTAGAAATACAACAACAAAATGAAGTATTATTTTCTCATCTCAGTATCCAGCATCAGACTGACCTTATAGTTGATGTGGTGTTTGCCAGCCGGGCCCCAGCATGCGCGGGCCTGGCTTGTTGCAAGCCAGACTGTAGTTTCACTTTTTAATTTCTTTTTATATTCTAAATTAACGCGTTTGGAATCTGTCAAAATTATCTGTTTTAGACTAAAGTACGTTTTTGTATATACCTTTTCAGTAACTATGAATTTTAAGCTACATATATACAGAATATTTTATAGAAAGCACAATTTTTAGAAATCTTAACGTAAAAGTGCTAACTGACTAACTCATCAAAGCACAGCCCAAACTCTTGGACCTAAATAGTTGAAATTTTGTTTGTTTCGTTGTTTATGTTGCACACAAGGAAAAGGGGCGGATTGTTTTTAAATTTGTTCGAAGGCGACCTATCCCTGGAAATCCCATTCAGAGAACATTGGGCCGAGAATCTAGTTAAATCTCAGGGAGCAGTATTTTATACGGACGGCTTTAAACTAGAGGGGAGAATAGGTTGCGGTGTCTTCTCAGAAGACCCCTCACTTAGCCTGTCGTTTCGTTTGCCTGATTACTGTAGTGTGTATCAAGCCGAAATGACAATCATTACCGAGGCAGCTGCATGGACACACCGCAACGAACAAAAGTTCAGTAGATATACATTCTTTGTGACAGCCAGGCTGCTATCAAATCACTAAACTTAGTCTACTTTACCTCTAGGGCAGCGGTGGAATGCCGTGCTGCCCTGAATAAGCTAGCAGCTAAGTTTAGAGTTCACATTGTCTGGATATCCGGACACAGGGAGATACCGAGCAGGGTATTGCCAAACCCCCGTACAGTACAGAGCACGCCGTATTTTCCATGCTCTGAATCACTCGGGGCTTTGCTAGTGACGAATGCGCATTTGGTGTTGGCAAACCCCCGTGCAGTACAGAGCACGCCATGTATTCCATGTTTTGAATTATTTGTGACTTTGCTAAATCAACATTGTTTTGAAGTAAGGCCAGGTCAAGAGTACCAACAACCGACGAGCATGTATGAGAACACTGATGAAAGTAGAGGAAGCAAAAGATGTGTGCCAGAACCGTAGCGGAAGTGGAAGGAAGTGGTCTCTGCCTACCCCTACGGGAAAAAGGCATGACTATATGTATGGATGTATGTAAGATTATCTCATGTTTTATTTTTCTAAAATTTAAAGTTTTCTTACTGGCCACCCTGTAACGTTATAGGAAGTTGTAATTTGGTGGAGTGTTATTTTTTTTAAATTTTAAAACAAAATTTTAAGCATTAAAATGTGCGACTTTTCTTTAATTTAACCTACCCTGTATCTCTTCCGAGATTCCCATATCTGTGTCTTAATAAATAAACAAAGTACTGGTTAATTTATAACAGCAAAACTATAATGAATTTTTTGTCATGAAGTCCTTGATCACAGAAACATTTTATTAGGTAAGTATCTGCTATTTTTCTCTATATTACAGTGGGTTTTGTCTAACCAAATGTAGCGTCGTCACTCGCAAAGCCCCGAGTGATTCAGCGCATGGAAAACACGTCGTGCTCTGTACTGTACGAGGGTTTGGCAATACGCTACCGGGCACCATGTAAAGCGGACGAGCTAGCAAGAGAGGGCACTACCCTTCCAGCTGTATCTGTCTCATTTCAGCAAGGAGTACCGATTGCAAATTTCCGGCTCCTCCTGCACAGCAAAGTAGTTCAAAAAGCCAACTTGAGGTGGCAAAATTAACCCACATGCACATCATCGAAACATATTTGGCCCAAACTAGATCTACTCGAACTAATGATGTTTTAACTCTATCCAGGCAGTCCATTGGAAATGCGATCGCGGCCATAATAGGACACTGGTCAGGTGAATCCCATGCACGGCGCATGGGAATCGCAGAGCTACGACATGACTTCTGTAGAAGCTGTCACAATGAGGAAGAGGAGGAAATAATGGTACATCTTCTCTGCCATGGCTTTCTGTACTAGGGCAACCGAATTTTGATGACTTATCTGATTTCAGCTCAGTTAGCATTAAAGAACTCATACTTTTTATTAAAAGTTTTTACTGGTTCTCACGGAAGAGGGGGAAGGCACCGCCATCCATCACGGTATCACAACGGACCAAAAGGCCTAAGTGGAGTCCCTCCGAACCGCCGTTTTAACCTAACCTAACCTAAGTGCCACGACTGCTGAGAAATTAAGTTTTTTGTCTGTCCACCTAATCCAACCCTCGGGTGATAAAAACGGTTTGTCTTTTGATGGAAATCGAGTTTACTACCGATAGTTACCAATAGGAACTATAATTCGACGAGATTATGTCTCTTATTCTATAGAATTAAATAAGTGACACTATTGGCTGCAGACCCGAAGAGATTCTATTAATGTCTACAAAGTCATTATTAACACACATTTTTAGTTAAAATAAACAAAAAATTCATCTGCAACGAAGATTCAATGAAGGATGCTGCTTGTTTGGACCCAAAAAAAATTTAATGGGATTAACAAAAATGGGATTCTTAATGACGCACTAGTCTCTCGCATCAGTTGCAAATGTCGATCGAGAATGATATCAAAAGAACTGGAATCTTTTGCAATTAGTTCTAATGAACTGACTAAAACTCTTTGGGATGAGCACGTTTTACCTAGCAGCATAAGCAAGACACGCATGACTCAAATTATCAGAGTAAGGAAGAAGACGACGAAGATGTCTTAGAACAAACAGCAAAGGACACCATGTATTTTTTCAGAAGGTGTTTGGACGTCTGTCAAAGTTGCATACCATGTGCACGTAAACTTTTATCACAATATTATATGTTGCATATTATATGTTCACGCAAGTGACTTGTGAAAGACGATATTTTCAGCGTTGAAGTGCATTAAAACGAGACTTAGCTCTCTACTGGATTTCGACAACTTCGGTCTACTGGAGATCTACTGGTTTATGTTACTCAGCTCTTGACAAACACTATAGAGAAGTTTGGTAAATCTCGTGCAATAGCTTTTGATATATTCAAAGCCTTCGACCGCGTTTGGCACCAGGCATTGTTAAGCAAGTTATCTGCCAACGGTCTCCCAACCAAACTGCGCCAATGGCTCATGCGCTTCATGCAAGATTGTTTCTTACATGTAGCAGTAGACGGTATTTCCTCTGATGCGTTGAAAACCAATGCCGGGGTCCCCAGGATTTCATTCTATCCCCCACCCTATTTCTTTTACACATCAACGACCTCTTGAAAACCTCCACGAACCCCATTTACAGTTTCTCAGACGACAGCACACTTGTCTCAACTTTCACATCCTATCGATCACTTTCGGTGAATGATACAAATTGACTCAGGCAGGAACATGTTGACTCCATCAATAGAGATCTTGAAGCAATCGTTGAGTGGGGAACCAATATTATGTCTTGGCATGACCATCTTGCAAACATCGCAAAGTCAGCAAGCCAGAGGCTGGGTTTTCTGTGGAAAGCTAGAAGTTTTTTTACTTCTTATCATTTGTTGACGACGTACAAGGCTCAAATCCGACATCTACTGGAGTATTGCTCGCACATTTGGGGTTCAGCACCAAAGCATTCTCTTCGTCTTCTAGATTCCATTTAGAAAAGGGTCATTCGGTTGATAAACAGCTCAACTCTCACAGATACCCTTCACTCACTAGGACATAGAAGAAGAGTTGCAGACCAGACATTACTCTACAGATATTTTCATGGCAGATGCTCCAGAGAAATAAAAGCTCTTATACCACCTCTGGCCACAGTTTTACCAAAGAACTATGACCTGCAACTTTTTAAAAAGCATAATCATCTCCTTTCTATCCCTTCCCCTTCTAATAGTCGCAGTGCGGGCCGTCCGCGGCCCACACGATAGGTCTACCCTTTTTGCGACTATTTTCAGTAAAACAAAAAAGAACTGCTGGGTCTGTTGATTACATTAAACCCAGAATCGGATTTAGCTATTAACAGTATAGCCGATAGATCTCCTTTTTTAGAAAAAAATAATGATTGGCTAGCTTCATTTTTGTGATATTATTGGAATATAATTGGAAATGCACCTGTATCTAATAATATGTCGTTAATAATTAATAATTTGTATGTCATTATTTTCGGATAGTATCGCATCTACCATTATCCAGTCTAGGGCCCCGGGCTTGTGGAGAGCCACCCGGGCTCTTCCAGCCCAGTCCGACCCTGTCAGTACCTACAAAAATTCTGATAAATAGTGTAATCTTATCACAAGTTATTTCTTTTTTTATTGTAAGAAGGTTTGACGAAATTCACTTTTACAACAATATGGGTATTTTAAGTAATATTTAATTTAATATTCAAACATTTTCTAAATATTTTATAAATACCAATCGACTTTTCTAAATAAACCAAAGTTCTCTCTAATCTTGATCGAAATTTCTATTTTTTGTTTTCTTCTGTATACTGTTGAAATATTTGCAAGTTTGATGACATCAATGTAAGTTTTATAAGAGAATTATTAATAATAAAATTTTCTGACAAATTAATATAAAAATTGTACCCATAAGGTGTGCAGACATCTGACACTCACATTATAAAATTTAAACTTTAATAGAAATTTTATTTAGCAAACCTAAAGATGGATCGTAAATGGAAAAATAAGAAAAATCTGTAATGCATTTTTAATAGTTGTACTAAGAAAGGTTTAATCTAATATCACTTACCTTTGAAATGACCATTTAGCGTTGATTCAAGGAAGGGATGAATATTTGTTTTAGGTAAAATGCATATAAATCTCGACATTGCTGTGAAACAATCATTCGTAAACGTTTACTACAGTTCCAATTATTTAAGAGGTAATAACAAACTGTTAAGAAAAATACTTTAAAACCAACAGTCCCTTAGTATGTAACTGTTACACCAAATTAATGGAGATTATACGAAATAAGAAGTATCAAAACAGAAATTCATTTACAGCATTCTATGGACAATTTTGGAAAACAAATCCAAAAATTAGTTGATAAAAAAATTTACTCTATAGATCACTTAACATTTATTTAACTGAAAAAAAAAAATAAAAATTATAAATTAAACTGTTTAGTTTCATTACGAGCTTAATAAACATACATACATATAGTCACGCCTTTTTCCCATAGTGGTAAACATAGACCACTTCATTCTACACTTCCGCTACGAATGTGCTTGGCACTCTTGGCATTTCTTTAAAACAATTTCGAACTGATCGAGATATCTTGCCGAGGTCGCAATCTTAACCTACTTGCCCATTTACACTCGCCTTATAAATCTGTTTCGTCAATCTTCTTTCATCCATCCTCTCTACGTGTCCAAACCATCTAAGCATTCCCTTATCTATCTTTATAACCACATCTTCTTTTACACTTTGGCGTTCCCTTATCTCACTATTCTTCACTTTATCTAAACGAGTCACTTCGGCTATACTTCTCAGACTGCTCATTTCCGCAGCATAAATCTTATTTTCATGCTTCTTCTGCCAAACCCAACATTTACTACCATACATAAGTGTAAAGGGACCAGGACTCCTCTATTCACAGCCAGACGTGCCTTTTTTGACACATTCTGGCTGCCAACACTCTTCGCTCAATGTCAGTTATACTTTTCGTCTTTCGTAAACTTTGAACCCAAGTATATATTTACTTGTTCCACTCTTTCTCCTTCAATCATCACCTCGCAATTTGTCGTGCTTAATTCTCTTTCAAAAACCATTACTTTCTTCTTGCTTACATTTATTTTCGACCCTTTGATTTTCAGGGCTTCATGCATAATATTATCCATCGCCTGCAACTCCTAATCATCGGCGTAAAGAAGGCATTTGACGATCAAATCATTCATTCTCAATCCATACGCACTCTCTTTCAAATCTTTTAAACAATTTTCTATTTATAAGTTAAACAGCCATGGCGGAGCAATACATCCCTGTCTCGCACCTTTTTCGATGTTAAACCAGTCCGTGCAAGCTCCGTTTATCCTGACACAAGCAGTGGAATATTTGTTAAGTGATTTCAGTGCTCTTATTAAACTACCACTCACCACATACATAGATAATTTCGACCACATTTCACTCCTCACCACTCTGTCATATGCCTTTTCCACCTCCTTTTACTTGTCACTCTTTTAATCAATATCGTTGCATACAGTTTGCCGACGATGCTGAGTACACTAATGCCTCTGTAGTTCTTAGTCCTGCTGGAACCTTTTCCTTTGTAAAGGGGCACGATAACGGTCTTGCACCAGTCTCCTGGTACGCTACCGCTCCTCCAGTAAAGGTTGAATGAACAGCCAGAAAGTGTCAAAAAAGACACGTCTGGCTGTGCATAAAGGAGTGTTGGTTCCTACACTTATTTATGGTAGTGAATGTTGGGTTTGGCAGAAAAAGCATGAAAATAGGATTAATGCTGCGGAGATAAGTAGTTCTGAGAAGTATAGCTGGAGTGACTCGGTTGGATAAAGTGAAGAAAAGTGAAATAAGGGAACGCTGTGGTGTGAAATAAGATGTGGTCACAAAGATAGATAAATGAATGCTTAGATAGTTTGGACACGTAGAAAGGATGGATGAAGGAAGATTGACGAAACAAATTTATAAGGCGAGTGTGAATGGACAAGCCGGTTTCAGATTGAAATTGTTTTGAAGAAAGGCCAGATCTAGAGTACCACAACCGACGAGCATGTATGAGAGCACTGATAAAAGTAGAGAAAGCAAAAGATGTGTTCGAGAGCCGCAGCAAGTGGAAGGAAGTGGTCTTTGCCTACCACTACGGGAAAAAGGCGTGACTATATGTATGTATATATTATCAAATTATGAACTGTATGTTTTTAAATTTACAAGTAACATGGTAGAACGGTAATTGTTCGCGCCAATCTATTTCTACGAATAAATCAGCGCAACACTCATGTTTTGATTGTTGCCCCTAACATAGAAGCAAACACATGAGAAGAATGAAACTTATTTATTTTTCAACATAGGGAGTTGTCCAAAAATTTCAAATCCCGCATTGTGAATGGCAGCCATTGTAACACAACTTTTTTGGGCTAGAGCGTTGTTCTGGTGAAAGAGCACACCTCGACCTAATTTTCCTCTTCTCTTATATCTAAACGCTTCGCGTACTTTTGGTATTAAATTTGCATAACATTCACCTGTTATGGTGCGCTCACGCGGTAAATATTCCACAAAAATAACACCTGTAAAATCTCCAAAACTGTAGCCATGATATTACCAGCTGATGGAATAACAGAAAATTTTCGAGGGGGACGGGAACCCCTATGCCGTCATTCACTGCTTTGTTTTTGAGATTCTGGATCAAAGTGATGAACTCATGTTTCGTAAACCGTAAGAAATTTTTGCTTAAATTCATCGGGATTCCTTTTAATGATCTTCAAATTTGTCTCCACTGCAACCTGGCGAACATGCTTCTGGTCTGCCGTCAGCATTCGTGGAACCAACGTGCAGAGAGTTTTTTTGGCCCAATTCCTGATATAAATTTTATTCAACGCTTCCAACAGAAAACCTACATGTCTCTGCTATAGCCTTGACTGTAATTCTTCTGTCATTTAATACCATGTCATGGACTAAATTCACATTTTCTTTGGTCACCACAGTTTTGGGGACTCTCTACTCAGTTTGAAATCTCGTAACCAGTTCTTGATTACCTGGTACGAAGGGGCAGAGTCACCCAATACTTTTACCATGTCCTTATAAATTTCTTGCGGTAATAACTCTTTTTACAGAGGTACCTCTTGAACTATCCTTGTATATTACTGTATTTGCAAGGATATTAAAACAAGAGACACTGCGATCGACATCATGTAACATCCAAAAGGGCATGAGTTTATACTTGAAGCAGAAACGGTCGACCGTGGAAACTCACAGCATGGATTTCTATTACTGGCATTGGAGCCAACGAACATTTATCTTATGGTAAGTCTCTTTTTTATTAAAGCCGGTTACATTCTTTCTGTCGATCTGAGCTAGTTGCACCCACTTTTCAATATACAGTCCACACTTAATCTCGGTGGTTATGTAATTCTTAAATTTACAACCCTTTCAAGCCACGGCGTTGCTGTATTTGTCGCTGAATATTCTTGAAATGGGAGAAGCGGTTGGTTGCAATGCTTTTCAAAGTAATCTTGAGACACAATTGTTAATGGCTCGCCAATGAGGAAATGTGCAGGTGTACGAGGGGAAATATCATTGGGATCGTTAGATAGGAGAGGTAAAGGTCGAGAGTTAAGGACTGGCCTCAACTTGAGTTATCACTGTGTACAGATCCTCAAAAGTCAAATGTGAATTACCAATGATTCTTTTCTAATGCAATTTTGCGGATTCGTCACAAAATAGCAATTATGCTATTAAATAAATTAAAAATTCGTTTCAATTTAATAATAACTATTGCAAAGTATTAAAATCGGTCGATTTCCAACACAATAAACTTTTCGTTAGTTCTATTTTAATCATTCTTGACCCGTCCCTGAGCGCTCCAGGCAGTTCATGTTTTGTTTTAAACGCATAATACGGAGAATTTCGTTTTCTTAGCGGCGCAAAGCGGCCTGTATTCAGTATAGTCCCAAAACGCTGATCAAGGTCGTAAAATTCCAATTTATTTCACAGCGGTCAAAGATCGCTTTTTTCCTTTTATTTAAAGTTTCATTCTAGCTATCAACCAGAGTTGACGGTCAATATTCTTCTTCCTCAGTGATCGAAACGATATTTTTCGAATTCGAATTTTATTTCAATGCTTGTACATTAACGGTACAAGTGCATAATGTATTTTGAAGAGAGAAATAGTTTAGTTTTGCATAAAACTTTGAAAAACCAGCGATTCATGAATAATTTCAGTCCACTTTTAACGAAGTTGAGTATAAATTCCTCCTGTGTACGAAAAAAGGAATTACAAACCCCGATTTCTACACAATATGTTTTCGTCGCCTATCAGCAGTCAATAGTGATCGTTTAATTTTAATGGGTATTTTTTAAATGTTTTAAAATGATTCAAATTTTTGTTAATTAATTTAAATCTGATAAATATTATGACTTGATACTAGTTAGCTAAAGACGTTACAAATATGTCCTATAGATGTTCATCCTTTATGTACACTAATTTAACACAAACACACTTGTCCTTCGTTGTCTCTCTTCAATCATTGAATCCTGACTCTTTATTTAATAATATCTTTTTTCATGGTTAATATTTGAGTATTTATACGAAAATTATGATAATAGACCGCAACCCTGCCAATGTTAGACAGATCGATGGTTTTGAAGTGATTGAGAAATTTAACTATCTTTAACTTTCACAAAGGCGGCTGTGATGAAGAAATTAAACGCAGACTGGCCATAGCACGTAACTCAACAATAAAACTAACTCGAATATGGAAAGACACTGCAATATCTCAACGCAACAAACTGAAATTATTAAACTCCTTGATCTTTCCTATTACTATTACATATGCCTCTGAGACCTGCACTTTAAAAATGGCCAATCGAAGAATAATAGATGCTTTTGAAATGTGGGCCTACAGAAGAATGCTGCGAATATCATACACAGAACACCATACTAACGTGTCAATTCTTAAAAAACTAAAAATCACCACGAGGCCATCAACCAGGATAAACCTACGGTATTTTGGACGCATTTCAAGAAGAACGAATGAGCTGGAAAAACTTATTGTAGAGGGAAAAATCAATGGTAAACGACCAAAAGGAAGGTCTTCGACGCGCTGGGTAAACCAAACCAAAGAAATTATTGGTCACGGTCTGCAAGAAGCTTCTCTTGCAGCTCAAGACAGAGAAGGATGAGGAACTACGATCCGAGCAATTGAGACATGATGTCACCATACTCTCTCGAGAGTAAAAGGACAAGAGAGAGAGAATATTTGAAGGAATATATGGAAGGAATATATGGAGATATTTTTTAATTATACGTAAATGTGGTTATTTTAAAAAAAACCGGAGATCATGAATAACTTGAAACTTTATTTAAGTATTAAGTAGGTATCCATTTATTATTATAACGATTTTAAGATACGTCACTGGAATATGCTACGTAGGCTACGGTGACGTCACCCCCTATGGCGAGTGGCCACATCGAATTTTTACTGGACAGTAGCGTCGTATATAAATATTCGACCGCCGGTCGCGAAAGTTGGTCTCTATCTGGAGTTGGATTTGTGTTCATTACTTTACATAAATTGTAAAGTAAAGTTTATAAATAAACACGTTGAATATAAATTCGAACCCCAAGTATGTTTTAAGTAAAACGTTACATTATTAAATGAATGTTGTACATGTAAACTCATTTCTGACCAGCAATAAGTACATCCTACAGTTATACACTTGACAATACTTAAATAAGCCTGTATGTTATATTGTTTTATTAACTAGCCTTAGAAGTCGAAAATGGTTCTAATAGAATTTTTAATTGGTTTTTGACGTGATAACGTCTGTTAAATCGATGAACGCCGACTGCACGCACGAAAAGCATGACTTGTTGTCACGTTCCGCCTGAGCCGAGCGTGCAAGCGAGAGCGCGGAACAAGCGATAAAGAGCGTTCGGCTTGTGACGCATCTATCTCTCTTCCACTCCATCGGCCGATGCGCTGTACGAGTAGAAGAGAGACAGAAAATATTTGAACTAGTGCAAGTAAATGGTAATTTTTCAAAAAAATTGTAATTTTCAATTAACTCCTACTTTGTTTTATACAAAATAATGATAATTCAGTGATAATAATTCAATTCAATTTATAAAAGTATGCAATTTTTCATCAATGTTTTTTTATGACGTTATCATGTAAAATTATCGTCCGTAAACCGACTTTATAGACAACCAATTTTTTTTTACGTTATAAATTTTGTTATAACATATGAATTATTATGTTAAAATGTTTGAATACTGATAAAATATAACAATCTTTATTATAGTTTAGGGATTTAAAGGTTAAATAAACATGAAAATAAAATAAAATTTGTTATATTTTATGAACACGAAGCTCGGCCTTTTATCTGGTGAAAGTGACTTCTTTTTCTAGGTGCCATGACCGTTTAACGATCGTAGGCAATCATTCTGGCTATCATGTTTGCAATCATTATTTTTATTAATCTTACCCTGTATTATAAGATATCATACTTTTCTGGGTGTCTCATGATATGTCCGAAATATTCAGGTTTTCGTTGTTTTACAATATTGACCACATCTGTGTCTTTAGGCATTCTTCTAAGCACCTCCTTGTTTGTGATCTTTTCCACCCAACTTACTCTTAGCATCCTCCTGTACAACCACATCTCGAAAGCTTGTAGACGTTTGAGCGTGACTTCTGTTAGTGTCCAGCTCTCGACTCCATACAAAAGAACTGGAAAGACATATGCTCTAATCATCCTCATTCGCAGGGCAATCGATAGATCGTGACTGGTAAAAAGCTTTTTTATGCGAATAAATGTTGCCCGGGCACATTCAATACGTATTTTGATTTCAACTGATGGATCCCAGTACTCGTTTATCCTGCAACCAAAGTAGCTCGCACTTGAGACTCTGTCTAATTGTGTTCCGTTGACGTAGACACTAGCAACTTGAATATGAACTCCTTTGCTTATTAGCATGTATTTAGTTTTTGCCGTGTTTATTTTCAAACCAAATACTTCGCAAGTGACACGGGGATATTATCTTTTTACAACGAAATCGAAATACTACACCTACCGCAGTATTTCTTTGTAACAATATTTTTTGTTTTTCCTTCGAGTGCTAGAATCACCGGGTTACTCTGTGCGCTTACTCTGGAGCTTACCACATACAACTGGCCGTGGGAGAAGCAGCTTTCTCACAAGTCTACTTCCGCTACCTTAAGAGTTTGACCTTGAGCTTTGTTTATGGTTATGTGCTGACTTTGATGGGAAACTGCACTCTCTTGAATTCGAAGGGGTAATACGATGGTACTAGCAATAGCAACAAAATTGGTGCGCCAGCTCTCAATTTTAATATGTGAGTTGCGAGACCATCTCAGTGGATTGCAAATTCTGGCTGCAGAACATCAAAACAGCCGATGGAAAAACCTCTCCAGAAGAGGACTGACGCACTCTGGACGATGGACCGGAGTAGACTAAGCAGCACACTTGGCCTGCTCACAGGACACATCGCACTAAGGGCGCACCTCTTCAAACTTAAGTTGGCGGCCGAGCCGAGAAAAACTGTCTACTATGTGGAAAGGAGGAGGAGAGCAGTATACACATTCTGTGTCACTGCCCGATGCTAGCAGTGTACAGGTATCAAATCTGGGGCCGTATGACAATGGATCCAAGCGATCTAAAAGAGACAGGGCCAACAGAAATCCCGAGGTTTGCCAAAATCAGCAGACTAGAATTCTGATGCCCTGAAGACACAGCGGTAGTCACAGAGGATCAAAAGATCTAGGTGACATAGGTGCCGATACCAAAGGCCCAACCGCAAGATTGTAATGTAATGTACCATTCTGCAGGTTTATCGTGAATATTATTAATATTTGCTTAAATTTTAGCTATAAGCTCTTCTACAGTGAAAATAATTGTACCTAACTCTGTAATGAGAATAATATTATTATCCAGTTCCGGGAAATCACCATTTCCTATTTTAAGCAACAGGTCTGAGAACTGTCCGGCAGTAACATCTCCCCTAAGATGGACTCTCATATTTTTGGTAAGGCTCAGTTTTGTCACTGAAGGCCACAAAGGAGACCGCTTTACGCACGCTTTAACTTTGTCCGCTCGCGATCCTCTGGGCACTACTAGTAAAGTCTGCCGGAAATCGCCTGCTAACAATACAGTAACTCCTTCCATTTGACAATTATTATTTCTAATATCTTTTAAAGATCTATTTAGGGCTTCGAAACCCCCTTTATGAGCCATAGTACTCTCATCTTAAACAATTAATTTCGTTTTGCGGAGTTCTTCTGCCATATTACTTTTGTTGAAAATTCCGTATTTTTCAACTGCAGAATGTCCTTCAATCCATTCCTTGATTTAAAAATCTCATTATAGACGCGTGCTATAGGCAACCAATTATACACTCGGTTTCTTGAAATTAGTCGCTTTGCTATAGGCAGCCAATCATACATTAAGTCACAAGCTAAACCAATTAGAAAAACTGACATCAGCGCTGCTATTACTAAACTATTTTGACCACTTCCGTTTGGTGACTTCGTTCATCGTCTTCTTAGAGAGAACAAGCAAGTTAGCTTTAAAATACCACGTGGTAAAAATTTACAATCAATATAATTTAATAAAATCAATCAATATAAAAAGCCACAACCAGTGAAAAAATTCTAAAGAGACAGGAGGTTTAACTGTAAGCTTACTGTACGAACTTTTCTACAATACATTCTTAAACAAGAAAAGTGTAGTTTTTTAATTACTTCATCAAGAGATTCACTGCGGTAAGGTCGGAAAAACTGACAGCAAGTAAAATATACGAGCCAGCCAACCCAAGCTATAGAAGATTTAACATCGAATCGAGGCACGGCGAGATTCAACAGAGGCAGAAATCGACATCATCATACATCCTCCAACAACCCTTTTCTAGAAATCTCCCTGTTGCTTGCCGGCGCGTCGAGAACTTTGTTTTGGTACATTGCAGAGTGGGGTTTCGGTAAGTATCTTATTGAGAGAAAGTTTAAACGCGGAGTGTGCAGTCAAGGTATAAGGTTTTTCATTCAAATATCCAAGAACAAATAAAACTGAAATTTCGAATTCTAATCCGATTTAAATATTCTTTTATATTTGACATTCCAATTTTAACGAGTGTTGCATTGCAACAAGAGCTTTTATGTGAGTTCAACGTTTTTTGAATAAAATCGGATTGTCTTCAAACATGTGTCAAAATAAAATGTAATTTAAATCAAAAGCACTAAGGAGTATTGATAACTTCGATGCAAATCACCCCCAAAATAAATTTCTACCCCTTTTTAACTCCGTTAGGCGATGAGTTTTAATAAAATACGAAATAAGTCTACCATCAACTTTGTTTAAGAATGTTTATGCAAAATTTGAAGTAGTTTAGACCAAGGAATCATGTTGTCCCATACAAACTTTGCCCTATTTTTTCACCCCCTTAGAGGCAGAATTTTGGAAAATTCTTTCTTATCGGATGCCTACGTCGTACAAAGAACGCACCCTCCAAGTTTCACGTTTCTACGATCAGCAGTTTAGGCTGTGCGTTGATCCGTCAGTAATTCAGGACAAAGCATTTTATATGTATAGATAATTAGAGTAAATGGAAAAGGATAAACGGTCAATTATTCTACACCAAACTAGCTAAATACTTAATCGTTTTATTGCCTGCCATACTTTCTACTGACTACAAGTTTCGAAATATCATGGAAAAGCGTATTTCCAAAATTTATATTTATATATATATATAAAGTAAAAAGAGTATAAGAATGGTTACTAAATGTTTTCCTTTTCTGGTATTGACATTTTTAATAACTAACAACACAAATTCCAAAAATAAAATTTAAAAACATGTCTCAATGCCAAAATACCAATTAAAATCATAAAACAGATTATTATTTATCCGTCCTACTATCTAATCATTTCTAAATATTTTTGCTTGTGTTTAGCCAACATATCGGTGACTGTAACCAAAGTCTTGATATTTGAATTTAATTTTCCAACAGCTTGTAATTCGGTAAGATGAGCAACGCATATGTGATGTAGAGTAGCAAGTTCTTTGGCAGTATTCGATGTAGCGGTAATGCGGGATTCTCCTGGATCTCCAACCATAGACAATTGGTCAAGGAAAACCACCATACGTTCTTTGTTTTTGAGAATAAAGGGATTTACTACTTCCATATAGGGTTCCTAAAAAAAAGCATTTTTCATTTTAAGTGTAAATTCTTGGCAGGAAAGAATTATTATCGTATACTAACGGCGTCAGAAAAGAAACTTTTTATGCTATGCAAAAACTGTCAGTGGGTGTACAAAAATATTACAAAACAAAAAAATCTCTTGCCGAACCAACCTTCAACATAATATTGAAAAATAAGTAGCATGATCTGCCATACATAAAAAAATTGCTCGTGGAAAATCTTAAACTTCCCCCGCATTATTGAAACAAATCCCTTGCGGAAAATCTCCAAACTCCCCCGGAATACTGAAAAATAAGTAACATGATCTGCCATAAATAAATAACCTGTATTATTTGTGTCAAAAAGAAAAATATAAACACAAAAATCTGATTTTAAATCAGATAAATTCACTGAAGGTTATTACCTATACATTTATAGGTGTATGTTGGGTCGATTCATCTCCCAGCCTGGTGTTGAGTCCACTGCTGAACATAGACCTCCATTAAACTGCTCCACTGGGCTCTATCTTGAGCTGTTCTAATCCAGTGTGAAGACTTTTGATTTTAAGTAGTTCCTGCGTTTGATCGTCTCGACTTATTCTAATTTCGTGACCTAGATATTAGTATTTGTCAACCACTTCAATGATTCTGTCCTCTAGAGATATAATTCCACCAAGTACCAAATTAGTCATGATTTTTGTTTTATTGATGAATTATACACAGGCCAACGTTTTTTGTTGCCCTCTCCAGCTCTTTTATCATTGAATTGGCCTCCCTCAAACATCTGTTATCAGCACTATGTCGTGCGCAGAGCGTAGATTGTTTAATTTTTTTCCATCTATACTGATACCTTTGTTATCCCAGTCTAGGGTCCTAAAAGCATATTCTAGAACGGTGTTAAATAGCTTTGGGGATAACGTATCGCCCTGTCTTACTCTCTGTATGGAAATCTTTCTAGTGGTATTATAAATTTTTAGGCTGGACGTTGAGTTAGTGTAAATATTATGTATCAAACGTGTGTATCTGTAATTTATCCGACATTTGCCAAGTGCTTCCAGAATCGCATGCATTTCGATGGTATTAAATGCTTTCTGAAAGTCAACAAACACAAGCACTAATGGCCTGTTATATTCTATTGTTTTCTCAATGAGCAGCTTTAGTGTGAGGAGGTGATCATTTGTTCCGTATCCTGAACGGAAGCCTGCCTGTTCTACTGTTTAGTCCAAGTCCAGCTTTCTCTCCAGTCTTTTGTTTATTATTTTCGCGAAAAGCTTGTACAGGTTAGACAGTAAGCTTATAGGCCTGTAATGTTCCAGCTTTGTGGTAAGGAAACGTTATAAAGGCATAAATTGAAGAGCTTTTAAATTGAATCCAATAGGATTTGACCACCAATTTTTATTGCTTCTGTGACTACTTGATCTTCGCTGGAGACTTATTATTATTATTATCTCTTGTAGTGATTTTTTTGGTCGATTATTAATCAGAAAATAACTACTTTCCTGGCTACGTGCCTCTACGAATATTGAATGATATCTGATGTATAATCATGCATAGTCCCTTTTTAGGAGCACTTCTCGATCAATTTACTTACTAACTCCTCTTTTAGACCTTCTTTTTGCAAATTCTCAACTTTTATACGTTCTAGTACACTACTTGATTCCTGCACACGATGCCGCCACCGTTTAAGGAGACCTCTTATTTGGCTCATTTCTAAGAAGTGTTCTGTGTCAATGCCTACAACACGGTATGCCCGAGTGTCCATCAATTTATTTCTTAATCTTTCATCCACAATCACAAAGTCAATTATACTTCTTTGGCATCCTTTTTGTCTTGTGTTAAAGTGGATCTTTTTATGGTTAAACATTGTGTTTGTAAGATTCCACTCCAAACATACTTCAAGTAGAATTATTTCGTTTTAATTCACTTTGCCATCATCGTACATTCCCAGAACACTGTCATATCCATCACGCTTCACTCCTACCTAACTGTTAAAATCGCCTAGCATTACTATTCTTTCATTCTGGTTACACTTATTTAGAATAACTTGTTACACTTTCCCAAAACTCCTGCCTCTCTTTTTGGGCTTTCGACGACCGGTTCCACTATGCATAAATCCCTAGTAAAAGGATGCGAGAAAGACCATTTTTTAGCCTTACCCAGAGAAGTCTTGGGCTCACACATTTGAAGTCAGTCACATACTCATTCATTCTAGCAGAAAGAATCACACTAATGCTCTGACAACCCCTGCTGGTTTCCGGAACTCCTGACCAGTAGGCTGTAAACGGTCATTTTGTAATGGTTTTGCAACCTTTTCGCTTAGTCTCATTCACACAAAGAACAACAATCTGTCTTCTGTTCATTATTGTGTATATTTCCTTAATTTTATCATTCAAACCTTCCCTAACATTTATAGCAGCAAAGTGACTATTCGCAGTCCACTTTTTGCCCTCATTGAAAACAAGACGTGATGGGTGGCGAACCACATTACCGTCATTTTTTCTTTATTTTTAACGATATCTTAATCAGTGGGTATATTAGATTTTAAATGTAATATCTAGTTGTTGTTCATCTCTATTTATAAAAATGTCATTAATTGTCAGTGTATTTATAAAATTTAATAAGTTTATATTATTTCTCAGTTAGAACAAATTGAAATGAATCTGAAAGACAATACAAATAATAAAACTTCACTCTACTCTATAACAAGAGACTCGCCCGTTAGCTAAAGGGACTAAAATAGTTTAAACTGGTGGCCAGTGAGTTTTTAAAATTTCTAAGCGTAACAATACAAACAAAGCAATAATGTAATAACACTCACCTATTGAATTGCTAATATTAAATATTAGAAAAAATGTTAGATAGTTGTTACAATTCTTAACGACAGTGACAGAGTGTTAAGTGAGTTAATACAGTTTTTTGGCAATCAGGAGCAGAACTACAATATGTTAATTTACATTGTTATCATGCATATCTTATTTTTCATTACCTTTCCACCAAATTCTACTAAATTGGCCAAATTTTGCAAGCATTTAGCCACCATTACTAAACTTCTTGTAGCTGCAGGTGTTGGCTGTTCACTGACCAAACCAAATTGTCTTGGATTCAATAGAGCAGGGCATAGTAGTCTCAAGAAAATGAAACCAGAAACGACACGCGTACGAACAAAACGTTCATCAAGCCATTTGGCAACGGCAGCTTTTTGAAGACATCCACATATGTATCGAACTGAACGCGGACATGCGTCTGGAGACATAAATATACTAAGGGTAACCTAAAAAATAAGTTAAATTATTTAATTTAAATTTATCGATTTAGCAGTTCCAATTAATTCTTTTGTTTTGGTTGTTTCCGTTCTAAAGAAAATGAGGTAGATGTTTTTTAAAATGAAACATTTAAATGTTAAGAAAAGTATAGTTTAAAATTTATTGTGACATTTTTGTTAATCGGTGGAGATGGAGTGGGGGCCTTTGTTATTAGATTTCGCCTTTATTTTTGGCCTCGATTGTCGTGTGTTGTCAGCTATATTATTGTTTGGTTTGCTTTTCTGTGTGGATGGGCTGGCTATCAACACGGACGAGCGCGATTATGAGTTGGGAACATAGATTTGCGAAGGTTGGCTGACGCGTGTCCCGTGTCATTTTCTGATATCCGGCCTGGGAGTGAGTAGTTGGAGAGTCGCTTGGTGTCAGTCTTGGGAGTCGGTAGTGAGGATTTTAGTGTCGTCGTGTGATATTAACAAGTGTGCAAAACCTCTACGGTTTTATCTTCATATCTGGCTGTATTTGGGGCCATCTTAGTTGGATTTTGAAGAAAAACCACTTCATTTTTAACTTGACCATTCTATCTTACCTTCGTTGTTGATATTTTGGATTTTGGTGTCAAGTTAAAATAGCCGCTAGCGGGATTTATTTGAGGGAAGCCATTGTTGATTAGCACGTGCTGTTCCATAGCCATCATCCATATCGACGATAAATTTCAGTGTTAAAAAGACTCGCTTGGTGTTTTTAGCAGAAATTATTACGATAATACTACTTGGTGTTTCTGTTTCTTGGATCATCGATGTGACGTCTCAATGAAGTTTTCAATTGGTTACATAGTATTGAGTTTAATTTTATCAACTTATCAGTTATTATGTGCTTGATCTAAGTGTTTTCAATAGTTTAAAAGTAACAAATTATTTTCATTAAATTTGTACCTGCTCCAAGTTGAATCTGAACGTATGCATTATTGAATATACATTATGTAATTATTGTGATGTTTCAAATTATTATTTTTGTTGCAAGTCCATTTATTTTGTATTTTTTTTTGCTATCAAGAATTCTATCTAAAACCAATTATTTTTGAAATTTTAAATATTGTGAACATTTTTTTTTTGTTTTTAATTCTCTTTTGTACATCATTAGGTTTTTATTATTGTCTGAAAGATTGTTGTAATTAATTTAAATATTATTTTAAGAAAAGTGTATTAAATTCGATTAATCCACTTTACAAAAATACAGAATTTGTTGTAAAAAATCAGAACATCATTTTTACTTAATTAATATATTGCAGGAATTGTAAATATAGTTTTATTTATCTAGTTCACCATAATTGTTTGTTGTTTATCGTGTGGCTCTGCTAGTGCCTACAAGACCTAGGGGTTTCCGGCTTGTACCGTCTAAGTCGGTGGCGCGGCTCACTTTTATATTTTTTTTTTCTTCTACCCTCTACGGCTGAGCTCGGGCATAATTTGCCAGTAGAGAGACCGCTGGCAGAGTACTCTTTAGAGAACTAAAAGACGTGGCAAATTCTCTGGAAAAACTGATTTTGGAAGCTTGTTCCATTCTGTAGCAGCCCTGTAAAAGAAGGATTCTTGATGGAGATTGGTCCTTGTAGTGTCAATCTTGAGAGTAAATGGGTGAGACTGATCAGCGTGCCGAGTTCTTCGACCGAATGTGGCCAGTGGTGGTACAAGATTGTTGGTTCCCCACTCGACGATTGCTTCAAGATCTCTTTTAATGGAGTTAACCTGTTCCTGCCAAAGTATATTTGTATCATTCACCAAAAATGATCGATAGGATGTGAAAGTGTGCTGTCGTCTGCGAAACTGTAAATGGGGTTCGTGGTGGTTTTCAAGAGATCGATAGGATGTGAAAGTTGAGTCAAGTGTGCTGTCGTCTGTGAAACTGTAAATGGGGTTTGTGGTGGTTTTTAAGAGGTCATTGATGTGTAAAAGAAATAGTGTGGGGGACAGGATGGAATACTTCTCCAGATATTTGATGAGTTCTATGTTAATCACTTTGTCCATAATTTTGGATATGACTGAGAGCAATGCAATAGGGCGATAATTCGCAGGAATAGTCTTCTTTCCTTTTTTCGGGATGGGTTAGACTTTAGCGTTTTTTCACATGGACGGAAATACTCCTTTGCTGTATGATAGCTTGAAGAGTCTACAGAGAACTGGAGTGAGCTCTTGAGCACAGGTCTTCAGGACAATTGTCGGAATTCCATCTGATCCTACTGCCTTATTAGAGTAAAGATTTCGTAGGATTTTCCTGATAGTGCGATGGCGGATAGCGACCTCGGGCGTTGGTAAGTTTATTCTAGGTATCGTTGGGGGTTGTTTTCCATTGGTATCGAGGGTTGAGTTAGAACTGAACATTCCGGCCAGCAGATCCGGTTTTTCCTTGGAAGTTTTTTCCTTGGAAGATACGGCTGTCGTGCCGTCGGACCTTTCGAGAGGTGATAAAGAAGAAGTTCTGAAATTCTTATTTATGGCCTTGGCTAAAGACCAGAAGGTCTTTGATCCAGGAGGGGCATTGACAAGCTTATTGCATATTCTCGTGTCGTAAGATAAGATTTGAGAAAATTTGGCGTACCACCAGACCTAAATATGTTAATAAACGTATAATATTTACTTTTCTTAAAGTATTCAAATGCTTTTTGAATTAAATTCCTGAGAAAACTTCATATTTAATTGTTAGATATTTGTTTATTTATAACATGCTTGTAATAAAGAAGAAATAAAAAAAATTAAAATGGTATTAATTTACAGTTTTATTTATTACCCAGTATTCATTTGAATTTTGAGAGATAAGCATGTGTCCACTGGCTCTTGAAATTCCATTTTGATTCGGTTCGGTTTCGGCTTATCAGCCGGAACAAAGATCGCGATAAGTCCTTTATATAATTTTATACTAATTTGTTTAATAGCAACATAACTAAATTCAAATATACAAGGTGATACAAAATAAAATAGTCCAACGGGAAATGGACCAGGATTCGAAGGATTTCCTAACACCACTCAGCAAACAACACCGCCCCTAAATTTCACGCAGTTTTATCCAACAACAAGTGTACAGATGCCACAAATGCACCAACCATTGCAATCGGGTAGTCAAATAATAACACAAGACACGTATTATCCACCAAATCAGGAACAGTTTCACATGATGCAAAGCCAACACCAATTTGAACACTCTCAACAATTAAAACAACTAAATCATTATGAAACCAGAAAGAACGTCCAAATATCGTCAATAAGTGATGACGATATTGATAATACTAACAAAGAAAACCCGTGGCAAGTAGTAAGTGTTAAAAGGAAAAAAGTAACTTTAAATCAAAAAGAAGAAGGTGAGAGAATAAATATTTCCAATCGATATAGCTCTTTAACCCCAACCTAAAAAGATGAAGAAAATAATGATAAACCAGTCAATACCACACCAAATCGACCACCTATATTTGTTTATGGAGTAGTAAATATTTCAGATATGATTAAAAAGCTGCAAGATATTGTAGAAACTGAAGAGTATACCAGAGTATGGCAAACAACAGCATAAAACTTAACTGCAACAACCCTGAAACATACAGAAAATTAGTAAGGTTTAAGAAAGAAAATAATATTATCCACCACACATACTAATTAAAAGAGGAACGTGCATATCGAGTAGTTATAAAGTATCTGCCCCATAGGGTGGGATACTCTCGCCCCTACTGTGGAATCTCACACTCAATGAGTGTCTGCTACGTATGGAAAACTACGGCTGCAAAATCTGGGCATAAACCCAGAAAAAACAGAACTAGTACTTTTTACGAGCAAAAATGCTGAAATAACTCTCCAAAAAAGGTATCGTAATGCTAACCTACTTATTTAACGCTATACTTAGACTTCAGCAGTGCCCAAGCCAGGTAAAAACTCAAATCATGTAACCTCCTACAGACCCATTAGTACATATGAACAACAGATCCCTTGAAGAAAAAAATATTGCCTCTCAGTATTCCTTGATATAAGTCAGGCCTTTGATAAGGTGTTGCACGAAGGCCTCCTTTTCAAAATAAAACATTACCTTCCATCTTACTTCAAATTATTCAAGTCTTACTTAACAAGCAGACAATTCAGAACCAGAATCAATGGAGAAATCTCAAACACTTTCCTGATCATGTCTGGGGTACCTCAGGGCAGCGTTCTGGGGCCATTATTTTATTAACTATATATAGCAGATCTCCCTTCGACAAAAAATACTGTAACAAGAACATTTGCGGATGATAGAGTTATCTTATCCAGTCACGAAGATCCAGCAACTCCAACACCACTTAAATCTCTACGAAGATTGGACAAGGAAGTGGAAAATGAAAATAAATCTGCACAAATAACATTCAGTTTGAGAAAGGACCAATGTCCATCAGTCACTATCAATAATGTAATAATAACAGAAACACATTCAGTCCGTTATCTTGGAATACACCTGGATCCAAAGCTTAGCTGAAAAGAACCATTACTAGAACCACAAAGAGAAAGACGTTTAAAAAGACGACTCCCTATAGATCTTGAATGAAATATAGAGGCCCCTTCACTAGAAGAGCCCTTATCGTGTCATTGATAAACTTGGAGATACTGAGTTCTACGCCAGCCAATTAGCTCATAGAATACTTTTGATTCTGATTGCTGATTTATGTACAAATTTATGTAAAAAAAATGTATTACCTATAGGTCTAAAAACATACAAAGAAAAAATAAGTACAAACTCAGCAAAAAATTAATCATCATACAAAATATACTTTTATAGTCTTTAGTGCGAAACTTGTTGTTTGCCTGTGATTAAAATATCAACATAAAGAGTAATGGAACTTATCTTCACTCTTAAGACCTCTTTAACACTTATTCTGCTTCTATGTTTATTTTTTATGTACAAGAGTTCAGAATTTTTTTTTTACTGAAAATAGTCGCAAAAAGGGTAGACCGCGGACGGCCCGCACTGCGACTATTAGAAGGGGGAGGGATTAAAGAAAGGAGATGATTGTGGACCCGCTTTTTAAAAATTAACACAAGTAACTCGTAACAAATGGCATCAAAAATAGCAGAGCTTGCCGGAAGATCAAAGGGTACTCGGTTTTACATCCGATCCAGAAGTTAATTAAATATTTCTCTTTAAAATAATCTTTCATGGAACTATCTGTAAGAACGATAAAACTTTCTTTTAGTTCCAATTCATTTGATGAGGTTCCCGAGAAAGGATTTCTGTTCCAGTCCACTTTTGAACTTCAGAGAAATACTTCTTAAAGCTTTTTTGAAGGCCAACCAAGTGAACAATGATATCTGTAACCACATCTGGCATTGGAGATATTTCATTTTCTTCAAAAAATTATGATAGATAGGGAAATGCAGATAAATTCTCCTCCTGTATTTGTGAACAAAATAGGACCAACTTTCTCTTGAAGGAGTTTATGTTATCACTGGCTGTGAAGGCTGTTGTGTTTGGTCCCTGAAGTCACAAGTTCAGTGTGTTGAGTTTGTCAAAAATTTCGGCTAGATAAGCCAACCTTGACAACCATTCTTCATCAGCAAAAAATTTTTTTATGTCATGATTTTTTTCATTTAAAAACATAAAAACTTCTGATTTCAGTTCAAAATTTTCCCCCAAAATAACCACCTCACTTCTGTATGGAGGAGTAAAGTCTTGAACTTGCCACCCATTTCTTTACACATCAAGGAGAATAATCTTGTATTTAGAGCCCTAGTCTTTATGAAGTTAATAACTTTCACAGCATCTGATAGAACGGAGTTAAGATTTTCCGGCATACCTTTAGCAGCTAATGCTTCTTGATGGATGACCCATGCGTACTTTTGCATTCAGGAGCAACTTGCTTTATTTTTGCTGCTAGCCCTGTCAATCTACCTGACATAGCTTTTGCCCCCATCTGTACACAAGCCAATACACTTGGACCAGGGAATGCCTACTTTGAGCACATATTCAATTAACTTAAAAATGAGTTCCGCTGTGGTATTTGATTTAAGTGGTTTGCAGAACAAAAACTCTTCTCTTCATTATAATCAAATCGCAGGAAAACAAGTAGCTGCGCCATGTTTGTAACATGGCTGCTTTAGTCGACTTGAAGTGCAAAATAAGTGCATTCTTGCAGTTTTAAAGCCATTTCTTCTTCAATATTATTGGACATATCGACAATTTGTCTCTTTACTGTGTTATTTGACAGTGGTATTTTTTTAATTTCTTTGGCTGCCTTTTCTACTAACACGGCTCGGACCATATCCACAGCAACCGGCAGTAAAAGCGTCCCACCGATTGTGTGAGGCTTTCCATCTTTTGCAATTCTTAAACTAGCAAGGTATGATGCCTTTATCAAGTTAGTATCAGTATTGACAAACTTCGTCAAACATTGGGTTTCTTTCTTAAAAAAATTAGATAGAATTAGACACCAAATCAGGGTGCTTAGTATTTTGGTGTCGCATCAGTAAAGAAGGCTTCATGCTTTCGTTCGAAAGTGTTTCAAGACATGCAACACATTGAGGAATAGGAATGTCACTGGTTTCAATCCCTGGCTTCACTATAAAACCGTACTGTAAGTAGCTTTCATCGTATTTACGATTGGCCGGTGATTTAGGTTTTTTAGCACAATCCTTTGAAGTAGAAGAGGACGTCAGAAATCGTTTAGTAATTTTATTCAATTTGTCACTGGAAAATCAAATATTTCCTACTACCTGGAGAAATAGTTTTGTCACGCCGGTTTTCAAAAACGGTTCTAAGGAAGAAATTGGAAACTATAGACCAATAAGCAAACTTTCTACTATACCAAAATGATATGGACAACTCTTAGTGAGTCATATTTCTTTTTATTGTAAAAACTTAATAATTGAACAAAAACACGGTTTTGTAGGTGGTAGATTAACAGTAACTAACTTATTGCTATACCAAAACGATATTGTCAGTGCACTAGAACAACATAGTCAAATTGACTCAGTTTATACCGACTTCAGTAAAGCTTTTGATAAAGTGAACCAAGTTATCTGCCGCTGGCTTTCCGTCATGGTTAACAAATTGGTTAAATAGCTATCTCTACAATAGACATCAGTTAGTTAAAATTAAGAATTTTGTTTCCAATTCTGTGCTTGTCACATCAGGAGTTCCACGGGGATCAACACATGGGTCCCCTGTTGTTTAACATTTTTATCAATGACATAGGAGCCATTTTCAAAAATTGTAAATTTCTCCTTTTTGCTGATAATTTAAAATTATATACAAACATCTCAAAACCAACTGATTGTAACAAACTACAAGATCTCAATTCCTTGCTAAAATGTTCTGAATCAAATGGTATGTTGTTAAATCCTGATGAATGCCAATGTATAACTTTTAGTAGAGCAAATACACAGAAATTGTCAATTCTTTTAACAAAAATATTATACATGTCACTCATATATTCTTGTCTCCAATATGCCTCTCCTGTCTGGAGTCCTCATTACCAAGTTCATATTGAACATCTTGATCGTATACAAAACAAGTTTTTGAGATGTATCGCCTATAAAATGGGCTTATACCAGGGTACATACAATTATTCCCAAATCTTGGAGCATATTTCAATTAATACCTTAGAAACTAGCCGAAATCGATCTGATTTAATTTTATTATACAAATTAATTTATGGCATAACATCATGTCCAGAATTGTTGGCACAAATCAGTTTTAGATTCCATATAATACCAACACGTAATTGTGAACTTTTCAGCATTCCCTTTCACCATACTAATTATGGCTACAATAGCAGCATATCACGTATTTTGAGACTGGGTAATCTAGTAAATTAAAATGGTGTATGTATAACTGGTGTGAGCTTGTGTACTTTTAAAAAATCTCTTGATGGAGTAGCTACTCTGTGATGCCTTGTGATATAATATTAGTATCTTTTATATTATTTCTCATATTGTATGTATTTTGTAAAGAGGTGTTTGCCCATTTATAAATAAATAAATATTGTGAGGCGGAAGAATGTAGGCTTGGGGGAGGAGGGGGAAGACAGCTCTCGTTGCCCCACCCCCGGCGCCGTCACTCCTCACGGGTACAACCTGAAACGTTTCGGCGAACCACCGGTTAGGAACCACTGGTCTAATTGTAAAACACTTCTCTGTATTTGCATTTAAGAATTCTAATGGACCAATAGCCAAGTAAGTGGAGATATTGAACGATTCGAATTCGAGAGATAAAAATCTATAAGCATATTAACACATTGTCAGAGACTTACACAAGCACAGGCCCCACTTGAAGACATGAGTGAAAGTTGCAATGAAAAAGAAATTAGTACGACAGAGAATGTGGAAGCGTTGAACAATATGAAATTATGTAAGGATGCAAGGTACTACAGGATTACGGTTGAAATGCTGAAGGCTGGATATGGCGTGGTCTGCTGTACCGCCTTTTTAACCTTTGTTAGAGGAGCGGTAGCGTATCAAGTAGCACGTAGCGTGCCGCTTTACAAGGGAAAAGGTTCGCAGTAGAACTGTAAGAACTACCGAGGCATTAGTTTACTCAGCATCGTCGGCAAACTGTATGCATATTGATTAAAAGAGTGATGAATGAAACTGAGGAGATGATATGGAATGTTGAAGCAGGAATTAGAAGAGAAAGGTCCTTTCATAACGAGGTATAGTCGAAAAATTCTTAACTAAAAGTCAAAAGGTCTACTGCGCTTTTATAGATCTGAAAAATACCTATGACAGAGTGGCGAAGAATGAATTGTGGTCGACATTATCTAAGTATGGGGTAGTTTAATATGAGCACTGAAATATCTCTAAACGGAGCTTATAAGGACTGGTTTAATATTGAAAAAGGTGTTAGACAGGGATGTGTGGCTTCGCCATGGCTGTTTGTATTATACATAGACGATTGTTTAAAAGATTTAAAAGAGAGTGTGTATGGATTAAAAATGAATGATTTGATCGTCAGATTCTTCCTTTACGCCGATGATCATGATATTAGCGTCAGCTGGAGAGGAGTTGCAGGCGATGGTTAATATTATGTAAGAAAAGAAAAGTTTACGAGAAACAAAAAATATTACTATGACATTGAGCGAAGGATGTTGGCAAGGAAACAAATGAATGTATGAATGAGTACATAACTTTATGAGCAGCCAGAGCACTGATAAAAGTAGAAGAAGCGAATGATGTGTGTAAGACCCGTAGCGGAAGTGGTCTCTGCCTACCCCTGTATGTATGTATTTCGGAGACTTGCAACCCTAGAAGATCACAAAGAGTCTAAACAATGAGAATCACAAGCCCACGTGATAAAATGTTGCCGCTACTCACCAATCAAAATAGTTTCACTTATTTTGGATGATGGATCTCTTAACCGATTGTTGGGAACTGCAGAAAAAAAACGACAAATCATGATTTCTTAAAACAGAAAAACAGATGTTCTTTTAAAAGTGACAAAATCCATAAAAGAGCACTAAAATGTCGAGACAATATCGAGGACTGAAGTAGAAAAAATTTAATTTATTTGTCAACTCATAATCCCCAAAAAAATTGCTTAGCTCATTTTTTTTTCATTAACTTTTTGTGGAATTTTTGGATATAAAGCAGAGGAATGTTAAGAGAGAGGATACAGAGCTTAGTTGGATAAAAAAAATTTATAAAAATTGGAGCTTACTTGATCTAATATTTGTAAAAGAAATTCAGCATTATTGCAGGCGTCGTCCAAAGAATCCATTTTTGCAGGATTCAATTCAGCACTTTGCTTACTTTCTAGAAGTCGTAGGACAGTTTCCAGAACAGCTGCTTGTAAAAATCCACCACATTCAGCTTTCATAAAAAGATCCATCAATGTTGTCGCTAAAGAGGCTGCTCTAAATAGTGTTGAGGTTTCAGTTTCCCGTAATATCTTTAAAAAAAATATATTAAAAAATATATTAAAAAATGTTTTAAATTTGGCTGCAGTACGTAAAAAATATTACCTATAGAAGATAATCAATTTGGTTAAAAACATCCTTTTAAAAATAAGTTGCTTTATGCTACAAATAAATAAATAAAAAAACGTACTTCTGCGGTATTTAGTTCTCTTAATAATTCCGTTTCTCGACCTTCTGCTCGAAATACTCTTAGTAAAGCTGTAGCCAATGGAGCTCTATCCGAATGGCATATTTCTGCTAAAGTTTTGACTGACGTTAAACCTGGTTCTAACAATAACTGTTGTAATGGACTGTATTCTTCAGCTGGCATGATTAAATCATGTAGATACCTAAAGTTACAGAACTACTTAATAAATGCTGGTCTATGTGTATATGGATGAAGCATAATTTTGAACTTTATTTTATTTATAAATCAAAAATAGGGGACTTCTTTAATTAATTAAAGCTAACGATAGATATTTAAAGCATCTTATAAATAAAACAACAAAACAATTTTAAGTTGTATTCCTTAATGAAACTTTCACATTTTGTTTTATTTTTTTGATATTTAAACAAACCTTAATGTAAAATAAAAAAATATTTGTCAGCTGGAAAAGGATTAAAAACTATGAAACTTAAGCATAAAAAAGTTGACGGTATTTTTTCTGATGCGTTTAAAACCAATGTCGGGGTCACCCAGGGTTCCATCCTGTCCCTCCATCTTGATTTTGGGAGTCACGGTGTCTAATAATATGTCTTGGCATGACCATGTTGCTAACATCGCAAAAGTCAGCAAGCCAGAGGCTAGGTTTTCTGTGGAAAGCTAGAAAGTTTTTTACTCCTGATCAGCTGTTGACGACGTACAAGGCTCAAATCCGACCTCTACTGGAGTATTGCTCGCACATTTGGGGTTCAGCACCAAGGCATTCTCTTCGTCTTCTAGATTCCATTCAGAAAAAACAGCTAAATAAAGATAAACAGCTCAACTCTCACAGATACCCTTCACCCACTAGAACATAGAAGAAGAGTTGCAGACCAGACATTACTCTACAGATATTTTCATGGCAGATGCTCCAGAGAAATAAAAACTCTTGTACCACCACTGGTCACATTCGGCCGAAGAACTCGGCACGCTGATCAGTCTCACCCATTTACTCTCAAGATTGACACTACAAGGACCAATCTCCATCAAGAATCCTTCTTTTACAGGGCTGCTACAGAATTGAACAAGCTTCCAAGAGGTGTTGGTCAATTTGTAAAAAAAATATTTAATATAATTACCTTGTTTTAAGTCTTAACGATCCCCATTCGCCCATTGGAGTTAAACCAGAAAGAGTATACCATTCCTCTCTTTCTTCTCCATTACCAAGAGAAGATAATTCTACATGCAACTCAGCTACTTCTTGTTCCTTTCCTCTTTTTCCTTTATTATGTACAGTCAGAGTAAGTGACACAACGTCACATGGCACATCGCTAACAAAAAAATTAATATGTATACATGTAAATATTGTTTTAAAACATCTACGGCAATATGAAATTTTGCCGAATACCTAATATTTTTGTAGATTTTTTAACATGCAACTGATAATGTTTAAATTAATGTGAGAATTAATTTTTAATTACCGTCTTAAATAGTTAAAGGTTAGGAAAAACCACGTAAATGTTTGTTTCAGTTGGTAAGTCTGGAGCTGCTTAATGTAAGGTGTAACTTTTAAAATTGTTGACTACACTTTTGATATATACTATTCATTAAAATTATATATCAGGATGCGAAAAAGTTTTGGCAAATCGGCTTAATTTAATAAAATAGAAGCTGGAAACGTTTTATTCAACAACCACATAATTGAGATCATTTTCCAACGACATCAATATTTGTCTAGTTATCCAAATACATATTTGTAGGTAATCTTTACCACAAAGCATTGCCCAAATGACTACAAATATGGTTATCAAAAAGAGAAGAAGGCCATTCTCTTTAGGAATATGACGCTAGATACCACCCAGATCTTGAAACGATTAATAACAGATAGGAGAAATGCAAACCTACATTTTTACTACCACTAAGGTCTAATGAGACTCACTGATTTTAGATGTTAGGGTTAGGGTTAGGAAAAAGGAAACATGAAAGCAATACATGAAAAAAGGTAATGTTAGTTGTGCTTTAATCATAGTGCCAAACCCAGAAACTAACGACAAAGTAAATTATTTAGTAAAATAGTTGTGTTTTAATAACATTTATGTTGGGGACGGATTCTAATTCATTGATTGTAGATTGTAGCGGAAAGTCGTGAAGGCCACGCAGCCTCTTAAGCACCTCGACCTATCAGATATTTTTTGCATAACCCTTAATCTATTCGAGGAGCGGGATTCCGAGACTTCGAGCAAAGTTTATCAGTTTCCTGGGGGCTAAGGTTTCTGACATCGATGGGCTTTAGGAAGGCCCCTTCCAGAAACTTAAGCCTCTTGCAGAAAAGCGCTGGGCATTTGCAAAGCAAATGTACTGCAGTTTCAGCGAAGTTCTCACAGTAGCGGCAACTTCACTCTCTGTTTTGTCCATCTTTTTAAGGTAATACCTCAGAGGGCAGTGTCCAGTGAGGAGCCTTGTCACCAGTTTCAGTTGTCCAACTCGAGAAGCTGTTTAGCTTTCCTTGGCGAAAGGCTTGCTAGCCTTTTTGCTTGTATTTGTCCTGGCACTTTATGCCAGTGAGATTTCATTTCGGCTGTTTCCCAGCGTCGAACCTATTCTTTCAAGTGGGCTTTGGAAAGTCCACAGAAGGGTTCTGGGCCGGGAAATTGTGTAGTTGCCACTTCTTTGGCAAAGCAATCTGCTTCTTCGTTTCCTTTAACTTCCTTGTGACCTGGAACCCACATCAGAGTAACCTGATTGTTCGCCAGTTGTCTCAGAGACTGTTTACAAAATCTTCAAATGTCCATTCCGATTTCTTGCTCTAAGATTTATTGTCTGGCTCAGTCTGAAGGCACTGATTGCTACTTCTTTTATTACACATAAGTGCAATGGTGGAAGGTTCAGCATTACCTCTACGGCTGCAGTAGGGCACGTGAATGTTGCCGCTGTGATACCCAGACAAGCTAGTCACTGCACTTTCTGCAGCTTGATTTGTGCCGAAATTTGTTGCATTTTTGGCCACCATATCAATGAAGCATAGGTGACAATTAGTTTAATGATCATTTGGTATGACCAGTAGATCATTTTTGGTTTCAGACCCTATGTCTTGCCAAAGACTCTGCGGCATGTCTAGCTTGCCACTATAGCTCTGGAAAGAATGTGGTTGAGTTGGCTCTTTCATGTCAGTTTTTGGTCGATTATTACGCCCAAATATTTAACTTCTTTGGAAAATGTGAGCTGGATTCCATTTAGAGTTGGGGTTTTAAGTTCGTACTTTTGCTTCCTTAAAAATGGAACCAGCTGTTTTGCTAGGATTGACATTAAGTCCTTCCTTTGCGCACCCCAGCTTCTAATTGTGTTTAGGGCTACTTGCATGCAATTAGAGATTAGTTCGTCATGTCTGCCCCTAATGGTGACAACCAGGTCAAACCATAATCGTGTAGCTCAACTATCAGGTTGTCTACAACCAGTGAGCACACCAAAGGCGATAGAACTCCCCCTTGTGGACAACCTTTTTCCACTGTCATCTTGACTGTCTCTTCCCCAAGAGTCGCCAGAATGATTCTCCTTTTTGGCATTGTATCCATCTAATCAGTGAGGCGTTTATATTTCTTTCCTTAAGTGATCTAGTTATGGAAGCATGTGAGGTATTATTAAAAGCACCCTCTATGTCGATGAAGGCACAAAGAGCCATTTCTTTTTCCGCGTATGTTTTTCAATGCTTTCAACTAGGCACTGTAGAGCATTTATCATGGATTTACCTGCTTGATAAGCAGGTAAAGCGGTCTCAACTCAAGGAGTTTGCTTCTGATGTAACAGTCTATTATTTTCTGCATTGCTTTTAGGAGAAAGGAGGTAAGACTGATGGGGCGGTAAGACTTTAGTTCGTCCATTGGACATATCCCAGTATTTGGTATAAACGCCACCACGGCTTCTCTCCAAGCTTGCGGTATATAACCGAATAAAAAGCTGGTCAAATTACCTTTTCAAAGAAGGCTGTCTTATTTCAAGGCGAAAAATATTCTGTCCTTTCCTGGCGACTTGAATGGTTTGAAATTTTTGATAGCTCATTTGATTATTTTTTTAGTTCTTTGTTGTACTCAGAAAGAGCTGTTTGGTAGTCTTCCCAGTGTCCCAGACTCTTAGCTCTATTAAAAAGCCTTCTGATTTTTTTCCGATTTATTCCACATAGGCACATCTCCAGTAGTAGCCTTTTGTTTTTCGACTGATTCAATGGATATGTGTTGGTCCTCCGCCTGCCTTCCGAGATGCTCTTTGTAAGCATCCCAGTTGGTTAACTTTGGTATCCTGTATCCTCAAAGCGTGTTTCTGACGTCTCCAAGTCGAACCTTATGTGCTGATGGTCTGACATTGAAGAATCATCGGAGACATTCCAGTTGTAGGTGTGGTTTGTTATAAATGGATCCGCGAGAGTCAAATCAAGAACCTCTTTCCAGATCGCATTTATAAAGATGGTTTTATTTCTGATGAAAGTAGAAGAAGCGAAAGATGTATGTGAGAGCCATAGCAAGTGGAATGAAGTGGTCTCTGCCTACCTCTTCGGGAAAAAGACGTGACTATATGTATGCATAATTTTAGCCTGCATATCACAGAATTTATAAATCTATTAAAAGTAAAATTAAGAAAAATTATTGTCCCAAATGTTCTTAATAAAACGTTTTTGCAGTAAGTGTATATGGTTTGTTTCACTAGAAATTAAAAAAATCCGTTCGATCATACTCACTCAAAGACAAATTCCTCGTCCCAAACTGGATCAGGTCCAGATTTGGTCCTGGTTCTAGCAACTCTGACTTGATTATTAAATTGTAAGGTAACATATGGTTGAGGCACCAATTTATATGGTAACCGATGAGCGTCTATAATGTGCAAAGTAAGACAACGTAGTTCTCTTAATCTTGGCACTTTAGATGTGGCTTTACTTAATTGAGGAACACACAGAGGCTTTAAAGCGTTTAGCCAATCTTGGCAGTCTTCTGTAGATCGTGCAGCGAGATGGGTAACAGTTGCTAAGCAAGGAAGAGCTCTTTCTACTACTTGTAGACAGTAAGAACGTTCCCATAAACTGTCGTGTACCTTAAAACAGATTTATATATTTTAGATATTCAAAAAATTTAAGATAATTCTTCATTACTTCCAATTCATTTGGTGGCTAATTTGGCCAGATGTCGCTTTTGTTCAGAAAGCGACATGCAATATGTAAAGCCTTGACATTATTTTACTTAGCAAATAAATGCCACATGAAAGCTTATAGAACACATAATAACAATAATAGCCTGATTAAAAATAATTGGGTGCCAATCTTTATTGTTGTTAGTAAAAACATTAAATATTAAGTTAAGGATGAAATCAGAAAACTTTTGGAAAACTTATTTAAAAACTACTTTTACCAAATATACAGGAAAACAGCATTATTGTGATTGACAATGCAAGGTTACCACAGTCGTTAATTAAATAGTGCCAAATACAAAATAGGAAATATAAGAAATTTCTGATTATGCTCCTTTTAGCTAAAATTCCACGAGAAAAGAACTTTAGTTTTTTATTAAGACACATTACAGCAGGGACTTCGATTATCAACAACAGAACGACGAATAAAAAAATCATTGGCTACTTTAGCAAAACGTGGGTAAGGCTGAACGAAATGTGTCACAGAAGAGAGCTCACCTTTGTGAAATATATAAGAGGATAGTCAACGAATTATTGTTCCTAACATAGAAGCAAAAACATAAGAATGAAATTAATTTATTTTTCAACAAAGTCATATCGGTGTTGAAGTGTTTCAAACCCTTTTGAAAAAAATTCAGAACTTTGAGTCTTCAGCCATTCATCTACCGCCGATATCACTTCGTTATCATCAGCAAAGCGGATTCCACGAAGATGTTCTTTTAATTGTGGGAATAGATGGTAATTGCTGGGGGCAAAATTTGGAGAATAAGAGGGTTGTTCAAAAATTATCCTCTTCTCTTTTCTCTGATCGCTTCGCGTACTTTTGGTATTAAATTCGCATAATTTCACCTCTTATGGTGCGCCCACGCGGTAAATAATTCACGAAAATAACACCTGCAAAATCCCAAAAAACTAGTCATGATCTTAACAGCTGATGGTACAACAAGAAATTTTCGAGTGGGAGGGAAAACCCTATTTCACCATTCCATGCTTTGTTTTTTGTATTCTGGATCAAAGTGATAAACCCATCTCATCATCCTCCAACGGATCACAAATTCCAGGTTGCTATATGGCTTGAAATATTTAAACATACACATATACGGAAGTGATAGACAACAATGTGTGCATGAACCGTAGCAAGTGGAAAGAAGTGGTTTTTGTCTACCTCTACGGGAAAAATGCGTAACTATATGTATGTATGTAGGTATTACTACAAACAGACAAGAGTACATTACATTACAATCTTGCGGTTGTGCCATTGGTATAGGCACATATGTCACCTAGATCTTTTGATCCTCTGTGACTACCGCTGTGTCTTCAGTGCATCATAATTCCAGTCCACTGTTTTTGGCAAACCACAGGATTTCTGTTGGCCCTGCCTCATTTAAATCACTTGGATCTATTATCATGCGGCCCCAAGTTTGATACCTGTACACTGCTAGCATCGGGCAGCAACACAGAATATGTATGCTGCTCTCTTTCTCTTAGCCGCATAGTCGGCAGTTTTTCTCAGCCGCCAGCTTAAGTTTGAAGAGGTGCGCCCTTAGTGCAACGTGGCCAATGAGCAGGCCAAGCGTGCTGCTTAGCCTACTCCGGTTCATCGTCCAGAGTGCGCCTACCCTCTTCTGGAGAGGTTTTTTCATCAGCTGTCTTGATGTTCTGTAGCCAGTATTTGCATTCCACTGAGCGATATGTTCTTGCTCAAGGATTAGTAACAACCATGCGGAAATATATTGCAAGACGGAATAAACAAGAGATGAACAAAAGCTAAAAAAGAGATAATTTAAAGTTGTTTGCAAAATAACTGAAAAAATTTGAGCTAGACCTAAGTTGCAGGATATCTTTAAATTTGGTAGTTGTTATTGAATTAATTGAGTTTCATAATATCGACAAGGTAACAACTCAATAGCAGTCCAGTATGAAGATATTTTGACAACAAGAAGACTCTAGCTAGGATACGGTAAATTTATTACTGAGTTAACTGTCATCATATTGAAAAATGGTGCAAGCAATGAGACATCTAGCAGCAAAAATATATCCTATAACTAGAGCACCATTAGAAAGAAGTGAAGTTGACATCCTGGTTCTACTTCCTGTAGCAGAAAACGAAAATGAATACCTAATGGTGGTAATGGACTGTTTCCAAGTAGCCAATAATATCTATTCCAAATAATAAAGTAGGCACAGTTGCAGGTACATTCATAGAGGAGTAATAAATCACTGGAAGTTATCCAGGACGGAAGAAAGGGCAATGTTACGAATCATCTGTAATTTTTCTACCAGAAAATAAACAATTAGAAATATATAGCATGTGTTTAGTTTCATTTTGGAAGTCAAAGGAAACACTTTGAATTTGATTATTAGCAAAAATAAGTTTTATAGTATAAAAGAGTGTTATTTTAAATTAAGTCACTAATTTAAAGAATCTATGGAAAAGTAACAATAATTTCAATCTTGGCTTATTTTGTAAAATCTTTAATCATTTTATTTTGTTTCTGCCATTTTTTCTGTCTTAACCAAGTTTGAAAACTTGAATAATTACGGTATATTACACTGGTTATAAAGGTGTAATATATATACCTATTGGGTATATGTACAGAAAAATTCAGTTTCTCTATGTTTGTGTCCATAAACCTTTTATTTAAAGGATTATTATTATGAATTTCCATCAAGTATCGGCTACATAAGTACAACGAAATATTGATTTAAGAGTTGGAAAAAAAAATTATGTTAAATATATTCATTATTATCTTAGAACATGAAAAAGGTTAGAAATATAAATACCTGGTATAAATATGCACATGACAAATCAATGAGCCCTTTGGGTTTGGTCCTCTTTGGGTTTTCATATAAATATAAGTGAGTATCGGTACCATCTACTAAAAGTACAAAATACAAAAGTTTCCATTTTTTGGCAGCTTTATCTGATTTTCTATGTAAATATCCCTGATGTTTAATTCCTCTCATTTTTTTTAAACCAGCTTGATCGCGACATTCTCTAAGAGTAGCGTAAATTTTTTCTGCTTCTGATTTTGCTTTTTGATTTTCTGGAACCCAATCGAGTTGTTTTGAACCATCTACTACGAGCTGAAATAGTTGGAGATTTAAGATGTCTTATTTTATTATTATTTTTATTAGTGAGCAATTAATTTTTTTTATCTGTTACAATTTTTTTTATTAAATGTAATATATTTAATACAAAAAATTACACTAACTGGATTTTGTAGAGTATACCCTTCAACAATTTGCTCTTTTCTATATCTATTGATAACAGCATCCAGACATTCGAATATTCTGCCACCCATTAAATATCTCACGCCTTTTTTCTCTATTCTAAAACGTTGGATTTGATTGTTGATATGGAAGAATAACGAATAATCACCAGGTGAATTATCACTAGGTCGCACTAAAAAGCTACCGGGTCCAGCTAAAATTTTGTTTTAACATTTTATTGCAAAAATATATTTGACATAATAATTGGTAATATGTGAAAAAATTTGCTGTTCAAATCTGTTGAACAACTTAATAGTTTATAAACTTGGATTTTTCATTTAGAACCAAAACGAATAGCTTACTAACAAAAAAAAAACCAGTGTATTGTTACGATAAAATACGTCCCTGATCTATTATCCGGCCGAGGCGGTCACACGAAGACGAATATCCCCTTTGCGGCATAAAATGACGACCCACATCTAGCGAATGATTTATGGCCGCGGCGTGTTGAAACCGTCTAGAAAGGTCAAACAAATTCGGGAACGAAAGAGAATTCTCTCGCTATTTCGAGTAATAAATTGTAGACATATAAAAAAGACAGCGTTCACGAAAGTTTTTAAGTTTAGTTTGAAGTAATTATAAAGTGTTATAAAGAGTTTGTAATAATCCCTAAACATTGAACATTAAAACATAGAATATTTAAACAATGCAATAAAATAATATGCATGTGTATTAATCATATACAGGACAGCAACAGCAAATGTAAAATTATCCGACGAACAATACACAAATAAATTTAAAATCGAGAGAGGAGAGGAGAGGCAGGGCGATGCGCTCCCCCTAAACTGTTCGTCACCTTGTTACAGATCATGTTAAACAAAATAAACTGGGACAACATAGGAAATAACATTGACGGAGAGAAACTAAACCACCTATGTTCGCCGATGACATCGTCTTAATAACAGACAACATGCCAGAAGCACAGACTATGATGCAAAAGAAATGGTATGGCTACAAATAAATATTTCAAAAACCCAGTATATGACTAATCTCACCTTGAGTGATTCCATCAAAATTAACAACAATAACATAGAACAAGTAGGCCTATACAAATACCTGGGACACGAGATAAGTATTGGAAGAGACAACCAAACACACGAAATAAAGCGTAGAATAGGTTTAACCTGGGCAACTTATGGAAAAAACAGTTTTCCGATCCAGTCTTCCAAGGTGTTTAAAAAAGAAGGTATTTAACCATTGCGTTCTCCCGGTTTTAACATACGGCTCAGGGACATTAACAATGACCAAGAACATTTAGAAAATACAAGTCATGCAACGTAAGATGGAGAGATCAATGCTGGGAATAACCCTCCGAAATAGAATCCCAAATAGAACCCTCAGACACAACACAGGAGTAAGAGATGCTATCAAGACCATTCTGCGTATGAAGTGGAACTGGGAGGGTCATGTGGCCAGAGTAACCGATGGCCGATAGACAAAAAAAATATTACAAAGGAGACCAAGAGTGGAAGCATACAGAAACAGAGGACGCCTACCAGCCCGATGGAGTGACGACATAAGGAGACTCGCTGGAAACTGGATGCTGATGGCACAGGACCGGATAGAATGGCAAAATATGAGAGAGGCTTTTGTCCAGCAGTGGACAGTATAGGCTGATGATGATGATGATTAATCATATGTAGAAGCTAAAACTTTCGAAACCTAATTGTTATTTAAAAAATTCAAAAGCTTCAAACATAAATAATCAATCGTATTTTCGTCCATAGCTGTTCGGGGAGAAAAAAATTTAAAAAAAAATGTCCAGGCGAGTCTCGAACCCGCGCCTTCGGATAGAGGTCGAAAGTGTACTATATTACCGACCGACCCCCCCCCCCACTCAAGTCGCCGCGTACCCATCGTGCGTAAGCCCCGCCAATTAGAGAGATCGCGAAACAACTTCTCGCGCGACTGTCTCTTTTTTATATCGGGAGCTAACTCTCAGCACGGGGACCCGCAGTCTAGTCTTCCCTATGTCTATGGTTCCGCATGAAAAAAACATAACCTCAAATTCAAGACATGACACTTAACCGTCAAAATACTTTTGAAGTACTTAGTTGATAAAGGTATCATTTAACAAAATTGTAACATGACACCATGCTACATGTTTGTGTGACTTAACACCTTTATCCATAAAATAAATCTTTAAATATACAAAAAATTGTATTTAGGCTTTAATGAAAGATAAATAAATCCATACCAGGGAAGTTCAAAAAGTTCAAAAAGTTTTAGAAAAAATGTGACATGACACTTTTATCCACTTTGTCTTCAATTATTTATTCAATATAGGTATGCGGTTACTATTTTATCAGATAATAAATAAAACAGAAAAAATATAATTGATCTTCCGTGTTTACTTACCCTTAACTAATAAATCTACCGCTTCGTTTTTTGTACAGTTTGGATGAAACCAGGGAAATACTGTGTTAGGGTCTATACTGTCATCTAAATCTTCGACTAGTTCTCTAAATATCATCCCTTGTTCGCCGGTTCGATGTGCCGTTACCCATAACCAACCATTGCCCATATCATTGTGGACAAAAAATATATCGCCTTTTTTGAATGTCAATTCGTCTGTATCTGGCATTTTTGTATACGGCAATATTGCAACAACTCTCTAAAAATAAATTTAAAAAATCATGCGAGTTAAACGAAATGAATTAAATAAGTAATTACTGGCGATTTTCACTTTAGGGAAAGTCCATATGTGGAATGTTTGAGTTATTCTTTAATACATTTTTGTGATTTTTCGGATTTCAATTGATAAAATAAACCAATATCATTATTTTCTATCAATATCCAGCGAACGTGAGTAACTTTAATAATATATTCTTCAGTTCCTGGCTGCCTTAATTACAAAACTAAAGACTCTTTTTAGCATTTTCAAAAAGGATGAATTATTTAAGTAAAAGTGTTTTAAAACAATAAATATATTCCATCATGGAGTAAGTAATGTTTTCCTAATTACTAAATGTCATCATCGCGAATTAGATGCAAAAATAAGGTTGAACAATAAAAACAATTTTGCAACAAATGTTAATTAAGATAATATTTATTTTAATCAATGAAATAATAAGTATGTATGTATGTCGGCAAACTGTATGCAAAGATATTGATTAAAAGAGTTACGAATGAAACTGAGAAGATGATATGGAATGTGCAAGCAGGATTTAGAAGAGGTAGGAGATGCTTGGATCAGGTCTTTTCATTACGAGGTGTAGTCGAAAAATTCTTGGCTAGAATTCAGAAGGTAAATTGCGCTTTTATAGACTTAGAAAAGACCTATGACAGAGTGGTAGGGAGTTAATTATGGTCGATATACGAGGATTCCACTGCTTGTGTCAGGATAAACGGAGCTTACACGGACTGGTTTAACATTGAAAAATGTGTGAGACAGGGATGTGTGGCTTCGCCATGGCTGTTTAACTTATACATAGACGATTGTTCAAAAGATTTGAAAGAGACTGCGTATGGATTGAAAATGAATAATTTGATCGTCAAATGCCTTCTTTACATCGATGATCAAGTCATATTAGCGTCATCTGAAGAGGAGTTGCAGGCGATGGTTAATGATATGCATGATGCCCTGAAAATCAAAGGGATGAAAATAAATGTAAACAAAACGAAAGTAATGATTTTTGAAAGAGAAGAAAGCATAACAAACTGTGGGGTTTCGATTGAGGGAGAGAGAGTGGAACAAGTAAATGAGTTTGTATACCTGGGTTCAAAATTTACGAGAGATGGAAAGTAAGTGACTATATGTATGTATGTATGTATTGTTCAGTTATTGAGCAAATATGCCAAGCAATGATATATCGCCTTCTGTTTCAACAGAAAATTTCATAGAGGCGTGAAAAAACCGGATTTCAGTGTTTGCTCACTCAATCTGGTACACAGACGGTTCAAAAATGTCTTGTGGCACTTGTAAACGAGTGGAACGAGTAAAGCAACGAATTAAGGATCAAATAAAGGACCTAGTCAGGTTGGTAAATATAGCGGAACTGAGAAAGAAATTACGATTGGTGATAAAGTATTGGCGAACGGCGGAACAGCCGAATGTCAGAATTGGTCACCCTTATTCGTATGGATGGTTGTCATCAGGTGAATACATCATTATAAGTTTTTTTTATTTTCTTTGCCGCATTTATAATTTCTTTTTATGTAATATTTTGTTGCAGTAGAGTTGTTTTCGACTACGTTTTCTTTTAATTTCCATTATTAAACTGGGTGTTAAATTATTGCAACTTTTTATTTATTTCAAAAAAAGGTGGCAACATTGGAGCTCGTCTAACTAGTTACTTTCGGTATTTAAATTTACAAACACTGTTAAATTTTTTTGAGGTTTAAATTATTTTTTAGTATGTTTCGTCAATCTTCCATCCATCCTCTATGCGTGTCCAAACCAGCTAAGCATTCCTTCATCCATCGTTGTTGCCACAGTTTATTTCACACCACAGCGTTTCCTTATCTTTGACTTTTATCCAAGAAAATTTCGGCTATGCTTCCTAAGGAAAATACCTGATCCATGCATCCTGTCAAGAATCAAGGGATGTATTTTGGGTTGCCGAATCGAGGAGTATTTTGGGTTGCTGAATCAAGGAGTATTACGTTGCTACGTTTTGTTTATATATAATTTTGTGGAAGGAGTTAATTTTTGAAATAAAAAAAAGTCACGAAGACATATGGGGCTGACATCGAAAAAGTACGAACATTTAAAAAAAGTCTAGAACGCAGAAGAATCGGGCAACACAATAGTAGGTACTGTGTCTTGGTCAGGTCCCAATTTATTCAAGTTTTGGTAATTAAAATCAGTTGTTGCAATTGCATATATTTTATATTAAGAACTAATCTGTCAATAAACATTTTCAACGTCCGCTGTAGTTCCTTCATGAACCAGGCAATTTTCAACACATCCCCTTCCTTTTCTAAATTCTGCTCTCATCAGTTTCATTCGTCACTCATTTAAGAAATACCTTTGCGTATAGTCTGCCGACGATGCTAAGTAAGCTATTGCCGTGGTAGTTTTTGCTGTCCTGCTGCGAACATTTTCCTTTTTTAAGCGGTATGATAACGACCTCCTGGTATGTTGCCGCTCCTTTAGCAAAGGTTAAAAAGGCGTTACACCAGACTAACTACCACGCACAATCCAGCCTTAAGCATTTCAACCGTAATCCTTTCATATCTTTATAAATTGGTGCCCAACCATCGGCGAGATTTAGACCAGTATCTTTCGCTGTTTGAAATACTTTATGGATCCGCCGTAATTAAGTCCGCATACCAAACACAGGCCAAAGTTCCCTACAGACTGGAGAAAAATTGCCGACATTCATGAATTAGTTAGGTCGCTCCTTAAAATCGATAGTGATTAAATGAAGAAACGGAACGACTTCTAAGCTAGAGAAGGATGTTTTAAAGAAGGCGATAAAATTTGGCTATATAATCTACAAAGAAGAAAAGGTCTTTCGCCAAAGTTATCGCAATTTTAGGAACAAAAAGATCAATTATCTCATTTACCGAGTGCCAACAATGAAGAATATATAATAGCCCAAGTATAATACAAGAAATTAAATCCAACAGATTAAGATGGCTGTGACATGTCCAGAGGAGTAATGACTCAAGGCTAATTAAAATGGTCTGGGAAGAAGCCCCTAACAACAAAAGACCACTTGGGCGCCCAAAACTTCGATAGCGTGATAATATACGCAAGGACCTGCAAACTTTGGGAGTCCTTAACTGGGAAGAAAGTACTCAGGATCGACATGAATGGAGAAGAATTGTTGAGGCGGCCAAGACCCACCCCGGGTTGTAGAGCCATGGATGGATGGATGGAACAATGAAGAAGAGGACGTTAACCACTGATCTTGCTTTTGAAGAATTCTTGGTTACCTACAGAGGTGCCGGGAAAGCAAAATATGTTGTGTCCACGAGAACAATGAAGCCTATTAATATTTCGCGATGACTATTCAGATACTGGTCTAATGCTATCCGACCGGTACCCAAATCACAAGGGGAATCGTCACTTGTTATTTCCATGCCACGGGACGTTGTAGAAGATGATCCATTTGCCAATACAGTCATTCTGTAACAGCTTCAAAATAGATCCAGAAGGAACTATCTACGAAGAGGGGGCAATGTCGTGCAAGCCACTTCTCAATTTGGACCGATGCGGCCCCGCTCTAAATTTTTAAGTATATTTACAGGTAGTTAAATATAAATGCATGAAATTTCATCAATTATAATTAAAAAAAATTTCCTTTTGGATCGTAGAAGAATATGTAAAGCACATCATTAAAGTGTTATACTGGTGTTTATGAGAGTATATATTTTTTATGAATTAAAATGGCAGAATCGTATTTCAGAAAATGTTTGCTATTGACTGCCTCTTGCGAATAACTTAATTACACGAGCAGAAGAGAAAATCATTGAACTTGTTTACCTACAAATTAAATATATGTCGTAGGTGGTTTCATGTGAAATAATTTTAGTTTTGCTTCAAGTTTACTTCATGTTTAGGCATCGAATATTAACAAACGATTTAGGTATGGTTTAGTATATTGCTTGTTTTAAAACATTGATACCCTGAGCGTGCTTTTTTTTTATTTAAGCCCATGGTAACTTTTTAATGTTATTTGTGAGTGATTCTTGGTAAGAGGTTCTCGATGGCCACGATACAAATTCATACTTTTTTCGAAAATTGGTGATAAATAATGTTGATATTTTTTAATACTCTGTGTTAGTAATTTTTATTACTTTAAATGACTTATTTTTGTTTTAATCATATCTGAACCTTGAAAACAATATCGTCTATCTTTCCTGGCCTGTTTTTTTAGTATCCTCTCAATAAATAAATCAGCACAGTTAAATACATCAAAATGGTTCATTTTAGTTACTTCTATAGACTTTTATAAATAATAATTGTAATCGTACTAGCAAAATTATTTATTAACTACATTTTTATGAAAATAAATAAGAATACATTTTGTCCAGCATGTTCTCCTTTCTTCCACTAGATATTTTGCAATTTTAAAAATAATACGTTATTGTACTTTTTCTTGTAAGTGTTAACGTAAGCACAATAGTTTAATGTATAGCCGGCTATTCACTCTCTCTCCAAATAGATTAAATCCAATGGATGTCATCTGTTCGGATGACATCCAAATTATTGAGTCCACTTCATGGTCATGCCTTGTTGGTTGTTAGTGCTAAAGTATTTGCTTTTTTTATAATATTTTGATTTATCTAATATCTATTAAAATTACAAATTTATAATAATAACACTAAAAAATTGACAAATTTTTACCTTAAAATTTTGGCGACAAATTATGAACAGAATTAAAATATGATGTAGAGATTAATTACTAATGAAAGGCACCTTCAACAGTCCCTCTTTTCAATATAAACCCATGCCAATTATTGCTGTGATATATTTAATTTAGTATTTTTGTTTCCAAACTTTAGCTATGTAGGTATAAAAATATTACAGTATTTTATTAAAAAGACTGTTTAAAAATTAAAAGATTAATTTAGTAGTTTATAAAACAATGATAAAGAAAGTGTTTCATCACAAATGTCAGACACTGATTCCAAACAAAGAATTTAAGGTTACGTTCTCTATTAATGCTTTGCAGACTACCTTTTTAAAACCTTTAACACAGTCTTTAGTAGAGTTATAAAATCAGAGATAACACAAATATTTTATTTATAATATGAAGAACACAACTTTCTACCAAACACCTTCACAGAATCAATATCTGACGAGCTGATTTAAATTTAACAGAGGTGTGTTTGGAAAATCTATTTTAACAAGAATGGCATTTGGGACATCATGATTTTCCTCGTCTGTTGTGAATAAATTTAATCTTTACCAAAATAATATGTATTTTTTAATAAACCAAAAAAAATATCCCACTCCTGTCCATCTGCTTTTTTATTACAATACCAATTAGTGAGACAAACTTTATATAAAACTAGCTAGTTCCTCATATTTAAAAATGTATTAATAGCCATTTTGAAAGCATTAATCAATGGGAGCAAAAAATTTGCAAATTATGAGCAGTTATTTGTGTCTATATTTCTTTTTAATATAATAAACAAGCCTAAATAGTCTTACCAGTCCAAACTTTGACAAGTTTTTGAAGTCACTAACTTACATCATGAAATTAGTACCAAATTAAACCAAGTGTAAAAAATAAAGTTTTATTTTGTTCTGTAATATGAAATTCTGACTGTGCTTACACTCTTTGCCATTTTTAGAAGCCAATAACTATTTAGCATTTTTATTGTTTACCAACAGCATTAAATAACCATGAAGTTAAGTGCAAGAAATAAATTTTCACTACGTTTTCTTGTATGTAGTGGCTGTGGTTACTCTAACCTGAAGTCCCAAGCTTATCCATTGTTTCCCAGAAATAGTAGAAGCATCAAATTATCTACTGGTAACTTAAAGTAGCACCAAATCAGCCTCTTATTATGCAACATATTTAAGTTGAAATATTTGCTTTCTATCCATTTTCACATTCACAATAATTTTACGGTAGTAAATGAATTGCATTTTGTAATTTAATTTTGTTTTTATGTTAAAAATCATATATCCAGATGGCCCAATTTTAAAATTATTAATTATTAAAATACAATTTTTTTTAATATTTATAATGACACATATACACATAATGAACAAATATACACTACCTTTTTATCATTAACAGGCTCTGGAGGTGGCACAGGGTGTACCAATCTTTCTCTTTTCAGCAAGTCACTACACTCTTTATAATAACCCACCAAGTCATTCAAAGAAACAAATTGTCTACCTCCTATATAGAAATCTCCACAAACAGCAGTTATTCTAAAGTGATTCATTCCAGTCCTACCTAAATAGGACAAAACATAACTTCCAGGTTTTCTATCACTTTCTCTTACTAAATAAGCCCCTAATTTATTGCATTGCCAGAGTCTTTCTTCAGCTTGGTATCTATCGAGTCTACCATGATACCACTGAGTTTCAGGGGGCGCATAATGGGCACTATCACCTAAATCAGTTTCTTCTTGTTCTGGTTTAATAGCCCCCTGTGTTTCTTGTTCATTACCATCTTCACTTCCAGTGCTAGGAGAACCTAATTTGTCTTTCTGTATACCTTGATTATATCCACTACCGGTGCGTATTAGATCAGCCATTTTTATAGATAATTACAAAAACATTACAAATATTTTTAGTAAAATGAAAAATTTTAACGACTCAGTTAGTATTACAATAACTTTTAAAATTAGTTTTATGTCATTGTTTTACTTGTATGAGGGTTTAGCTTATTGACGTTTATTTGCTTCTTGACATCGAACATTGATAATTCTTCTTTTTTTGGCACTGAAAAAATATCATAAGAACAGAGACAAGCTTATAGTGATCAATTACACGTCACTTGTCATTTTTAGTGAGCAGGCAACCAGTTATACATGAGCTATGTAGGGTAGAGGTAAGGACAACGAAGTTAGATACTTGTTGGGTAAGGAGAACCTTCTCTGTGTATGAAAAAGTGTCCGTCGAAAAGCGTTAAATAAGGGTGGTGCTATAGAAGCAAGAGGGTAAATTTTAAAGAAAGCGCCAAAAGTTATTAGAGTGGGGTAGAAAAGTAAGCAAGGAAAGAAAATATTCCGCTTTGGATTGGCGCTTATTTCAAAATAAAATAGGAAAAGAACCCTAATAGCACACAATGTCCTTAAGACGTACAATTTATGTCCATTTATTGTCGGAACGTCCATGGACGTGATATGTATGTCCTATGGATATTTTTTTTTGGACAAGATTAGGACGTCCACGATATATATCCATTGTTTGTCCAATTTATGTACAAATATCCATACCGGATATCCATTAGGTGTCTATGATAGACATAATACGGACCATATAACTTATGTCCATATCATATAGTCCTAGAATAGTCCCTGACCGACTTAATAATCCCATTCGACATGATACCCAGTCCGTAGATGCACGTCTAAATGACGTCAATATCTGGTGATTACTGATGATCTGGAATTTCTGACGTCATTTAATCACGTCATATTGCCCACTTAACTTGGTGGTATATAATATATAAATGCCATATTTAATTTTTTATAGGTGCTTTTACACAATTTTTTATATTTCATTTAGGTTAAGCTATTTAAACTACCCACTGAATTTATTATTGCATACATTTATTTTATGTGTTATCAACCACCTAAACTTTTAAAATTCGCGCTCTTATTTCTTTAAACAAGCAAGACACTGCATTGGCTCAACTCAGTGTTGTTAACCCTATGGATTTATCCGTATATTTACGGATTTTCATCGATTTCTCGGATTTCCGGATAAACCATTCATTTCTACGGATTTAAATAATGTTATTAATTCGTACTGTCTTTATTATTATTGCTTAATGTCCTTATGCAATGGTAGAAAACACCGGTCCAAAGATCAGAATTCCGAATAGATATTTTCTTTCCAGTGTCATCTATCGACGGTATCGACTCTTAAAATTTCATCGCCATCTATTAGCTGGTAGTTTACATTACATCAAGTTACGACTAACGGATATTGTTCCTCAAACAATGATCTACGACCCGACTGGGAGACCAGAGTACTAACGCCATCTACACGTCGTCTCCCATCGGATCCAATCGAAATCCCATATGATTGTCCTACTATGTTGTCCTTATACAATGGTAATATCATTGTATAAAGACAACATAGTAGCATTGCTTAAAAGTCCTTATACAATGATAGTAGGACAACGCTAGTGTAAAAAGTATTTGCGACGATTTCTAACGCCATCTGCCAAGAACCTAAGGAAAATATGAATATTTCAACCCGTGCGGTAGTGACCCTTACATGGTTTTCATTCACACTTTGTAAATGTTAATGAGACAGAAACGGATTTAGGGGTTAAACATATTCACTTTCAGTTTTAATTTCAAAATTCGATAAACCGTATTCGTCAAAAATATTTAAACGCATTCGAAATTTCTCTGTTGCTTTTTTTGGAATATCCATTTCCTTAAGAGATATAATTTTAGTCGGACTATAAAATTGAAATATTTTTCGGTAAAAATCTACTGGGCATATTTTCTAAAGCCTGTCACGATGTTCACAGACAAAATAGATATTCTACAATCTATATCTCACAGAATAATCTAACCTACATCAACTTTAAAATAAACATTTCTTTTCGTCCAAGTGCATTCGAATAAAAGATTTATTGTATTTAATTTAAACTTTGTAATTTATACCCATTACATATCAAGTTGGCGGTTCAAGATGGTGACGAGGTTTATAATAATAGTCCAATTCCATTTAAAATTAGTATATGGGGATTTTTGGGATAAGATATTATCGTTTGTAATGAAGGTAAACTATCAATCGTAGCAAAGAACTATAATAACTGTACTTTTTACGAGATGACTTTTTGTCAGATAATAACATTGACAGAATCTAATACAAAACATCAAAACAGATAATTGATAAACTGGGCGTTCATTCCGACATTGTCCTCCCCAGTATTGACTCTTCTTTCGACAATACTGATATGAAGTCGGTGGAGTTTTCTCGCAGGTCGTTTGAAAGTTCCCTGCGCCGTGCGGACCTCTGCCACTCTTACAACTCCATCTTCACCTTTGTAGACTTTTTATATCACCCCTATTGGCCACATACCTCTCGTAACATTGTTTTCATTTATCACCACAATTTCACCTATTCGAATATTGGGTTCATTTCCATTCCATTTCGTTCTATTGATCATTGTGGGAAGATATTCTTTCAACCAGCGACGCCAAAACAAATCAGCTAGATATTGGGAGATGCGCCACTGTTTCTTTGTAATAAGGTCCTGATCGGTGAATAATCCAGGAGTCATTATCTCAGAAGATTTTCCCAATAATATATCGTTGGGACAAATACTCACAGGGTCTTGATGATTCTCCGACACATGAGTGAGTGGTCGACTGTTGGCTATATATTCAGCCTCAGAAAATACTGTCTGTTTACCTCGTCCGTAGGATTTCTATCTCTCAGTATGGCTCTCTTGAAGCAGCCAATCATTCTTTCCCAGCATCCTCCCATGAAGGGAGAAAGTGGAGGAATTCTCTTGAAATATATTCCTCTGTTGGTCAACTCGTCGACTACGGAGCTCATTTCCAATTGGTCGAACGCTTCTAGAAGTTCACGGCTTGCTCCTCTTATATTTGTATTGTATTCTTGACAAAAATCTTCTTATAGCCATGATACATGAGTTGGTGCTGAGACTATGGGCAATTTCTACATGGATTGCTCTTACTGTCATGCATGTGAACAGTACCCCATAAAGCTTTTCAACTCTTCTTCCGATCCTCACTGAATATGGCCCAAAAAAATCTGTTGCTGAGAAGGGTTTTTCGTATTTAAGAAACCTTTCTTGAGGTAACTGACCCAATATAGGCTCTGAACTTTTTGCCATCCTTTTCCTACAAAACTGACAACTCTTGATGACTCTTTTTACTATAGTGCGAATTTTCGGAATCCAGAACTTTCTCCGTAGATCATTGATGATTGTTTCTATACCTTGATGACCATTTTTTTTATGAAAGTGCATTATCATTTTTTGAGTATACTCATGATCTCCATCTAGATCAACAGATTCTTTATCAATTTCTGCAGGAATGTTGTCCATTCGTAGAATTCTACTGCATACCCTCATGACTCCATCTGTGTCTAAAAAAATCGACATACGATGTAAGCGACCATCTCTATTGGATTTCTTTTCACGTAAATTTTTTATATCTTTGGGAAATTTTGAACACTGCACTGACTTCCACCAGAATTTCTCACTTCACGCCATCTGTTCACAAACCAAAAATTGATGAATTGGTGGATTCTTGCTGTAATTCTGAGCAGTTTTATCCATGTATAATGATCCCTAATGTCAGGTAATACATCAGATATGCAATTTTTGATATCTTTTTGGTTTCTCTCGTAAAATCATCTGCGACATTTTCTAAAGTTGGAACCCATCTCCACTGTTCAACTTCAGTGTGTTCCAGAATTTCTCCGACTCTGGCAGAAACGTAAGTTTGGAGTTTTTATCGCTATTAATCCAATGTAGAACCGTTCTCGAATCGGTCCAATAGAACTTCTTACTGATGTTGAAATTAAGATATTTTAGAGCTTCCATTGATAATCTTACACCCATCACTGCAGCAAGTAATTCAAGTTTTGGTATAGATAGCGATTTCAGATTTCTAGCCTTTAATGTTACCAGTACTACTTCATCGCCTTCTTCATATTTCAAATGGAGATAAACGGCTGATGCATACGCATCTTCACTGGAATCCAAAAATGTGTGTAATTCGATGGTCTCAGCTTTTTGCAAATGAAAGGAGTAGCAACGCGGAATTTCAATTTCCCTGACTTTTTCCAGTTGTTTCAACCAAACTAACCATTTCTTGAACATATTATCGGTGATGCTATCATCCCAACCTAGTCCTGCACGCCATATCTTTTGGAGAAGTATCTTCACCTTGATGATTATCGGTGACAACATGCCTATGGGGTCATACACCGACATGGCGGTCTTGAGAACTTGTCTTTTCGTAGGAATTTTGACACCATCTGATATTTCTTTCGGAATCTTATTGAATTTTAGTTTGAATATGAAGCAATCATTGCATGGATTCCACATCATTCCCAGAATTCTCTCTGGATTTGAGTTTTTGTCGACTTCAGTTCAGTGCTCAATTTATTGTCTGCTATGAGCTGTTTTGGAATATTGTTTAATAATACAGAGGAATTCGATATGAAATTACGAATTTCAAAGCCTCCTTTGCCATGAATTCGGATTACGTCGTTTACCAACTGAATGGCTTCTTCTTCTACTACTCAACTGGAAAAAATTAGAAACCAAGATGGTAGTATGGTTAAAGGAGAGAAATGCGTTTTAAAGAGATGGAAGGAATACTTCCACAGTTTATTTGAGAAAGAGAATACACAACTACTGGCCCCATTTGGAGACATGAGTGAAAGTTGTAATGAAAGTGAAATTAGTACAACAGAAATTGTGAAAGTGTTGAACAGTATAAAATTGGGTAAAGCTGCTGGTACGACAGGATAACAGTTGAAATGCTGATGGCTGGACAAAATGTGGTAACTAGTCTGCTGTATTGCCTTTTTAACCTTTATTGGAGGATTGGTAGAGTCCCAGACGACTGGTGCAAGGCTGTTATCGTGCCACTTTACAAGGGAAAAGGTTCGCAGCAGTACTGTAAGAACTACCGAGGTATTAGTTTACTTAGCTTAGTCGGCAAACTGTATGCAAAGATATTGATTTATAGAGTGAGGAATGAAACTAAAACTAAGGCGTGACTATATGTATGTATGTAATAGACTTATTCTTTTGCCATATTAATACAAAGACATTGTTTTGACAATGAAACAACATTAAAGTGATTTACTGACATTTTTACCATTTTTGTGTGTTTAATAGACTTAATTTAAGAATGATAAAATTATTTTTATTCTTAAGGATAGTTTAAGCAGGTAGGGAATAAGAACAATTTATTTAACTTCTTTGAGAGTGTTCAAATTCATTGTTAATTTTTGTTACAGTACAGATTTAGTGCCCTGCTGCTGGTCAAAGTGAAGTTTAACATGCGATAAAAGTGTGGTTGAAGCACGCGAAGCAACGAATGCAAAAGAAGCCTGTTGCTTCTGTCCAACATGAAATGTAGCAATGTAATTTACGTAGCATAAACTATTTCGTGTTCATTTTTATAGCTTATAACTTATATTTTTTTAAGAATATTTCATTTTTTTATTTTTATAATATATTATGCAAGTTGGTCAATAAACGCTGACCCAATATATTAAGTGGTTTTTTTATTCAGAGTGGATTTCATTTTGAAATGATAGATCGAAACATTCTATTGGAAAAATTAAATGATTATGGTACTAAACTTAAACAATGATCATAGCGCCAGAATACAAGTTGTGAAATTTAAATTTAAATGCTATACATTTAAATATAAATATAAACAGTGAAAATACAGAAATAGTATCTGAAATTAAATATCTTAGTTTCATTATTGACAGCTCTCTGGCATTTAATAAACATGCTAAATATATTATTAAGAAAATATCAAAAAACTATTTTTCTTTTCCAGAATTTTGAATTGCTTGAGCACATATGCCAAAATAACTTACATACATACATATAGTCACGCCTTTTTTTCCGTAGGGGTAGGCAGAGACCACTTCCTTCCACTTCCGCTACAGTTCTTACACACATCTTTTACTTCCTCTACTTTCATCAGTGCCCTCATACATGCTCGTCGGTTGTTGGTACTATTGACCTGACCTTTCTTCAAAACAATATTGATCTGATCGAGATATGTTCGCCGAGGTCGACCTCTACCAATTTGTCCACACTCGCCTTATAAATTTGTTTCGTCAATCTTCCTTCATCCATCCTTTCTACGTGTCCAAACCATCTAAGCATTCCTTTATCTATCTTTGTAACCACATCTTCTTTTACACCGCAGCGCTCTCTTATCTCACTATTCTTTACTTTATCCAACCGATTCATTCCGGCTATACTTCTCAGACTACTCATCTCCGCAGCATTAATCCTATTTTCATGCTTCTTCTGCCAAACCCAACATTTACTACCATACATAAGTGTAGGAACCAACACACCTCTATGCACAGCCAGACGTGCTTTTTGACACATTCTGGCTGTTCATAAAGCTATGCAGTGCCCCATTAATTTGTTTTCCTGCCAACACCCTTCTCTCAATGTCACTGTCATACTTTCCATCTGTCGTAAACTTTGAACCCAGGTATACAAACTCATTTACTTGTCCACTCTTTCTCCCTTAATCAAAACTTTACAGTTTGTCATGCTTTCTTCTCTTTCAAAAATCATTACTTTCGTTTTGCTTACATTTATTTTCATCCCTTTGATTTTCTGGGCATCATGCATAACATTAACCATCGCCTGCAACTTCTCTTTAGATGACGCTAATATAGCTTGATCATCGGCGTAAAGAAGGCATTTGACAATCAAATCATTCATTTTCAATCCATATGCACTATTTTTCAAATCTTTTAAACAATCGTCTATGTATAAGTTAAACAGCCATGACGAAGCCACACATCCCTGTCTCACACCTTTTTCGATGTTAAACCAGTCCGTGCAAGCTCCGTTTATCCTGACACAAGCAGTGGAATCCTCGTAAAGTGATTTCAGTGCTCGTATTAAACTACCGCTCACCCCAAACATAGACAATGTCGACCATAATTCACTCCTCACCACTCTGTCATAGGCCTTTTCCAAGTCTATAAAAGCGCAATAGACCTTCTGATTTCTAGCCAAAAACTTTCGACCATACCTTTTAATGAAAAGACCTGATCATATATAACAATAACAACTTACAATAGCATTATCCAACCTTATTTCGACTATTGTGCCTCTTCACTGTTCTCACTCAATTTCACTCCAGTGGTTGTCAGTAAAGAGACTTTATTTTTCAACAATAGTTATTATTTTTAAGATTCTAAAGGGTTTTCAACCAACTTATTTGAATGATTTCGTGATTTTAAACAAAGACATACATCATTATAACACAAGGCATAATAACAATTTCCACACACACATAACAAACTTGACACGATGTTTGAATAACTTATTTTTCAAGGGTTTGAATGATTTAAATAAACTACCCACACATTTGAAAGAGTCAAATACTGTTGTAAGGTTCAAAAAAGGGTTTATTGTCTATTCTAGATGAGTTAGTTTAGTTTTTAAGACCATTTGTGTCTTTAATGATTATGTAAAATGTTTTTTTTAAATTAGATTTATCTATTTCAATAAATTACTGCTACTTTATACTGGTGAAAAGTGATATCTAGTTATGGTCCCAAGGGGATATCCACTGGATGTCCGCGGTGGACGTTCGAAGTCAGTACAAAGTTGTGACATTAGTGAGGCACTTGAACATCCATAGGACGTCGGGATATCTAATTATGGTTCCAAGTGGATGTCCAATGGATGTTCGAAGTCAGTACAAAGTTGTGACGTTATTGTGTCCCTTGGACGTCGTGATATCTAGTTATGGTCCCAAGGGGATATCCGTCCGTGGTGGACGTTCGAAGTCAGTACAAATTTGTGCCATTAATGAAGCACTCGGACGTCCATAGGACGTCGAAATATCTAGTTATGGTCCCAAGGGTATGTCCATTGGATGTCCGCGGTGGACGCTCGAATTCAGTTCAAAGTTGTGACATTTGTGCGTCCCTTGGTCGTCCACTGTACCAGAGAAGGACTTCTATGCATGTCCATAAGGTCTGAAGAAGACGTCCCATGGATGTCCATAGGACTACTTTGTGCTATTGGGGAAAGATAGAATAATTTTTTTTATTAAATAGTAAACGGAAGCTGTTACTGTAATAAACAAACGTTTTACAAGTTCATTAATTTTGTTTTAATTAATACATGACCGAAAAATGAAACAAATGCATGTGCAATATTTTAGATAACTTAATATGCAAGTTGTATGTATATTTACTCCATAATAATGTATTAGATCATTGTTTACTTTTACTTCAACCTATAACAATGATATTTTTTTAATAACCCCATATTTTCCTTCTCAATGTTCAAAAAACAGTATGAAATCACAACAAAGTATTATAATAAGTTCACAAAAAATCAATCACAATCACTGTTTATATCACTACAGTTTTTTAGGTTATATTTAGTAAATTATTTTGGACTACGTAAATAGTTTCAAAACTACTTGAGTCACCCCAAAATATTAAATTTTTCAACTTGGCGCACTTCACTCCGCTAAATTCATATCATACACCTTTGCTACGTTAGCGCCATTCTGGTCGGTTTTTGAACTGTAAGAGTTCACAAGTGGAGACTTTTTCAACTTGTCCCCTTGCCCCTACCCTCCATAGTAGGGTCTGTGGTAGATTGAACTAATATTGTTAGGCAGGGCCGTCACGTGAGCAGGGCAACTGGCCCTGTTTTCCAACTACCGAGCATAATGCGAGTCTGTGTCGCACAAAGCCGTAATGTGCTGATGTTTAATTGGAGCAACCATTAGTTTTTAAGTCTACCAGCAGAGTGCACTAGGCTCAGTGTTGGGAGAAAGAAACACTTATTAATTATAAATGTAGACATAAAGTTGTGTATAACAATTGATTGATAATTTTTGCAATGTTGACAAAAATATATTCCTGTTAAATAAATTTGTTTAGAGTTGTGGTTATGAAAATGAACATTCATCCACATTTAATATGCAGAATAGGAAAAAAAGTAAAGTAGCCGATGTCGTACCTGCATCCATACATATTTTTTTAACAAAGTTTTAATTTACTTTTTATTCTTTTTATAAGATTACTTTAAAAGGAATAGAAATTATCTCAACAATAACAAAAAATTATTAACAAAAATGTAAATAAAATTTTTATCAACGCTAACTTAAAAGAAAAAAACATCTTATATTTTATACTACCGAGTTGGTATCCGTCGCGCATTACGCTAAAGCAGTACTTAAACTGCCCGATTGAGCGAGGCATTGCTGTAGTTGGAACATCCTATATTGAGCATTATGCCGCACAATGCGCTCTTGTGCTGTAATAGCCCCGGGCGCCACAAGAGGAGCGTCGTGGCAACGACAAAAAGAAAACAACAAAATTTGAAAATATGAGTTAGATGTACATAACGTATTTTTTACAGTTAGGTATAACTTTTGAATATTAAGTTGTAGATATGTATTTATTGAACAAATAAATATTTGACACCAATAACTTTATATTTGCCAAGTCATCCCAAAATAAAGATTTGCTCAAATCGAGCACCTGGATTTGCTTGTATAAAGTTAATAATAAACTACTGTGGGCCTTAAGTATGTACACACTCGCTGTCGTATTGCGCTGTTCTATTTTTCTTTCACATTATTAATTTGTACTCAATTAATAACGTCTATAGTATTTTTTGTGATTGTTAAGATTTTCTACCCTTACCAAACCTATAATAATTTGATTTTCAATACAATTTTATTAAAATTGTTTAAATAATTTTATTTCTGGTATTTTTGTAAGGTAATCCGATTAGCTCTTTTGGACACAAAAACACAGACAGTGACGCAACTTTGCTAACGAGCGATTGGGCACGATGCGGCTTGGAACTTGTCCAACCCCATTATGTTTATTATAGTTTTCTTCTACTTATTTGAGTGCTCATTCGTTAACTATCCGTCAGCGATCATTTTGTCAATTTGAACCTTTGAAATAGCTGCCCTGAAAAGGCCGGTTGTTATGGTACCAAACCAAGTTCTCAAATTCTTTAACAAAGAAATTCTCCTCCTGTCCTAGGACTCTCCCCTGGAGAACCAGCTGTGGGAGCTCATAACGTTTCCCATCCCGCATCATGTGCCTTTGACCTAAGTACTCAAGCTTCCTAGTCTTGATCTTCTTTATGATCTCCACAACTTTATTTATTCTCTCGAGCACTCTAACATTTGTGACGTGGGCTGTCCAAGATATTTTAAGTATTCGCCGATATAGCCACATCTCAAATTCCTCAAGCTTTTCTGTGGAGTATTGAGTGAATGTCCATGATACTGCTCCATAAAGCAGCACTGGGAACACGTAACGGCGAAGTATTCTTACTTTTGTTGATAGATTAAGGCCGTGGCTTTTAAAAAGGTTGACATTTTTACAAACGCCGCTCTGAAGTTTTCAATTCGGCATTTAATTTCATGAGAATGGTCCGAATCTTCGTTTATTGTTGTGCCTAGGTACGTATATGAAGCAACTCTTTCGATGTGCTGGTTTCTGATAGTAAGTTGGCACGGTACATTGGTTCCTTTTCGGATTATCATGAATTTGGTCTCATCTATGTTCAGCGTTATACCGTATTTTTCACTGGTATCTTTTACTCTTGTCATGAGTTCTTGTAGGCTTTCAATATTGTCAGCAAATACTACAGTATCATCTGCGTACCTTATATCAATCGTTGGCCGTTTACAGATATTGCCATTTCTATGTCATCTAGGGCTTTTTTTAAATATCTCTTCTGAGTATAGTTCGGTTTTCTTATAAAGCGTGATGTCTTAAAAAAACTAAAAAACACGCTTTTAGAGTTAATCAAACTAAAAAATAATTCTTGACATAAGTATAAAATTACTGACGAGAAAATTAATGTCACTGTTCTAAAAGCGTGGGGTGCTTTCATTCCGAAACGCAGAGTTACTTTAAAAATGTCATCAGCCTTTACTCTCTAATTTTGCGACACTTTTCCATAAATCGATAGATTTAAATACCATAAATAAATAAATACTTGTTACAATACCGTTAACCTCTTTTTAAAAATTAGAAAATATACCACCACAATGACACATTTTTTAGAGACATTTTAATTAGTTAAAAATCAAAGAAAAAATATTGTTTAATTGACACACAATTTAATTAACAAATAATATAGAAATTGCCATCATCAGGCATAATCCTGAGATCCAAGGAGATTTTCTTTCGCCTATTCTTGAACATTTCCAAAATGTTTTCATAATTCTATAAAATAAACAAAAAGCATTAATTTTATCTAATTAGTTTACAATGACTTAAAATTAAAGACCCAAAAATTTTTAGGGATTTACTTTTTATGAAATAAAATGAGTTTAAATAAAATTTATACCAATAGATTATCTTCTTCTTCCTTCTTTAATGTAAGCAATTTGCTTGTTTTTCTTCGTATCCTCTGCCGTTCAATTATTAGAAAGGTTGTCGCTCCATCTTTTGCGGGGTCTTCCAACGCTTCGTCGCCCTAAGGGCGACTTGTCTCTAGTTATTTTGACCATTCTGTCGTAATTCATCCGGTCTATGTGTTCGTTACACTCTCTCTTTCTATTCAGTAACCATTCATTTACATTGTCTATTTTACATGTTCTTCTAATGTCCTCGCTTCTCTCCCTGTCAAAAAGTGTTTTTCCAGCGATCCTGCGCACTATTTTCATTTCGGTGGTTTCTAATATTCCCTTTGTGTTCGATGTATCTGGTCTAGTTTCCGCTGTGTATGTTAATATAGGTCGGATGACCGCCTTATAGATTCGGGATTTGGTCTTGATTCCGATATATTTGTTTCGGAGGATTATATCGTTCAGGTAAGCTGAGGTTCGTGCTGCTTTTGCCGCTTGGTTTCTTACCTCCGCCTCGATGTCACCGTATCCTAATATTTATATGACTAGGTAGTTAAATTTCATCTTCTGTTGTATAATTGTATCATCCACAACCAGTTTGCATCTGATAGGTGTTTTTGAAGTGGTCATGCATTTCGTCTTTGCTGCAGATATCTTCATTTTTAGACTTTTTGCCGTTGTGCTGAATTTGAATAGTAATCTCTGTAGGTCATTAGCATAGGATTTTGACGTCTTTGTTCCCCATTTTAGACCCTTTCAGGTTACGAGTGCTTTTTATTATTTTGTCCATAACGATGTTGAACAATAAGGGGCTAAGGGAATCTCCTTGTCGAATACCACTACTTACAGGAATTTCTTCGGTAGTTGTGCCATTAATTTTGGCTTGTATTTTGTTTCTCTGGTAAATATTTTCGATGGTTTTTATGATGTTGTATGGGATTTGCCTGTTGTATAGAAGGTGTACCGCGTCCTCCAGTTGTATTCAGTCAAACGCCTTTTCCAGGTCTATAAAACACACGAAGGCTGGTTTGTTATACTCGATGGATTTTTCAGTTATTTGTCGCAGGACAAATATCGAATCAGTACAAGATCTTCCTGATCTGAATCCTTGTTGTTCATCGCCCAATGTGGTGAGTTCATTTATTTTATTTGTTATAATCTTTGTTACTAGCTTTAAGGTTGTATTTAGAAGGTTTATACCTCGGTAGTTTGCGGGTATCTTTTTGTCTCCTTTTTTAAACAGTAAGATTGCGGTACTTAGGCGCCATTCGTCCGGAATTTTTTCATGTAAAAGGATTTTGCGAATTATGGCTGTTAGCCATTAAATGAATACACCAAGAATACACGAATATTTATAAATTCTGGACATTTCTAACTTATACGCTGACATAACCAATTCATCGATATTTTGAGTATGCTTCTGCTTCATCCATAATAACAGTTTGATTGTAACAAAATACAAATTTATCTTAAAATTATATTAATGATTTAATTTTAAAAATATTTATGTTGAGCGACAAAAATAATTTTAATTACATTTATTTGTTGTAATACCTAAAGTTAAAGAGAAAGCAATGAAATCTTAAATTTCACAGTTTGTGAACACCTGAAGGTGACACCAGCACCAGCCAAAAGCGAAGTAAAACGCCTTTTGGCGACACTGGCACAAGACTGGAGTAAGAAAACACCTTAAGGTACTTAGGCGCCATTCGTCCGGAATTTTTTCATGTAAAAGGATTTTGCGAATTATGGCTGTTAGCTGCTGTTTCAGGCTTCTCCCACCGTATATAAGAAGTTTATTTGGAATACCGCCTGGGCCTGGACTTTTTTTGTTCTTAATTTTCATTAATTTCATTATTGTAAATTATATTAAATAAAAATGTACTGATACTATAAAATGTTAAAAATATACAGAATTCTTTTTAAAATTCATTTTATTACACCATGTAATTAAAAAGGGACGTTTACAAGAAAAGTATATTAAGCTTTTCTTACATATAGTCTTGCCTTTTTCCCGTAGTGGGCAGAGACCACTTGGTTCCTACACACTTCTTTCGCTTCTTCTACTTTCATCAGTGCTCTCATACATGCTCGTCGATTGTTGTTGGTACCCTTAACTTGGCCTTTCTTTAGTCGATTTTTCCATTCACACTCGCTTTATAAATCTGTTTGTTGACGATGCTGAGTAAACTAATGCCTCGGTATTGCTGCGAACCTTTTCCCTTGTAAAGCGGCACGATAACGGCCTTGCATCAATCGTCTGGTACGCTACCGCTCATCCAACAAAGGTTAAAAAGGCTTTCCAGCCTTCAGAATTTCAACCGTAATCCTGTCGTACCCTGCAGCCTTACCCAATTTTATACTATTCAACAAATGTCTCTTAATCCCTGAAAAACTATAACGCTACAACAAGAAAAAAGCTAGATAAGCTGGTCAGATCAGTGCATGAGTCTTTTTCTCTCCGCACAGTCCGAAATAATCGTTTTGGCAGCACTTGTGGTGACTTCAAAGACTGGTTCTGGTCATGTGAACGCATATTCGGTTTCCTATTTTGCGAGGTTGTCGGCTTTCTCGTTGCTCTCCACCCCTGGTACTCAAGTACCCACAGCAGAGTTACTCTTTTGTTTGCACCAAGGCACTCCAAGGATTCAATGCAATTCTTTACAAGCTTAGAATTTATATCTTGTTGGTGCTTAATGCTTTTAGAGCAGCCTGGCTGTCTGAAATGATACTAATGTTTTTGTTCACTAGAGGTCTGTTAGTCAGCTCTCTTGCATACAATTCGATAATGAAGACTTCAGCCTGAAAGATTGTAGCATCCCCGAGTTGCTTCCGATCCCACAATTTCAGCAGTCACCACCAAGATCTATGAGTTCCGAAGAAACTCGCAGACAATAAGAAAGTGCTGAGATCTTCCTGAAAAAAGCATGCAAAAGTCCTCACAACACTCCTAATACAGAAACTTTGATAGAAAAAAAAGAGAGAAGAGGAAGGAAAAATGAAAACAAATGTGGTGCTAAAACAAATTCAGGAATAAAGAAGGCAAAGAAAAGACCGGCTAAAGCTTTTATAAAAAAAAAGTAAAAAAGAGAGTTCTTCAAGAAAATAATAATGAAAGTTCGTCGCGACGACGTACGCGATGATGACGATGATACCAACATCGAAGAATAAGTGTAGGCTAGCGACGATTATGGCCGGAACAATGGAATTTGGTACAGGTGCGTTCAGCGTGGGCACTCTTACTTCAAACGTTCACAATTGAGTGTTACGTTAAATACGTTCCATGTTTAATAGTTTCTTCGCAAATCATTTGAAGTTATCACTTCTGTCGCGCGTCCTGAGACGCACACCCTTATTTTTTTAATTGTTTATTGTACCTTATTTTTCGTAAATATTGATCTCATTGTTTGTGATTATCATAGAATAATACCTGAAGTTAGATTTTTCTTATAGTTTTTAAATAAAAGGTTGATTTTGCACTAATTAGTTACAATTACATTACACATCTCGCTTCTTCTGCAGCTACCAAAAACTTCACAAATGGCAACGATTTTTAAAAATAAAAATGTATTGCATGGAGGCTGAGTGAAAAACTTGAGCAAATCTTCTGTAAAAATTAAAGAATTTTTAGGTCCATGACTTTTGTTTGCTCATTTCATGTAAACAAATGCAATTTGTAATAAGATGCTAAATCTATTCCATTTTTAATCCGTAACACAGCTTACAGTTTTAAATGAATACACCAAGAATACACGAATATTTATAAATTCTGGACATTTCTAACTTATACGCTGACATAACCAATTCATCGATATTTTGAGTATGCTTCTGCTTCATCCATAATAACAGTTTGATTGTAACAAAATACAAATTTATCTTAAAATTATATTAATGATTTAATTTTAAAAATATTTATGTTGAGCGACAAAAATAATTTTAATTACATTTATTTGTTGTAATACCTAAAGTTAAAGAGAAAGCAATGAAATCTTAAATTTCACAGTTTGTGAACACCTGAAGGTGACACCAGCACCAGCCAAAAGCGAAGTAAAACGCCTTTTGGCGACACTGGCACAAGACTGGAGTAAGAAAACACCTTAAGGCGACGACTGGTACTGAAAGTGTTATTGTGAGACCAGAAGCTCTTATTCAGAAAAAACCTCTAAAAAATAATATTGCACCTCAATTTTGCCAGTTGCTGTGTTAGAATAAAGAAATTGTTTTTCTCTGAGGAATTAAATAACAACATACATATACAATCATTGTGCAAAATTAAATAATATATTCAACATATTATTCTCATTTAATAGGTATGAGCATGTATGAGAGCACTGATAAAAGTAGAGGAAGCAAAAGATGTGTGTAAGAACCGTAGCTAGTGGAAGGAGGTGGTCTCTGCCTATCCCTACAGGAAAAAGGCGTGACTATATGTATGTATGTAATAGGTATGTATATTTTAAATAACAAACTTCTCTATCATGAGTAAACTTTTTTATAATAAAAAAAGTAATTAGTTGTCATGCAGCTTGTTAATTGCATAACCACAAAAACCATATAAGTAATAGGTTGTGAAAAATTTAAATTAAAAAAAATAATTATTTATTCTATCATTGATAGTTTTTAAAGGTAATAGAAATAATTGGTTTTATAATAGTATATTCTTGAACGAGCGTATAATGATGGCTATTATTCTCGAGGATGAAAATTTTCGAAACGAGGCAAGTTTTGGAATCATCTGAGAGAATAATAGCCATTATACGCGAGTAGAAAACTATAATTTCTCTACAACCTCCGCAGACTATCACTATCACTCGTTAAAATCTCCATCTTATTGTCATATTCGAATAGTCGAGATGACAGTTCATCAGAATGAACATGACATTCACGATATCGAGTTATAGGAGCAGAGCCCAATTATGAAAAAGTTGTTCTATTGACGCTTTCTCATTGGTCTCAGCCTGTTGGATCCTGAATATTAAAATTGGTGATTGGTTGTCAGCTGTTGAATAATGTATTAGGATCCAACATATCTAAGGAATCATATCCATTCATTAATAGATAAAGCATATGTAATTGTTGTAGAATCCTATGGTAGTAAAAAGACTTTTATTGTCTAGTCCAGTTGTAAATCTTTTAAATTAATATTTGCCAGTTTATTACCACTTCTTTTTAATCTCTGCTATTATAGCTGTCAATTCTGGCTAATTATGCCTATTTATGATCTAATTAAGGAAGACTCTTGTGTAAAAGATACAGATTTGTCAGCAAATAAGTTGACCAAATTTAAATCTTATGTAAACTAAACTTTAATTGTGTATGTGTTTATAGCAGTAATAAAATCATAAGCATCAACCTTACACTAGCTATAAGAAAAAGTAATGTTTGCTTTGATTACCTGTTTGTTGCTGTCAAAATTTTTAAAAAATTGAATGGATTGTGATGAAAATTAAGATAAAAGTGAAAATGGCTTTTATTGTCTTAAAAAAAATATTTTTGTGAATTCAACACTAAAATAAATAAGGCTTGTCTTGGTTGCTTTGCTACGACTTGAGCTACCAAGAGCAGTAAATTTATTGAAATTGTACCAAATATAAAAGGAAGACAATAAAAAAATCAGTATGGTGGTATCTATTAAAGATTGCCAACAATAAGTGCAGCAAAACCTTTATTTTTGTTATAATTTCGTTTTTTGTTAATAATATGTACAGCATGAATTTTATAATTAAATAACATACTATTAATTTGCAAAATACCATTTTTTACTACCAAAGTACTATGTGACACTATTTACAACAGGATTTAAAAGTGAGATTAATTTATTACTATTAATTAAATACTAATACAACAATTAATTTATATTATTGATTATTAAGCAAATTTGTCTTTACTCACCCTGTTCTATTTTTATCCAGTACGGATGGAAAAAGACCTCTTAAGTAAGTACACGTACACAATATTAATAATGCAACTGTGAGTAAACTTTGAAAATTGAATATAGCGGACTGAAAAAAAAACAGAACGAATGTTTTTTTTTAAAAATAACTATGCAATAAACTACGTACATACCATTTTGTTTTTTTTATAAAATCTGTATTTATTTGGATTTAAGTCTCGGTATTCTTCTCTTCTTCATATTCATTGTAAAGGCGTGTTCACATGTCACAAATACACTATAGTCATGGCGACACGGCGTATAAAACAACCAGCCACAGATGCAACCAGCAGCAAAGAATACACCAGCATTTTGTGTATACCAAAGAATACACCAGGATCTCGTTGTATACTGTGCCAGCACTCATGCCACTTTTTCTATCTAAAAATATAAATTTGACCTCGCTTATTAGAGATGGGTAGTTCGCGAACGAACTATATAAAAGAACCGTTCTTAAATGTGAACGAACTAGTTCGTTAAGCTCAGTTGAAATAGTTCATTTCAAACTATTATGAGCGTGGTAGAATCGATGTTTCGTTGAACTAAACAGTCCGAATACGAATGTGAGAAACCAGGATTGGATTAAAGAACGAATGAACGGACCGAAATTGAACTAAATGAAATGATCGCATAATCTAACCTTGACATTTTGATACAAAATTTTCTTCTAAAAAGTTTAAAGAACTAGTTCAACAAAGTGAACTAATCCGGAAGAACTAGTTCTTTAAATAGAACGAGGACTACCCATCTCTACCGCTTATGTCAATTTTGGCTAGGTTGTGTCAGGAACGTATTAGGATGAATTTATGAAATACAAATAATTGTTTACTTTAGTTTTTTTTTTATCAAAATTTTGATAAGAATGGAATATAATAAAAAAAAACACTTATAAGAAAACAAGTACATTTAAATTTTGGTAAATATTTACATTGGCGGCTTTTGCGAAACATGGCTCCAAATTTTTATGGCATGTTTTTTATCAATACCGAATGATATTTTATGCAATATTGAGAAGGAAATTGCTCCAAATTATCATTAGCCTAACCTTACTTAACGTACTAACCTAACATCAACAGTACCTAATAAAGAACTTTGAAAATGCACCTCCTTTATATTACTACCTACATACTAGTGTCATCAAAATTTGGAGCCATTTTTTGCAAAAGTCGCGATTGTAAATACCTGGCTTATTGCAAATATCTCGGTTTCTATTGCAAATATGCCAAAACTGATTAAGACCAATTTTATAGGCATTTTTAATACCTACATCTTTTGTTTGAGATTGTTTTCCGTATCTTTTTACGTTTTTGAGATATTTTCATTTTTTAGGGGTCCAAAGACTTCCCCCTCCTCAATATTTCATAAAATTTTATTGTATATATTTTATTTTATTGATAAAAAACACGCCATACAAATTTGAAGCCATTTTTCGCAAAAGCCATGATTGTAAATATTTACCCTATTTTCTTCCACATTCACTGAAATGTCTTTAAAAATTAATATTTGAAAAAATTATATTAAATATGTGTTTTTTCTTATTTCTTATTCATTTCAACTCAATAATTTCGTGCTTGATTTGGTCAGCGTAGGTCAGCGTAGCATAATTCATTTATAAATAATTCTTTAAAGAAATGAACAGTTAAGCCCCATTTGAATTGCAAACATCCCACATGATCCCACTTTTAATAAAGGTCAATAAATTTAATATAACTGGGAATGTGCGAATCGTTAACTTCACATTTCAAATCGCATTAAACGCCATCTGTGATAATACTTTGGAACGAAAATTAATCACGTGGCTATATTTCCAAATCTTCCATTGACGTGCACATCTTGTTCGGTTACTTATCTCTCGTATTTTTATGAGCATACTAGTAGAAATGTTATGGAACAGGTAAAAATTGAGAACAAGTTCTAACTATTCCGTTCTTTTTTTAGAACCTGTTCCTGTTCTTTCTTCCTATACTCCCTTTCACCGGGATATTTGGTATAGGTGAACTGAACTGAACTGAACAGGCGTTCTGGTGTTTTTATTTCACCATACAAAATTCTAAACTCCTTAAACAATACAACTAACAATACATTAAAATGCAAGTTATCTATACGTATAAAGGAAGGTAAATAAAAAATTAATATTTACAGGTATTAAAATGAAATAAAGTACACGTATACGCAACGGACACATCGTACTTTATTTCGTCTATTTTATAAATATTTCTATGGCTCTGATGATTAAAGGACCCACCTCATTTTTTTAAAGTGTTAACATTTTTAATTTACAAAAGTAAAAGTTTTTAATTATTTTGAATCTGAATTTTATTTTATAAATACCCATCCAAGTACCCAATCATATTGTTAATTTAAAATATGCTACTTCAAAATCATATAGTCACGTACGTTAAATAACAACCAATCTCAGCTTAGCAGTATCGCGCTTGTCGTCTATCGTGTCGTTCTCCGATGGAACTGTTCAGTTCAGTTTAAAGAACAAATTCACGGAACAGTTTGCATTAACCTGTTCCGAGGAACCTATTCCGTTCTTTCTGTAACAACTCTACATACTAGCTGGCTATGCTTTAGGACGAAGACCGATTAAAGAAGAAAGAAGAAGAATATCTATCCTCTCACTTCTCACTATAGTGTCTACCTCTGCCAGCCATGTTGACCTATACGAGACTGAAATTTTAGACTTTTGCTAGGACTTAAGAGTAACTTTGTCTAAATAAAAATATGCCCAAGTGTGATATTAAAACTAGATACATACCGGCTACATTTGCATGGACGTTGCTCATAGTTGCCACTTCTTTATTTTTTTACTATCCGTAAGTTATTTATGAAATGTTTATCCATCCAAATATAGCTATTCTTTACTCATTTTAGGGCCCAGTATTACTTAGTGGATCATCCATGGGTTCCAGCGTACCAAGCGGTTATTACTTTTTTTGTTTTAGCGAATTTTACGTTAGCAACGTTTATGGATCCTGGGGTTATCCCAAAAGGTAAATGTAAATTTTATTTTCAGTGCTTTTGAAAATTGTTTTTATTAATTGGTACGAACTTACCCTAAGTTAATAATTTTTTGTAATTCAAGTAAATGGGTCTGCTATAGTGAAATATATATTATGTACTTTTAATTAAGTTAGTTGTTCCACTCACTTGAGAGACTTATCTTGTCACTTTATTTCATTACCAAATTAAATATATTTATTAAAATTATTAATTAAATAATACCAAATATGCTTTTACTTATGGTACAAATAAAAAGTTATTTTAAACAATTATTAAATTTTAAATCAACATTTAAAAAGTAGAGTGAAATTTCTCCATAACGGACACCAATGGGGAAAAATAATTGTCTGTTGTGTAGAGTGGTCGATAAATCAGTTAAAATAAAAAAGAGGTTTCTATTTGTATGATCTTTAATTATACATTTTGTGTTTGCATATATATAAATAAAATGCAAATATACACAAATACTTATATAAAAAAGAAAGGTTGTATTACTTCTTAAAAAAATATCATTAATGTTGGTTTGTTTTTGTTTGGACATTATTTTTGACAATTTCTGACTCAACATTTAGAATTACATCTGATATTTTTTAACTTACTATTGCATCACCTTTATATATAAAATATAATTCCAAGTATCTTAATTTTAGGTAAGCATCATTTATATTACTCATAGTTGTAGTAAGTTTTTTTTTTTTTGTCACTCTCATCAGAAATATTGGATACCTGTTCATTTTCTTTAAAATCGCTAACGCAAGTAGCTAAGTTTACTTCAGGATTTTCCATCAATAGAGCTGCATCAATCTCCACATAGTTCATAAAATTTTCAGCTCCATTTTGCAAAAGGTTGATAATGGTAAAATGTCTTCCAGCTCTAGTAGCTCTAGATTTTCCTCAATTTCTTCCTCATTACTACCGTTTCTTAAAAAACTGCACCCAATGAAACACTCTTTAGTTGTTTTGCTTGAAACGTTTTTTCATACTGCCACTATCTAAATTAATGCGTTAGCAAGAGTTATGGACTTCTCCAGTTCTGCCGTTGATAAAAACATTCTAAAGGTGATAACATTATTCTCATCAAAAATTTTCTATATAGGGATTTAAAGTTTTGATTATACCTTGGTCTAGCGATTGACATTGGGGGCAAAAAAATTAATGATATGTTGGATAGCTGAATATCTGGATGGTGTGTTGCATTGTCTGAGAACAAGATAATTTTCATTTTTTGATGTATTTTTCTGTCAAATTTGTGCAGCCAATCTATCATGATATCTCTGGTCATCCAGATCTTCTTGTTGTAGTACCAGTCGATTTGCAGTTTAACAACATAAAAGCCTTTAATTTTTACTTTTACCAACCTCCAAAGGTTTTTCTTTTTCCTCATTTAGATTTGCACACAATAATACTGTCAGTCTTTCCTTAGCAGATTTACCCCCAGTGTTTTTTTTCATTACAAAATGTAAAAGTTTTACTTGGTAAGGCTTAATAATAAAGACCAGTCTCGTCAGCTTTAAAAATTTCTTGAGGTGAATAATCACTTAATATATTTGGCAGTTTTCTTTGCCACTCTGAAATGTTGTCATTGCAGCTTTTCTAGATATTGCTCTAAATTTAATATTATGTCTCGAGCAAAACTGGTTGAGCCAACCATTAGAAGCTTTAAAATTTAAATTAAACTCTTTAGCAGCCTCTAAAACTTTTTCTTAAATTATGGTCCAGATAATGGAGTGTTTTTACTTTTCACTGTACAAAACCAATCATACACTATAGAATCGATGGCAACACTTTCAGTTTTAATTCTCTCTTTTTGTTGTAGATTTCTATTTTTTCCATTTTTCTTTAAAATGTCACTAACTTGAGTCTGTCCTATTTGAAACATTTTGTCTAAAACAAACACTATAATTATTTTTTTCAGGCACCTCTATCACTGATATTTTGTTTTTCAAACTAAAAACTTTCTCTTAGCTGAAGACATTGTACAAAGTAATCAGATTATCGCAACTAAATTAGGAATGTGCAAAGGATGAATAAACTCTAAAGTGGGTTTCTTCATATCAAACTCAAAGTACCTACCTACTTATATAATTAGTTATGGCTGCAATATGTTATTTGGGTTTCTCAAGCCGCCATTTATAATTGCCTTTATTGTCCAGTGTCAGCAGCTTGGTAAAATTACAAGAATTACATAGAAAAAATATGGATAAATTTTGTTTGAAGTCATAGTGAGGAGGGTCCGTTGTTCAGGGATGTCTTAGCTTATTTACACACATGCAATGTTAGGTACCCTGAAAATTGTCTGTTCAGGAAAGGTTACCATTGTGTATAGGTGTCCGGTAACAGAAGTTTTACTGTATTTGCTGTACTTAATGAAAGATTTTTATTAATGTTATCACCCTGAATATTTTAATATTTTTTTATTTTTCCTGATAATTTACGTTTAATTTCCTACAATACTTATGGTTTACACATTAAATGGGTTTTTGTAGAATCACACTAAAGAAATGGATTAAAAAATTTTTTGCTGAGCTTTTTTTAGTAAAATATTTCTAAACATATTCTGTCATCAATGTTATCTGACTTTGTAACTAACTACTCAATGTGAGCATAATGTGGTGAAAATATCTAAAGCTCTGCTAATATACTTCTCTGCTCATTTAAGAGTTGATTTGTCAGGAAAAAAATAATATCAAGAGCTATATTTTTATTTCTTGTAAAACTTTTTACAAATTAGCATGATTTTTCTTGACTTATATAATATTGTTTATGGATTGTGGTCAGCGAGTACGCCCCGGGAGCCATTATTTAACCGCGACGTTTATAGCTTTTCCGTTGCATCAAACACACGACATAGACATATTAGCGGATGATTTATAGTCACGAGTGGCAATTGAAGACCTTAGATGGTAATTAGAATATTTGTGAAGATTCAGGAAAAGTAAAGTTTGTTCTAGAAATATTGTTTCATGCCTGTTTAAGGATCGCGGTGCCGCAAAAAAGTTAAGAAGTGAAATTTAGTTTTGTGAACATAAAGACTTGTAAAATCGAATATCTAAGTGAATTTTAAATAAGTGTTTATTGTATTACATATGGAAAGATTGGAATAAATTATTAAGTTTTTGTACTAAGTGTTTTTAATTAACGAACCCGAGACTAAATATTGTAACAATATATTTTTGTTAGTTTTATTAAGCACATTTATTAACATGACCTTTCTTACTGACACCTTATTATTATTTTGCTTTTCTAGGGTGGATTTATTTGCATAAAAACAAGTGAGTGATAAACTTAACTATTTGTTAAGAAGGCCAGCAACTATAATTAATAAAAATAAGTAATAGACTAACTTTTAAATTTCATAGTTTAATGCAATTTTTGAGTTTGTTTTATGGAACCAAATTTTTACTGTAAGGTTTAAATGATTGCTTTGCTCCATCAAGATAGGATTATATTATACTTCTAAGATGAGAATGATTTTTCAGCGAGCTCGCAATTCTTAAAAGGTATTTCATAACTTTATTGGATGATTGGAGATAATAGTTACGAGCTTTTTTATTCTCGCATGGTATCACTGGAAGAAGACTGAAAGTTATTTAGAAATCAATGACTAAGCATGGTGTTGTCCAAAAAGATAGACAAGGGGGCACATGTTAAAACAAAGCTCCTAAACTAATTACCGATTTAATTTACAAGTAAATCGACACTTTTAAATCAGTTTACGGTAAAAAAGGCCACTACAATTTACATGAGAGTCAAAAAATATATCGGACGAGTTGAACTTGTCCAAGATTCACAAAATGTTTCTTCTTCTTCTTCTTTCTTTAATGTAAGCAATGCTTGTTTTTCTTCATATCCTCTGCCATTCAATTATTAAAAAGATTGTCGCTCCATCTCTTGCGGGGTCTTCCAACGCTTCGGTGCCCTAAATGTTTAATGAAGATAATCAAAATAACAAAGTACCATACCAAACGTATCGTAATTTTTATAATAAGACCTTTAACATATTCGGTTACCCAAAGATAGACACATGTTCGACTTGCGACGAATGTCAAGCAAAAATAACATCAAGTAATTAAAATTGCTTCTCTTCCTGATTGTCATAAAAAACCTCAAATTTTATCTCGACTTCAAAAGCTAGAAATTGAGAGTCTAGCGCACCATAAAGAGAGCTAAAGTATTTTATGATAAAAAGAGAAAAGCTTGTTTGAGAGCTCCATAACAATGGATGAAGGATGGTTTAAACACTTATGTGGAGCTCAACAGAGACCAAAACATTTCAATGTCATCAAATGTTCACAAGATGCATTCAAGAACTGGACTGCATTTCTGAAACCGTGTTTAGAGTCCAGAAGAAACATCCACGGCTCACCAGAGTAAGGAATGAAAATTCCAATATGATACGTGAAAACAAACAAAACCAAATGTTTTTGGATACCTATAAAAAAAGAAATAGATAAAACCAAAGATGATATTTTTAAAAAATACTAAAAAAATTATCCACATACAATGTGAAAAAGCAAATTTGAAAAACGATGAAAAAACTCCAGCTAAAACACATAAATGAAAGAAAACGAGCTAGCAATGAAGACAAAATTACTTGAAATTAACAAAAATCGCCTCAAATATAAAGAAAAATCGTTAAACAAATACGAATAAATCCTAGAAAGATCAATCAAATACAATACAACGAATATTGCATCAGAAGAGGAAGATTTTAATGATGTAGGTTGGTCGTTGTTAGTTTAAAATGGCCAATTTTCTATGCCCAGTATAAACTTTCAGATGATTATAAATTGTAGATTGACCTTGACTTTCAGATGAAGCTTGATCTTAACATAAGCCTGAAAGGAGAAGCAAAAAATATGGCAGAAAAGCTACTCATGCAAAACAGCCAAACGGAATCATTGATACTCTCAAGAAGAAAAATGGCCGTCTAGTACACACTATGGATGGAAATTCCAAACGTTGAAAACCTCGATTCTTTCTTGAACTTCAGTAACACGATTATAAATATTGTAGAGGTCGTTGAAGGAGATATTGCTAAAATCGTCGGTATTTATTAGCTACTTTCGTCGACAAAATCCCACTTCAACTACTCACACAGTGGAAAAGTTTCTTAATAGAGAAAAAGCTGTGTGGTGTTATCGAACACCCGATAGGAATAAAGTCCATTACGCTATTCGAGAAATATAAAAGTAAATGTTACATAACAATAAATAGGTGAGGTGTGGTACCTAACTGATATGCTAAAAGTTAATAATCAACTTTTAATTTTGTTATACACCAGAACCAGTTAACTATTTAATAGTTATAAATATTAACAAATCTTATATATAATATTACTTTTTAATTTATGTAAATACCTTAAAATACATAACATTTTTTATAAATGCGTAACATTAAATAAATGAAGGTGACATTAATGACATAAAATTCACCCTGACAATTCCAAAACATTAAAACTTGTCATCATTTCTAATGACAATAAATACAAGGTAAGTATACAGTGCGTGTATACTACATCTTCCCCTTTAAGTACTCAGATCAGTTTGGTAAAAGGTAAAGAAATTTTCGATTTCTCCTATACATGTAGCTGTATAAAGTCTGTACAATGTATTATCTGGGAGTTTCATGTTTTCTTAGAACTCTGCATTCCTTTCTGATATCAGATACCCAGACTCTACTTCCTACTGACACCTCTTCTAATTTTGTAACTTTGTGAGATGCATCAAAGTTTTTCTTTTGGCGTACTCTTCTCTTTCTTTCCTTTTGCTGGAGTTTGTCTGCATTTGGAAGACTAGGTTTCAACTGATTTGCGTCCCAAAAGTTCTGCTGGAGAGTAACCACACCCCAGAGGAGTTGATCGTAGACTGAGTATCATTTGATATGGATCATCAGATTTTTTTAAAATTTTTACTTGGCTTTCAATGAATCTCATTACTTTACTTATGATGTGGACTGGATGTGATCTATTGGAATCCATATTTATTTGCAAAAGTGTTATATTTTGAATCAGGTTTAGTCCGCTTGCAGATTGAAATCCTTTTAATCGAAGTTCCCATTGATTCCAATCGGTAGGTTTGAAGGAGAACTGCTCAGTTGCAGGAATTTGGTATAATGGAACTTTAACATTTGGAGTGAGCTGATGTGTATTCTCAACTGAAGTAGTGAGAGTCGTTGGACTCTCCAGGTTGTCGCTTCTTTGACGAGTTCTACGCTGTCGCATTCCTTTATTACAAAATGGGGCAATTTCAGGCTCGCCTAGCTGCCACCATGTTGTATTTGTTGAATTATAAAATAAGCTTTTGAGGTGAAACACTTTTAATTCACGAATGACATAAAATTCACCTTGATAATTTCAAAACTTTTGTAATCATTTCTGATGAGAATAAATACAAGGTTAGTACACAGTGTGCCTTTTTCCCGTAGGGTTAGGCAGAGACCACTTCCTTCCACTTGCTACGATTCTTACATACATCTTTTGCTTCTTCTACTTTCATCAGTGCTCACATACATGCTCATCGATTGTTAATACTTTTGACCTGGCATTTCTTCGATCTGATCAAGATATATTCGCCGTGATCAACCTCTACCGACTTGCTCATTCACAATTCGCCTTATAAATTCTGTCTTGTCAATCTAAGCATTTCTTTATCTATCTTCGTAACCACATCTTATTTCACACCACAGCGTTCCCTTATTTCACTATTCCTTACTTTATCTAACCGGAAATAGCATGTCTCTCCGGTTATACAATTCTCAGACTACTCATCTCTGCAGCATTAATCTTATTTTCATGCTTCTTCTGCCAAACTCAACATTTCTACCATACATAAGTGTAGGGACCAGCATTTCTATACACATCCAGGGCCCTATTCATTTGTTTCCCTACCAACACTCTTCGCTCAATGTCGCAGTCATACTTTTCGTCTCTCTTTGAACCCAATTTTACAAACTAATTTACATGTTCCACTCTTTTTTTATCATCGCAGTTTATCATGCTTTCTTCTCCTTCGAAAACCATTACTTTCGTCTTGCTTACATTTATTTTCATCCCTTTGATTTTCAGGGCATCATGCATAATGTTAATCATCGCCTGTAACTACTCTTCAGGTGACGCTACCTGATCATCGGCGTAAAGAACGATCAAATCATTCATTCTCAATCCATGCGCACTCTCTTTCAAATATGTTAAACAATTGTCCATGTATAAGTTAAACAGCCATGATGAAGCCACTCATCCCTATCTAACACCTTTTTCGATGTAAAACCAGTTCGTGTACGCTCCGTTTATCCAGACACAAGCAGTGGAATCCTCGTAAAGTGATTTCACCCCATATACATAGACAATGTCGAGCCAACCTGCGAACCTTTTCTCTTGTAAAGGCGCACGATAACGGTCTTGCACCAGTAGTCTGGTAAGACGCGATCACTCCTCCAACAAAGGTTAAAAAGTCGGTACAGCAGACTATCTACCACGCCTTGATCAGCCTTTAGAATACTAAAACAATATAATTTTATTTTTTAATTAGATTGTTCTTAGCTTTAAAAGCTACTTCATAAAATTAACAATCATACATTATGTTGCTTTAAAAAAATAGTAAAAAAGTAGAAAAAACGGTTATTTTAAACTTTTTAAATACAGAGTGGACCGAAGTCTGGAAACGGACAATTATCTCGTAAATTTCTAGTCCGAATTGTACAAAATTTGGGATAAGCCTATTTTGAGATACGGAGATTTCAGATTTGACTTTTGCAGTGTTGTCAGATTTGCCGTTTCTCTGATATTATTAATCACTTTGATTTTTTAAGTACATTAGCCTGTGTATTCAGTTATTATTGGAATCTTCTCTCTAATACGAGTTCAGCCATATGTAACACTTATGATTTTATGTACTCTAAAAGTCTAGTCAAGGTCTAAACAATCATGGAGAAATGTGGTAGATGCATTCTACCATCGATTGGGGTACTGTCAACTTACAAATGGAGCACATTTTGAACACTTGATTAAGTCATCATTATGTTAAAAATGTTGTAATCTTTTAATTGTTACGTTTTAATGTAGTTGAAAAATTGTTTGTATTAAAAAATTATTAATACAATTAGGCATTTGCCACACTTCCGTTTTATTTATTTAAGACCTTTTAGACTAAATAAAATCATGAGTGACACATGTAGCTAAACTCGTATTAAAGAGGAGATTCCAATAATGACTGAATATACAGGGTGATGTATTTAAAAAACCAAAGTGACTAATAATATCAGAGAAACGGCAAATTTGACAACATTGCAAAAGTCAAATCTGAAATCTCCTTATCTCAAAATAGGCTTATCCCAAATTTTGTACAATTTGGACTAGCAATTTACGAGATAATTGTCCGTTTCCAGACTTTTGGCCCACTCTGTATACAGTGATGTAAGAGATAACAATATAAAACTTACAAAATAGTTATCGAAATGTACAAAACAGAATCTTTAAAGGTTTTAAATTCTATCCAATTACAATTTTTTAACTTAGCGTATACATTTTTTTACGGACTTTGCGTTTTTAATTTCAGTGGGTAATGCGTTAAAAAGTCATCACTAAAAAGACATTTCTGCATATATCCTGGCAAATTATATGTCAAAAGTGTCACGTGATCTAACAATATGTAAATGCTTTTCGGACCTTGGAATAAGATATTCCTGCAGATACTCGGGCAATAATTTTTTTTTGTTTTTTAAAAATAAATAATACATTAGACATCTCCACGCTTTGCTGTATTGAAAGCCATCCAAGTGTTTTTAGCATTAAATTAATGGGCGTATAACGTGTACAGAATAATATAGTTCGCTAGCTTTATTTTGTAGCAACTGTAAGTCTTTGAATATCAGCCTTTGTACACGATATCAATAATGAAAAACATTAGTTGACATACGATTATATAATGGTATATGTATATGAGACGACTCCAGTGACTAAGATTTTCAGCTATTCTCCTGAAAAATTCTATCTTTTTTTTTAATTTTCTTACTAATATGATCTACATGTAACGAGAAATTGAGCTGAGAATCCAAAACTATCCCTACATATTTCATATTAGATGTATTTTCAATTAGTTTATTATCTATCTTATTACTATAATTATTTTCTAGAAATCTATTACAATTCTGCTTAGATCCAAAAACATTGTAGGTTCTTTGCCCTTTTAATCTAAGTCTATTTGCACATAACCAGTTATACAAGATGTCAAGTTTTGAGTTCATAGTATCAACTAATCATGTAATCAACAATATCATGAAATCAGAAGGTTTCAAAACAAAAGAGGGTCTGAGACAAGGCGGATCATTAAGCCCAATGCTGTTTAATATTTTCATGGACGACATCATCAAAGAATGTGAAAGAAATATCAAAAAAATGTGCATTGGATACAAAAGCAAAGAGTGGAGATAGCTGAAGGAGAATTTGCAGATGACATAATACTGATTGCTGAAAATGAAAAACTATTACAATATAATATAGAAGTATGGAATGAAGCGCTAAAGGGCAAACAGATGAAAATAAATAAAGATAAAACCAAAGTAATGACATAGGAGACGAAGAAATAAATATTATAGATAATATAAAAATAGAACAAGTTAAAGAGTTTAAATATCTAGGAGTAACAATAGACGAAAAGGGAAGACAAGAAGCGGAAATCAACGACAGAATCAAGAAAACCATAAAACTGTATTATGCAATGAACAGGAAATTTATTAACAAAAAAGAAATTTCAAGACATACAAAACTAAAAATATTCAAGACAATATATAGACCTGTATTAACATATGGATGTGAATCTTGGATATTAACAAAAAAACCAAAAGTAGAATACAAGCAACAGAAATAAAATCGCTGAGAAGAATTAAAGGAATGACAAGGAGAGATAAATTAAGAAATACACGAATAAGAGAAGAACTAGACATAGAAGACATTATTTCATTCATAAAACAAAAACAATTGGGATGGTGGGGACACATACAGAGAATGCCAAACAGTAGACTTGTTAAACAAATCTATGAAGCAAAAACACAAAACGAGAGAAAAAGAGGAAGACCTAGAAAAACCTGGAACGACATAATAGGATTTTACAAGGAAGAAATAAAAAATGGAGCGAAGCAAAGACATTGACAAGAGACAGAATATATATATAGTATCAACTAACTGATTAAAACCCTTTCCGTGAACACAGATGAACGTATCGTCCGCAAAAAAACTCAGAAATGTATTATTTAAAACTTGATTTAGATCATTGACATATAGCACAAACAAAAGAGGACCTAAAAAGCTGCCCAACGGTACCCCGATTTCACTATTAACCGGATTTGAAGACACATTATTCACCCTAGTCACGTGGAAACGATCTTCCAGGTAGTCAGTAAACCAAATAAGTGCATTGTTAGTAATTCCGTAGGCCTAAAATTTCTGGATAAGTCTTCTCCTATCCATGGTCTCGAACGCACGCTGAAGGTCATTGAAAGCGCTCAACACAACATCACCATTATGAACATTCGAACGCCATTTAGAACACACATATTGTAGTGCTGACACACGACTGTTTTTCCAGAAATCCCGATTGACCTTTAAATAACAACGACACTGATTTTAATTTTCCTTGGAACTTTTCCTGTTGCAAGGGATGTATTGATCAGGAGAAGTAAAGAATATCCAAATACATAAAAGCAGTTTTAAAAATTTAACATTACAAATATCATCAGCTTTTTTAGTTTCATTACAGTTTTTTAAGTTGTTCACTGCTAATACGAGGATAGTTCACGAATTGTTGTCCTTAAGATAGTTGGCGTTGATGATAAATGCAAATAAAGTGTCAGGCAAAAGCTTATTGTGTATGACATTAGTGTGTGCCAATTAGCATTAGCGCATTAGTTAGTGTATGTTAAATATTAATTTTTTTCCATTGAGGAGTGCGTGATTTTAAAAAAATGGACAAAATTGAGATAAGAGGTGTGATAAAGTACCTCTGTAAAAAGCGGTTATCACCGCAATAAATTTATAAGAGCATGATAGAAGTATTGGGTGGCTCTGACCATTCGTACCAGGTAATCAAGAACTGGAAAAAGAGTCCTGTCAACATGCACCAGGTGCAGGAGCCCCCAAAACTGTGGTGACCAAAGAAAATGTGAATTTAGTCCATGACATGGTATTAAATGACAGAAGAATTAGGGCGAGTTTATACAGTAAATAAAATAAAATAAGAAATAACATAAAATTAAATAAGGAATGAGTGCAAAAAACATTGGTTTATACAGGTGACTAAAATAAAATAAGAATGAACCGATGAAATCGCAGCTTTTTTGACTATGACTTTTGTGTTTTGTGCATAGAAGTACATTATTTCCAAATTGATTTGTTATTTTATTTAAAATACGGATTTTTTTAAATTTTATCATTATCTAAAATTATCCATCTATATATCTGCCATCCATTTCCTATTAAAAAATATTATAATGAATGATGGCATGTTAATAGAGCAGGTATCAACCTTTCCTCAGTTATATGCAAAAACTGATGGAAAATAAAAGAACAGCCGACCTTCTGAACACAGATGGAAGCTTTTAAGAAATATATATACGGGCCATAGAAGGAATATCAAAAATACCTCTACAAATAATATTATTAGGTTAGGTTAGGTTGATTGTAAACTCGGAACATTTAGAACAAAAAAGATTTGGGTCACGCGCATTATCAGTTTTTAAACAAAATAAAATTAGACAAAGAGACAAAAGATGGCCATCTTTTGTTCTTATTCTTATTTCTTGTATAAACGCTTTCATAATTTTGGGCGTGTTTCTTATTTTGATTTATTTTGTTCCTTATTTTATTTTATTTGCTGTATAAACTCGCCTTTACAGTCAAGGCTATAGAAGAGACACGTAGGTTTTCTGTTGGAAGCATTGAAAAAATTTTACATCAGGAATTGGTCTCAAAAAACTCTCTGCACGTTGGGTTTCACGAATGCTGACGGCAGACCAAACGCGTGTTCGCCTGGTTGCAGTGGAGACAAATTTGAAGATCATTAAAAGGAATCCCGATGAATTTAAGCAAAAATTTCTTACGGTTTACGAAACATGAGTTCATCACTTTGATCCAGAATCTCAAAAACAAAGCATGGAGTGGCCCCATGAGTTCCCCTCTCCCTCGAAAATTTCGTGTTGTTCCATCAGCTGGTAAGAACATGGGATTTTCAGGTGTTATTTTCGTGGATTATAACCAAGTGGGCGCACTATAACAGGTGAATATTAAACGAATTTAATACTAAAAGTACGCGAAGCGATCAGAGAAAAGTGAAGAGAAAAATTGAGTCGAGGTGTGCTCTTCCATCAGGACAACGCTCCGTACCACAAAAGTTGTGTTATAATGGCTACCATTTACAATGCGGGATTTGAAATTTTTGAACAACCCCCTTATTCTCCAAATTTGGCCCCCAGCGACCACAATCTATTCCCAAAATTAAAAGAACATCTTCGTGCAATCCGCTTTACTGATGATAACGAAGTGATGTCGGCGGTAGATGAATGGTCGAAGACTCAAAGTTCTGAATTTTTTTCAAAAGGTTTTGAAACACTTCAACACCGATATACCAATTGTGTATAAACGTTGCAGGTGACTATGTTGAAAAATAAATTAGTTTCATTCTTCTCATGTGTTTGGCTTCTATATTAGGGACAAAAATTCGTAAACTATTTTCGTAGCGTTAAAATTTGTCTACAGTTGTCTACAATCTCTTTTAAAGTTCGCCACATTTTTTTGATCTATAGCTAATTCATAATATTTTTTCTTTTTCTTTCTTATCACCCGGGCATGTACGTTTCTTTTTTCTTGTAAAATTTCCAGTCGCATTTAATTTGGTTAAACTTTTTGTAGGCTTCGTCTCTGTCTCTTCGCGCTTGGATTACTAACCTATTAAGCCACGGTCGTTTATGTGTTTTAATTTTAAATTCCAGAACATACATCAGTTAGGTATCTGGGACTACATTTAGATCAAAAACTTACGTGGAAAGAACACAACAAAAAAAAACGAAACAAATTGATCTTAAATTTAAAGAATTAAACTGGCTTGTCGGAAGCAGATCTCACTTATCGTTAGAAAATAAGCATTTAATATACAAAGCGGTAATAAAATCAATATGGACATAAGGTATTAAACTGTGGGGAGTGCCAGTAAGTGAAAGACGAATATCCGAAGAGCACAATCAAAAATCCTGAGAGCAATCACAAATGCATCGTGGTATGTGTCAAACGACACACTTCACAATGATCTTAGAATGCCCTTAATTAAAGAATTAACAGCAAAGAGGCAAAAATGAGACTGCTGGTAGAAAAAAGCTTGGATAAAAGGGACATCAGGATTATTTCCAAGATTTACTATATTATTATTATTATTATTATTATATATTATTTACTGTAACCAAACCAACGGAGGAAATCAAGATTAAGACAGGGATGTATACTCTCACCAATCTTATTCCACCTATACTCAAAAAAAATCATAAACAGAGCACTTTCAGAGCAATATATAGGTATTAAAATAAATGGCATCCCAATAAACCATTTAAGATATGCCCATGACACGGTTGTAATTGCAGAAACTCCAGAAGATCTTCAGATACTAATTAATAGAATAGTAGAATGCAGTAAAGAATACGGATTATCATTTAACATTAGCAAAACAAAAATAATGGTGGTATCTAAATCACCATAAAACTTTCCTAACATAACCGTACATGGTCAAAAAATTGAACGTGTGGGAAAATATAATTACCTCGGAACTGTTATCAACAAAAATAGCGATATCTCTGAAGAAATCAGGATCAGAGTGAAAAAAGCTAGAGAGCCACATTTACTAAAATGAAAAAGGTGTTCTGCGGACGAGATCTAAGTTTTAAGCTTAAAATTCGCCTTGTGAGATGTTACGTGCTGTCGGTTCTTTTCTACGGAATGGAAGCGTGTACATTGAAAAAGATCGATACCAAGAGGATAGAAATTTGAAATGTGGATGTACCGTAGAATACTGAGAATATCGTAGACAGAGAAAGTGACAAATGTGAAGGTGTTGCGAAGAATGCAGAAAGAGAATACTTGAAACATGTTATGAGGGGAGATAAATACCAGTTACTGCAATTTATTATCCAGGAAAAAATAATGGGTAAAAGATCCATAGGAAGAAGCAGAAGGTATAATTGCAACAATTGCCAACTGTTTTTATCAAAAATACGCATAGCTTTGATGATAGCCAAACTTTGGAACGAAGACGGCAGCTAAAGAAGAAGAAGATGGTAAAAACCACTACCAAAGACTGGAAGAACATCCCAACCCAAAGCCCTTGCTGCGTCAACCAGACAATAGAAGATTAAAAAGAAGACTGCCAATCGACTTCAAGTGAAGTGTTGGAGGCCTCTTTAGTGAAAGAGTCCTCAACATGTTAGTTCACGGTCTACTGTTAGCACATTAGAGCTTCGAGAAGTTTTATTCTGATTGCTGATTGTAATATAAATAAAAAAAAATTATGAGGGTACCAACCATCATATTTACAGTTCCAGTAATATTTGTCATGAAATTTTTATACAAAATCAATTAGGGTGGCCGAAGCATTTGTCACTCTAGTACACTCCTGAACAATTTGTGTAAATCCTGCATCTGACGCAATGTTGATTAATTTATTTTTATTTGCGTTCTCACTCTCTAGCCGATTATTAAAATCTCCCATAAAAACACTTTAATGAGTTGTAATTACATCGTCTTCTAACAGTTCTTCCAGAAATTGAAAAAAAAATCCACTCACTGTTAGGGAATCTTAACAAGGGTCCAACAATAATATATTCTGATTTTAGCTGTACATCTAAACAAAGAAACCAGAAATGTCCGTGACAAACAATTTTTTTTACCACTGTACAAAAAATGTGATTTTTTTACAAAAATTATAATTCCTTCTGTATGGCAGCATTCAGTATAGCCTGTGTAATGGTTATAGCCATTTATTCTCAGCTCACTATCATCAAAATCAATATTAATGAGTTTCATTAACACAGTACAAGAGATTCAAACTCAAATGACGTTTTATGATTGGTTCACTCGGATTACACTTTCTTTCTTCCTCTCTCCGCAGGCAGTAAATGTAGAGGAAGAAAGATAGTGACTAACGAATTTTTGTTACACATTCGTGTGACGCAGAGTTTTTGCTGACTAGCCCCGTGCGATAAGGAACTTCGTTCCAAAAAATCAAGGATTACCATGAATCTTTAAAAGATTTCTCTAACTGGATTCAAAAAATATCGGAAGTGGTTTTACGAGTCACCATTATATCGAAAACAGGGTAATTATTTTAGTAAAAGCAACGAGTATGAAAAAGAGCATCCCAACATCAGCCATAATATAACACTGAATATAACAAGCAATATTTGCAAATTGTGCACAAAAGGTGAACATCCATTAAAAAAATACCAACAATTTCAAAACTTCGATGTACCACAAAATGAAAAATAGTTCAAAAAATAAATATAAAAAAAATAGTAAAAATTTGTCGAATATGTTCCAAAGAAGTTCTTAAGCCAATATTTGTGTTAATGAGATAACCTGCAATACTTTACTAAAAATGTTGCCAGCCAAAGGGCACAATGGTACATCAACATCATTGCATTATTGGACGAAGAAAGTACGGTCACCTTGATCGATTCTTCGGTAGCATTCAAGCTCCGACTAACAGAACCGGTTTCACCTCCTTCCTGCAAGGGAAAGTAGAAATCTACAGATACGAAGAAAATTCACTAGTAGTTTAAGCAGAAATGAGTGGTATATACAGTAACTAGTACCATTCCCTGCAAAATATATATCCGAACTATCCACGATCTGAAATTGCCATTCCAAAAAAGTGATCTTCAAAAAGTTGCAAAGAAATATCCTTCCGCAAAGTAATTCGCCTCCAAACTAGAGATCAAAGAAAATCCAACATTCCTTAAAGGACAAAACAATGCTCATCTCATTCTATCTAAAAATATCATGCAACCCCATCCAAACGAAATGGAATGGGATACCACCAACTGATTTATTTATTCGTATGAACTTACACATGGCTAAAAATACATGATATAAGAATAAATACATAAAGAGGGAAACATTGTATATCACAGTTGCAAGTTGCTAGCTCTCAACCAGTCAAGTGCGGTTGTCTTATTCGGTTGAGGTCGCACCACTCCCTTCGTTTAACAGTGAAACATGCTACTTTTGATGTTGGGTCTTCTATAAGATTAGAATTTCTGACCTTTTGCTCTCTCCACTGTGTGTGCCATAGCTCCTTCATTGAAAAATCGGTGAGCTGGCTAACCGTTCAGACTGGTGTTTGCCTTAACTTCAACCTCGGCTGTGGGTTGGCGAGTATTGTAGAGTCATCATGAGTAGGTAGCATATGATTATTAGCCATTTTTTCAGCTTGGGACATAGGGACAGAGAGACGTCTTAATTGAGGGAGAGCTATACCACCAACTGATACACATCACACAGTTAACTGAGAACACGGTTAATAGCCAATTTTGCAGTACCGGCCCATACGGATTTTTTTTTCAATTATATCAAACTATATCGTATAAATACTGATGAAGTGCAGAACATTTTAACACGCTTATATAAGTTTCACCTGAATGTTTGTATGTTTGTTTGTAACTGACTCTTTGTCCTCGATTTTGCCCTACTTTAAGCGATCAGATTTAATTTAACCTTCGCACACTTGTCAAAGACCGACGACAATGTAATAATTCGATCAAAATATCCGATTATCCTGATTAGTTTCGCCAGGATTAATAAATTTCTTCAGTGATCCTTTGCATGAGAGTAAGAGAGATATAACTAGTGCATGAACTACGCATGCGCGCAGTTCCAATGTCATAATTCACCCAATGCAATATACTGGTGAGAAACGGGCCAAGGGATGAATGGCAAGAGGGTGAGTAAAACAAATCGAACTAAGAAGCGAAAAATAAATTATAGTTTAAAAAAGTAAAAAACACGCTTTTAGAGTTAATCAAACTAAAAAGTAAAAAATAATTCTTAACATAAGGATAAAATTACTGACGAGAAAATTAATGTCACTGTTCTTAAAGCGTGGGGTGCTCTGTATAACATTTTTAAACTAACTCTGCTTTTTGGAATGAAAGCACCTTACGCTTTTAGAACAGTGACATTAATTTTTTCGTCAGTAATTTTATTCTTATGTTAAGAATTATTTTTTACTTTTTAGTTTGATTAACTCTAAAAGCGTGTTTTTTACTTTTTTTAAACTATAATTTATTTAATTTGTCCCATCAAATTATCAAGTAGGTGGATGTCAACGGGTTTGACGTAAAGTTTTGAATAATAATTACCCGTTTTTTGTAAACTGTATGATTTAAAATATGAATCTAATGGTTGCTAAATGTCAACTGGTGTCCATTCTGATAGGATGTTACCGATTTAAAGCAGTATTATATACTGTAGTGGTTTATAATCTATCTTCCATACAATATAAGGCGAAAGAGCAGAAAGTGCGAAATTTTTCAAAACGTTTTCCTCAAAAAATGATAGGAAAGAAATTATTCTGCACGTAATTTCACTAAGAAAAACAGTCAGTGAATAAACTTAGACTTGGTGATAGTAATGGATGAAATTCAAAAATAATATCCCGCTAGTCAGTCCTGGTACTGATTTATCGATTCAGAAAGGTGCTACAGGAATACCCAAGAAAGCTTTCAATGAATGTACCGAGAGGACCAAAAGACGCAAAGTGGCCTGTTGTATTATTTAGTAATATGGCGAGGAAGGAGTGGCGTGTGTCCACCAAAAGTGTTACACACAATTATCGACGCAAAACGTTTCCAACAAAGAACCTTTAACCGCTGGCGAAGCTTTGGCCCAGTTAGTGAACCTACAACAGATGTCGAAACAACGATTATATCAAAATTTGGCAAGTGGCGAAGGCCCATAATAGCTCACTTTTCCCACCACCATCATCTTGTGGAAGCAAATCAGAAATGTTATCCGGTAAATTTGAATATACATAAAATTCTTAGACCACACAGCGAGTAGAAAAAAAGAGGAGTTAGGAAGTGGCCGGGAAACTGATCCTATAATTTGGTGAAAATGGGGTTGCGATGGTTCATCTGGGTAGTCAGAATACAAGCAAAAGTTGGATGGTCCTACAACAGACGCCGAATAACCCTGCTTGAAGGAAAACAAAGAAGTACGCGCAAAATTTTTAAACGGGAATATTTAATCACGTAGAAAGGGGTTATAAGTGTGGTTTAGTTGTTAGTAGTTGTATGAGTGCGTGGGTGTACGTGTGTTTTTTGTTACTGTTCTATTTTTCTGTTTAAAATGGGTAGACCGAAAAACAGAAGGACTACCCTGCGGAAACAAAAGAGGTAATTGCTAATGTAATTAAATTTATGAAAAATGAGGCAAAACATGGCTTGCAAGTTTTAATAAAAATTATCGGCAAATGGTATTGGTTGCGACAGCTAAGCAACCTTGTATTTTATGTCCGAAAACATCCAATGAAAGGCGTCGCTCCAGAAGTTTCATTTCAGAAGGACAGGGGCAAAGAATTAAAGATTAATTTTCTTATAATATAGAAGCAACGGCCGACTTTAAAAGCAGTTTTACAAGAAGTACGCGATGCACAAGTAGATTTTTAAGGTTTTGATGTAAGATAAAAGCGTTTAGAATAAGAGAGTATTGAACTTTTTTGGCGCGTGGTTGCGTAACGGCGCCAGGCTGTCGCGCCAGCCATCCCCTCTCATAATTTAATATTTTTAAAAAAAGTTGGATACTCAGGGATTTAAACCTGAATACACTGACGTGCTAGACAGATATCTGTACCATTCAACCACCACGCAATCTTACTTCAAAAGTTCAAGATTAGATATACAAATTATATTTGTGACGTCATGTTTGTTGAAAATAAAAGTTGCTCGGGGATTTGAACTTAAATACACTGCCTTGCTAAACAGACAGTGGTCTCATTATTATATTAATAGTTGGGGGGGGGGGACGAATTATTATACAGAAGATATATTTTATATTAAATAAATAATCATTTTCTTAGAATTTTTTAATTGTCACTAATTTACCAAAATTTTTATTTTGTATTCATTCATAATCCTCACCCAAATGATCAGTTTAATTCTAATAATAAAAGTATTTGTTACGTTAAATATTTAATAGTTTCTACGCGCAAATTTTTTTTAGTCCATCTCTTTTAATTTTAATACATTTTATGCAACATAAATATTTGGTAACCGTTACAAAATATTTACCATACGTCACTGGTACCCGATTCGGTATGAATCGGCACTGTACATCGGCTGACTATGTGAATATGGTTGACATGTTTCTTTCATTAAAAAATTCAAGTCTACGAGAGCTAGAGAGCGTAATTATTGCCAGAGAATAATTAACTGGATCGTTAATATGAGCGTCCGTGTTTAAACTAACAAAAGAATTTTTTTTTCTTTTGCACCAATGTTTGTAAATGTAATTTGTAAATTTTGTCGCTGCCAAATTAACATGCAACGTGGGTTTGTTGTTTACAAAAATTGGCCGACTTAATAAGGTTTCCAGTTTTAAGTATCTAAAAATCAGAAATTAATAAAAATTATATTGAAATTTAAAATTTAGCCTTTTAGTTGCACGTCATATCATGTTTTTGGCATGTCTTTGATTACTACATGACATTTGATGGCGACTCTACAAAATTTTGACAGTTGTCAGGACCGTATTAAGCCAAATAGAAAATGGCTTTGAAATTAATAAGAATTGTGATATCAAAACATTACAAAATAAAACAAAATGTATTTTTAATTGATATTTACTATCATAAATAATATAACATTAGTAAATAAATTCCTAAAATTAGTTATTATAAGACAACAAGGATCACTTGCCGGATGAAACCTACAAAAAGAAATTAGATCTGTTTAATAAATCACGTAAGTTTTATTCGATAAACTAATTACCTTGGAAATCATTGAAATTTAACAAAACTGGTGACGTTAAACTTGTAGAACAACAGCCATTTTTGAATACAAACAATACACGTTTATTATGCGGAGTTGTCTTCCCACAAGTCCCAATCTGATTCGTTATCCGATTCGTTTAAATCGATGATTACAGGAGAGATATTGCATTAATGTTTTTTTCAGTCTCCCAATATTCATCAATATTTTTTTTTGTATGGTCTACATACCTCTTCCATTTTTCTGGCGTAATCTACAATTACATAACAATTATAAACCATAGTATAAGAATAAACCATTAAACCTGTTAAAGAGCTTCGTTCCAAACACTAATTACAGTATCTGCAGTAGGTAATACGGTCAGCCGAAGTTATTTTTGCATCGTAATACCGTTTACACTCAGACCAAACAAGTTCAATTGGATTGAACTGGTAATGATATGGAGGCAGTCTCAACACACGATGGCCATGCAAAAGAGCTAATCTATCTAATCTGTAAAATATACATTTTTAATATCTTATTAAATTATTTCATATCATAACATACCTGTATACTTTATCTGGTACATGTTTCTTGGCAATTTCTAACAATTCGAACTTCATAATACCAATTACTAAATACCAATCTTGACTAAACATTCTGTATATACAAGTCCCGATACCATGTTCATATTTCTCTCGAATATTGGGACCACGGCTAAAGCTCACAGAATCGGACATTTTAGCTGAGTATTCGCGATCTGCTTGAATACCTTCATTTGCCAATCGTCCTACAGTCGATAGCGATATTCCTAAGGCGACCGAAACACGCTAAAATTAATTGATCATCAATGAATTTTTACTAAACTTTAAGATGCGAAACTTACCTCATGTACACAGCATTTACGGCAATAGAGTTTTACCGGCTTGTTCTTCTAATTTTTTTTTTTTTTTTTTTATGTTCTGGTTCCCACGAAAAGGGATATCCTGTAATGTTCAGAGAACATCGTGGGAACCAAGGGAAAGAAGGTAGGAGTTGGTGTTCTTCTTAAATTTCTGGAGGTTGTATGCCTCGGGGAACACCTCCCTAGGCAATAAGTTCCAAAGCCTCGCAATTCGTTGGATGAATGAGTCTTTGGAAAGTGATGTTCTGCAGGTCTCCAAAGTGACCACGAAGGGGTGTGAAGACTGAACTTGACGGGTTAATCTCGAAGAGACTGCCAAAGGAGGAACGATTGTTGATATTTCAGAAGAGCATCGCCCATGAAAATATCTATAAAATAGAGACAAATCGCCAACTTTTCTACGGTGTTCCAGACAAGTGAGCGAGTTTGTAAGCGAGGCATCACCGACGAGACGAATTGCCCTTTTTTGGACAGAATCCAGTAGCTTCAGGATATGTTTAGGTGCCGCACTCCAAATATGGGAACAGTACTCCAGTACAGGTCGGATCTGTGCCTTATAGATCATAAGCAGCTGACTGGAGGTGAAATAGCTCTTGGCACGAAACAAAAAACCAAGTTTTTGGGATGCACTTTTGGCAATGGACCTCACGTGATTTTCCCAGGAAAGGTTATTGTTGATAGTAATACCAAGCATCGATATGGATGACTTCAGTGGTATGGTTACTCCTGACAAAGTTATGTTAGGCACAGTGAGATCGGCTTTTCTAGAGAAAAGACATGCTTGTGTTTTGTTTGCATTGAATTCTACCAAGTTATTGGATCCCCATTCGAGAATTGTTGCTAAGTCCATATTTATATTGTTAACATTTCTTCCTCGTTCATTTCTGGTTTCACGGGCTGATATAGGGGCCCTGGAAGAGAAAGCGGTATGGAGGGTACTATCATCGGCAAAGCTGTGTACGGGACATGAAGTTGCTTTCAATAGGTCGTTGATGTGAAGTAAAAATAGTGTTGGTGCTAGAATGGATCCTTGCGGAACACCAGCATTTATGAGTAGAGTATCAGATGAAACTCCATCGACCACTACATGAAGAGACCTGTTTGAGAGAAAACTAGCAAGCAGAGAACACAGCTGAGGGGGCAAGCCATAAGATGGAAGCTTGGCGAGGAGTCCCTGGTGCCAAACTCGATCGAACGCCTTGGAGATATCTAATGCCACAGCTAAAGTTTCTCCATACTTTTCAATAGATAGCTGCCATATATGTGAGACGTATGCGAGCAGGTCACCAGTTGATCTCTGATGGCGGAAGCCATATTGCCTATCATTGATAATTCCTGAGTCTTCCAGATATTTCATGAGCTCGATGTTGATGGCTTTTTCCATGACCTTTGAAATAATAGATAGCAGTGCGATAGGTCTGTAGTTGCTAGGTAGGGTCTTTTTGCCTTTTTTAGGGACTGGCTGTACTCTTACAATTTTCCAATTGGACGGAAATACTCCCAAATTGTAAGAGTGGTTGAACAACTTGCAAAGAACAGGTGTTAGTTCGGGGGCACATTTCTTGAGAACAATCGGCGGGATTCCGTCAGATCCACAGGCTTTGTTGGTGTTGAGACCCAGCAAAATCTTTCTGATAGTACGTTGGCGAAAGGTGATCTCGAGCATGTGACTGTCAATAGGTGTAATGTTCTAGGGTTGTTTTCCCGAAGAATCCAGAGTGGAATTTCCAGCAAATAGGTGCGCAAAGATATTGGCTTTTTCCTGGGCAGTCGTTGCTAGTGTTCCATCTTCATTGGTTAGGGGAGGAAAAGAGCTGGAAGTGAAGTTTCTTCCCACAGCTTTGGCGAAAGACCAAAATGAACGGGATCCGTTAGGACATTCAACAAGTTTTGATCTTATTTTGGCATTATTAGCATCTTTTGAACATTCTATTGTCTCTTTGCATATTCCTCTAGCCTCAACATATGCTGCTCTGGTCTCAGGTCCCGGATTTTTTGCAGCTCTGGAATCGCCCTTGTGGACCATCGTCCGGTAGTTTGTCTACAGTGTCCATAATGGATCGCTGTAGCAGCCGTAGCCGTTTGACAGCTGAGCATTTGGGTGTTCTAGGTGGATTATGCCCACCTTTATGCACTGAGCTACAGCTGCAAAGGAGCGTTTTTGCTCGTTTGGATGTTTCATAGTGCGTGGCTTTTTCGCCGCCGCTTCTGGAGTGCTACCATCCGAGCGTATTCGCTTGCAGGTAAGAGCTGGAGGGGATTGATCCCCGCTCATTTTCTCATCCCGCTCTTTTAGGATTTCATTCAAGGCGGTTTCATACGGTACCCCGCTCTTGATCAATCGGCTAAGACGTTTTCTCGTCGCGCCGGCAAGTTTGACCTTCCTGTTCAGGTTTATGCTGGCCGTTAGCGTAGCCTCGCCCCCTGTTGTCAGGGGCAAAGCCTGATGGTCGCGGTAAGCTTAGCTGGCTTAAAACAAACCAACCGCACCTGTCTAGTTTGAATACAAGGAAGTAAGCTCACTTGTACTCAAAGGTAGTAATGATATAGCCGCTGCCATATATCATGTCCTTAGTTGATCCGCGGGTGTTTATTCTTTAATATTAGATACCTTTCCTGTAAGCCAGGAAGTTCCCTATTAGCCATTGGGACGCGCCGTGTTGGGGTTAAGAACATCTCCGCACGGAGGTCTCTTGTATCATTAGGATTTTTTCAATGGTTGTCGACTTGAACTGAATAGAATCCATAATCGAATTCACGTGTTACTGTTTAACTGCAGTCATGAAAATTTGAGTAAAACTAAAATAATGTGCTACATTTCAACAGGTGGGGTTCAGACGCGATGCCCTTAGCTCGGTGGTCTAGGGGCGAGAGAGATTCCGGAAACCGGTTAAGCGTTAGCTTCGTTTCTCTGGCGCTCAAGTCAGCGTTCTCATTAGGCGCATTCAGGAGCCTGTAGCAGCTTGCAGTGGCTGACAGCGCTGAGTGGTGTTGTATCCTGAACGCTTTCGCTGCATATGTGCTTACTCTAAGCGGCTGTGTGAAATTTGAACCGGAGAATTTCTGTGCTGTTTTGCTCAGCGTTCTGTCAGATTCAAGGTCAGATGGGCTTACGTCTATGAACATAACCTAAAATGATTTTATTTCTCAGATGAATCCAATTAATTTCATTATTGTTGGCAATAAACTAATTCACAAACGAAAAATCATTATTCACAGAATTTTTGTCATTTGTCAGTTAGAAACCTACTCTAAAGCGTCGCGTTCAGCGGATAGTCTTCCGCTTACAATCAGCTGAATAAAGTGGATTTGTGTGATTTTTTCTGCTGCCGAAACCGCTGCAGTCTCCTGAACGCTCCCATTGGTTCATGCGTAACGGTCGTTTTGCACACGGTTTATAGTTGTTTGCTACTAACACGTGCCTTGCGGCTGGTGGCTTGTCGGTGTCTGGGCCGTAATAAGGGGGTTTTAAATCAAGGAATTACGTCTACTGTTGAAATCACGAATTTTCAACACTTGGGACACATTCGATACAATTGATAATCGAGGGCAAAATTGAGGACAGAAGAGGAATAGGGAGGAAGAAGATGTCTTGGCTTCGGAACATCAGACAATGGACAGGGCTACTTGATATACAATCACTGATTCACACCGCGTGAGACAGAGAAGCATTAGTGGATAAGCATCCGAAGAAGAAGATTCGACATTTTGGAAGCAAAGTAGTTTTGACAAAAATCCTGGAGGCATAGAATCAACGTCAGTTTGGATATGAGATAAAAACTAGTTATTAATATCAAAAGCATAAAAAAAAGTGTACCTTTCAACAATTTAACTTAGCCAACAGCAAATGTTTCTTTATCTGCCCATTCATTCTAATAATAAGAAAATATTTTCCTTCAATTGGTGTAAACCCCCCCGATCGGGTCGGAACCAGACAATCGGCAGATTTCGCCATCATTTACCGTGGAGTTGTTAAAAAACAAATCTTATTTATATTAAAAAAAGTCACATTTTTTAATCTATACATATCAAATGCTTTGTCATAAAAGACTGACTGACGGATCAACGCACAGCCTAAACTGCTGATCGTAGAGACCTAAAACTGAGAGGGTGTGTTCTGTGTGTGACGTAGACATCCGATAAAAAATAATTTTTCGAAATTATGCCCCTAAGGGGATGAAAAACGGGGGCAAAGTTTGTATGGGACAACGTGATTCCTTGGTACAATCTACTTCAAATTTTACATAAACATTCTTTAACAGAATTGATGGAAGACGTGTTTCGTATTTTATTAAAACACATCGCCTAACGGGATTAAAAATGTGTAAAAAGTTATTTTGCATCGAAGTTGATATCAATACTACTAAGTGCTTTTGATTTAAATTACATTTTATTTTGACACATGTTTGAAAATTCAATCCGATTTATTCAAAAAACGTTGAACTCACATAAAAGCTTGGTGCAATGTAATACTCTTTAAAATTGGAATGTCAAATATAAAAGAATATTTAAATCGGATTAGAATTCGAAATTTAAATTTTATTTGTTCTTGGATATTTGAATGAAAAACTTACCTTATACCTTGACTGCACACTTCGCGTTTAAACTTCCTCTCGATTTGATACAAACCGAAACCCCAATCTGCAAAATACTCCAACAAAGTAATATGGCAGAAGTAGTATTCCGCAAAACGAAATTAACTGTTTGAGATGAGAGTACTATTGCTCATAAAGGGGGTTTCGAAGCCCTAAATAGATCTTTACAAGATATATAACTCTTTAGGTAGCGGGAGTAGACTTGAGAGAAAGCTGCTTCTCCCGCGGCCATTTGTATGGGAAAGAGAAAGCGCACAGAGTAGCCTGGTGATTCTAGCACCCGAAAGATAAACAAAAAATATTGTTTACAAAGAAATACTGCGGTAGGTGTAGCATTTCGATTTCGTTGTAAAAATATAATACCCCCGTGTCACTTACACCAGATCAAAGGCCGAGCTTCGCGTTCATAAAATATAACAAAATTTCATTTTATTTTGTTTTATTTTCATGTTCATTTAACCTTTAAATTCCTACACTATAATAAAGATTGTTCTATTTTATAAGTATTCAAACATTTTAACATAATAATTTATATGTTATAACAAAATTAATAACGTAAAAAAACTGATTAAAAATCCTATTAGAACCATTTTCGACTTCGACGCGGACGAAGTCGCGGACAAAAGCTAGTTGTCTATAATTCGAGAACACATCATTTGCTAAAATAGAAACTTACACCCTGCATTAAAAATAATTTAAATTTTTTGATGTTATAATTGTGTTATATGTAAGTAAAATAATATTTCTTTGTGACAATAGTAAATTTATTTATTATTTAGAAAATTCAATAAGGTAAAATAAGTAATTAAAAAAACATATTAAAAGTAAAGAAAAACAAAGTAAATAGAATACTTTAATAAATTAAAGGTTTTTACAAAATTTAAATTAAAATTTTTATTTAGTATGTGAAAACAATATTAATGTAAAAAAATATTTGTTGCAGCACCTCCTGACGAAGATAGAGAAGATGACTTTAGAGCACCCCTTTATAAAAATGTTGATATAAATGGTATAACAGTAAGAATGAAGTGGTGTGTTACTTGCAAATTTTACAGACCACCAAGGTGTTCACATTGTAGTGTATGTAATCACTGTATAGAGGTAAGAACATAGTGATATAAAACTTTTATTGCTAGATTATACTTCTTTGGATTCGTTGGTTCTCAAATATTTATTACATCTCAGGTTAAACTCTCTTCGAGAACATATATTATGCAGCAAATTAAAATAATTTATTATATACATTTAATTTTTTACTCACCTCATTGGTTTGCATACTCGGACAAAAATATCTACATCCGCGAAGGCTAGAAGCGCAGTGAAAAAATGCAAGGGAGACAAGAAAGGTCAGGTCGGTCAAATACGTTGAATTGAATACTTGGATCTTAAAGCATTGACTCCGCAGGAGAGCGTTTTAGACGATGCTAAATACTTTTATTTTTAGTTATAGGTTCGTGCTAATTTAATAACTCAGTTTATTATTTAAATTTATTTTGTTTTCGTTATTTAATCATATAGTTATAAGTTTCATTTAAGTAAATTATTTATCAAAATGGACAACAAAGGTGCCGTAAAAATCGAATTTTAGGTACCCAACCTCGGGAAATTACTAGGATAGTTCACGAATTGTTGTCCCTAACATAGTTGCTGTTGAATGACAAATGCAAATAAAGTGCCAGGCAAAAGCTTATTGTGTATGACATTAGAGTGTGTGCCAATTAGCATCAGCGCAATATAATATCAAAACTATCAAAACACATTTTTCACTCCGTTTCAAAAGGATACAGAAGAGCCTTGAAAAGCCTTGAAAATCGAAAACATTATAAAATCACTGAAAATATATATTTTATTTTTTTATCGTGCGAAAAATTAATTTTGCAAAAAAGTATCAAGTTGTAGATCTATAAAAAAAATGCATTTATTATTATCTATTATTTTTTCTCCCAAGACTAACGATTTTCGAGAAAAATGCGGAAATTACTTCTTTTGCTACAAATCCACGCAACGTTTTAGATAAATGTAAAATTAGTAACACGATGCGGCTCATATTCTGAATACTACTATAGAGGCTGTTTAATCCGGTTCGTGGATCGAACGTTACTTCGCGCCATCTTCCATCATGTCGTATTTTAGGGGAAATCATATTACAGGTCTCTTAAATAAAAAAATATGTGTTTCAGATTGTAAGTGATTTTTGACGAGAGTTTAAAAGATTTGAAAGAGAGTGCTGATGGATTGAGAATAACTGATTTGATCGTCAAATACCTCTTCATCTGAGGAGGAGTTGCAGGTGACGGTTAAAATTATGTATGACGCCTTAAAAATAAAACGGATTAAAGTAAATGTAAGAAAGATGAAAGTAACAGTTTGTTTTTGAAAGAGAAAAAAACACGAAAAACTGCAAGGTGCTGATTGAAGTAGAAAGAGTGGACAAGTGAATGAGTTTGTATACTTGGGTTTAAAGTTTACGAAAGACGGAAAGTATGCCTGTGACATTAAGCGGAGGGTGTCGGCAAAACGAAAGTAATGGCCTTTGAAAGAGAAGAAAGCATGACTAACTGTGAAGTTTCGATTGAGGGAGAAAGAGTGGAACAAGTAAATGAATATGTGTATTTGGGTCAAAGTTTACGAGAGATGGAAAGTGCCATTGAGCGAAGGGTGTTGGACAGGAAAACAAATGTATGGGGCACTGTATAGCTTTATGAACAGCCAGGCTGTGCATAGAGGTGTGTTGGTTCCTCACTTATGTATGGTAGTGAATGTTGGGTTTGGCAGAGGAAGCATGAAAATAGGATTAATGCTGCGGAGATGAGTAGTCTGAGAAGTATAGCCGGAGTGGCTCGGTTGGATAAAGTAAAGAATAGTGAGATAAGAAAGCTGTGGTGTAAAAGAAGATGTGGTTACAAAGAAAGACTAAGGAATGCTTAGATGGTTTGGACACGTAGAAAGGATGGATGAAGAAAGATTGACGAAACAAATTTATAAGGCGAGTGTGAATGGACGGAAGTCGGTAGAGGTCGACCTCGGCAAACATATCTCGATCAGATCAACATTGTTTTGAAAAGAGACCAGGTCAAGTGTACCAACAACCGACGAGTATGTATGAGAGTACTGATGAAAGTAGAGGAAGCAAAAGATGTGTGTAAGAACCGTAGCAAATGGAAGGAAGTGGTCTCTGCCTACCCCTACGGGAAAAAGGCGTGACTATATTTATGTATGTATGTCAGCTGGGAAACATGAATGGGGCCCTGTATAACTTTATGTATCAAAAAAGGCACGATTGGCTGTGCTTAGAGGAGTGCTGGTCCCTACTCTTATCTATGGTAGTGAATGATGGGTTTGGCAGAAGAAACATGAAGGTAAGATCAATGCTGCGAAGTTAAGTTGTCTGAGAATTGTATAGCCGGAGTTACGATAGATTAAGTGAGGAATAGTGTGATATGGGAACGCTGTGGTGTAAAAAAATATGTGGTAACAAAGATAGATACAGGAATGCTTAGATGGTTTGGACACGTAGAGAGGATGGATGAAAGAAAATTGACGAAACAAATTTATAAGACGAGATTTATAAAGCGAGTGTGAAGTCGGTATAGGTCGACCTCGGAGAACGTATTTCGATCAGATCGAAATTGTATTGAAGAAAGCACAGCTCAAGAGTATCAATAACCGACTGGCATGTATAAAAGCGCTGATAAAAGTAGAAGAAGCGAAAGACGTGTGTAAAAACCGTAACAAGTGAAAAGAAGTGGTCTCTGCTTACCACTACGGGAAAAGGGCGTGACTATATGTATGTATGTTTCCAAACTCTAAAAAAGTGACTTTATCTCTGCGTTAAGATTTGTAGTAAAAAAAGATATTTTTACATTTTTCTCGTAAATTGTTAGTCGTACATAAAAAACTAATAGATAATATTACATGAATTTTTTATAGTTCTACAACTTATAAAGCACTTTTTTGCATATAATTTATATTGTTACTATCCGTCCCTGTTGACTGCAGCGAGTCGATTACAAATAGGGTGAATATTAATAAGCTGCTAGTAATACACAGAAGACACTGGATGATTCTGGAATTTCTTTAAATATTGTCGATTATACGAGAACATTGATTCAGAGGTATTTAAACGGAATCATAGATCGAGGTTTTTAAGTTAAGTTTTAAAAATTTGTTGAAGTTATTTTAAAGTCAAGTATTTTAAAGTAATTGTAAAGTGAATATCTAAGTGATTTGTAAAATAAAACAGAGTTCTTCGGCCGAATGTGGCCAGTGGTGGTATAAGAGTTTTTATTTCTCTGGAGCATCTGCCATGGAAATACCGGTAGAGTAATGTCTGGTCTGCAACTCTTCTTCTATGTTCTAGTGGGTGAAGGGTATCTGTGAGAGTTAAGCTGTTTATCAACCGAATGGCTCTTTTCTGAATGGAATCTAGAAGACGAAGAGAATGACTTGGTGCTGAACCCCAAATTTGCGAGCAATACTCCAGTAGAGGTCGGATTTGAGCCTTGTACGTCGTCAACAGTTGATCAGGAGTAAAAAATTTCTAGCTTTCCACAGAAAACCTAGCCTCTGGCTTGCTGACTTTGCGATGTTAGCAACATGGTCATGCCAAAACATATTATTAGACACCGTGACTTCCAAAATCGAGTTAAAAAGGATTTAATTCAAGTTGTTTGTTATTGTACTGAGAGTTTAGAATTTCCGAACCCAAGAAGTAAAAGATCGTAACAATATTTAGCAAAATAAATAAATAAAATAGATTTTATATGTAAATTTATGATTTTTAAATTTTCAAGGCCTTGGGACACCCTTTCCTTTTCATCCAATTGATCTAAAATTTTGAACAGATTTTTTTTGCACAATAAAAATTCAAAATAAGGGCCACCCTAATGCTGGACAATAAATGTGTGGTTTTATAGAGCTGTATTATGTAATAAAGCTACTTCATCAATTTGAAAATTCGTAATTTGTAACAAAATATTTTTAATGGTTGCCTCTTGCAGCCATTTTCTTTTGTGGATAAATAAGTTAAAAGATATTTCTGTTTCAGACTTTTGATCATCATTGCCCCTGGGTAAACAACTGCATCGGAAGAAGAAATTATAGATTTTTCTTTTTCTTTCTCATATCATTAAGTATACACATGATAAGTATATTTACATTGAGTCTTATTTTTATACTAAAAAATGGCGACGTCTATACAAAACCTCAGCCAATTATAGCGTATCCTTTTATGACTGAAAAATATTTTTTAAATTTTAAATAGCTGGTAAATACAAATTGGGAGACTCAGTGTGTTATGTAAAAAGTTGTGCTAATGGACTTAATGAAAGTTTTAATATTACATACAAAAAACTTTTTAAGGTGCAGAATTACCAAAATTATATATTTAACAGAAAACGAATCTGATTGTACGCAATTTAAGTTTGCACAGAACGATTTATTTTAATTTTTCCTGTTTCTGCTCATTCCTATTTAGTTTGTTGAAGTAATTGACTACAGCTAAAGTTTTGATGAGATCGAGTTTTTCCTTCAGATCCATGAAAGTTCACAATTATTCTCTTAATTTGTTTCAACTTTTTGCACAAATTGAATACTTATTGTTTTGTCCTAGTAAATTTAACACTCATATTTTCAAGACACTGTTTGTTAGTATTTGTTGTACTATGGCTTACTATAACCGATATTTATAGAGAAATCTAAAGAAACTTTTAAATCTTTGGTCATTCATCATCATCTTCATTTAGCACTACTCTTTATTGAGAGAGAAATTTCCCCCCCAACAACAAACCTCCATAATGGAGTGTCTATAATTCGACTCCCTTGTCCCCAGATCTTCGAATTCTGCCAGGTATTTCTTTCTGAATCGAGTTCTGATGCCATCTCTGAAAACGTGATATTATACGATTTCTATCAATGTTGTCCAGATCAGGTGTTTCGTTATAATGTAGTTCTTATGTATAAACATTGAGGGACATTAGTTTTCAGAAATACAAGTTAATGGCCGACTATTAATGATGGATTCACACTTACAAAGAATTGTCATCATTTCTTTAGATGTAACCAAAGCTTAAATTCCTCCTTAAAATTTCTTTGATAACTCTGACCAGTCGTTTTCGCCGTCCTCCCTCCCCACCATGCAGCTATAAAAGAATTAAAAACCTATTCTATCTATTTTTCTGAAGAGTACTGTTCAATTTGATTTTGTTCAACATTTTTCAGCAAACTATTAGCCCTATAAACTAAAGGGGAGAGTAGGTTGCGGTATCTTCTCAGAAGACCCCTCACTTAGCCTGTCGTTTCGTTTGCCTGATCACTGTAGTGTGTATCAAGCTGAAATGACAGCTATTACCGAGGCAGCTGCCTGGATACTCTGCAACGAACAAAAGTTCAGCGAGATATCCATTCTTTGCGACAGCCAGGCTGCTATCAAATCACTGAACTCAGTCTACTTACCTTTAGGGCAGCAGTGCAATGTCGTGCCGCTCTGAATGAGCTAGAAACTAAGTTTAGAGTTCACATTGTCTGGGTACCTGGACACAGAGACATACCAGGCAACTGTAAGGCGGATGAGATAGCAAGAGAGGGCACCACCCTCCCAGCTGTATCTGTCTCATCTCAGCAAGGAGTACCTATTGCAAATTGCCGGCTCCTCCTGCATAGCAAAGTAGTTTAAAAAACCAACGGGAGGTGGAAAAATGACCCCCCATGCACATCATCGAAACAGATCTGGCCTAAACTAGATCTACGTCGAACTAAGGATGTTTTAACTCTAACCAGGGAGTCCATTGGAAATGCAATCGCGGCCATAACAGGACACTGGGTAGGTGGATCCCATGCACGGCGCATGGGAATCGCAGAGCTACGACACGACTTCTGTAGAAGCTGTCACGATGAGGAAGAGGAGGAAACAATGGTACATCTTCTCTGCCACTGCCCTGCACTAGGCAGAAAACGGCTTTATATACTAGGGCAACCGAACTTTGATAATTTAACTGATCTCAGCTAAGTTAGCATCAAGGACCTTACACTTTTTATTAAAAGTTCCAACTGGTTCTCACGGTAGAGGGGGAAGGCACCGCCGTCCATCACGGTATCACAACGGACCAAAAGGCCTAAGTGGGTTCGCTCCGAACCGCCGTTTTAACCTAACCTAACCTAACCTATTAGCCCTAATGAAGTTCGTTTTGTTATCGAAATATATATTAGATTCACTTCTTCTCGCAAGGAACCTCCTCTAAGCTGCCTGTCGAAAGTGATTTTACTAGCACTAGATGAATGGCTCTGTATAATGCACAGGTGAATAAAACAATCTAAACCTCACCTGTTTTCAAGAATATAGACTTTGGCAGATAAACACCATGAAGTTCGAAAGCCGCAGATTAAATAATCTGTTTTTAGGAGTGATGTTCGGAAACTGAATGCATACTGTTGAATGTTCGGAAACTGAATGTATTCTGATGAATGTTATATGTTAAAAGTGTCGTATGCATCTAAAAGCTAAAAACATAAAATCCTACATGCTGGTGGGTACAAAATGGTCTGTTATATATCATTTCTTTTTTTATAAAATCTTTTGATTTCGTTTAAATGTTTTTTTCTTAACAAAAAGTATAGAATGGTTTTAATGGCGTTGGTAACTTTGCTGTCGATACCAATATTTGGATTAACAGGTTTCCACATGGTTCTGGTATCTAGAGGGCGTACTACGAACGAACAAGTAACTGGAAAATTTAAGGGGGGTTATAATCCCTTTTCTAGAGGTTGCTGGGACAACTGCTGTTATACGCAATTTGGCCCACAATTTCCAAGGTACACTTAAAATTTTAACTTCTAAACTATTTTTTGTTATCATTTACATTTAATTCAAATTTTGTCAATGATTTTAAATGACTCTGTTGCTACTAACATTTTTAAGGATTTTGTGTATGTTAAAATGGATAAACTATTTTTTATTTTTATTTTACTTGTTTATATACATATAAACACCTTTTTCCCGTAGAGGTAGACAAAGACCACTTCCTTCCACTTACTACGGCTCTTACACGCATCTTTCGCTTCTTCAACTTTCATCAGTCCTCCCATACATGCTCGTCGATTGGTATTCTTGACCTGGCCTTTCTTCACAACAATGTACTGACTTGCCCGTTCACACTCGCCTTATACCTTTAGTAGGTCTATTGTGGTTCACCCCCAGAGGTTACACTTCACCTCACAATCCAGCCCTTCTCACGAAGTTCATGGTTGTATGGGGTGAGATTTTCTTGAAATCGGTAGTTTCTGGGTTGGTATAACCGAAAATGTTGAACCTTATTCTTCCCAGGCCGGGGCATAAACATAGTATATGTTCAGCAGTTTCGTCTTCCACGCAGCAAAACCGACAGTCCGTTTGTTGGTTCAGACCTATCCTTCCGAGGTGGTATTTTAGACTACAGTGTCCTGTAAGCAGTCCCGTTAGAATTCGCAGGTCATTTCTGCTCCATTCTAGGATCTGCTTAGTTGTGTTTCTCGAGGGTTTAGGTAAGAACGCCTTCGAGTAAGTCAACCCTGGTGTATCGGACCAGTACGTGAGTATTTTCCTCTCCGCCCAGTCTGAAATAATTATTTTGGCGGCCAAGGTACTCTAGGGATTCGATGCAATTCCATACAAGTTTAGAATTTATCTTGTTGGAGCTAAGTGCTTTTAAAGCAGCTTGGCTGTCTGATATTATACTTATGTTTTTGTTTGCTAGAGGTCTGTTAGTCAGCTCTCTTGCACACAATTCGATAGCAAAGACTTCAGCCTGAAATATTGTAGCATACCTGCCAAGATTGGTAGATATTTCAATCTTTGGTTTCCTGCTGAAAATACCGGCCACAGTTCCATCTGGGTTTTTTAGCCATCTGTGTACATTACAGTGTACATTAGTCTCTGGGAAGAGGATTTCTCCCCTCACCCATTGATCTCTTTTCGGAAAAAGGATTTTAAACGACTTTTCTACGTGTATTTTTGTGGTAAGCATGTCAGGAACCATCCCGAGAATTTGGTGGTTTTTTGCTCTCCATTAATTTGCCTTTCCAAAGACAGGAATCTGTAGGAGACTATCCTGGCCTCCCCCTATTTAGGGGAGGAAGATTTAGGAGGTGTTCCATCGCTGCCGATGGTGTACTGGACATAGCTCCAGCTATGGCCATGCATGTCAGCCGCTGAAGACTAACAACCCGATGTCCCACTTAAAAGACAAGATCCCGTTACATATGTTTTGTCAATCTTTCTTCATCCATTGTCTCCATGTATCCAATTCATCTAAGTATTCGTTTACCTATCTTATTTTACTTTTCTTTCCTTTCTTCTTTCTTTCCTTCTTTCCAACATTCACTACCATACATAAGTGTAGGGATCAGCACTTGTTTATGTTTTAAAAAATCAACGAGTAAAAGGAAATTTGTTACTTAAATTAAAATATAGAGAGCCAACAGATTTTTTTCTTTTGTCTCTTGGGTCCATGAGAAATGTTTAAAAAAATTTATTGTTGTAGAAAAATGAAATTGAAAAATATTAGTCTGATTTAAGTTAATTTGAATTTCTGTAAAAAAAAACCATATGCATAGTAGGGGTTTTTCAATTGTATTTTTTTGTAACTTTAATGTAGTTTTCCATTATTTTAATAAATCCATTAAATTAATAATAATCATGGTTGCTTCAAACTATAACATTTTTATTTACACTGAATAATTTGTCAACTAATAATAAATTCATTTTAAATGTTATTTGACGTCAGTGCTTATTTTTTTCTAGTTTAATAAAACCACAAAAATATAACACGAAACGAAAACAGTGTCCTCATGGGCCGATTGCAACGATCACGAATGATAGCCAAGTAAAAACTTACATGGATAATAGTAATGGAGTTAGAAGTATCAATTCGAACGCATATAATAAAGTGAGTACTGATTATACGAAATTTTCTAGTAGAGAGGATAAGAATCCTAACAACAATAATATGTTTGCACTGCAAATTATTAACAAATCTTTAAATATATTACAATTTTTTACTGCAAATAGCTAAAGTATTGTTTACTTCTTGGGTTCGGTAATTCAAAACTCTCAGTACAATAACTAACAACTTTTCTTCACGATAAATTTTATTTTACAAATCACTTATTCACTTTAGAATTACTTTAAAATACTTGACTTTAAACTAACTTCAACTTAAACTTTTAAAACTAAACTTCTTTGAGACCGCTGTCCTTTTTATATTTCCAAATCATCGTTCTAGAAGAATCGCCACCATTCGAAACTATTGAACCTTTTTCTAGAAAGTGCCCGAATATTCCTTTTACCATTTCGGAACCTATTATGCAGTATTCTAAAATTTGCCGGTCTTTTCTTTTGTTTAAACGCCGCGCCGGCAGTACCCCAATTGTGATCGACGCACTGTCCTGACAGACAACAGGGCCGGGTCGTTACATTATTATTTTATGCTCAAATTTTTAGACAACCGTATCAATTTATAATTTTTTTTATTTACTTTCAATTCCAATAGATTTTCTAATATAAAAATATCCGGTAATCATTACAAATTATTTTGGTTACGCCACTAGTATCCAATTTGGTTTTAATCGTCACTAGAAGTAGCGCTGCTATCGTGAAGAGGTAAGGATATTTAAAATATGCCTTTCATTCCTAATTCTATTTTAATATGTTCATTTGAATATATTGGCACCCCATTGCCAAAGTGGTGACCCCGGGGGAAGTAACTTTGGGGATTTGATTTTGATTAGATATTTTTATTTGCAGAAGGCTGGGCTTTTACTTAATGTTAAATATTTACAGATGTTTTAAATTAATTAATTATTATTATTAATTTAGAGTCGAAAAATTCTTGGCTAGAAGTCAGAAGGTCTATTGCGATTTTATAGACTTAGAAAAGGTCTATGACAGAGTGGTGAGGAATGAATTGTGGTCGAGATTGTCTATGTATGGGGTGAGCGGTAGTTTAATACGAGCACTGAAATCACTTAACGAGGATTAAAATCACTTAACGAGGATTAAAATCACTTAACGAGGATTCCACTGCTTGTGTCAGAATAAACGGAGCTTGCACGGACTGGTTTAACATCGAAAAAGGTGTGAGACAGGGATGTGTGGCTTCGCCATGGTTGTTTGACTTATGCATAGATGATTGTTTAAAAGATTTGAAAGAGAGTGTGTATGGATTGAAAATGAATGATTTGATCGTCAAATGCCTTCTTTACGCCGATGATCAAGTCATATAAGCGTCATCTGAAGAGGAGTTGCAGGCGATGGTTAATGTTATGCGTGATGCCCTGAAAATCAAAGGGATGAAAATAAATGTAAGCAAATCAAAACTAATGGTTTTTGAAAGAGAAGAAAGCATGACAAACTGCGAAGTTTTGATTAAAGGGAGAAAAAATGGAACAAGTAAATGAATTTGTGTACTTGGGTTTAAAGTTTACGAGAGATGGAAAGTATGACAGTGACATTGAGCGAAGGGTGTTGGCAGGAAAACAAATGAATGGGGCACTGCATAGCTTTATGAACAGCCAGAAAGTGTCACAAAAGGCACGTCTGGCTGTGCATTAAGGTGTGTTGGTTCCTACACTTATGTTTAGTAGTGAATGTTGGGTTTGGCAGAAGAAGGATGAAAATAGGATTAATGCTGCGGAGATGAGTAGTCTGAGAAGTATAGCTGGAGTGACTCGGTTGGATAAAGTAAAGAATAGTGAGATAAGAGAACGCTGTGGTGTAAAAGAAATTGTGGTTAAAAAGATAGATAAAGGAATTATGGATAAAGGAAGATTGACAAAACAAATTTATAAGGCGAGTGTGAATGGACAGAAGTCGGTAGAGGTCGACCTCGGCGAACATATCTCGATCAGATCAACATTGTTTTTGAAGAAAGACCAGGTCAAGAGTAGCAACAACCGACGAGCATGTATGAAAACACTAATGAAATTAGAGGAAGCAAAAGATGTGTGTAAGAACCGTAGCAAGTGGAAGGAAGTGGTCTCTGCCTACCCCTACGGGAAAAAGGCGTGTCTATATGTATGTATGTATGTATGTATGATTTTAAAAGTTTTTTTACAATATTTTGTAAGTAATTTAAGGACTTCGATTGCTTCTAACCCTAAGGTGGTGATATTATAGTTTAAAAATTATAAGACACTCTCACATTTTTTTTTATCATGTATTTGCGCATCATTAAAAATGATGTTTATGCCATATTTTCCACACATATCATTTCTATAAAACTTATTACTCTTGCGCTGATTTAAATTCTTTGGATTTTGATAAACTAGAGCAAGTTTTGAAACTTGTCTTGTAATGTGGTGCAACATAAATTTGACGGTAATACAAATAATTCTCTCTACGGAAAGTCTTTCGACACCACTTTGATATTAAAAACCAGTTATAATTTTTATTAAATCAATAAGTGATGCTTGATTGCAAAAATGTCATTTTTAACTCCCAATTTATATGATCTATGATACGATTGGTCAATTTTTCATTAAAAAAATATCTCGAAAGTATACATGTTAAATATAAGGTATTCTACAAAAAGTGACTTTAACGTAGAATCCGAAAATGTAGAAATATACTGGGTGTTTCATTTGCTGTCCACTTCTGGTATAACCGGAAATAGCATACTATATATATATATATATATATATATATAGCCACGCCTTTTTCCCGTAGGTGAGACAGAGATCACTTCATTTCACTTCCGCTTGGTCTCTGCGCAAAGTGCGCTGGAGACCTTAAGTAAGGAGTTCTTGTCAATGGAGCACTTTGCCCCTTTGCCAAGTTACCGTTGCCCCAAGTACATCTTGAAGAGTTGCACTTGCCACCACCCCCAGTACACATTGTACCAGGCTGTCTCTCGTACCGATTCCCTGAGGTCCAAAGGTGGCCGATGAATTCAGCGCACAAGAACCTAACGCAGTGCAGGGCACTATAAAGTTAGAGTCTTAAACTTCCGCTATGATTCTTACACACATCTTTCGCTTCTTCTACTTTCATCAGTGCTTTCATACTTGCTTGTCGTTTGCTGGTACTTTTGACCTTGCCTTTTTTCAAAACAATGTCGATTTGATCGAGATATGTTTGCCGAGGTCGACCTCTACCGACTTCCGTCCATTCACACTCGCCTTATAAATTTGTTTCGTCAATCTTCCTTCATCCATCCTTTCTACGTGTCCAAACCATCTAAACATTCCTTTATCTATCTTTGTAACCACATCTTCTGTAAGACCACAGCGTTCTCTTATCTTACTATTTTTTACTTTATCCAACCGAGTCACTCCGGCTATACTTCTCAAACTACTAATCTCTGCAGCATTAATCCTATTTTCATGCTTCTTCTGCTAAACCCAACATTCACTTCCATACATAAGTGTAGGAACCAATACACCTCTATGCACAGCCAGACGTGCCTTTTTTGACACTATCTGGCTGTTCATAAAGCTATGCAATAACCCATTCATCTGTTTTCCTGCCAACACCATTCGCTCAATGTCACTGTCGTACTTTCCATCTCTCGTAAACTTTGAACCCAAGTACACAAATTCATTTACTTGTTCTATTCTTTCTCCCTCAATCAAAACTGCACAGTTTGTCATGCTTTCTTCTCTTTTAAAAACCATTTCTTTCGTTTTGTTTACTTTTTTTTTCATTCCTTTGATTTTCAGGGCATCATGCATAATATTAACCATCGCCTGCAACTCCTCTTTAGAAGATGCTGATATGACTTGATCATCGGCGTAAAGAAGGCATTTGACGATCAAATCATTCATTTTCAATCCATACGCACTCTCTTTCAAATCTTTTAAACAATCGTCTATGTATAAGTTAAACAGCCAATTTTAACACTTATCATAAATAAAATGATGATATTGCTGGGTTTTAGTTACGTACTATATCTGATTGTGCCTTTTTTTTATAGTACTGTTAATATGTTTTAGATGTCACCTGGTCGTGATGGATGCGAATTAGATATGGAACCGTCAGCTTCCCAATCTCAAGACTGTGAACCAACGCCTCCTTTACAGAGGCACGGCTCAAAAAGCAATTTCTTTCTACCATCAACCACTAATACCATTGATGGTGAATCACCAAAGTACGCATTAGTAATATACAGATCTTTAAATTTTCTGCCCTGCATAGAAGACCGTATTTATCTCTAGATTTAACGCTACTACGATAGTACTAGCAATAGCATAATTTCGTAGTGGGTGTCATGGGAGTTTAATGTGGTCGTGATAGTTAGTAATTATTTATTCATGGGGAGGTTGGATGTATTTAATTTTCAATTTTTTTTTAAATTTTTCTCTAGTCAAAATTACGGAATAAAAATTACCCTCCAAATATAACGAACCAAAAAGCATTAGATATTTTTAAAACAATTTAAAAATTAGCTCTAAAATAAATTATCACAAAAACAAAACAAAAGTGTCGTGGAACACTCGCTTGGAACGAAGTTCCGTTCGTAGTATATTATTATTGATAAACGTATTAAAATTTCTCTCACGCTTGTTTTTGCATTTTTCGGCAATGTCGCTTTTTTTTAGATGTTTTTTTTAGTCAATTTGTCAACTAATTGGCAATAGTAATAATCCCAATGAGTGACAAAATAATACTATATTTTACCCTTGAAGACGATCAACATTTTCCTCCTGTAAATTAATTTTTAAAGTAGAACTTCTATACGCGCGCTGGGAGTAAAAATTCAAGGTCGCGTCACACGAGCTAGCCTCATGAAAATGCGTAACGATTCATAACGCGCATGCGCGTTATGTTGTAGAGGAGATATACTTAGCAACGTGACGTCTATTTGTGCAGTCAACGTGTTTGTCAATATGAAAATTGCAAAAATAACGCGCATGCGCGTTCTGTTGTAGAGGAGAGGAGCCGCTTAGCATAGAATAAGCAAGAGTTATCCATAGTACGTATGCTATTGGCTGTGCCCAGTGATAGGTGCGCGCTTATTGGTTCAAGGCAGCCAATAAGTTCGCAACGGCTACGCAGGTTTAATTGGTACACGGCATAAGCGTCTGATGTTTCGTGACAGAAAAATCTTACACTTTCTTTCGCCTAGCTCCCATTTCGTACCGTGCGATAAGGAACTTCGTTCCAATAAAAATGAAACAGTCTTGTAACAAACTCTCAAACAGCTCTCAACCATTAGCAAGGCACTAACCTAATTTTTTGTAAAATGCCACATCTCGTCTTTCTCTTATGTTTTTTTTCTGGGATATCTGTTTTTATGATACTTTAAAAATTTCTATAAACAATAAGTTCAAAATTAGATTAGGTCAGGAATAGGTCTTGAAATTTAACTGCAAATAGATTTACATAATTTACCGCAGAATTTTTTTGCCAGTGCCGTTTTATTTGAAATTTTTCATGTATGCAAATAAAGCAGTGGTTAAAAAAATATAAGCGATGCTCATTCGTTTGTGGTAGATCTAAGAATGAAACAAATCAGCGAGTCAGGTCAATGTTAAAAATAGGGAACACTGTCAACACAAAAGTTATTTACGGTTAGTGAAATATTAGTGAATTCGCTTGGTGTGAAGGCTATGCTGCCTTTCAAACACTTCGACATATCAGATCTTTTGTGCATAAACTTTAATATATTCGAGTCCCGCCACCAGTTTCAAGTCTTTCTGGTCCAACTCGAGATGCTGTTTAGCTTTCCTTGGCGAAAAGCTTACTAGCCTTTTCGCTTGTCTTTGTCCTGGCACTGAATGCCAGTGAGATTTCATTTAATCTGTTTCGTAGCGTCGAATCTCTTCTTTCAAGTGGGCCTTGGAGAGTCCACAGAAGGGTTCTAGGCCGGAAAATTGTGTATTTACCCCTCTCTTATCAAAAATGATAAGACCTGGTCAGAAATTTAACGTTACTTCTATTGAAATCAAAACATGAGCGTCGCGCCGATTTATTCGTAAAAATAAAGAGAGTGGCGCGAACAATAATATATGATTTACTCATTTATTGGTTGGAATAATAATTAAAACAGTACTTCGTCTAAATAGGCTTTATTTCTTTATTTTTCGTTGGCGCATGGTATACTTAATACTCATAAATATTTAATTGAATTTAATTAACAGAAAATATTGTTGTTAGTACGAATTTGCATAAACGAAATAATTATTCACTCCTTTGATGTTCTTGTAATCTAATCAACTCAATAGCTAGATATGGGCTATGCACGGCACAAAAGTTTGATATCTGAATATCTTTAATGAAATTATCGTCGAGTATGTATATTCAAATGTTACTTATATTAGACGATGCTTTAATAATTTTATCAGTATCAGTATTTTAAAAAAGATGCTCGTTTAATGCAAATTATCAAAACATTTCGTGAAATTGGTTACATACTAGGTAGGCTGGTTAAAAAAATCGATTTCTTTTTCTTAAAATCCGCGCTTAAATGTCTTGAGGGTGGTAAAAAAGACGCCTATGAAAACCAGAGCTCTTAATATTAATATTTAAAGATCGCGCACTGGGGATTTCTTTTTTACATTTAAATCAATCAATCGATCAACCAGCCGCTTAAGTCCACTGCTGGACATAGGCCTCTCTCGTTCGCTTCCACATCTCCCTATCCTGAGCAATCCGCCTCCAGTTAGTGTAGATACGTCTTAGGTCGTCATGCCATCTGGTCGGAGGACGTCCTCTGCTCCTAAATGCATGTTGTCTTGGTCTCCATTCTTTTATTTTCCTAGTCCAACGATCATCGTTCAACCTTGCCACGTGTCCTGCCCAATTCCACTTTAAGGTAGTTATATTCTCTAAACAGTATGTCTTATTTCTTATTGGTTATACCGATTAGAAAGAGCACTATTTATTAAATGGACTACTTACGGAAAAATTTTTAATAATAAGGTAACTTAATCAATTTAATTAAATTTATTTTTTTTACGTAAGATATTTAGTAAAAATTTTAAACAATCATCACCGACCATCAATAACAATAAATACATACATACGTACATATAGTCACGCCTTTTTCCCGTAGGGGTAGGCAGAGACCACTTCCTTTCACTGCCGCTACGGTTTTACTCACATCTTTTGCTTCCTCTACTTTCATCAGTGTTCTCATAAACGCTCGTCGGTTGTTGCTGCTCTTGACCTGGCCTTCCTTTAAAACAATCTCAGCGAGATATGTTCGCCAAAGTCGACCTCTACCGACTTCCATCCATTCACACTCGCCTTATAAATTTGTTTCGTCAATCTTACTTCATCCATCCTTTCTCTGTGTCCAAACCATCTAAGCATTCCTTTATGTATCTTTGTAACCACATCTTCTTTTACATCACAGCGTTCCCTTATCTCACTATTCTTCACATTATCCAACCGAGTTACTCCGGTTATACTTTTCAGACTACTCATCTCCGCAGCATTAACCCTATTTTCATGCTTTTTCTGCCTAACCCAACATTTACTACTATACAAAAGGATTTCAATTATTTATTTCCAGAAATGGTAGTTTTTTCAGTAAAATTCGGACTCGTAGTTTTTTTTTGTTCGCGTGTGGAAGTGGGCGTGACCGCGGATTTTAGAAAAATGAAAAAAGAGCATCATCGATCGGTGATTCGGTTCTTGTATTTGGAACGGAAATCGCGCAGCGAAATCAAAGAGCGCTTGGATGCTGTGTATGGTGACTCTTCTCCTTTGATGGCGACTGTCAAAAATTGATTTAACGAGTTTCAAAATGGTCGCACGTCGGTTTTTGATGAGCCGCGCCTAGGTGCCCCGAAAACGGCTACCACGGAGAATAACCTGACAAAAATCCACGATCTTGTATTGGCAGACCGCCGATTGAAAGTTGCCGAGGTAGCTGAGACAATAGGCATCTTAAAAGACCGCGTGGGTCATATACTGCATGAAATTTTGGGCATGAGAAAGCTGTCGGCGCGATGGGTGCCACGTTTGCTCACTCCGGACAACAAGCGCACCTGTAAGACCACTTCAGAGCAGTGTTTGACGCTGTTTAATTGCAATCCGGATGAGTTTCTGCGTCGTTTCGTGACCGTCGACGAAACATGGATCCACTGGTACATACCAGAGACCAAGGAACAGTGGACTTTAACCAGCGAACGTGTTACGAAAAAGACGAAGACTGCCTTATCGGTCGGAATGTTGATGGCCACCGTTTTCTAGGATTCTAAAGATGTGATCTACGTCGACTATCTGTAAAAAGACTAAACGGACGCAAGGCTGTACTATGCCGAATTATTGGGCCGATTCGACGCCGAGTTGCAGAAAAACGGCCCTATTTGGCGAAGACCAAGACCATGACAACGCACCGGCTCACACCTCTACTTTCACCATGACCAAATTGGCCAAATTGGGCTGCGAGTTGCTGCCCCATCCACCGTATTCTTCAGATTTGGCCCCGTGCGACTTCTTTTTGTTTCCAAACTTGAGTCGAATGAGGAGGTCATCGTCGCCACGGAGTTCTACTTTGCAGACCTCGAGAAAACGTATATTTCAGACGGGTCAAAGGAGTTTGAGCATCGCTGAGTCAAGTGTATCGAACTTTTTTCTTTTGTAAGCTACGTACTTATCGGACCACTCTCGTATAGGCACGCCTGTTTTCCGTAGAGGTAGGCAGTGACTACTTCTTTCCACTTGCTACGGTTTTTATACAAGTCTTTCGCTTCTACTTCTATCAGAAATTGATTGTCGAAATTATATACCTATGCAATTTGAATGTTACTCTGAATGTTACTTTGACTATTTTTTGTCAATTATAGCACCTTCATGATTTTCTAACATTTTTCATTTAATAACATTTATTTAAACTTTGGTGAATTATTTTTTCAATTCCTTTTATCTCTGCAATTACCTTATCAAAAATGTTTAATACTTCCTTGTCGTCAATAATGTAACAAATACTGTACTTATTATTATTTGTTTTTTCATCTAAAGAGGAGTTGCAGGTGATGCATAATGCCCTTAAAATTAAAGAGATGAAAGTGAATGTAAGCAAGACAAAACTAAAGGTTTTTGAAAAAGAGGTGAACTGCAAGGTGCTGATTGAAGGAGAGAAAGAGTGGAACAAGCGAATGAGTTTGTATACTTGGATTCAAAGTTTACGAGAGACGGAAAGTATAACTGTGATATTGAGAGAAGGAAACAAATGAATGGCGCCCTGCATAACTTTATGAGCAGCCAGAACGTGTCAACAAAGGCACGACTGGCTGTGCATAGAAAAGTACTAGTCTCTACACTTATGTTATGGTAGTGAATGTTGGGTTTGGCAGAAGAAGCATGAAAGTAGGATCAACGATGCGGAGATGAGTAGTCTAAGAAGTATAGCCGGAGTGACTCTGATAGATAAAGTGAGATAAGGGACCGATTTGGTGTGAAAGATAATGTGGTAACAAAGATAGATAAACGAATGCTTAGATAGTTTGGACACGTAGAGAGGACGGATGAAGGAAGATTTACGAAACAGATTTATAAGGCGAGTGCGAATGGACAAGTCGGTAGAGTTCGCGACCGCGGCGAACTTATCTCGATCCGATCGAAATTGTTTTAATGAAAGACCAGGTCAAGATGCCAGCAACCGACGATTGTATGTATGAAAGTGCTGATCAAAGTAAAAGAAGCGAAAGAAGTGTGTAAGAACCGTAGCAAGTGGAAAGAAGTGGCCTTTGTCTACCCGTACGGGAAAAAGACGTGACTAAATGTTTTCTTAATAATTCCAGTGTACTTTATATACAGCATTGTTCTTTTTTTGTTTTATTACTGAATTATCTCTTTTCTTAGGCACTTAAATCAGGTATTACCGACTGGAGGTAGGACAATGGCGCACTATGCGCGCAGCAGTCCCCATCCTCGACCAAGAGGATTAGATTCTAACCGAAGTGGTACGCCGGATGCGTTAGGACATCAGAGGCCGTCACCCACGATGCAACAGAGGATTAAAGCTTTAGGAGTGCCTACGCCGTTGACGCTTTCTACGCCGGTCAGAAGGTGAGTGTTTACTGCATGGCGATTGGTGTATTTCTTTTAATAGATATTTTTAAACTACATAAAGTTTGTTACAAAATGCACTAATCCGAATAAGACGGATATGCCATACAAAACATATTGACAATAAAATAAGTTTTAAACGTAGGTGATCTTCTATCTTTCTATTTATGGATGGTACACATTACTGTCCAAAAACTAATAATTCTTACTCAGTGTATTGTGAATTCTTGATTTCTCGTTTGAATTAATTTTGAGGGAATGGAGAGATCAGTTCACGGTCCTATCCACCCTTTTTTTATTTAACCAAACTAACTGAAATTAAAAAAAACCAAACCTTGTTAGGGAGCCAAGTGATTTTTCATGAAAATCACTAAAAGTAAATCAAACCTCAAATAATTTCAAACGTACTATTTAATTTAATACTTTTGAAATTTAAAACGAGCAACGTATTTTGGCTTCAATGCTGTTATCAGCTCTTTTTCTTCCAGAAACAATTAAAAAGGATAAATATAAATACAGGTTTCTTACAAAAAAAAACTGTTTACATTTTACACTGAAAAAAAAATTATAGAGACAAAAGGAAAATCAAATCTGTCGGAATAGAAGGAAAGGCGAAAAACCCAAAAAAAACTGAATGGTGATTATTTCGAACTGCGAAAAATTCGAAAATCTGAGGAGCTAAAATCCAAAACGTCTGGGCATCTAAAATCCAATAGCTAAGCAGTGAAAACTTTAAACAAAGTTGAAATCAACAAAAAAAACTCAAAACTCAATGCCGAATTATACACATGACAATTTTAACAAATAAATAAAAATAAACATTATTTCCCCAAAGAAAACGTACATCATATAGTTTTGGAAATAATACTATAAGATCACTGTTATTCTTGGAAAAATAATCCTAACAATTTATATAAAATTAACTCACCAATTATATCACAAATCTACTACATTAAACTTATAATATAACAATTATCGACTTTTGATTGCTGGACTGACTTATGCTTGACAAATACACACGTTTCAATACCTATCGTATTAGCCGCTATCGCTTACTAACAATAAAACACAACCAGTGACGGCCTTGGGACCAGAATACATTCGTTAAAATGCGAGGGCCCGCTTTAAAAGTTTCCTATCACAATCGCCAGGAAAAATTCCCGTTACATAAATTAAACGTTTAATATTTTTTTATTGGTGTTACATGGGTTTTTCAAATTGTGTTTTACATGTGTGCGTAAGATGACTGGGATGTAATTTACCACAGAAAACATAAGATAATTGCAATTAAAAATGGTGTGACAACGTTATAACATGAATGATGACAAAACGAATGAAAAGGCAAGAACCTAACCATATATTTAACAAAAAAAGTACTTACGTATTTATATAACAAACACTTCATATGTTATTCATATTCACATGTTATTCATTTATTAAATAATTATAAATGATTGGATATTATTTCTTCCAAAAGAGTTATTAATTGCATTGCAATCGTTGGTAATTCGAAATTGCGTCTGTCTGTCTTCACATAAGTTAAATTTTAAGTTATTTAATGTTTGTTTCTCGTGAATTGTAACAACTTTTAGCTTCTTTCTAGCATTTTTTTATAAATCTTTTCTTTTACTGTGTAAGATCTGCTATTTTTTTTTAAAATAGTCACAAAAACAATACAATATCCAACCATTCATAGCCTAAGTGCGACCATGACTCATGGCAGTATCATATGTGTAAAAATAAATATGCAGATCTAAATATGTTCTTATATTTGTGTATATGGTATACAATTTATGTATAAGGTAGAGATAAATTAATAATGAAAGCCACACTTGCAACGTCCACTCAATCACAACACCAGCGCTACTTCGAGTCCCGTTTTAAACCGAATTGGATACCAATAGTGTATCCTAAATATTTTGTAATGGTTACCGAAAATTTAATTATTAAAAAATGTATTGGAATTGATAGTAAATAAAATATATATAAATGGATACTTTCGAGATCCTTACGGTTTGCTCTATACGCCAGTGACAAAATAAAATAAAAAACATGTGTGCTCTATATGCGCTTATTAGAAGTGAAACTTGTAACGTTCAAACGGCTAGGATAAAATTCAATTATTCTGAATATATAAGAAATATTATAAGGATTGGAATGAATTATTTAAAGAACCAACTGCAGGAAAAAAAGTTGACCTATAAAAGAAATAGACTGAAAGAGGTAGTTGGATACTGTAATTCAGACTGAGAAGATTTAGATGAACGAAAAGGTCTCTTCATTGTCTATTTGTTTTTAAATTTATTGCATTTATTGCCTAATGTTGGAGGTTGTCAAATTTGTCTTGAAAGGTTGCCTTAAAAGTCTGGGCAATATTTCTATCTTAACTAAAACTCTTTTAACGTTATTCAACATCTATGGTGTGATCGACCTAATCGGAAGCGTTATTATTCTTTTTAAGTCAACTCATTGTATTGGTTAAGTTTTTTATACCATATTTTTCTCATATCCCCACAAGAAGAAGCCTATTAGCGTACGATCAGGTGATCGTGCTGTTTAAGTATTCATTTCTCGCCTCGATTTGGAAATATTATAACATATTGCCAAGTTTACTGCATCCAGTTCTCACAGCTGGCATTTTTACTTACAAACTGAATAATCAAAACTCCTAATTGTATAATATCAAAGAAGTAAAGAATAGTGAGATAGGGGAACAGTGATATGTGACAGATGTGGCAACAAAGATAGATAAAGGAATGCTTATATAATATGGATACGTAGATAGGATGGATAAAGGAAGATTGAGGAAACAAATTTATAAGGCGAGTGTGAATGGTCAAGTCGGTAGAGGTCGACCTCGGCGAATATATCTCGATCAGATTGACATTGTTATGAAAAAAGGTCAGGTCAAGAGTACCAACAAACGACGAGCATGTATGAGAGCACTGATGAAAGTAAAAGAAGCAAAAGATGTGTGTAAGAACCGTAAAAATTGGAAGAGAGTGAATAAGAGAAAGACAAAATGCTGAATAAGCCAATAAGCACACTTCCAAATTAGATTTCTTCAATGGGTCAAACACCTCTTTTAAAAGAGTTGTTTAAACATTATAGATACATTTTTATTTTATTTTTTATCTGTAGTATATATATATATATATATATATATATATATATATATATATATATATATATATATATTATTACTTTATTGTGTTAGTTGAATGAAATAGTAAGTAAGACAATTAATACTATGATTATAATGTATGAAGACTTTTGTAAAATTGAAAATGTCGTTAATTAATAAATTAATAAAAAAATTGTAACTCAGTTCATTGTAATCGATTTTTTTCATTTTTCATATCTCCCAGGCTTTGACATATAAATATAACTACAAGAGTGCGAAGGGTTATTTTATCATTAAATTGCAGTTGAGACAATTATTAAACTTTTTTAAATCCATAATTGAACCTGTACAAAAACTACGTACTTATCAGACCACTCTAGTACAGTCACGCCTTTTTCCCCTAGGGGTAGGCAGAGACCGCTTCCTTCCATTGCTACGGTTCTTACACACATCTTTTGCTTCCTCTACTTTCATCAGTGCTCTTATACATGCTCGTCGGTTGTTGCTACTCTTAACCTGGTCTTTTTTAAAACAATGTTGATCTGATCTAGATATGTTCGCCGAGGTCGACCTCTACCCACTTGTCCATTCACACTCGCCTTATAAATTTGTTTCGTCAATCTTCCTTCATCCATCCTTTCTACATGTCCAAACCATCTAAGCATTCCTTTATCTATCTTTGTAACCACATCTTCTTTTACACCACAGCGTTCTCTTATCTCACTAGTCTTTACTTTATCCAACCGAGCCACTCCGGCTATACTTGTCAGACTACTCATCTCCGCAGCATTAATCCTATTTTCATGCTACCTCTGCCAAACCCAACATTCACTACCATACATAAGTGTAGGAACCAACACACCTCTATGCACCGCCAGTCGTGCCTTTTTTGACAGTTTCTGGCTATTCATTAAGCTATGCAGTACCCCATTCATTTGTTTTCCCGCCAACACCATTTGTTGGAAGTAAATGTGATTACAACCAGTTAGGCCGGACTTGCAGTACAAACCACTTTATTTATTTTATAATATTACAGTTAAATGTAAGGATGTACTCAAATTCCTAGAAAATTGGATAATCTATAACTAATAATATGTATAATCAAACTTAAAATTACTTAAGGTTGCCTCTGTAGTTTCAATCTACTTCCGAAATATTTTGTCAAATTGACAATAATAATTATTTTTTGACGTTTAGAGATATCTTTTTAAACTTGCTAATAAACTATATACTAATACTGTATGTCCGGAAGATTATTAGAGATAACTAAAGTAGAACAATGTATAAAATAATGAATTAGTGATTGAATTATAAGGTGTTATGAACTAAGTATTCTTCACACTCCCGCCCAGTAAAGCTCTTGTGGAATGAAAGTGCTGTACCATCTTCTTATTATTCTTCTCTACTGACAGGTAGCACGGCAAGCTTCGCAACAGGTCGTTCAAAAATACCGTTGATTGTTAGCTTTCCGTACTTGTCCATCTGGAGCTTTCTTAACTTCAATTACTCTGCCTTTTGGCCAATCGCAACGTGTTATATTTATAAATCTATACATGTACGCTACCATATATAATAGCTTTGAATATTTGGAGAATCTCTTCATTTCTATAATAGATTCAATAGTTTCATGTTTTGTTAACATTTCTTCTTCAATCGTACATAAAGTAATATCTGTTGGCCAAAATTCCTCAGTTCCGTATAAGAAATAAGGACCTCTGAACCATTTATCTGAATTTTTAAAAAACACCAAATTATTTCATTTAGTAGCTTCATCAGCTATATTCAATTTGGTTGGTACATATCGCCAGTTGGATATCATGGTGTTATCTTGTAATTCTGCAACTCTATAGGCAACATATTTATTCAGACTCCTTGGTTCCTCTGTTCGTAACCAATTCAGAACGATTACTGAATCAGACCAATAATATGTTTTTTGTGTTTTTATCGAAATTCACGAAGACACTTAGCGAATCTGCCACCCATTACTGCACTATCGAGTTCTAGTCGAGGTATAGTCTGAAGTTTAATCGGTGCTACATGAGTTTTAGCTCCTAACTGCATACATTCCACAATGTTTTCTTTTTCTATTCTCAGATAGGCTACTACAGCACTAGCATGTTCACTGGCATCCACAAATATATGCATTTGTATGGTTGCTCCATCCCAATTTTCTAAATTCTTCAGATAACAGCGTGGAATTGATACTTCTTCTATTCTTGGAAGTTGTTTTAACCAAATGAGCCATTTCTTAAATTGTTCGTCCGTAATAGGTTGATCCCAATTAATTTTGCTTTCCATATTTCTTGAAGAAGAATCTTCAAATAAACGAGAAAGTTGGAGAGGAGTCCTAATGGATCATTAGTATACGTAACACTTCTCTTTTTGTTGGTTTTCTCTCCCCATCGAGAACTTCCTTATTTCCTTTATTAAAACGTAGACAATATATGAAGCAATCTGAATTCAGTTCCCACCACATACCTGGAACTTTCTCGGTATTTTTGTCACTTCCGATATTCATATTGATTTCCATGAGATTTTTTGTAGACGAGTTCATAATTTCCGATACTTTCTTAGAGTTGGACCGCCAGTTTCTTATTTCAAATTTTGCTTTTACGTGTATCGATTGAACTTGTTTAGCTATAGATACTGCTTCATCCTCTGTATTCGCTGAATCTAACAAATCATCTACGTAATGATTTTTCATGATACATTCCACTGCTCTAGGATATTCTGCCAGGTATTTATTGGCATTGGTATTTTTCACAAACTGTGCACAACTTGGCGAACATGAGGCTCCAAATGTCATTACTGTCATTCATAGGTTTCCAGGGAATTTTGAGGATTACCTTCTCGCCATAAGAAGCGTTGTGCCTGTTGATCTTTGTCCATTATTCCAATTCTAAGAAACATTTCTTATCGGCAGAAAATCCAATTCTTCTCTCGCGAAAACGTAAAAGAACGCCCAGTAGAGATGATAGTTGGTCATCTCCTTTTAATAGCATTGAATTCAGAGATACACCTTAAACTGAAGCAGCTGCATCCCAAACAATTCTGAATTTGCCAGGTTTATTCGAATTAAAAACTGGAAATATAGGAAGATACCATATTTTTTTAAAAGATTTAGACAATAATTCTTCTTGAGTGAGTTTCTTGATGTATCCTTTCTTGATAAAATCTTTTAACTGCTCGTTCATTTTGATGGCCAATTCTGGATTATGTTTAATTCGTTTCTCGTTACACTCCAATCTTCGTATTGCCATACTTCTGCTGTCAGGTAATTGGATATTATCATATTTCCATAACAAACCAATATTATATCTATTACCATTCTGAAATAATGTTGATTCCTGTAAATTTCTAGCTCTTTTTAATTCTTTGGAGATAATATTGTTTGTGGGTTGTACTCCCAAACTTTCAACTGAAAAGTATTTTTTCACAGCTTCATGTAAACCTTCGTCATTTGATTTTTCCGCAGAACAGTCACATACATGATAATTATACGTAGGTGCGAGGTTTTGTGAGTTTGTCGGTAATAGTGCGAAAACGGTCCAGCCTAACCTACAATTAGCAGCTATAGGTTCTCCATCGAATCCTTCTCTAACTCGAAGTAGTGGTAATGCGAGTTCCCAATTATCTAACCCAATGAGTATTTGTGGATTCGCATTTTCATACGATTCAAATGGTAGATTTCCCAGATAAGAATAATTCTGCTTAAGCTTTTTGCTATCAAGAAATTGTCGGGGAAGACTTAGTGCACTCACAGTACGTGCTTGACGGAAATCAAATTGTTTGGATCCTTGAAAGTCTCCTGCAATGGAAAAATATACTCTTTTAGATTTATCTTCTAAGCGTTGTTGATCTCCTGTCCATTTAAGACATAGTTGCTCCTGGTTTCCATGTAAATTTAACTCTTCGGCAATATTTTCATTTAACAAGGTTACCGAAAATCCTTTATCTAAGAATCCGAATTTTTACTGTTTTATTGCCATGCCTCAAAGTAACAGCTAATATTCTGAAACGAATACATTGGGAACTTGCTTGAACCATATTGATTTCCGAGGACATTGAGACATGGTGTGGTTCTTGGCTGGCTGATTGATTAGCTGGAGCTTGCGAAGTTGAAGTTTCTGGGTTCCTGACAATATCACTATGAAGCAGGGGGTGATGCTTGCGTTGGCATTCATTTTTTGTACACTTGACTGGATACTTACATGGAAACCTGTGTCTCTTCAAGCATAATCTACATAATCTAAAGGACTTCAATACTTTCCATTTTTCTGATACAGGGTAACTTTGGAACTTTTGACATTCTGCGACCTGACTACACTTTCCTTTGCATATTTTGCAACCAGAATCTACATTTTTTGCTTCAGTATCATTAGAATCATGAACATTTGTGCGTTCATTTGATTTGAATTGTTTCTTTCGATCGGATATTGCAAGAGTAGGTAAAGCAGTGCATAAATTGGTTGCGATATTGTACATCCAATCAGCAAAACTAATAAGACCATTGAATTGATGTATCGAGCTTCGATGCAATGCCCAATTCACTTTAATCTGTGATGGTAGTTTTTCTATCAACTTGTGCATCAGTATGGGATTGTTAAGATAATCAGTCAGTTTTGCTGCTTTTAAAGACACACACAAGTTTTTGACTGCTAATGAATATTCAACCAAAGTTTCTAATTTGTCTATCCTGGGACGGCGAATCATATTAATATGTGCTTCTATAATTTGTTCAGGCCTACCATAGAGAATTTTTAACGTTGATATTATCTGAGGTACGCATTCAGGTTGAATAAGAAAGCTAGATACAGCTGTCCTAGCAGATCCTCTAATACATTTCTGAAGCCTTAATAAGTTTTCATTATTATCAAATCCACATGTCGATGTGGATCTATCATAGGAACTTATGAATAATTGCCAATCAGACGGATTACCACTAAAGATGGGAAGATCCTTCGATATTGTTTTTCTAGCAGCATATTGTTGTGGAGTCAATGTATTAGCATTGAGATGTACGAAACAGGTAGACAATTAGTTTGTGATATCGCTGGAGTATTATTAGCTTCATTATGTTTTCTTCCGACATTTATATGCTGGATATTGGATATTGGTTGTTCAATTTCTTTTTGTTCTAAACATTCATCGATTTGCAATGATAGCATTCTGTTGGCCAAAGGGTCAGAGTCTCTAATTTCTTCTTCACTTATGTCTTGACTATCATCTGACTCTTCATCCAATAATTTTTTTGTTTCTTCAGCTAGTTTTCTTTCTTTTCGTAATAATTCTCTTTCTTCTTCAATCAGCTGCATTTTCCTTCTGGTTTTGCTGCTGATAAAGGATGATTTCTTCTTGCTTCTTAAAAGAGAAGTATTCTTCTTACTTCCTATTGTTTCTTGAGACTGTACTGGTTGTGGTAATCTTTTATCAGCTTCACACAATGGACAGATCCACGATTCGTTGGCAGCTACATCATCTGAAGCGTTAACACACTCGTAACAGCACCATTTTTTACAACTTGTACATTCAACCATATTTTCCTCTCTATACGGTTCATTGCATACCAGACAGCGGTCGCACTTGGTTCCTCCAACTGTTGCTGAAGCCATTTTGTAAAGACCCAGTATTTAAAGTAATGCAACTTACCGAATTTGAGCTTGTTGGATGTAAATGTGATTACAACCAGTTAGGCCGGACTTGCAGTACAAACCACTTTATTTATTTTATAATATTACAGTTAAATGTAAGGATGTACTCAAATTCCTAGAAAATTGGATAATCTATAACTAATAATATGTATAATCAAACTTAAAATTACTTAAGGTTGCCTCTGTAGTTTCAATCTACTTCCGAAATATTTTGTCAAATTGACAATAATAATTATTTTTTGACGTTTAGAGATATCTTTTTAAACTTGCTAATAAACTATATACTAATACTGTATGTCCGGAAGATTATTAGAGACAACTAAAGAAGAACAATGTATAAAATAATGAATTAGTGATTGAATTATAAGGTGTTATGAACTAAGTATTCTTCACACCCTTCGCTCAATGTCACTGTCATACTTTCCATCTCTCGTAAACTTTGAACTCAGGTACACAAACTCATTTACTTGTTCCACTCTTTCTCCCTTAATCAAAAACAATTTGTCATGCTTTCTTCTCTTTCAAAAACCATTACTTTTGTTTTGCTTACATTTATTTTCATCCGTTTGATATATAGGGATTCCAGTGCTCGTATTAAACTACCGCTCACCCCATACTTAGATAATGTTGATCACAATTCACTCCTCACCACTCTGTCATAGGCCTTTTCCAAGTCTATAAAAGCACAATAAACCTTCTGACTTCTAGCCAAGAATTTTCCGACTACACCTCGTAATGAAAAGACCTGATCCATACATCTCCTTCCTCTTCTAAATCCTGCTTGCACATCTCATATCATCTTCTCAGTTTCATTCGTAACTTTTAATCAATATCTTTGCATACAGTTTGCCGACTATGCTGAGTAAACTAATACCTCGGTAGTTCTTACAGTCCTGATGCGAACCTTTTTCCTTGTAAAGCGGCACGATAACAGCCTTGCACCAGTCGTCTGGTACGCTACCATACCAACTAATTAATATTTATTTAAATATACAAAATTTAACTTACATCATTTCAATTTTTATTTTTAAGGAAGGAATCATAACCACAAATACAGCAACAATTTTGAAGTAGCTATTCATTTACTAAAGTTTTAAATTATTAGTTATAAACAAAATTTAAACAGTACACATAACAAAAGGTTATTCCACTTTGTTTATTTATCTCTTCGAGCTAGATATTGTTTAGTCCGGTTTGTGGACCAAAGTTTGTTTTACCAATTCGGCTCGAAGTACCAATATTTATTTTACTAATCCGTTTTGGCGGATTAGATTTTGTGTTGTTTTTTGCGTATCTTTGTAATTGGATTTCAAATGAAAGTAAATGTATACACTGGAACTACGTATATTTACACTATATACATACACTTAATTTGTTGGTATAAAACCGAAAGCTATGTTGTATGTTGTTGTTATATTTTGGTCGATCGGAAGCTAAATGTACAATGTTGAAGCTCGGAAGCTAAATGTATAGTGTTGAATGTTCGGAAACTGAATGTATACTGTTGAATGATTGAAAACTGAATGTAAACTGTTGAATGCTCAAAAGCTGAATGTATATTGTTGAATGCTCGGAAGCTAAATGTGTACTGTCGAATGTTAGGAAACTGAATATATGTTGTTAAATAATCGGAAGCTAAATGTTTACTGATGAATATTTTGGAGCTGAATGTATAATGTTGTTACACGTTAAAAGTGTCATGAGTATCTAAAAGCTTTTTGGCATAAAAACAAAATCTTACCTGCTGGTGGGTGCAAAATGGTCTGTCCCATATCTGTTTCTAAGTGTAAATTTAACAATATAACAAAATCCTAAACATATAGCTACGACACCAGAATGGTCTTGTCCCTTAATCTGTTTTTAAGAGTACCTAACAATTTAACGATATAATAAAATAAAATCCCAAACAGATATTACTTTTAAAAGTTCCCGGAAAGGTTTTCTTTTTTGTTATGTTACCAATGTGTGCAATTTATTGTTCATTTTATTTTAAAATTGGGCAGCAACAACTTAGTGCAATTTTAAGTTTGTTTTTTTAAAAAAGAAAAATAATAAGAAATAAAATCTTTTTCAAATGTCAATCAAGATTTTTTTAAATAAGAAGAGGACAGTTTTTTATTGAAAACTGAGAGAACATTGTCCGAGGGAGGGTATTTTTTGAACTATGCTATGCTCTCCTATGCAAGCAATATTTCTTAATTGAGATTTTACCCGTTGTTTGTGTGTACTTTAGTAGTTTAATGAACTTATTGCCTTAAGATTTATATTTTCTTGTAGTAGTACCTACTCCTGAACATAAATGTTAACATTCTCCTACATTTAGTTTTGACGAAAGGTACAGTTTCTTGAAATACTTTTTGCATATTTAGTTTTATTCGAATTAAACATTCATTTTCTTTTATTGATTTCACTATGAACTCCTTGAAGATGACTCCCCAAAGACAATTTTTTAAAAGCTCATTTAGATAGGAAATTTTAAACACAGAAATTGCTTTTTCTTGTCGGTGACAAGTCAGCAAAACTTCTAAATTCTTAAAAAAACTTTTGTGGTGGTCAGTGATTTTTTTAAATTTAAACTTGAAAGTGATGCAATGTTCCACAGGTACGTGAATCTTTGGAATTACTGTTTTCTTCTTTGTTGTTTTACAAATTTCAACTTATTTTACTTTTCGTACACTTATATTCCTATATTAACTATTCCATTATTCAGGTACAACTTTTTTCTTTTGTTAAAATTGTCTTCACCCTGGGTTACTAAATTGTCATCCATACAAAATATTCTCGATGAAAAAGTGTTTTTACTACTTATAAAAATTAAATATTGTTAAGATATTTAGTTTTGGGTTCATTAATTTAAAGTACTCAATCCAAAAAAATTAAACAATTTATTCTAATCTTTCTATATGTAATACAATAAATTCTTTTTAAACAGATCAATTAGATATTCACTTTACATGTCTCTATGTTCATAAAACTATACTTGAACTTAAACTTAGCTTCTTCGCGAAACCTCGGTTTTTAAATAGGTATGAACGATCGTTCCAGAAAGAAAACGCATTTTCGGGAAATAATCACAAGTATTTTTGCCGCTAGCGGCTATAAATGCCGGGCGTTTGATACTACCGAAAAAAATCATACATCATAAACTAGAGGGGAGAGTAGGTTGCGGTGTGTTCTCAGAAGATCCCTCACTTAGCCTGTCGTTTCGTTTGCCTGATTACTGTAGTGTGTAGTGTGTATGACAGTCAGGCTGCTATCAAATCACTGAACTCAGTCTACTTGACCTCTAGGGCAGCGAAGCAATGCCGAGCCGCCCTGAATGAGCTAGCAGCTATGTTTAAAGTTTACATTATCTGGGTACCAGAACACAGGGACATACCAGGCAACTGTAAGGCGGACAAGCTAGCAAGAGAGAGCACCACTCTCCCAGCTGTATCTGTCTCATCTCAGCAAGGAGTACCGATTGCAAATTGCCGGCTCCTCCTGCACAGCAAAGTAGTTCAAAAAGCCAACTTGAGGTGGCAAAATAAACCCACATGCACACCAGCGAAACAGATTTGGCCTAAACTACATCTTCTCTGCCACTGCCCAGCCCTAGGCAGAAAACGGCTTTCTATACTAGGGTAACCGAACTTGATCATTTATCTGATCTCAGCTCAGTGAGCTGAGGGGGAAGGCACCGTCGTCCATCATTGTATTACAACGGGCCAAAAGGCACAAGCGGGTTCCCTCCGAACCGCCGGTTTAACCTAACCTAACCATCGTTCCAGAAAGAAAACGTTTTTTCAGGAAATGATCACAAATATTCTTATATGTCGGGCGTTTAATACTGCCGAAAAAAATCATACATCTTTTTATAAATGATTCCCGTCTCTTCGGTCCAAATAATAGATACAGGGGCGTACTCGCTGACCACAATCCGTAACAATATTATTTTGAAGACTTATAAATACCTGATACCTTTTTGTTATAATAATAATTTCAATAGATTTATACTAACTAATAGTTGGTTTTAAAAATTAAATACATCTACAATAAAAAACCCACAATTGTTATACTAAAATAATAAACTTTGCAAACTCGACTGATGTTGGTTTTAGGACATAAAACTATAATCTTATGTACTTAAATATAAATGCTTACTTAAATACAAATCATTACTTAAATACGTTATGCACATAGAGATTTAGGAGACCAAGGATAGTGTGTAAAAACAAAAGTCCCTATGTTAAAAATTGAAATATTTTTTTATCTTGCACACTACAAAATTATTTAAAAAGAATACATAATTTTTGGCAGAAGGGAAAACCTCAATGTTTCATTTAGCCACAGATCAAAGTGATATAAGTTTTTTTTTCGATCTTTCGCTGACATATCAGTTCAACCTCATTTAGTTTAATATTGTTTATATTTCCGATATACGAGGGTAGTCCGATAATTACTTAGCCTACAAAAGAAAAACGAACATTTGAAAAAGTGGTGATTTATTTTTCAATATACTCTTCTTTTATTTCCATACACTTGACCCAGCGATGCTTTAACTCCTTAACTCATCTGAAAAATACGTTTTCTCGAGGTCTGCAAAATAGGCCTCCGTGGCGACGATGACCTCCTCATTCGACTCAAATTTCTGCCCGGCGAGTGAATTTTTTAAGTTTGGAAACAAAAAGAAGTCGCATGGGGCCAAATCTGGAAAATACGGTGGATGGGTCAGCAGTTCGTAGCCCAATTCGACCAATTTGGAAATGGCGAGGGCGGAGGTGTTAGCCGGTGCGTTGAAGAGCACTTTTTTCGCCAAATGGGGCCGTTTTCTCTACAATGCGGCGTCAAATCGGCCCAATAATTCGGCATAGTACTGCCTTGTAACCGTAGTCGATGAAGATTACACTTTGTTAATCCCAGAAAACGGTGGCCATCACCTTTCCGGCCGATAGGACAATCTTCGCCTTCTTCAGACCACGTTCGCCGGGTGAAGTTCACTGTTTCAACTGTTCCTTGATCTCTGGTGTGTACCAGTGGATCCATGTTTCGTCGACGGTCACGAAACGACGCAGAAACTCCTTCGGATTGCGCTTAAACAGCGTCAAACACTGCTCTGAAGTGGTCTCACGGTTGCGCTTGTAGTCCGGAGGGAGCAAACGCGGCACCCATCGCGCCGACAGCTTTCTCATGCCCAAAATTTTATGCAGAATATGACCCACGCAGTCTTTTGAGATGCCTACTGTCTCAGCTATCTCGCGCACCTTCAATCGGCGGTCTGTCAATACGAGATCGTGGATTTTTGTCAGGGTATCCTCCGTGATAGCCGTATTTGGGACACCTGAGCGTGGCTCAATAAAACCGACGTGCGACCACGTTGAAACTCGTTAAAGCAATTTTGACGGTCGCCCTCGAAGGAAAAAAGTCACCGTACACAGCATCCAAGCGCTCCATGATTTTGCTGCGCCATTTCCCTTCCAAAAACAAAAATCAAATCACCGACCAATATTGCTCTTTTTCCGTTTTTTTAAAATCCGCGGACGCGCCCGCTTCCACACGCGGTCAAAACAAAACTACGAGTCCAATTCGTCTGAAATTTCGACTGTAGCCGTCTATGAGAATGTACTACACGCTAGTAAATTTCTCTTGCGATAGTGGCGCCATCGGGCGGTAAGGCTAAGTACAGTGTAACAAAAGTAGTAGCTTGGCGGGCGACTAGCCTCTAAAATAACAAATATTCGGCTGAATATACTTCACATTCGTATACTTCTTCCTCCGATTGTACTTGAGACTCACGATTACTGAAAATTTCGTCGTCGCCGCTGATCGGATCGTTATTCGAATGTTTTCGTTGTGCGCAGATTTTGTGATATCTCGCCCGCCAAGCTACTTCTGTTGCACTGTACTTATCGGATTGCCCTCGTACTTTAGCATTGGGTTAATAGTGGCCATCGTTACAGATGTTTGGCTCAAAGACGGCTAGACATGTTTTCTGGGATAGTTCATAACTCTCGACTAAATCTAAAATGTTTCTTTATTTTCAGGTCGCAATTATAATTGGTATTTCCGGCGCATGCCGAAGAGAAGAGTTGATAAAATAGAGATATATCAGAGACAAGGATCTGTTCTAATCGTTACAATTCCCGAGACCAAAAATTAGACTGAAGGGATAATTACCATTTTGAATCACAGCAATTCAAGGAAATAATATTTAGCTTAAACTTAAAATATTTTTATTCTGCGTATATAAATAAACGAGTTGATTTTTGTGTTATGGCTACTATTAACGCAATTAAGTTTTCGACAGTCTCTTAATTAATTGACAGCTTTTGTTAATGTTTTATCCACCTTTTAGAGACTTTAAGACAACCGAGCAAATAAAATATTGGTTTTCAGTTTGGAATTGATTCAAAATGTAAAACATAAAGATTCTTAATTTTGAATACAATTGATTATCTAGAGAAATGCTTCAAATATAATAACGATCACTTAACTTTAATTTTTGTTATGAAGCCAAAAGCCTCAAATGCTTGTCGGAAATGAGCCCAGAAAGACTCTGAAAAAATCGATTGTTGCTAGAAAAATAATTTAAATTATTAAATTATTTTTGTTGTAATTAAAATACATTCATTGGCAATATGTTTTATCTCTTTCAAATTAAATAATAAAGCAAGGAAAATAAATTTAACAAAATGACAAATGAATTACATTCAGGAATTTGATATACGCTGAAATTAATCTAATTATAAAAGAGTTAATTGTTTTTATTAAGTTTAGATAGAAAAATTATTATTTTCAATTTTAATTATAACACGTGGACTTTCTATGAAATGGGACTACAAAAAAGAGTGGCATATTGTTTTTACAAACGAACATCCTTTAAACAAACTTGAATTAAAATTCCTTTTCAAATAAAAGAATAATAGTTTTAGACAATTCTGTTTAATCTCGCTGGCACGTTGGATATGGAAACTCGCGCGTTATATATACAGTACAGCTCATTTCACCAAAATATACGACGGTTTCGGATTAGTCACCGAGGCATCGACTTAACGGGCGCACTGTGTTGAGAGGCACATTAGTAAATTCCCCTAAGATTTAAACCCGAAAATTTCTTGTTTATTATTTGTTAGGAGGTTTTATTTTAATTTTTTGCTTTATTGTGAATAGAAATCGCTGATGTAGCTTTCGATGACTTTTTCGTATAGAAATTATCGGTGTAATACTTACGGTATTATCAAGCATAAGATTTATAGTCATCATAATCGGAATCACTGTCGTCGCTATCCTCATTCGGATTGTAAGTGATAATAGGATTAACTGCTTCGATGCGGTTTTCACGAACACTTCTTCTTCTTCTTCTTAAGGTGCCGTAATTCACTGGTAGTTTTTCCAAACCCTCTGGCGTAAATTTTTAAGCCAGGAAGTAGTACGGCGACCCACACTTCTTTTCCCCATGATTTTGCCTTGTATAACAAGGTGTAGTATGTTGTACTTTTCTGAGTGACGCATTATATGACCGAAGTATTCCAATTTACGTCGTTTAACCGTGTTCACGACTTCGTAACTTTTATTTAAGCGTTGCAATACCTTTACGGAGATATACCCACATCTCGAATGCTTCTAGTCTCTTCAAAAGCGATTCAGTCAAGGTCCATGCCTCAACCCAGTAATGCAATACTGGGAATATATAACAGCGAACCATTCTCATGCGAAGTTCCAAATTGAGATCATGACTGCAAAGTATTTTTCTTAATTTCATAAAATTTGTTCGTGCTTTAGCAATTCTACTTTTGATTTCTGTACCAGGGTTCCAGTTTTCGTAAATATTAGTATCCAGATATACCAGCTGACTTACGCGTTCAATTGAGTCGTTACCAATTGTAACGTTATAGTGATTATTATATACGACTGCTTGTTTTCTAATGACCATAAACTTTGTTTTCTTTGCGTTCAGTTTGAGCCCATATAACGCGCAGATCGCAACCATTTGGTCCAACAACGCTTGAAGATGTTCAATTGATCCTGTCACCAACAAGGTGTCATCTGCGTACCTAATATTATTCATAAGCATGCCATTAATGAGTATACCTTCTTTAGCTTGTTCTAACACTTCCTCAAGGATTGTTTCAGCATACAGATTACAGATTTCACGAACCCACCATTCCTCTATTAAATTTTCATACTTTGTGACACATTTTTTCCAAATTTCAACAGTGGCAGTATTAAGTGCTCGTTGCAAGGATTCCAAAACAGTCTTATCACTGTAACTATTAGATCCAATGTGATTTTTACAATAAGGTTTGCATATACCCCAAATATACTCAATGGGATTAAATTGGCAATGATAAGGCGGAGGAAGCGTTAGCACTCGATGTCCATAACTGAGTATAATTTGATCCACTTTGTAAATATTTTCTCTTTCATGCCTTTTAGCTATCGATAATAATTCCGGCTTGAAGCAATACTGTGGAAATGAAATATTTGCGTTCGTTAACCATTCTTTTATTTTCTGTACCGTCCAGGAGTTTGTTGGTTGCTTATTAAAAATTTTCGAATGGTACGGGGCATGATCTAATACAATGACAAGATGGATCAGTAGCGATGGTAATAGTTTCTCTTTTAACCATTACACAAACATCTCTGTATCCATATTGTCATGTTAATCGGCCGATTTTTATTTTGACGAAAATAAGAGATCCGCCCCATCAACAAAACCATGCTTTCCACCTGCATGCACAATAATGTCTTTTTTTCACCGTCGGTGTGTTTTATAAACGTTATCGTCCTGCCAAATTCTTTTTGTTCCACCTTTAGCAAAAACCCAAGTTTTGTCCAGATTAACAAATGAAGAGCATTCTTGTTTACAATGAGTATAATTTTTTAAAAATTCAATTCTCTTGTGCACGACTCTAGCTTTTTCACACAAAGCCTTTCGGTTGTCTTCCTTTTTAAACTTAAACCCTATATGTCTCAAAATTCTCCAAAGACTCGTTCTAGAAATTTCAAATATGTTTTTTTCTTTCACTTTATTTAATATTTAATCTTAAGAGACATATTCTTTTTTTCACGCATTTTGTACACACTGTCGCGGATTTCAAATTTGTAAGCTTCGGGAAAGTCAACAGTTTTTGGATGTCGGCGGGGTTTATATTTTGCAACTTTTTGTTCACTATTTCCATTTTTAAAACTGGGGTTAATTTTGTTTCACCAATACCCATCGCATCACATACACGCTGACGTATAGATAAAACTGGTAGCAACGGACCTTCATTGTCCCACTCGCAGTAAAATAAGCGTGTACATTCAATATTAATGCATCTACATCTAAAACACGTCGCGGCATTTTCGCGGTCTATTAGGTATACATAAACTACTTGAAATCACAATCGGTACTATACGATTTTAATATAGGTATCCATTACAATGATAACCCAGGATTACTAATTACTTTTCTAAAAACCTAATTGTTGTGGTGTTGGTTTGGACTAAACATAAAAACAAAAATAAGAATCAACAAGCCAAATTAGAGCTTAATAGCTTAGTTAATTAGTGAAATTTGTTTGGATTACTTACCTACCCCTCTTATTATGTACAATAAATTAAGTCATTAAGAACAGATTTGGTTGCAAAGTTACCCGTGCTCACAAATAAAAATATTGACTCTTAATTTCCAAACAAGAAATCCCTCATAAAATAAAATTTGTTTCAAAATATTAGGGGAATTTACTTTCGTACTTTTAAATGTACAGTTAAATACCGGTTATCAAGTTTCGAACGATAATCAGAAGTCGCCGTATTTTCGTGAAATATGCTTTATGGTCTAAAAGAAAGAAATTAATTATTTAGTAAATTGGTAACTTAAAGAAAAGTTTCAAAATCCGTCGATTTTGATTTGTCAACACCCGTTTCTTTAAATTTCCTTTTATTCATGACGTCATCCGCGCAGGTGTGATGACGTACTCGATGATTTTTTAAATATATGTTGGTTGTGTGATACCTCCTTTGAAAGGTATTTTACTTTCTATGTAACCATGTTAATGACTATAATTTATTTTTAACACTTTATTCCTTTTTATTATATTTTGTGATGTATTTCGGTAAACTTTACTTTTAAGTATCCCCATGAAAAGTAATCAAGATATGTTTAATCTGTTGACCTAGTTGGCTATTTTATTGATCCTCTTCGCCATCTCCTACGATCTGAAAAATAGTGTCTTACAAGATAGTAAAATGCGGGGCGCACCATCTTGGTGCAACCACAAATCATTTATGTTTGGTAATATCCGTTTCAGTTCAGGAGAAGTTTTTTGCATACAATTTACCGATAAACCTGACGATTTACGTGACCGTTTAGAATAAATGTAGCTTCATCAGAAAAAAAGCTTTTTTCAAAACATCGGATCTAGTTATTTTTTATACGCTTTATACTAGCTTGACTCGTATCTATCTATCTATGTAACGGAATCTTTGGACACGATTTTCACCCACTCAAAAACATCGGATCGACTTGAAACTTTATGACAATACTATAATTACATACATTTTTTCAAAGATCCTGGCCAGGATCATTAGGACTAAAAAATGAAAAATAAATAATAGTTTAAAAAAACTAAGACCACATGCTTTAAAAAATAACCGAATTAAAAAATGAATAAAAACTAATTTTACAATCAAAAGCGCGGGGTGCGCTGTAATTAATTAATATATTTGATAATAAACAGATATTGGTAACAGTAAAGTCTCCAAGAAGAAAACGTAAACATCTTAAAAAGAACCCCATGCTTTTGATTGTAAAATTATTTTTAATTGTTCGATCACTCTAGTTTTATTCTAGATGTGTGCAAATGATTTTTTTTTGTTCACCACTCAAATTTTATCCCAAGCGCGTTGGAATTTTTTTTTCATTTTTTAATTTGGTGGTTTTCTTATAAAGCGTGTTGTCTTAGTTTTTTTAAACTATTATTTTTCCATTATAATTTCACAAAATTTAACTTGTCTATCAAAACCTCTTTCAGATGTTCCTGAACTTAATTAACTCGGTAGGTTAGGTATTGAGTATACAGATATTCGGAAATATTTTTATGAAATCAAAACTATTTGTAGTAAGAAATGCATTTTACTTTTATAAATAAATTAAATTATTTTTAGTCATTGACATGACATGACCTCTCTTTAAAAATCATTGATGATCTTGTTAGGATCGCGTAGATGCACATAATGAATAGAAAGAAAATCTAAAGAAACGCGCATTAAGAAATAAAAATCGACGTTTTTCAGATTTTTCTAAAATTGCCGTTTACGAAATAATAAATTGCTTTCCTTCATTTTCCACAAATATACGTAATGACCTTCCGTTCATTTTTCTTGAATTTATGAACTTTATGTGTTATAATAATGTACCTCCAAATCCGATGAAGTATAAAGTAAAACAATTGATTTAATGGTAGAAACAGCAAGAAAATCCCAACTGTTGCAATTAACAAAAATACAATGTTAAATGGTACCTAAAATTAAGAGTTTGTCTCAAATCTGACACGAGGTCCCGCTGTCTTCAGACTGTTTTGTTTTTACCTCTAATGAAACGTTAAATCGAAACAAATCGTACGTCAAATTGCAATCCCATTTTGTTTTGTTAATTGAAATGTTAACTTTCGCTCATTTTCCTGTTTTTGATAGTAGTCCAATTTTTTTTTTTACTTAACGTTATAGAGAGGCCAGATCACTTGGATTTCATGTTTCTAGGGTTTCATCAGAGTTGTGTACCATTTTTGTGTGTCCTTTTTATCCTGTTCAGTTTAAATGGGATCTCGATAGTTGTTGGCCAGCTGGGGGTCATTTTCGAAATATTTTGTTCCGTAGAATCCGAATTCGAGGTTAGATTTGGGCGAGCTGAGTGGAGGGGCCGGGTTCAAGACTAGGACGTAAGCCACGCCCATTAGAGAGAGCGCAAAATAACATCTCGAGTGATTGTCTTTCTCTAGACCCGCAGTCTAGTCTCCTATGTCTATGCCACTACGTTAGAATTTTGAGATATTTAAGGTTGTACTTAAAATATGTTTTTTTTTGGCTACCTTAGAGGTTGTGTACAGGATGCACTAAATAAGCTATTAAGCGGTCAGCTACGATTTTTTCATGTAAAGTTAAGATCATTTTAGGTTATGAAATATATCCCAACATACATTTTTTTATTGGCTAATTTCTCTTAAAAAAATGTACGGAGTTTTTGGGGGTCGATGGGTGTGAATATAAAATAAGAAAACTGAAATTTTTATTTTTATGATTGCAAAAAACGATATTGGTCTTTAAAATACTGTATTGTGGGGGTTCTGTGAATGCTCATGACTTGTTGGGATACAATAAAAAAGTTGAAATTAACGTAAGTTTGAAAGAAAAAAATCGTAGGTGACCGGTCAATAGCCTATTTTAAAGGGTAATGATGCAACTAGAAAAAAAGACAAAAAAAATTTAGTGCTTCCTGTACATTACCTCAAAAGTATCCAAAAACCCCATTTTTTTGAGTAGAAAACTCCAAATATCTTAAAATCCTGACGTGATGTACCAAGTCTGACCTCGAATTCGGATTCTTAGGCATAAAATACTTAAAAATTGACTCCCAACTGCCCAGCAACAGAACCTTGTCGACCTGTAATAATCGGTAGGTACTGAAAATAAATCACGTTCTATCTACATGTTAAAGGAACGTGTCAGTAGAGAGCGTGACCCACGTATACATTTCATGAATGTATAAAATGGATCCCCAATTTTAAATTTTAAACGAAAATAGTAACTAGTCAGTCTCTCGGTTATTTAAAAAACACTATTATCCTTCTTAATTGTTTTCTTTTATGCATGCATGTGTTCAATTTTTTTAAGTAGTAAACCAAATCTTTGCTGTAACTATAAACTACAAATTGTATTTGTGATGACTTTTCTTTGTGTCAGTGATTTTAACTGATAACGTGAACATTTTAAAAATATTTGTATGTAATAGGATGGCAAACAAAATACATGAGCAATTAACATTTGATATTCAATGAGCTATAGTATGAATGCAGAGATTGTAGGGCCTAGTTTTAAATAAAATGAATGAAAATAAATAAAATTTCGAAGTTGTTATAGCTCGAACATTTCGTGAATTATATAGACAAAAAAAAACTAATGCGTGAGTGTCGTGAAACACTCGGTTGTAACGAAGTTCTTCTTTCGTAGTATATTATTGATAAACGTATTATAATTTTCCTCACGCTTGTTTTTGCATTTTTTGGAATTGTTTTTTTTTAGTTAATTTGTCAACTAATTGGCTATTAAAAAATGAGATAGTCATAATATATTAATTTTAGGTTAAAAATAAATTAAATATTGTTGCATTTTAACTTTGACACTTACCTAGCGTCATTGTTATTATCTTCTAAGCCACTATCACAATGCATTATTGATGTATATTAACGATAACAAGAGTTATTATCAACCAACAAAAGTGTTAACAAACAATTCGCAAAGAGGTTACGCAGCACGTGTTTTGTTAAAAATAAACATAAGTATAAGTACACAAGTATTAGTGGTGTAGACGCGTATGCTATTGGCTGTGCCCAGTCAAAGGTGCGCGCTTATTGGTTCAAGGCAGCCAATAAGTTCGCACCGGCTGCGCAGGTATAGTTGGCCAGTGTTTCGTGTTTCGTGACGGAAAAATCTTACACTTTCTTTAGCCTAGCCTCCATCCGCCAAGTCCGCACCGTGCGATAAGGAACTTCGTTCCAAAAAAATCGGTTGACATCTTCCGGTCGCTCATAGGCTCTAAAGTTTGACAAAATATGAAAAAAACTTTATTTTTACGATTATTCTTTTAATTTTTGAAATGGATGTTTTCGTAATGTAATAGTCTGCATTACTTCAAATAGAGCTTTAAAACATTTTGTTTTAATTTGGTTTAGATCAGTTGATATCTTTCAGTCGCACATGGGGCCTAAAATTTGCCAAAATATTGAAAATTTCACATTTTTAGAGGAGTTCTTTTTTTTATATCTTCAATATACTTCCATTTAACTTAATAGTTACAGTATTTTTATTTTTGAACCTAAGAACATTGTGTTTTATTATAGTGTAAATAACTTAACAACTTGCTCTATATTAAAAAAGCTTAAATATTTTTATTACAGTACAGTTTTTAACAACAAACCTACTTTTATAAAAAGAAAAAACAGATTTTTATTTTTTTAAATAGTCCGTGTAAGTTAAACCTGTCCATTAGTACTGTTCTTTATTTTTTAGCCGAAGGTACTTTGAAAACTGATTTGCTGGTGAAGTTAGGCATGGATGATCTGGACAGCAGAGTAGTTCTTATAATTCTGTCTCGAAACTCAGCTTTACAAATCTTTCCTGCTGTTTTACACAGCGTTTAACAGCCTCTGCGTATGAACTGGGAATTGCTTGAAAGTAATGTTCCAGTCAGGGATTGAGTCACTTTCGATGTGCGATTTTATCTCGTCGTCACTGATTTCTGCCAAAAATGGGGGAGAAGATAATTCACAGTTCATCCAATTAAATCATATCTGAGTATTCTTGCGCATTGAAGTTGATTTTTGGTAGCATGAACGTTCTTACTGTTTTCCTTTTTACATCTATCTGCCTTTTCTTCAGAATTTTTCGTAATCCGAGCTCTCTTATGTATTTCTTGTCCATTTCTGAGACTTCTTGAGCATTTAAGTCGATTTTTGGTAGCATGAATGTTCTTACTGTTTTCCTTCTTACATCTATCTGCTTTGCCTTCAGAATTTTTGAAAATCCGAGCTTTTTTATGTGTTTCTTGTCATATTGAGTCATGGCTAATAGTAATTGTTCTGGGTGGGCGAAAAAACCATTCTGTTAGATCACAGGGTAGACAACATTAAGTAAACGTTTTGGCAAATAACTGGTAGATTGTATTGTTTGGTAAACAAGTTTCGGGCTGTCTGTAAAGTTGTTTTGATAGAGTAAACCACATTGGCATGTATTATTTCAATATAAACAAAACTAGTTCTTGAAGTTCAGGTTCACTTATGTACAACCTGAGAGTTCTATTTGCTTTTGTCAACCATCTCGAATGTGATAAGTGCCCAGGTCTCGTACAGCCAAATCTTTACAGATTCCTGATTTTAGAAGTATACAATAGGTATTACTGATCTTTGCTAAGTACGTTTCTGTCTATCTCTAGGATCCGACAATCAATAATCTGGAAGCTAAACACCGTCAGTTTTTGGCAGCAGCAAACTAACTTTTCACCGATTGGTCCTTTAGGAGTACTAGACCCCGTTATCTTGCCATTCAGGTGCTCAAAAATGTGGCGGAATGGCAACTCTTGAAATGGAGGAGACCTTTGCGAACCGGAAAACATTAACTGACTTAACAGTTTTTTTTGTACCTTACTATCAATTCATGTGAAAAAATACTGCAGCTATTACATTTAAATACTAATTATTTATCAAAAATGAATAAAAATGTAATGTAATCGCAAAAATAAAGTTTTTTTCATATTTTGTCAAACTTTAGAGACTATGCGCGACAGGAAGATGTCAACCGATTTAAATAATTTTTTTTGTTTTTTTTTTGTTTATATAATTCGCACTTTTACCGCGCTATTAGTAACAACAACACTGTAGAACTACAGCCCTGGGTGGGTCTTGGCTGCTTGAACCACCTCTCTCCATCGAGTGCAGTCTAGGGTAACACTTTCCCAATTATCAATTCCCATTATTTGCAAGTCTTTTCAGATGTTGTCTTTAAATCTCAGCTTAGGTATTCCCTGGGGTCTATTTCATGTTGAGGCTTCCTCCCATATGTTCTTTATAGGCCTTTTGTTGTTACTGCGCTGGACATGGCCCATCCATCTTTTCTTTTCTTTTTTTTAAGAGGTGAAGAAAATCCTTTATGGAGAGGTTATGAGTCCGAAAGCTCAAGGTCTACTGTGAGACTTCACTGACTGTGACAGGACTACTCACTAAAAACTCCAACCCCATTTAGGTCCGTCTGGCTATTGCATCCGGTGACACTTGGCCTGTTGGCCCATTGTATCTTGCCTATGTGTTTTTTGTAACTTTGTACAATGGAAACCCGACCAGCAGGCCGCCCGGCAAGGATCCGAAAACAGCATAACACTGTACTGGGTGGGAACAATGTAGTCACCCAAGAACCGCTCATTTCCCCCAGCGCTCCGCAGCAGCACAGCAAGCGCTCCACCGCCCCCGGATCCCCGCCGCACAACCCGCAGGCCAGGCCTCCATTATACAGTCTTAGCTGATTCCTGTTTATCGGTAACAGTTCTGCCGTCATTTTATGGCACGGTTCTTTGATGTATTATTTCCCGTGTTTGTTTCCTAGTATACTTTTCCAGTAGTTTTTGTGTTTTTTCGGACCTCTTCTTGCAAGTTCGTCTACTTCCTCATTACCTGCAACTTCCTAGCGTCCTGGAACCCGTATCAGTTTGACGTGATTACGGTCTACCAACGTTATCAGTTCTTCTTTGCAGTCAAGGAGTATGGGGGAAGTGGTGGTCCGGCCCTGAGGTGCCCCCTGCACAGGACTAAGGCTGTCTACTACAGGATTTCGCCCGGTTTCCTGTAGGCTCCGTTAGCGACGGTGCTCCCCCACCGCCATGCATCCATTAGCACGGGTCGCATAACACTTTGGATTGGGAGTCTTTTAGTCGCCTTTTACGACAGGCAGACCATACATACCTGGGATCTATTCTATTTTCCCCGTATCCGCAGGGGAAGCCGACCCATCTTAGTCGGTTAGATTTTATTTCTTGTACTATGTCTGGGGACTCATATAGTTAAGAGAGTTCGTTATTGGTCCGTATTCTCTATATTCGCTAGTTTGCTGGTCAATAACCGATCCAAAAATTCTCCTCAATATTTTCCTTTCAAACCTTCCAAGCAACTGTGTATCGAAAATTGTCATTGTCCATGTCTCGCTTCCATACATGATGACAGGTCTTATTACCGTCTTGTATATGTTGATTTTTGTTGACCTTGTAATATACTTGGACTTCAGCATCTCCTGCACAGAGAAGAAACATTTGTTTCCTGGGGTTATTCCGTGTTTTACCTCCTCCTTCATATTATTGTCCGCTGTTATCAGAAAGCCTAGATATTTGAAAGACTGGACATTCTCAAAATTGTGGCCGTTCATAGTTAAATTTTGTCCCACTCGGTCTCTATTATCCTTTCGCGTTAAATGCATATATTTCGTCTTCGTCTCGTTTACTGTCAGACCCATCCTTTCAGCTTCTCTCTCCATTTGTACAAATATTTCCTTGACGTTAACTGTGCTCTTTCCGCGCTATTACAACTTCGAAATAAAAAAAATGAGTTTTTTCGGCCCAAATTATTGTCAATCACTGCTTATTTTTACAGATTATGTGCCACATACAACTTCTTTTTAACATTCCTCTTGTTATTAACCGTTGTTTATCCTTTTTCTTGGTTTACTTGGTGCATTTTTGTTCTTGAATTCCTTCGTTAACTATTTCAAACTTTTTTTATTTGGTTTTATAAAGATAAAGCATTATTTTTATAAAGCATTATAAAGATATAATTTGGATTCGTAACTATCTAAAAAATAAATAATAAATAAGGACGTTATTATAAAATACATAACACACTAAATAACAATTTAAACCAATCTTTGTTTTTACTGTAGTTATTACTATAAAATTAGTATCGTTGGTTTTATTATTAATGCACATTATTTAAAATAAGTATTTTATTTTCGTTTAATTATTCATTGATAAATAGAAACAGCGATTATGGCACGTGTCAGATTCTGCGGATTGCTTGTAGGTATTGCTTTAGAATTTCGTATTTTTCATTTATATCCATTTAAAATATTTATTAATAACAAATGTGATAAAAATTCTTTGTAAAAAGAAATGTTTCAGGTAATAGTCTAGCTACGTATGAAATAAAGACGTTAAACGAAATACGATACTTGATCATAACCAACTGTAAAATATTAAATAAATTTTTTCCCTTAATATAAATGTTTTCTATTTATTTTTTAATCACAATACATTTAACAATAAAAGGTTACAAATATAAATTGTGCATAGTGTGTGTTAAAAATAACAATATTTGCTTTTTGTATTATTATTGAATAATTTATGGGTGATTCCCTAAAAAAATTTATATAAAGACAGTCGAGAAAATACATTGTGCTTATTGATGTAATAAGTACAAGTATTTCCCCGATACTTAATTCATTTAATAAAAATTACGTATATGAAATTTTTAGTTCTGAAATGTTTAGTTATTTTTCATAATAAACTTTTTAGTACATTTGTTGTATTTTTAAATACTTTCTCAGTGCCCATTTTCCTTGATTACGCTTCGTCTCCTCATTTTGAGTTATACCGCCCGGTATTGCTTATTTTCTTAATGCGGCTTTCAACAACACCCCATTTCGAAGGATTGTAATTTATTTATATGTTCTTGCTTGAGTGTCCAACTTTCCATTCCATATAGTAATGTTGAGAATACATAGCATCTTAGCGCTCTCATTCTTAGCTGTATCGAAAGATCTCGGCTGCAGAAAATCATTCTCATTCCGTTAAAAAATTCCTAGCCGTCTCAATTTTGGTTTTTGTCTCTTTTGTTTGATCGTTGTTATGTGTTATCCAAGTCCCTAAGTATCTATATTTCTTTACTTTCTCCAACCGTGTTCCCTTAAGTGTTATGTCAGTATCTATATTTCGTTGTTACTTAGTTTTTTTAATGTTTATTGCGAGCCCGTAATTCTCACAGAGATTATTTGTACTGTTCACTAATCTTTGCAGTTCTTCTGCTGTACTTGCAAGGATAATTGTGTCGACAGCAAATCTTATATTATTTATTACCTTTCCGTTAATTATTATTCCATCTGTTTCCGACGACAAGGCTTTATCAAAGATTGCTCCACTGTATATATTAAAAAGCAACGGTGATAGAACACATCCCTGTCTTACTCATCTTTTTATCCCTATTTTCCTACTAAGTTCTCCTTCAATATCTATTTCTGCTTGTTGGTTCAAGTATAACTTTTAAATAATACGTATATGTCGATATTTTGAGACTGCAGTATCTGAATCAGTGTTTCATGACGGACCCTATCAAATGCCTTTTCAAAGTCTATAACAGAAATGTACATCCTGATTTATATCCAAACATCTTTGTATTAAGACATTTAAAGAGAATAAGGCTTCTCTTGTCCCCATCCCACTTCTAAAACCAAATTGATTTTTATCAATATTTTCTTCTATTTTTTTATAAATTCTTTTTACTAGCATCATCTTAATTATCATCGCGTTCAACTGAATACGGTAAACTAAATAATTGATTTTCTCAGCCGTCAAGTAATGGCCCTTCCATTGTTGCTGTTACTTTGGACAAACATGTTCCACTGATATTGGTAAAGCTAAACTGCATCTCTACGTTTCAACTCGGTGTCCGTAACTTTTTAGTCGAATGACTTCTTCATCTAGTTTTTGTCCGAATACCTCTAAACGTGTTTCTAAATATTCATCTTCTGGGGGTATCTCAAAAAGTAGGTCATAGGGAAACTTCATTTCTCTGTTGGTTACTAGCAGGGATGTAGATGATATTTATTTTGTGAAGAGCACTTCTATAGAGAGAAGAAAAAGCTGTACCATTTCATATAAAACTTTATTTTTGGAAACAATGCCGACATTAACTGATGGTTTTGATTTCACACTCTAGAAAGAAGTGATCTAGGAAACTCGATTATCTGGAGCATTACATCTTACTTTCGATAAATTTTAACTTGCCATTAACCACTTACTAAATTCATGGTGGAAAATCATTTCGAGCCCATTAGAATGTTCAGTGTGATATCAATCATTAGCATATAGTTCATTGAGTCTTCGATAATCACGCAGGGTTTTTGACAACTAACTAGAAATTTTGCAATGGTATTATCCTTTAGCGTATTGTCTATAATTTCCAAAACATCTTTCCATTGGCTGTTGAATTGAAAAAGCAACGTTAGTATTGATTTGATGTTGCACACAATTTATTTCGTCGATGATGTATTTGTAGCGAATACATTTTTCAAATTTTCTTTTATTATCCGAGTTTTGGTGTTGTAGAACATCTAACCAATATACATATACAAGAAAACAAGACATCTTGGCAATGCTGAACACTATACCCAAGCGTACCTGTATATTTTGAAAATGAGGCACTACAGAATGCAGTTCTTAAGCCTAAATTTTAGAAACCGCCACCCGTCACAAAAACAGGTATTAGTAGTATTTGAAACTTCCAATAGACGGATATTTGTAAGAAACTAACAAGAATTGTTTTATTATTGTTTTTTCTGTCTAAACCCCTGAAAAGATCACTTTCAAAATCGGCTCGATTTGTTCAAAAACAAATTCCTCATTCTTGGATTAAAGGTTTTCCGTATCATCATCAAGTAGCACTACAACCCTGGGTGGGTCTTGGCTAACTGTACAACTTTTCTCCAGGTGTTTCGATCCTTCATCATTCTATGTTCGAAGGGGATGTTCATTTTTTGTATATTTGACATAATGTTGTCCAACGCATTCTGGGTCGTCCAGGTGGCCTTCTTCCCGTAGGAACCTTCTCCCATATCAACTTCTCCAGTCTCTCATTCTGTAGTCTATGCACATGACCTGCCCATCTTAGTCTCTGGCCTTTGATTTCTTGTACCACATCTCCATTCTCATTCTATATTTATTTGTGGTAGTGTCGTGGTATGGTCTAAAAAAAATTCTTAACATCTTACGCTCAAATCGCCCGAGTTTTTTTCGTTCTCTTTTGTCATTGCCCACGTCCCAGACCTATACGTTAGTATGGGTCGGAAAATGGTTTGTAGATTTTCAGTTTTGATGCACTTGTAAGACTTTTCGATTTCATCAGATTATTCAGTGCGTACATACATCGGCTTGTTGCTTGTATCGTGCTCATTATTTCTTCCGTGATGTCGTTATCTGCGTTATCCCACATACTTGAAGCGTTTCCGTATCAGGTCTTTTTAAATAACTTGACCGGTAGGCTACGGAATTTATGGTGAATGTACATTTTTGGTTGTCCATTTGGTTTGTATTATCAGACTACCAGACTGTATCCTTTCCTTTATAACATTGTTACGAGAAAACATCAAATGGACGAATAGAGCAGACTTCAGAGAACCGGTGACTGGAAAAGTTTGGAACCATTTTGGAAAAGTTCTAAGCAACTATAAAAAACGGACGGCAGGGAAGAAAGGACATGGCAGTTTAAATAATTAACACAATCAATACATTCAATACATTGGGTCATCCTGTAGAATATTACTCAAAGAATAATAAAATGCAAGAAAGCAAGAGATAAAAGGCACATTTTCTGGTTGGACAATTGTATAAATTTAATTTTATTGATTTTTTTAGAGAACTAACAATAAAAACAAAGTTATTTAAAGAGACAAAGAAATGTTCGATAATAGTGAAATAAAAGTCTCCTTCTATCACGCTTTTCCACTGTATGCTATTTGTCTATCTAATATTTAAGTTTTTTTAAGTTGTTCCTCTATCAATTTTAATCAAGGTTGGGACTCCATTATGATACATTCTTGTTAACAATCCTTTAGTGACTTTTCTAAGTGATAAGCTTAACTGTACTTTGAAAAGTGTTAATTATTTGTTAAAAAAATGTGTCTTTAAATAGAGTATGACAAGAATGTGGTTATGAGTTTGGGATAATGGAACACTAAGATATTTTTATCGTTTTAAATGTTAAGTTTATCTCTTTAAAACAAATAAATACCATTCTCAAACGTTTGAAGTTTGGGAGGAAACATATTAAAAACAAATAAGAAAAGAAGCAGATAACACAAAATAAAGTAGAAAATGGCATATACCACTTATGTAACATTAGGTTCATAGATTTAACTAGAGTTTCCTCAAATGAACCTTTTGAGCTCAGTCTATTCTAGTTACGTATTATATTTGATGTTTTTTTAGTCAATTTGTCAACTAATTGGCTTTAAAAAAAAATAAGAGAGTCGTAATATAAAAATTTTAGGTTAAAATAAATTATTCACATATTGTTGCATTTTAAATCTGACACTCACCTAGCGTCATTGTTTTTGATCTTCTAAGCCACTATCACAAAACATTATTGATTTATATTAACCAATAACAAGACTTATCCATAACGCCTATGATATTGGCTGTGTCCAGTCATAGGTGCGTGCTTATTGGTTCAAGGCAGCCAATAACTTCGCACCGGCTGCGCAGGTTTAATTGGTACACGGCATACGCGCCTGATGTTTCGTGTTTCGTGACGGAAAAATCTTAAGACTTTCTTTCGCCTAGCCTCCCTCCGTACTGTGCAAAATAAGATTAAAGAGTTGATAATTGTTGATTATTTATGACAGGAACCTGTTTTTGGTCACATTTAATGTTAAAATATATAGTACAAAACTGTGAATTAAATTGTCTGTAATCAAAAAAATCTTTGGTGTGAAAAAAACAGTGTAGGTGACAACACTTAATTTTTGTGGGATTCATACATTAGTATTGTGAAGTTCTGAGAATGTGATAAAATATGTAACTAAGGTGAATATGACTTGGATTGCGATAATTGTTTATAAGAAAAAAATAATGACGGTGATAATAATAAGAATTACCAATTTTAATTTTAATTAATTGGTACGTACATACAATAAAAAAGTATATAACCAAGAAATGCTACAGTCTTTGAAAACGCAATCGAAACTTCAACTCGTCAATCTACGCATTCTTACGTATATCACATGATTTTAACAATATACTTGTTTGTTAATACATTCACATCTCGATAGTAATACTGGCTTGATTTTTTTTTCTTAAAAATAAATGTTTTAAAAGGTTTGCAGTTACACTAAAATATTTAAAAATAAAAATGTTCTGCTATTTTTAGATCTAATCCAAGTACTCCAACTCAACCCAGAAGACCTGACTTCATCGGCGTAGTTTACTCGAACCAAACTCCTCACTACTATGATTTTCAGCCACAGGATAGTCCTGCCCAACGTCAGGTAATGTCTCAAGGATACGGCAGTCCACAGCGTCGATTTATGTCTGAAGGTGAGTTGGTAAGGCAAGAAGCTCAATTAACTTACCCTAGGACGAATAATACGGCCGATAACATTAGAGAATTGGCAAATTCGCCTCAAAGAGGTGTTTATATGTGGAAAGACACTTCTCCCGGATATCCTCCATCGGATTTTTATCGGTCGAACCCTACTAGCCCCACTCAGCAGTATACAACGGCTCCTAGAACTTATCACCCTGCAGTTAGAGGTGGGGTCCCTGTTTATCCACCCCAAAGTCCTCAGGTGCATAGGAAGCAGTTGGGAACGTGTACCCCTACTATTACGGACAATAGGAGAAGGCCGATGTCGTTTGTAAGAGCGTTAGAAATGTCCGATACAGTGGAGAATTCTCAAGGCTCAGCGCACATGCCTCAAAGGCCTTCAACTCCAGATCGTAGTAGTATATATGATATGAATTATGAAATTTCTGTATAGGGCCAGTGTAAGCACTCTCGCTACGCCGAATGAGTGCATACAACTTCTCTGTATCAGAGATTTGAGTAAACATTCCGTTTACTGTTTTTATATCGAGACGTTATTGTGCGAATGTGTTCTTAACGGATTAACTAGACTAAATTATGTTAATATAACAAATATACACACAACCAAATTATGTGGAATCACCTATTATTTTTCATGATTTTAAAGATGTATGAAAATTTTTTGTTCATGAATAAAACTCAGTCCTTACAGAGACTTTCATTGAAAAATAATATCAATAAAAAAATTAATTATTTGACAAAATAAACACAACGGTATTTTTTTGGATTCCGAAACGAAATGAGATTTAAATTTTAAATGGTCAAAAAGCAAAAACAAAAAGAAAATTGATAATTTTAATAATCCCTGTTGCCACCTTCAGCCCTTACGCAAGCTTCTATTCGCGTTGGCATGCTTCTTATTAAATCGCCAACATTTTCTTGGGGTATGTTTTCCCATGCTGCATAAATAAGCTGTGTGACTTTTCCCGAATTGTTTTGACCAGCTGTTTTGACCGTTCTTTTAAGCTTCTTCTTCTTCTTCTTCTTTAGGTGCCCTGTCCTCCTCGGACGTTGGCAATCATCAGCGCTATCTGAACCTTGTCTACATCTCTGCGGAACAATGTGGTAGTGCTCACTCCATACCATTGTCTTTTAAGCTGGTCCCACCAAATGTTCATTAGGATTTAGGTGAACATGCAGGCCAGTCTAAAACTGTAACACCTTCTGTTTCAAGACATTCTTTAGCTACTCTGTTGGTTTGGAGAGGTGCATTATTGTGCATGAAAATAAAATTGTCTCCAATTGCAGCTCTACAAAGCCTAACGATTGGTTCTAACAGTAAATCAACGTACCTTCGACCGGTTAAAGTTTGTTGAAGGGGTAGCAATGGATTTTTTGCTCCAACATAATACCTCTCCAGAACATACAGTTCCTCCTATATCTTGGGACAGATCTGGCAGCCTGGAGTCTCGCTCGTTTTCCTGAGAACTCGAATTCGATGGTCATCTGATCTTAGGCCAATTCTATTCTCATCCGAAAAAAGAGTATTTTGTCAATTCTCAATTGTTCAGTTTTGCTGTTGAAGACACCAATTTAGCCGGTCAATTTTATTTTGCCTAGATAACTGTGGGACCCGTAACACTTTCCTACTGTACAACCATCGAGCGCGAAGTGTTTTTCTTTTGGTTTCAACTGAAGCGCTAACACCTGCGCATGCTCCATGTTTGGTTTGTCTCCTGTTTTCTTCAACATTTTCGCGGTGTATATTTTTAATATGTCGATTTTATTAGAAAAGACCCCAATTTATCGCTAAAAATAAATTTGGAGTTAAAAAAACTTTTCATATTTATAAGATATAACTTACTTTACCATGTTTGCTCCACAAATTAATAGTAATTAATACTTATGTTTGTAGCACAAAAAAAAGGTTAAATCGCCAAATTATAATAAAATATTGCAATTAAAAAAAGTAAAAAGTAATTGACATTAACAGTATAACAATCACTGAACAAAACGCGGGAAACAGGAGCCAAACCAAACATGGAGCATGCGCAGATTGTTCCGCACTAGATTGGTCGGTATGGCTGTAACCTTTAATGTATGCTTCTGCTACGCTACGTCTTTTTGTGGTATTCCTTGTTCAATGAGAGCAATAATTTTTTCCTCCGCACATCTGTTTGTCCAACATATGGTATTTTTTAAACAAAACTAAAATAACCGGAGAATCGTGATTTTCCTACTAAACACAAAATTCACAAGATAATAAATTGCAGCAGTCGTTTCTTCTTTATTATCATGTTTGTTTACAACAAAAATCTTTATCTTAAAGTTGGATACCAAATTTTTTCCTTACAAAAAGTTTAGTCAGAAATACACAGATTGATTCCATATAAGTTTGGTTGTGTGTATTGGTTCTTACTCTCGTATGTATTACTGGGTGAAGAATACATGTTGGACAACCGAAAACGAAACAGAACCATTTGCAGGATCCTCGTCAACAGTTTAAAAAAACGCTCAGACCCGTCGATTTTTTATTAAAGGGGGACACTATTTCCCGGTATTTTTGACTCCACTACTTTCAGCCCCAAGCGAGGATAAGAATTACCCCAAAACTTTTAAATGGCATTGGAGGTCGAATAAGATGTCTTTAAAAGTTCCGACAATTCTCTTTACAAATGTCTTTAAATTTTACAATTCCTTCCAATACTTTGAAAAAAATTACATGTTACAATTCCAATGATTTTAGTTGCTTACTTACTACTTAATTGATTAAATATTTAAAACGATGACCGCCAGCTTTCATATAATAATAAATATTTTTTCAAAACGTTCACGCATATTTCGTAGAATTTCCGGAGGAATTCGACGGCACTCGTCAACGATTCTTTGGCGCAAATATTCCAACGACGCTGGTTGTGTTTTATAGATTTTGCTTTTCAGATGTCCTCATAGCAAGAAATAGAGTGGCGATAAATCTGGCGATCGTGGATGCCATTCAATGCTGCCTCTTCTCCCAATCCAATGCCGTGTAAAACGTTGTTCTAAATACTGACGAATACGAACATGAACTTGAAATTTTTGTACTAACTCTAGTACATACTTTCTACTGACATGTCAAACTTGACGTTGTGCATTGAATAGCTGAGCTGTTCTATTCGCACATTTATTGTTCATAAAGTAAAGCGAAATAATATCCACCCTTTCCGCAAAACTACGTTAAATAAACTACCATCTAACACTTCGAAATACGTTACTAGACAATCATTTGACATCCACTACTTTAACGTGTACTGTATTCAGGCCCGGATTAGCAATTTCCTGATCGTATCCATTTAAGTTTTTTAGAAACCAAAGCAAAAAATAGGTACTAAATGTATACCATTGGCGTACTTAACTCGAATGAATGACTTTATTACTGTTCGTGATTGTTTGCAGATAAGTTTCACATTTAAAATTTAATTTCTCAATAAGTAATGGGCGGAATTTTAAAATTTAAAGACTATTAAGTGAAAAAGAGAGAGTGGTACAGAATGGGACCCCATAAAATTAATATAGTATGCTACGCAGATGACGCGGTATTGGTAGCTACTAACGAAGATGACCTGCAAACACAACTCCACTCATTTAATATTAAGGCACAAGAATACAACATGCAGATTTCTGCGGAAAAAACCAAGTGCATGGTAATTAGCAGAGAACCACGCAGATGTAAACTAGAATTGGAAGGCAAAAGCATAGAACAGGTGATGACTTTCAACTACCTGGGAGTTGAAATCACCAATGAAAGAAACTTAAAGACAGAAGCAACAAAGCAAGCGATGAAAGCTGTTTAGGACAAACAATATGGAGAAACGAATTTATGACTACAGAAAGCATACAAAACAACAGTGAGGTCACTTTTAACATATGCAACAGAGACAAGGGCAGACACAAAGGGAACAAAACAGAAAATAAACAACGTGGAAATGAAAGTATTAAGATTGATAAAAGGAATAACTCTAAGAGATAGACAAACAAACAGTAGCATAAGAGAGCAATGTAACATACACGACGTCAACAAATGGGTGAAAACGAGAAAGCAAAAATTGAACGAACACGTAGATAGGATGCGACTAGACCAACTAGCAAACATCTCTAAAGACAATAAGCCAAACAGCAGAAGACCAGTAGGAAGACCAAAAAGCGATGGCAAGACAATATTCAATTAACAACAACAGAAACCGAATAAGAGGCAGACAAACAGGAGAAATCCTAGTCGTACGAAGAAGAAGAAAGACTATTGTATAGAGAATTGTAAGAGCTTTTGAAAGACATCTTATTCGACCCCCAATGCCATTTAAAAATTTTAAGGTAATTCTTACTACCCTCGCTTGGAGTTGAAAGTAGCGGAGACAAAAATACCGTAAAAGAATGTCCCCCTTTAACAGAAAATCGACGGGTCTGAGCGTTTTTCTAAAATGTTGATGAGGTTCCTGCAAATGGTTCTGTTTCGTTTTCGCTTGGCCACCCTGTCTTCTTAATCCCTCTTCTAAATTTGTCTCTTAAAGTTTTTTTTTTGTAATGAAACGACGTGTCGGAATATTTATATACTAGAAATAATAATTAAATCTGCATAATAATATTACAAATTTAATTATTTCAACAAATTATGTTAACGGTTTTTTAAATATATTAAAGTATATGATTATTATTTTGGTATTAAAATATTTAAATTATTTTTATACTTTACACTTGATGTACTCTAACTGACCAATATACTCTTATTTAGTCACAATGCTGAAAATGTTAACAGAGTTAGTGGAATATATTATTTAGAAGGTTACGAAACACCAAGGGGTGGGCAACTTTTTATCTAACACGGGCCAGAATAAGTTTTGTCATTAATCAACACACTTTTGCGACTTACTAGGTTTTATTGTTAGAAAGCAAAGGTGACAAAGATGACATTTTATGGTAAATTTAAGTATGTTTAAAAAATAAAGTAACTTTTTCCCATTTGCTAACATTAGACTGTTTCAAAGAGATTTATAATTTTTTTTTCTTAATTATATCGAAAATATTGTTGGAAATGGTTAAAAAAAAATAACGTGAAAGTTAGAGCTCTTAATATTAATATTAAATTTCAATTTCCCATTTAAATAACATGGGAGCAACGTTGTTTTGGATTTTGAAATTTTGTAACTCACGTTAGATATAATATTTTAAAATGGCCAAAACAAATTCTTATAGAGAATTTAACGTTCTACAACAAAGTTTCCCTACAGTTTTTTGATATATTTATTTTTCAAAAGTTATTTAACGTTAAAGTGGGATTGATTTAAAATTTTTACATTTTTTTTATTTTCCGAAGCAACCATCAACTTTATGAGAAAATTTTAAAAACATTTTTTGTAGAGAATACAGCCTATAGCTTATTTTTTAAGAAGTTTTTGATATTTTTTACATATCGTAAGTTACCAGCAATAAACTAAAATTGTTTTTAAAAAAATGTCATTTTACTGCTAAAAATTAATCATTATACTTAAATAAATAGATTTTCAACCTAAAAATTGATTGTCTATTATAATTAAAGCAATTTTATATCGTTAACTAAAAGATTTTTATTACAATTGGGCATTTTTGTTCTGTATTAACTTATAACTAGCAATAAGTATTGTAATTGCTCCTCATTTTTGGTGAAACACTTATTGTATTGTTCAATTAACGCTACACTTACGAGATAAGTTATAGGAAATTAAATTCTCTACAAAAAATGTCTTGTAAAATTTTCTTATAAAGTTGATGGTCGCTTCGGAAAATAAGAAAAAATTAAAATTTTAAATCAATCCAACTTTAACTTTAAATAACTTTTGAAAAAATAAATATATCAAAAAACTGTGAGAGACCTTTTTTGTAAAGAATAGAATCTGTTTTAATCATTTTAAAATATTATCTTTAACGTGAGTTACAAAATTCCAAAATCCAAGAGAACGTTATTCCCATGTTATTTAAATGTGAAATTTACGATGCGTGAATATTAATATTAAGAGCTCTAACTTTCACAGTAATTTTTTTTACCATTTCAAACAATAATTTCGATATAATTAAGAAGAAAAATTCATCGATTTTTTTGAAACAGTCTAGCTAACATAATATCTAATTTATTCGAATATTTGTTTTTGAAAATATTTAGTTTTTTTAAATTTTTCTCCCAAAGATCAATCAGGAGAGATAAGGGTTGGGTTGTCTGTCCAATTTTGGTATAGGCAATTACAAATATTAATTAAATAAAATAAAAAAGTTATTAAAGTAGTTGTCGTGGTGTAGGCATAGCGTCAGAAAATTCTAAATTTTTGTATATTTATTAAGGACATGACAATACAATTATCCTTAAAACTTGAAGTCAAGTGACCTCCTCTAACCCGAGAAAAACTCAATTAAAAATTGGATAGGTAACATGGAGAGTATACGCTTGCTGTAGTTGTATAAAAAAAACTAACTGTCAGCAACTTTCAAAAAACCAACAGCCTTTTAATGTTTTTGTTCTAAGTTTAAAAAAATAAAAAAAATTATTGACCAGCTAGTTCTTAATAAATAACCGTGTAAAGTTCAACAACTCATAAAAAAGTATATATACTAGCGAGTTGGGCAACAACTTGCGAGGCAAATTCAAACGGGCTGATGGAGAAATTTATATTAAAAATTATATTTAGTAGAACATATATATTTATTATTCAAATACAAAAATACAAATACAAAAAATAATATTGGTACAATCTTTTTTATTAAATATAAAGTTAACACAGCATAAAGTTTTAAAGAATTATCTGAAATTTAAGCTTACAACTTATAAATATTAATACTAAACAATATAAATTTTATGTGAATTATAAATATAACCTTCAATCACATTTATTTTCGTATTTTAAGAAGTGTAGGTATGCGCGCATCGATACGCTTAATTCTTGAGTATAAACAAAAAAGAATAAATATATAATAGAGTTGTACGTTAAACTAAATATGAAGTCATTACAAATAGAATATATTGCATTTTTGGTAATACAAAAAATAATATTAATATAATCTTTATATTAACTATAAATTAAACACAACATATAATAAATCGGAAATTTCCACTGTGAATTCACGTATCGATCTATACTGTACATCGATTTTAGTGGGGCATAAAGCGCCGTTGCCGGGTTAGAACTTGTATGTGAAAATATTAGTGTATGCATACATCTGAAAACTATATGGGTTAAGTCTCTACTCGTACAGTCCTCCATAAAAATTATGACTCACTTCGTTACAAGCTTGTATAATCTAAAATTTTCTGACAATCTTGTACCACGACAACCTCGTTAAATACACGCAGTACGAGATATTAATATAATGCAATCATTATTGTTAATTTGCTATTATTTGTTTAGTCCGATAGGAATCACAGACGCAAATCACATATGACATTAATTTTGTTTTTCATTTTACAAATACAAGTTCTTAAATAGAATGTAAATGTATGTCACAGAAATGGGGTGTGATAAATTTTTATTTTATAACATCGATTTTAGAATAATTACGTTATAATTACGAATTGTTGGTGCTATTTAATTAAATAGAGGTTGTAGACAATGTTTATTACACTTTAAATACACATATCTGCTAATTTGCTAACAAAATAAGGTAAATATTTAAATTTTTATTAATGAATTATAAACGTGTATTAGTTTGTTTATATCCTTCAAAATGCAGCAATTTTATGATACAATGGCTGGTGTAAGAGTAATAAAATGTTATGTAGGTATTGTATGTACCTATAATATTTTATAACATCGAACCTTCGTTGAGGAAAAAAATTAATGGGTTTATGAGTCGACAAAGAACTTCAGTAGCTTCTCTTTTGATATGAGTGATATAAATAAGTAGTTAACCATTTTTACCCTGTTTAAAATATCAGTATTTCATTAAAATGTATGCATTTAAAGACTGGCAGTATGTGTATATCAATTTAATATACACTCATGGACAAAATTATCGAATATCTCAAAATTGTCATACTTTTATATGAGAAATAAAAATTCCAATAAATCAAGCTATCAAACGAGGAAAAACAGTTTATTTTTTAAATTTTAAGTGAACAATATTTAGTTTTTATGTGTAGAGATTCGTGAAAAAAATTATTACGAAATGTTAACAAAATTCAGTTAATTAAGGTAATTAAGTACTTTAAACCTTAATGTCATTAGGAGGACAAGTACTATACTTTTGATTAAAATAAGGGCATAGTTAGTTAACGAGTATTTCCTTCTCGAGATCTTATGATTGCTTGCATCCTTCTTGGCATACTAAAAAGTAGAGTTTAAATGAATTCTTGGGGAAGTGCATTCCATTTCTCATGCGCTGCAATTCGAAGTTCTTCTTTTGTACTGGGAACGGAATTTCTTCGTCGTATGCGGCATTTTAGATGATCCCACAAGTGCCTGGGCTATACGATGGCCAATTTAATGTTTCAATCTGGACTTTAATTAGGGAATTCGTTACTATGTTAGCTGCGTGTGGTCGAGCGTTATCATGCATTAGTACAAATCTTTTGTATCCAATATGGCCAACATATGACACAACAAGCTCTTGTAGGATATTTTTAACATACAAGTCACTAGTCATAAGTCCAATCACTTCGACAAGTTTGGTACGTCCTTCCCAACTTATACTTCCCCAAAGCAATAAACCGCCACCTTTAAAACTAACACTCTCTATAAGATTGCAATTGGCGTACCGTTCCCCAACTCTTCTGTAGACGTGGTTTCGTCCATCTGGCTTCCATAATTAAAATCTGGTCTCATCCGTAAAGAGAATATTTTTCCATTGCTCGATATTCCACTGTTCATGAGTTCTTGCAAATTCTAATCGACGAATTTTATGAATATTAAAAAGACGAGGAACTTTGGCAGGCCGTCTTGGCTTTAAACCTGCTTCTTTTAATCTTTATCTAACTGTTTTCGAACTAACACTAACTTGTCTTGCCTTTAGAAGCTTATTTCTGAGATGCGTAGATGTCAATATGCGATTTCGTGTAGAACTAAGAACCAAAAAGCGGTCATTCATTGCTGTTGTAGACCTTTTACGCCCTTGACCGGGTCTTCGGAACTAATGTCCAGTCTGTTGAAACCTTTGTAAAATTTTCGATACAGTAGATTGACTTCTTCCGAGACGTCGTGCGATAATGTTTTGTTGCAATCCTTCGTGATGTAGAGTTACAATTTGTACCGCTTCAACTTCATTGCAATGTCTGAGTGGTGGCATACTGTTGTTATTAATTGAGTAAAATGCCAAATCGAATTACTGTCACTTATTTACTTCACCACAAATAACTTAATTAGCGATAGGTACTTAAATAATGTAACACAATATGTATGATAGAAGACAGCAGAAACAAAAATCGCCATTAATTTTAAATAAACGTCAAAATATTTATGACACGTGACTATATTCTCCTACTAAATGGATAACATTAACACATAGAAAATTTTACGGAGATAATTCAAAATCATTTTGAAATTTTGAAAAGTCTTCTTCTTCTTCTTCATTCTTGATTTTAGGCGAGTCGCCTGTTCAATTAACGTCCACTTGCGTGAGGTTGTCGCTCCATCGTTTCCTGGAGCGCCCAACGTCTCTTAGTCCCAATGGGAACTTGTCGCGAGCAATTCTCACAAGTCTGCGGTTGTCCAATCTACCTATGTGTTCGTTCTATTCCTTCTTCCTGTTTGCTACTCAGTCATTGATGTTCTTGACCTTACAGGCTGCTCTGATATTCTCGCTTCTCTTTCTATCCAGCAGTGTCTTTCCAGTGATTCTACGGAGTATCTTCATCTCAGCTGTCTATATGAGTCTTTTGGTTTTCGCTGTTTCTGGCCTGGTTTCTGCGGTATATGTCATCACCGGCCTCACGACGGTTTTGTAGATCCTCGATTTAGTGTCCGTTCCCAGACTCTTATTGCACCATATTGTATTCAGCAGCCAGCTATTCTAATTGCTTTTGTTGTTTGATCTCTCACCTCTTCTTCAATATCACCAAAGCCGGAAAGTTCTATGCCAAGGTAGTTAAATTTTATTTTCTGCTCGATTACTTTATCGTCAAGCTCAAGTTTGTATTTTAGAGGGATTTTTGATGTTGTTAAGCACTTTGTTTTGGTCGGTGATATTTCCATGTTTAGAGACTTGGCTGTTAGGTTGAATAGGTGTAATAACCTTTGTAAGTCATCTTCATAAATAAATAAAAGTAATAATATAAAATATTCGATAATTTTGTCCATGAGTGAATATTATTTATTTTAGCTTTGATAACATTGTACATCAATGTAAGTTAACAAAAGTTTGCTACCTATTTTTATTACTAAATTTCTTTTGTATTTAGATTTACTTATTTGTGAAACAGCTTATATTAAAGATTTAAATAATTACCTCTTGTTCTGTTATAAATAAAATATTCATGAATAATTTTATTTTCAAACTTGAGTTAGAACTGAATTTCGATCGTTGCGTTATCGTTTCTGTTATTCAAAGCTCATATTCGTTTTTCTAGTTTAAGGTAGTTCCTTCGTGAAACCACTTTTCGACAGATTTTGTTAATTTTTTTTTCACACTTGCAGTGACTCAAACACCGGTTCTGGACCAGTAAACGCAGATTTGGCCCCCTGTTTTGCAAAGTTGTTGGCTTTTTCGTTTCCCTCCACCCCCTGGTGCCCAGGTACCCACAGCAGGGTCACTCTGTTGTTCGCACCAAGGTACTCCAGGGATTCGATGCAATTCCATACAAGTTTAGAATTTATCTTGTTGGAGCTCAGTGCTTTTAAAGCAGCCTGGCTGTCTAATATTATACTTATGTTTGTGTTTGCTAGAGGTTTGTTAGTCAGCTCTCTTGCACACAATTCGATAGCGAAGACTTTAGCCTGAAAGATTGTAGCATACCTTCCAAGACTGGTAGATATTTCAATCTTTTGTTTTCTGCTGAAAACACCGGCCCCAACTCCATCTGGGGTTTTTGAGCCATCCGTGTACATTACGTATTTAGTCTCTGGGAGGAGGATTTCTCCCCTCACCTATTCATCTCTTTTTGGAAAATGGACTTTGAACGAATTTTCTACGTGTATTTTTGTGGCTTTGTCAGAAACCATACCGAGAATTTGGTGGTTTTTTGTTTCACTTAGTATCCCGGAGTGGTTCATTAATTTGCTTTTCCAGAGACAGGAATATGTAGGAGACTATCCTGGCCTCCCTCTCTAAAAGAATATCTAGGGGAGGAAGATTTAGGAGGTGTCTCATCGCTGCCGTTGGTGTGCTGGACATAGCTCCAGTTATGGCCAGGCATGCCAGCAAGCTTTGCTCTAGCTGTCTGTTGTAACCTTTTGGTCCACCAGACTACTGACCCATACGTGACCATAGATATTATCATTGTTTGATAAATCCAGTAAATCTGTTTGGGGTTCATTCCCCAAGATTTTCCGCATACCCTTCTGAGATTTCAGAGAGAAAACCTGGCCTTGTTTATTGTTTTTTCCAGGTGAGTCTTTAATCCAGAACTACACCCAGGTATTTCACTTCCGCCGCAAATGGAATGCTCTCTCCGTAAAGGACAGGCTGCCGAAGCTTATCTAGCTTTTTCCTTCTTTTAAAAGGAATATATTTAATAACAAAGTTTGCAATTTTCAGGCTCACTCTCCATTAAAAGCATGTCAAACTTCCTATGCATGCAACTATTTTCTATCGTATTAAAAAATCTCTCTACAGAATTAACAAAAAAAGGGGGAGTAAAGACAAATGTTTAAAAAAAAAAATAAGCACTTTGCCGTTTTGTTTACGAGATATAACAATATAAAATATTAGTAATTTTCCAATTCAAACGCGAACATGAGTCAAACCTCAAAAAAAATTCAGCCGTACTATTAAATTTAATACTTTTAAAACTTCAAAACGAGTAACGTATTTCGGCTTCAAGGCTGTTATCACCTTTTTTTCTTCAAGAAACAATTAAAAATAAGTAATATATTTACAGGTCTATTAAAAAAAAACTGTTATTATTCCCTGAAAAAAATATTATTAAAATATTAAAATAAAATAAAAATAAACAAAATTAAAAATACAATAAGGAAAATTGAATCAGATCCAAAATGGAGATAGATGAAAAAATCCAAAAAACTGAAGAGCGGAAATCCACAACGTCTGGGCAGCTAAAAACCCAACGACCAAGCGGCGAAAACTGAAATGCTTGAGCAACCAAAAATCCAAAAGTATGTCCAAAAATGGCGAAAAGCCGGTAAAAATGTCAGCACCAAGCCAAAGCCTCATGAAAAAACACATCGGTCCAACGCAAAAACAAAACAAAAGTCGATAGCTAAAATAAATTAAACTAATAATAATAATTGCAAATAAAAGGCCTTTGGTATTAAAAATTTAAACAAAGTTAAAATTAACCAAAAAACTTGCCTTCAATGCCGAATTATACCCATAAAAACAATTTTACAAATAAATAAAAGTATACATTATTTTCCCAAAGAAAAACGTACAGCAGCATATAGTTTTGGAAATAAAAAAATAAGATCACTGTTGTTCTTGGAAAAATAATTTAACAAATTAAATCAATTTAACTCACCAATTATATCACAAATCTAACCACATTAAACTTATAGTATAACAATTAATCGCTGGACTGAGACTCGCTTGACAAACACGCACATTTCAAACTAAATCATATCAGCCGCTAGCAATAAAACACAATCAGTGACGGCCTCGAAACCAGAATAAATTCGTTAAAATGCGAGGGCCGGCTCTAATAATTTTATATCACAATATCTAGCAAAAACTCACATGATCTGGCAACGCTGTGCGTACACGTATTTTTAACGATAATTAAATATTTTTATGGAAGTATGGAATATAATAAATAAATAAAAAATTTAAAGGGGGTACCGATTGATAAAAAATTGTTCAAACTTTTTTCCTAGATAAGGTTTTAAAATAATTTGATCTAAATTAATTTTTTTTTTAAAAATAATAAATATATATTTAAACTGAATAAGTAATATAATATTAATAAAACCATTTTACATACTTTATATTAGACGCAATAAAATAATACGCGCTTTAATTATTATTAGACTTAAAGAAATTAATCACCTGGCCGATTATTCGCTAATTTTTTCCTTTTTTCTATCCATTTAACTTTTTTATCTTTTGGTTTCTGTATAGCAGAAACAAAATTTAATTTTTTAGATACATTTTTTTCTTTTATAAATTGTCCTTTATGGCGTAATTGCTTTGGCATTTTTTAGATTAACATTAACAATGTTCAATAACAACGCGCTTGCGTAAGAGTATTGTCTTTTAGTGCTAAGCAATACGCCATCTGACGGAATAAACACGCATCAATATCACGTGATGAGCAAGTGCTTATATACCCTGGGTTTATATACTTTAAAGCTCGCATTTGTGCGAAGATTATAGTTGTTTAAAAGTGACTAATAATTTGTTTATAGTGAAAATGACCAGCAGAGCAAATTGTTGTGTACCTGGATGTAACTCAGTGTGTAAAAAACCCCAATTTGACTTTTAATTTTTTCCCAAATGAGGGTCAGAGAATTGAGCATATTAGAAAATCAAGAATGGTGACTATGGTTGATAGAAAGAAACTGGGAGATCAAACTGAAAATAGGAAATAGAGTTACCAAAAACAGAGATTTTTCTAAACATTTTGTTGAAAAAGATTTCATAACTCCTAGTGATTGTTAAGTATTTTGTTTTCTATATTTTATGTGGTTAATAGAATCATCTATCATTCTGTCAGGGGCCTATCAAAAAATTTACCTGAAAAACACTGCTTTACCAAGTAAAAACTTACCTGTGTCCAGCATTATAACAAAGTCCAAAAGAGGATAGGAAAAAAAATGAAAAATTCATTGAAAGAAAACAGGCAAGTTTTCTTATTGGTTATTTTTATTGAAATCAAAAGTAAATAAATACTTATAATTATCATTGAAGTCATGTTATCCATTGATTTCATGAGGATCACTTTTAATAGCACTGGTCTGCAAACAATAAGATCTGATTATCCACTTATCATCCTTTTTTTATTTGACACTACAAACAATAATGTGGTTTGCTGCAAGAACAGCTTCACCCTCGAGGATGCATCGACTACTTAGAGTAGCAGCTAGGTAAACAAAAATTGAGGACAATGGTAGAAACATCTGAATTCATTCCAATATAAAATATTGAATTTAATAACGTTCAAATATCGAAAGTAACCCGCCGTACGAAAGTAACAATTTATCATGCAATTGTAAGACATATAATGACATTTGCATGTGAAACATGGACGATAACAAAACAAAATGAGAGCCGACTAAAAAATCGCAGTAAAAATAATAAAGGCAGAGAGATTGAGATGGGCCGGACATGTGAAGAGACAAGACCAACGTTCGTAAAACTGGTGTGGGAAGAGACCCCGGTAGAAAAGCGGCCGCTGGGAAGGCCAAAGATGCGGTGGAAAGATAATATTGCAGCGGACTTATGGACCCTAAATGTCCAACGACCAGAAGAACTTATGATGGACCGCAGCAAGTGGAGGCAAATTGTAATGTCAGCAAAGGACTCACCCCGGGTTGTAAGCTACACACAGAGAGAGAGAGAGAAATATCGAAATAGTCACTAAATTGTATACTTCTCTTAGTAAACAGATAGGTTATAGCAAATGCAATTACACTTGGCGTCAAAAACATATGTTTTTCGACAGAATGACAGCGCGAGAAAATGGAGGTAAAAATGTCAATACAAGCAGTAATATGCATGTGCTCAGAGCAACGTTGCCAGATTATTATAACTAAAAATATTTATTATTATGCGCAAATGTCTTGCGCAGGGGCTTCGCATTTCAGACAATAGTAGATGCTCTAATTATACTATACTACGAAGGAACTACCTTAACGCAATATTTTAAGGAACTGTCCTTTTGTTTTTTATTTTCTGATATTATTAAACTGCGAACATTTAAATGTTCCTTAATCCTATTTTTTTAAATTTTATTTTTATATTGTTATGTTGGGTTATTCAAAAAATCGACAGGCTCAAAATTAACCAAAAATTATTAAACTAAATACTAAACAACAATTCGATTAAATATTTAAATTCTAGAGCGTCTGATAAGTTCCAAAAATTCATTAATACTTGTTTTTAGATTATGCTAAGTTGTATGTGTATCTACTAAGTTGATCCCAATACTTGACATTTTTTTCGTTCGTTTGATTTCTATTCGCGAGATTAACAAATAATGTTCTTTTGGTGTCCAATTTTCTTTTTTTTTCTATGTAATTTCCACCATAGAATTTACAGCTCGTTTATAATTCTTGTAGGTAAATTTTGATTCTTTTCAATAATCTTTTCTATTGAAGCAAAATTCTAAAAGTACTGTTAAGTGTTCAGTGCTCTTGTTACTGTACACTACTCTACACTTTTTTTACACTAATTTCCTCTTACAATTAGAGGTACAAAAGTGTGTAAATCATGGAGAACACCTGTTTATATGAGTGTAACTATGTGTTAGTTACTGAATTAGAATATAACTTGTGGTTAGGAAGATATTTAATTCAAAATTTAAAAAAATATTCATAGGTTTTTAAATTAACTAAAAACTCAACTAAGAAGTCTTAGTATCGAGCGGACATCACGTTCAAAAAGTATTTTTTTATTACTCCTTCATTTCTTTTTAACCTTACTATTTGGAATGATTTATTTTTCAATTTGGTGATGAAATATTGATGACGCGCATTGCAAAGTCATTACTAAAGACTTATCCCCATCACAAACCAATAATGATGATTTGAATTAGAATATCCGGTATCTCATGATTACCAGGCATCATTTCAGTCTTGTCCCCTACTTGCACGATCATTACTAATTTGATACTGATAAAGTAATGACATTAATACTGATCGTGTAGGGTCCGCTTTACTATTAGTATAACAACTAATAACACAACGGGTAAGAATGTTCAACCTTTTCATTAAAAATGTTGTCGGTTGTAATTTATTTGATGCCTCTTACAATATCAAACATAAATTTGTTGAATTTTTCTTGGTTAATTGAAGATTATTGTGAGCTACCAAATTAAACTTGGCTTCTTACCAGAAAACAATTGGAGGTAGGTACTACCACTGATTTTATCTTAAAAATCAGATTTAATATATATGGGGAAGATTTTTGTGAAATTGGCACATACATCTAGTATATTACACACCTTGGGCAGTAAAGTAAGAAATGTCTTAGAGCACATGTTTGTGTGTCATCATACATGTGTTCTGAGACCTTTCTTACTTTAATGCCCGTGGTGTGTATACTATTTTTCTCCCTACTGTAGGCGGAAAGCGGCAACTTCGTTTTGCGTAACGGGCCGAAAGTGAAGCTTCCTGCACAGTAGGGAGAAAAATATGTAGAGTATCAATTTTTGTTGTGTTGAATTTCTATTCTTGTCGAAGATAAAACAATTAAGTTTAAAAATCAGATCTGCCTGTATTTTAGTCATATGTTGTAATGGAAATATTACATTTTTTTTTTTTAATAAATTATATGTACATACATTGTTAATTATTTTCATTTTTTTATTGTTTTCTATTTTTAATGTGTATTTTTTTTGTTTACTTTTCTGTAATGTGGTTTTTCCTATCTATAAATAAATAAACAGATTTTTTATGGTTAACAATAGGCAATTATTTATTTTCAACACCTCATAAGCAGCTATAATCACGTCCTAATAGCGTCATCTAAAGAGGAGTTGCAGGAGATGGCTTATATTATGCATGATGCCCTGAAAATCAAAGGGATGAAAATAAATGTAAGCAAGACAAAAGTAATGGTTTTTGAGAGAAAATAAAGCATGACAAACTACAAGGTGCTGATTAAAGGAGAAAGAGTGGAACAGATGAATAAGTTTGTATACTTGGGTTCGAAGTTTACCAGAGGCGGAAAGTATGACTTAAGCGAAAGGTGTTGGCAGAAAAACAAATGACTGTGGCCCTGCATAACTTTATAAGCAGCCAGAACGTGTCAAAAAAGGCACGTCTGGCTGTCTGGTCCCTACACTTATGTATGGTAGTGACAGAAAAAGCATGAAATTAAGATTAATGCTGCGGAGAAGTATAGCTGGTGTCACTCGGTTTAATAAAGTGAAATATATTAAGACAAGGGAACGCTGTCGTGTGAAAGAAGTTGTGGTTACAAAGATAGACGAAGTAACTTTGATGGTTTGAATTAAAGAAAATTGACGAAACAAATTTATAAGGCGAGTGCGAATGAACGGAAGTCGGTAGAGGTCGACCGCTCGGCGAACGTATCTCGATCAGATCGATATTGTTTTGAAGAAGGCCAGATCAAGAGTACCAACAACTGACGAGCATGTATGAGAGCACTAATTAAAGTAGAGGAAGCAAAAAATATGTGTTAAAACCGTAGCAAGTGGAAAGGAGTGGTCTCTGCCTACCCCTACGATAAAAAAGGCGTGACCATATGTATACACAAGGTATGGCTATTAAATAACGAGACTGCCTGCGCAAAAGGCGTCCTAGAGGGTGGGAGGTAAACGAATGCAGCGTTGGATAGCTGGATGTGTCTACTATTTCAGTACGAAAACACGTTTTTGTCGCTGTAGTAGTATTTTTTCTATAGAGGTTAGAAACGAACGTGTTTTTTTTCTGGTGCCGATAGGAATGTGTGAAGAAAACAACGAGCAATAGATTAATGTAAAATGTCTCGTAAAATTAAAAAAAAATCTGAATGAGTGCTATAAGTTGTTGAAAGAGGCCCATGGTGAAAATTCTCTATCTCGTGCGCGTGTTTTCGAATGGTATAAAGGGTGTTCTGTTGGCCGAGAGAGCACCAAAGATGACCAACGTCCTGGTCGACATCAGCGGCATCGTAATGACTGAATGGGTTCCAGAGGGTAAAACTGTAAACCAAACTTACTATTTGAAAGTTTTGGCAACACCGTGAGAGCAAGTTCGTAAGAAACGGCCGGAAATGTGGAAAAACAAGTCGTGAATCATGCATCAGGACAACGCACCTGCCCATAACGTGCTGTCCGTATAGCGTTATTTAGCCGCTAGAGACACTCCAGAGTGCTCGAACACGCGCCTTACTCGCCTGATTTAGCAGCCTGTGACTTTTTTCCGTTTCCGAAGATCAAGTCTGCCTTAAAAGGAAGGGGAGCAATTGATTGCAGAATAATTCTTGAAATGAAACTCTTTTTCATAATCAGTCTCGTTATTTAATAGCCAAACCTCGTATGTACAACCCTCCCTTCCATCTTTTCTTCCTTTAACTTTGATTTTGTACAAATTAGTAACTTTTTTTGCCTTTTTATGGAATGGCTTTTCATTGATATGTAGTGTTTTATCTACAAAGGGAGACGTCCAATGGACGAACCAAAGTCTTACCTCCTTTCTCTTAAAAGCAATAAAAAAAATAATGGACTGTTACATCAGAAGCGAACTCCTTGAGTTGAGACTGCTCCACAAGAAACTTTGCTTATCAAGAAGGTTAATTCACGATAAATGCTCTACAGTGTCTAGTTGAAAGCATTGAAAAGACATACGCGGAAAAAGAAATGGCTCTTTGTGCCTTCATCGACATAGAGGGTGCTTTTGACAACACCTCGCATGCCTCCATAACTAGATCACTCGAGGAAAGAAATATAAATGCCTCACTGATTATATTCTTTCCAGAGCAATAGCGGCAAGCTGGACATGCCGCAGAGTCTTTGACAAGACGTGGGGTCTGAAACCAAAAATGATCTACTGTTGATACCAAACGATCATTAAACCAATGGTAACCTATTCTTCATTGATATGTGGGCCAAAAATGCAACAAGTTCGGCACAAGTCCAGCTGCAGAAAGTGCAGCGGCTAGCTTGTCTGGGAATCACAGTGGCAACATTCACGTGCCCTAGTGCAGCCATAGAGGTAATGCTGAACCTTCCACCATTGCACTCATGTGTAATGAAAGAAGCAGCAATCAGTACCTTCAGACAGGGCAAGAAATTGGAATGGATATTTGAGGATTTTGTAAACAGTCCCTGAGACAACTGGCAGCGAACAATCAGGTTACTCTGATGTGGGTTCCAGGTCACAAGGGAGTTAAAGGCAACGAAGAAGCAGATTGCCTTGCCAAATAAGGGGCAAATACACAATTTTCCTGCCCAGAACCCTTCTGTGGACGTTCCAAAGCCCACTTGAAAGAAGAGGTTCGACGCTGGGAAACAGATGAAATGAAATCTCACTGGCATAAAGTGCCAGGACAAAGACAAGCGAAAAGGCTAGTAAGCCTTTCGCCAAGGAAAGCTAAACAGCTTCTCGAGTTGGACAAGAAATACTGGTGACTGGGCTCCTCACTGGACACTGCCCCCTGAGGTATCACCTTAAAAAGATGGGCAAAACAAAGAGTTAGTTGCCAGTGCTGCGAAAATTTCGTTGAAACTGCAGAACATTTGCTTTGCGAATGCCCAGCGCTTTTTTGCAAGAGGTTTAAGTTTCTGGAAGGCGCTTTCCTAAAGCCCTTTGATGTCAGAAATATCCCCCAGGAAACTGATAAACTTTGCTCGAAGTATCAGTATCCCGGGCCTAGAATAGATTAAGGGTTATGCACAAAAGATCTGATAGGTCAAGGTGCTTGAGAGGTTGCATAGCCTTCACGACCCCCCCTACAATCTACAATCCCAGACGGTTGCTGAAAAAATAATTATTATTAGAAAAGCTGTAACTTTACTTTTTTTCCTTATAAAAATTATTTTAAAAACTTATTATTGTTAGGAAATTTTCTTACCTAACAACCTAGGTTTGTAGAAAATAATCCAATGTAGTTGGGTAAATTTCATCAAACCCCAATATACAATTTTAGTTTTTAAATTTTTTATCTTTATACCCATTTTTATTCTTTACAGAAATACTTAATAATAAACGCAATACAGGGTTGGCGTGATTGTCCGCAATTCACATTTATCCCATATAATGACACCAATACGCTGACTACAAAAGATGACGTATGTTGCCATTAGGAAAGTGTCATTACAAGTACGTCCCATAGTTAACACTCATTTGTTATTCTGAAATATATTGCGTGGAATTTTAATTCATTATACTTTTAATACAAGGCAGCATGTGAACTGTTTTAGATGAAGTGAAATATATAAAAGGGAAATAGATACGCAATAATTTTAAATAAAATTATTATTCGGTAAAAAAGTTGCTTCAGTGAACGTAAACGTAAAAAAAAATTCACAGCATCATTTGTCCTTTTTCTCAAAATTTTAGGCGCTCTTTTTAACAACGGTATTCTGCTAGCAGGTTTTTAGTCCTTTCTTAAAAATGGGTATGGTGATGCTATTATACCATTTTCGTTGCGTAATGAAACTCATTACGCAACTCAAGTTTCACTAAACAACGCATTTTTATTGGAGATGAATTCAAAAACAAAAAAAAAAACTTATAAACGTTTTATTTGAACAAGAAACTTGCAAAAAGAATTTGAAACTGTGAATAAGCTATTTGTTGCAAATATTAATCGTACAATTTGACACATTTATTCGCAAAGAAGCTATTCCTGTTGTTATTCTCAAAGCGTAGTCCAATAATAAGTGTAACCTAAAAAAATGTCAATAAAACCTAACCTTACCACTTCTGAGACTCTAAATTGTTTGATTGCGTTTTTCTCGAAAACGGATGAAATTATCGTGTATCAATATTACGTAAAAATGATATGTGCGTCATATTTTTTAATCAAAATCACTAAAAAGTTTCGTCAAAAAAAGTTACCAGTCGATTTCATCATCAGGAATCATTTACATGGCGCCACTTGTATCAAAATTTTAAACAAATAAATAAAATATTATTACAGTGAAATTATTAGCAAAAAATGAAAACAAAATTTTAAATTTAACGCCTTGTATCTTTTTCCACAGCCATATTTTATTAACGCATATTTCGTCCTATCGTCATATTTTGGTCCAAATCACCCGCCCTTAGCCTATTTCCCAATAGTTATGAATCATCGTGTATATTATATACATACATATAGTCTCGCCTTTTTCCCGTAGGGGTGGGCAGAGACCACTTCCTTCCACTTCCTTCCACTTCCGCTACGGTTATAACACACATATTTTGCTCCCTCTACTTACATCAGTGCTTATCGGTTGTTGGTACTCTTGACCTGGCTTTTCTTCAAAACAATGTTGATCTGGTCGAGATCGATGTTCGCCGAGGTCGACCTCTACCGACTTCCGTCCATTCACACTCGCCTTATAAATCTGTTCCGTCAATCTTCCTTTATCCATCTATCTTTGTAACCACTTCTTCTGTTACACCACAGCGTTCTCTTATCTCACTATTCTTTACTGTATCCAACCGAGTCACTCCGGCTATACTTTTCAGACTACTCATCTCCGCAGCATTAATCCTATTTTCATGCTTTTTCTGCCAAACCCAACATTCACTACCAAACATAAGTGTAGGAACCAACATTCCTCTATGCACAGCCAGACGTGCCTTTTTGACACTTTCTGGGTGTTCATAAAGCTATGCAGTGTATATTAATGATGCCTTTATCCCACTTGTTCAGTAAATAACTATTTACCGACTAGTAAATAGTAAGTGATTCTTTGTTGAGGACAGAATAGTTTTTTCTACCGGCATAAGCGTTCTACAAATGAAAGCTATAGGTTTCAAATCAACATTTGAAAGCTTTTGTAGTAACGTCCAGCAACGAATACACCGAAGGGGGAGGGAGGTGATTGATATTACCCTTATAACTCTTTTGACGGGAAACAAGGAGCAGCGCTGGTATGTGTCGGATGAAACCACATATACGTGGTGAGAAGCCCGCTTGAATTGGAACACATCGCTAGTAGCCTACAGGAGGTAATATTAACCTTCTATCGGGTCAATTGTCCGCTCATCACGAGAAAAAACAGTCAACTGGTATAATCGTGGTCTGGCTGCCATGCGAAAAACAATTCAGAAACTCTTTAACGCCGCCAAGAGGACAGGCGATTGTTATACATATGCCCGAAGCCTAACCGAATACATCAAAATGTTAAGAAAAGCTAAGAGAGAAAGCGAGAAGTACTGATTGAGCAAACTTCGGTAGCTGCACGACTCCAGAGAGTCTTAGCGAAAGAGCCAGTAAACCATTTAAGTACTTTTTGAAGGACAAAGGGACAGAGAGACGCTGAAGTTTCTGTTCCAAACGCATCTCCAATGGTCTTTGATCCAACAACCAAAGTAGAGGAAGCTAAAGATGTGTGTAAGAACCGTAGCGGAAGTGGAACCCGTAAGTGAAAAAGGCATTACTAAATGTATGTATGTATGTATTAAAAGATTGGGCTTTCAACATGAAAAAACAAAATTCTAAAGATTACAAAGAAAACGTCATTAAACTAATTTGGAAGTTTGATCCATTTAAAGATATAGCTTTGGAAGTTAGAGCGGCAAGAGATACAAAACGTCGTAAATTGCAGATGGATGTTTCCAAACAAAAGAAAAATTCTTTAGCTTTATCCACTGCTGATTATAGTAAAATGGTGCATTTATGGGATAAAGATACACCTGAAGGTTTCTTTTTGATCTTTTCGGTAATTCTCCAGGTTTCTGCTCCATATAATAGAGTTCTTTTTATCATGGTTTTATAGATGATAATTTTTATTTTCTTTGTTATTTCTTTACTCCATAGTATCCCATTGAGGTATCTGATAATTCTTTTTGCTTGAATAAGTCGTTTTTCGATTTCCATTACATCAGTACCGCGATCATCAAAGGTAACACCCAAGTACACATATTCCCGGCAGGTCAAAATCTTCTGATCATCTTCAAGTTCTAGATGAGTGGGTTGATTCCCTTTGCATAAATATTTTGTTTTATTTGTATTTACTGTTAAACCCCATTCTCTGTACTCCTCAATAAGTTTTCGCATCATATACTCCATGTCGTCCTTGTCGTTAGCTATAATAACCCGATCGTCGGCAAATTAAAGAGCGTTTATAGAGTTCTTATTCATTTCGATGCCCATTCCATGAACTTACCTTTTCCAGTTTTTAATTGCTGTTGCAACACAACATCCTCGTCTCAGGCTCTTGTTCACTACAAATCCTTCTGTGAGGCGGTTACCAATTTTTATTCTGGATCGAGAATTTCTGTAAAGCTCCTTAAGGGCTGCAATATATGTATGATTGATGTTGGATTGCTATAATACTTTCCATAGTCGTTTAACTGGAAAGATGTCGTATGCTTTCTGAAGATCCACAAACGTGACGTTCGTTTCTATGTTTCGTGCAATTCTCTTCTCTATAATTTGCTTAAGGCAAAATACGTTGTCCGTACATGACCTTCCTTCTCGGAACCCACTCTGTTCTTCTTCTTCATTTTCCTTAAAGTCTTCTTCGATCAGGTCACGCAAGATTCTTCCGTAGAGTCTGATTAATGTGCTAGTCACTGATATACCTCGATAATTATTGCGGTCTTGTTTGTTTTCTTTTTTGTGGATCGAAGAGATGTACGCCAGTTTTCATCACTCTTCTGGGACTGGGTGGCCGTTTAGATATTTGTTTGTAACGAATGTTAATGTTTTGAAGAGTCCCATATGGGTCCCATATTTGAAAATTTCTGCATATATTCCTCCTGGTCCACTAGTTTTGCCCGACTTGAGATTCATAACGGCCTTTTTTATCATATCTGTCGACACTGTAACTCCTTCGCCTTGAACATTGACCGTTCTAGAGGATTCAGTCAGGTATTCCGGTCTTGTTTCTTGAAGCAATTATTTGTAGTGTTCTTGCCATATATCAGCATTAATAGGTTCGATATAAGCTTTATTATTTCTTTGGCTTCGTACGTTTGCTATGAATCTCCAAACTTCTGAACACTTTCTTCCCGCGCTATGTGTGCGTTGATTTCTCGACATTTTTTATCCCAAGTTTCGTTTTTTGATCTGGTCATTTCGTTTTTTAGATGTCTTCTTGTTTCTTTGTAGGTGGATAATGTTATTATATACATCAGGTAAAGTTAGTCCTTGAAAATGTATTAGTTTTTTATCCAGGCGCTGTTAATATAGGTGTACCTACTGTAACCTTCTAATTGGTTGAAAATAAATTTATGAAAGTTTCACTGGTAATACTACTAGAGGTCAAATTATTTCCAGATATTAATTTGACCTCCCGTGGTATTCGGTAAGAAAATTCCACACCGAATTGTGGTAAAAAATCAAATACTTTTAAAATTTATTTTTCGATTCTCAACAATGCAAATTACAAGCCTGCGATAATTCTGAAATTTTTACTCATTGTAGTTGCATGAAAATGGCAACCTAAAGCGTAACATAATATATTCTTCTATTTCATATCAATTTTGGATTACTACAAGTGGTAGAAAGTTATAATTTTATCAAATTTAATGTGCTTTGCAGTTTCGGTAATGGCCATGTAATGGCTTCTCAGCTTGCCCTTTAAGATATTGTTTTCTACTCATTGTAGTTACACAATAATGCAGTTTTATAATGAAACATATTACATTCTTTGACTTTTTTATTTACTTCGGGCTACTACAAGTGGTAGATAATGAAAAAAATATTAGTTTTATAGATACATACCTACAGGAACAGATTACATAATAATATTCAGTTTGTCTTTACACCAATGGACTCTTAGCCTATAAACTGTTGATTACTACTGATTTTAGTAGCTCAAAAGTGCCATTTAGGGACAAGAAATATAATGTTCTTTTATTTTATAGTTACTTGAGCTTACTACAAGTGCTAGAAAATTATAATTTTAGAGGTTTTTCGGGAACTTACATGAACAGATTCATAGCGCGTCATAGCTTTGTCGGCAATTATTTAGGCCTTCAAATTGGTAATTTCTACTCATTGTAGTTGCATGGGAATAACATTTCAAGATAGAAAATGGTATATTCTTCAATTTTACATAAGTTTTGAGTAACTACAAGTGGTAGAAAATTGTTTGTTTTGAGTTTTTATTAACGTGCGTTATGCGCGCTTTAATAGTATGGAATTCATAACCAGCGTCAGCAAGCATCAATCATACGGAGCTGTGATCATTGTATTTTGACACTTAAAAACATAAAAAAACTCGCGATTTGTTGCAATGAAGAATATTGCACAGCCAGTAAAACCAATAAAATTCTTTGTTTAAAAAATGAATCGATTTGAAAATCATACTATATGCAAAATATGCGTGAAATTGTCTGATGTAATGATCAATCATCGTACCATGACTTATTTATTCGCATTAATAGAGGATGTTGGCTCCAACTTGAAGAAAGAAAATTTGTTCCGAATTGTCCACAAATAGACACTTAATTAAAAACATTAAAAGTCTTGCATTTTCGCCATTAAGAAGCGAGGAGGTGCCCGAAGAATATAGAAAACATCTTAACTTTGTAATTAAAATGTATCAAAAATAAATATTATGTGAACAAATAAAAACCAGTCCTTCAAAAATGGTCTGTTATTGTAAACGTCAAAAATTTTCCAGTATTTATCGCTGTTGGGTATCCCACTAGAAATTTTTTTTCACTAAAATACCTCCGTTGCCGTGGTGATCTGTCAAAATAACATATTTTGATTGGTTCAAAATTGCAGGTGTGGAATTTTCAGTTTAATTTCACAAAATGTATTCAAAACATTGCTGTACATTTTTTTTTCATTTAAGCCAGTCGTAGACAAAACGTTGTACTATACATGTGTGATAATGCATCATTAATATATTCATGTGCATTTTACGCACTCATATATTATTTATGCCTTTACCCCACTTGTATAGTAAATAAATATTATTTATTTACAAGATATCATATCTACTGTTATGTTAGAAAAATAATTATTTAAAGGATTTTATAATCATGGAAAGTAAATGCAATTAAGTACCACAAGAGTATTATTTACATTTAGTCTGCTCAGCTTTATTTATATACATTGAAATTATAAATTTTCTAATAAAACGAAACGAGAAAATTGGGCTCTGTTCATTTTATTACAAAAGAACACCCTATCTGTACTGACACCTCTTCGTATATTATGCAAACATTTTCACTTTCACGGCAACAATTTTATCTTTCTTCCTCCGGTACGGTAAGCATTAGGTAAGAAAAAGAACGACCGGAGTATCGGTGGGAAAATTTAAATGAAATGTAATAAAATAATTACACCAAATCATTACAATGCAAATTTCCTTTAACTTCTACATCCAGTGTTTGCAAAACAGAGTTTCTTGGAATAATATCTAGATTAATACAGGATATCTACGAGTTGATCAGTGGGTAATGTTTCTTATCCCTTTCTGTGAGCTTTCCCTAAGGAATCCATTACTTTTGATACACAAAATTTTACAATTTTATTGGGGATCCTAGTTTTCTTCTTTATCCGTTGTTTTAGTTTAGTTTCATACAAAATGATTTTTTTTATACAATTATAATATGCTGTTTGGGGGATTAAAAAAAACTAACATTATTTATTTTTATATTTTTGTCTTTCATCCACAAACTAACAGACACAAATATTGCCTGTTTAATTTTAAGTCTTTTTTCTTCTTCCTTGTTCCACGAAATTAATGGAAAAGCAGTTCTTGGGAAAAAACACTCGATACTTTATTCAATAAAAATATTGACATAATAAACTAATAACTAAATATAATAATACTTTAATTCTTAACACATTGAACAATATTCTTAAAAATAATTATTTCAATTTATTATTTACCATATTGAAATCTCTAATATGTATCCCTAAATCTGATGGGCCATTCCTCACTACCAAATATTTAGAGTTGATGACATCAAAGTGTTTGATTTTTCATCAAAATAAGCCAGTAACATGTTTTCTGAATTCTTGGAGTGGCACCAATTCATGAATGTATCATTTTGTAATTCATATTTCTTTCTTGATTTCTCCGTTAAGAGATTCAAACTTCTGCACTTTCTGCTATATCGGGAGGTGTGTTTGATAGTTTACTGTCACTATTTTCCATCATGAAAGAATTGAGTTTTTAAGAATAGGTAAGATATGGTACAGCGATATGTGAGCGTTTTTTTAAGCGCAAATGCTTTAAAAGCGTCAAAGGCTACTTTGTTAAGCGATTGTAGAAAAAGCCAGTTGTGTCTTTTTTAATACCTTCTGGCTGCTCATAAAGTTAAACAGGGCCCCATTTGTTTGTTTCCTGCCAACACCCTTCGCTCAATATCACAGACATACTTTTTCTCTCTCGTAAACAAACATATTCGCTTGTTCCACTTTTGAATTGAAACTTCTTATGGGAGGGAGTTGCAATTCTGATCCGCAACCTTTTTGTGTGACGGAAATTGGTGGGGGTAAACACTGTGTCGGGTAAAGTGGAAGCAGTATAATCGCTTGCCTTCGAGTACTGGAGAAGAGTGAGACATACGCACTTCTCGCTTTCTTTATTTCTCGTTGTCCGTGGTTGCGTGTTCTGCGATCAGGCGGTGTGTTGTATTTGTATATTATCGGAAATTTTATCTGTCAAAGAGACAGTGTAAATATTGTTCGCGAAAAGTGTATACATTTTTGAGGGATTTTCAAGCTAACCTATCTTTCATTGAGAGAGTTTTTATTTACATGGAACATAGAACATGCTCTGCATAATTTGCATTGTAACTAAAATCATGTCAGGCTTATTTTCATTAACTAATAGCAAATACTTTAACCGGCAACATTGTTAGACTGGACAAATATCGTCGCTGCTTGGTGCTTATCGTCTTTTGTTTTATGTCCCCACTCTGTTGTTTTGACGCAGGGGGTCAGGGGTAGACAGAGTTCCGAAATAAACATCTTAACAAAATATTGATTTACATTTAAATTTTTAAGCCGGTGTCACTATATGATATTTAGCTGTGGGGATGTTACAGCGACAATAATATCAAAATTATACAAACTTGCAACTCCGATCTTCATCAAGATTTTGAGAAATTAAAAGGTATGCAGGCAAACGGGAAGCCAGACTTTTACTTCATATTAACGCAGAGGCTATTAAGCTGCTGAAAAATTAAAACGAAGATCGAATATTGGGAACCAAACCTCTTTACCTTTTATGAGATAGCATACAAGTATAAAAACAAATGAAACCTCACAACTACCAAAGGGCATACGAGAAACAAATGGATAATGATATTCTAGATTTAATGGAAAAACGAAGGCAATGTAAAATCAACAAAAAACTATACAGACTATAAAAGTCTTCAAAGAAGAATTCGAAATAAAATAAGAACAGCAAAAGAAAACTGGCTGACTGAAAGATGTTTAGAGGCAGAAAATCTAAGCAAACTAGGAGACAGTTTCCATCTCCATAAAAAGGTCAAAGAAATCGCTGGAATATATAACAATAAGGATATAATTTTCATTAAGGATGAAAACAATGAAATAATATTGGACACCGAAAAACTGCTACTTACATGGAGAAAATACACCATTAGTCTTTTCCAAGATGACAGACCAGGAAACTTCGAAAATGAAATAATAACGCTAGTAGGACCAAGTATATTAAAGAGTGAAATTAAACATGCCATAACTCTAATGAATAATAACAAAGCTCCAGGCCCTGACGATATGTACTCAGAAACGTTTCATTTGGTTAGCGAACAAAACCTCGATATCATTGTACGACTCTTTAACAATATTTATGACACTGAACATATTCCCGAGGACTGGCTCCGCTATACATTTGTCACACTTCCGAAATCAAACAACGCAACCGTATGGAAAGGCTACCGTCTCATTAGCCTAATGAGCCATTTTCTTAAATTTTTTCTTCGAGTTCTACACACGAGACCGTATAGGAGGTGTGAGGAAGTAAGTGGTGCTAGTCAATTTGGATTTAAGAGCGGTTTTGGGACAAGAGAAGCCATATTCAGTCTCCAAACATTAGTGCAGAATTGCCAGGATCAGAGAAAGGACGTCTTTGTGTGTTTTATTGACTACGAAAAAGCATTTGACAATGTAAAACACGATCTCCTCATATCATATCTTAGGAAATTGGGACTGGATGAAAAGGATATCAGACTTATAGGTAATTTGTACTGGAACCAAAGAGCGGAAATCCGAATTCAGAATGCAGGAACAACTGAGGATTTGGAAATAAAAAAGGGCGTCCGCCAAGGGTGCATCTTGTCTCCGATGTTGTTTAACTTGTATGTGGAAAGAGCATTCACTGAGTCAATCTCCGACAGTTCCATAGGCATTAAAGTAAACGGGATTCCCATAAACAATATTCGATATGCAGATGATACCGTGATATTGGCGGATAGTGCAAATGATCTACAAACTCTACTAGATAAGGTCAATGAAGAAAGTCAAAGATTGGGTCTGAAAATTAACAACCGTAAAACCAAATGTATGGCCATTACTAGAAACGATACTCCAAATACCACAATATCCATAAATGGAGAGAGCATTGAATCAATTGAGCATCAATTTAAATACTTGAGGTGCATGATCAACCAAAAATGGGACCCAGATCAGAAAATAAAATGCAGATTTAAGATTTTTTGACAGATAAAAACTTAAATCTCAGTCTCAGATATAGGATGGTAAAGTGCTACGTCTGGTCCGTTCTCTTGTACGGAGTCGAAGCATGGACGTTGAAAACAGCAATTATTAACAAACTTGAGGCCTTCGAGATATGGTACCCAGCGACGAATGCTGAGAGTATCGTGGGTTGACCATATGACGAACGAGGACATACTAAGAAGAGTAGTAGACCGTAAACTTTTCGGAAACATCAAAAGAATAAAAACTGGCTATCTTGGACACATACTACGTGGAGAACGTTATCATTTTCAACGTCTTACTCTGCAGGGTAAAATTGATGGGGAAAAAAGAGGAGTAGGTAAAAGAAAATTATCCTGGCTACGAAACATACGACAATTGACAGGAATACGGGACTTCCAGGCACTGCAAAATACTGCAATTAATAGAATCATGTAATGAGAGAAACGATGGACGCCTACGCGGGAATCTGCATGGCACTTTAAGAAGAATACAAGTATTTAGTCAAAAAATTTATTTGTAACAAATTATAACAGAAAAGGGAAGTTGTCTGTACTGTGATATACAGGATATCAATAGTTAAAAAAAGGCTACACCATCATTTTTTTAATTATTACAAGCCAATTATTAAACGTTTTCGGCGTCAAGCCATCATCAGGAGAAACTTTTGTCACAAATTTGTTTAATAAAGACTAAACATAAAGAGGTCATGACTATAGCTCAACAATGAACACCTTAACAAAATTTTAGAATTGTAACCAAATTACATCATTTAAAAGACCTGTACATTATAAAACTCTTTAAAAATATGGAAACATTAAAAACATGTCTTTTAAATGATGTAATTTAGTTACAATTCTAAAATTTTGTTCATCTTAAAATGTTCATTGTTGAGCTATAGTCATGTCCTCTTCATGTTTAGTCTTTAGTAAATAAATTTGTGACAAAAATGTCTCCTGATGATGGCTTGACGCCGAAAACGTTTGATAATTGGCTTGTAATAATTAAAAAACTTTGGTGTACTTTAGTCTTATTTTAACTATTGATATCTTTAATTATTAATTAAACTTAGAGACTAAGTGTCTTAAAAAAATATTTACAGATCCATAGTATTATAGCTAGGAACTTTATATTTTAATGGTAGGTATTAAAGTTTTGTTTCATATTAATCATTCAAAAAGCCTAAGCAAATGTTACGCGTCTGTTATTAACAAAAATAGTTCAAAAAAAAAATTTTGGTACAGTAGAATAATTAATTTTAATAAAGTCTTTAACGGATTTTTTTAAATAATGTATTAATGTAAAAAATGTTAAAGTTTTCGATTTTCACTGTCATAAATTTCATAATGTTAAAATTCTTCATATACGGATTTGAATGACACTCGTTGTGTGTATTCAAAATACGTTTACCACTCGAAAAATTGACATTATTTTGCAATAAATTACGCAAAATTGTACCCTCGACGGGAATATATAAAAAAGTATCGGGCGAAGATGTGCCCCTCGCGATTTTTGCATGTGAAACGGTGACAAATATATCGTTTGAGTGCTATATTGTCTGAAAAAGGGGATACGACTTCAAGATGGCTTGTTACTTTATTCAGATCTTATCTGTTTTTATAGAGCAAGTTAGAACACGTATTCAAAAATAGTAGACTGAAATTTTAAGATTGACTTTAGATATAAAAATAATAAAATTTATTTGTAGCTATTTAAAAGATATTATACATACATACATTCATATAGACACGCCCTTTTTCCCGTTGGGGTGGGCAAAGACCACTTCCTTTCACTTCCACCGCTACGGTTCTTACACACATATTTTGCTTCCTCTACTTTCATCAGCTCTCTCATTTGGTTGTTAGTACTCTTGACCTGGCCTTTCTTCAAAACAATGTTGATCTGATCGAGATCGATGTTCGCCGAGGTCGACCTCTACCGACTTCCGTCCATTCATACTCGCCTTATAAATTTATTTCGTCAATTTTCCTTCATCCATTCTTTCTACGTGTCCAAACCTTCTAAGAGAAGAGAAGAGAATTGTATAGCCGGAGTGACTCGGTTAGATAAAGTGAAGAAGAGTGAGATAAGAGAACGCTGTGGTATAAAAGAAGATGTGGTTACAAAGATAGATAAAGGAATGCTTAGATGATTTGGATACGTTGAAAGGATGGATGTAGCAAGATTGACGAAACAAATTTATAAGGTGAGTGTGAATGGACAAGTCGGTAGAGGCCGATCTCGGCGAACATATCTTGATCAAATCGACATTGTTTTAAAGAAAGGCCAGGTCAAGAGTACCAACACTGACGAGCATGTAGAGAGCACTGATGAAATAGAGGAAGCAAAAGAGTGTGTAAGAACCGTAGCGGAAGTTGGAGAAAGTGGTCCCTGTCTACCTCTACGAGAAAAAGTCGTGACTATATTTACATATGAAAAGAAATTCTTTGATATTAAATCGGATGTCAAGAAAAAAGTTATCCTTTTGGAAAGATATTAAAATAAAACCAAATTTCACGCAGGCAACAGCTAGTCTTATCTATAAATAAAAAAAAAAAAAAATTGGGTAATAAATTTGAGGATATCTTCAAAAACTAGGTTTTAGAAATGTTATCTTAGAAAAATATATATTTAAAGCAACATTTAAAATCCAAGTAAACGATACCCCCCTTCTAAACTCTTATTTTAATAAAAAACTGCATTTTACAAATTGGCCCATTTCTCATTCAATCGTGTGTGTGCTTGAGAGTCTAATTTAAAAAAAATCATTCAAATTTTTAGCAGACCGAAAAACAGGCCCATAAAAAGCCGAACAAAAACATTAGCTGAGCCCGCAATCACAGTATAATTTCAATATTTCTTTGAGATTTTCCCCTCTTTTCGGTCCCTTTAAGTTAATTTTAATGTTGGATATTGGTTACATTATCCCAGATTCCAGAGGAGCAGTGCCGGATTGCTGCTGAACTATAAATCAAATTTTTATTACCCATTTATTTTTAGATATTAATCGTTCGTTCATTCTAAGGTTTACTACCGTTTTGGGGAATTGCGAAATCCATCAACGGTAATTTGCAAAAAAACGGGCATTTAAGAAAAAATTACTACGACAATTATAAATATGCATATTAAAAGTTACGAACAAGTTACGAATTTATTTTTTTTTTAAATTTTTGTGGTACACCTACCAAAAAGAAAGAGGACAAGAATATATGACAGAGGAAAGAATGTGTGTACAGTTGAGGAAAATATAAACATGGAGCGACATCATAGTAAAATGGAATAACAAGTGGACTAACTGCACCAAGGAAAGGTGGATAGAGAGATTACTCCCAGATATGGAGGCATGGATTGGATGTAAATACACCAGGACATGTTTCCATTTTACACAGTTTCTCTAGGAACATGGTTGCTTTGGTGTTCAAACTCTATGGACGAAAGAAGAAAGATAATTAAGAGGGTAGGTAAAGTATTAACAATACCAGAAATAAAACGGTCATTACCAGAAAGGTAAAAGGTGCTTCAAAGCAGTATATAAGAATATAGTACATATAGATATAGATTATTTCAAAGAAGAAATAGTAACATTCCGTTAGCACAACTGTTTTCTTCCTTAAACGACTTATTTGTCAATTTAAAACAATTTGCATTAATTGATAATTTTTAATTCTGAACGTACCTCTAAATTTTGACGTCTATTTGTCATTTAATCATATGTTAGTTTTAGTGATGATATTGGCAATGCCAGATAAGCAATGCGACATCTGGTGGACAAAACTGAACTATAATTAGTCGGTAGTCCGGTTTATTTACATAAGAGATAGTGTTTTGCTTTCATTAATTATTAAGGTATTTTTGATTGATTTCAAAGTTTCAATGAGTCGCTATTGTTCAGTGCCTCTTTGTAATTCCTGGGAGAAAAAAATCCTGAACTTTCGTTCCATTTGTTTCCGTAACCCCCGGGCAACGAAAGGAAATGTTGCCAATTTTGGGTCAGGTCTTAAAATCCTGCATACGGTTTCCTGATTCAATAAAAGTATAAAAATAATATGCTTATTGTTTCGAAGGTTTTCAGGATGTTCGAATTGTTCTGGATTGTAAAAAAATACATACTCAGAGATCAAAATGCTTAGGTTGCCGTATAAAATTTTACTCCCAGTATAAATCCCACGAAACAGTAAACTTTATGTCAGGCTGATCAACGCTATCTACCACGACGCAACCATGACAGTCAGAGTCTTCCGGAAGAACTGATTCAATCAATTTATTGGAGAGGCGTAAGGCAGGGAGATCCAATATCGCCTAAAATATTTACAACAGCCCTGGAGGATATCTTTAAGACACTGTAATGGTTGGACAAGGGTGTTAATATCAATGAAAAAGAATTAAATAACCTTCGCTTTGCAGACTATATTGTACTTCTTGCTGAGAATATGGATGATTTAAAGACCATGCTGCAGGAGTTAAACAGTGCCGCAAAAATTTTACAGTTTGCAAATGAACGCAGCAAAAACAAAAGTAATGTCTAATTCCAATAATTTTACAGATGTTGACCTTGGCAACAACAGTAAAATTAAAGTCGTAGACGAATACGTGTACCTCGGACAAAGAATATTCTTCGATAAGGACAATCAGAGAGCGGAGATCTCCAGAAGAATTTAGCTTGGATGAACAGCACATGGAAAACTTAATGATGTCTTTAATTCCGAATTTCCACCATGCCTCGAAACAAAAGTTTTTGACGAATGTGTCCTGCCAACCTTAAAGTACGCCGCAGAAACATGGAGCCTTAATGAGGGGACCAAAGAGTGTTTAAGGATTGCTCAAAGAGTAAAATGCTAGGAATACGACTACAAGATCGAAAGACAACCGAATGGATCAGACAAAGGACAAAAGTGATGAACATCGCAGAACGGGTGGCAAGGCTAAAATGGAAATGGGCCGGCCATTTGACGAGGACAGATGATAAAAGATGGACCAGGAAGATAACTGATTGAAGCCACAGAACAACTAAAAGGAACCCAGGTCGAACAAGAACGAGGTGAAAAGATGACATCCAGAAACTGGCACGTACCCTATGGATGAGTAAGACGACCGACAAAAGCGAATAACGACGAATTGAAAAGGCTTAGGTCCGAAGATAGACGATGATGATGATATCACTTGGTGGAATAATTACTTTCATTAGTAAACCATATGGAGGTCGTGCATCTAAAAAGTTGATATTTTGATATTTTTTCAGATATAGCCTCTTGCATGATTTTCTCCGAGTAGAGATTAAAGAGTAAAGAAGAGAGAACACACATCCCTGTCTTACTCCTCTTTCAATCTTTATTTCGTTCCTCGCTCTCTCTAAAAACAGCTCTTTGATTGTAATATAGATTGCTAATTATTCGCATGTCGTTGACGTTTAATTGCATGTCGTTGAATGATTCGACTTAATTCAGATGCTTTTATTTATGACGCACGTTCATTCTTTGGCTGGACCAAGTGTACAAACAAACAAACTTACGTTCGCGTTTATAATATTAGTTAGGATTATTTTGTTTACCACAAAATAACCAAAAAAATTGTGATTTTTAATGTTGACTTAAAAATATATTTACGTGTACCTACACCTACCTAACAGGATCACGTCCTGATACTTATTAGAACTACCTATTTTATCCCTTACTTTCCACATTATTCTAAATAATTAAGTAACACAATCCTTAATTACAGAACACCCCGACATCCAATAAGCTGGAAAATTTATTTCGGCTACATTAAATTAATAATTTACGTTAGCTAAGGCGCAATAAATTATAAAATTTTTGATACTTACGAACTATACCACCACAAGGTAACATTCAAAACATAATATACTATTTAATAAAGCTTCGCAAATTAACACCCCAGTTGAGTATTAACACATACCAAACGCAAACATGATAACATATAGCTTTATAACCAATTGCGACCGCTTCACGTGTACGTCCCTACTAATTCTATCTTTATCTCGCTCGGAAAATAAGAAAAGGAAAGAGCTACGCCGGTTGATAATTTTAAGTTTTATTTGCCGCGAATATTGCGGAATATTTCATTTATAAAATTTTTGGACGCAAACATTACTTTTAATAGCATAAAATGTGAATTGTCCTAAAAGAATACCACCCCTAGTAATTTTTTATGTCTTATTCATTTAAAAAAAAAACATACATTATTACAAAGTCCGCGAAAAATAAATTTAAGTAGGTAATAATTTAATAATGAATGATTTGATCGTCAAATGCCTTCATTACGTCGATGATCAAGTCATATTAGCGTCATCTGAAGAGGAGAGCAGCAGGCGATGGTTAATGTTATGCATGATGCCCTGAAAATCAAAGGGATGAAAATAAATGTAAGCAAAACGAAAGTAATTGTTTTTGAAAGAAAAGAAAGCATGACAAACTGTGAGGTTCTGATTAAGGAAGTAAGAGTAGAGCAAGTAAATGAGGGTTTAAAGTTTACGAGAGATGGAAAGTATGACAGTGACATTGAGCGAAGGGTGTTGGCAGGAAAACAAATGAATAGGGCACTGCATAACATTTATGAACAGCCAGAAAGTGTCAAAAAAGAAGATGTGGTTACAAATATAGATAAAGGAATGCTTAGATGGTTTGGTCATGGACACAAGGAAGAACCAATGAATCAATACTTCAAGAAATAAAACCAAAAAAGAGACTAAGAACAATAGTAGCTGAAAACATCACTAACATCTCGGGACAAAGTCTAGCCTGAACATTCAGGATGGCAGAGAACAGAGAGGAATGGAGACATATTGTGGAGAGCAACTCTTGTAAGCGCGATTCTCGAATACGAGATAGCGACTGAGAAGAAGAAGAAGAGATGAATTGGACACGTAGAAAGGATGGATGAAGAAAGATTGACGAAACAAATTTATCGATCAGATCAACATTGTTTTGAAGAAAGACCAGGTCAAGAGTACCGACAACCGACCGACGAGAAGTGGTCTCTGCCTACCCCTACGGGAAAAAGGCGTGACTATATGTATGTATGTAGACTAATAATTAACAAACCTTACTTAAAAATAAAAATGTTCATCTAGAAAATTGTTTTTAAGCAAGGTACCCAACTTAAAAAATGGTTAGGAGAATAAAAAGATGGGATGTTATGAAGTTGACAATTACGTTACGACAGTGGCGAACAACGAGCGATCTACTCTACTACTTTTCAACATAAAGAATGACTACTCGGTATAAGGCGATTTCTTCTTCTTGAAATACCAATTCCTCTAATGAAGATCGGCAACAATTTTGGAAATTCGTTTGTATACTGTGCTTTCCTTAATATAACAGTTCCTGTGATAACAATCCTGTCCAATCTCTAATGTTTCTTAACCAAGAGAAAAAAGCACGAAAAACTGCAAGGTGCTGATTGAAGTAGAAAGAGCGGAACAAGTGAATGAGTTTGTATACTTGGGTTCAAATTTTACGAGAGACGGAAAGAATGACTATGACATTGAGCGAAGGGTTTGGTAGAGAAATAATAGAATGGGGCCCTGTGGAACTTTATGAGCAGCCAGAATGATCAAAAAAGGCAGGTCTGGCTGTGCATAGACGAGTGCGGATCCCTTTTTTTTGTATGGTAGTAAATATTGGATTTGGCAGAAGAAGGATGAAAATAAGATTAATGCTGTGGAGATACATAGTCTGAGAAGTATAGGCGAAGTGACTCGGTTACATAATGTTAAAAATAAAGAGATAAGGAAAAGAAGATGTGGTTACAAAGATAGATAAAGGAATGATTAGGGGTTTGGGCATGTAGAGAGGATGGATAAAGGAAGATTGACGAAACACATTTATAAGGCAAGTTTAAATGGGTCAGTCGGTAAAGGTCAACCTGGGCGAACATATCTTGATATGTTTTGAACAAAGACCAGCTCAAGAGTACCAAAAATGATGAAACTAGAAGAAGCGAAAGATGTGTGTAAGAACCGTAGCAGGAGTATCTGCCTACTCCTAAGGAAAAAATGAGTGATTATATGTACGTATGTATATTTAAGATATCGCGTTCTTCGTTTATTCGTCCTAAAATATCATTGTTAATAACGTGGTCAGGGAGTTGTCAGCATCCGCTAACATATCTACATTTAAAACGTCTCTGATTTATTCGTCGTACTAGTTTTTAGCGTCCTCGACTCAACCCCATGCAAAAGCACAGAAAACACATAGCATCTTATCTATCTCATGCCGAAGTTATAAAACTTATAACCGAACAAGATGGAAAGAGACTGCAACTGCTAATCTTAATATTTAATACAATCTACCGTAAGGGGACAATCCCAATAGACTGGCTGCGCTCAACTTTTTTTACCCTTCCAAAGAAAACCCACGCTTCGAATTGCGATGAATACCGCATGATAAGCCTGATGTACCATGTCCTCAAAATATTTCTCAGAATAATCCACACCAGAATTTATAGAAAACCAACTGGATGAAACTTAACTTGAATTTCGCAGTGGCCTAGGCACTCGTGAGGCGCTATTCGCTTTAAATGCATCGGCTCACACCTCCACCCTTGCCATGGCCAAATTGGTCGAATTGGGCTACGAACTGCTGCCCCATCCACCGTATTCTCCAGATTTGGGCCCGTGCGATTTATTTTTGTTTTTAAACTTAAAAAGTCACTCGCCGAGCATAAATTTAAGTCAAATGAGGAGGTCATCGCCGCCACGGAGGCCTACTTTGCAGACCTCAATAAAACGTATTTTTCAGACGGGTTAAAGAAGTTGGATCATCGCTGGTCAAGAATATCAAACTAAAAGAAGACTATCTTATTCTTCTCCTTCTTCTTTTGCCTTTCAATTCGTCCAACTTTGGACATAGGCTTCCACTAGTTTTTTCCAATCGTTTTTATTTTGTGTTTTTTGTTTCCAATGTATTCCTCCTATTTTCGTTATGGCGTCTCCCTATTTCATCTGGGGTCGTTCTCTTGCTGTCTTTGCATGGTTCTCATTGTTGTATCGTGGTATTCCACCTATTATCCATTTGTCTGGCATTATGACCTTTGAAGTCCCATTTTATCCAGGCCATATGTTGACCTACATCTTTGACTTTTGATATGTTTCTTATCCAGTTATTTTGTTGTTTATCTTTTAATTCAATTCCCAACATTGATCTCTGGGTTTTCTTTATTTTACCGATGTTTGCTTTAGTCAAGGTCCATGTTTGGCAGGCGTATGTAAGAAATGGAAGGATGCAATGGCCCTTTTAGGTTTGTTTTGACGTAATTCATTTTTAGACCTATTTTTTCGGATTCCGTTGTTAGTTCAGTTAGCATAGTTTCCAGTTCTCCGAAAATAGATGCTATTATTACTACGTCATCTACATATCTCAGCCCGTGTGGGGTTGCTAGACCATCATCGGTCGCCTCCCCAGGTGGCGGATGGGGGAATGCCTCTCAGATATGGGTAGTGTCGGTGAAATCAAATACCCGGGGTGGACCAAAACTAGCAGCAGCGTCTGACCCAAAGTGGGCGGCTACAAACAGTGTCTGACCCAGATTGAGCGGCTTAAATCTACAACTCACCAACCCATCTGACCAGCGTGGTGTTTTATGGCTAAATACTCCTCTAAAGAAAATGTTTAACTTAAAACAAACAGATATACCCCAGGTAGGTAGGAGAAATCCAGAATCCCACATAGGATATCCGATCAGCCTCACGGATTCTGTGGGAGGCAACAGCTCGGCAAAGACAAATCAAAAACAACGAAAGCAGAAAGAGAAATAATACAACAGAATACATATAGCGACGTATAACATCAGATCCATGGTTTAGAATGAAAAACTGTACGAGCTCGAAGAGAAATTAGGTAAAATCAAATGGGACATCGTAGGACTATCAGAAGTTAAAAGAAAAGAAGAAACGTGTGTAGAGCTGGATTCAGGAAACCACCTCTATTACAAAGGAAAAGGAGACTATATTGAAAAATAAATCGTCACTTTTCCAAAATCAAAAACATTCGTGATTAAAAGAGGAGTAAGACAGGGCTGCTTGTTATCACCGCTCTTATTCAATTTATTCTCAAAGGCTATCTTCAAAGAAGCGCTAAAAAATACCAAATGTGGGGTTAAGATCAACGGAAAAATAATCAATAACATCAGATATGCCGACGACACCGTTGTTTTAGCCGATAATGCGCAGGCTAATGGATCATATAGTTGGGCATAGTAAAAACTCTGGCCTCTTTATAAATACGTTAAAAACTAAGGTCATTGCATTTGCCAAGTCACCTGTACGGGTCCATCTGGTTATCGACGGTGCTGTGGTGGAGCAAGTGTCATCGTACAGATATCTAGAAAGTGCGTGAATGATCAATGTCACCCGAGAAAAAAAGTCAGAAGCCGCATTAAATAAGTCAGAAAGACATTTATAAACATTAGACGACTTTTTGTAAGGTCGGATCTGAGCCTGGGGCTCCGGGTACGCATGGTTAGATGCTACATTTTCTCGGTCCTCCTGTACGGATGTGAGAGTTGGACTTTTGATACATCATTGGAAAAGAAAAAAGATGCCTTTAAAATGTACATTTACCACCATATACTAAGAATATCATGTGTCCAAAGAATAACAAATCTTAACCGCATTAGAAAACAAAAACAACTTATGTTGTCCATGAAAGAAAGAAAAAAACGTTATAAACTTCACATATTGCCAGAAGAAAAGTATAAACTTCTGCGACTGATTAAAGAAGACTGTCGGCAGGCACCAAAATTCTTAGCTGAAGGACATCCGAAAATGGTTTGGTTGCTCATCGCTGTACATTTTCCGTATGGCATAAGAATAAGACGAACGTATTTGATTTCCTCGTGCGGATTCTTAGCACCCCCTGACCATTTAGGGTTGTTACAGACTGGGGGCCGTTGAATTTTCTTTCATTGTCATGAATTATTTGTCTTGAGAAATCTGCTAAGATCTTTAATGACTTGGTTTCTCCTTGCCTTTTATGTTTCCACACCTTTGACTAGCTTTCGTTCGTCCACTTTTAGGAGCAATTTCGCTACAAGGGCAACAGAGTGCCCTAAAGCAGGGTGAACCGGATGACAGGAGGTGTCATCGTACAGGTAGGTGAGGTTAACATTTGAGCTATCTCCCCTTACACCCCAAGGCAATAATCAAAGGAATCATAGGGAATGAAAAGGGAAACACCCTCCAACTAAAATGCGCGAAAGGGCTTTTGGTATTTCTGGACGCTCAATCGAGAATGATGCTAGTATGTTCAGAAATTAGAGATCAGTCTCCTTCTCGATGACCCTTTCCTTTAAAACAACTGATCGGTATACTACTGCAAAGATAATTCCAAACCGTTCGTTCCCTACCTCGTGTCACGTTATGAAATTACCACTACTTTAAGTAGTTACTGTGTGTAATAAGATCTCTCTCAACTGAACGGTTTAATAAGCCAAATCCTTGTACAAGTTAAAATAAATGATTTTTCATATTTTTCATTTTAGCTGCATTTTTTTACTAAGGAAATAGTATGTGGGACTTGGAAGAATGAACTTGTACTGAATTTAAAATAAAATTAAGCTTTTATGGAATATTGATGAACACAATGATGAATCGGCTAATTGTAAGTTAACTACACAAACTTTAACTTCTATAATTTATAATCCAGGCATGTAAATTTTCGTGATACACCTCGTGTATAAATAAATAATAATAAATGCGACATTTTAAAAATTGTAGGTACATAAATTTATGGAAGAAAAATGTAAATTGGAAATTAATTTTCCTGATCCGTTTTCCCAAAAATAATTTATCCCAAAAATTGATAAACAGCATAGTTAAGGAAAAATCCCTACACCGTCGCATATTGATGCATAAAAAATAAGCCAGAAAAAACTAATCTCAGTTATTACCCCAAACGCCTAATTTAAATCGAGTAGCAGAAATAAGCGTGGCGTAATGGCCTCCCGCTTATAAATTATCGGAATTATTATATTAAAAAATCCATCTAAGGAGTCAAAGAAGACCATTATCTCGACGTTTTTCGTTAACTAATAGCTATTTTTCGTTGCCACGGGCTTTTTTGGTATTAAGCCAGTAAAAATAGATTTAAAATTAACAAGCCACCCAAAATGAGCTCCGGAAAAAATATTGAAAAGTAAGACCGTAAAACAGAGATAGCAAAATGTAATTACCATAATAAATAAAAAGTAATAACAATTAAAATAAAAATAAATTAATTTCAATTTATTTACACATAGTTAAAGCCTCTGAATAATGCTCTTTAGACTACTAGTATTCATGAACTATATTGGTAGTCTTTTAGGATCAAAACATTACGATAATCTACCTGAAATTAAAATTGTGGTGTAATCGTAAAATTGCCCACAAGCGTGATACTATGGAAAACCTTAAAGAGATTAGAAAGGGTTACTTTGTTTGCTAATAATCTGACAGTCTTTCGGCAAATCTCTGCTGAGACAAAGGATGTAGGATCTTAACCGTATAAGATAGAACATTTAATTTTGAGTGCCAAATTTTAGCTTTTCCCTCACGAAGGGCCAAATTTTGCTTTACTCAAACCCTACAAAACTAAGCAGAAAATAACTAACGGGAAGGATAGGTTAGGTTAAAACGGCGTCGGCGGTTCGGAGGGAACCCATTTATGCCTTTTGGCCCGTTGTGATACCGTGTTGGACGGCGGTGCATTCCCCCTCTACCATGAGAACCAGTTGGAACTTTTAATAAAATTGTAAAGTCTTTGATGCTAGCTGAGTTGAGATAATAATAATAATAATGATAAAAATAATAATAATAATAATAATAATAATAATAATAATAATAATAATAATAATAATAATAATAATAATAATAATAATAATAATAATAATAATAATAATAATAATAATAATAATAATAATAATAATAATATCGTTAACAGATAAAAATTTAATTAACATCAATTAAATGTAGAAATAAATGCTAGGGCCTTGAAAGTGATATCGTGCGGCATGTAGATTCATTAATGATAATAATAAAATAGTAAAATATTAAAATATTAAAATAGTTTTATAGAGAAGAATGGTCCAGCATTATAATAGTAAATCGCAGTAATCACATTTTTATTTTTTTTTAAACAATAGAACACTAAATGTACAGACAACAAAAAAAGCGATAAAGTATATTTGAGTGGTAATAGAGATAAGACGGGTACGAACAACAAGGGACGTTGGAATGGATTAATACAAACAGACTTCAAAAATGGTAAGTGTTATTAACGTCAACGAACTGGTGTATCATCAGTCGTGGTACACTACAAACCCATTTTTTAAATTTTGATTTGAATAAGTTCATCGAGTTCATGGCTTTGAGTTCTGGAGGTATTGTGTTATAGAACTTTGGTGCTAGGTAGAGAAAACATCTCTGAAGAGCATTTTTTTCAGGTCTTGGAATAATGGATTTGTTTTTGTTTCTTGTTTCATATTTGTGGTTTGAGAAGGAGAGTTCCGATTTGAACTTGTGCTGTCTCGTGACAGTCGTTATGAAATATAATTGTCGTGCATCAAATATGTTCGCATCTTAGTATAATTGGTTTGTTGGGTGGGAATATGGTTTATCAAAGATCATTTTCAGAATCCATTTCTGAATTTTTTCCAAGTGTATCATGTAATTGTTTGTGACAGCTCCCCATGCTATCAACACATATCTAATATGAGATTCTGTCAGTGCATAATAAAACGTCCTCAGTTGGTCAGCGGAAAGTATTCTCACAAGGTATTTAAAATTATACAAAGTGAAACATAGTCTCTTCACTACATTGTCGATTTGTTGTATTGATTCATTATTGATGGAGAAGGTTAGTGTATCGTAATGTGGTAGGTAACGGGAGTACGAAGTAAAAGGCAGAAAGTCATTAAAGTTCGGTTGCCCTAGTATAGAAAGTCGTTTTCTGCCTAGTGCAGGGCAGTGGCAGAGAAGATATACCATTGTTTTCTCCTCTGCCTCATCGTGACAGCTTCCACAGAAGTGCGATTTCCATGCGCCATGTATGGGATCCACTTGCCCAGTTTTATGTTATGGCCGCGATCGCATTTCCAATGGACTCCGTGGATAGAGTTAAAACATCGACGTAGATCTAGTTTAGACCAAATCTGTTTCAATGATGTGCATGTGGGTTTATTTTGCCACCTCAAGTTGGCTTTTTGAACTACTTTGCTGTGTAGGAGAAGCCGACAATTTGCAATCGGTACTCCTTGCTGAGATGAGACAGACAAAGCTGGGAGGAAACAGATCTACTGGTAGTAGATGAAGAATCGTTTCAAGGGCTTTTATTGAGGTGGTTGGGGAAGGATACTGAGGTATAAAATTCCAGTAAAGATAGAAAATTTATTTATTGTATGGCAACCACATCATATAAAAAAGGTATATAAAATACACCTACTTAAATAGGCTTAGTCATATACAGAGTGAAGTCTGGAAACGGACAATTATCTCGTAAATTGCTAGTCCGAATTGTACAAAATTTGAGATTAGCTCATTTTGAGGTACGGAGATTCCAGATTTGACATTTGCAATGTTGTCAAATTTGCCGTTTCTCTGATATTATTAGTCACTTTGATTTTTTAAATACATCACCCTGTATATTCAGTCATTATTGAAATCTCCTCTTTAATACGAGTTTAGCTACATGTGTCACTCATGATTTTATTTAGTCTAAAAGGTCTTAAATAAATAAAACGGAAGTGTGGCAAATGCCTAATTGTATTATTAATTTTTTAATACAAACAATTTTTCAACTACATTAAAACGTAACAATTAAAAAAATACAACATTTTTAACATAATAATAACTTAATCAAGTGTTCAAAATGTGTTCCATTTGTAAGTTGACAGTACCCCAATCGATGGTAGAATGCATCTACCACATTTCTCCATAATTGTTTAGAACTTGACTAGACCTTTTAGAGTACATAAAATAATAAGTGTTACATATGGCTAAACTCGTATTGAAGAGGAGATTCCAATAATGACTGAATATACAGGGTGATGTATTTAAAAAACCAAAGTGAAACGGCAAATCTGACGACATTGCAAATGTCAAATCTGGAATCTTCTTATTTTAAAATAGGCTTATCCCAAATTTTGTACAATTCGGACTAGCGATTTACGAGATAATTGTCGGTTTCCAGACTTTTGGTCCACTCTGTATATGTTATTAAAAAAATGAAATAGTATTGGTAAAGTTTAGATTTATAGCTGTTTTACGGCAGTCAGATGTCACAAGTTTATGTCCAGATTATTGATCCAGTCTATGATCGCAGGTGTATGAGTCAAGAAGTCTTGATGCCTTCCCTCGTATGCTCTCAGTGGGAATTTTTGGCGGAGATGGCGGATGGTTTGTATTTCATTTCCGCAGTCGCATTGTGGAAAGGGGATTTTTTGGAAATTGTTAAGAAAGTCTGCACATCTCCCGTAGTTGGTTCTTAAGCGGTTCAGTTCTGTCCAAGTTCTGCGAGGGGGATCGTAAAAAAAAATAATACACTTCGCCGCAAAATTAACGCATATTTTGTAATGTCAATGACTGCAAAATATCTATTTATGTTAAGTGCAACATTATGTAAGTGTAAATCTACTTTTGAAACAAAGTTGAGGTAAAAGCTATCTAAGTTCTTGGAGTGTCTGTGGGGGTGGTTGATGGAAAATCAGGGCTTTTTATAGCTGGTCCCAAGCATGCTCAATGGGTCAGGCGATAGAGGGGGCAGTGCCAAATGCAGGATACCATGGAAGTCCAAAGCGTCTTCGACTACTTTTGCACGATGCATTATCGTCTAAAAAGAGGTAAGTCGGTCAAATAGCAGCGTGAAACAAACGTATAATATTGTTAATAACTTTTACGTAAATCTGTGCATCTATGTTCCCATCATGCACTAATAATTCTGTACGCCAATTAAAACAAATGCCCCCCCAAATAGCAACTGTACCACCTCTAAACGAATGAACTTCCTGCACTGCTCTTTGATTTCTGGACACTAGAGAAAGAGTCCATACACGAACTATCAGAAAACCGTCCACACCTTGACTCATCTGTAAACAATGCGGACCTCCATTCAACATTTCAATTCACATGTTCATTAGCCCATGCCAGTCAAGCACGCATATGAATTTGCGTTAATAGAATTCTTCTCAAAAGCCGTCATGAACGTGAGTTAATCTCGTGTAATCTTCGACATACTGTATCGTTTGATACACCAGAAGGATTCAAAAGATGTTGTTGTATTATCCGACACACAGTCAGATAACGTTCTAGGTTTATTCTAGGTCTTTCTATCACCTTTCCAGTTGGTCAATAACTACGGGAAAGCTACGAAATGACACTTTTACTAACTTGGAAAACGTCCGGAACTTCTTTCTGAAGACGACCCGCCTCAATCATACTAATAGTCTTATTAGATTCATCCACACGAAGTTTACGTCTTGGCATTATTCAAAACAAAACTCTTAATTTTAAACCATAGTTGACTGATTAAAGTGAAAACAATAACTAATGTGAAATTCTTGAAAATACAAAAGAAAACAACTTGCTTTAAACTTAAAAACATCAAGTTGAAAACAAAAAAACTAGTCAGATAAGCAAGTAAACATTTAATTTATTACAGACAAAACCTTGGTGAATAAAACAGTTAATCATTTTTAACATAAATCCAATATCTGTGATTTTCTTTAACTTTTGTGGAGCAGTTTATATGTGCAAAACCTTTCACCATATGAAGAAAACGATTATTATCTGTGAAAAGCTACCAAGAAAATTAAAACACCAATCGCATCTTTTTCTCTTATCCAAAAACGCAGAGAACCGTGGGCCAGAGACAATAAGGAAAAAGCCAACTTATTTGCTGAGCACCTAAAAAACAACCACACACCTAATGGAATAGAAGAAGAAATTAGATTACCTACAATTAACAATCACATAACAGAAAATGGTAAATTGTAGAAGTAATAATGCAACTAAAACCAAAAAAGCCTCCTAATGATGTAAATTCATATCGGCCTATTTCTCTATTGTCAATAGCATTAAAATTATTTTTAAAATTGCTACTTAAAAAAATAAGACCATTAATAGAAAAAAACCAAGTTAATTTCAGACATTCAATCTTCTTCAGTCTTTAATGTTCTGTCAATAGTATCAAAATTATTGGAAAAACTGCTACTTAAAAGAATAAGACCATTAATAGAAAAAACCAAGATAATCTCAAACATTCATTCATGTTTAAAAAAGCTATATTATGTCCAAGATTCATAGCTTTCAATCAGAGTTTTGTCCCTTTAGGAACTGAACAAAAACATTTATTTTCTTATGCGGTTCTTTGGCATGAAGCACTAGCTGGAAGACAGGAAGAGAATATGGTAAGCGCGTATTATCACTTTCTTCTAGAAATGGGAGATTGTGAAAATATAGTAGTATTGTTCTTCCCAAAATAAAAGCTGGACTCTTTTGTTCTTCCTAATTTATATAGTAAGTTAATCAGATGAATGGGGCACTGCATAGCTTTATGAACAGCCAGGCAGTGTCAAAAAAGGCACGCCTGGCTGTGCATAGAGGTGTGTTGGTTTCTACACTTATGTATGGTACTAAATGTTGGGTTTGGCAAAAGAAGCATGAAAATAGGATTAATGCTGTGGAAATGAGTAGTATGAGAAGTATATCAGGAGTGACTCGGTTGGATAAAGTAAAAAATAGTGAAATAAGAGAACGCTGTGGTGTAAAAAAAGATGTGGTTACAAAGATACGTAAAGGAATGCTTAAATGTTTGGACACGTAGAAAGGAAGGATGAAGGAAGATTGACGAAACAAATTTATAAGGCGAGTGTGAATGGACAAGTCGATAGACGTCGACCTCGGCGAACATATCTCGATCAGATTAACATTGTTTTGAAAAAAGGCCAGGTCAAGAGAACCAACAACCGACGAGCATGCACGGGAGCCCTGATGAAAGTAGAGGAAGCAAAAGATGTGTGTAAGAACCGTAGCGGAAGTGGAATGAAGTGGTCTGTGCCTACCCCTACGGGAAAAAGTCGTTACTGTATGTATGTATTTATGTATGTATAAATTGATCAGAGATCATTGCAAAAAAAATTTGTTTTAAATATTTTAAATCAGGGCACACATTTATGTCCGCGGACAAATTCCATCACCAAGTGGAACTTGAGTTGCAACGGGACCCCAAAGTATATGATTTCAGAGATTTTGTTATTGTAGTAGAAAAAGCAAACAACAAAAAAGTTAATGTTTTAACGCCTCATTATTTCTTTGAATGGGAAGACTGCTTATGCAAGTTATAAATTGAAGAAGTTGCAACCTCGGATCTACCAGAAAGACATCGTACAAATTCGCGCACGAAAGAAAGCGAACAATTTAACATATAAAACAAGTTTTTCTGGTAATAAACTGGAGTTAAATTTTCCAAAAAATTCAAATATGAAGAACGCAGTAAGATTTCCACTCAATAAGAAGCTCATAAAAAGAATTACTAAAAAAATAAAGAATAATTAAGAGTTTATCATCCCTTATCCCGGAACATCGTATTCAGTTTTGGAAAAATCTGTCTATTAATAATGCTGCCTCTGATTTAGTCAACGTTATAGAAGATGAATAATACCTAATCAAAATATGTTTACTAACTTTTGCAATTATTATAATTTTTTTTATGTAATAACGTTGTCGGAAAATTCACTGTCGTTTATTCTAGTTTTGAATTACCTATTTTTTTATTTCGACAAAAACCCAATGCATAGGTAACTAAATCATAGATATTGAATAAAGAATATTATACTTACTATGTCCAAAGTATTTACCACTTCGCCAACGACCGTTAGAAACTAAATAATTTCTTATCTTAAAAGTGGTAACACTCTTTTTTTCTTAGTTATTAAAAAAAACACATTTTTATATAATAACATTTTAAGTTATCTTTTAAAATGACAATAAATCACAATAGTTTGATATTTCGTTAGGTGAAAAAGGTTGGAAAAGTTAAAAGTTAACTTTAAAATTGATTTTTATCGTTTCAACGGCATTACCGTTTACCTTACCATTACCACATTACCACCTTCAAACTTAGCACGGCAGTATAGATATTAATGCCAATCGCAAGTGGTAAAGATTATCTGCGAAAGCTTTAAAATAGTTGAAAACCAAAGATCCGTGATACGTGAACCGTGTGGATTCAACATCAAACTTAAAAGTGAAGCGAACGAAATTCTGAAAAGCTCTTTCACATCGCCAAAACTTAATCCGGTAATAATTTTATTGCTTTTTTATGCAAATTCCGAGGAATCTTAAAGCTCGTACAACTCGTTCTATAATTCCGCATTATAACCTATGTGTTGTTAATTACTTTTCTCGGTTAACAACTTTGAATATTCATTTGGACTTTGTAATACTTGTATACTCCGTTTGCAAAATTGCAATAAATACTGTGAAGGAAATTATTGTTATAACTTATTTTTAAAAAAATATTAATACCTCGACTGAATTATTTTTAATTTTTGCATAAAATATCCCATTTGTATTATCAGCTGGTATTTATTTTAGTTTTATCTTAAAATTGTAACTGATTAACAAGAAAGAAATGAATTACTTGCTTTGTTGAGTTACATTTTGCAATTATTTTAAAAACTAGTATTCTTACCCAAACATTCTTTAAACGGCAAACAACAGCTATTTGTTTTCTGTGAAAAATATCAGTGATCTGGGTGCGACTCGAGAGGTTCACACAACTAACTTCCCAGTGGAAAGAAAGAAAAAATACCATATGTTGTGGTGGTATAGTTATTATTAAAATTAATATAAAAAACGATTTCAAATTGTTTGTATAATTGTCATTAACAATATTCTGTTTATGTCAACCGTATTCTTTAAAAGTTTTTCTTATCATTTCATAAGCGGGAGCCATTTTCAATTGTTTATAACAATTACATTTTTTTTATTATTATGATCAATAATCATTTGAAAGTAACAATATTTAATTGTTATAAACAATGCTTGATTATTACTAAAAATAATTTTTCAAAGTTAAAGCGTCTTCAATGCTATTCTCTAAATAAAAACACAAGTTTAAAATTCTCCAATTTTTGTTTTCTAAAACATCTATTTTTATGAAATATTGTCATTGTATTTTTTATACAAATTTTGCTAACATGCAATAATCATATTATTCAAAAGATCTTTAAATTTCTATATTTAAAATAGTATAATTTATAAATTGCAAAATTCAGGTAGTTTACCATTTTTTTAATTCTCCATAAAAAACAGCTTTACCGATATTGCTAAAAATCTAATCAGTTCCAAGTTGCGTAATTATGCGTCGAATGCAATTAATCCCACGTCGACATCATTTTTTGATCTCGAGATAATCGAGAAGAAAAACAATTCCCAATGCACATACAAATATACGCCCATACACACACACATAACAACACACACACACATAACACACACACACATAACACACACACATAACACACACACACTCACAACACACACACACACATACACACACATACACAGACACATAACACACACACATACACATAACACATACACACATACACATACAACACACACACATACACACACATACATACACATACACACACATACACACACATAACACACACACATTACACACACACAGACACACACACATACACACACACACGCACAGACGTCCACTTAAAAACTATTGTATTCCACTCTGGGGACCTTGAAATGTGGGGACATGTCAAAATTTGGGATTCGCAAAATCGGATCCATTACTATATCTTCCACTGGGAAGTTAATAATTGAAAAGTAATAGAATCTCAATTTTCCAAGTTCCAATGTGTTTAGAAATTGCACGGTAGGGTGTGCAAAAAAATTAAAATATTTTATTATTAACAGTCTTTCCAGATTATCAAAAAGAAATAAAAATTTGTTCCGTATATTTTACGTCCAAAAAGATAATTCGTACTAGGCCATTCACAAATTAATTTTATTTATTTGCTAATTAAGCGCTTATAAATGTATATTCGTTTAATGACCAAATGATTTGGCTAAGCTAAAGTCCATTTTCCATAAAATACAAATTGAGTTTATGGCTACAAATTTGATTTTAATGAGGCGTAAATCATGCGCCTAACGGCGATTTTGTAATTATATAGTTTATAATGTGTAAGGTCCAGTCGTTAATTATTTGAATATTTGTAGAAATTTACTTGAAGGTCCAGCGTGTCGCGTGCGGTTGGTAAATACAGTTTGACTAAGCAAAAAGTTTTGCATTGAAAAATAAAAAATTTTTAGGTTACGATCTTTAAATTTAGGTATCTTTACAAAGAGTACCTAATTAAAATACACTGCGCGTCAGAGAAAATTGTAAAATTGGCAATTTTTAATTATTTCTTATTTTTTAACTAGCAGAACCCAGCAGACATTGTCCTGTCCGAACGTTCGCTCGCCTGCTTTGGGAATATTACTATTAAACTTTGCGTCCCGAAGACTATGAATTCGACTCTTATATCGGTGTTTTCAATAGTTTTTAAATTTTTCTTCTTCCTACCCTTTTCGAAGGAAATCTTACAAAATTGGGGATGTTACTATCAAACTCAGCAACCCCAAAAACTATTAATGAAAGATAGGCTAAATGGAATATCGGGCCTCGAGTAGATTAAGGGTTATGCACAAAAGATCTGATAGGCCGAGGTGCTTGAGAGGCTGCATAGCCTTCACGACCCCCCCTACAACGTACAACCTTGGTTAGTTGGACGTCCTTTGACACAATAAATTTTATTTTATTCACGAAAAATTTCCTATATATATTTTAACAAATTAATCGCGAGAAACTCCCTCCATAAAGGATAGGTTAGCTTAACGTCCTTTAAAAATGTATAAATTTTTTCTCTAATAAAATTTACACTGTCTCTTTGACAGATAAAATTCACAAAAATATATAACTACATGAACAGAAAAGACTTCGGAATATTAACGTGAATACAGAGCACGACATAAGGGGGAACTACCAATGACGCAGTTTTTCCAAGAAATATTGCTAAATTTATAGTGTTAAGTCTTACTTCATCTGCGCGTAGGGACTCCACGCACCAGTTTTTTTAATATTTTAACCCCACCTCACCTATTTTGTTGATTTCATCGCTACCAAACTTCAAAGGATCACCCGCTGGGCTAATCAAAATGTGTCCAGTTGTTTTGGACTCCATAGGAAATAGTTTTATATTCAACCCCATCCTCTCACTATTTCGTTGACCCGATTGTTACCAAACTTCACACGATCACCTTTCGGGCTTATCTAAAGATTACCTAAAAATTTCATTAGAATTGTTTCAGCCGTCTTTTTTGGTCTAAATATTGCAAAAGAAAAATTCTTGCCAAATTTCAAGTCTGTAGGAGCTATAGTTTGGAAAAAAAATTTCATTAACACCCCCACAGTCTCTTTTGAGGAGGAATTTGCAAAAACCGTTCTTATTTGGTCTTAACATTTCAAAAGAAAGGTTGCTATCAAATTTCAGGTCTGTCAATTACTTGTCAAGCACCGATCCCTTGATTGAAAATTTCGACAACTGCATGTACGTTTATAGTGATTTAAAAATATTTCTTTGTAACATTTAGGGTGGTTTAAAGTTTAAGACGTATCTCTGTAATAAAGTAGCCTTCACAGAGTTAAGTTTAAATCTTAACAATGCATGAAAATTATCGGAGAGCTGTTGAGATTGAAACATTGCTGGCAATTGGAACAAGTCAACGGGATTTAGCGAGACGTTTAAATGTTAGTCGTTCAACAGTACAAAGAACACATCAGCGGTTTTTGAAAACCGGCTTTTACCAACGGTGGCCCAGTATGGGTGCAAAACAAAAAACAACAACTCGAGAGGATCGCTTTCTCAAGATTGCTGCACTGCGATACCAAAAGCAAATCGCTAGAATGCTCCAAAGCGGCCTTCAGCAAACTCATAGAACAGCAATCAGCATGTCTACTGTTCGACGACGGTTAAAATAAAGTGGTTTGACAGCTTGCAGTCTAGCTAAAGGACCCTTGCTTACTGCAGCTCACAGAAGACGCAGACTTCAGTTTGCCGTGAACACATGAATTAGACAATTGATAACTGGAAAAAGGTATTGTTCACGGATAAGTCTAGAATATGCCTTTATGGTAAAGATGGAAGAAATAAGGTGTACAGAAGAGCCGGAGAACGGTATGCTGCCTGTATTCGATTATCAAGGGTTGTTTATGGGAGTGGTTTAGTAATGTTTTGGGCAGGTATTTCTTTTGAGGCGCACACGGATCTCATCGTGATTGATAGTGGCGCGCTAACAGCACAGCGATATATTGCTAAGATCCTAGAAGACTATGTTCTAACATATGCTGGGTTTGTTGGTAACGGTTTTCTGCTAATGCAAGATAACGCGCGACTGCACACGACAAAAATGTTAATGGAGAACCTTGAAGAGATTGGTATTGCAAAAATGAACTGGCCCCCTCAAAGCACAGATCTAAATCCTATTGAGCATATTTGAGACCAGCTCAAAAGGCGTGTAACACGTCGTATACCTGCTTCAGCAACACGTAAAGAGCTCCGATTGGCTCTTATTAAGGAATGGACCAATGTTCCTCAAGCAAACTTTCAGAATGTGCTGCGTTCAATGCCCACTCGATGAGAAGTGTCATCCAGAATCGAGGTGGTAATACGCCTTATTGAAGAGTGAACTCCGTTATTTCTTGTCTCTTGAGTTAAATTATTGTTGGGTCAACTGAATGTGTTATTTTTCAATAAATTTTCAAATTTTTGCTTACTTTCTGTTTGTAACCGTATAAACATCATATGACATGCTAAATACACAATACATTTATTACAACAAAAATAAGCTAAATTTAAAAAATTTAATAATTTCAAAATATTTTAAGGTAGCCCGTTTTATCTGACGCGCAGTGTATTTGTTTTAATTTTCTTATTAATTCAATAAGAAATAATTAAAAAGTTAATTGCTTGCAAACCAAAATAAACAAATTTATTTTGTCTTTATTCGATTTGTTATCAACAAAGCTTTTCTTTGCTCGTTCGTGTTCTGGAAATATACAATTGATACTTCAAATACGAAGGGCTTTGAGCTTGAATAAACATAATCGAAAAAACTTGTGTCAATATTTTATTTGAAAAAGTACCTACTTAATCTTGTTAGCTGTATTTACTTTTAATAAATCTTTATTTAAGGGAAACAATTTAAACATAAAAAACGATAGATAAGTGATAAAATATGTGGTCGATAAATAAATTTAAATGTGTATAAATAAATAAGTAAATACAGGGTGGCCCGTTAGTGTGTGGAAGTGCAATACCTTACTAACAATAAAAAATACAAAGAAATATTTTAAATAAAAGTTGTTGATTTGCACCGATACACGTTTCTAACTACTGAGAATTCCACACTTGTCAGATAAAAAGCAGATAGCAAGTAGTTACCATAACACGACTTAAATTTAATACAAAATCGGTTTATCCCAAACATCTTATTGCAGATGTGATAACTCATCTATCTGTGACTTAAATCACAAATTATTTTTTTTTTGCACGAATTATACTCTAGAAATCACACGACTTCTGGATCTATTACAAAACCATATTATCGCATTTCCGTTAAATATAACATATCTGCTTAATATCCTGAATACGGCCATATTTGACATTTTGGTAACTTTTTTAGGGAATATTGGTCTAGACCTTTCACAGTTATAACAAAACAAAAGTCTGTGGCAAATGGTTTCTTCCAATGCCAAACCCACTCTACACACACACACACACAATATATTTAAAATATACTGGGTGTTTAGCCTAATCGAGACAACAGAGTTTATTTTTTTTAAATGGTCATTTATTCTTAAAATGACATTATAGCCCACTGTGAGTTTTTGTCCTTTTAGTAATTTTCTTTCATTCAGTCCTGTTTATGCTAAAATTTTTCCAGCCTTTAATTTTAATTGTTTTTATGTCGCACTCTACTTCATTTATCCATCTTTTCCTTGGTCTTTCTCTGTTTCTTTTATCCAATGGTTTCCACTCAAGGATTTTTCTCGGTGTTCTGCTTTCATCTATACCTGTCCAAGACAGTCTTCGGATTTTAATGAATTTTACAATGTCTGCGCTCTTTATCAAGTTGTCTAGTTTAAAATTTATTCTTGATCGCCATGTTCCGGCTTCGTTTTGCACTGGTCGAAAAATTTGCTTCAAGATTTTTTGTTCGAAGATTAGCTTATCTTTCATGGCTAAAGTCCACGCTTCACATCCGTATGTAACAACAGGCCTCATGATACTTTTATATATTTTAATTTAGACTTTATGTTTAGAGCTCTCGACTTCATCTCTGTAGGCGAAATAACAACGGTTTCCACTGACAACTCTTGACTGAATTTCACTATTGATAGAGTTCGATTGATTTATTTTTAATAGTACACCCTGCATGTTTGTTAACTATCGAATTCAGCGTAAAATTCTTATCTTTTTCCCATATATTGCGACGTTGCCAAGTTGGAGCAAAAAATATGAAGATTTTACGAAAACTGGTGCACTATAAATGCTGCCTAGTAAACGTTATCAGTAATAAGCAACTAAACTTATTTGGTAGGTACGAAGGTAAAGGATGGCTAAAATGTCTAAACAGAGGTTAAGTTTTGTTCGGAGTCCGGGGTATTTTTTGGATAAGCATTAATTCAGTAGATTTCATTTAGCAGATACTTCATTTTTTTAAATGGAACAACCAGTATATTTTACCATCTTGTAAAACTATTTTATCCCTTCAAATTATGTCTGTATAATGTACTCTCTAAAATTAATTGTTTTGAAGAAAATTGCATTTTTAGTTTTTGACTTAAAAATAATCATGTTTTTAACAAGTTTGCTCAAAATGTGAAGTTTAAAATACTTTTTTTTCGATATTTTATGTGATAAAATGAAACCAGTCAATTTTTACCTTTAAAACTGTAATAAAATAAATAGGGTATCTACAAAACTAAATTATGCATGATGGAGCTTCCCCGAACTTTGATGAAAGGTGCCGTAATTGTTTGAGTAACCATTATTCGAATCGATTAATTGGTAAAGGTGCAAAAGTTCCGATTCAATGGCATCCACGTTCATGCGATTTCATACCTTTGGACTACACAGTCTAATCGTATCAGTATATGTTACACAGGTAAATTTATGCCAAGAGTTGCAAGACAGAATTGAACGTCACTTTAATGACCTCATAGCTGATCCTCAGCCATTTGAAAGATTAATGCATTCTTTAGAAAAAAGGATAGAATTGTGTATTCGTGAAAACAGAGGACATTTTGAACACTTACTCTAACTTATTAAATACTTGCAGAAACCGGTATACGTTGCTACACCCCATTATTTTATTTTCATTCATTATTTTATTTTCTACCTATCCTAGAGACAGGGTCACCTTTTTTTTTTAAACACCCTGTATTTAAAACCGTGTGACTAGCGCCTTCTATGATAGTCAGTTATAAAAACAAACTCATACAAAATTTGATTACAATGTTTCCAATATCCAAAATCGTAATAAAGTGTATACATTTTTTTCTTCAACACCCTTTATCTTGAATACGGATGCCGTTCCAAAAATTTTTTGCTGAACAAATCCAACTTATTTGTAGTCCTAGCTACGGGGCCACCTTTTATTAAAACACCCCGTAGATGCAAATATATTTTAGAAGCCAGTAAAAAAAAATAGCAGATTAGATACAAAACTTTTGTGGAAACTATCAGCACCAAAAAGCAAGAATTAGCATACAATTTGGTTAATAAAAAGTGGGGAAATTTTCATATACAAGCCGACAAATGCGCTACGAAGCGTAACTGTTCTATTCATATATCAGTTCAGAAATGTATATATGATATGTTAAGAAAAAGTTTTGACGTGTTATATATGTGCGGAAAACGACTCTGAAGCTCCGCATGTCATTCATTTTGAATTTTCGAATAGAAATTGTGAAATAGCGCGCTGTGATTTTATCCAGAAGTAATGGTAGATATAAATGTAAAAAAAAGGAAAGAAAAATAATTTAAAACATTTTTACAAAATGGTTTAGATGGTTTCGACACGTAGAGGAGATAGATGAAAGAAAATTGACAAAACAGATTTATAAGGCGAGTGTGAATGGGCAGGTCGGTAAAAGTCGACCTCAGCGAAGGTATCTCGATCAAAATTGTTCGAAGAAAGAAGAGTTCAAGAGTACCAACAACCGACGAGCATGTATGAGAGCACCGAGGAGGCCAATGAATCGGAGCTTCTGCACCTCTGCCAATCCATCGATTCGAAAAATGGTTACTCAACCTATTACGACACCTTCTATCAAAGTTCCATCGTGCATAAAAAATAGAAATCGTTGCTCGTTTAGCGTTAAATCTTTTAATATATCGAATAAGTGATTGCGTGTAGCGTAAGAAATATGGCAAGACAAACAAATACATCTTCTTCAAGTACTTGAAGGAAAATTAAAGAGCAGCCTTATCATTACAGACAAGTTCAAGAGCTTTTGCCAGACGATCTACCGGTTAGAGTGGATTTTTGTTTAAAATTACAAGAAAGGACAGCCCTCAATCCAAATTTTTTAAAATGTATTATTTTTACGGTCAAGGCCACCTTTACGCGACAAGGTATGTTTAGCTCCCATAATGCACATAACAAAGGCAGAAGTTCAATATGCACTGTCAATTTCAAAAAATGGGAAAGCTAGTGGTCCTGATGACGTCTATAAGAAGTTCTAAAAATACTACAGAACGAAGAATCCCTGAACACGCTGGTAAAGCTATTCAATCTTATTTACCGAAACGGCAGTATACCTTCTGATTGGTTAAAATTTACTTTTGTCCCGCTCCCCAAAAACGCGAAGGCCAAGAACTGCGGTGATTATCGTCTTATTAGCCTGATGAGCCATGTGCTTAAACTCTTCTTGAAAATAATACACAAAAGAATATAAGCGAAGTGCGAGACAATGATGGGGGACTCTCAGTTTGGTTTTTGCAGTGGCTTTGGAACAAGGGAGGCACTATTTAGCATACAGGTTCTTATCCAAAGGTGCCGGGACATGTCGGTGAGCGTTTACGCATGTTTTATCGATTACGAAATAGCCTTTGATAAAGTTAAGCCTAAAAACTGATCAACATTCTTAGAGAAATAGGACTGGAACAACGAGACCTTAGAATAATAGCCAACCTTTACTGGAACCAAAGTGCTCGAATAAAAATCGATAACACCGTGTCCGACGAGATCAAAATCCTGAGAGGCGTTCGTCAAGGATGCATTTTATCACCGCTTTTATTCAATTTGTATTCTGACAGGATATTTCAAGAGTCGTTGGATGAATGTGACGAGGGGATATCTGTCAATGGGATTAATATCAACAATCTGAGGTATGCGGATGACACGGTTCTTGTTGCCGACTCCCTGGAAGAACTGCAAGAACTGGTAAGCTGCGTGACGGCTGCAAGCTCAGAGGTCGGACTTAGCAAATCAAACAACGTGGACGGACACCTGGCAATTAACGGTCAACGAATTGAGCGAGTAGAAACTTTGAAATATCTTGGGTGTCAACTAAATGAGAAGTGGGACGGCATGCAGGAGATTCGTGCCAGAATAGAACAAGCTCGTGCTTCGTTCCTGAAGATGCGTAAGGTACTTTGCAGCAGAAATTTAAGCTTGCCTCTGCGCGTCCGAGTGCTCCGCTGTTACGTGTTCAGCATACTGTTCTATGGAATGGAAGCTTGGACTTTGACATGCGGTGTGCAAAAAATTGGAGGCCTTTGAAATGTGGACGTACAGAAGGCTATAAAGAATCTCCTGGGTAGAAAGAGTGCGTAACACCGAGGTACTTCAATGCCTCGACAAGCAGCTGGAAGTTCTGTTTACACTCAAAAAGCGCAAACTGGAGTATTTTGGTCACATCTTAAGAAATGACAAGTATCGACTTTTAAAGCTTATTATAGAAGAGAAGATCGAAGGACGAAGAGGCCCGGGTAGAAGAAAGATATCCTGGCTAAAAAACTTAAGACAATGGTATGGAGTGAGCACTACCACATTGTTCCGCCGAGCTGTAGACAAGGTTCCGATAGCGTTGATGATCGCCAACGTCCGAGGAGGACAGGGCACCTAAAGAAGAAGAAGAAGAAAATCACATTATACCTGGAAATTTAAATGGTGATATGTACCTGGATTTTTTAAACAATCAGTTATTCGAGATATCAGAAAATTTAACGCTAAACGAGCGAAGATCTCTATTTTTTATGCACGATGGAGCTCCACCGCTTGAAGGTGACGTAATTGTTTAAGTAACCATATTCCGAATTGATGGATTGGTAGAGGTGCAGGAGCTCCGATTCATTGGCCTCCTTGGTCATGCGATTTTAATCCTTTGGACTACACAGTTTGGTCGTATCTTAAGGAAAAAGTCTGTTCTACAGAGGTAAATTTACGTCAAGAATTTGAAGACAGAATTCAACGTCACTTTAATGACCTCATATCTGATCCCCAACCGTTTAGAAGATTAATGGATTCTTTAGAAAAAAGGATAGACTTGTGTATTCGTGAAAACGGAGGACATTTTGAACACTTACTCTAGTTGAATTTTATTTTATGTTCTTGGTCTTTATTTTAATTTTCTTCTTGTGATTTTTTGTTTAATTAATAACTTTATACCAGCATCGGTTATTACTTTATAATTTTCAAATCAAAATATTCCGAAAACAGTGCACATCATCGACTTTTACCAAGAGTACCTTTTTGGTGTAAAATTCAATGATGTTTAAGCTCACTTGAAATTTTGATTTATAAATCTAACCTTATAAAAAGTTAGGTTCAATACTACTTGGTACGAACCGTGTAATTAGCGCCCTCTATGAGAGTCAGATATAAAAACAAATTCATGGGATGTATCAGCTTCTAAAACATATTCGTATAAAATTTCTTTACAATGTTTCCAGTAGTTTCGGAAAAATTGTAATAAATGTGTAAATTTTTTTTTCGACGCCCTTTATCTTGAATACGGATGGCGTTACGAAAATTTTTTACTAAGCAAACCACAATTATTTTTCAGTTTTCTACCTATCCTAGAGACGTGGTCACTTTTTTTTTAAACACCCTGTATAACATATTTATTGGTTACAATGTTTTTATTCCCATAATAATGTTAGTCAACAAATAAAAAAAAAGATATTAATAGTTCAGATTTGAAAGTCAACGGAGACTGTTCGAAGTTAATTAATACAATAAACAGTTTATTAGTAAAATTGTTACTAGTAATTATATCAAAATTATTACTTATTTTTCGATATTATCCAAGATATATTTTAATAAAGTAAAAATGTGTTAACAGTTTTTAATTCTTTAAATAAATTTGTTTTTTATTATGAGTTTATTGAAATATTGTTACAATATTCCTTTATACATTGGCAACTAACAATCTTATATTCGAATGTTTTGAATTGAGGAATAAATGCAAATTAGTGTCATTGTTATGGTTACTTAAAACAAGCGTCGGCTTTGGTGTAAATGCGAGCCATGGATTTTTTTCAAAGAATTATATTAAGGGATATCTTTTGTTTTCAGTCGTTAATCTTTTGTTTCGGGTTGTGGCGTTACGGTGGTGACTTGATTTTATTAGTGGTGTTCGGAAACAGGAGTAAAAATTTATTGACTTCATTATCATCGAAACGTAGACTTAGTGATTATATCGGTGAATAAATGCAAATGAACAGACCATTAGAATATGCATGAAAAATATATAAAAATAGGCGCGTAAAAAATGTAATAAAAATGACAAACGCATTTGGAATACAATTAACAAAATAGGTGAATTTTTTTAAGAAGCAAAATGAGTAGTAGTACAAACTGAAAAAAAAAATTAATTCGTTAAAATAAATTTTTACAAAAAAAACTATTTTCTTTTCGGTAAAATTTAAATTTACATTATATTTGACTGTTTTTATTTGTTATATTTTAGAGAATAACTCTTGTAACGTCTAATCCACACACGACCAAATCATGCACATCAGGAAATAAGCTAAGAATATTCTATTCTTAGCCACCTATACTACAAACTTCTTCTTTCTTTTTTGTCAGCCATTATCTGTCCACTTCTGAATAAAGGCCTCTTTTATTTGTTTTTATGCTGTTCTGTCTTTCGCTTTATGGTACCATCTTTCTCCTGCTATTTTTTTAACATCATCCAACCATCTCCTCTGTAGCCTGCCGACAATCTTTGTTTGCTGTAGTCTCCAGTGTACAAGCCTCGATACCCATCTGTCCACATTTAGTCTGGCAACATGTCCAACCCATTGCCACTTAAGCTCGGCGATCCACTGTATTATGTCCACCACCTTCGTTCTTCTTCTTATTTCTTCGTTACGGATTTTATCTCGTAAGCTAACGCCAAGCATTGCCCGTTCCATGACCCTTTGCATTGTCCTAAGGTTATTGGTGTACTTCTTGGTTAAAGCTTTTGTCTCAAGACCATATGTTGCGACAGGCAGGATGCATATGTTAAAGACTTTTCGTTTAAGGCTTAAAGCGATGTCAAGGTTTTTAACTATATGACTCAGTATTCTAATTGCTATTCATGTCACTTTTATTTTTCGTTTTATCTCTGCCGTTTGGTTTTCCTTTCCCATTTTAATGACATGACCAAGATATATATGTATATATATATATATATCTGCACTTGTCTCTGGTTTCTGTTTTCCAGTACATTAAATTCTGGTCACTAAGCCAGCCCAGAATAGCCCCTCTGCATAGACAGAAGGGAATCCCCAGTGCTGGCTCTGTGCCCACGAACTTAGTCTCTGATCCCGCTTTTGCTAACTTATCAGCCCTCTCATTGACTTTGATTGCCGAGTGACCAGAAACCCAGACAAAAGTGACCTTGTTGCTTTTCGACAATGCCCCTTGGGGTTTGTCTACAACCCAGAGTCAATCGTGAATTATTAGTCGGAGCCGCTAGCATTTTAACTGCCGCTTGGCTGTCCGAACATATAAAAAATATATAAAAAACTTAAAAATAACCCAAAAGAGCAAAATATAAAACTGAAATTTTAATTCAATTTTGTGCCAAAATAGCAGGTCTGCACGTCTTTGCATGAATATAATTATGAAATATAGCTAGCTATCTATGCCGCTTGCAAAGCTACAAATACATAATTGTTGGCGGCTTTCAAAATTATTTTTTAAAGCATGCCCATACATGCTCTATTGGATTTGAGTCCGGTGATTAAGCAGGCCGCGAAAATACTCCGATATTATTATAATCAAAATAATTAGCCACTGTTGCCTGTGAAACCTGTGGTGGTACTGTATCATGCAACCGTACGAAATTTTTTTCAATGGCTGCGACATATGGAAGTACAATTGGTCGACGTGTAAAGGAAATTTTTAACTTGGCAAAACCATCAGTGCAAGTCTGGTAATTGTATTGAATAAATTAGTTGTAGAGGCCAGTACTGCGTTAGTTTTTACTAGGTTGATAAACGAACATGCTGATAAGCGCCTTTTTCATGATATAAAATTCCTGGTTTCTATTATTTTTCTTCAAATATGCCAAGAGATCGAAAGCAGCGCTAACACCAAGGAAACCCGAGACTTCTTTCAACACAGTAATGAAATTACAAGAGAATTTAAACCAATAACGTGGAAGATAGAGGACAAAGAAGGGAAGTCATCAATGAGATAGACAACGTTGTGGAGGTATGGCGGAAATACTGCGACGACTTATACACACATGAAACAAACAATCAAGAATTAATACACATCTCTTCCATCGGGGAACTGGATATACTTACTAAAAGCAGAAGTAGAGCAAGCCATCCGTTACTTAAAAAACAATAAGAGTACATAGGTAGATAACGTAAGCGCAGAAATGCTTCCTCCAAGCGGTGTTAATCTATTATGGAAGGTTTGAAAAAGGATCTGGCAAACTGGACAGTGGCCGAGCGACTGGATTTCATCCCTTTTTAGTAAAAAATGTAGCAACTACAGAACCATCGCACTGATATCTTATCCAAGTAAAGTTATGCTTAGAAGCTTACTAAACCGACTTAAAAACTTCTTTTTTTTTTTAGAATGGCAGATCCCAGAGAAACAAGGCGCATTCGTAACCGGAAAAGGCACCAGAGAGCAGATTATGAACGCACGACAGATCATCAAGAAAGCAAGAAAGTTCGGGAACCCTACGTTTCTATGGTCTTAATTCTTAAAAGTGTTACTAGACATGGGAATCCCGTTTCACCTTGTCATACTATACGACAATAGCATAGGAATAATCAAGGTCGATGGCAGGATCTCTAAAACCTTTAACTTACAACATGGCGTTCGCCAAGGATGCATCTTGTCGCCCTTGCTATTTAACATATATGGTGAATACATAGTTAGGAAAGCCCTGGACGGCTGGGAAGGCGGTATAAGTATCGGCGGCAAGACAATAAACAACCTTCACTACGCGGATGACACGACCCTTATCGCGAAAGAGGAACAAGAGATAGCAGAGTTGATTGAAAGGGTCGAGCAAGAGAGATTCGGTTTAAAACTCAACCGACAAAAAACAAAAGGGCCACTGAAATTGAAAAGCTGGATGCCTTCGAGATGGGGATGTGGCGAAGACTTCTGAAGATCCCTTGAACAGCACGTAGAACCAATGTTTCCTAAGAATTGGGAATTCAGGAAAAGCTGTCACGTGTAATAAAGCGGCGAATTCTGAAATACTTTGGATAAGTCACTAGAAGGAAGAACGACATCTGGAAAAACTGGTTGTGCAGGGGAAGCTGGAGGAGAAACGACCTCGAGGTTAAGGAATTCTCCGGCGTTTTAAGAAAACATCAGGAATCTTTCAGACAGGAATAAATGGAGGAAGATTGCCCAAACCACAACTTAAATGGCAACCATGAGATCACGGCACTTCAGTCATGAAGTATACGACTGGAGAGAGAGAAATTCTTCTTTGGTAATAATTATACATTTGATTTAATATAAATGTGTACTGTTTATTTGTAGTTAAGTTGGAAATATAATTGTTACCAAGGAATAACGAATAACGGGCCAACGAATAACTAATAGCGGGCTACGAATAATTAAATACCTGATTAGCGAATAAAGGAATATACTGAAAATGCCGAATTAGTAACCAAAGAAAAAACTAAGAGCCACAACAGTACTTGTAAATTTGACCCATACTGCAGCAAGATCCGTTGAGACACCTAAATTCTGTACCCAATCAATACTAGCTAAATGGCGGTTTAGGTTATCAAAATTAGTTATTTCAAAAGTTGTAGCTTTATTTTTCTTAGATGGGTTGGTCAACATTAAATTGTATTTGGCTTGTAATGACTGCATAATTAAAAATACCTATTGGTGAGCCTATCACGGGCTCAGTCAGTAGTTGTTCATCATTTGTAAATAATAAATCTAGGGTAGATGGTATATTATTGATTCTGAAACGTGTTGGTTCAATTATAGGCTGATTAAGATAAGAATTTAGGACGAGGTTCATGAACCGGTTTTTAGAATTTACGCCATCACCAGGTGCCACAGTAATTGGCCAAGAAATTTATCAAAAATTAAAGTCGCCAATGATGACAAAATTTTCGAAAATGGATAGGTACTGAAGATTTACGATGAGTTCAATATCATCAGCTAGTTGAGAGTCTCTAGGTCGATAAACACAAACTATGTGGAGTACAAACTGGTTTGAAGAAATTTTTAAACCTAATAGTTCCATATTACTGACAGAGACGTCAAGAGGATTAACAGCAAAATCTTTCGTTATTTCTGAAGACAAGTAAATACATACACCCCCTCCACGACGATTCTGTGGATCACATCTATACAGAGAGTAATCTGCGATATCATACATTGAATCAGGATCTTTTGATGTTAACCAAGTTTCAGAGATAAAAATAATTTTAGGTTTCAAGTCTTGTGTAATACATAACAATTCATTAAATTTAGAGGTAAGAGTGGCCAGGTTCGTGCATAAAAATAGCAAATCGTAAAAACAGGGCCCTCCAATATTATTGACGAAATTTCACAATCCTTGGGACACGTTGTACATATTTTATAGTCAAATCTCGTTCACCATTTTGTGTCTTTAAATCAAGTTCGGTGCATAGTTCTTTTAAACATTCAATTTTAACCGATGTTTTGAATGGGGCACTGCATAACTTTATAAACACCCAAAAAGTGCCAAAAAAGGCAGGTCTGGCTGTGCATAGAGGAGTGAGTGTTGGTTCCCACACTATGTATGGTAGTGAATGTTAGGTTTGGCAGAAGAAGCATGAAAACAGGATTAATACTGCGGAGATGAGTAGTCTAAGAAGTATAGCCGAAGTAACTCGGTTGACTAAAATAAAGAATAGTGAGATAAGAGAACGTTGTGGTGTAAAAGAAGATGTGGTTACAAAGATGGTTAAAGAAATGCTTAGACATGTAGAAAGGATGGATGAAGAAAGATTGACGAAACAAATTTATAAGGCGAGTGTGAATGAACAAGTCGGTAGAGGTCGACCTAGGCGAACATATCTCGATCAGATCAACATTGTTTTGAAGAAAGGCCAGGTCAAGAGTACCAACAACCGACGAGCATGCATGAGAGCACTGATGAAAGTAGAGGAAGCAAAAGATGTGTGTAAGGACCGTAGCGGAAGTGGAAGGAAGTGGTCTTTACCTACCCTTAATAAGAATGGGAAGGAATTATAGAAAGGAAATGATTGTGGACACGCTTTTTAAAAAGTTGCAGGTCATAGTTCTCTAGAAAAACTGATTTTGGAAGCTTATTCCATTCCGTAGCAGCCCTGTAAAAGAAGGATTCTTGATAAAGATTGGTCCTAGTAGTGTCAATCTTGAGAGCAAATGGGTGAGACTGATCAGCGTGCCGAGTTCTTCGGCCGAATGTGGCCAATGGTGGTACAAGAGTTTTTATTTCTCTGGAGCATCTGCCATGGAAATATCTGTAGAGCAATGACTGATCTGCAACTATATTAATAGTATATTTAGTTAGTTAATCGTGACGTTAAATTATCCATTATTTGTAGCTGTAGCATCTCGAGTTATTTTAAAATGGTATATTCCCTGCAAGAATAAATAGAAATAATATTTATTTACGGTCATCAACACCAGTGCGTTCGAGAAGCAGTTTTAATGAAAGGCATCCTGATAGAAACATAGGCTACAAGATCATCACAGAGTCAGTACGAAAATTTGAAAAAACCGGATCCGTTTGTAATAAAAAAATAAAATAATCCCAGAGTTCTCGACGAAGCTGCACAAATTAAAGTACTGGGTGATTTTGCTATAGATCCCACCTATTCCATTCTAGTAATAAAACTTACAAATATTTCTGTTGATTCCATACACAAAGTGTTAAAGTTTTATAAGCTTTTTTCTTAAAAAATACAAATTCATCATTAGCTTAGTGAAGACGACATGACCTGATTTTCCTTTCACTGACAATGTAAGGACAATTTTGTATGGATTTACAAAAAGTTCTACTGTTACCTCAAGTGGTAATATCTCAGAAGGGGGTGGGCTGAGGAAATTTTGTTAAAGAAATGATCCATCGTAATTTCATACTTCCTGAATATTTTCGCACGAATTTATAAACACCCTGTATATTTGTACCATTTATTATATCTTTCATTTGACATTTTCGCAATTTGTTAAAATTAATATTTTAAATTTATTTGTTAAAAAAATAAACCATTATTGATACGTATTTTTTGCTGTTTCTTTATGACCATAAAATATTAATTAAAAGATAATAATTAAATTTTTACTGGATGGTAAACAGTTCTGGTATACTCACAATAATGTTTTTTAATTGAGTATAACGTTGGTATAATTAATGTAAATATTGCCTAATGAAAGGGTTATTTATAAATATAATATACAGTAAAATACTGTTTATTTTAACAAACCACAAATCTCCAAATTAACGAGAACCATACATTTTAATTTGCTATTGCATTAAAATGTTCTATAATTTAGATGAATATATTTCAATTAGTGTACAAATTTGAACTTCTCGGTGCCTTTTGCTACTTTCAGTGTCGCGTATATTTTAGCGAATCACCATTTAGAAAAGAAAAGTTTTTAGCTTGAAAGTAAAATATCTCTCCGAATATAATGCACAACACCTGTAACTAAATTTTCAAAGAGCCATTAGTCGTGTCATTCCAACGTACTTACTATTATGTTATTCGTGATATATTTCTACATAATTTAAATTCGCCGTAATTTAAACTTATTTATGAGGGTAACTCGCCTTATTTTAAGTATATTTCAATTGTTTGTCTAATATAGGATTAAAATTCTTAAAATATTATGTATTTTTTATTTAGGTAGGTATGTAATAATATTGTTAGTTACCACAATGTTCGTGCTATAATAAACGATCAAAATGTTAATTTAACTTCTCTATTTTGTTACAACTGTGAACAAATGGTAAAAACAAAGGTACAAACAAGCAACGTATACGTTTCAGTAATTTCGATACTTTTTAACTCTCGAACAACTCCAAGACGACTTGAAAGTCGAAAACTCTTTAGATAAATCAATAGAAGTAAATAGGTGGAAAGTAGACAGAGAAAGTCATAAAAACAGTACAGTTTAACATCAAAAAAGGTGTAAGACAGGGATGTGTGGCTTCGCCATGGCTGTTTTACTTATACATAGACGATTCGTTAAAATATTTGAAAGAGGGTGCGTATGGATTGAAAATGAAAGATTTGATCGTCAAATGCCTTCTTTACGCCGATGATCAAGTCATATTAGCGTCATCTCAAGAGAAATTGCATGCGATGGTTAATGTTTTGCATGATGCCCTGAAAATCAAAGGGATAAAAATAAATGTAAACAAAACGAAAGTAATGGTTAAGTTAATAGCCCTCTGACAGATTGATAGGTAATTTTATTAACCACATAAAATATAGAAAACAAAATACTTACAATCACTAGGATTTGTGAAATATTTCTCGAAAGAAAAATTTAGAACAAACTCTCATGTTTTTGGTAACTCTCTTTACTGTTTTCAGTTTGATCTCCGACAGTTTCTTTGTATCAACCATAGTCACCATTCCCGATTCTCTAATATGCTTAACTCTTTGATCCTCATTTGGGAAATAATGAAAAGTCAAATTGGGGTTTTTTTACACACTGAGTTACATTCAGATACACAGCTCTGCTAATCCTTTTCACTATTAACAAATTATTAGTTACTATTAAACAACTAAAATCTTCGCACAAATGCGAGCTTCAGGATATATAAACGTAAAGTAATCATACTTGCTGGTCACGTGATATTGATGCGAGTTTATTCCGCCAGATAGCGTATTGCTTAGCATTAAAACTCAATGCAGTGCCCCATTCATTTGTTTTCCTGCCAAGAACCTTCGCTCAATGTCACTGTCATACCTTCCAGCTCTCGTAAACTTTGAACCCAAAGACATTAACCAGCGACTGCAACTCCTCTTCAGATAACGCTAATAAATGACTTGATCATTAAAATACCCAACTGCAATTGTTGTATGATTAAAATATGTAATATCTTCTGTCGTATGTTCAAATAAACGCTTTTTAAAAGAAAAGCTAAAAATATTTTAAGATTAAAATTCTACAATTATTATCTTGGGTTTCTAATTTAAAATATTCGGATGTCACTAGACAGCGATGCAATGAGAAAATTGGAACTTTGGAGAAAAGACTTGCATATAATCTTGAAGTAGAGGATAATATGTTAGCAGAGGGAACATTAATGCTTAGTAACAATAGAAGGTAATAAAGTAGAGATGAGTGTAACTTTCTCTGTTTTGAGAAGAAGTAATACATAAATCAAAATTATAATACGACATCTCGACGGTATATTAGGAACGCCTTCCTGTAAATTTTCAAAGTATAAAAGCTAAATGCTTGAGAACCGGATCTCCGGTATGATGCTACTACGATGAGAACGCACTATGGTGAGATACCGCTTGGAGTTTATGAATCCAAATACAGCTTATTACAAAAATGTAACCAGCAATGGCGTATCTAAATAGGATTTTTAAGAAACAAGTAATAATTACTATAACTTATTCTACACTTAAAATAAGGATGCAAATAATTATTTGACTATTCATGCTGTATCAAAATTAGGAACGTATTTTTGTTTGTCGCTTTCATGGAGGTTCATTTTATAATACTTTCGATAGTATTTATTAATGCTTCATTTTTAATTTAAAATTTATTTTCAAGCGATAATGCTTTTGTGAATATAAGAAAAGTAGGAAGATTGGGAAACACTCAAATATTATTGAAATATACGCGGTGCGGTGAGAATCACAGGGGAGGGGCAGGCGAACTGCTAGTCTTGAAACGTTTCCTACTCTGTACAATGATAGATCACACGAATTGTCCCTAACATAGTTGGCGTTGAATGACAAATGCAAATAAAGTGTCAGCCAAAAGATTATTGTATGTGCCAATTAGCAACAGCGTATCAGTTCGTGTATGTTAAATATTAATTCTTTTCCATTGAGGTGTGTAATTTTATAAAAATAATTTATAATTTATTCTAGAAAAACAGTAACTGTACATTTTAAACGAAACTTCAATATTGTTATCGGGAACGAAACGAATATATAAAACTTAATATTATTGAAAAATTGATGATAATTAATAACTCCCTCTTGCATTAGAGACTGCTTGCATTCGACGGGGCATTAAATTCTTCTTCTTTCATGTGCCCTATCCGGTCTCCCGAACGTTGGCTATCACTTTGGCTAGAGCATTTCGATCTTCTGCTAAGTGCGTGAGTTCTCCTACTAAATGTATATTTGTCCATTCACGAATGTTCTTCAACCATGACTGTTGCCTTCTTCCAGGTCCACGGCGCCCCTCTACTTTCCCCTTCATTATAATTTGAAGTAGTTGATATTTATCTCCTCTTAGTATGTGACCAAGGTATGCAATTTTGCGGTATTTTATGGTGGTCGTTAATTGCCTGTCAGTTTTAGCCCTTCTGAGGACTTCCTTATTTGTTACATGGTCCGTCCAAGGTATTCGCATCATCCTCCTGTGCAGCCACATCTCAAATGCCTCTAGTCGGTTCATTGTTTTGATCTTGAGTGTCCACGTCACCGTACCATACCACAGTATTGACCATATTTAACATTCAGGGCATTAAATTAAGTATTACATTTTGATTCCACTCCTGCAACAGCTCTCTTAGCTCCTGGGCAGTTCTTGGGGCTGGTGTATGCCTTCGGATATGTTGCCCTAACTCATCCCAGACATGTTCTATATGATTCATATCTGGACTGCATGCTGTTCAATAAATTCTACTTCATCTAGATATTCACTAACATTCTTGGTAGTGTGTGGTGAAAATGCCTTGCCATGATCTTCCATGACCTTCGTTATTTATCTGTGAGTTGTTAGATAGCCATTCTCTACGAAAACCAACTCTGTTAGTGCTTCTTAAGTGATACCTGACCAAACCATAACAGACCCGCCATCAAAAGTACGTCTTTCCTCGAAACAAACGGAGGCGTATCTTTCTCCGGGTCTTCTCCAAACTCGTCGACGCTCATCTGATCCATTGCCACCAAGCCTTCTTACATTTCTCTATTAGCTAACATTAACGTATGATGTTTTTAAACCAATCCATCATTTGGTTTGTACATAAAGTTACAGTGCATATTACCATGCAATCCAACTCCAATATATAGAAGGCAATCATCGTAGCCGAAAAATCGTATCAAGTATAAGCAGCATGTAGAAACAAAAAAGGTGTTAAAAAGTACCATTATTTGTGTCTACAGTGCGATTACATGAGAAATGGAGATTTTCTTCTCACTAGACTTCTCGCTCAACAAGATGCTGTATAGCTACTTTAAAAATCAAAGTTGCGATTGAATGCAGAAAATAAAGTGGGTTTGCTGGCTTTAGTTAATCATCAAGTCTTAAACAATCTAACAAGTGACATCGCCAATTGCAACCCAAAGGATCGATTAATTTTAATGCGGGAATTAAAACGGCTCATTTAGCACTTAAACATCGCGAAGGTAAAAACCACAAAACAAAAGTATTAGCTTTTGTTTGTAGTCCTGTCGTTACAGACAAAAACCAAATCATTTAAATACGAGCACTGAAATCACTTAACGAGAATTCCACTGTTTGTGTCAGGATAAACGGAGCTTACACGGACTGGTTTAACATCGAAAAAGGTGTGAGACAGGGGTGTAGCTTCGCCTTGGCTGTTTAACTTATACATAGACGATTGTTTAAAAGATTTGAAAGAAAGTGCGTAATGATTTAAAATTAATGATTTAATCGTCAAGTGCCTTCTTTACGCCAATGATCAAGTCATGAAGGCGTCATCTAAAGAGGAGTTACAGGTGATGGTTTATGTTATGCATAATGCACTAAAAATTAAGGGGATAAAAATAAATGTAAGCAAAACAAAACAAATGGTTTTTAAAAGAGAATAAAGCATGATTAAGGAAGAAAGAGTGGAATAAGTAAATGAGTTGGTAAACTTGGGTTCAAAGTTTACGAGAGATGAAAAGTATGACAGTGACATTGAGCGAACGGTGTTGGAAGAAAAACAAATAAATGGGGCACTGCATAGCTTTAGGAAGTCAGAAAGTGTCAAAAAAGGCACGTCTGGCTGTGCATAGTTGAGTGTTGGTTCCCACACTTATGTATGGTAATGAATGTTGGCTTTAGCAGAAGAAGCATAAAAATATAATTAATGCTGCGGAGATGAGTAGTCTGAAAAGTATAGCCGGAGTGACTTAGTTGGATAAAGTAAAGAATAGTGAGATAAGGGAACGCTGTGGTCTTACAGAAGATGTGGTTACAAAGATAGGTAAAGGAATGTTTAGATGGTTTAGACACGTAGAAAGAATGGATGAAGGAAAATTGACGAAATAAATTTATAAGGCGAGTATGAATGGACGGAAGTCGGTAGAGGTCGACCTCGGCGAACATTGATCTCGATCAGATCAACATTGTTTTGAAGGAAGGCCAGGTCAAGATGTGTGTAAGAACCATAGCAAGTGGAAGGATGTGGTCTCTGCCTACCACTACAGGAAAAAGGCGTGCTATATGTATGTATATAATATTAACGTATCTAACCTCTTGAAGCTTCTTTCGTAGCCAAACCGCAGAAGATGTTCTACTTCACAAACTTGACATTAACAAAAACCGATTATCTTTTTGACTCGTGACTCTTTTTTGCCCAGATCCCGTCGTCTGGTTATAAGACCATTCTCCTCCATTTTTTACAGCATACTCCATTTTTTACAGCATATAGGCTCTTGACAACAATTTTGGCGGTTTCACGTTGTCTTCTACCATCTTGTATCAATGCTACAATTTGTGCCGTAACAATAGGATATAGAGGCATTATGGTCTGATTAATAAACATCAAGTAAACAGTTAACCGTCACTACCCACAATGAACCATTTAACTAATAGGTTTTAGAAAAAAAAATTAAAACAACTGATAAATAAGCAACGAAATATGAATCAGGACTAATTTTGTTGTTTAACAAACGTTGCGAATACATTGACAAAATGTGACAGGCGTCAATTATGACAGATAGCATCCATCGAACAATATAACTGTTACGGCCTACTAGATCTATGACTCCGTGATTAGTTTTATTTTTAAAATTATTTACAATTTTTTGAGTAATTAAAGTGATCTAAATTTTTTGCTCGGCAGTGTAGTTGTCTTGATCCGAAAGTGGTAATATTTCATTAACTTTCCAGTGGGAAGTTATAGTAATGGGTCCGATTTTGCGAATCCCGAATTTTAACATATCTCCACATTTTAAGGTCCCCAGAATCGAATTATTTTTCGTTTCGATAATCACCAGAAAAAAAAATAATATCGACGTAGAACCAATTGCATTTGACGCATAATTACGCAACTTAGAACTGATTAGATTTTTAGCAAAATCGGTCAAGCTGTTTTTTATGGAGAATAAAAAAACTGCTAAACTACCTGAATTTTGCAATTTAGAAAGATCTTTTGAAAAATATTGTTACGAGTTTTTTAGTTCTTCCGTGGGTTCGGCGATTTAAAACTCTCGATACAGTGACAAAACAATGTTTATTCTAATACAATATATTCTACTTATATAAATCACTTAGATATTCATTTAGATATACAACTTTCTGTTTCTCTACCTTCGCGACGCACTTCCGAGAAGTTGCTGGACCTTGCTAGACCGCGGGGCGGTCGTCAATACGCACCTCAGCCGCGGTCGATTCCTTGTTTGCGGACAGGACCGGATTTTTAACAATATGATTATTGCATGTTAGGAATATTTGTGTGAAAAATATGATGACAATATTAAATAAAAATAGATAGTTTTAGAAAACAGAAATAGGAATTGAAGAATTTTAAACTTGTTTCAGTATTAAGAGAATAGCATTGAAGACGCTATAACTGTGAAAATTTTTTTGTTAGTAATAATCAAGCATTGTTTATAACAATTGAATATTGTTAATAACAAATGATTATTGTTTATAATAAAAAAAAATCGCTTATGCATTGATAAGCAAAAGTTTAAAAGAATACGGTTGACATAATTAGAATATTGTTAATGACAATTATAATCTGTTATAAACAATTTGAAATCGTTTTTTATAATAATTTTAATGATAATAATTATAACAACAAAACATATGGTATTATTTCATTCTTTCCACTGGAAAGTTAGTCGTGTGGACCACTCGGGTCGCACCCAGACTACTGATATTTTTAATCATAAATTTAGTGAATAGTAGGTACCTAACAATGATATAAAATGGTGCGAATACGGAAGACAAAATCTATAAAATTATTAAATATTTCCAATACCGATAATCGAATATTTGTAAACAAGTAAAAAAGGAGTTGAAAGTAATGCTGGCTGGATGGTTAAGGGACAAAGCAGACACCAGAGTGGGAAGCTTCGTATACAGACACATCACATGTTAAGTCCTTAATACGTTCAGAGACAAAGTAACTCTACTGTAAAGCTAACTCGTTGCTGCTTTTGACAACGCGACATCGCTAATTAAATATAGTATTATAAATATGACCCTTTTATGTAAGAATCACAAAAAATACACCATTTTTCGCGTTTATGTTTGCTTTATCTAACATTTCGTGTCATTGTCAGAAATGTTTATTTTATTTTTAAGCATATTTAATTTCCGTCAAAAAAATCATTAATACCTGGGATAAAATGAAGACGACTGGCTCATTTAATAACGTTAACGAATTTTTAATCTGCTTGGAATAATGGTAGGGATTAGTATTTCGTGAACAATAAAGTTTAAATACAAGAAGGTATATTTAAAATAAATCCTCCTTAAGAAATAACGGGTGTTCTTTAAAAAATGAAAATATGCAAAACGAACAAAAACAAACGTTAAAAATTGCTGTTATATTTATTGTGCCTCTCTCTCTCTCTCTTGCTCTTACAACCCACAGAATGGGTCTTGGCTAACTCAACAATTCTCCTCCATAGGACTCTGTCCATCAATAACCCTTTTGCTTCCGTGATATTCAGAGTTCTAAGATCTGATGGTAAGTTGTCTCTCCACCGTAGTCGTGGTCTTCCTAATGGTCTTCTATCGGTCGGGGCCTGCTACCATACTAATTTTACAACTCTTCCATCTTCCTGTCTTTTGACATGGCCGGTCCATCTTAGTCTTTCCGCTTTAATTATTTTTACAATGTCCGGTTAATCATATAGTTCTTCTATTTCCCATTTTTTTCTACTACGATACTGTTGTGCAGTTTGATCCCTTGTAGGTCCGTATATACTCCGTAGAAATTCTCCTTCATAGGACTCTGTCCATCATTAGCTCTTCTGCTTCCGTGATATTAAGAGTTCTAAGATCTGATGGTATGTTGTCTTTCCACCGTAGTCGTGGTCTTCCTAATGGTCTTCTATCGGTCGGGGCCTGCTTCCATACTAATTTGACAACTCTTCCATCTTCCTGTCTTTTGACATAGCTGCCCCATCTCAATCTTTCCGATTTAATTATTTTTACAATGTCCGGTTAATCATATAGTTCTTCTATTTCCCTGTTTTTCGTACTACGATACTGTTGTGTAGTTTGATCCCTTGTAGGCCCGTATATACTCCGTAGGATTTTCCACTCTGCAATCCTTAATCTTTTTTCGTTTTGTTTCGTCATGGTCTAGGTATCACAGGCGTACGCCATAATCGGTCTTAAAATGGAGTGGTATATTCTTATTTTAGTCGTCCGAGATACATTTATGGATTTTATTATTTTTTGTAATGCAAAACAGCAGCGATTGGGACTTTGTATTCTGATGTTAATTTCCTTGGTCATGCTATTGTCTGACGTGATAGTGGCACTCAGATATTTAAATTCATGGACTCTTTCGAAGTTTCGAAGTTGTCCATCGTCACATTCGATCCCTACGCTCCGTTCTTGATGTGGTCATGTACTTGGTTTTACACTCATTTATTTTTAGGCCTACATTTTTTGCTGCATATTCTATTTTTAAAAATTCTTCTTAGACGTTTACAGTTTCCAATGAAGTCCATGTCATCCGCAAATGCCAATATGAGACGGGGGCTCCGATTTCTGAAAAGGAGAGTCTCCGTTTTTGCCTCCCTCACTACCTTCTCCAATGCTATATTAAAAAGGCATGGGGAGATGGCGTTTCGCTGTTTTGGGCAATTATTTATGGTAAAAATAGGTTGAAAGCTTCGTTTCGATCCGTACTGCACTTGCGGAGCCTTCCATGCTGATCTTTGTTAAACTGACAAGTTTATTCGAGATTTCTATTTCTATCACAGCATTCCACAGCTCCACTTTCAAGATGTTATCATACGCTTGTTTAAAGTCGATAAAAAGTTGATGTAGGACTTTATCGTATTATTAGCTCTTTTCCATTAACTGACGGATTGCAAAGATCTGATCTACAGTTGATTGGTTTTTTCTGAAGCCACATTGGTAGTCACCTAGCTGATGCTCTACGTAGGGAGTTAATCTTTTAAGTAGTACTAGGGACCAGAGCTTATATCCAGTATTTATCAATGATATTCCCCGATAGTTTGAGCATTGTGGTTTGTCGCCCTTTTTGTGTAGAGGCACAATGACACTTTCTAACATTGTACATGTAAATATTAGAACAGAGACGTTGTCGATTAATAATGTATATCGAAATATTGTTAATTTTTTGATAATCAATACAACTGTAGAAGCTAAATAAGTTTTGAGGTTTTTCACCATTTAAATAAAACAAATTGTGCTGTCGGGATACCACCGTAAGGGACGAAGTTCCTTAAGTTTTTTCTTCAACTCCGAATGTAATTCGAAATGAAATCTGTATGTTTAAATTTTTATTTTATATTATTTTTTCAAGGCAAATAATCTAAAGAAACGAATTACATCAAAGAGTTTCATTTAATATTGCAATTTGTGGGAGTGATTTAGTGAAATGTAACAGGAAGTCGCTGAAGCTCGTGCTATTTCATTTGACGAATAAGCGCGCGGTGGTAAAGTTGGCCGTCAGATAGTCTTCAACCAATTTTACGAGAGGTCGGTACTGTCAGCCATCAGCTGTGTACTTAAGTTACAGTGTTGTGTATACAGTTTACTGTTATATACGTAAACTAAATAAAGTTTCAATAAAATGCAGATCATTGATAAACAATTCAAGTAAGTAATAATAAATAATTATTCGAATAAAATATTTAAGTATTTAATTTTTTTAAATTTTTAGGTTAAATTCTGTTACTCCCAGTGTCAATTAAATAAATTACAATTTTCATTAAAAAGAATTATTGTTTGTCATGAAAAATCATTTCAAATAATACCTGAACCATTTTTTTCAGAATATAATCTTAAAATTGCTTATTACTAAGGTTAGATGTCAAATGTTACACATCATATGCGAGTACTGTAAGGCTCGCTCGTTTTATTTTGATTCTGCCGGAATTGTTGTTGGCGTTGAGCGATGGTTTTCGGCATTTTATTTGCACTCTGACGTTTGCGCTTTCCGTACTCCTTTGGACTCTGAACACACGATTTCACTTTTGTCTCCCTATAATTTAAGTAGTAAAATAAATAGTAAACACTTAAATCAGATGTACAATAAACGAATGTAAACAGTAAATACTTGTATCAAGTTATACAATTTTATCAACTTACTTTTCTAAATCTGTATTACACACAGAAACTTCGTTTCAAAAACAATATCCTTTTTCAATAGTAATTTGGAATTCATCTTAGTGTAAATTCGAAACGGTTCGTAGGATGGTTTACTGAAGAGATATATTTAGATATAGCCCTTATGTGATGTATTAATTTATTATTACAACAGATTTGTTAAGAGTGACATATGAATTAATATGATTATTTTTGATATTTTTTTATAGAAAGCCAAGTTTACAGGTGGTAACATTTTTTTCGTGCAACAAGTTCTATGTTTACAAATATTACGATTAACACAATTTACCTCAGTCCAATTCTTGATATTTAAGAAGATACAGGGCGTTAAATGTAAATTTTCTTTAATGGAGCACTGCATAGCTTTATGAACAGCCAGAAAGTGTCAAAAAAGGTACGTCTGGCTGTGCATGGATGTGTGTGTTGATTCCTACACTTATCAGTATGGTAGTGAATGTTGGGTTTGGCAAAAGAAGATGTGGTTACAAAGATAGATAAAGTAATGTTTAGATGGTTTGGACACGTAGAAAGAATGGATGAAGGAAGATTGACGAAACAAATTTATAAGTCGAGTGTGAATGGACAAGTTGGTAGAGGTCGACCTTGGCGAACATCGATCTCGATCAAATCAACATTGTTTTGAAGAAAGGCCAGCTGTCAAGAGTACCAACAACCGACGAGCATGTTTAAGATCACTGATGAAAGTAGAGGAAGCAAAAGATATGTGTAAGAACCGTAGCAAGTGGAAGGAAGTCAAAAGATATGAGTAAAAACCGTAGCAAGTGGAAGAAAGTGGTGTCTGCCTACCCCTACGGGAAAAAGGCGTGACTATATGTATGTGTGTACCACTGTTGACAATGTATTTTTTATATTTTTGCCTAGATCTAGACAGTTGCTCTTTCACTCGGTTAGAAAATCTTCTATGTGTAAAAGTTCCGCTTGTATTTTAGCATCTGTAAAAGTTCCCAGTTAATCCATGGTTTGTTATGGTATGCCGTACGGTATACCCGATAAAAAAAGTCGAATGGGGTAAGATTAGGTAATCTAGCGGGCCATTCCACTGTACCTCTTTTTCCGATCCATCGATCTGAAAATGTTGTTTAAAAACTGGCGCCTTCTCTCCAAGATAGATTATTCTTTAAAAAAATAGTAAAATAAAATTAAAAATCGATCTGTTTCCGGATTTTTCCGTTTAACTGTTTAGCTAATAATGAATTTATGCGTTACCTTATGGACGCACTGTATATATTTATTAACCAACTTTTTAGTGCAGTAGCACAATATTTTATCGACTCCTATTAAAATTTGCAGCAAAACATATCAGATTAACCTTTATCTCTGTTTTAAAATCGTGAAAGTAGAGACAGGCCTAAGAGATTACCCCAAATATAATAAAGCAGAGAAGGTACTAGTGAACATTAGAAAAGGGGGTGTGGAAGTGTGAAGAGGGTGAAGCGAAATAATGCCAAAGTCCGGTATATCTTAGTGATTAAACCAACAATATCTAAGATATGGGTTTCTTGCGGCAGTCTCCGGGAGATATATACGAATATTTATGTATGTAAAGTTGGCCAAAGATTACACGCTGTTAATCTCAGTCAGTAAAGTTTGTAAGACTGTTTACGCCTTCATCACAATAGATTATGAAATATGGCAAGGACGTTATTGTTTGGGTAGCTAAGACGTTCCCGCTTTACTGCAATTCCAACTTATAAAACAACGACTATAAAAAACTATGGTGTACTTTGTTTTCCAAAATTATTATTATCAATAATTTTATATCCGGGTAGGGGTATAAACGACATATTTAGTGTAAAAATAAATTAACATGTAAGATTAACTTATCAACAATAATTTTAAATATTCCATCCCAGCTCTAAATTGTAATCGCACAATAGCTTCGATCTTAACCAGACTACGAACAAAGCATGTAGCAGGAATGAAAATCTTAACCGACGGACAAAGAAGCTACTCAAAACACTGCCCAAACTGTCCTGGTGTCTCATTATCTCCTCAACACATCTTTGGCTTCCAGCAATTCAAGCCATGCTTATCAAGATTAGCCTTGAAGACCCAGAAGTAATAATTTTTTCTGACAAAGCTGTTGCAGTCGCCGAAGCTGTCGGAGCAATATAAGTTTATTCTCCATTTGCACAGATCATGGACACGACAACAACAACAACAACAACATATATATGTATATATATATATATATATATATATATATATATATATATATATATCGATCTTCCCATTGACCTTCTGTAGGTTTCTTAAACTCATGGCTTTCTTTATCCCCTCTCTCCATATAATTTTGGGTCTTCTTTTTTTCTTTTTGTGATGGGGCATTCATTCCATTGCTTGTTTTGATAATCTATAGTCCGCCATACGCTGCACATGTCCATACCAAGAGAGTTGTCTTTGTTCGATATCCTTAATAATCGTATCCTTCAGTCCCATTCTTTGTCGGATGTCTTCGTTTCTCACTCTATCTGCACGGGAAATTCTTGCTGCTCGTCTAAGTGCATTCATTTATGTAGCTTCTAGCATTCTTTTATTCCTTTCGGTCATTCTCCATGTTTCTGAACCATAGAGTAGGCTACTTTTAATTATTGTGTTGTATATGTTGTATTTTATCTGTTTGGTTATTTGTTTACTCCAGAGAATTCCATTTAGACATCTAATTGCCTTCCTTGCTTGTATTATTCTTGCTTTTATTCGCTTTTATTTTATTTTAAAAAACAAAAAGGAACAATATTTGTAAACATACCTACTTTTTGATCGATTTTCTTACTAGCAGCAATATCGTTACAAAAAAATTTACTTTTCCTCTACGCAACCGCCTAATGTTTCCTGAATTCCCACAGCTAATATTTCCTGGCACTTCTGTCAGTAAATTTACGAAATTGATTTGCCCTATCTACAAAGTGACAGTCAACAATGTATTATATTGTTTTCTTTTTCTTTTGTTCGACAAAATTGAGATCCTTTCTTTGCGAAGGACATTCATTGGTAAATAAATTGTCTGCAAATATTTATTTTCTTTTTTGATGCCTTCAGTAGGTATTACTAAGAAAAATGAAACGCTAGTCCCAAGCGATATATCTTAATGAGAAATGTTAATAATTTAACTAAGTAAATTTTTATACAATTTTTTACAGAAACAAAAATATAGATCAATATAATTAATAGAATGACGGATTTTCGTTAAAGGGTCTATTATAGCATAGTATTTCCAATCTCCTGTTGTCGCATATACCGAGATTAAGGATTGTAGATTGTAGGGGGGGTCGTGAAGGTTATGCAACCTCTCAAGAACCTCGATCTATCAGATCTAGATATAATAATTTTATTGTAAAAATGTGTCAAATTCAATTAGAAAAATCAGTATATTTTTTATTTGAAGTTGTAGATTGTAGATTGTAGGGTGTGTAGTGAAAGCCATGCTGCCTCTCAAGCACTTTTACCTATCAGATCTTTTGTGCCTAACCCTTAATCTATTCGATGCCCGGGATTCTGAGACATCGAGCAAAGTTTATCAGTTTCCTGTGGGCCAAGTTTTTGACATCGAAGGGCTTAAGAAAGGCCCCTTCCAGAAAATTAAGCCTCTTGTAGAAAAGCGCTGGGCATTCGAAAAGCAAATGTTCTGCAGTTTCAGCGAAGTTCTCGCAGTAGCGGCAACTATCACTCTCTGTTTTGCTCATCTTTTTAAGGTGATACCTAAGAGGGCAGTGTCCAGTGAGGAGTCCCATCACCAGTTTTAAGTCTTTCTTGTCCAACTCGAGCAGCTAAGACGGGCACAATTTGGTCCTTCCACAGGATCCGCAGGAGTTTGAAGCTTATGGATTTAGCGAGCTGACTACTATTTTTCACCAGACCAAAACCTCCTAAGGTAACTCAAACAGTCTTGACGGCAAAGTTCTAAACAGCTGTAAATATTTCACAAACAATGGGTCATAAAATGTGAGATTTGACAAATTATTAAAGAAATGCCATTCGCTCAACTTGAGCACTTGTAATAAAAAATTATTTTTAGATTTTAGAAATATTCAACTACCATTATTATAATTAATAGGTGAAAATACATTTAAATACGTCTCTGCAGATGTGTCAAGCTTTAACACATTGACTTTCAATTTAGCTGAAATGCGATAAGATATCGTAAAGTATGTACCGACAGTGACTGTAGGTGTTAAGTGGCTGATGCTACTGCTCGTTGTATTGTACTAATTAAATTTCTTGGAGCCTCATTTCTAGAGAGTCGGGGGTTTAAAACAGAGATTCCTCTAGTTCTGGCGCTTCTCTTGACAGTTGATCTGACGAATTCGCCAAGTATTACTTTACAACTCATCTATTTCACGACATCTTAGATTAATTCCAAACGTATTTGTAAAACCTTTTCTTATATTTAATTTTATTAATTTATTTAAAACAAACCTTTTTAAAAAAAAATGCGTTTTAGAATAAAAGCCTTTTATTAATTTAAAACACCACCTTACAATTATTAGAGAGAATTTTTTTCTTAAATTGCTAATTTAAAAATTATAAAAAGCAGAAGTACAAAAAAGTGGATCAGTAGATATCTGCATATCAAAAAGGATAATAAAATACCCAAATAAGTTTTTGACACCTCTCATACTTTGTTATTTTAAATTGGAGCTAATATTTTTTATTTAATTTTCGAATTCTACATGAAATTTTAGATAAAATTTGTGCACAATGTCCTATATCGAAAATGATGTATTTTCGAGATATTTCGATATTTTTTAAAATTTTGAAAAAATCCTAGTCCACATTGAATAACGATATCTCCAATAATATCAAAGCTAGTGACGTAAAATTATAACCAATAAACAACAAGTGTTTGCCCGTTAACTCCATATGTCCAATTCATTGATATTTCATACAGGGTGTTTTAAATTTAGCCGCCAACATGCACAATTTAAATAATTTATAAGTTGCTTACTTTACATTTTTACATTTTTCGCTTGGTATCGGTATTCTCTATACCTAAATCCAACCACTTTTAAGATATTTCATTATCTTATCGTAAATAATGGCAAAAGTAGGATTTACTCATGATGATTTTTTAAATCTTATTATTATTCATGGCGAGTGTAATAGAATTGTTGAACGGACTTGCCGTGTTTTTGCAGAAAGATATCCAAATGGACCAAATGCAACTGGTGATATTGTAAGAAGATTGATTAAAAACTGCCGTTTGGTCAATTTAAGACAAAAATTAATAAAAATAAACCACTAGTGGCCAGTGACATAAACGAAATTTATGTTTTGAGTTATTTTACGGCCTTTCCAAATGCCTCCATTAGAGATTGTGAGAGAGATCTTACTTTGTCGACAAGAAGAATTCAACAAATTTTAAAAAAACACAAATGAAAACCTTTTTCATATTATTTCGTGCAACACTTACAAATAAGTGATCTTTCTCCAAGGGTAGAATTCAGTGAATGATTTTTAATAAAGACCCAAGAGGATAAAAACTTAATAAAAAAAATTTTTGGGTGTGATGAATCCAAATTTAGCAAAAATAGATTATTTAATCGACATAATTCCCATTTTCGGTCTAATGAAAATCCACATGTTAGTAGAGAACGTTACTTCCTAAATAGTTGAAATTTTAATGTTTTTTGTGCAATAAAAGACGATAAAATTTTAGCATTACAATTTTATGATAAAAATTTAAATGGTGAAAGATATTGCCACATTTTAAAAGAAGTCATATGACCGGCGTTACATACTTTAAGAAATGAAGAGGCGGCTTAGCTTGGTATCAGCAAGATGGAGCACCTCCTTATAACTTTGGGCCTGTTGCTCAGCATCTTTACGACATGTTTGATGATAGATGGATTGCCAATCAGGTTCCGTTTCGTTGGGCAGCTCGCTCTCCTGACTTGGCAACTTTAGATTTTGGTATTTGAGGTTAAATTTATAATCAGGTATTTTCCAAACCTGCTACGACAAAGGAAGATATGATGCAGAGAGTCTTACTTGCTTTTAATTCTCTAATACCCGACCATATATCCAGAATTACAAGACATAACTTAATGAAAAGGATTCATAAATGTTTAAAAGTAGATGGTGCTAATTTTGAACACTTATTATAAAACTTTATTTGTTTAATATAACATTTAGTTATTTTTATTTGCAAGTTATGTAATTAAATTAATACAAAATACCTAGTCAACGTTTTTAAAGAGATCCACAATTAATAATCCTTTCATGCTATTGGTTACTTTTTAGAATTAATAGCTTATGAAAAAATAATAAAATATTACCTTAAACAATGGAAATCATGGCTTACCCTTTACTTATGTTGAAATAATTAAGTGTTGTTATATTTTAACTAATATAATGAAATATTTAAAAAGTGGTTGGATTTCGGTATAGGAAATACCAATACCAAACGAATTGGCTTAAAAAAATACAGCGGAAAATGTAATAAAATACAGGGTGTTCTATTTAAAGTAAGCAACTTATAAATGTTTAAATTGTGCATTTTGGCGGCTAAATTTAAAACACCTTGTATGAAATATCAATGAGTTGGACACATGAAGTTAAGAAGCAAGCGCTTGTTGTTTATTGGTTACAACTTTACGTCACTAGCTTTGTTATTAATGCAGATATCGTTATTCAATGTGGACTAGGATTTTTTTTTAAAATTTTATAATAATAAATTTTATAATAATATAACCAGAGGTGCCACATTCAGGACTATATTCAGGATTCAGGATTATATTTGAACTTAGCGTCATTCAAAATCTACAGCTTCAAAATTTTAGATTTTTAACACAACTGTATCTGCCATTACTTTTAATCACAAATTTTCGCGCCACACCCTGTATAGGTAATAAAAAAACAATAGGTAATACAAAAAAAAATATTTTTAAAACAATATTTGACTTACGTTTAAGTTTAAGTAGTGTGATATTGTAAGACCACAATCGCGTCTGTTTGACCTGGTTGATTCCTTTTTGCGTCGAATGTACTTATTTTTTTTCCGATACGGAACCCTTGCAGGTTGGAGAGGTCGGTATCGACAACTTTGGTAATCTTTTAATCAAATTTAATAAACCTAAGTTGCTAGTTTCTTTTTCTCTGTTAATAATTGGTCTAATCTGTATAAAATTTAAACTTTTCTGCTGTTTTTTGGTAAAGTTTTACAAATGTACCACGTTATTTAAATTCTTTTAGCTGCAGTAGGTCATACAATGTGGACATAAAGTAACGTTACTTGCTAATATTTAGATTTCTGCTGGGTTTACAAAAAAAAATTTAAACAAAAGTTTTTTCAAATATTTCAGGCCACTTGCATAAGTCAATTAGAAGTATATAGGATTCGCTGTTACTCAAAAATAGCTTATTAACATAATTTTTTAAATAGAACACCCTGTATATATTTTGAGTTTTTCATTTTCTATTAAATAACAAATACAACCGTCAAGACCGCATAATTCTAACCTTATTTATCAGGTTTTGTCTTGTACACAATGTTTTTTAGATATCCCAAGAGAAAAAAGTCTTGTGCCCCTTCTTCAAATTCACCTGTTTTGGAAAACTTCATTAAAGTAATTTTGAACAACAACGCTAACCTAACCTAAAGTGTTGTGATGCACCATCCTGCTGAAACCAAATGTCATTAAAATTTTTACCAACTGCATTTCTTATTGCAGGAACTATTTGATTTCTTAACAAATCTAAATAATTGGGTCCGTTCAAATTTCCTTCTACAAAGAATGGTCCAATAACAGTGGTGCCGATAATACTGGCCCAAACATTAACTTTTAAAAGCCATTGTATTCTTTGTTCCCGCATCCATCTAGGATTAATATCACTCCAATATCTACAGTTGCGGGGATTAACCATTGAACAGTAACGTGGCTTCATCGGAAAAGACTGTCGTACTTCTTAAATAAGGGTCTGCATCCACTTTTTACATTATAGTTTCACAAAATTCCATTCTGCGGTCATAATCATCTTTAGATAGCGTTGCTCTGCAAGGATAAAACTTATTCTACCTAATAATGTTACTGATCCCACATTAACATCGTGTTGCAGTTTTTAGAATGAATATAAAAGAATTTTTTACAAAACTTTGCATAAGATCCAAGGATTTTTTTTTTACGGTCTTTATTCGGTCATTAAATAAGTAAGCTACATTATCATAAGTTCTTTAATGATCAACGTAACCTCTCATTATAAAATCATTATTCTTTCCTGTTTGGTAAACATTCTTAAATTTTAAAAGTAACTTATTGCAATAAACACCTTTCACTAATGAGAAATAATTCATGACATTTAAAAACAATAAATGGTAAAAAAACCTACTACTTTTTTGACATAAAATTTTCTTTTATAAGTTTAGTTTTAAACCTTGGAACTACTAAAGGTTGTATTTATAATTTAATAAATTATAAGAATTTGAAAATATATACAGGTTTTACTATTTTAAAAATTATATTAATAAGTTATTTTGCAGTAACAGTGCACCCTGTATATTTCTAATGGACTTATGCAGATGGCCTAAATTATTTGAAAAAACTTTTATTCAATTTTTTTTTGTAAACCAAACAAAAATCGAAATATAAGTAAGTTACGTTACTTTTTGTACACACTGTATTATCTTCTTTTTTAAACAAGTGATTTAGAAAAATTTTAATATTGTTGTTTATCATTTAAAATGTGTTATAACAATTTTTTTTAAAATGGCACTGCATGTAAAAAATACATCATACAACTCAAAAAATAAACTTAATGTAGTGTTATTTTCATTCTAATTTATAACAAACAGAAGAAATGTAATCCCGTTAAAGTAAGTCATGGCGGTTGCCCCTTATTTTAAACATTTAATAAATTACATTACATTTCTGTAGAAAATATTCATACAGGCATACAAACACGTCATCATAAAAGTGTCCTGCACAGAGATCGAGTTACAAATCATCACCGACATATTAAACGTCTGATATAAATTGTAAATTCCTCCCTTATTTCAGAAATAATCCACCCTAATATTCTTGTTGGAAGAGAGAGCTGGGAGACTGCAATAGACATTGTCACTGCTCTGTTTAATATTTTCGCCACATTTAACTTTACCGTATGCCTTTTATACAAAACGCTTGCTGACATATCTCTCTCCGTGTTTAACAAACTAAATACAGATTCATTTTTCTCGATTTGGACAGTTTTCGTGGTGGTCCTTTAATTTATATCGTTTTATACTACATATTTACGTTAGCATTAACATATACATAAATATGCGCCATTGGTAATACAACCATTTTTACCTACTAAAATCAAAAATAAATAATTCTTTTAAAATTAATTTTCCTTTTTTAAAATAAGCTCATAAATTTGCAAAAAGCCAACAATGGATCTTTCAAAAAAAATTATTTAAAGTTTTATTTTCTCGAAACCAATAGAAATTTTTAATTTCACTAATTTATATACGTGCTAGTCAATCAAAACATTATTATAGTGGGAATATTATTTCAGCGAGAATAATTCATTATTTTTATTAAAAGACATTTACATGACAACGTATTTTTTTGATCTGACGCGTCTGTCATAAATTTTCAAGAAATTCGTAAAATGAATCCCAAACGTTTTAGTGAATCATCAGTCGATGAAATAACTATTGTATTTTATCATGTTCAAAACTTCAATGCATCCTAATTTAAATAACTCATTTAGTTTATATTGAGTCAAATGATAAAAATTTGTGGAAATAAAAATATAAAATCTCAAAAGTGATTTTTATTGTAACGTCAAAAAATAATCTATCGAATACCACACGAGAGTTCGATAAATTGGATAATAATTCTCCAGGCCTTTTCTTAAACTTGTTGCCATTTGGCAATAGCCACTCGAGTTTTATAGAATCTGTCAAATTATTGGCAATTTATTTCCACTCTCTTGTGATATTACTACAGACAAATGCACTAGTGGTTTTTTCACTTATTCATTTGTTTATCATTTATCGCGATGTTAGTTGCCAAAATAAATAGTATAAGATGTTTGTCAACAACTTATTGAATTTCTAAGCACTAACAAGTCGATTCCGTTAGTCTACGAACGCCGAAATTAGTCAAATTGTTAATGCCTGTGTGTCTACTAATACAGTTGCGACGCAATCATCAATCTGGCGACAATTTTCTACGTTTTGCGATGCAAAAAGATAAAAATTTGAGCAAAATACTACCATCGAGAAATTGAATGTTATATTGCAAGATTGGGCATTTAATATGCGAAAAGGTAACAGAGAAGACTACAAAGAAGCTGTAGTTAAAACAATTTGGAATACCACCGCTTTGCTACAAAATAAATATTATAATAAATTTAATATTGTATTTAACCCTTTTATCGACGATTACTTTAATTTATCACGAGCTGCACGTAATGCTAAACGTAAAATCCTACAAGCACAACCCGAAAAAAAAAAACGACGGGTTGCACTCTGGGAGTGCCGGCAGAAGTGAAAACTTAAGTATTAATGTTGTGCGCCCTGCGCCGCCTAAACGAAACAGCCGGCGCAGGCATACATTTTCGCCGCGCCGTAGAAAGAGAGGGGGATACTCCCTCTCCTACGCCACGCCAGCTGTCTACTCTCCATCCGTCTTACGAATTTTCGATCAGGTCACGTGTCCTGACGCGAGTTTAACATTTTTTACCCATTACAAAAAAAGTGTACAACGCCGCTAAAGAAGTTTTCACTTCAAAAATCTAGTGCATCAGCTCTTAATAAATCTGAAGTATTTGCAATGGCCAGATTATATGACGAAAATATACCGGAAGAAATTATATCACATTTCGGCGTTTAAATTAGCTTGGCGCGGAGGAGAAGCAGCTTACTGCAAAACCACTTATTTAGTATCTAAAATTAAAAATAATGGAAAAAAAACTGGACGTATCGAGATAATCCTCTATTTTTGAAAACAAAAAAAGGCGGTAACAATAAATTATGTGATAATACGGTTATTTAAAAAGTTAATGGAAAAACGAGACACTTTTATAACATTGGACAGAGTATTTCTTAAACTAAATCCCTTTTGGAATAAGAATGCGTCGATTGGAATTAATAAAATTTCCAAATAGACTAAATGCTCAGCACAACGCATTGGTATGGATGTTAAACGTGTCAAAATTACAAATCACTCAAATCAAGCGGCAGTAGTTAGCGAATTAGGTAAAAGCGGAATTAAAGAACAAGCTCTAATTAAAAAAACAGGATAAAGCAATTCATCATCAATAAAACCATACTAACAAGTTGACAAATAGTATTATTCAAGCATTATTCGATCAATGCTAAACTGTTTCCTTTAGCAATTTGACTCGAGAAACTGTCAACCTAAAAACTAATAACTAATGAGATTTCTTTAATTTCTTAAAATCGACCAATTAACAGTCATTTTTAATGATAAAAAGCTACCTAGCTTTCCCAATAACTGATAAATATGCACCTTGCTTTTGATTAACTATACCTTAACTGGTAGCATTGACAATTCTATACTTTGACATCTGTCACTATCAGATTATTTTCGAGTTCTTTTGAATACAACGTCGTTTTAAAATGGCAAAATTTGATCAAAAACTTATAGAAAATATCGAATAAAATCAGAATGTTATTCCGAAAAAAACAGTAAATATGAAAACAGTTTGAATTATTTTTAAAAGAGAAATATTATGAACTTATAAAAACTACTTCAAATCAAGAGCTTGGATTGGTCATAAAAGATTGGAAAGTTTATAAAAATTCGTTATAAAGACTGTGTGAAATGTTGCTGCAAAACTTTTTCAGGAAAAATACTATAAACAGTACATAAACATTTATCATCTAATGGCACTCAAACTAGGCTGGAGAGGGGAAGAAAAAGCAAGATGCCTCAAAGAGGAAAAGGAATCGCATGGTTACCCATTTGGAAGAATTGCATACAACCCGATTTTTTTCAAAACATGCCAGGACGGAGCTCAAAAATTATCAGACAGTAAGTGGTTAGTGCTATGTCTTATGTCTTACCTACTAGAATTAAGCCAGACCGTCCAAAAAATATGAGTGCAACGCACAAAGTAAAAATGTTTATTTCTATTAATTTAGTGGAAGTATTTAGGGTGCTTAGAAAACTGAAAAATAATTGGGGTTTGCTTAGTAAAAAATTTTCGTAACGCCATTTGTATTCAAGATAAAGGGCTTTAAAGAAAAAATTTGGTTATTACTTCATAATATTCAAATCAAAATATTCCGAAAACGGTACACAGTATCGCGTTTTACCAGGAGTACCTTTTTGGTATATAATTAAATGATGTTTAAGTTCATTTAAAATTTTGATTAATAAATCAAACCTTAAAAAAGTTATGTTCAATACTACTTGGTACGAACCGTGTAGCTAGCGCCCTCTATAAGAGTCACATATAAAAACAAATGGAATGTATCAGCTTCTAAAACATATTCGTATAAAACTTCATTACAATGTTTTCAGTAGTTTCGGCAAAATCGTAATAAATGTGTATACATTTTTTTTCTTCAACCCCCTTTATCTTGAATACGGATGGCGTTACGAAAATTTTTTACCAAGCAAACCCCAATTATTTTTTAGTTTCATACCTATTCTAGAGACGGCATCACCTTTTTTTGAAACACCCCATAGAACAATAAAATAAAATAAAATCTTCAAATGCTGAGTACACGAGACTTATCTAATGAGCGCTTTCGACTATTTAGCCATCGTGAGTGCCAATCTGTCAACTTTTTTTAAAAACTAGGAAATTTAAGAGAAACAATTTAAGCAAAATTTTATTAATGATTTTCAAAAAAAATTGATAGATTAGCACCGACGATGGCTAACTAGCCGAAAGCGCTCTGCTAAATAAAGAATTATCACGTAATACACTAAAACATTTTTTAATTTTTAAAATAATAATTTTATTTATTTTTACCATTTTATTATTTTATATTAAACCGTATTTTAAAAACTTAAATGGTTGTTATTTTTATTCATATTAAGAATGACTGGATTAAGTAATATTGTAGCATGTTTAAAGGTTTCTTTTTCAAGATCTGAGATAGGTACCTATTGGTATATTGTTAGTTACATATATCAAGTCACATTCTAAGCATATCCAATCTTCAACCATGTTAATTAGATAAAACAAACTGACACAACTTACAAACAAATCCATGAAATATGGATGGAAGGGAGAGAAGGAACTGTTAGCGAACTTACCGTTTTCGTCATTTTCAACAAACAACAATCAACCTACGTATTCGTCTCAATTAGTGCTTGCAAGCCGCAACTCCTGCAAGTTGTATGTCTTTGGGTTGTGCAGGGACGCGATTTAAGATCCACGGATGCCCACAAGGTGATAAATCTGGCACCTCCACCACTTTCAGTTTTATTTACAACACTGTGGAATCGTTAATTTCTAGCAACACTTGAATAATTTCTGTGGAAACTACAAAACTTTGGAATATTTGCGTAACCTTTAGGGTTGTTGTTGTAATATTTCTTCAGTTTTATTGCTCTAAATTTCTGTTAATAAACAGGCTGTTGATAGGATAGTAGGAAAAAGTAATGAGTATTTACAGTTATTACACATGCAATGCTGTACATAATAAATATACGCTTCATAAAAACAAAAATTATGACAAAAATTTACACAGAAAAGTTAAAATCTCAAGAATGGAAACTAAAATACAAACTAAACATCAAAGATGATACGACAAAAAATAAAAAAGATTACAAAGCACAAAAAAAAGTTAACAATTAAAAACGGAAAATAAGCTGAAGATAGTAATAGTAATTTCACAGGTTCCAAAAGTGATATTTTAAGGGATGAGTAGAAACTTTGTAGCGGAATTTAAAAGAATTTCTATACAACTTATTTTAATGGAGCCTGTCGGCTGCTCTACACTTTCGGGAGGGTCGTGGGTAAGGAAAAATTGTTGAATTTCTTTATTTTAAGAGAATACTCAAATGTTCATAAAAATTTGTGTGCCATGTATTTTATTCGGGGTAAAATACAAAAACCTTGGATCTATGCAAATATTTTAACAGTAAAACTATTTGTTACTAATTTCTAAGTATAATTAGTATAATTATAGTTTTCGATGAAAATGAAATATAAAAAAATAGCTAAATATTTATGCGAAACTTTTTCACAACAAACAGTTAAACCAAAATATAATATTTGCAAAGAAAATCTATCAATAAACAACATACGGTACATTTGATATATATTAAACAGATTTTTATCAATAAAAGGACTAATTTATGCAAAATTTAAGCAACGTGCATAAAATAAACAAGAAATCTATTAAAAATCTGCGTCTGTGTGTGTGTGTGTATACAAAGACTCGAAAGCTATTTTGGCACGGTACAGTGTTCACCCTTGGAGAAAATATGATTGTGAATTTTCGCAACCCTTCAACAAGGGTAAGCTTCATTTGAATATCGGAGAAAATCTATAACTCTGTGTCCCATTCAGATATTAGATATTAAAATTTTGCTGGATGTTCGTTACCGATGAGGCTGTTATTATTATTTCTCAACAAAATAAAAAATTTCTAGTTGTATTATTATTTAACAAATTATTTTTATGTTGGGCTGTTTCTACTATTTAAAAAATTAAAAACAATTTTTTAAACTCATTTTGGAGTAAAATCTTAAAACCGTGTCGTGTATATAACAAGAAATGTGAGAACGTTACAACTCATATTATTTATAAAATGCGTGTACGTGTTTTCATAATTTTAATGCTTCGTTTTCGTAAATGGCATTGTTTATAATATAAATTTACTTTAAATTTCTGCATATAATATTAAATGACCAATCGATCAATAGCAAACTTAAATAATGTTTTAAAAGTGACTTTGTCATGGTAAAATTGTTTAAATATTCAAATAATAATTACTACTTAGGTTAGGTTAAAACGGTGGTTCGGAGGGAACCCACTTAGGCCTTTTGACCCGTTGTGATACCGTAATGGACAGCGGTGCCTTTCCTTTCCACAGTGAGAATCACTTTTAATAAAAAGTGTAAGGTGTTAGATAGTAACTGAATTGAGATCAGATAAGTCATCAAAGTTCGGTTGCCCTATTATAGAAAGCCGTTTTCTGTCTAGGGCAGGGCAGTGGCAGGAAAGATGTACCATTGTTTTCTCCTCTTCATTATCGTGACAGCTTCTACAGAAGTCTTGTCGTAGCTCTGCGATTCTCATGCGCCGTGCATAGGATCCACCTGCCCAGTGTCCTGTTATGGCCGCGGTTGCATTTCCAATAGACTCCCTGGTTAGAGTTAAAACATGCTTAGTTCGACGTGGATCTAGTTTAGGCCAGATCTGTTTCGATGATGTGCATGTGGGGTCATTTTTTCACCTCCCGTTGGCTTTTTAAACTACTTTGCTGTGCAGAGGAGCCGGCAATTTGCAATAGGTACTCCTTGCTGAGATGAGACAGACACCTAGATACCTAGACAATGTGAACTTTAAACTTAGCTGCTAGCTCATTCAGGGCGGCTCGGCATTGCACCGCTGCCCTAGAGGTCAAGTAGACTGACTTCAGTGATTTGATAGCAGCCTAGCTGTCGCAAAGAATGGATATCTCGCTGAACTTTTGTTCGTTGAGGAGTGTCCATACAGCTGCCTCGGTAATGGCTGTTTGATATACATTACAGTAATCAGGCAAACGAAACGACAGGCTAATTGAGGGGTATTTTGAGAAGACACCGCAACCTACTTTTCCCTCTAGCTTAGAGCCGTCCGTATAAAATACTGCTCCCTGAGGTTTAACTAGATTCTCAGCTCAATCTTCTTTAATTACTACTTACAACTATATATTTATATATATATATATATATATAAATCATTCTTAAAACCTTAAGAAGATAAAAGACGATATCTATCTTTGATATAATAATAAAAGGTAGGTGAGTTATTAAAAAAGGAAATGTCTTGATAAATTTTGTCCAATTTCAATTATATCTTTACCCTGGCCAAAGTGATTTTAAAGCACCAATTATGTGAATATTTTGAAACAAATCATTTATTTGATAATTCACAGTATGATTTCCGTACTAGATGTTCAACAACCAAAGCATTTTTACAGGTCATCACAAAAGCAGTTGATGGCTTGGAGGGAGGACGTCATACCAGTATAACACTATGTGACATCAGTAAAGCGTTCGCATGACATACTGATTTAAAAACTTGAGATATATGGTATTGGAGGCATCCCACTAAAGCTATTTAGTTCATTATACTTATCCATGAGAAAACAAATAGTTTTTCTAAACAATAATACATCCGAAGAAGGGACAAATTGAAAATGGCGTCTGTCAGGGTTCTGTCCTTGGACCGTTACTTTTCATAATATATGTAAATGATCTGTAAAAATGTGTTCTACCTGTTTGCAGACGATACCACCTTAATAAATTTAAACAAAGTCTTACCAACACTTGGAAAGCTCGCTCGGGATACCTAATGTATGACTTAAAAATGGTTTTAATCTAACAAACTGACTCTAAATCAAGAGAAAAAACGCAATATTTAACCATTTCTGACACCCTGATATAACTTACGGTAGTCATTAAAAAGTATTAGGTGTACATATTGACGATAATCTAACATAGGCCATCCATAAACAGTACCTAAGTAAGAAACTTTCTAGTGTAATTTTCATTCTCAAAAAAATGAAACCAATCTTAGCTTTGATGTTCTCAGGACAGCATATTGCTCTCTCTTTCATGCACATATTTCTAGCTTAATAAATATTTGGGGAGCATTCTTCTATGTCAATACAATGTTCACACTTCAAAAAAGGCCATAATAATTATGACAGATGAAGGTTGACAGGATTCTTGTGGGCCGTTTTTCTTAAATTTGAAAATTATATCCTTTCCATGTTCTTTCATTTACAACTCTCTTCTGGAAATCCATTATAGGAAACATGAAGACATAAAAAATTTAGACAATCATAGCTACCCAACCAGATCTTGTAACCTTTTGACTGCTCAGAAATTTAGACTGGATAAATTAGGTAAGAACTCGCTTTACCTCAACCTCTATAATAAAGTACAACCCTTTTAAAAATTACATAAAAAATACACATTGGTTTTATTCCACAAAAAATATCTTAATTTTCAATTTACGCAAACCCTGAAATGTTAAAATGGCAGGACTTATCTTACATGTCCATTCGTAATAAAAATAAAAATAAATTACATGTGCTTTTGTGTTTTTTATTCTATTTATATGTATTCAACTAAAAAATGTTGATTATTAAATTTTTAATGTTTGTTATATGGTACCTACATGTTTTTTTTCTCTTTTTTATTCTATGAATTCAAATGATCTGCTATAATTGTACCGTAATGTATAAAACATACTTAAATAACTTATAACTACTACAATATTATTTTTTTGTTAATAAAATACTTCTTTTTTACCAAACTGGGTTGTTTGCCTCAATAAAAAACTTTATTGGTGTCGATTTTAAAAGAAAACTTAATTTTTAAACAAATTTTAGCAACGTATTTATTTTCCCGTTTTTGTTACCAAATGGATATCCGCCTACGAAGAACCAACGTTTAATTCTGTAGCCATTCGATTGAAAGGAGCATGGATTAGCATACTTTTGTATTATGAACCACAAATCATCATTCAGACTTATATAAATTATATGTATGTTTGGTTGTAAATATTATCAATTTCTTAACTTACATTTGAAATATATGTAAAAACACAAATTATTATTTTTTTAATGAAGTAAAATGATAAATGAAATATGGCAACAAATGTTTGTTGAAATACCTTCTTCTTTTTATCTGTGATTTATACAGGGTGTTATTAAATAAGTGCAACAACCTTCCGAGGGTGATTCTGCATGAAAAAATAATGACGGTTTGCTATATAAACGTATGTCCGCAAATGCTTCGTTTTCAGAGACACGGGGTGTTAAAGTTTTGGATAGGTAGGGGAAGTACGGAACATTGACCTGCTCGATCGCCGTATTTAAATCCCCTAGATTTTTGCATTTAGAGTTTTCTCAAGTCATTAGTTTATTTCACTTCCGTCAAAAATATTGAAGAAGACATGAGGAATGGAATTATAACCAGCTCTGAGACAATACATATATACATACATACATACATAGTCACGCCTTTTCTCGTAGGGGTAGGCAGAGACCACTTCCTTTCACTTGCTACAGATCTTACACACATCTTTTGCTTCCTCTACTTTCATCAGTGCTCTTATACATGCTCGTCGGTTGTTGGTACTCTTAACCTGGCATTTCTTTTAAACAATGTTGATCTGATCGAGATATGTTCTCCGAGGTCGACCTCTACCGACTTGTCCATTCACACTCGCCTTATATATTTGTTTCGTCAATCTTCCTTCATCCATCCTTTCTACGTGTCTAAATTATCTAAGTATTCCTTTATCTACCTTTGCAACCACATCTTCTTTTACATCACAGCGTTCTCTTATCTCACTATTCTTTATTTTATCCAACCGGCTATACTTTTTAGACTACTCATCTTCGCAGCATTAATCCTATTTTTATGCTTCTGCCAAACCCAACATTTACTACCATACATAAGTGTTGGAACCAACACATCACTATGCACAGACAGACGTTCATTTTTTAACACTTTCTGGGTATTCATAAAGCTATGCAATGCCCCATTTATTTGTTTTCCTGCAAAAACCCCTCGCTTAATGTCACTGTCATACTTTCCATCTCTTTAAACCCAAGTACAAAAATTCATTTACTTGTTCCACTCCTTCTCCATTAACTTTATAGTTTGTCATGCTTTCTTTTTTTTTCAAAAACCATTACTTTCGTTGTACTTTCATTTATTTTTATCCCTTTGATTTTAAGGGCATCATGCATAACATTTACTATCACCTGCAAGTACTCTTCAGATGACACTAATATGACTTGATCATCGGCGTAAAGAAAATTATTCATTTTCAATCCATGCGCACTCTTTTTTAAATCTTTTAAACAATCGTCTATGTATAAGTAAAACAGCCATGGCAAAGCCACACATCCCTGACTAATACCCTTTTCGATTTTAAACCAGTCTGTGCAAGCTCCGTTAATTCTGACACAAGTATTGGAATCCTCGTAAAGTGATTTCAGTACTCGTATTAAACTACGGCTCACCCCATACATAGACAATGTTGACCATAATTCCCTCCTCACCACTCTGTTATAGGCCTTTTCCAAGTCTATTAAAGCACAATAGACCTTCTGACTTCTAGCCAAGAATAAGAAATACACCAGGAATATTTGCGCGAATACACCAATCAATAAGGCGAAGAGTTGAATCTTGTGTCACGTTTGAGGGAGGTCATTTCGAACATTTGTTGTAGCTTTGCGCCTGTTTAAAATTTGATTGGTATTATTTTCTGTTATTGTTCTGGTTAAATGTTATTGCATTAGATAGTTCTTGATAATGTGTTAAAGAAATAAAAAATACGCGTTAATATGTTTTATTTTTTTACATCAAAATGGTGCCCAATACAAAAAAAGGTAAGAGATTTTTTGCCACAAATTTATCGAGGAATACAAATATGATTTTAAATTTAAAATATCTTAGTGTCGTACCATTTTTTTTTAAATTGGGATCATTACCCGTATGCGCGCCAATGATGAACAAAAAATTCTTAATTTCATACCAAAAAACCAACCAAGTTTCATTTGCATATCTCGACCGGTTTCAGAGCAATAAATAAATCATCAGTTTTTAAAAAAAAAACGTTATCACCCCGTATCTCTGATACAAATTATTTGCAGACATACGTTTATGTAGCAAACTGTCAATATTTTTTCATGTAGAATTACCCTCTGAAATTTGGCTCACTTATTAATCAACACCCTGTATATTAAACTTACTTTAGATTACTTACAGTAGACTATCATTTTATTTTATTGTGTTTAACTAAAATATTAAATTTTTTTAAAGTATTTTTATAAATTAATAATTTTATTTCATTCGTAGTTTTTATATTATAATATAGAATTAAGTCCGAATATTTTAAAATACATGCACTACACCGGGGGTTCTCAACCTTTCAGGAGCAGCAGCCCCCCTTCCCCACCACCACCACTATATGTGGTAAATACAAGTAGTACAATCGAAATTTGAAACTTAAGCCGATTATTGAATAAAAATATAAAATGGCAACAGATAATTTCTTACAAAAAATTTAATAATACTAGAAATGATTTATTATTGTTAGGAATGACTTCCGGTTAAATCAGTTGTAGTTGGAGAATCAAGGCACAAGAGAGCTCTATTGTAGAGTACAACCGCCTGCGCACGTTATACCGCCCCGACTTGGCCAAATTAAGTATTAACAGAAAACGCGTAAAAAAATTCCGGATACTGAATGGGCAATTCACTCGAACATTTCAAAGGTACAAGAAAATGTAGAAAATAACACAAAAAAGACAATTATACCCTGTAAACGTAGGAAAAGGTGAACATTCGAAAGGGAGTAAGGCAGGGGTGTGTGTTATCGCCACTGTTATTCAATATTACTATGAGGAAATTTTCAGTGAAGCACTCGATGACATGCCGATTGGAATAAACATCAATGGACATCTGATTGAAACTCTAAGGTATGCCGATGATACCGTTCTTATAGCTGACTCCCTTGAGGATTTACAACAACTGCTAAATAAAGTCATTGATGTATGGACGCCAACGAAATTATAAGACTGTATGTGAACGATGTGGCATTGGAAAGAGTGGATAGCCTCACTTACCTTGGATGCTTAGTAAATGATCAATGGGACCATAGCAAAGAGATTAAACAACGAATAGAAAAAGCAAGAACAATTTTTCTAAAAATGAAAGATGTGCTCTCAAACAATACTTTAAATTTACATCTGCGCATGAGAATAGTTATTATTCTCAGTATTACTGTACGGCGTAGAGGCATGGACACTCTCGGAAGCTGCTAGCAAGAAAATGAAAGCATTTGAAATGTGGGTGTCAGGCGAATCCTTAAAATTAGCTGGACAGACCATGTGACAAATAATGAAGTTTTAAAAAGAATGGGAGTAGACAGAGAACTCATGAAGACATTTAAAGTAAGAAAACTTACATATCTGGGACACATCATGCGAAATGAGAAATATGCATTATTCCAACTCATTATCCAGGGTAAGGTGAACAGTAGGAGATGACCAAGGAGGCGAAGAGTGTCATGGTTAAAAAACCTTTTCCGAGCGGCTGTTAACAAGGTCTCGATTGCTATGATGATAGTCAACGTTCGCTGAGCGGATACGGCAGAAAGAAGAAGAAACGTAGAAAAATACAGTAGGATAACAAAAACTATTTGGTATTTGGTACCTACTAATAATTTCTGTACAAAAAGTAATAATATCCCATTAAAAACATAAATGTAAAATGGGAGCCAAGTTCAATATTATGATATACGCCTTGGGTGTTGTCTTCAACGACAAAAGAAGTGAGATCTAAATGGGTGCCAAGTTCAATGGTCAGTCCTGAAATTTATTTATAGCAACATAAAATATTTTATAACAATTTATAATATCATTTCTTCTAATAACTTCGGATAATATAATGGAGCCTAAGGTCTGACTTGGCTAGTTCGAATATAAGAATTATATTATAGCCTTCGCAAGTTCTAAAAATGTAAGTTCTTAATTTACTCTTCAAAAATTTGGCTGGTAGAAACTAGCCATCAAACATAGGGCTCTACCATGAGTTTTAGTAGGTACTTAATATTAATTCGTATATTCGAACTAGCCAAGTAAGACCTTAGGCTTCAAAATATTATTCCAAGTTATTGGAAGAAATTATATTTTAAATTGTTATAAAATATTTTATGTTGTTATAAATAAATTTCAGGACTGACCATTGAACTTGGCTCTCATTTAACATTTATGTTTTTGATGATATTATTTTTTTCTTTAGTTAATACTTATAACATTTGGCTTAATTTTATTCAGGAACAGTTCATTGGACTGTCCTCCAATCTTTAGTGAATCTAGGAATATTCTGCCTCTGTTAATACACGGTATTATTTTGTGAATATATTAAATTTTAAGTTTATGGCTATCATTTCTTAACTATCTAACATCAGGTACTATTAGGTAATGACTAGATATTTCCAGAGGAAGTACGTTACAGTTTTACCCATTTAGGGCAGCGTTCTGTCCCTTTTATCAGGGTGGGTTCTGATTTACACTAGCCAGAAAATTAGTAGAGCACCATAAAATTGTTCTCAAATATTAATAACAATCCAGTACATAATTTTACTTTATGTAACCGTTTCCACGCCCTACTGAGCAGCTAGGAGAGTTAGTGACGAGTACCTGTTCTGGATAGACCCTGCCTAATAGAAATCTTGCCTCTAACAGCGTCAACGTTACCTACGATTCATAAAAAGTAAAGATAAAGAATATCAGGACGCGAATAATTTTGCACTTAATTATTGATTAAAACCGAGTGATATAAATTTCTATTTGGAGTAAACCGAGCTTTAGCCGAGTCATCAGATTTATTAATATTAAAAACTAACTTTTAAATTAGATAAAAGTTACTTTATTCATAGGTATAACTCGTGAAACGCCATAGTAGTCCTGCAAGAAAGGACTCAAAATTAATTTATTTTTCTGTGGCCACTTTTTTTATTTATTCAAAAAGGCTCCACGTAACAAGGATAATTGAGAATTATGACGATTATATTCAGGGGAAAAAGATTATACGCGCTTTTTTAATTGTATATCAAGCACGAATATAGTGAATTTTTCTGCAGGGACAGATTGAATTAATATTAATTTATTTGGGCGATTTTTACCTCTAAATGACACCTCTATGCGTGTACGATATGAAGTATGGCGTTTCGGTGCCACAGTGTATTGTCACCTTAATTACTGACGGGGTTCGAACAATAATGATTAAAAGATTTTTTTATCTCACTGCATTATATGGTGGTTACCGTTAAACAGGATTTATGAGCGTTACTAGATTTTCACCTACATACGTTATTCGAATGGTTGGATGTTATACAGTAATGCTTTCCCTTTTATATATTTTGTACGTAAAGTAACTAAATTTTATAAATCACCAAATTTATAATCCTTGATTAGAAAATTTAGTTAAAATGTAAGTTGTTGTTGTTATTGGAACCCTGGTTCATTCTTCCAGGAGTAAGTCCCATCTTGGGAATTTAACCAATCTATTCTTTTAAAATAATAAGTGTTAATATTCTTTTGGACAATCTTTGTTCCACAAATTCATTGAATGAACGTCTGCAAATGGATTAAATGTTTAGGTACTGTTTATAGTATTTTTTTTAAATAAGTTTTGCAGTAACATTTTACAGTTTTTATAATGCATTCTTTATAATATTTACCATCGCTCTCTTCATATTAACTTTTGGTTATTTACTGTACTTTTTGGAATAACATTCTGTACAGTCTTTTCGATATTTTCTAAAGATTTTTGACCATTTTGAAACGTTGTATTAAGAAAACTCGAAAATAATCTTACATTTACAGGTGTCAAAGTATAGAATTGTAAATGCTACTATTCAAGGTATAGTTAATCAAAAGCAAAGTGCATATTTATTAGTTATTGCAAAAGCAAGGTATCTTTTTATTAATAAAAATGACTGTTGATTGATCGATTTTAAGAAATTGAAAAAATCTCATTGGTTGTTAGAATTAATCACTAAAAAAACTTTTTTCTTTCAGTGGTAATATCCCTAGTACATTGATAATTTTATGACAATTAAAAACTCGTTCCTTGGTAACAGCCCGAAGCCGAAGGCAGATTTTTCTAAACAATTCACAGTTAACTAAGACATGGAGTGAAGTTTCTTCTTCTATCTTGCATTTTGGGCATAAAACGTCATGGGTGATGCCCATGTACATACATACGATGCCTTGCGTTGAACCAGTGACTAGTTATCAGCCCAATGATCGATCTCAACTGATTTCTCTCGAGACTGATTAGTCTGCTACCTAGTTCTTTGAAGAGCCATCTAAAAAGAACTTTGGTATGTCACATCCCGTTGGTTTTAAGCCACCTTTTCATGAATATGTTTACATATTTCCTGTATTTTAGACCTTCGATGAAGCCATTAGATAAGGGACAGAAGGACAGGAAACGTACTTGTGGCTTTACTTTTCGCTAGACTGTCTGCCTTTACATTGCCCTGTATACCGCAGTGCCCAGGAACCCAAATGAGTTTGCCGTGGTTAAATGTCTCCATTTGTATCATTTTAGAAGTGGTGACCATTGACGTGATCGACTCTAGAGCCGAGCGACTGTCGCTACAGATGTATAGTTGTTTGTTTCTGTACCTTAGGTCAATTATGTGCCTTGTACAAGCCCAAATCGCATATATCTTTGCTTGAAATAAAGTGGCCGTGTGGCCGAAACTTAAAGTCACCTCTATTCTCCGGCCCATCACTCCAAAATGCTGCTTTTGTTCCAGATTGTGATGTAAACACATCCGCGTACCAGACAAACCCTTTAGGGTTCAGGAAGCTTGGGGAATCAGCTTTCCATTTCTGTATATCTGGGAAGGTAACCTGGAAATTGGTCCCAAAATGGTAGTTGATGGGTTGTCGGTCACAACACGAGATCAGAACCTATTCGAGATTCCTTCCGTCGCATACCCGTTTAACAACGTTTTCCAGAGTCCATAAAATTGCAGTCTTAAGGCAGTTTTCACTGGCTTTGTTGCTGCGTATAGATCTGGGGCTTAATGTTGAGAATGGCCCCCATTGCTGTTGTGGGGTAGTTTTAATTGCTCCAGTAATGCCTAGCAACGCAAGTCGACAGACCTTATCTAGGTCTGGCCCCACGTTAAATTAAGGTAAAAAACCAAATAAGTGCATAACTGCATTTATGCAATTGATCAACATGGGTAACTATTGTTAATTATTTTAAAGAAAATGAATCGCAATATTTGTGTATTATCAAATTTTTAGGAAAAAACTCTTGGCTATTACTTACGTAAGTACCAGACAATGGAAAAAAATTTATATTTTGCAAAAATTTTATTTTTGATAGCAAAATTTTTTTCTTAGGAAAGTCTTCTAAATTTAAATGTCAAGTTTTATTTTCTCTTTTTGTGCCTAAATTTTTTCTGTCATTAATTAGAGAAAAATTGGTAGTATCCATCTAAGTTAATAAAACACTAGATCATTTTTTTATAAGCAGAGTGATAAGATAAATAGGTAACTATCTAAGTTTAATTGCTTTTTTTTAAAATAAAAAAAACAAATATAACATGATTTTAACCATAAAATCTTTATTTTTTTAAAAAAAATCTTGTGTCCAAATATTACCCAACATATATTGTATCTGTGGTTACACTGTACGACACTCTCAATTTATACCAAAGACATTATTTCATCGAAGTTATATTTGCCAGCATTTTTAATGAACTCCCTGGATAAGGTTAAAACATCATTAGTTCGACGTAGATCTAGTTTAGACCAAATCTGTTTCGATGATGTGCATGTGGGTTCATTTTGCTACCTCAAGTTGGTTTTTTTGAACTACTTTGGTGTGCAGGAGAAACCGACAATTTGCAATCGGTACTTCTTGCTCAGATGAGACAGATACAGCTAGGAGTGTGGTGCCCTCTCTTGCTAGCCCGTCCGCCTTATAGTTGCCTGGTATGTCCCTGTGTCCGGGTACCCAGACAATGTGAACTCTAAACTTGGCTGTTAGCTCATTCAGGGCGGCTCGGCATTGCACCGCTGCCCTAGAGGTTAAGTAGACTGAGTTTAGTGATTTGATAGCAGCCTAGCTGTCGCAAAGAATGGACGCTGAACTTTTGTTCGTTGCGGAGTATCCAGACAGCTGCCTCGGTAATGGCTGTCATTTCAGCTTCATACACACTACAGTTATTAGGCAAATGAAATGACCGGCTTAGTGAGGGGTCTTCTGAGTTAGCTCACCGCAACCCACTCTACCCTCTAGTTTAGAGCCGTCCGTATAAAATACTGCTCCCTGAGGTTTAACTAGATTCGCGGCCCAATCTTCTCTGGATGGGATTTCCAGGGTTAGGTCGCCTTTGATCATATGGGTAGATTTAGTGTAGTTAGTGTTTTTTGTGCACAGGTCGTATTATCTTAGGATTCTAGTGTGACTATACTGCGTTTCGGTCCATAAGAATACAGGATTAAGTCTGAGAGCCACACTAGCTGCGCATTCTTTCCCAAACAGATCTACTGGTAGTAGATATATACTCGTTTTAAGGGCTTTTGTTGGGGTGGTCCGTAGGCAGCCTGTGATCAGCAGATATGCCAATCTCTGGACTTTTCCTACCTTTGTATGGTTAATTTCCTTCTTTAGGGCTGGCCACCATACTAACGATCATACATTAGAATCTGTCCTATGACAGTAATATAGGGCCGATGAACAACATGGGGTCATAACCGCTATTGTCAGCCGATGGCCCTTCTGCAGGTATAGGTCGCCACAGTGGCTTTCCATGCCCTTTCCTCCATATTCTTTCTCCACAACAGCTTTCGGTCTAGGATCAGGCCCAGGTACCTAGCTCGCTCCGAGAGGTTTCCTCCAATTCCTCCAATTTCTGGGAGTGGAAGGACGGAAATTTTTTTCTTCTCGTAAAAAGGACTAGTTCTGTTTTTTCCGGCTTTACGCACAAACCGCACCCTGTGCTCCAATGAACTAGTTCGTTAAGTGAATTTTGCATAATCTGAGACAGGATCTCCGGGAATTTCTGTCATTATTTAGTTTATAGAGAAAAATTGTTAGTATTCATCTAAATTGATAATTTTTTTATAAGCATAGTGATAAGATAAATAGATAACTAACTATCTTAGTTTAATTGCTTTATTTCAAAATTAAAAAAAACAAATACAACAAGAACTTAACCATAAAATCTTTAACTTTTTAAAAAAAAGTCTTGTGTCCAAATATTGCTTAACATATATTGTATCTGTGGCCAATACTGTACGACATTATCAATTTGTACCAAAGACATTATTTCATCGGAGTTATATTTGCCAGTATTTTTTAAAATTCTTAGTTGCGCAGAATTAGCTTTATACACTTCAATGCCCAAGACGTTCATTACTTGTTCGCACATGCCAACAGATGCATTACCAAAAAAGTCCGAGCTTAAATCCTCCAAAGTGATCCATCTATCTTCGACATCGTTTGGTTTCATATTAATGCAATGAATCATGCGATTATCCAAAATAACTTTTTGCAATTTAAAAGCGGGATAGTTGGTCTGCAGACTGGAATTCATGTATGGACCGATGTAGTGACTATTTCTTTTATATTTTAACATTACGGGATCATTTGTTATATTTTGTAGTTTTGGTTTGACATTTAATCGTTTCGAGGAAATTGTGGATTGAGTGCTTTCAATGCTGCTAGAATTTTTCGAAGCATTATTAAACTTAAAAAGTGCACATAAGTTTACGGGCTCTTCAATGTCATTTTGTTTTGCCTGAAAATGCTTGGATTCCAACGATTTAGCCGGCCAAAATTTCTCAAATGTTGAAGTCGATGGAAAAAACGATCGTATTCTTTCCAATGGCAAAACCAGCAATGACTCTCCTGTAAAGAAAAAAGTAAAGAAATGATGGTTTAAATTTAGTGTGAAATTAAAGTTTACCTAAATTTATATTAATTTTAAAATACATACAATAAATATTCTTTTTTTAAAAATTCATATTTCTGTCGATTTCAAAATTTTAAAATTAATTTTTATCATTGGTTTTTTGGTATTATCTATGATGCGTGTATTTTTGGTATAAACTTATTATTTATTTTATGGAAACATCAATACATACATTTACGCCATAAAAATTAAAGGGATGAAAATAAATGTAAGCAAAACGAAAGTAAAGGTTTTTGAAAGAGAAGAAAGCATGACAAACTGTGAAGTTCTGATTAAGGGAGAAAGAGTGGAACAAGCAAATGAGTTTGTATACCTGAGTTCAAAGTTTACGAGAGATGGAAAGTAAGACAGTAACATTAAGCGAAGGGTGTTGGCAAAAAAAAAACTAAATTTGAAATGTGAAGCTTCAAACTGCCTACAATTTTTATACACAATTTTTTTTGGTATCTCTTATGATAACAGAGCTACTGAGCTTTATCAGATTAATCAATCACCCCGTATATAAAAATAAATTGCTGTTCGTTTGTTTTTCTAAAACTCGAGAATGGTTGGACCGATCTCGCTAATTTTAATCTTAAAATATTTGTGGAAATTTAGGAAAGGTTTAAACGGTGAGAAAATATGTAAAAATTGCGAAGAAAATACTAAAAACGACAATTTAATTTTCCCATACAAACTGTTCCTACCTGTCAAACATTTGATGTTCGTCCCGTCAGTACGGTAAACTCGGGTCCCCTAAAGTTAATATGGTATTAAATAATACAATGTTAGGATTATCGTGTATTTAGATTTTAAAAATGCAAAATAGTGTCAATTGGTTGTCGAATCAGAAATATATTTCCAGACGAAAGGTTGTAAAGTTGATCTGTCATCTGTCACCATTGACAAATATTTATGGGTGCGTTCAGAAATGTATTCAAAAGAGTAACTTAAAAAGAGATATTAAGCTACATAAAAGTTCTATTGTGCTATTTTACACATCACAATATCTGTTTTGTTGCAAAACGGTTCTATTTCGGAAATAATGTATTCGGATTATCACGTATTTAAATTTTAAAAATCCAAAAAAGTGTCAATTTGTTGTCGAATCTATCTATCTATATATATATATATATATATATATATATATATATATATACACCGTGCGTTGTCTCGCTGAAACTCAAAAATGGCTTGACCAATTTGAATGATTTTTTTTTGTTTTGTTTGCTTTAATACAGTGGTGGTTTAAAAAGAAAAATATATATAAAAGTGTGTATCTGTAAAAGTATACATTTTTGAAAGACGTCCGTTCCTTTTCCTTGCTTTCATAGAGGGAGTTTTTTGCGAGTGATTTGCAAAAAATTATAAAGGCAATTTTTCGCAAATAAAATAAAATTTATTACATTAAAGATCGTTAAGGTAACATGTTTTTCATTAGATCATAGTGGTGGTTTAAAAAATCATAACAGGGAAAATTTAAAAAAAAAAAAATTCCGGAAGGGGTGATAGATTTTTGCAAATTCAAAGAAATAGTGTAAATTTTGTTAGCGAAAAAATATAGGTATACATTTTTGAAGGACGTCAAGCTAACCTGTTTTTCATTAAATCACAGTGGTGGTTTAAAAAAAAATATTAGGGAAAATCCTTAAGAAAAACTAAAAAATATTTACAATATAAAAATGAATCGCCGTTTGTTAGTCTTGCAAAAACTGAAATACCTCTTGACCGATTTAAATGAAATTTTAAGGCAATCTTCAGACTAGCCCCGCAGGGGTTGCTGTGAATTTTGGTAGCGATCGGGTTAATGAAAGTATTGGGAAGGCGATGAAATATAAATACTATCAAAAACGGCTATCGAATTCATAGTCACATTTTAATTAAATTTTGTAAATGTGTATTTATTGCTCCAACTTGAGAGATAGGATAAGTCCCTACGAAAGGGCCAAGAGTGGGTTGAAAAAATATCGCAAATGGCCGATATAAGTATCGAACTTATAGTTTTTGGGATCGCTGAGTTTAATAGTGACATTACCAAATATGTAAGCACATATAGAAAAGGGAAGTGAAGGGAAAGACATAAGAACTATTAAAAACGCCGATATTAGTGTCGAATTCAAAGTTTTTGAGGTCGCTAAGTTTAATAGTGATACTCTCAATTTTGTTAGCACCACTAAGAAAGGAGTGGTATAGGATTGAAATATAAAAACCATTTAAAACGCCGATATGTATATATATATATATATATATATATATATATATATATATATATATATATATATATATATATATATATATATATATATATATATATATGCCGAATTTTTAGTTTTTGATAGCGATATCTTCAAAGCAGGCAAGCCAACGTTCGGACAGGACAATGTCTAGCGGGTCCAATAGTCTGTTATAATAAAAAAAATGAAGGTATTTTTATTTTAAGATACATTTATTTGTAAAAAATGTTCATTCTCACCTGTAAAAAGATTATTTCTAACGCCTTGTATCTTGCAACAAAATTTCAAATAAGATAGATCCCATCCCTCCATTTTAATGGCAAATTTTTCTAAGTAAGCCATATCTCCGTCAAAATAAAACAGCGGAACACATGGTACTTCATTTTTTACACTATACGGTACCACTGAATGTAAATCTTTGTTTATTTTAATGAATCCACAACGATCGGTTAAATCGAATTCAGCATTGGCTAGTTTACTGTAACAACACCTGAAAAAATGACACAGGTGTGTCGCATCTATGATATTTATTAACAATTCTTCAGATGTAAAACGTTCTTTTCCAAATTGAAAGTTGCAGTGATTCGAATTTATCGCATTCAACAGACTTAATTCTGCTTTTGTAACAGATACGTATCTGATGAAGGTGCAGCTTAAAAGTTCTCTTTGAAAATAATACGAAACCTTATTCAAAATTTTTTGTTCCAGCATACGTAACGAGCAGTATTTACCTTCCTGTCTAAAAATGTAAGGAATGTCAAAACTGTCAATTAACACCCAACCAAATCTTCCTTTTATCGATTCTACATCTATTTTTTGAACACTATTATTATTATTTTCTTGCTTGCAATTAACCTTCGGATCCAAATTCGATTGTTCTTTTGCCTTCTTTTTGTTCTCGATTAATTGGTTTTTCCAATTCTTTGATTCCTTTTTAATGTTCATATCTAAACAATATTTTATTAAATAATGGAAATTATGCTTAAGAACTCCTTATTTTTAAATACTAGCGTTTCTTTTTGTGAATCACCTTTAAACTTTTAAAAGTAATAAATTTTTTTACAAATAGTAACAAAATTACTTAATGACTCGCGATGCGCAACACTGATATTAGCTGTCAAACTCGTGACTTTTCGTGACTTGCTTGATGTTAACATTTTAAATGACAATAATGACATTTTAAAGTTGTTTGTTACCATGGAAATAAATTTAAAAATAAATAAATACAGATACAGACATTTTGATACGAATATTAAAAGTAGTAATACTTGATGTTAATTTATTTTAAATTTATTATTGCATTGCTATTGGTGATATCGGTATTGACCAATCTGAACGAAAAGGTATCAGTAAAGAAAATTTGCTCACATAAAATTCTAGTTTGATGAAAACCAATTGTTTTAAATAATATTTTTTATGACCATAAACATATTTTTAAATATTTCCAAATATTTTTAAATGAACCGCTTTTTATTCTTTTTATGAGTATAATAATTGGAAATCAGCAATCCACTAATAAAAATGTTTAAAACTGCCTGTCTCAATCCTAAAATGAGGAGGATTACGCAGTGAACCTTAAACCCATTGGACTCCTAGTATCTACATCCCTTCTGAAAAAGTTTCCGTCCCAGGTATTTAACTAGCCTGTATACAGTGTGATTTATTAAGAACGACCAATCTCAAAATTGTAGGTTCTAGACCTCAAAATATGATGATTCTGCTCAACATGCCTCACACAAATATTGCTTCTTTTCAAGATACCGGGTGTTTAAAATATAAATATGGATTTTGATTTTTGTAATAATTTTCACAATGTCTGTTTGATTCATGTAGCTCGATCGGTTATCGAGTTACTTGCGTCTAAAAAGTTCAATGAATTTTAATTTTATAAAAAATGTTATTCACTTAATAATGTTTAAAAATAACAAATTAAATAACAAAAATTAAAAAAAGGAAATGTTTACAATGCTCACCATTTACTTTAATACACTTTATGATCCGCTTTCGCAAAAATCTATTAATATCAAAAAACTCTTGTCTATTATTTTTAATCACATTCGCGACTTTTTCTATTTTTCGTCGCAATTCTGGAACAGATTTAATTTTTTCTTTGCAAACTAATGCTTTCACTTGCGACCAAATTAAAAAAACCCAAAGGATTGAAAAGAGGTCCTCTTGCTGGTCAAGCAAACTCACTTTCACGACCAATCCATCGATGCGGAAACTGTTCGTTTGAGTATTGACGAACTTGTAGAGAATAATGTGGTGGTGCCCCGCCGTACAAAAAACACAGTTATTGTCCTAAAGCAAGAGGTATATCCTCTAGTAATTCATGTAAATGTTCTTGAAGGAAATCTAAATGAAGAAGTCCATTTAAATTTGTTGGCAGTTCAAAAGGACCTATTAAATAATCACATATTGGGTACATCACACCAAAGGTTAACCGTAAACCTTTGTTTCTCTTTTAGCATGTAGATTTTAAAAATATCACAAATGATTATTTTTCCAATTAAATATTTACATTACATTCTTGCGGTTGGGCCATTGGTATGGGCACCTATGTCACCTAGATCTTATGTTCCTCTGTGACTACCGATGTGTCTTCAGGGCATTAGAATTCCAGTTCGCTGGTTTTGGCAAACCTCAGAATTTCTGTTGGCCCTGTCTCATTTAAATTATTTGAATCCATTATCATGCGGCCCCAGGTTTAGTACCTGTACACTGCTAGCATCGGGCAGCAACACATAATGTATATGCTGCTCTCTCAGTTTAAAGAGCAGGTGCGCCCTTAGTGCGATATGGCCAATGAGCAGGCCAAGCGTACTGCTTAGCCTACTCCGGTTCATCGTCCAGAGTGCATCTGCCCTTTTCTGGAGAGGTTTTTTCATCAGCTGTCTTGATGTTCTGCATTTCACTGAGCGATATGTTCTAGCTTAAGGATTAGTTTCAATTCATGTTTCGCTTCGGAAATTGGCAATCCGACCAACTGGCTTCTTGGTTCTACCAGGGTCCCATTTCTTGCCAGTTTATCGACTACCTCGTTGCCATTTATCCCCGTGTGCCCAGGAAACCCAATTGAATATTCCTCGTCCGGTAAATGTTGCCCCACCAGTAAAAGTAATTGAATCCAGAAAATCTGGGTTAACATTTTGTTTATTTTGCAAATTGTAGACGCGCGGGTAAATCTTAGGTAATAAATTCCGAACAAGAGAGTAACGATATGGATGCAGTTTTTTCCTCTTCAATATTATAAAAACAGACGATTGGCATATCACTGTTGCCAGACTTAATCGGCGAGTACTGATATCTGGATTCTCTGGAACACGAATTAAAATGTCATTTTCTTCATTGACAGTGGTAGTTTTTGTAGCTCCGTGTTGATTTTTAGGGCGTAAAGATTGAACCTAGACAGTCGTAAAGTTTTCGAAACAGTTTGTAGTTGGGTTGCCTTTGATTTGGGTATAATTGTGAATATCTTCGAGCCGCAGCTGTTCCACTGTTATTTGATTGAGAAAAATCACAAATCATATCGCTCATCTCATTTTTGGAAAAATCGTTATGCCAATGCATTATTTGATAAATAACTACTACCCTTTACATTACATTACATTACAATCTTGCGGTTGGGCCTTTGGTATCGGCACCTATGTCACCTAGATCTTTTGATCCTCTGTGACTACCGCTGAGTCTTCAAGGCATCAGAATTCTAGTCCGCTGATTTTGGCAAACCTTAGAATTTCTGTTGGCCTTGTCTCTTTTAGATCGCTTAGATCCATAATCATACGGCCCCAGGTTTGATACCTGTACGCCGCTAGCATAGGGCAGTGACACAGAATGTGTATACTGCTTTCCTCCTCCTCTCCGCATAGTCGGCAGTTTTTCTCGGCCGCCAGCTTAAGTTTAAAGAGGTGCGCCCTTAGTGCGATGTGTCCTGTGAGCAGGCCAAGCGTGCTGCTTAGTCTACTCCGGTCCATCGTCCAGAGTGCGCCAGCCCTCTTCAGGAGAGGTCTTTTTTTAGCTGTTTTGATGTTCCGCAGCGAGTATTTGCATTCCACTGAGCAATATGTTCTTGTTCAAGGATTAATTTCAATAAATGTTTTGCTTCGGCAATAGGCAATCCGACCAACTGGCTTCTTGGTTCTACCAGTGTCCCGTTTCTTGCCAGTTCATCGGCTACCTCGTTGCCGTTTATCCCTGTATGCCCAGAAACCCATGTAAGAGTGACTTTGTTTACTGTCGCTAAATCAGTGAGGGCTTGCGTGCAGTCCTACACCACCGATGATGTTGTGATGTTACTCACGAGTGCCCCAATGGCCGCGCGACTGTCAGTGAGAATATTAATCTCACTGTTGGTCACTCTGTTTTCTGTCAGGTGCATAGCGCTACTACTCTTGTTAATTACTTAATTGTTAAAAAATGGTATGCTATTGTAACACTTAAAGCTGATATAATATAAATGTGCATGCACGTCATAGAGCGAGTATGAGGTCACATTTGAACAACGTTGCCAGACTTTGACAGTAGTACGGACATTGAGGAAATAATAAGGTTATGTTGTTGATCATTTAATAAACATACTTTACCATTAATTAGTCTAGGACATTGCAATAATACTTTTAGAATTGTATCCAAACAAAAGGTTTTCAATTAAAACTATTCAAGTTAGTTTATTAATGCTTTATTTAATTTGAATCAACATAGAGTTAATTAGAGGCAGTAACAAAAAAATAATACTGATTATAATTTTATTAATAAAAATAATACAGGTTAAAATGCTTCACAATGAAGGTAGAATGCTATTTAGGGGTTGACATACTTACCTAATAGCTGCTTTTTCATTTCAAGCAAAATATTAATAAATTACAAAAAAAGTATATCTAAGCTATATTTCATTACTTTAATTAAGCTACAACGACAAAATGTCTAAAACAGAATGGATAAGTTATTTCTCCATTCTGATTCTGACTCAAAGTCATTGACATCACTGTTAGCGTCAATATCAATAACAATAGGTGTAATTTCTTGTCTTTCTAATATTCGTTCTTTGTTATACCATTTGTCAATTTCTGTATAATCAATAGAGTTTTTCCAGATCTCTGAGGTAACGTTTGGAAGTGCTTCAGACCACATATTTAAACAGTACTTTTCTGTATTTCCATCACGGTCAATATTTTTATTATAATATTGCTTTTTTAAATGCCCCAAATTAAATCAATTGGACTGAAAATGTCCATATTGTTTAGTTAAGTCATCTATCAAATATCTTTTTGGTGATTTGTTTCTAAAAAATATACCAGTTTTAATTTTGTTAACAAAATCAGTAAAAATACAGGTAAAATATAACAGGTAAGCAGATCCTAGAATGGAGCAGAAATGACCTGCGTATTCTAACAGGACTGCTTACGGGACACTGTCGTCTGAGATACCACCTCAGAAAGATAGATCTGAACCAACAAACGGACTGTCGGTTCTGCTGCGTGGAAGACGAAACTGCTGAACATATACTATGTTCATGCCCCGGCCTGGGAAGAATAAGGTTCAACATATTTGGTTACACTAACCTAGAACCTACCGATTTTAAAAAAATCTCACCCTATACAACCATGAACTTCGTAAGAAGGGCTGGATTGTACGGTGAACTGTAGCCTCTAGGGGTGAGCCACAATAGACCTACTAAGGGTCGCGGTGGAGGGGCGACCACGCCCCACTCACATAAAACCTAACCTAACCTAGCCCATCTAAAAATTTATGTGGTTCGTTTGGCATGGGCAGCAATGAGCCCATTTTATGATAAACTTGGCCTCTGATTTTGAATGTAGAATTGTATTGTTTACCATTTGCATTAGTATTTGGAACTATTTCTGTTGCTCCGAACGATGTCATTTGAAAGCATGAATTGAATGTTCGAATTGACTTCAGGAACACATTCGAATCTGGATCCGTGCCGATAAGTAAACCATTCAGTGGTTCAGGTGGTGTTTCAATTTCAGGTAATTGCACCTTTCCTGACGCACAACACATCCTGGCTGGCTCATTTTTGAATTTGAGAGCATGACAATGCGGGCATTCCTTGTCCATAGCACTAATTACTACTTTTGAATGAGCATAATATTCAATATCGGGCTCATACTGGAATGCTCGACGCAGGAATGAATCAGATGTAAGTGCTCGATGTACCTGTTGGCGTTGTTGGTCATTTATTCTGCGTCTATTGACTGTGAAACGGCGTGATTGTCGTTGTTCTAATCTTATTACTTAATTGCGTTCAGCTCGTGTATTTTCTGATTGTTATTGACGCAATTGCGCCATGCTCACACGCGCATCAGTATTTTGTTGCTGGATTTGTTCTTCGGATCTTTGGGCTCTTCTATTTCGCATGCTTCTAGATCTACTTGTATTACGGCTCAAGTTAGCCCCTTTGCGTTTTGTTGGCATTGTTCACTGTACAAAACATACATAAATATAATTAATTAAATTACTTAATGATAAAAAACATTATAGTAATAATGTATTTAATCTTTGATTGTACACACATACATATACATATACATGTAAATATTAGACAGTTTTACGAAAGCGAAAAATTTTATTTTTGTCAATTATATTAAATATAATGTTAGAAATGGTGAAAAAAAAATTCTGTGGAAGTTAGAGCTCTTATAAGTGAACGCAAAAAAAAATTTCCCAATTGTAATAAAAATCTTTCACCGAATTTTGTTTTAACCATTTCCAACAACATTTTCGATATAAATTAAATAAAAAAAAATATGGATAAATAAAAATAAAAATAAAATTATTGATTTTATAATAAATGTATAAGAATAATTTATACTTACAACACAATAGCCGTTGTTGGCAGGAGCTCGTAACACGTGTTGAGTACTTTTTAGGTTATGTTAATCACTTAATAGACTAAACGTATGAACTACACTCAACATTAATAATTATTGATAAAATAGGAATAGATAATTATAGTCCAGCAAATTAATAATAAATTTAATTGAGAATATAGTTAATATGAGAGTTACACTGAGATAGTAAAATGATAATTGTAAACGTTACTACTACGCTTGATGCATGAACAATAATAATGGCTGAAAACTCTGGAGGGAGTGAGAGAAGGCTTATAGAAACAGGAGACCGGTTTCGGTCTCTTCTCTACTCCGTGCTGTTTACTGGAAAGTGACACCGGTATAGTCTGGCAAATGAGTGTTGATCCAGAAAAAGCGCGGAAAATTTAAAAAATCTAGCACTGGTAACACTAATTATAGCAGGAATAAACTGTCTTGATACTAATGTTACCATGTAATAAGTTTCAATTAAATGTTAGGCTCAACTGGTGGGGATAACTTACCAAGTGATAATTGATCAGTTATCGAGCGGGATGAATAATGATTAAATTACTAAAATGACTTAAAAAATAAGGGTTGGAGATAGAGGGGTTAAAATTTAGGGTTGTATGTATTTTTTAATGGCACATTATAAAAAAAATAAAAATTTAAAATTTCGTCCAAAAAATAAAAATAAAATGTTAGGGGTGGACAACTCTTATCACTTGGGGGTATGAAAAATAGATAGTAGCCGATTCTCAGACCTACTGAATATGCATATAAAATTTGATAAAAATCGGTCAAGCCGTTTCGGAGGAGTATGGTAACTAACATTGTGACACGAGAATTTTATATATAAGATTGTCATCATATTTTTCATACAAATATTCCTTACATGCAATAATCATAATATTATTTAAAACATCTTGAAATTCTGTATAAAAAATAGTATAATTTATGAATCGCAAAATTCAGGTAGTTTACCATTTTTTTTAAATTTTTGATTCTCCATAAAAAACAGCTTTACCGATTTTGCTAAAAATCTAATCAGTTCTAAGTGGCGTAATTATGCGCCGAATGCAATTGGTCCTACGTCAATATCATTTTTTGTTCTGGAGATAATCGGGACGAAAAATAATTCCAATAGTTTACCATTTTTTTCAGTTGTTTGATTCTCCATAAAAAACAGTTTGACAGATTTTGCTAAAAATTTAATCAGTTTTAAGTTCTGTAATAATGCGTCGAATGCAATTGTTTCCATATCGATATCTTTTTTTTGTTCTCGAGATAATCGGGACGAAAAATAATTCCGAAAGTTTACCATTTTTTTCAGTTTCTCCATTATAAACAGCTTGACCGATTTTGCTAAAAATCTAATCAGGCTATAAATCTAATCAGTTCTAAGTTGCGTAATTATGCGTCGAATGCAATTGGTCCTATGTTGATATCATTAGTTGTTCTCGAGATAATCGAGACGAAAAATAATTCCGAACGCACATACGAACATACGTACATACACACACAGACGTCCACTTAAAACTTTTGTGTTGGACTCTGGGAACCTTGAAATGTGGAGATATGTCATAATTCGGGATTCGCAAAATCGGACCCATTACTATAACTTCCACTGGGAAGTTAACCAGTAGTCCTCTAGTCCAATATCCTAAATCTTCATATCTTGTTCAACTGCTTAACATTAAGTTTAAGTTGCTTTTAAACTTTCAGAGGTTCGTCCTTGTCGATCCTGGTTCGTTATTTTTATAGTTGACGCGGGGGTATAATCTATCTATTTTACATATTCTAAATAAAACTTTTTTCAACATTTTACAATATATGTCTTTTTATTATATTTATACTTATTAGGATGTAAAATTAGCTCACCTTCACGATAGACCACAAATAGGCATGTTAGCAAGGTACCCAGATAAAATTCTGTAAATTATTGTTGTATTATATAAAACTTAAACCGTTGCCGATAATTATCTGGGGGCACGGTAGTGCCCCCGCCAAGTTGAGCAAAAAAGCGGTACGGCTGTACCATTCTTTTCTCGAAGCAGTTCAAGCCATTTTCGACCCTCTATAATTTCGTTGTGGATAAAACTAAAAGCCTGAATTTTCAGTAACCAAGCAGGCATTATACCGGGTGATTCATTTAGAATGGGCAATCTCTGAACTGGAGATACTAAATATAGCGATTGAGCTTAACTTTTCTTATACAAATGTTTCAGGTTTACGAGATACAGGGTATTTAAAGTTGAAATTTTAATTTAAAATTTCTTAATAATTTTGTGAATTTAAGCAGCATCGCCTTAAAAATTGGCATGAATATTACGAATTTATTTCTAAATTTAGCACTATTTATACAGGAGGTTAGTTACACCCTGTTACTTGGGTAAATTACAACATATCTTTTTTTCCTAACGAGTTATGGCTAAAATGACTAGAAAATCTAAAAGGCAGTTCAATTTTGAATAAAAAAGGTACTCCTGTTTATTTCATGTAACTCTATTAGTTTTTGAGTGCTTAAAATCACACATTTATTAGGAAATTTCAAATTAAAATTCCGACTTTAAATACCCTGTATCTCATAAACCTGCAACATTTGTACAAGACATGTTAAGCTCAATCGCCCTATTTTGGTGTGTGGTATCTCCAGTTCAGAGATTGCCCATTCTTAATGAATCACCCTGGTATAAACACGGTATATTAAACCAGTAGTCAGTCAACTCGAATATCAAAAAAGTAATAATCAAATTTTCCTCTAGTCCAATATGCTAATAATAAATCTGAATTTCTTGTTCAACTGCTAAACATTAAGTTTGCCTATCGCTTTTAAACTTTCAGAGGTTCGTCCTTGTCGATCCTGGTTCGTATTTTTATTTAGGGAGATTTTAAGCCACAACTTGAGCATCATACGTTGTATCCCTTTATCCACTATTAAAGTAAATACAGTACGTTAATAACGTAGACGAAGGATGTACCCATCCATAGGGGAGTACGACAGGGATGTGTTTTATCGCACTTACTATTTAATAGATATTCCGGCTACATATTCGATGAAGCTCTACAGGGTATGGAACACGGCATTCAAATAAACGGACATCTGATCAACAACTTACGCTTTGCAGATAGAAGGACTCCAACAACTACTAAATAGAATCAACAGAGTGGGAGAATCCCTGGGCTTTAAAATTAATATAAAGAAAACAAAAGTAATGGCCATCAATAGAAGAACGAATCCAGCACCAGAGATAAATAATATATATAATACAGAAATCAGATCGCGTATAGAAAAGGCCAGATCAGTATTTAATAAAATGCGACCAGTGCTTTGCAACCGATCACTGAACTTGAAATTACGCCTTGGATTTGTTAATTGCTACATCTATTCCGTTTTGCTGTACGGATGCGAAGTCTGGACCCTAAAGGCCGAAACACTAAGACGGTTGGAAGCATTCGAGATGTGGGTATACAGAAGGCTCTTAAAAATACTCTGGACAGACCACATTAGTAATGAAGAGGTTTTGAGAAGGATAGGTAAGGACAGAGAGTTAGTTGTCGTCATAAAGAAGAGGAAAACCGCGTACTAAGGACATGTAATTCGGAGTGATCGAATGAAGCTGCTGAAAATAATAATGGAGGGCAAAATAGAAGGCAGACGCGAGGTATAGGAAGACGCCAACATTCGTGGTTAAAAAATATAAAAGATTGGACCGCACTAGACTCACATTCCTTATTCCGAGATGCTCAAGACCGGACCCATTTCGCCGAGATTGTTGCCAACCTTCAATAAGCGAAGACGGAACCGAAAGAAGAATAACGTATTTCGAAAATGAGTTTTCAAGCTATCCCATTCTTCCGTTATTTACGTGACAGATATCAGTAACATTTATAACCTTATAAATGAACTTTGTGATAGTTTAATAATCATTTACGAATTTTTTTATTTAAACTGCTTATTCGTATTTTCAATTTACTATAGAACAAAGATAGAAGAAAGATATCCTTGCTAAAAAACTTAAGACAATGGTATGGAGTGAGCACTACCACATAGTTCCGCCGAGCTGTAGACAAGGTTCAGATAGCGCTGATGATTGCCAACGTCCGAGGAGGACAGGGCACCTAAAGAAGAAGAAGATGGAACAAATGATTGACAACACCAAAGATAGGTTAGGTGAAATACTTGCTGTGACGTTAGCGACTTCTCTTCAATCTCCATATCCGATGTTGCCATAACATTTAATTTTATGAAATGTTTTCATTTCATATTTAACAAAAAAAGTGGTAAAAATTGTGAAAACTATGGACTTACTCATATTTTTTAAATTTTACATGTATTTATCATGGACTTTAAAGTTTACGATAAAACTTAAATATAAATGTTCTACAGCCGGCACCATGGCAAATTCAATATCCTTTATTAGGGGAATGTTATTTTAACTCTAATAAGGTAAAGCATCGGTTAATAACGTTATCCCTTATTTTAGCGCTATTGCGCATGCGATGAATAACGGATAAAGTATATTGCTGTTCAAATAGGTGGCTTAAAATCTCCCTATTGACGCAGTTATAATCTATCTATTAAACATATTTTAAACTTCTTTTAACCTTTTACAATCTATGTCTTTTTATTATATTTAATATCTAAATTTTATTCCTTTTAAAAACAGTTCGACACATTTAACAATTTCCATCCTTTTACTCATACAAAACTCGTCTCACCCCTCAACACATTTTGAATCTAACTACGTGAACATTTACACTTCTATGGCATACATAATTCTCATTACGTCTCGCAGCTCTTAAAGACAATTGCGATTCGTAATAAACGTCTTTATTCTTAATTAAAGCAACACTAGCATTCCAAAGCACACTAACTACTAAAATCATCAGATCCTCCTAATGCGGCACACACATAACACGTAAGGAAAGACACTTTTCACTAATGGTGACTCAGGAATTCTTAAAGAGAATTACTAAACTTTAGGCCTTTTGTGCCATCTAATGGATATGAAGAAGCTGAGGAGTTGTTTTTGGATATCAGACTGATGTGGAGTATTTTCACTTTAAAAATTTCATTTGATGTTTGAAAATTTAGGAAGTCAGTTTGTTAACAACATTAATTGTTTGTTGTTATCAATTATAAATAACAATGTAACAAAATTACTTTACAAAAAAATTAAAAATTTAAATATATATCTATAAACAAAAAAATACAAAAAAAAATAGTGTTAGTATAAAAAAGCAAGTTCAATATAAATTAACAAATAAATACATTCATATCAATTCAAATTTTTTAAACTTGGACCAATACTATTCATACATACATATAGTCACGCCTTTTTCCCGTTGGGTTAGGCAGAGACCACTTCCTTCCACTTGCTACGGTTCTTACACACATCTTTTGCTTCCTCTACATTCATCAGTGCTCTCATACATGCTCGTCGATTGTTGGTACTCTTGACCTGGCCTTTCTTCAAAACAATGTTGATCTGATCGAGATATGTTCGCCGAAGTCGACTTTTATCGACTTGTCCATTCTCACTCGTCTTATAAATTTGTTTCGTTAATCTTCCTTCATCCATCCGTTCTACGTGTCCAAACCATCTAAGCATTCCTTTATCTATCTTTGTAACCACATCTTCTTTTACACCTCAGCGTTCTCTTATCTCACTATTCTTTACTTTATCCAACCGAGTCACTCCGGCTATACAATTCTCAGACTACTCATCTCCGCACCAATAATTCTATTTTCATGCTTCTTCTGCCAAACCCAACATTCACTACCTACCATACAGACGTTTTTGACATTTTCTAGCTGTTCATAAAGCTATGCGGTACAATACTGTACAATTGCAAATAAAGGACCAAGTAGACGACCCAGATGTTAGGAAAAGTATAACAATACAAGTGAAAGAATGAAGGCACGGTATGGTTTAAAGATGAACACTGTAAGAATTATTTTAAATTTGGTATAAATATTTACTTTAAAAAAAAATATTATGAAACAAAACGCTAGTTTGGAAAGAATCAAGGATAAAAAATGTCGTTTACAGAATCTAACGCAGCCCAAAATTAAAAAATAAATTCGTCCACCTAGATATACCGACCAACCACCATGTAAGCATTGATATGGTCGATACCTTTTTAGAAAGGGGTATTATGACAAAAACCTTGTTAAACCATGGTGACAAATAAAAAACCCCCACTGGTTTCATCTATAACATGCAGAAGAAAACCAATAAAAAACTATAAATCAACGACTTTTTCAATTCTCTCAGAGTCTAGCGAACTGAAGATTTGAAGGCTAATTTAATAATATGTAGGTAGAGGATAGTGGTACGAAGGTGGTCTGAAAAGTTTCCGACCTATCAAAGATGCAAGACATTTTTTCTTTAAATTTTATTTTATATTTCTACATAGTCTGCTTGTAAGTCTACACACTTCTCCCAACGATGCTTCCATCTCTTTAACCCGTCCAAATAGTACTCGGCGTTTTCCTCTGCAAAATAATTGCAACTGCAAAGTAATTGTTTATGAAGGTGATGACCTCCTTATTTGACAAAAATATTTGTCCTCCGAGCGCAACTTTAATGTCAGGGAACAAAAAAAAGCCGCTTGGGTTTAGGTTAGGTTGAAAAGGCGGTTCGGAGGGAACCCACTTGCGCCTTTTGGCCCGTTGTGATACCGTGATGGACGGCGGTGCGCCTTCCCCCTCTAGAGTAAGAACCAGTTGAAACTTTTAATAAAAAGTGTGATGTCTTTAATGCTAACTGAGCTGAGATCAGATAAGTCATCAAAGTTCAGTTGCCTTGGTATAAAAAGCCGTTTTCTGCCTAGGGCATGTCAGTGGCAGAGAAGATGTACCATTGTTTTCTCCTCTACCTTATCGTGACAGCTTCTACAGAAGTCGTGTCGTAGTTTTGCGATTTTCATGCGCCGTGCATGGGATCCACCTGCCCAATGTCCTGTTATGTCCGTGATCGCATTTCCAATGTACTCCCTGGATAGAGTTAAAACATCATTAGTTCGACGTAGATCTAGTTTAGGCCAAATCTGTTTCGATTAATGTGGGTTAATTTTGCCACCTTAAGTTGGCTTTTTAAACTACTCCGGGAATTTCCCTGACACCAGTAAAACTAGGTCATCAGCGTAGGCCACGATTTTGCAGCCGGAGTTTCTCATTCGTAGTAGAAACTCATTAAGTGTGAGATTCCACAGTAGGGGCGAGAGTACCCCGCACTGTGGCGTCCCACTGGTGACGAGTCTCCTTATAAAGCATCCAGAGATTTCAGCTTTGATTTCTCTAGTGCATAGCATGTGGCTTCTGAATTTCACAGTCGGATCATTCAACTGTAAATTCACTAACGCCCATGTTATTGCACTGGAAGTTGAGTTATTAAATGCCTCCGCAATGTCAAGAAAGGCTGCTATTGAGTACTGCTTTAGGTGGAGAGATTTCTCTACCTTTTGTACTAGACTGTAAAGGGCTGTCTCCACTGATCTTACCTTACAGTAGGGATTGGGAGAACTTTCCTTTGTCCAGGAGGCTTCTTATGTGAACATCAAGTAAGCTTTCCAGTTTAGCAAGTAAAACGAAAGGCTTATTGGCCTGTTTCGGGTGTATAATTGTGTATTCAGGTTTAGTCTACAGTTATCAATCGGCACCAAAGCTCCGATTTATTGCGCCTAAACTGCGCCAACAAAGCGTTAAAAATGTTAATTTGAACGTGGTCTAACGTGAGCAAACGCGCGGACAGCTTTTTATGTCCAATTACTGTGACAAACACGTTCTTTGGACATATTCATAGATAGCTTCTGCTATCTCTATTACTTTGATTCGACGGTCGTTTAGCATCATTTGGTGAACTTTAGCGATGTTATTGGCAGTGGTTGCAGATTTAGGACGTCCCGAACGTTCATTATCTCCCAAGCTTGGAACGGCCAAGTTTAAATTTAGCTGCCTAAAATTTCATGGTGGTAAATAATGGTGCGGAGTCCTGGTACACAGTGTCCAATTCATCTTGAATTTCCGTAGGCGTAGTGCCTTTTAAAGAAACACTCAGACCCGTCGATTTTTTATTAAAGGGAGACACTCTTTTCCGGTATTTTTGACTCCACCACTTTTAACCCCAAGCGAAGGTAAAAATTACCCCAAAAATTTTAAATAGCATTGGGAGTCGAATAAGATGTCTTTCAGAAGCTCTTAAAATCTTCTATACAATAGTCTATAATATTAAAAATTTCGCCCGTTACTTATTGAGAAATTAGATTTTAAAAGTAAAACTTATCTGCAAACAATCACGAACGGTAAAAATGTCATTCATTCGAGTTAAGTACGCCAATAGTATAAATTTAGTTCCAAGTACCTAGTTTTTTCTTGCACGGGACTGTAAATCGTCACAATTGCCGCTATTGGTCCGATTCAAACCCAAGAGTTTTTCACGAGGTGCATACACAGCAACCGAAGAAATTAAATGTATGGTCTGGCATTTGCGGTGACCGACTGGTGGGTCCTTTTTTCTACCAGACAATTTGACTGGTGTAATGTATTTGCAGTTACTGGAAGACGCTATTGACCCTGACTTAACTAATATACCATTTGAAAATAATCCTCAGTATGACGAAGATCATTTTCAACGGGACGGTGCTTCTTCGTATTATGCGGCGATTGTTTGTCATTATTAAGTACCAAAGTTTTTTATTGGATTGGGAGAGGAGGAAGCATTGAATGGCCTCCACGATCGTTAGATTTATCGCCCCTTGATTTTTTTTGTGGGGACATCTGAAAAGTAAAATCTATAAAACAAAACCAGCGTCGTTGGAAGATTCGCGTCAATGAATCGTTGATGAGTGCCGTCGAATTACTCCGGAAATTTTTCGGAATGTGCGTGAACGTTTTGAACAAAATCCTTATTATTGTATGATAGCGGGCGGTCATCAGTTTGAACATTTAATCAATTAAGTAGTAACTAAGCAACTAAAATAATTGGAATTTTAACAGGTAATTTTGTATTGGGATGAGATGTAAAATTTAAAGATTATTGTAAAGAGAATTGTCAAAGCTTTTGTAAGACATCTTTTTTGACCCCCAATGCCATTTAAAAATTCTGGGGTAATTCTTACCTTCGCTTGGGGTCGAAAGTAGTGGAGTCAAAAATACCGGACAAGAGATCTCTAATCACAGATCGACGGGTCTTAGCGTTTTTCTAAAATGTTGACGAGGTTCCTGCAAATGGCTTTGCTTCGTTTTTAGTTAGCCACCCTGTATAGATATGAGTTAATTGTTTCAACGTTTGCGGGAAATTTCATACATTTGTATTTAAGAAAAGAATACCTAGATGTACTAAATTTATAAACGTAAAAACTATTATTAGGATAAAACCTAAGAGAGCCATCTTCAAAAAGCTCGGTGAAAATCAATAAAATTACGCTTTTTAAAAATACTACACCCCCACAAAAATAAAAAGTACAACTGAAAAAGGGAAAGTATGGTTAATCTATTACCCCAAACGAAATCTTATTATTTGGTTGATATAAATGAGGGGTAATTTATATTCTATTTTAATAATGCTACAAGCCATTTAGTATTACTTTGTGTTCAAAAATTTTTAAAAGGGCTTTAGAAGCAAATTTCCATGCCTGTGATAGGGTATGAAAATGCGACATGGTTCGTGAATGGATCTTCTAGAACGGCTGTGAAGTTTTATTTATTACGAACATCAATTATCATTTTTATTTTTTAGAGAAACACGCAGTGGGATGATACTTTAAAATAGTATTATTAATAAATTTGGAAGTTCAGGATATGATAAACACGAAATATTTGCGCATTAAACAACTGTGAAATGTTCTGTATATTAATTAATAGCGACAATACATACCCTAAGTACCAGCTCCATTTTATAAAATGCAGCGAAATAAATAGTTAAAAGATCAAAAAAGTTAAAAATAAATGTAATCTTTTTGCAAACAATTCAAACAATTATCAGCCTGTGCCATCATCCACCAAACAGAATCAGGCTGGATTTTAGGACGTTATAATTGGTCTTCATTTGTAGCTGTCCATTCATTCTACCACCCAAAATTTATTTATTGGTCAAGACTGAGCTGGGTTGAGTAATTTAGTATTTGTACCTAGTTGAGTTCTCGAAGCAGTTCAGGCCATTTTCGACCCCCCTATAACTTCGTTGTGGATAAAACTAGCTGCCTGAATTTTCAGTAACCAAGCAGGCATTGTATAAGTACGGTATACTTTAATAATAATTAATTTAAACCAGTAGTTTAAGAATTATAACTAGTCAAAGTTTCTGTCACTCACTCACTGAATGCTTATGAATAATGAAGGTGAACTTATGACTAGTAAACAAGAGATCCTCGACACCTGGAGAGAATACTTTAACAAATTACTTAATATAGAAGACCCGACATACCAAGAAGAGGATAAGCGACAGATGGCTGAAGTCTGGGTTGATCCACCATCCATTGAAGAAACAACTTAAGCAATAAAGCAACTAAAAAATAATAAAGCAGCAGGAAGAGATGGCATTCCCGCGGAATGCCTAAAGGAAGGTGGACATAGACTAGTGGAGACTATACATCAGCTAATACAAAAAATATGGCAACAGGAATCGATGCCAGACGAATGGAAGGAAGGAGTTATTATACCAATACATAAGAAGGGAAATAGATTGGCATGCAACAACTACCGAGGTATCACACTCCTTAACACATCATATAAAGTGTTGTCTAACATAATTAAAAACCGAATAACACCGTACTCAGAAGAAATAGTTGGAGAATACCAAAGTGGATTCAAAAGGAAAAGATCAACAACAGACCAACTTTTTACGTTAAGACAACTGTTAGAAAAATGCTGGGAATTTAATAGAGACCTACACAATTTATTCGTAGACTTTAAACAAGCGTATGATAGCATCATCAGAGCAAGCTTATGGACAGCACTAGAAGAACTTGGAGTACCCGGCAAACTTATAAGAATGATAAAAGTATGTGTTGAAGGATCATACAGTTCAATTAAAATAGAAGGGCACTACAGCGAAATCTTTGAAATAACAACTGGACTTAAACAAGGGGATGCACTGTCACCGGCTCTATTTAACATAGCCTTGGAGAAGGTAGTAAGACGAACCGAACTAACTATGAACATCTTCGGCCATAATGGACCCTGCCTGATTCTAGCTTATGCAGATGATCTAGATGTTGTAGGAAGAAGTACAGTTAGCGTGAAGGAAGCCTTTATAAAACTAGAAAAAGAGGCAAAGAAAATGGGAATGAAAGTCAATGAGGAGAAAACAAAGTATATGCATATGACACGAAACGTAGGACGAGATCGAATACGTCAAAATGTTACTATGGACGAATACAACTTCGAACATGTACAGACTTTTCAATATCTAGGAGCATTAATAACATCAGATAATAACGTTAAAGTAGAAATAAAACAGCGTATACTTCAAGGGAATAAATGCTATTATGCAACCCAACAATTATTAAGATCAAGTACTCTGACAAGGCAAACAAAAATAAACATATATAAAACTATTATAAGACCAGTTGTAACATACGGCAGCGAAACATGGACCATGACGGTACAAGACACGTTACTACTCAATCGTTTCGAAAGAAAGATCCTTAGGAAAATATACGGAGGAGTCTGGGATCAACAAACATTGCGGTATAGGATGCGCACGAACAATGAGGTATATGAACTATATAATAGCCCAAGTATAATACAAGAAATTAAATCCAACAGATTAAGATGGCTGGGACATGTCCAGAGGAGTAATGACTCAAGGCTAATTAAAATGGTCTGGGAAGAAGCCCCTAACAACAAAAGACCACTTGGGCGCCCAAAACTTCGATGGCGTGATAATATACGCAAGGACCTGCAAACTTTGGGAGTCCTTAACTGGGAAGAAAGTACTCAGGATCGACATGAATGGAGGAGAATTGTTGAGGCGGCCAAGACCCACCCCGGGTTGTAGAGCCATGGATGGATGGACTCACTGACTGACCGATCATCAAAACTTTAAGGCACTTCTAGCAGACATAGAAGCTTCAAATTTAGAATACGATTAGTGTTTATGGTTTAATTAATAAAAAACTAAAATTTTTGCAAGTTCGTTCCAGTTTTCTGGATACACCAACTGCATAATTAACTTTGTAATCACATATAAATACATATATAGGATTACAAAGTTACATTTGCAGTGAATGAATCAGTGTACGTGTATATGTATATTAAAGGAAAAAAAGTAGGACTATCTACAAAAAGAAATGAGATGCCATTAAAAACATAACTTGTAAAAAACACCAAGTCTCGCAACTCAGTTGTTTTACCGTAAAAAGTTGTGAGATTCATTTTATACCAAGTTAATTTATTTAGTCCCTACTTAAGAGTTCTTCTGTCTTAAGTTATAACACAATTAGCTAACCTACGAACATCTTATATTGACCATATAAATATTAAAAACAAATAGATTTTAAATAAATAGATTGACTTGGAAATGGCACTAAACAATCTAATTTAATATAATATGTTTTACTTGTAAGATACATTGTGTTTTATGCGATGGCCAAGTCAATCTATTAATTTAAAACAAAAGATTTTTAATATTGATATGGTCACTATAAGATATTGTTAGGTTAGCTAATTACGTAATAACTCAAGACAGAAGGACCCTTAAGTAGGGACTGAATAAATTAACCGACTTGGTATTACATGGATCTCACAACTTTTTACAGTAGAAGAACTGAGTTGCGAGACTTGGTGTTATGTTTTTAATGGCATCTTTTTATTCCAATCACTTTACTGTGGTAAAGTGTCTAATAAACAGTGGTCTTTTAATAATACATAATCGAATCAATTTTCGTTATTAAATTCTTAATTACCTACCTTTTGGAAGCTTTATTAAATCTTTACATGATTCAAAATAATTGATTAAGATATACACAGTGTTTCTAAATAATGAAATTATGATGGAGATTTCCTATAAAAAAATTTCCTCAGCCCCCTCCCTCCAAAATATCACCCCTAAAAGGTGGTGAGTAAAATTAGGTTTTAATTTTTTTTCTTAAATTTAAGTAAAGATGGAAACTTGAAATTTTATAATTTTCGTACACAAAGACTAACCACCGGTATATTTTCAACATTCCTGTTACATTATAAGCGAGTGAAATTAGCATCCCTTACTTTATTTCATAACAAATATTTTTTTCGAGATTTCTTCTTCTTTTTCTTTAATTAGATCTGTCGATCTGTTAATTGGGTCGCCTTAGGATCTTTTGGGATTTTGATTGCCAGCTGTCCTTCCATCTGGTCTTCTTGGGGTTCTATCTCGCTAGTCTGTCCTGGAATGCTATCCGCGGTAGTCGATCTTCTGCCATTCGGGTTAAATGAGCGTGCCATTGTCGTTTCCTTTGCCGCCCCCATCTCACCACTTCCTGCACCCGACATTGATATCTTATAACCTCGTTCCTGACTCGGTATCTTCTTGTCTTTCCGAGTATGCTTCTTTGGGGTTTCATTTCTGTTATACGCAGCATGCTTTTTGTTTTAGTTGTCTTTTCTCGAGCTTCAATACCGTAAGTCATGATTGGCCTAATGCAACTCTTGTAAATCTTGACCTTGCTGTGAATACGCATATATTTATTTGCCCATACCACCTGTCGTATACACATCCTGCTATTGCGGTTGCCTTGTTGATCTGACTCTGTAGATCATTTATTGGATTGTGGTGGTCCAACATATCCATGCTCACGTCTTTAAACTTGGATACTTGCTCGATAGGTTGATCTTGGAATACGAGCTTACATTTTATGGGTTCTCTGGTTAAAAGAATAGGTTAGAAGAATAGAGATAGCCAGGTCAAAATTTACGAAAATGAAAAAGTTGTTCACCAATCGAAATATCAAGATTGGACTTACAATAAGGATGCTGCGTTGTTACATATTTTCCGCGATTTTGTATGAAGTGGACGCATGGACTTTTAAAAAGAATCACACGAACAAACTACAAGCCTTCGAGATGTGGTTCTACCGTAGAATGTGGCGTATTCCCTGGACAGAAAAGATCTCTAATGTGGAATGCTAAATCGGATGAATAAGGAATGTGAAGTCATTAACACCATAAAAAAAAAGTTTTAATATCTAGATCCTAGATCCATGAGGGGATCCAAATACGCACTTCTCCAGCTGATAGTTCAGGTAAATATTGGTGAAAGGAGGAATTTTGGAAGACGCTGTGTGTCTTTGCTTAAAAACCTAATGGACTGGTTTAATTGTAGCAATGTTGAACTCTTCAGAGCTGCAGTCAATAAGGTCCGGATAGCTGTGATGATAGCAAACCTCCGATAGAAGATGCACTATAAGAAAAAGAAGGTTAGGGTCATGCACTTTGATTTTCCTACTGATATGTTCATGTTTTGTTTATGGAGCTGTCGTTGCAGGTCATCCTCTGTATTTGCGATGAGAACTGCGTCATCGGCGTAGAATATTGTGTTAATTTTGATTTTGTCCATTCGATAACCGAGGCCCATCGGTGACACTTCTTCTATAATTTTGTCCATTATTAGGTTGAATAGAAATGGGCTGAGACTGTCTCCCTGTCTAAATCCTTCTGGCGTTCTTATGTTTTTCGTGTAGCTGTCTCCTGCTTTAATCTTTGTGTAGTTTAGATTTTGTACAACTTTTGAGATTTAATTTTGTAAAATAAAAATATTAATTAAAATTCCTGTTTATCGAAAAACATTTCTTAACCTTAAAGTTTTTTCTAGACCCTGTATTTTGTTTGCAATACATTGCAAAAATATTATAATTGTGCTTACAAATTTCTATTAAATAGGATAAACAATGTCATAATTTAAAGAAAGTATAAAAGTGAAAATACTTTTAAAGAAATTTGGAACCATAGGTATCAACGACATTTTCTGTGAATCTGTGAATAATTTCATTTTAATTATTTATTTATTAGTTTTGTTATTTTTTTAATAGTTTTTTTTTTAAGTATATAAAGTGAAATTAAAGACTTTCTGAATAAAATAAGGGTGTGGTTGGTTGTACAACCACTACGTAAACCTTAGAACTTAAAAATAAAAGATAAGCACGCAGCAAATTTTTAATTACGCCATCCATCCCCTACCCTAAAAAATGTCTCATCTCCCGATCTAATCGCCTGATTTCAATTATTTATAGGTGTTTTGCTACCCTACTGGAAAATGAAAAATAAACGGGCGTTATAATTTTATTTCTCTGCTTCCACGAAAATGTAACCAAGATAAAGGTTAGTAGATGATGTCTTAAAAAAAATGGAAGTTTATTAAACTACAAAATTAAAGTACGCACAACGAATTGAATGAATTGAATAAAAACATAATGTGAAAGTAAAAAGGTATAGGTAATCAAAAAAACTTAAAATAGTTTAAACTTTAAACTAAACAATATTTTGTACAAAAAAAGTTTTATGTGGTTCTTTGCCTCCTTTTTTGGTTTCAAGTATAAAATAAATATATTTTGGTTAACATCCACAAGGACTTTTGATTTTTGTATTAATTTTTGTTGCAATAAAAGTGAAATAAGTACGACAGAAATTGTGGAAGCGTTAAACAGTAAGAAATTGGAAAAAGCTGCTGGGTACGACAGAAAAACAGTTGAAATGCTAAAGGCTGGCCAAAGCTTGGTAACTAGTCTGCTGTACCGCCTATTTAACCTTTGTTGGAGGAGGGGTAGCGTACCAGACGACTGGTGCAAAGCCGTTATCGTGTCGCTTTACAAAGTAAAAGGTCCGCAGCAGGACTGTAAAAACTACCGAGGTATTAGTTGGCTGTGCATAGAGGAGTGTTGGTTCCTACACTTATGTATGGTAGTGAATGTTGGGTTTGGCAAAAAAGCATGAAAATAGGATTAATGCCGGAGTGATTCGGTTGGATAAAGTAAAGAATAGTGAGATAAGAGAACGCTGTGGTGTAAAAGAAGATGTACTTTCAAAGATAGATAAAGGAATGCCTAGATGGTTTGGACACGTAGAAAGAATGGATGATGGAAGATTAACGAAACAAATTTATAAGGCATGCGTGAATGGACAAGTCGGTAGAGGTCGACCTCGGCGAACACATTTCGATCAGATCAACATTGTTTTGAAAAAAGGCCAGGTCAAGAGTACAAACAACCGACGAGCATGTATGAGAGCACTGATGAAAGTAAAGAAAGCAAAAGATGTGTGTAAAAACCGTAGCAAGTGGAAGGAAGTAGTCTCTGCCTACCCCTACGGGAAAAAGGCGTGACTATATGTAAAAGCCAAATAGTTTCAATTTTTTGCATTCAAAAAACAGTACCATAAATGTCTAGTATCATGAGGGTATTTGTAATGTATAAAAAATAAAAAAAACATTGACATTGTCATTGTTTGTTGTATCGGTAAATTTAATTTGTTACACGATCGTTGACTTTAAGACTCCGTATATCGCTATGCTATAAAACTCTTATGGGCAACTGCTAGTAGGTCGAATTGCATTCTTTTGGTAAGCAAGGTCACTTTTAATCGTCTCTAATTTTAGCTTAAGGGTTTGCATATACCGCTCTGCAAGGCCTCTTTTATTTTTTGTAGCAGTTTTTATTACTTTTAAGGATAGTGGCCAGCATCATCAATATGCATTTTCGGTTTTTTTTGGCTTTTCCCAATAGTTACTTGTAGCCTCAGCCAAATATTTGTGGTTCAGACCGCAGGATCATACGGCTCGTTTGATAATCCCGGTCTTTGTTCGGCCAATAGCGTACCATCTTGCTAACTATTTAATGTGGACGATACCTGGATGTGTAAAATAAGGTTTATCCAAAATTTTAGGTCGCAGGACTTTGAAGATGCATTGATGTCTTTAATAATTTGTAATAGGACTGGTTCTTGGGGTATTTGTAACCCAATCATTTGGTTACTTAAGTTGTAAATATAAAACGAGTGTTTGAAATTGGATTTGGAAAATATCTCCATTAATATTATAATGGTATGAACTGGAGCTGGATATGTTTCTTGACATTATTTAGTAGTTGGCGTTTACATTTTGTTTACCATTTTAACAAACTATTTTAAAAATAGCTAAATTTGTTTCATATCTGAATAAACCAGTAGCTTTCATGGGTAGGTTACTGTAATTAATAAATATTCTTTCTAAAGGCTTGTCGTCTGTGATCAAACTTTCTGCAACAAAAGTACATATACAGTTGGTCGAGTGTAAACACAATAGTCAAAGCCTCGCGGATCAACTGTAATTCTTCTCTACCTGCGTAGATCACCTTGACATGAAGCAAATTTACTTCTTAACTTAATTTATAATGTGGGGAAGCACTTTGGTATATCCTATACAGAATAATGACTGGCAAAGTAGAATTGTATGGTACCAGAGTTTGGTCACTTCCAATATGGTTCTTGAACCTTATAAAAATGACTTAACAACATGCAAAACCAAAGTTATTGGCGTATTGGCGCTGTGAGCGTTGCTATAAAACATTGTAGAAAATTTACTTGACTTTAAACACTGGGCAGGTTAGGTTAGGTTAGGTTAGGGCAGGTGGATCCTATGCACGACGCATGGGAATCACAGAGCTACGACACGACTTCCTTCACGATGAGGAAGAAGAGGAAACAATGGTACAACTTCTCTGCCACTGCCCTGCCCTGCCCTAGGCAAAAAACGGCTTTCTATACTAGGATAACCGAACATTGATGATTTATCTGATCTTAGCTCAGTTAGCATTAAATACCTCACACTTTTTATTAAAAGTTCCAACTGGTTCTCACGGTAAAGAAAGAAGGCACCACCGTCCATCACCGTATCACAACAGGGCAAAAGGCCTAACTGGGTTCCCTCCGAACCGCCGTTTTAACCTAACCCAACCTTCTGATTTCCTATTGGGTTTTTTATTAGAGTTGTAAAGCCTGCTTTTAGTAATAAGGGATTTAAATTTGAAAAAAAGTTATGTCACCTGCAAAACTGTAAAATGTATTGTCTCCGATAAAAAGTAGATGGTTGATGCACAGAAAAAAAAGATAGTGTCAACGTCACATTGCTTAATTGTCTTATCCTATGTTTCAATGGTAATATATTTTTCAATAGTATTGCTTACGACAGATATTAAAAATAGATGTTTTGGATTTTCTACCACGATGGACGAAATATGTATAGTGGTATTGTTACCTACAAACACAAAATTATTTTTTATAGTTTCTTACTACATTAAATTTTTACTAAAAAATACGTTTCTACTTAAAATGATTGCATGAAGTGTATACATAATAAAGTCGAGCAATAAAAATGTTTTTTATTGTATTCGAGCAAATGTCACAGACTATAATACTCAAAAGCTACTGACGTGTTCGGAATGAACTTCCATACCAAAAAGAAATACAATATCAGACTAATATAAGCCATTAATATCAATATGGATGTTATAATGTAATTCTAGATGGGGAAAACGATAACACACGGTAAAACAGTACGGTAAAATCAAACAAAAAATACAATAAAAAGTACAAAATGAGTCATGAATACATTAGTAGACCGAACAAACGTTCAATAAGCTTTAAAATAAACTTTTGCTAAATATTTTTCTGTTGAATTTGGATGTGAAATGGCTAGGAAATGGGAAATATATTAAAATTTAGTAATTTCGCGAACATGCAAGGCGTAGTAAACAAAAATAACATCGCATTGTATTATGTCACCAAAGACTTTCGCCTGGCTAGCCTGGTGGAAACTCTAATGCAGAACAGGCGCTTTATGTTAAGCTGCAGGAAAGGAGGAGTCGATGGAGAGACCAGAGGAACGGCCTACCACAGGAAAGTGTACTGGCTCCTATGCTCTTCAACGTATACACGAATGACCAACCAACCGACCAACAGATACCTCGTTTTATCTATGCAGATGATACAGCCATCGCCGCACAAGCGAAAAAGTTTTGAAGAAGTCGAGAATAAACTAACTACAGCCTTGGAAAACATGACGCAGTATAATGACATAAATCAGCATGAGCCAAACCCCAGCAAAAACCAGATATGTGCATTTTACCTGAGAAATAAAGATGCTCGCAGAAAACTGCAAATCACATGGAGGAAACAAGAACTCGAAGCATGCGACATTTCAAAGTACCTAGAAGTGACACTGGACGGCACATTATTTTTCCAAAAGCACTGCCAAAATACAAAGGCCAAAGTTTGTGCTAGGAACAATAGTATCCTGACGTACTACGTACGTCGGCTCTTGCTCTCTGTTTCTCCGCTGCCGAGTACGCGGTAACAGCATGGAATAACTCGGTTCACGCAAGGCATGCTGTCGTGGCCTTAAACGAGACGTGCAGGATTAAAACTGGCTGCCTGAGACTGAAACCTGTCGAGAAGCTGTATCCTCTATCTGGAATCGCCTCAGCACGTGTCAGATGCAAAGTTGCATCTGAAGCAGAGTGGCAGAAGCAGGTTGAAGAAAGACGGCATCCTCTTCACGTCCAACAACCAAAAAAGAGACGACTTATATCAGGGAAAAACTTTCTCCAATACACACAACATGAAAGACAATATGGATTTCGACAACTTCGGTCTACTGGAGATTTGCTGGCTTATGTCATTCAGCTCTGGACAAACACTATTGAAAAGTTTGGTGAATCCCGTGCAATAGCCTTGGATATATCTAAAGCCTTTGACCGCGTTTGGTACCAGGCATTGTTAAGTAAATTATCTGCCTACGGTCTCCCAACCAAACTGCGCCAATGGCTCTTGAGCTTCATGCAATATCGCTCCTTACATGTGGCAGTTGACAGTATTTCTTCTGATGCATTTAAAACCAATGCCGGGGTCCCCCAGGGTTCCATCTTGTCCCCCACCTTATTTCTTTTACACATCAACGACCTCTTGAAAACCACCACGAACCCCATTTACAGTTTCGCAGACAATAGCACACTTGTCTCTCATCCTATCGATCACTTTCGGTGAATGATACAAATAGACTCGAGCAGGAACAGGTTGATTCCATCAATAGAGATCTTAAAGCAATCGTCGAGTGGGGAACCAACAATCTTGTTCAGTTCAACGCCCAAAAAACACAAAGTGCCACGTTTTCCAAGAAAGTGAGTTCCTCAAATCATTCCATCACAATGTCCGGAAATACCCTTGAACCAAGTCCCTCCATCTCGATTTTGGGAGTCACGGTGTCCAATAATATGTCTTGGCATGACCATGTTGCTAACATCGCAAAGTCGGCAAGCCAGAGGCTAGGTTTTCTGTGGAAAGCCAGAAAGTTTTTTACTCCTGATCAACTGTTGACGACGTACAAGGCTCAAATCCGACCTCTACTGGAGTATTGCTCGCACATTTGGGGTTCAGCACCAAGGCATTCTCTTCGTCTTCTAGATTCCATTCAGAAAAGAGCCATTCGCTTGATAAACAGCTTAACTCTCACAGATACCCTTCACCCTCTAGAACATAGAAGAAGAGTTGCTGACCAGTCATTACTCTACAGATATTTTCATGGCAGATGCTCCAGAGAAATAAAAACTCACCATGCATCATCATTGGCCACATTCGGCCGAAGAACTCGGCACGCTGATCAGTCTCACACATTTACTCTCAAGCTTGACACTACAAGGACCAATCTCCATCAAGAATCCTTCTTTTACAGGGCTGCTACGGAATGGAATAAGCTTCCAAAATCAGTTTTTCCAGAGAACTATGACCTGCAACTTTTTAAAAAGCGTGTCCACAATCATTTCCTTTCTATAATCCCTTCCCCTTCTAATAGTCGCAGTGCGGGCCGTCCGCGGCCCACACGATAGGTCTACCCTTTTTGCGACTATTTAAAAAAAAAAAAAAAACTACAGAAATGCCCAGAACAACGCCCCATAGAACTGTGGAAAGAACAACATCCAAATCTGTGGACCGAACCTAGAAAAGAGCTGCCACAGGAAAAACTTTTACCACATGCCAGATGAAAAACACTGAACAGACTAAAGACAGGGGTGAAGCGCTGCAAATAAAATAAGATAAGATGGAGAATGCCTGTTGACGACTGCAGAAAGCTTCAGAACGACAGTCACCTTCTTAGATGCCCCAATATGGAAGAGGCATGTACGATGGAGGACCTAATCGTGGCAAATGACAAAGCGATAAACGCTGCCAACTATTGAAACGGAAGGATCTGAATATAAAAATTGGTGTATCGGACTCTGAAAGAAGTAAGTACATTGCCATGGTAACTATATTTCTTTTTTAATTAATGGAGGCATGGAATATGAAAACAACGATGCTCAGAAGAATAAAAGCCTTTGAAATGTGGACCTATCGTTGTATATTGAAGGTGCCTTGGACAGATAAAATAACCAACGAGGAGATCCTACGACGAAAAAAAAGGAAATTAACAATTAAGAGGAGAAAAACAAACTACTTTGGACACATCATGCGTATAAGCTATTACAACTTATAATGGAAGGAAAGATAGAGGGCAGGCGTGGAGTAGGAAGGATGCAATTGTCCTGGTTAAGGAATATTAGAGAGTGGACAGGAATCCGAATTGTCGGTAAGCTCATTCACACTGCAACCGATCAAGAGAGATTCGCGTATGTAGTCGCTAACATCCAGTGTTGGATAGGCAGCCTAAGAAGAAGAAGATTTAATACCGCCCGAAAAAACGGAAATGGTTGATTGATGTTTTACAAGCCTTTACTTCCCATTTGAAAATTTGGGGGTTATACCCATCAAAAATGCGGCTTACAATGTGTCTCTCCCCACTTATGAGAATAAGCATTATGGTATTACATACATGATGGTATTTATGTTATCAGGAAAAAATCAAAGACGCGTCGTCGTTTGTTAAAAAAAAGATGTTCCGTTCAAATAAAAAAACGAGTCAACTAAAAATTCTTTAAATTAGTTAACCTTATAATATACGAGTCTTTCCCGGACGATAAGAGCTAGTTGACATTTTTAATCAGGCGTTCCAGTGATGAAGCTGCAATTCCGGACGCCGTTTAATTAATCAGTAGATTTTAATTTGGCCCCCATTTGAAGATTTTCCATCTCTTTTTAACTTGATGTTACTTTTGATTATTTACACCGAGAAAACAATCAAATAGTTAATAATTTTTAATTAAAAAACTAGCAAATTTAATTATTCAAAATATACGAAATGCGAACAAATCTAAAACCAGTTTAATACCGTTCTAGCAAAATTACTTCAATCAAAACGGCGTTTAGGCTTACCTTGCCTATTAATAGTAATAGTAGCTGTGGATCCTGCAATAAGGTACCGAAAAAACTTTTTCTCCATGACCTTTCTTGAAATATAATCATTAAGAAATTATTTTTCGCAGCAGGACTGTAAAAATTTTTTCCGAAGTATTAGTTTGACTTAGCATAGTCGGCAAACTGTAGGTAAAAATATTGATTAAAACGAATGAAACTGAAAAGATGATAAGGGATGTGCAAGCAGGATTTAGAATGGAAAGGAGATTTATGATCAGGTTTATTTATTACGAGGTATAGTCAAAAAATTCCTGGCTAGAAGTCAGAAGGTCAATTGTGCTTTTATAGACTTGGAAAAGGCCTGTGACAAAGTGGTGAGGAGTTAATTGTGGCCGACATTTGTGGGGTAAGCAGTAGTTTAATCTTTATCTTTATTTGCCATGCTTGTTTTCAAACGTTGGCTATCATTAAGCGTTCAAGCGTTGGCTATCATATAGTTGACAATTTGTTGAAAAGCTTCTCGATCGGTAGCTACATAAAACAATTCTTCGACTGTTCGACCCGTTCAGTGTCAAAAATTACGAAGCCAAGAAAGCTGTTTTCTGCCAATCCATCGCTTTCCTTCTATTTTACCCTGGATAATTAATCGGAGCATGTGATATTTATGCCCCCTCATCATATGGCCCAATTATTCGACTTTTCTTATTTTGATGGTGTTTGTCAATTCTCGTTCTTTATGTAGGAATTCTAACACATGTTCGTTAGTCACGTGTGATGTCCACGGAATCTTTACCATACGGCGATAGCACCATAACTCAAACGCTTCCAATTTATTTAGATGCTTTACTTTCAATGTCCAGGTTTCACATCCATTAAGCAAAACAGACCAAACGTAGCACTTTAATACTCTTAGACGGATGTTCATTGAAAGACTTCTATTATATAGAACAGAACGCCAACTAGTGAATCTTTTACGTGTCAGATCTATTCTGGTTGAGATTTCTTCATCGCTTTCAACTCTACAGTGCATCCAGCTACCCAAATACCTAAAGTGTTGTACTCTGTCCAGAATTTAACCATCACATTTTAAATTTGGATACTCGATATTAATTTTACCGACAACCATCAACTTCGTTTTCTTTGTGTTAACACTTGAACCCTTTTTCTTGCATGCATTGTTTACTGCATTTAATGGTGTTTGAAAGTCTTCGAGGCTTTCTGCCATTATAGCAGTATCATCAGCGTACCTAATGTTGTTAATTACTTCTCCACCAATTTTAACACCTTCATGGCGATATTTCAGCGCTTCTTCAAAGACAGCTTCCGAGTAGACATTAAAAAGCATTGGTGAGATAACACATCCCTGCCTAACACCACGTTTAATAGGAACTTTTTCTGAAACCTCTTGTTCCACTTTTGCTCTAGCAGTCTGGTTATAGTAAAGGTTTTTGAGCAGTCTTACATTATATGAGTCAAGACCAATTAGATCTAAGCATTGAAACAGTGATGTATGCGGTACGTTGACAAAGGCTTTCTCGAAATCGATGAAAAATACGTAAATGTTTTTATGAAATTCAACACTCTTTTGCAAAAGTGTTCGCATGCAGAACAACGCCTCACGGGTACCCATACTGCCTCAAAAACCAAACTGCTCATCACTGACTCTGTCCTTACAAAGTCAATATATACGATGGTGCAATATCTTCAAAAATATTTTAAGTGTGTGACTCATCAAACTGATAAGTCGGTATTTTAATACGAGCACTGAAATCACTTGACGAGGATTCCACTGCTTGTGTCAGGATAAACGGAGCTTGCACGGACTGGTTTAACATCAAAAAGATGTAAGACAGGGATGTGTGGCTTCGCCATAGCTGTTTAACTTATACATAGACGATGTGTACTTAAGTTCAAAGTTTTTTGAAAGATGGAAAGTATGACAGTGACATTGAGCAAAGGGTATTGGCAGGTAAACAAATGAATGGGGACTGGATAGCTTTATAAACAGCCAGAAAGAGTACACTGCATAGAGGTGTATTGATTTCTACACTTATGTATGGTAGTGAATTTTGGGTTTGGCAGAAAAAGAATGAAAATAGGATTAATGCTGCGAAGATGAGTAGTCTGAGAAGTATAGCCGGAGTGACTCGGTTGGATAAAGTTAAGAATAGTGAGATAAGAAAACGCTGTGGTGTAAAAGAAGATGTGGTCACAAAGATAGATAAAGGAATGCTTAGATGGTTTGGACACGTAGAAAGGATGGATGAAGGAAGATTGACGAAACAAATTTATAAGGCGAGTGTGAATAGACAAGTCGGTAGAGGTCGACCTCGGCGAACATATCTCGTTCAGGTCAACATTGTTTAAAAAAAAGACCAGGTAAGGAGTACTAACAACCGACGAGCATGTATAAGAGCACTGATGAAAGTAGAGGAAGCAAAAGATGTGTGTAAGAACCGTAGCAAGTGAAAGAATGTGGTCTCTGCCTACTTGTACGGGAAAAAGGCGTGACTATATGTATGTGTGTATAATGACAATATTCACACTCTAAAGTGAGAATATTCATTCTGTAACGGTAATTGGCGACGTGTGTTTCTTATAAGTTATTTTTTAAAAGCTTTTTATAAAAATAAGCAGGAATTTAAGTGAATCAGATTTAGAATTTGAAAATATTCGTTACAAAATGACAAATTTAAGTTCTTTAAAGTATTTTTTAGTCGTGGAGAAAATATCGTCTATTAGACGGTTAGATCTAACAGCATAAAGTATGTAGGAAAAGTCAGCAGGCGTTTTTTTTTGTACTTCAGCACAAAATGCTTTTTTTTTGGACACTATTCGGGATGTACCTACTTCCCGGAAGCTTTTTCTTTGAGAAAGTAGCAACATCGTTGTTGTCATTGTAAATATAAAAATCTTGGTAGGTATTGTTTTAATAAATGCTGTTGAATATTACCGTAGCAGCGAAATAACCACTGACAGCTATTTGACATGAAATTAGTTGACATTTTGATTTTAAAAGGTTTGCATGGTTTTTGGTCGCAATTACCGCAATAAACTAGGAAAAGCAGCGTGAGTTTAAAAATGTGCCTCACGAAATTTCCAATGCAGCAGCTGCTGCTACAGCACAATTATTGCCTGAAAAATCAAAGTCCAGATACAAAAACGTTTATGATTTGATCACGAATTGGATGAATATGAAGAAATGCGAAACTAATACAGAGGATGTAATTTTGGCTTATTTGGCGCAAAAATCTAAATCTGTTAAATTCTTTATCCTGTGGAGCATGTGCTCTATGTTCAAAAGTACCATTTTAGTGAAGAAAAATGTAAACATAGCTTTTTTTCAATGGTTATCGCCTTTCTTAAAAGAAGAATGTTTGATATAAAGCAAATAAATCAGTCTTTAGCAGCGAGTAGATTAAAAAATTCATCAGGAAAGCAGATAATGAAATATATTTAATGCTAAAAGTAATTTTAACAAAATATTACGATTGTGGGATATAAAGGTATCAACTTAATTTGCTTTATTTTCAGGTAGCAACAATTATTGGGTTAACCGGTGCGTGTAGACGAAAAGAACTAACAAAAATGTCAATTTTTTTAATAAACGACAAAAAAGACATGCTGTTCTATAAGCAATATTTATTTTTACGGCCATCCCATACTCCACATAACAGATTGTTCGTGAATTACAAGTTTTGGGAATCTTGGATTAAAAAATGCAAATTGTTTACCAATAAAAAATATTCTGTGATCGTTGACAGGGTTCGTTTGTTAATATAGTACGAGTACTATTTAAATTGAAATGTTTAATATTAGTTATAATATTTGCTTTGTCGCTGTTAGATTTGCTGTTTAGAGCATTATCTTTCCTTAGTTTAAATAGCCTTTTGCGCTATGAGGTAATAGGTGTTGTATTAGCTAGGACCAAAATGACGGCCTCTGATACAGTGCGTTAGGCACAGGTTATTCTCGCAGCACTCCGACGCTGAACTGAGAGGACTCCAATTAGACCATACAAAAGCGTTAAATTAATTATACTGACTAGCTGACTAGAAAATATATACAAAGCAAATCAGATTCAAGCAAAAATAAATGGGACCACGACCAAACCAATAGCTGTGGGCCAAGGTATTCGAAAAGGGGATTCCCTGAGCCCTCTGCTCTTCAACATCATTATGGACGAAGTAATAAGCAAAGTACGTTTACTAAAAGGATACAGAATGGATGACCGTGAAATTACTGTTATATGCTATGCCGATGATGCAGTACTAGTTGCTAAAAATGAAGACGATCTACAGCGACAATTACATCGATTTAACTGCACTGCCAAATCACTTAATATGGTTATATCGGCCCAGAAAACTAAATGCATGACGACATCAAAAGCGCCATTAAGGTGTTAACTGAAAGTTGAAGGCAAAGTTATCCAACAGGAAATGGAATATAAGTATCTGGGCATAGAAATCTCAGGCTATGGTGATGTTGAGACGGAGGTGAAAGAACAGACAACGAAGGCAACAAGAATAGCAAGATGCCTAAATAACACAATATGGCGAAATAAAAACATTAAAATAGAAACCAAATCAAGAATTTACAACGCAATAGTAAGACTAACTATGACATACACGGCAGAAACTCGACCAGACTAAACAACTTCTAGAGACAACCGAAATGAGAGTACTTCGTAGAATAACTGGAAAGATGATCTTGGACAGAGAAAGAAGCGAGAATATAAGAAGGACATGCAAGGTAGAAAACATCGATAAGTGGGTTCTCGGCAGAAAGAGAGAGTGGAATGAGCACATCAGTAGAATGGACAACGAAAGAATAGTCAGAACAGCACGCGACAAATCACCAATGAGTCGCAGAACTTTAGGACGCCCCCGAAAACAATGAAGCGACAACTTAGCAGTGCAATAGGCAGAGGGACGATCAATAGAAACAGGCGATCCGCCTAGATTAAAGAAGGAAGAAGAAGACTAGCTTTATCTTTTGATAACTATGCCCTCCTATGTTTGGAAGTAGCCCAGAGAGGTTCGTATATATCTTGGTACTTTTTGTATCAGCTTATCGTCAATGATTAAATCCAAATATCATACAGACATTAAGGCTGTAATCATAGCTTCCGACATAATTATTTGAAATGACGACGGGATTCTTTTTCTGTCGCGTGATTACTACAGCTTCAGTTTTTTGAAATGTGAGTTCGAATTCATGCATGGTTATTTGCCATTGTCTTAATCTATCAATTAATGCAGCTATCTTCCTCTAAATTTGTTTTAGGCTTCTTTTATATAACTTCGTCAGTAGAACCAACAAGATAGGTTTTCTCAGGAACATCAAGTTTGAGCAGTTCGTCATAAAGTATGTTCCAGAGGTCAGGTCCTGTAACAGAGCCTTGTGCATCTTCTGTAGTAATTTCTACACAGTTACTGCCACCTGTTGAGTGAAACAATAAACAGCGTCTGTCAAGGTAGTCGTTAATCATCCTGCTTATGTATTTTGGTACATCAATGCTTTCAGTACGTATGTTCTTCCATTTCAGTGAATTAAACGCATTTCTTACGTCGAAGGTTAAAAGTATACGTACTTTTTGAGCTCTGGGGTTCTGGTCTCAATTATCTGGATTGTTTTCGGTTACCTCCAAGATTGCATCAATGGTGAAATGTCCTCTGACAAAACCATGCTGGTTTTTCGACAAAACACCTTTTTGTTTTATTGCTTCGTAAAGTTTAGACCTTTAAAGTTTCTCCGAAACCTTACCTAATACATCAAGCATAGGGTCTGTATGACGAAGGTGTCTTTAATGGAGACTTTCTTTTATCTAAGATAACGAGTTTCTGGATCTTTCAGGCTTTCAGAACACGCCTGATCTATGGTAGAAGCAAGACCGGCTGTTCATTGGCCACAATTTTTATCACATATGTAGGTAATCTATCTAGACCTGGTGCCTTATTACTAGCCATAGAGCTGGTAGATTTAATAAGCTCTTGATGAGTAAAGAGCTGTATTTCTCCGCCGACTATATATTTGACCTCGGCCGAGGTAAATGTTTCGGAAAAAGTTCGTTAATGATTGTTCTTTTCTCAGAGATGCAATCTCATTGTTTTACCAATATACTGCTTTACGCGAGGCATAGATTCGTTAGACGCCCTGATAATAAGTTTTGTAGTCTTACTAGCTAGTTCTTTCACAGCTTCTCGATCGGTTGCGTCTGTCAGTAATTCGTCAAGTTTTAATGTATTTCCGTCAATTTTAGCTATAAGCTTCCGTTTGTCTTATTGATGTTTTATCCTAAAAAATTCTTACGACCAGTCAGACGATTTGTCTTAGTAAAGTCCGTAATCTGAAATTCAATGTATTGATGATCACTAGTGTTATATTTATCACGTACATTCCAGTTACGGATTGACCTGGTGATCACGGGTGAAGCGAAGGTAATGTCTAGAATGGATTCCTTGCAGCCTACCTTTTAAATGTTATTACTGCTCCTTGGTTAAGGATGATAAAATCAAGTCTAGCTGCCATGTAAGCAAAATGCTGGTCTCTAGAGTCACTACTATATTTACCCCATTTTTCCGCTCTGGCATTAAAATCACCTGCCAATATTACTTGCTTCTCCTTCTTTCGCCTTACAATTTGTTCAACCTTGGACATAGGCTTCCCCTAGTTTTTTTCAATCGTTTTCTCGTTTCCTCCCATTTAATTTATGTCGTCTTCCTCTCTCATCTGGGGTCATCCTCTTGCTCTCTTTCCAGTCCATGGTTTCCATTGTTGTATCGTGGTATTCCACCTGTTATCCTTTTGTCTGGCGTTATGACCTGCGAAATTCCATTTTAGCCTGGCTATATGTTGACTTGCATATTTGACTTTTGTTTTGTTTCTTATCCAGTTATTTTGTTTTTTATCTTGTTATTTAATTTCCAACATTAATCGCTCCATGGCTCTTTGGGTTTTCTTTATTTTATCGATGTTTGCTTTAGTCAAGGTCCATGTTTGGCAGGCGTATGTAAGAATTGGAAGGATGCACTGGTCAAATACTCTGGTTTTTGGGTACTGTTGTATTTTCTTATTTTTTGGGACCCATTTTAATTATCTAAATCCTGCCCAGGTTAACCTGACCCTTTTTAGCTCCGCTGTTTGGTTTTCCTTGTTTATTTTTATGGTTTGTCCAATATATATAAATATATATATATATATATATATATATATATATATATATATATATATATATATATAATCATTGACCGTTTCTATAATGGTGCCGTTTAGTATTACGTTTGTAATTTCTTGTGTTTTTGTCATTATTTTTGTTCTGGCGTAATTCATTTTTAGACCTACTTTTTCGGATTCCCTTGTTAGTTCAGTTAACATAGTTTCCAGTTCTTCGAAAGTAGATGCTATTGTTACTACGCTATCTGCATCTCTCAGGTGGTTTAGTTTCTTTTCATTTATATTTATCCCCATGTTTGCCCAATGCATTGCTCTGAAGACGTCTTCCAATGCTAATGTGAACAATTTATGAGAAATAACATCTCCCTGCCGGACTCCCCTCTTAATTAGTATTGGTTTTGTAATTTTTTTTAATTGTATTGTAATTGTTGTATTCTTGTAAATATTAGTATTAACATTATGTATTGTGGTTCTATTCTACAGTTATTGATAGCTTTTTTTGCCTGTGTCCTGATTGTTAGGAGATGATCAGTAGTGCTGCTTCCTTTCCGGAAACCTGCCTGTTCCACTGGTTAATATGAGTCCATTTTATTTGTTAACAAATAAAATAGACTAACAAATTAAATAAATTGCATAGATTATTATTGTTATTAAAGTCTTCAAGAGATCCCAATTTTTTCCGGTAAGACTCGATTGGAATATTGTAAGAGAGGTAAAAGTAAATAAAGCAGCAGTCACTTGTTTGAGCCCAAACAAAACAATAACGTCAATTAGAGTTAATTATTCACAAACTAGATGTGCCAAAGAGGTATATTAACCAATTTTTATTCAGGAGAGCGGTATAAGCTTCGGAAATAAAGCAGAAATCAACTTCCTGTGAACTGGTGTACTGCATTAGTAGTTGGTAGGCTGCACAACATCTGTTTAAATTAGTCTGCAGGCATTGTATCATTTCTGCAATATGGAGATATTCTCTGATACCTTTATGTATCTTGAACATACACAAAAACCAGTTGAATTGGCCTCGTTAATAAAAGGGTCTCCTCGCCCTAGGCAAAGTAAACAGCGACGTGTCGGTTTTGTGGTTAGTGTCACCACATTTAAGGCAAAGTTTGCAATTACGTGATAGGTGACCATAATCCAGACACCTACTATCCTACTATCAATACTATTACTTATAAGAGTATAAGATACAAACAGATTTATTTTCTTTACTTTTCTTTAAATATTTTATTTAATAAAAAGAATTATAAGTATTTAATTAATTAAATAGGTATTAATTAAGTTGGTAAACATATCACCTTTTCTCATTGATTACATTGATGTTAAGAGTTCGTTGTTGTTGTCTCCAGAGAATGTTATCAAATTTGTTATAAGATTAGGGACAACAAATAAATAAATGTTATTAGATCTATTTCCCTGGCGTCTAGGATGTCGTTCGTTTATATGTCGGAATGTATTGATAACATATTGGACTCACGTATAAAAGTTTCTTGAGCTCGCTCCAAAGTCTCGACGGTCATTTTTCGACTACACGAATAATGGTTATATCCTTAGGGACCAACACACATGACAGAAATTCATAGGCGCAATAAAAAAGAAACTGTTAAAATTTAGTATTGGATACAAATGTCAAACCTTTGATACATAAAAACAATTTAATTTAGTAAACCATTCATTAAAAAATATATATAAAAAGTTCTATTCCTTTTTTTTTTGTAAAAGCACTAAGTAGGTATATTGTAATATTTTGACCATACATAAAATTCAAAAAGGAAGGAAAAGAATGCATATTTATGGAAATAATTCATAATCCATCATTAATTTTTGAGTGAGCTGTTTTTTCTATTGCATTTTATCGTTAATATTTTAATCCATTTGTAAATAATTATTAAGTGTTGGCAAGCCTGCATTGAGTTGAATTTAAAATATAGTTCGGTACAAACATTTTTGAAAAAAAATGGTTATCACGATTATAAAATTCACAACTTACAACACTTTTCAGATCAACATCAACAAAGAAGAATTAATTATGTTATCTCACTATTTTTCACTGTACCAATCAGAGTAACTCCGGCTATACAATTCTCAGACTACTCTTATTATATACTTGGGTTCAAAGTGTACGAGAGACGAAAGGTATCACTGTGACATTGAGCGAAGGGTGTTAGAAGGGAAACCAATCAATGGGGCCCTGTATAACTTTATAAGCAGCCAGAACGTGTTAAAAAAGGTACGTCTGGCTTTGCATAGAAGAGTGCTGGTCCCTACACTTATCAGTATGGTAGTGAAAGTTGGGTTTGGCAGAAGAAGCATGAAAGTCTTATCAATTATCAGATAAGAATAGAAAAACTTTTCGTAAACGACTTTCAATGAGTCAGTTCATAAAGGTAGAAGTAAATAAAATTCTTACGAAATGGTCATCTAAATAGTTAACCATCTGCATTAATTTATCCCAACCATTTTAAGTCAAGCTGAAGTATAAATTAATATTCTTCGTAAGTGAAATATTAATTTTGAAGCTGGCAATGTAAAAGCTATTATCACATATTTCAAAGTGTTCAGTATCCGTTTTATAGCTTTCACGACAAAGTTACTAATCCTGGGTTTTATTAAAAGCATAAGTATAAATTTAAAACTGTTTCACATTTAAATTCTTAACGTTTACCAAAGATAGTGAGATGAAGGCGTTTTTTATAATTGTATTTATTTTTAATTCACAATTTTCTTGTTATACTTGTGTAGATTTTTTTGTATTTTTCTGGGTATTTGGTTTATTTTTAAATTCTTGTTTTTTATATCTTACTGTAATATGTTGGAACAATGTTCTTTCTCTGTAAGACCCAGAAATGGCATACAAACTTTTTTTTGATACCTTTATATCTTTAAAAATAGGTGTGCATTTAAAAAAAATAGGAAACTGGAATCCTGAATTACACAAGGAATAATGAAGTCCATCAAGCATGGAGACCAATTGAAGTGACGGTTGATAAAAAAAAAATGATCTTATTTTAGTCCAAGAGTATAAAACATACAGAAATCATCTCAACAGAATTATACTGAATACAAAAAACAACTATTATTAAAATTTCTTCTTTGTATGCCATGCTTGTTTTCAAACGTTGTCTATCATCAAGCGTTCAGGCGTTGGCTATCATAGATTTGACAATTTGTTGGAAAGCTTCTCGATCGGTAGCTACATGAAACAATTCTTCGACTGTTCGACCCGTCCAGAGTCTAATATTACGAAGCCAAGAATGCTGTTTTTGCCAATCCATCGCTTTCCTTCTATTTTACCCTGGATAATTAATCGGATTTATGCCCCCTCATCATATGTCCAAAGTATTCGACTTTTTTTATTTAGACGGATGTTCATCGAAAGACTTCTATTACATAGTACAGAACGCCAACTAGTGAATCTTTTACGTATCAGTTCTATTCTGGTTGAGATTTCTTCTCGCTTTCAACTCTACAGTGCATCCAGCTACCCAAAGACCTAAAGTGTTGTACTCTGTCCAGAATTTAACCATCAAATTTTAAATTTGGATACTCGATATTAATTTTACCGACAACCATCCACTTCGTTTTCTTTGTGTTAACACTTGAACCCTTTTTCTTGCATGCATTGTTTACTGCATTTAATATTGTTTGAAGGTCTTCGAGGCTTTCTGCCATTATAGCAGTATCATCAGCGTACCTAATGTTGTTAATTACTTCTCCACCAATTTTAACACCTTCATGGCGATATTTCAGCGCTTCTTCAAAGACAGCTTCCGAGTAGACATTAAAAAGCATTGGTGAGATAACATATCCCTGCCTAACACCACGTTTAATAGGAACTTTTTCTGAAACCTCTTGTTTTACTTTTACTATAGCAGTCTGGTTATAGTAAAGGATTTTAAACAGTCTTACATCATATGAGTCAAGACCAATTAGATCTAAGCATTGAAACAGTGGTGTATGTGGTACGTTGTCAAAGGCTTTCTCGAAATCGATGAAACATACGTAAATGTTTTTACGAAATTCAACACTCTTTTGCAAAAGTGTTTGCATGCAGAACAACGCCTTACGGGTACCCATACCACCTCGAAAACCAAACTGCTCATCACTGATTTTGTCCTCACAAAATCGATATACACGATGGTGCAGTATCTTCAAGAATATTTTAAGTGTGTGACTCATCAAACTGATAAGTCGGTAGTCACCACATTCTTTTGAGTTACTCTTTTTCGGGATAGTAACAAATAAGGATTCTAACCAGTCATCTGGTATTTCACCAGTGCTATATATCTTGTTAAATAAGAATGTGATGATCCCAACGCTCTCGTCGTCTAATAATTTTAGCAGTTCTGCAGGTACCTCGTCTGGTCCAGGGGTCTTTCTTCGCTTCGCTTGATCTATTGTTTTTTGTACTTCGGAAACTAGGATCGGTGGGCCTTTGTCCCTGTTTGATGTTGTTTGTTGGTATTCCCTTTGGTCGTTTTTGAATAATTCTTTTAAATAATTTTCCCATTCGGTACAGCGCTCCTCTACCTTACTTAATATTTTTCCTCTAGAGTCTCGGATGATTCTTAGCTTGTAAGTTTTACATGCACCCGTTAATTAATTTAGTTTTTTATGTAAGTGGAAACTGTCATGCTGTTGTTCCAGTTTTTCAATTTCTAGACAAGATTCCTTTAGCCATCGTTCTTTTGCTGCTTTAATTCTTTTCCGTATTTCATTATGAATTTTATTATACTTTTCTCTATTTTTGGTTTTACTTTTTGCTCTTTAAAATAAAGTGTGTGACTTGCTTAGTTTTTTTTTTGGAGTTTAAGTTTCAACAGGCTAAACGTCGACATCGATATTCTACATATTAATAAAATTTTGTTACGTCCAACATATGAAGTAAAAGCGTGGAAAACTATCCTTCTGCAGATCTTCTTTTTAAAGCAGCATGACCCAAAATCGGCAGTTTCCTCTGTCCAACATCTTCTTCTCTCAAACAAAGTGCCAAATTGCAGTTGCAAAAACATTTTGCGCACAGGACCTTCTGCGAAAATGTTTGAATAAAGACTGGCGAATAGCGAGTGTATCTAGTTTGAGTCATAAATCGGAAAGGAGCCAGAAGCGTGTATGACTTGTCTGCTCACCCCTTTTCGATCCCGCACCGATCCGATATTTGGGGCAACATCGGACCAGAGTCGGATCGGATTTCCAATCCGGTTTGGTCTTTTTATGTCTTCTTATGTCCATTAGGTCTAAAATGTCCTGTGTCATCCACTCCTTTTTAGCCTTACATTTTTTTGGTAAATTCTTTTATTAAAACCAACCTAAGGAAAATTTACGAAATCATTTCAGATGCAACAAATTGAAATAAAAACGAAACTAATAACAATTTATTAACTTTAGATAAAAATAAAAAACAATTTCAAAAAGATACTGACATGGCAAATTTTTGCAATGATTATTATGTGAATGCTGGTTTGAACATGGCATTAAAAATAAATGAACCCACCTTTAATGAAGTCTATGGCATTAAAACCTGTTTCAAATGAAAAAATAATTATGCATATTAGTACACTAAAAAAATAATAGTGCACCAGACATAGATCATATATCATCTAGATCATGTTGCTAACATCGCAAGCCAAAGGCCAGGTTTTCTGTGGAAAGCTAGAAAGTTTTTTACTCCTGATCAACTTTTGACGACGTACAAGGCTCAAATCCGACCTCTACTGGAGTATTGCTCGTACATTTGGGGTTCAGCACCAAGGCATTCTCTTCTTCTTCTAGATTCCATTCAATTGATTCCATTCGGTTGATTAACAGCTCAATTCTCACAAAAACCCTTTACCCACTAGAACATAGAAGAAGAGTTGCAGACCAGACATTATTCTACAGATATTTCCATGGCAGATGCTCCAAGGAAATAAAAACTGTTATACCACCACTGGCCACATTCAGCCGAAGAACTCGGAACGCTGATCAGTCTTACCCATTTACTCTCAAGATTGACACTACAAGAACCAATCTCCATCAAAATTCCTTCTTTTACAGGGCTGCGACAGAATGGAACAAGCTTACAAAATTAGTTTTTTCAGAGAACTATGACCTGCAACTTTTTAAAAAGCGAGTTCACAATCATCTCCTTTCTATAATCTCTCCCCCTTTTAACAGTCGCAGTGCGGGCCGGCCGCGGCCCACACGATAGGTCTATTTTTTTTGCGACCATTTTCAGTAAAAAAAAAAAAAAGATTAATAAAAAAATACCACAAATTTATTTTAGATTCTTTTGTTTACATTATGAACCAAATTTTTCTCACAGGCAAAGTAACATCCCAATTTAACATATCTGTTGTAATATCTATTCATAAAAAGGGCTTAAAAATATTTTAAAATTGTCTGGTTTTTTGATTTTCTAACTTTAGTAAATGTATTAAACGGCAATTCATTTAAATTTATAAAAGATATAAGCAAAAATGATGCTTTATTTAAATTCGTAAACAATATAAAAAAGTCTTGACAATAATGAGAAAGCAATTGCTGTTTTCTTAGATCTCGAATGGCTTTTGATACCGTACCTCATAAAAAACTTATTGACACACTTGAGCATTATGGTGTCAGAGGTATGGTATTGGATATACTATTTAAGTAATAGAAAACAAATAACTAAAATTGGAAATGTCAAAAGTAACTTGTCACAACTCTTGCAACAAAAATTTATAACATCCTACCAAATAAAATTTAAGTCATTACTAAATACAAACATATTGTTTATAAATGCAAACATTTTATTCATATAAATAGTAACCACATACATGCTCTAAACTAAAGGGGAGAGTAGGTTGCGGTATTTTCTCAGAAGACCCCTCACTTAGTCTGTCGTTTCGTTTGCCTGACTACTATAGTGTGTATCAAGCTGAAATTACCGAGGCAGCTGTCTGGATACTCCGCAACGAACAAAATTACAGCGAAATATTCATTCTTTGCGACAGCCAGGCTGCTATCAAATCACTGATCTCAGTCTACTTGACCTTTAGAGCAACACCAAATATGACACCTCAAACCAACATAAGAGGCTGAAGAAATTAACAGGCAACAACAGACAAAAAAGAGCAATCATCAATCATAACAATGAAGGAATACTTATACATACATACATAAAGTCACGCCTTTTTCCCATAGGGGTAGGCAGAGACCACTTCCTTCCACTTGCTACGGTTCGTACACTCGTCTTTCGCTTCTTCTACTTTCATCAGTGCTTTTATACATGCTCGTCGGCTGTTGGTACTCTTGACCTGGCCTTTCTTCAATTTCTATCTGATCGATATATGTTCGCCGAAGTCGACCTTTTCCGACCTGCCAATTTGCACTCGCGTTAAAAAAATGTTTCGACAATCTTTAATATATCCTCTCTACGTATCCAAACCATCTAGGCATTATTTTATTTATCTTTGCAGTCACATCTTATTTCACACTACAGCGTTCTCTTATAGGTACCACTATTCTACAATTTATCCAACCCAGTCACCCGGCTATACTTCTCAGCATGCATGCTTCTGCCCAACGTTCACCTTCATACACCTATATGCACAGCTAGACGTGCCTTTTTTAAAACGTTCTGGCTGCTTATAAAGTTTTATAAGGCCCGCTCTAAATGAGCTGGAAACCAAGTTTAGAGTTCACATTGTCTGGGTACCTGGACACAGAGACATACCAGGCAACTGTAAGGTGGACGAGCTAGCAAGAGAGGGCACCACCCTCCCAGCTGTATCTGTCTCATCTCAACAAGGAGTACCGATTCCAAATTGCCGGCTCCTCCTGCACAGCAAAGTAGTTCAAAAAGCCAACTTGAGGTAGAAAAATGAACCCACATGCACATCATTAAACAAATCTGGCCTAAACTAGATCTACGTCGAACTAATGATGTTTTAACTCTATCCAGGGAGTCCATTGGAAATGCGATCACGACCATAACAGGACACTGGTCAGGTGGAACCCATGCACGGCACATGGGAAACGCAGAGCTTCGACACGACTTCTGTAGAAACTGTCACGATGAGGAAGAGGAGGAAACAATGGTACATCTTCTTTGTCACTGCCAAGTCTTTGGCAGAAAACGGCTTTCTATATTAGGGCAACCAAACTTTGATGACTTATCTGATCTCAACTCAGTTAGCATCAAAGACTTTAGACTATTACACTATTAAAAGTTCCAACTGGTTCTAACGGTAGAGGGGGAAGGCACCGCCGTTTATCACGGTATTACAACGGGCCAAAAGGCTTAATGGGTTCCCTCTAAACCGCTGTTTTAACATAACGTAACCACATACATAAAATGTTGTAAAAAGGTTACTGATTTATTTAACAACTAGCTATCTTACTGATGCATTCACTATCATAATTAGGTACTATCTCTATTTATTATCAGGATTATTGCAATTTATTTTTATTTTTTTTATTGTTACACTAATCCACATATATCAATACTTTTCATTACTAATAATATATTTGCCATTATTGCACACACAGGTGTTAACTCACTAGGTGCATACTTTTAAAAATGTACTGATGGACTTGCTATTACCACATTATTGCTTATTTCAAAACCAGCCAGTCCAAATAACTTTTGATTTTGCGTAAATGTAAGAAAAACAAAAAACACACCGAGGAGGTTTAACAAGGTTATTCTACTGTTTCCAAGTGGCACCCCTTTAATATCCACTTTAAAATGTCAAATAGCAACCACTACCTTGCGATACATTTAATGAAAACCCTAGAAAAATCAGCAAATCAGCCATATAAACAACAATTTATTCTATAGATTTATTTTGCAGATAACATTAAACATAGCTAAATTACAAACAGAAACTAAAATGAAGTTAATTACATACAGTTTCTTAAATGTACTTACAGAACACTGGGATTATCTCTTTTTTATTACAAACGGATCCAGTTTTATCCAAATTTCCGTACTAACTTTATGATGGTCTGGTGGCCTATATTTCAGGATGCCTTTTTTTAAAAACTCGAGCTGTTCCTTGATCGCACTTGTTTTGATGACCGTAAATAAATATTATTTTTACTTGTTCTTGAAGTAGTACAGTAATTGGGTATTTTTACTCAGAAAGTTTTCCGGGAGTTTTGAAAATTGGCAATTTTAAAGATTTTGACGTGCTCTTATCGAATTTCAACTTTGCCACCTCGTATCTTAGCCGCTTGCGCCGCCATTTTTCCAAAAAGCAGTTTTTTGATAATAACTCCTTTCCGACGCATTTTACAGAAAAAACATATCCATACAAAATAATTGTAGAGAAAATTTTCTACAATTTATGTCATATTTTTTTTTTCTAAAATCAATAGTTTCGGCGAAAGATCGCCGTAAAGTGTAGTTCAACACACGTTTCGGCAGAAATACTCATTTCCACACCACCATGAGGTAGAGAAAGCGGCTCGTTTTTTATCGTGGTATCCTCAGTAAGCCTAATCCACATTAGACTCACTATTTCCAAATTTAGTTCAATCTCCGTCGCTTCATTGTTGTTGACGGACCAGGTGTTGTGCTTTCATCGTCTTCAGTACTGATTGAAATATCAAAGACGAAAGTTTCTTCTGCATCATCGGCGATGGGATCATCAGTTACATCGCGTTCCTCTTCGTTCTCGATTTCGTCGTTTATTTCCTCTTAGAGTCCGTTTCTTCTTCTTCTTCACTGCTATCTTTTGATGGAAATTGCGAATTATCCTAAAAACCACCACAGTTCGTGCACAAAACGGAGCACTTTAGCCCTGCCGTTCTGCATCCGCAAACTTTTTGACAACCTTTTTTGCATTTGCAAGAAATAAGTTTTAGCAATCTTTCCAGAGCAAGGGGCTCGAATGTAGTAACAGGAATGAGCCCGTTCTTGTCTTTTTTCCATCACCATTGTTATACATTTTGTTCGTTCTCATACCACTGCTGAACCTGGTGATAAGTTCGAAACGAATGTTTTGCTGCTGCTTCTGTTGTTGGTAGCGACGCAATATTAAATTTACTTTTATATGCTGATGCTGGGAAGCATGCATATCTATAATTATTTAAAGACGTACTTTTACGACTTTTTACATCACTGTAACTGTATAACTCGATGGGAAAACGTTCTACAGCTTTAGCAATGACTTCTGGATCAGCATTTGGATTTTTAAATACTTCGATAACCTCGTTTAAATCGGGGTTTTTTCGAAGTACTCAAATAATCTTTTATACCTGCGGAGACAGACCATAGTCAGCCGGGTTTTTAATTTACAGTACAATATTTACCCTTAGTATAATTTTTATATTTTACAATTCACAAATATGAGCAGTTTAAATTAAATATTATGCGTTAGCGTGGATGTATAATGGTTTACGGTATAATGTTTATGACATACATTTTAGGAAATTTTCTCTATAATTATTTTGTATGAATATGTTTTTCCTGTAAAAGAAAAGGAGTTATTATCAAAAAACTGCTTTTAGGCGCCATTTTTTTAATATGGTGGTGCGAGTGGCAAAGATACGAAGTGGCAAAGCTGAAATTTGGAAAAAGCACGTCAAAATCTATAAAAATGCCAATTTTCAAAACTCCCGGAAAACTTTCCAGGTAACCTCTATCTTTTCAACCAAATGACTGTACTAAAGAAAATACACCATTTTAAAATATCTCAAGATGCTACAGCTACAAATAATGGCTAATTTAACGTCACGAATATCTAACTAAAAAAACTATTAATATTTTTAAAACAAAGAAACAAAATGACAAAAAAATGTCAAAAAAGGTGACATGTATTCAAAAGTATGGTAATTGATCCCTAATAAGACATTTACTTATCCAATGTATCAAAAGGTAGGGGTTAAATAAGTGGGTGTTAAAAGGGTGCCACTTGGAAACAGCAGAATAACATTTTTAAACTTCCCCCTTGATTTAAAATTCGACGTGTTTTTGTTTTTCCTACATTCACGCAAAATCAAAAATTATTTGCACTGGCTGGTTTTAAAATAAAAGCACTGAATAATTGTATAACAACATGTTAATTATTTTTGGATAAATTGAATTGAAATATTATCATACTGCAGTACTATTAATGAAGAACATTTGTTAAATTATGTAATAAAGAAATTTGATGTGTATTTTGTAACAGCTTAGTGAAACTCCAAATAAAATACTGATGATCCACACTGTCTTTTTAAAAACATCGATATTTCAGTGAACTTTGCGTTTGCACCCCAACGAGACTAAAATATAAAATGAAAAATGCCCCATACAAAAATATAGAACATATTTCAAAGCGGATACATTCGAGTATTTAACGGAACATTAAATATAGTTTTGAATATCTATACGAACGCTGTAGGCCACTTTGCATTAGGCAAATGATGCGAAAAAAGGACATAAAATCTACCAAAGTATCTTGTTTTAAACAAGGTCGTCACAAAAAATGCCTATGGGGGTATTTCAAATAAAAAAAATTGGAATACATAATATTTGTTTAAAAACTAAACAATTACATGAAATAAATACACTGCTTAAAATTATTAGGAGAACACATATTTACGTCTTAATAACTTCATTAATTTTAACAATATAAAAATCTAATAATTTACATTTTGTTCAAATATAAATTCGCAACAACATTTTACCTATCACTTTTAAAATGACAATACGATTACCAATTCAACGAAACTATTATAATGAAGCAATCAATAAAAATTTTATTTTAGAAATGTAGTGTGCTTTGGAATAGTAAACGATTTTGACAGTTTATCATAAATTGTTCAGTTTGACAGTAAAATTTAAAAAAAAAGGTAGAAGTCATTCGTATTATTGCTTCCATCGATAATGGTACGAGTATTCAAAAAGTTGCAAGAAATTTTAATGTCAGCCCAGAAATCTGGAGTATATAATTTAACGTGTGGAGATTGTTCCAAAGAAGATGTGGTTACAAAGATAGATAAAGGAATACTAAGATCGTTTGGACACGTAGAAAGGATGGATGAAGGAAGATTGACGAAACAAATTTATAAGGCGAGTGTGAATGGACGGAAGTCGGTAGAGGTCGACCTCGGCGAATATATCCCAATCAGATCAACATTGTTTTGAAGAAAGGCCAGGTCAAGAATAATAACAACCGACGAGCATGTATGAGAGCCCTGATGTAAATAGAGGAAGCAAAAGATATGTGTAATAACCGTAGCAAGTGGAAGGAAGTGATCTCTGCCTACCCTTACGGGAAAAAGGCGTGACTATATGAATGTATGTATGTAGATTGTCCACATGTTTATATAGGCCAAACAGGCCAAACTTTTAAAAAATAAATACAAAAACATAAAGGCATTTTCATAAATGGTAAAACTAACTCAACGTTTGCCAATTACTTATAAACAGAAAAACATAGCTTCACCAATGATTTTGAAATTTTTCATTTAAAAAAGAAAGGACAAAAGTAAAATTTGTAAGAAAGTCTTAAAATTAATAAACGCAAAATATCACCATTTCTGTTGAATGACCAGATAGAGTTGAATAATTTCCCAGTATTAAATTTATTTTACAATAATAATGACCAGGTAAACTTCCGTTCATATTAATCCTTCCAAGAAAACCAAAGTAGAAACTTTTCTTACCTGACATTCTTGCATATATATTTGATAAGTTTGCAATAGTAGTTAGTTTAATACTACACCTGATGAAGCTATAGTATAGCGAAACACGTGTTGTAGTCTGTAACTCTCAGTTAGGGAAAATCTTGTAGTGTTATACAATAATTTAGTGGTCAGCCCTTCCGCCATCCATCTTGTATGGAATCGCTATTTAAAAACTGGAGGATATAAAAGACGCATGGGACAAGATCGTAAGAGAAAAACAAACCGAATTCAGAACATATTTTTAGTCCTATCTTTCTTACATTCCCGCACATCCACAGCCAAAATCATTAAATAAGCCTTGTAACAACTCATAACGTGGAGATATCCGACCAAAATGTATGGAATAGATTTAAAAAAGCCAACCTAAGACCAAGAAGACCTGTGCAAACACCTGTTTTAACTCTGCGTCACAAAAGGTATCATTACAATTTTTCTCTTGAACATGTCGCATGCCAACAATACAGGAAGTAGGAAGATTTGGTGGTGGATCTGTAATGGTTTGTGGTGGAATTATTCTTGATGAAATAACAGATGTCGTGATAGTTCTACGAAGATTAAACGCTCAACGATACATCGATCTCGTCGCAGAAGGTCATGTTATGCCAGCCGCCTATGGTATAGGCCCAAATTTTATTTTTATGCAAGATAACGCAAGGCCGCATACTGCGACCATCACCTTAAACTTCCTTCGACACCACGAAATCCAAACCATGGATTGGCCACCATTAGGCCCTGATCTAAATCCCATTGAGGGCAAATGGCCCGACGAATGGTGCAATTCTATCCTTGTGCCTAGGTTAGGTTAGATATCATGTGAGTGGGGCGTGGTCACCTCTCCACTTGACCTTTAGTAGGTCTATTGTGGCTCACCCCTAGAGGTAACAGTTCACGGCACAATCCAGCCCTTCTCACGAATTTTATGGTTGTATAGGGTAAGATTTTTTTGAAATCGGTAGGTTCTAGGTTGGTGTAACCAAATAAGTTGAATCGTTGTGCCTATCTTTAAAAAAGAGTTACCACTGGAATGCGGCAACTACAGAACAATCGCCCTGATTTCTCATACTAGCAGAATACTCCTAACCATCATCAATGAGCACCTTAAACCCCCTCTTCTTTTGCAGATATCATATGTATAAACAGGCTTTATCCCCAGAAAAGGGGCTACAGAACAGATTCTAAATCTTCGACAAATCATAGAGAAATCGAGAAAATCTATTCCGTGACTACTCTAAGCATTTGACTAGGTAAAATGGAATAAGCTCATCTTACTAGAAATGGGCACCACGCCTCACCTCATATATTTTGTCAAACGACAAAGCTAAAATCAGAGCTGGTAAAAGACACACACGAACCAAATTTTATTAATAATTTTAATCTAGACAGGTTGGATGTATGCTGGCTCCAGTTTATTTCTTGTAGTTTCCTTGAGTTTACATGGTTAACTTAAAATGGATTTATTAAATTTCTTTTGTTTTTGCCAATTTATTCAAACAAAACGTGCATCCTTAACATAAGCGTTACTAGATATCTATATTTTTAAAATAAATAAAATTATAAAGACGTAAATAAGTGTTCCTCTAATTATTTTGAGCAGTGTATTTTTATTTAAATTAAAAACATAATTTAAAAAAAAACTAAAAAAATAAATATTTCGATTTTGTAATTTAAAAAAGGTCAACGGGTTTTCACGCATATAAATTATTGCTCCCAAAACACAGCTATGAGAACGGTAAAGATTTCAAATTGGTAAATGTGGTTTTCGCACAGGATCTATATAAGCATTAACATATATGTGCCATAACCACACTAACCACTTAAAACTTAAGATTTCTCTTTGAAATCAAAAAGTGTTTTATGACTGCCAAAGTTTAAACAATCCTCTGAGACTCTATTTACATAGTAATTTGACAGGATGTTTTAATATGAATACAACTATAGTAGGTTCTCTTACACATTGCTCCTCCAGATTTATTAACTTATTTGTCATTTGCTAACAGGGATTCTAAATATTAAAACTTTGAATTTTATTTAAAAACATGTTTATTATGTATTCATTTAAACATATTAAGTACTTGTATACTTCGGCACGGATTTGATAGATTGTTCATAATAAAAAATAAAAAATGATTATTGTCCATTATTATTTTTTTAATAATACATACATACATACATATAGTCACGCCTTTTTCTCGTAGGGGTAGGCAAAGACCACTTCCTTCCACTTGCTACGGTTCTTACACACATCTTTTGCTTCCTCTACTTTCATCAGTTCTCTCACCCATGCTTGTCGGTTGTTGGTACTCTTGACCTGGCCTTTTTTCAAAACAATGTTGATCTGATCGAGATATGTTCGCCGAGGTCAACCTCTACCGACTTGTCCATTCACACTTGCCTTATAAATTTGTTTCGTCAATCTTCCTTCATCCATCGTTTCTACGTGTCCAAACCAGCATTCCTTTATCTATTTTTGTAATCACATCTTCTTTTACACCACAGCGTTCTCTTATTAGACCAGGGTGGATAATTTTAAAAATGGTAAAAAGTGAAAAAAAATAACAGTAGGATGAAACCCGTCAAAAAAGGACGAGAATATAACAAAAATGAAAGGAAAAATAATTTACAGTTGAACTGAGGTCGGGAAGTGGAAGGGGTGAGTTTTTAAGGTTAAAAAACGGTGTATCTCAATTTCCGGCAAAACTACAAGTCCTATTAAAAAAAAATTAAATAACAAAGTTGTAGGTAATAAAGAGAACTACAACTTTCGTAATTACACTTTTTTCACATAACCTCAAAATTTATGTGAAAAATTCAAATAATCAAGTTTTTGGTTTTTTATTTTTATCTTATGCAAAAAAATTTTTTTTTTCACGAAATTTGGTGAAAACTTATCTTTTTATGTCTTAAAGACACTGTAATTTTTACATTAATGAACAAAAAAATTACAAATCCATAAATCATAAAGATTGCAAGAAACTTGCGAAAATAGTTGTTCAAAATATTAAAGATAGGATTTAAAGGGGGGATTTCAATTAAAAAATGTGATTGCTGCAATTTTTTCTAGTCAAAAAGTTGATTTATGATATTCTAATTACATTTATGTCATAGAAAATCTCATAATATATGAATAGAAATGTAAATCGTACTATTGAATTTAGATACTTTATACTGTTTATTATTATTCATAATAATATTTTAAAATGCAATAATCTTCTTATTTATAAATCTTATCTTGAACCCTAATCACTTATCCATTACTTTGTGTCTCTTCGGTGGCATTTCTTCATCGTTAGATTCGACAAACCTTCCCGATTCTAGTAGATCTTCGAAATCTTCAAGACCATCACCGTCTTCGTATCCAATATTATTTTTAGTCTGAATTGGTCCTTCATCCACAATTTCATCTGAATCACTAACTTCCTCATAGGTTTTTTCTTCCACATTGGTGCATTTTTCAGAACCATGACAATTTGAGAATAAATTTGTGCATTTTAAGCCATGTTTTCGGCAGCCACATTTTAAACTGTTACATCCAGTTTCACAGCTGCAGCAAATAGTTTATAGGCATCTATGCACATAATTTAAAGAATATTCTACAACTTTCTCAAAATATTGTAGATGTCTTATTAAATATTAACTTATTTGGTTGTTAATTATAGTAGTATATTTCGATTTGTATTTTTTTGTTTATCAATGCAACATAGAATCTTACGTTTTTCAAATAACTAAAGTGTAAATTTTACTAAATAGCTCAAAATTGTACATGGTGATTAAAAAAAAATTTCGAATTCGAGTTTTTTTCTTTTTTTTGCATTTTCTGAGAACATTTACCGTAGTAATGTATATATTTTTTTACATTATCAGAAAGAAGAGATTTCAACGAACAAAAAACTCCCCGACTTTTTTTAAAAAGCTGATATTTTGACGCGAGAATTTTCAATTAAAAATTAGGGTGTTTTTTCGATATTAAGTCAAAATAAGGTGAAAAAATGAATATTTTAAATCAAAAAAATTACAGTGTCTTTAAGACATAAAAAGATAAGTTTTCACCAAATTTCGTGAAAAAAAAAATTGTTTTGCATAAGATAAAAATAAAAAACCAAAAACTTGATTATTTGAATTTTTCACATAAATTTTAAGGTTATGTAAAAAAAGTGTAATTACGAAAGTTGTAGGTCTCTTTATTACCTACAACTTAGTTTTTTAATTTTTTTTTAATAGTAGTTTTGTAGGAAATTGAGATACACAGTTTTTTAAACTTAAAAACTCACCCCCTTCCACTTCCCGACCTCAGATCGCCCGTAAATTATTTTTCCTTTCATTTTTGTTATATTCTTGTCCTTTTTTGACGGGTTTCATCCTACTATTACTTTTTTTTGGTTTCAAAAATTATCGACCCTGGTCTATATCTCACTATTCTTTACATTATCCAACCGAGTCACTCCGGCTATACTTCTCAGACTACTAATCTCCGCAGCATTAATCCTAATTTTATGCTTCTTCGGCTTAACCGAACATTCACTACCATACATACATAAGTGTAGGAATCAACATATCTCTATACACAGCCAGACGTGCCTTTTTTAACACTTTCTGGCTGCTCATAAACCTATACAGTGCCCCATTTATTTGTTTTCCTGCCAACACCCTTCGCTCAATGTCACTGTCATACATTCCATCTCTCGTAAACTTTGAACCCAAGTACACAAATTCTTTACTTTTTTCACTCTTTCTCCCTTAGTCAAAAATTTACAGTTTGTTATGTTTTCTTCTCTTTCAAAAACAATTACTTTTGTTTTGCTTACATTTATTTACATTGTTAATTATGTACTAAAATACGAGTATATTATTCTTATGACAGTAAAAAAACAAGAAATATATTTTGCATATTTATTATTCCCTTTTGAAAATCAGTTTGTTCCGACATAGAATTCAAACGTTTCCTGGAATTTGATTTAAATATATTCCTGAAATTGAATGATTACTGTGTATTGTTAAGGGAAATTCTTTAGATTTATTTATCAAAATATTTTAAACTTTTTTTGTTTTACTGATAAACGATTCAAAGGAAAAAATGTTTTTAATTCACAATAAATGGTAAAATGATAAAATATCTTTTGCTTTATTAATTGATTTTGAATAAGTGCTTGGTAGTTTTAAATATTTAGTATTTCATTAAATTAAATTTATATTTAGAATAATTTAAATAAACAATTTTGTACAATAATGAGTCTAGTAAAAATGTTATACAGTGTGTACATAAAGTAACGTAAGTCGATTAGAAGTATACAAGGTGCACCGTAACTTTAATATAACTAAATGACATAATTTTTTAAATAGTACACCCTGTATATATTTTTAGTCTTCTATAATCTATTAAATTAAAAATACAACCGCCAAGACCGCATACTAACTTTATTTACTTTACAGTTATTGAAAAAAATATGTTACGGGAACATTTTTATTATCAAAATAATTAACAGGAACAAATAACTTATTATTCTCATTTAATTAGATGTTCAAATTGTCTTACTTATTTTATTTGACAGTATCTAAGTCTATTATAAAAAGCTAATATGGTATTACGCAATTGCTGATTTGTTATTGTTACCAGTATTCTATTTCTCAGTTTATCCCGATTATCAGGTTTTGTCTTGCACACAATTTTAGATATCCCTAGAGAAAATAGCCTGAAGGCAATAAATCGGGAGATCTGGCTGGCCACTCAGTTGTGTCCCTTCTACCAATCCCCTTATCTTGGAAAACTACATTTAAGTAATTTTGAACAGCAACACTAAATTGTGGTGATGCACTAACTATCCTGCTAAAACCAAATGTCATTAAAATTGTTACCCACTGCATTTTTTACTGTAGGAACTATTTGATTTCTTAACAAATCTAAATACTTTGGTTCCTTTAGTTTGCCTTCTAAATTGCCTTTTAAAGGTTTTTGTGTTTTATGTCCCCGCATCCATCTAGGATTTGTATCATTCCAATATCTACAGTTGTGGCGATTAACTGCGTCATTTAACATAAACGTGGCTTGTAAAATGAGTATCTGTATCTACCTTTTGCATTATAGTTTTACAAAATTTCATTCTGCGGTCATAATCATCCATAGATAATTTTTGCAATAGCGTTACTTTAAAAGGATAAAATTTATTCTTCTTAATAATGTTAGAGACGAATCTAACACTAACATCATGTTCTAATGCAGTTTTCTAAATGAATGTAAAAAGATTTTCTACAAAACTTAACATAACGTCCAAAAATTTTTCATCATTAGTTACGGTCTTTGGTCGGCCAGTTTTGGGGCGATTTTTAGTTAAACCCACTTCTTCAAAAAGTTTTACAATCCTCCAAACTGCAGTTTTGGTAATTTGGTTGTGATTTGTATACTTATCATTAAATAAGTAAGCTACCTCATTAAAAATTCTTTTACGATCACCGTAACCTCTCATCATAAGATTTATTATTCTTTCCTGTTCGGTAAATATACTTAAATTTTAAAAGTAACTTATTTCAATAAACACCTTTCACTAATGACAATAAGAAATAATGCATGACATTTAAAAACAATTGCTGGCAAAAAAATTTACTAATTTTGTAACATAAATTTTTTTGAAATAATGTTAGTTTCAAACCACTGTAACTTTAGAACTATTAAAGGTAGAATTAAGCGGTCTTAAAGGTTGTATTTTTAATTTAATAGATTACAATAACAGGATAACAGTTAAAATGCTGAAGGCTGGACAAAACGTGGCAGCTAGTCTACTGTACCGCCTTTTTAACCTTTGTTGGAAAAGTAGTAGCGTACTAGATGACTGGTGCAAGGCCGTTATAGTGCCGCTTTACAAGGGAAAAGGTTCGCAAGAAGGACTGTAAGAACTACCAAGGTATTAGTTTACTCAGCATAGTCGGCAAACTGTATGTATAGATATTAATTAAAAGAGTAACGAATGAAACTGAAAAGATAATATGGAATGTGCAAGCAGGATGTAGAAAAGGAAGGAGATGTATGGATCAGGTATTTTCATTACAAGGTTTAGTTGAAATTTCCTGGCTAAAAGTCAAAAGGTCTATTGCGCTTTAATAGACTTGAAAAAGTCCTGTGACAGAGTGATGAGGAGTGAATTGTGGTCGACATTGTCCATGTATGGGGTAAGCAGTAGTTTAATACGAGCACTGAAATCACTTTATGAGGATTCCACTGCTTGTGTCAGGATAAACGGAGCTTACACGGACTGGTTTAACATCGAAAAAGGTGTGAGACAGGGATGTGTGGCTTCGTTATAACTGTTTAACTTATACATGGACGATTGTTTAAAAGATTTGAAAGAGAGTACGTATGGATTGAAAATGAATGATTTAATCGTTTAATGCCTTCTTTACGCCGATGATCAAGTCATATTAGCGTCATCTGAAGAGGAGTTGCAGGCGATGGTTAATATTATGCATGATGCCTTAAAAATCAAAGTGATAAAAACAAATGTAAACAAAAGGAAAGTAATGGTTTTTGAAAGAGAAGAAAGCATAACAAACTGTAAAGTTTTAATTGAGGGAGAACGAGTGGAACAAGTAAATGAACTTGTGTACTTGATTCAAAGTTTACGAGAGATGAAAAGTATGACAGTGACATTAAGCAAAGGGTGTTGGCAGGAAAACAGATGAATTAGGCACTGCATTGCTTTATGAACAGCCAGAAAGTGTAAAAAATAGCACGTCTGGCTGTGCATAGAGGTGTGTTGGTTCCAACACTTATGTATAGTATGTAGTATGTAGAGGAAGCAAAAGTTGTGTGTAAGATCCGTAGCGGAAGTGGAAGAAAGTGGTCTCTGCTTACCCCTACGGGAAAAAGGCGTGACTATATATATATATATATATATATATACTACTACTAGTACTATATAAAAAATTATGTTGATAAAGTTATTTTGTACTAACGATGCACCCTGTATGTATGTTTTTAATCTACTTGTGCAGATGGCCTGGATTATTTGAAAAAACTTTTATACATTTTTTTTGCGAACCCAACAGAAATCGAAATTTTAGTAAGTTACGTTACTTTATGTACACACTGTGTTTCTAATAAACTGAAGACTAGTAATAATAAAAAGTTAAAAAATGTTATTTTATGCAAGCATGGAAATTCTTAAATCTGAATTTTTTTCGAAGTAAAATGACTGAAAGTGAAAGGGTTTAAATAAAAGGGAGCTCTGGGGAAAATAGCAGAAAACGAGGAAAATACATTGAAGATACGTCTGAAGCCCTTGAGCCATCATCGGCACATGAATATTCATCGACTAAATGTCATTTTAGGGTAGCAGTCAGTATTTAAAATATCCATAATCTCTAATCATATTCTATCTCGGATTTCACAATTTATCCCTTCTTTTGGGTCTTAAGATATCACTTTTAAAATCTGCATTTACATGAACTGATTGTAGATTTTATTAGCCAGTGTTGGCTGAAGATAAAGTATGTGTATAAAATTACAGTCAAGCGTGCCTTTATTTGCGTGAAAATATTAATTAAAAGACTGACTTTTATTATTATAAACAAATTTATCTCTTGCTCATATTTAATAATGTACATTTAAGCTGCAAAATAACAATAATTTTTTAACAATAAATTTTTTATAAGTGGTAATAGCATTTTTAAATTTTTTTGTTTTGGCAAGTATAAAAAAATTATTAAAAATTAAAAATAATTTGTAAAATAATTAATTAATATAATTATTTGTTTCTTAAAGCAGAACTATGTAAAAGACTGAGTATAGTTCTTTCAAAATCAGTTTATAAATATATAAAAAACATCCCATTCAAAGCCATAAAATCTTTAAAAAAAACCGACCAGTGGTGTATTAATTTTATTTTTAAATTGGATATATTTTCTAAAATTATTTAATTGTTTATTGAACACCGTGAGTGTCGAACCACGTTTCATCTAAATAAACGTTATTTCCATTACTTTCTCCATAACTTAAGATCTGACTTAAATAATTTTGACGAAGTGCCACAATACGAAACGATTCCATAATACAAATTCGACTATTTAACTTTTTATGTTTAAAACCACATTTTATGAAAATTTCTAATGAATTATATTTAAAATCGTTAAAATCTTACAATTTGTTAAATATAATTTCTAATGTTGGGACTTGTTTTTCTTTGTACGTATTGTAAACAACGCCTCGTTTAATTACTAAAATAAATTGTGGAATAAGTAATTTTCGTTAAGTTGCATATTCTTTTAATTATTTCATGTTGGGTTGAATTGACATTTTCAGCTTTTAAGTATGAATATATATATTTAAAATTACTTGTTAAACTTGAATATCCAAATCTCATTTTTTAGATTATCAAAACTGTTTCTCATTTTCATTATTAATAATTAAAATTGCATTATAAAGATGTATTTCATCATACATTTAGATATTATCATTACTTTGAATTATATTATTATCCGGAATGTTCATTATTTATGTGAATATTATTTTGTCGGCGTCTACACTCTCCTGTTATACTGTCCCTGCATGGTCCATATATTGCTCTTAATATTTTTTTTTGCAGACTAACAGCTTATCGATTTCGCGTTTGTTTAGAATCCATGTCTTGCTACCATATGCTGTAACAGGTCGTATTAAGGTCTTATAAGTACATCCTTACCTTAGTTCCCCTTGTAGGTAGTTTGGATCTAAAGAATGAAGGTAGTGCATAAAAGGCTCTGTTTGCCGATGCAATACGAGCAGCTACGTCTTTTTCATTTCTTCCTGCCCGATGCTAGCATGCTAGTGTACAGGTATCAAACCTGGGGCCGCATGATAACGCATGATAATGGATACCAAGTAATAAAAATGAGACAAGGCGAACAGAAATCCTGCGGTTTGCCAAAACAAGCGGAGTGGAATTCTGATTCCCTAAAAACACAGCGGTAGTCGTAGAGGATCAAAAGATCTAGGTGACATAGGTGCCTATACCAATGGCTTAACCGCAAGATTGTAACGTAACGTAAAATAAAAGCTTGTCCCGTCTTTTCCGCTCTTGACATAGATACCAATTATTTAAAAAACATGTTAGCTTTTTATCATAATTAACAGTTTATTGACCGATTTTAAATTATTTTTGAGAGACCTCTCCTGATTGCCTTGCGTAAATAAAAATATAAAAAAGGTATTATCTCACCAAAGAGCCAGTTACTATATTTTTTAAGCACGTTTCATCTGATTTTACCCCAACACCGGCAGAAAAAAAAATAAAACATTCCATCTCGGCGACGATTTTTTAACGGGGTCGCCGTAGCTCCTGACTTGTACCTCGGCACGATCATAAATTAAAAACTGTTGTAATATTTTCACGCAAAAACCGTCCAAAATTATCAAGAGGCCATTAAAATACATCAAAAATTAATTTCTTGAAGCGCTTTAGATTAAAAATTAAAAACTTTTCGTTCTAAAAATTAATGGCTAAGAAAACAAAAGATAATTTTACAAATTCAATAAAACGCTTACTGATAAGTGACGGCAACCTACGCGGGCTACTTTTTTAAACTCCACGTTGGCAAAAGGCTAACAGGCCATTAGTTGGAAATTTTAATTAAGCGTTCATTACGATTCTCCACACCAAACATTTTTTTTTAATTTCTTTTACTGATACGAAAGAAAATATGCGGTTTTCGTTTTACCGAGCAATATTTCATTTCATTAAAAGTGGGATAATGTTGGACAAATATTTGGAATAAGTTAAACCTCTTTTTTTGTATTTACTTATATGAGCCGCAAAATCAACATCAATACTACTACTACTACTTCTCAAATCACTTAAAAACGTAGGTGTAAGAGAAACCACAGAAAAGCTGTTTCAACGTTATCTACCACTACTACTACTCCGCTTCTCGAGTTGGACAAAAAAAACTTGAAACTGGTGACGGGACTCCTCACTGGACACTGCCTTTTGAGGTGTCACCTTAAAAAGATGGGCAAAACAAAGAGTTATAGTTGCCGCTACTGCGAGAACTTCGCTAAAACTTTAGAACATTTGCTTTGCGAATGCCCAGCGCTTTTCTGCAAGAAGGGGCCTTTTAAATGCCTTCCGATGTCAGGAACTTAGCTCCCAGAAAACTGATAAACTTTGTGCGAAGTGTCGGAATCCCGGGCCTCGAATATATTAAGGGTTATGCACAAAAGATCTGATATTTCGAAGTGCTTGCGAGACAGCATAGCCTTTACGACCCCACCTACAATCTACTATTACTCCGTGGCTTATGTCGCTCATGGCATCGAGTGGATTTTGGATGCCTATTGTCCTTAAGTGCAGAATCGGGGTTAAAACTCAACAGGAGCAAGTGTTGTCTCATCCAAAGCGGAGTTTTACCACAAATCTTTTCTTCAATACCTGACATAGAGTGCAAAGAGTCAATTATATACCTCGGTGCATGCATCACGAACAAAGGTGGCAGTGAAAAAAAAATCAAAAGAAGGATCGGGATGGCAAGGACAGCGTTAGCCAAACTAATAAAAGTATGGAAAGGTCACAACATAAGTAAAGCCACAAAACAACGCCTCTTGAAATCCCTTATATTCTCAATCGCTATCTACGGCTCCGAGTCATGGTCTATCAATGTGGCATGTGGACGCCGGATCTAAGCTTTCGAAATGACATGCTATAGACGAATGCTTAGAATTCCATGGATTCGGAAAGATGAGTCATCCAGGGGAAAGTTGACGGAAGGCGCTAGAGAGGAAGATCACCAAACAGATATATCGATCAAATAAAATCCTGGACAAACCTCTCCATATAAGAAGTGATGTGGACTGCTTAAGACAGAGAAACCTGGAAAAGTATGACTGTCCCAGGCATACATTCAAGGGGTCACCGACGTCTGGAACCAGACATTGACTGAAGAGAGTTGTCCTTAGGTCTTTGGCAATATTGTCTCTCTATCGGAGTCGTGGGCGGCCTTGGGGTCTTTTGCCCTCTGGTGTTTTCTCCCATATAAGCTTGACAGTGCGATTATCCGGTAGTCTTCTCACATGTCCCGCCCACTGTAATCGTTTGGATTTTATTTATCGGACAATGTCTTCTAGCTCTCTGTTTGTACGAGTTCTGTATCTTCCTGCTGTTGCATCTACGATTAGACCATATATTTTTCTAAATACTCTCCGCTTAAAGACTCTGGCCGTTCTTCACTTGCCACGGCCAGCGTCCAAGTTTCACATCAGTACATCACAATTGGTCTAATTATTGTTTTGTATATGTTTATTTTTGTACGTCTTGATGTTTGCTTTGATTTTAGTAGATTATGAGTTGTATAAAGGCATTTGTTTTTGGCTTGTATTCTACAGTTAACTTCTTCTGTCCCATCAGTGTCTTCTGATAGTGTTGTTCCAAGATATTTTAATTTTTTGACCCGTTGGAAGTTATAATCACCCTTTGTAATGTTTTGACCTACTCTGTCTCTGATCCGGTTATTTCTGGTGAAGTATATATATTTTGTTTTTTCTTCATTAATCTTGAGCCCCATATTTGCAACATATTCTCCAAAGTTGCTAAATGTATTTTTGACATTTAGTCTGCTTTTTCCAATGATATCCACGTCAACGTTATTTGCTAAACAGAAAACAATGCGTGAAAATTGGAAACCACAAGAGTGACTTAAAAAATATAGAATATGGTGTGCCTAGGAGAACCACCCCGGGCCCAATTCTCTTTAATATTTACCTTAACGACTTATTCTCAATTCTAACAATAGGAAAATATTTCACATATGCTGACGACACAGCCATTTTTTATAAGGATATCGACCGTACTCTCCTGAAAAATAAAGTAGAGATAGATTTTAGAAAATGGTTTTCACATAGACTCCTTACGATTAATTTCAGCAAAATATACTACCTATGCTTTTGCGCGCTACGGACCATCTTTTACTTCTTTCAAAGTGTCCAATATTTTTACTATCACGCCTGTAAAACAGATTAAACATTTTGGTATCATTATAGATAATTAACTGAAGCTTCTATTTTAACCTTGGTGCTAATAGAAAAATAAAAACAAGATAGACATGAATAAATAAAGATAAAAATGAGATGTGAAACAGGAGTGTGTACATTTTGTACAAGATTGTAACTTGTATAGAAACGCAAATAATAGCACTAATAAAAATTATTGCAACTACATTAGATATACAGGTGTAATGTAAAATCACTAAAATCACTAGACAAAAAGTATACTGCATTTATAAAAATATACTTGCCATGAATATCGATTACTGTTGTGAATAAATGACATGCATTTCATGATATTTGCTTTATTCGGTTGGAAATTAAAGCTTTTTCATGTTAAAAGAAAATTGCTTTATTAGTATTACAGCATTTATTAACATACATATAAATAGTCACGCCTTTTTCCCGTAGGGGTGGGACCACTTCCTTTCACTTCCGCTACAGTTCTTATACACATCTTTTGCTTCCTCTACATTCTTTCTTCACCCATCCTTTCTACGTATCCAAACCCTCTAAGCATTTCTTTATCTATCTTTGTAACCACATCTTCTTTTACACCACATCGTTCTCTTATCTCACTATTCTTTACTATATCCAACCGAGTCAAAGTGCCTTTTTTGACACTTTCTGGGTGTTGATAAAGCTATGCAGTGCCCCATTCATTTGTTTTCCTGCCAACACCCTTCGCTCAATGTCGCTGTCATACTTTACATCTCTCGTAAACTTTGAACTTCACAGTTTGTCATGCTTTCTTTTCTTTCAAAAACCATTATTTTTGTTTTGCTTACATTTATTTGTATCCCTTTGACTTTCAGGGCATCATGCATAACAATAACCATCGCCTGCAACTCCTCTTCAGATGATGGTAATATGACTTAATCATTGGCGTAAAGAAATAATTTGACGATCAAATCTTTCATTTTCAATCCATACGCGCTCTATTTCAAATCTTTTAAACAATCGTATATGTATAAGTTAAACAGCCATGGCGAAGTCACACATCCCTGTCTCACACCTTTTTTAATGTTAAACCAGTCCGTGTAAGCTCCGTTTATCCTGACACAAGCAGTGGAATCCTCATAAAGTGATTTCAGTGCTCGTATTAAACTACCACTCATCTCATACTAAGATAATGTCGACCACAATTCACTTTTCACCACTCTGTCATAGGCCTTTTCTAAGTCTATAAAAGCGCAATAGACCTTTCGACTTTTAGCCAAGAATTTTCCGACTACACCTCGTACTGAAAAGACCTGATCCATACATCTCTTTCCTCTTCTAAACCTTGCTTGCACATCCCATATCATCTTTTCAGTCTTATTCGCCACTCTTTTAATCAATATCTTTGCATACAGTTTGCCGACTATGTTGAGTAAACTAATACCTCGATAGTTTTTACAGTCCTGCTACGAACCTTTTCCCTTGTAAAGTGGCACGATAACAGCCTTGTACCAGTCGTCTGGTAAGCTACCATTCCTCCAACAAAGGTCAAAAAGGCGGTACAGCAAACTAGTTACCACGCTTTGTCCAGCCTTTAGCATTTCAACTGTTATCCTGTCGTACCCAGCAGTTTTATCCAATTTTATACTGTTCAACACTACCACAATTTCTGTCGTACTTATTTCACTTTTATTACAACTTTCACTTATGTCTCCTAAAAATTCGTACATTGTTTGTGATTTTAAATAATAAAGTACATAATGTTAACTTATTTTAAAAACATTTAAAAGAAATTTGTTGGTTTTGATATAAGGTAAAGTAAACGTAACCCAAATTTCTCGATACAAAAGAGAATATTGCGACACACCAAAGATAAATATATTATTTTCATTAAAGATTCTATACACATACAACCTATGGCGTAAGTGATTCGTCATCGCTTGAACTGAGAGTGTTACCGAAGAATACAAAACAGGTGGGTCAATACTTAAAGCTTTATATACAATGCTTTCATTTCAAAACCAGCCAGTCCAAATAACTTTTGATTTTGCGAAAATGTAAAAAAAACCAAAAACACGTCTAATTTTAAATCAAGGGGGAGGTTTAGAAATGTTATTCTGCCGTTTCCAAGTGGCACCACAAAAACATCTCCCACACCTTCTTTAAAATGTCAAATGGCAGCCCCTACCTTGTGATACATCAAATTTATTTATTTCGTGTCAAAAGCGTCTTTACATCATTAAACGTATAACATACACTAATTAACTATAAATCATATGGTGCAATATGTAAACAAAATAAAAGACATTTTTAAATTATCACAAATAGTAAGCAGAAAAAATAAGCAAAAGGAGAAGAAAAAAATACAGATTACACTTTATCGTACCAAAATCGGGCAACCTTAACGGCGTTTGGGTGATTCATTAAAAATGGGCAATCTCTGAACTGGAGATACTACACACCAAAATATGGCGATTGAGCTTAACATGTCCTATACAAATGTTGCAGGTTTACGAGATACAGGGTTGGAATTTTAATTTGAAATTTCTTAATAATTTTGTGATTTTAAGCAGCATCGTCTTAAAAATTGGCGACTTTATGTTTTTTGGCATAAAAATTACTAATTTTATGCTGAATTTGGCACTATTCATACAGGGCGTTAGTTACCCCTGTTAGGTAAATTACAACATATCTTTTTTGCTAATGAGTTATGGCTAAAATGACTAAAAAATATAAAAGGAAGTTTAATTTTAAATAAAAAGGTACTCCTGTTTATTTTATGTAACTCTATCAGTTTTTAAGTTATTTTCATTTTAAACATTCAGCGTAAAGACTCCTAAGCCACCGTTATTACATTGACTTTTTTTCAAGTAGGCTTGTGTCAGAACTTATCAGTTTTTCTTGTAAAGAAATATTTGAAAATTTTACTGTCACCAAGTAAGAGTATATTATTTGTAGTAAAATAGGAAAATGCCACGACATAATGAATTTTCTAATAGTGAAATGCGTGGTATAATTTATGTTTCTGTTCAGTCAAATTATAGTGGACTTGGTGCAGCCAGAAGGTATTTTGAATCATACCCAAATCGAAGATAACCAAATCACATACTGTTCAGACGTATTTATACCCGCCTAGGCAAAACAGGGTGTTTTTGTCCTAAAAGCTTAAATGGTGCTCCAAAAAATATCAACGTCGATGATGAAGAAGAGGTTTTAGTTCGTATTTCAGAAAATTCAGATCTTAGTACTCGTCGGTTAAGTGCGGCAACAGGAATAAGCCAATCTTCTATCTGGAGAATTTTAAAGAAAGAGAATCTTCGTCCATATAACTATACTCCTGTCCAAAATTTGCTTCCTCAAGATTTACCAGTTCGCCTACAGTTTGCTCAATTTATGCTAGATAAACAAAACGAAAACCAGGATTTTCTTAGTTACCTCCTGTTCCGTTCCGAATTATCGTTTGATTCCCACCTCTAGTTACGGAATCATGCCACGTTATAAAGTAACGTTCTCGTCCCACCTCCAGCAACGAATCAATAAGGTTCGATAATAAAGACATCCGTTGTTTTTGTTTTGATGACGATACGTCAAGTTGACATTTCTTTATCTTTGAATTGTTAAAAGCTTTGTTTTTTGCTAATGTAATTAAAACCATTAATATAACACCACATTATTCCTACACCATCCTTCTCGTATCCCATGCTGAATTAAAGGTACCTATATAAAGCTCTATATACAAAACATGGTCCTTCGTTAGCCGGATAATACAGTTATTTGTGGAAACTGCCACGCCAAAAACTTGAAAAATTTGTCGTAAGGTAAGTGTGCAGCATCCTTTATCCTTAATTATACCTACCCAATCCTATTTCATTCTGAATAAACTAATGTAAAAGCTCTCTTAATCCATTTAACATGTCTGATGTAGCTGAAGATATCACTACCTTAAAAAATATTAGAATGTCTCTTAAAGCTGACTTAACTCGTTTCAAAACATTTGTTAATACTAAAATACATAATAATTATAATCCTGATTTAATAAATCTAGAATCACGCCTAAAATCAACATTAAATAAATTTGATAAATTCAATGATATCCAATTAAAAATTGAGTTTGAATCTCAGACGGTTGATGATTTAATTCCGGACGAAAAAGAACGTACAAGTTTTGACAATCACAATCATCACGACAAAACTACAATATTAAACTTCCTGACATAAACCTTCCTTCTTTCGATGGAAAATATCAAAACTGGATGTTTTTAAAGAAACCTTTATATCTGTTATAGATAAACATCCTTGCATGCCTAAAGCACAAAAACTAAACTATTTACGTCTTTCACTAAAGCGAGAGGCATTTAAGCTTATTGAGTCTCTTGAAATTTCTGATGCAAACTATCAGATTGCTTGGGACTGCTTACTTGATAAATACGAAAACATTGAAAAACTTGTCAATAATCAAATAAAATCACTTTTCAATTTGCCAGCTATTGTTAGGGAATCATATACCACACTTTCTCAATTACATTACGAAAGCACTAGAATACTTAAATCATTAAAGGCTCTAGGTGAACCTGACCAACATTGGGACACCCTCTTAGTATATTTGCTCAACAATAAACTCAATTTCGCAGCTCGTAAAGATTGGGAATCTAAACGTGCAAAACGAGCAAGTCCGAAATTGGACGATTTCTTAAAAAATTTACGTGAAAGATGCGAAATTTTTGAGTCTCTCGAGGAAGATAAACACACATTAAGGTAAAACGCAGTCGACTATTCAAACTAAATCTAAACCTATTCCTGCTATAAAAACTTTAGCTTCCACTTTTACCCCAAAGTGTACATTTTGCGGAAAAGAGCATATTATATATAACTGTTCTAAGTACTTAGAATTAGATATTAAATCTCGTTTTGATGAAGCCAAACGTCGGCAATTATGTATTAATTGTTTACGTAAAAATCATTTTACAAAAGACTGCAAGGCTAGTAAGTGTCGTATATGCTCCAGATCACATCATATTCTACTTCACGTTGATAACGGTAATCAAAATCAAACGAATTCGAAATCTGTCCCTAACTCTCAAAATCCGACAGACTTTGAGTCTCTCGCTGCCGCACATGTTGGTAGTGATATAAGTAGATATAAGTAGTGATGCACATACATTCGATGAGCGAAATGTCGACGTTGGCACGTCTTCTGTAAAATCTCACTGTTCGGTATTTTCACAAAATTGTGTGCTTTTATCAACTGCTGTTGTAAAGGTGTTTGACAGAAATGGAGAGGCATATCTTTGTCGGATATTGACTCAAAATAAAACAGGAAAAAATAAAAACTTCCATTTCAGGAAAAAATCAAGTTTCCTCAAATATAAATTCTACAACATGTGTTAAAATACAATCTCGTATCAATGCCTTCTCTTTAAACATAAACTGTTTGGTAATCGAAAATATTACAGGTAATGTGCCATGTAAGTCCTTTGACAAAGCCCAGTTAAACATTCCAAACAATATGATTCTTGCTGATCCAACTTTCGATATCAGTGCATCAATAGATATATGAATAGGTGCTGAAACCTTTTGGGATCTTCTCTGTGTAGGACAGCACAAATTAGGAAAAAATGCTCCATTTCTACAAAAAACCCATTTCGGTTGGGTAATAGCCGGTACCATCGATTTAACACGTATTAATACATACTCTAAAAAGCCTTATTGTCACATAAATATTACCAATGATGAATTACATAATCAAATCGAAAACTTCTGGAAAATCGAAAGCATCTATAAAAAACCTCATCTTTCAAAAGAAGAAACTTTTTGTGATTATCACTTCCAAAATAATACGGTTAGAGATGAAACGGGTCGATTTATTGTAAAAATGCCCCTTAAAGCTGATATATCTGTTCTAGGTGATTCTAAACAATGCGCGGAAAAAAGATTCTACTCCCTTGAACGGAAAATGTCTAAAAATAATAACTTAAGGCTTGATTATACAAAATTTATTGATGAATATTTCGATCTTGGACACATGAGTAAATCCCAAACTCCTGAAAATTTTACTGGATTCTTTCTTCCTCATCATCCCGTATTTAAACCCAGTAGTACCACTACAAAAATCAGAGTGGTATTTGATGGATCTGCCAAGTCAACATCAGGCCTTTCACTTAATGATATTTTAATGGTCGGTCCCACAGTTCAAGACGATCTCCTATCCATAGTGCTACGTTTTAGAAAGCATCCTTTCGTTATATCTGCCGATATTACCAAGATGTACAGGCAGGTTCTTCTTCACAAAGACCAACGTTTCTTGCAAAATATTCTTTTGCGATCTAACAACTTAGATAATATATCTTCATTCAAACTCAATACCGTTACTTATGGTCTTGCATCCTCGGCCTTTCTTTCAACTAGATGTTTACGACAGATCGGTTTAGACATCGAAAAAGAGAATCCCAAGTTAAGCTTTATAATCAAACACGATTTTTACGTGGATGATCTCCTTACTGGAGGAGAAACCATAGAGGAAATTCTTTATATTAAGCATCAACTTGAAAATATTTTCAAGAAATACGGTCTTAATATTTGTAAATGGCTCTCAAATGCTGTCGATTTAAAGGATAATCAAACACCCATCTCTATTAGCATTTGCGATAATGATACTAATAAAACTCTTGGAATCAATTGGAATCCTAATCTGGATTGCCTAAACTATTCAATTAATATGCCCTCACCCAAAAATGCTAATACAAAAAGACCTATTCTTAGCGCAATTTCTCAACTGTTTGATCCTCTTGGCCTAGCTTCACCAATTATTATAAATGCTAAAATAATTATGCAAAAACTATGGCGACTGCATCTCTTTTGTGATGAGTCGTTACCCATGTCATTATATCTTCAGTGGAAAGATTTTCAGAAAAATCTTCGACAAATAGGCCTTGTGAAAGCTCCCAGAAAAATCATATGTCATTCCCCTAAACTCATTGAGTTACATGGCTTCTCGGATGCTTCTGAGTCAGCTTACGGTTGTTGCATCTATGCGCGATCTTTGGATAATACTGAAACTTATCATTCATATCTGATATGTGCGAAAACAAAGGTAGCACCTCTTAAAGTTATTACCACCCCTAAACTAGAATTATGTGCTGCATAATTGCTTGCAGAGTTAATGAATAAACTTATTTCTAGCTTATATCTAAAAATTGATTCTATTATTTATTACACGGATTCAAAAATAGTGCTATCCTGGATAAATACCTCACCACATCTATTAAAAATTTATGTTGCCAATCGTGTGGCCCAAATACAAAACTTAACGAAATATGTCAATACTCATGATAATCCCGCAGACATATTGTCCAGAGGCTCAACCACTGTTGATTTAACTGCATCTCGCCTATGGTGGCTGGGCCCCCAATTTCTTATTCATCCTCAAATCAATAATGCTGATCATTTTCCTATATTACCAGATTTATCCGAATTACCTGAAATCAAAACTAAGGTCCTAGTCTCTATTAGTGCTACTGAGGTTAAAAAAATTCCCACACTCAATAAATTCTCCACACTCCCTCGATTACATGTTAAGATTCATAAATAACTACATATTAAAATTCATAAATAATAATCCTGAACTTACCGGTCCCTTGACTACCTTAGAATTGGAAAAATCTCTACTAACACTTATACTCAACGCTCAAACGGAATCTTTCCGTTCTGAAATCAAAAACCTTTCGAACAATGTACCTATTACTATAAAAAGTAATCTGCTAAACTTGAATCCAATCTTGGATCCTTCTGGTGTTTTGAGAGTAGGAGGAAGGTTAAGAAAATCTCAGTTTGATTTCGCGAAAAAATACCCCGCTCTTTTGCCAAAGAATCATTTACTCACAAAATTATATGCCCGTCATAAACATGTTCTTCACTCTCATGCCGGACCGCAATTGTTATTATCTATCATTCGCGAACGCGTCTGGCCATTAGATGGTCGTAATTTGGTGAGAAGGGTGGTACATGATTGTTTAACTTGTTTTCGATTCAACGCTGAAACTGTAAAATACTAATGGCAAACTTGCCGATAGAACGGACAATTCCTAATAGACCATTTTTAGTCTCCGGTATAGATTATGCTGGCCTATTTCCTGTAAGAGACAGGAAAGGTCGCAATTACCAAATAACTAAAGGCTATATTTGTTTATTTGTGTGCTTTTGCACAAAGGCTCTCCATTTAGAACTAGTTAGCGACCTTACTACTAATACCTTTTTAGCTGCCCTTAGACGTTTTATGTCTAGGCGTGGTTTATGCAAAAAAATATTTTCAGATCATGGCACAAACTATGTCGGGGCAAAGGCTGAAATTAATAATTTTTTTAAAAATCACTCCATAGAGATTCAGACTCAGTTAAGCAATAATGGTATAAGTTGGTGTTTCATACCTCCTAATTCACCACATTTCGGTGGATTGTGGGAGGCGGGTATAAAATATGTAAAGTATCATCTAAAACGTGTCATCGGAAATACAATACTTTCTTATGAAGAGCTTAATACATTACTAATTCAGATTGAATCCTGCCTAATTTTCCGCCCTATATATGCCTTATCAAACAATCCTAATGATCCTGATCCTTTGACCCCTGCACACTTCCTAATTGGCGATAAACTAACCAGTCTACCTGAACCTGATTATCAAGAAGTACCTGAAAACCTATGTTTTGAGTTGGTACAACAAAGGGTTTAACATTTCTGGTCCCGCTGGTGCATTGAATATATATATCGCAACTCCAGATTCGACATAAATGAAAAGAAAATCATAAAGAACTTCTGACTCCAGGCATTCTAGTTCTCATTAAGGAAGATAACTTACCCCCTCTGCGTTGGTCTATAGGCAGAGTCATCTCCGTTATCCCAGGTAGTGATGGCGTTATCAGAAGTGCCATCGTGAAAGTTCGTGATCAAGAATATCACCGTCCAGCGACAAAACTTTGCGTCTTGCCTAATCAAGAGTAGACTTAAAGGCAGGAGCCTTTAAAGAGGGGAGCTATGTTTCGTTCCGAATTATCGTTTGATTCCCACCTCTAGTTACGGAATCATGCCACGTTGTAAAGTAACGTTCTCGTCCCACCTCCAGCAACGAATCAATAAGGTTCGATAATAAAGACATCCGTTGTTTTTGTTTTGATGACGATACGTCAAGTTGACATTTCTTTATCTTTGAATTGTTAAAAGCTTTGTTTTTTGCTAATGTAATTAAAACCATTAATATAACACCACATTATTTCTACATCATCCTTCTCGTATCCCATGCTGAATTAAAGGTATATAAAGCTCTATATACAAAACACCTCCTTTTCACTGATGAGGTTTTTAATTGGAAAAACAATTATTTGTGGGACTTCAAAAATCCACATGCTTTAAAGGGAAGACATTTTAAGCATGAATTCAAGGTAAATATTTGGTGTGGTGTGATATCTGGTTTTTTATTGGTCCTTTAACTTTCTCCTGATCTGAACGGGCCCCTCTATTTAAACTTCCTTGAACAACAGTTAAACACACTACCAGAAGATGTACCACTAGCCATAAGGCGGAACATGTGGTTTATGCAAGACAGGGCGCCGCTACATTTTTCTCTGCCAGTACGGCAATACCTGAATGAGCATTTTCCTCACCGGTGAATTGGGCATGGAAGTGAATTTGTTTGGCCTCCTAGAAGTGCAGATTTAAAACTTTAAGACTTCTTAAAATGGTCACAAATAAAGGACATGCTTTACAAAGATACAATTAATTCCATCGAAAAATCAAGAAGCTGCTAATATTAAAAATAATCGACAAATGTTATTTAATATTCAAAGATCTTTAGGGAGACGCCTTACAAAGTGTATTGAAGTGGAGGGCGGGCATTTTGAGAATTTAATTTGAATTTTTCTTTTATTACTGTTACCGATTGTTATTTGTTGTTTTTACTGTTGTTACCCCGCATAGTAGTAATTTAAAGAAATAAATTCATTTCACAAGTAAAATTTTTAAATATTTATTTACACGAAAAACTGATAAGTTCTGACACAAGTCTACTTAAAAAAAAGTCGATGTAATAACGGTGGCTTAGGCGTCTTTACGCTGAATGTTTAAAATGCAAATAACCCAAAAACTGATAGAGTTAAATGAAATAAACAAGAGTATTTTTATTATTTAAAATTGAACTGCCTTTTAAATTTTTTAGTCATTTTAGCCATAACTCATTAGGTAAAAAATATATGTTGTAATTTACCTAAGTAACAGGGTGTAACTAACGCCCTGTATGAATAGCGTTAAATTCAGCATAAAATTCGCAATTTTCTTGCCAAAAAACATAAAGTTACCAATTTTCAAGACGTTGCTGCTTAAAATCACAAAATTATTAAGAAATTTCAAGTTAAAATTTCAATTTTTAAACCCTGTATCTCAACATTTGTATAAAACATGTTAAGTTTAATCGCTATATTCTGGTGTGTAGTATCTCCAGTTCAGAGATTGCCCATTCTTAATGAATCACCCTGTATATTATATTTAATTAATGATACATTCTACGAAAATAATAATAATAGGATTAGAATGCATCAACTTTATGACATGTTAAAACAAATACACTCTATAATAATCCCTAAACGAAACCAAATTGTAGTATACATTTTGCAGAAATTTAAGATGTTAGTAAAAACAAGTGAAGCCTCTATATTATCCTTTTATCCTCATAAAGGACTATGTCCACTCCTTCCTTGTTATATTCTGCCTCCAAAATTCAGAATGGTACTGAGCCATTTTTTGTACATTTTAACTATATTTTGATATTTGTCCGTCCATTTAGACGCAGATTTTAATTATTACTTAGTTTTTTTGTTTGGAAATCAGAAGAATTAATAAAAATAAATAATATTTTAAATTAAAATAAAAAATAAAAAGAATAATTCAGACACAAAACATAAACCTTACTGTAATAAAAAAAAGTAGTTTTTTAATAAATTTTTCTTAAATAAATATTTAAAATTAAAATATTTTGTTTTTGGGTTTGGCAGAAGAAGCATGAAAATAGGATTAATGCTGCGGAGATGAGTAGTTTTGAGTAGTATAGCCGGTTGGATAAAGTAAAAAATAGTGAGACAAGAGAACGCTGAGGTGTAAAAGAAGATGTGGTTACAAAGATAGATAAAGAAATGCTTAGATGTTTTGGACACGTAAAAAGGATGGATGAATGAAGATTGACGAAACAAATTTATAAGGCGAGTGTAAATGGACAGAAGTCGGTAGAGGTCGACCTCGACGAACATATCTTGATCAGATCAACATTGTTTTGAAGAAAGGCCAGGTCAAGAGTACCAACAACCGACGAGCATGCATAAGAACACTAATGAATGTAGAGGAAGCAAAAGATGTGTGTAAGAACCGTAGCGGAAGTGGAAGGAAGTGGTCTCTGCCTACCCCTACGGGTAAAAAAGGAGTGACTATATGTATGTATGTTTTTACTTAGTTAATAATTTAATTTTATTTAAAAATTTAGCTATATAATTATTTATAAATCAGTAAAAAATAATTGGCTTACAAAATAATAATGTTTTTTTTTTAATTTTAATAAGAATTCTATATTTAAACAATAATTTTTGTAACTACAAAGTAATGTTTTGTTACAAAAACAAAATATATTTATAAAAGTATATTGTTTACTGAATCTGTTTTTTGTACAAGGAATATTTTCCATAAACTGTGATACTTAGGAAATTAAAAACTAAGAAATGTGTGAATTTTTTGACATTTATTTAATCAAAAAAAGTAATGAAACATGTACACTGACTAATATTCGTTATGACCTTCTTTACGTTGGAATAACATATTAACACGTCTATGCATTGAAATAACCAAGAGATTAATAGTGTCTTGTGAAATATTGTTTCATTCCTCTGCAGCTGCTACGACTAACTCATCTGCAGTCTGAGGTGAGTTAATTTGATCGTAAATGGCTCTAGCACATGTTTTTAATGGAATTCATATTGGACGAATTGTCCTGCTTCAAGTCTATTCTGAATTCTTCTTGCGCGATGCGGTTGGGCAATGTCGTCCATAAAAACAAAATTTTCACCTAATTCATTACGTATGGGGTAGATAATGGGCGTAACTGTAATAATTCGACGTAAATTTGGCTGGTCATATTCTGTGGAAAGCGAATTAATGGGGTACGGCGGTTAAACATTATTTCCCCCCAAAGCTTTACGGTATCTCCTTGATAGGAAGCAACTTCGCGGAGAAAATTAAGTCACTGTTGATCTAAACATCAATAAAACTAAATATATGGTCATTAGCAAATTCCCTATCAATAATGTACAATTGACAGTTAATAATGAAAACATCAATAGAACACAACAATATGAATACCCAAGGACCATGATAAATGAGCAGTGGGATCACTTACAAGAAATTCGCTGCCGTATAGAGAAACGAGAACAATATTTCTAAAAATCACTCTTCAAAAACCAAAATTTACAAATGAACACCAAAATAAGGCTTCTTTGATGCTACGTCTTCTCTGTGTTGCTGTATGGAGTAGAAACATGGACGTTGACGGAGGCTACCACAAAAAACTACAATCCTTGGTAATGTGGCTGTACCGCGAAATTCTGAAGATTCCATGGACAGACCATATGACCAACCAATCAGTGCTAACAAAAATGAACAAGAAGTTAGAAGTCATGGATATTGTAAAGACCAGAAAACTAGAATATCTTGGTCACATTATGCGTAACGAACGTCGATACGGAATTCTGCAACGGATTCTCCAAGGCAAGACATTGGGAAAAAGAGGACCGGGAAGAAGACGTACCTTGTGGCTGAAAAACCTAAGAACGTGGTTCTCTACTACCACGACCGGGCTATTCCGTGCTGTAGCAAACAAGATAATGATAGCCAACAATGATTGCCAACATTCGGACCGAATAGGCACTTTAAGAAGAAGTTGACGACATAGTTCTCTCCAGACTCTTTGCCGATTGTCATCACTCACCAGTCCAATTCTGGTTTCGTATGTAAATAACACCCACCTCCACTGCTGAAAAAGTAGCCCTTTTGTTCTCGTGCCAACTGGACGAAGTCTTGGAAGTAGAGTGGGGACCCGTATTGGTCTTCGTAAATTTGCATGATGAAGAGCTGAAGCTAAAGCTGTGCAGTGTCTGCGGGCATATTGCACAAAATAACGATCCTCTCTTTCGCTAGACACTCGCGGACGACCACTAGGTGGTCCGTTTTCTGCTGTATCAAATTCTTGATATATGTGTACTAATCGTACAACAGATGATCTAGAAAGGCCCAACATTTCCGATATCTGATTATTAGAGTGCCCTGCATCGTGTAAGGCAGTTATTCTTGCTCGATTAAACGTAAAATTTGTACGACCTGGCATTATAATCACAAAAATAAAACGAAAAAATACACTAGTCACTTGGCTGAATGTGCTATCACTGCCAATATTTTGTAAAAATAAAGCAAGGACTCGTTATCGACATCTTTTTATTTTCTTTTTTGTTCCCTAAATAAATATAAGTTTTTACCACAGTAAGAAAAATAACTGGGATTAATCGAATCATTCGATATATAGGGGGTTCAAGACTTTTGACGTTGTGTGTATACATAATATATTTTTAATGAATAATGTTGACATCACATATATTTCTTTCTTGTGGCTGGATCCAACTCTGATAAAATGGTACAGAACGCTTTGGTTAATTCATTTTCCTAAGCCGTGCCCTTACTTAATTAAAGGAAAGGGATTAAATAAAATAATACAGTTCATTATAGAGGACGCTAATTATTGTACGTTTTGGGAATGATAGACTTGCCTCTTTCCTACAATAATGGACGAGAATCCTTTTTTTTTGTACGGTCAAGATACTTTTTTTAATAATCTAAAGTTGTGTAATGTTAGTACATATGAAGATGTTTTTATTGTATTTATAGTAATGACAGGGATGTGCGGCTTCGCCATGGATGTTTAACTTATACATAGACAATTGTTTAAAAGATTTGAAAGAGAGTGCGTATGAATTAAAAATGAATTATTTGATCGTCGAATGCCTTTACGCCGATGATCAAGTCATATTAGCGTCATCTGAAGAGGAGTTGCAGGCGATGGTTAATGTTATGCATAATACCCTGAAAATCAAAGGGATGAAAATAAAGGTAAGCAAAATGAAAGTAATGGTTTTTGAAAGAGAAGAAAGCATGACAAACTGTAAAGTTCTGATTAAGGGAGAAAGAGTGGAATAAGTAAATGAGTTGGTATACTTGGGTTCAAAGTTTACGAGAAATGAAAAGTATGACAGTGACATTGAGCGAAGGGTATTGGCAGGAAAACAAATAAATGGGGCACTTTATAGTTCTATGAACAGCCAGAAAGTGTCAAAAAAGACACGTCTGGCTGTGCATAGAAGAGTGTTGGTTCCTACACTTATGTATAGTAGTGAATGTTGGGTTTGGCAGAATAAGCATGAAAATAGGATTAATGCTGCGGAGATGAGTAGTCTGAGAAGTATAGCCGGAGTGACTCGGTTGGATAAAGTGAAGAATAGTGAGATAAGAGAACGCTGTTGTGTAAAAGAAGATGTGGTTACAAGGATAGATAAAGGAATGCTTAGATAGTTTGAACGCGTATAATGGATGGATGAAGAAAGATTGACGAAACAAATTTATATGGCGAGTGTAAATGGACAAGTCGGAAGAGGTTGACCTAGTAGAACATATCTTGATCAGATCAACATTGTTTTAAAGAAAGGCCAGGTCAAAAGTACCAACAACCGACGAACATGTATGAGAGCACTGATAAAAGTAGAGGAAGCAAAAGATGTGTGTAAGAACCGTAGACAGTGGAAGAAAGTGGTCTCTGCCTACCCCTATGGGAAAAAGGCGTGACTTTATGTATGTATGTAAAAACTGCGAGAAGCTATTGAAATAACCAGAGTTTAAAATGGTGATATGCGTTAGCGACATCTGTTGGAGAGTTATTCAAGCGTCACCATCTATATAAATTGAATGCATGGGGGATATCAGCCATTTTTACTTTATATAAAACATTTTTTTTTAAATATAACTGATCCTGGCCAGGATTTTTAAAAAAATTAATAAAATTATTGTGTTGTCATTGGTAGTTTGGAAGTATACAAAGTTTCAAGTCGATCCGATGTTATTAAGTGGGTGGAAATCGTGTCCAAAGATTCCGTTACATAGATAGATACGAGTATAAAAAATGTATGCATGGACTGGGCTGACAAAAAGACCCGACGTCTATAGCAAATAAAATAGACGAAGATCATTTTAAAAATCGAAATATGTCGGTGAGTCTCACCAAAATAGAAATTAACTAAGTGAGTAAGTAGAAGAATACATACGTATACTGACATACGAGGTGGTACAAAAAAACCGATGGACATTTACAAGCATGTCCCCTACAATGTGATACAAATTATTTTATGTAATCATTTTGAACACCGGCTGCATCAAAGCGCATCAACCGCAGGCCAAAAAATGTCGATGTATTCGGGTAAATATTTTTTTATTTTAGAAAGATAGTTCAAATACATTGGCTAAAAGGGACCTAAAAATTTTTACTTTTTATTTAATTTTAAAATGGAAAGTGTTTGACCTTGACTTCTAATTAAAATTAAAATAATTTGCATCTGTCATCGATTTAATCTCCCGTTCTAAAATTTTTTGATCAGCTTCACTGATATTTTTTAAAATCATGAATATAAACTCATTTAATAATTTATAGGTGAAAAAACACATTTGTGCGATAGTGTTTGAACCAGTGGAGATTCTGTAGAGATTTGAAAGAAATAACTTTCACGGCATAATTTTGTTTACATTTTAAAAACATTATTTCAAAATATGATTAATTAACTAATCCAGCATAATCCAGCATGGTCTTAAACATGCTTACAATGGTATTAAATAAAACAATATCAAATTTCTTAGGATTGCAGAATGGAATGCCAACGGATTATTTTAATGAAGAGACAAAATTATCCTTTTTATCAACAACACCTAATAAATATTACGTTAAAAAGTGAAACTTACTTTACAGAAAAGTCGTACCTCAAATAATAATAGGGACTATGCTGGATCTGCAATAAAATCTTCAATAATTGACTACTACGACTTACCAAAATATAAAAAAAAAGCCGTGTTCTGTCATTGGATACCCGATAGGAACAAACTTCCTTGCGCTATTTATAAATTTTGATCAAGGTATTTTGTAAAATAACAAAAAAACAAAAATAATCGTTACTGATTCTCATACAAAAGATATATACTTAATACCTGGCAAGATTCGAGTTTAACGTTTCACTTTTTTGTATCTCTTTTTGACTCTGCCGGAATTGTTGTTGGCGTTGATCATTAGTTTTTGGTATTTTATTTGCACTCTGAACTCCCTATAATTTAAATAGTAAAATATATAGTAAACACTCAAATCACATGTACAATAAACGAATGTAAACAGTAAATACTGGTATCAAGTTATACAATTTTATCAATTTACTTTTCTTCATCTGTATTACACACATTTGCTGCAGTTTCCATTTTTTAAAACTTAATTGCAATAATAAAACAATAACACAAATAACAAATGCGTTTTCACAAACTTTTAACGTGCCTGTACAACCCTGTGTTGAGGTTATATGATAATAAATTATATTTTAAAAAACTAAAAAACACGCTTTTGAGTTAATCAAAATAAAAAGTAAAAAATAATTCTTGACAAAAGAATAAAATTACTTATCTATATTTACAATGCAATATTAAGACTTTATTACTGGCCTAAGAAACTAAAAAAGTAAAAAATTATTCTTATTTCATAACCAGGAAAACCAATCACTAATGTTGTATCCTATAAACCTATAAGTCTGTTGTCGACCATTTTAAAAATATTAAAAATGTACTACTACGCCGTACCAGTGATCTTCTGCAAATAATACCAGAACATCAATATCGGTTTTCGCGCGGAACACTTTACTATTTAGCAGAGTCAACGCATATTATCTACAATTAACAAAGCTACAGCAAAAAACTACTGTTCAACAGTCTTTCTAGATGATCGCCGGGCCTTAACTGATATGGGTTCCAGGACACCAGGTAATTGCAGATGATGAGGAAGCAGACAAAGTTGCAAAAAGAGGTTTGGAAACTTTCCCAAGGGCAGATACTAGGGATACCGAAGCGTACAGTAAGAGTGTGTAAAAGATTGGATTGGGAGAAACACAAAAACTACTGGAAGAGCATCCCAGAAAACAAAAACGGGAAAGGATACATAATAATACCGTGCCACAAAAGAACGGCAGATGAACAGGAACAAGCTGAGAATTATTACGGGGCTCCTGACCGGTCACACACACCAGTGAAGAAACACACAAAGTAGGACTGTACTCTTATAATGGAGACCTGACCTGTGGACTGTGCGACACGGATCTGGAAACAATAAAACACACATATGCTGTTGCGAAGCACTGGACCGCAAGAGATAGACACTTTTTTGGTAGCTGACCTGAAGAAAGATGCATGAGGTTTTCGTAATGGAGAGGCCTCGTCATGTTAAATCAAAGAACTCATTATAACTGTGCAAATAAAATAGCTTGAAGAATTTAAATTTAAAAATTTTTGCTTTAATTTATTATTAATTAAATAATAGCAACATCTAAAATAATTTTATAATTTTTGTCTTAAAAATAACTGATTAAAAGAATTTTTAAAGACAAGTTTTCAACACGGTTTATTTTTAATTAAAATATAATTACTTACAGTAATTAACGAAAATAAGAATAATCTCTATTTTTTTTATTTTTCTTTACATAAAAAATTTAAAAAATATTTAAAATCACAGCAAAAAATTTCTTATAAATATTTATTTTTGTTTTATTATTTATTTTCTTTTAAACAATAACACGGTTAAAGATAATATTCTTCATTGAGAATTGGAACGAATGACCACCGTCAAAGCCTGAAAACGTTAATAAAAAAAACAATAGAATATAATAGACCATTAGTTCTAGTTTTCGTAGACTTCCAAAAGGCGTTTGACACAGTGGAAATGTATGCTATCCTCCAGGCTCTCAAAGAATGCAGAATATATCACAGGTACACCCAAGTTTAATATATATATATATATATATATATATATATATATATATATATATATATATATATATATATATATATATATATATATATTTTTTATGAAAATAGTCGCAAAAAGGGTAGACCTATCGTGTGAGCCACTGCAACTATTAGAAGGGGAAGGGATTATAGAAAGGAAATGATTGTGGACACGCTTTTTAAAAAGTTGCAGGTCATAGTTCTCTGGAAAAACTGATTTTAGAAGCTTATTCCATTCCGTAGCAGCCCTGTAAAAGAAGGATTCTTGATGAAGATTGGTCCTAGTAGTGTCAATCTTGAGAGTAAATGGGTGAGACTGATCAGCGTGCCGAGTTCTTCGGCCGAATGTGGCCAATGGTGGTACAAGAGTTTTTATTTCTCTGGTGCATCTGCCATGGAAATATCTGTAGAGCAATGACTGGTCTGCAACTTTTCTTCTATGTTCTAGAGGGTGAAGGGTTTTTGTGAGAGTTGAGCTGTTTATCAAGCGAATGGCTCTTTTCTGAATGGAATCTAGAAGACGAAGAGAATGCCTTGGTGCTGAACCCCAAATGTGCGAGCAATACTCCAGTAGAGGTCGGATTTGAGCCTTGTACGTCGTCAACAGTTCATCAGAAGTAAAAAACTTTTTAGCTTTTCACAGAAAACCTAGCCTTTGGCTTGCCGACTTTGCGATGTTAGCAACGTGGTCATGCCAAGACATATTATTGGACTCCCAAAATCGAGATGGAGGGACTTGGTTCAAGGGTTTTTCCGGACATTGTGATGGGATGATTTGAGGAATTCACTTTCTTGGAAAACGTGGCACTTTGTGTTTTTTGGGCGTTAAACTGAACAAGATTGTTGGTTCCCCACTCGACGATTGCTTTAAGATCTCTATTGATGGAATCAACCTATTCCTGCCTGAGTCTATTTGTATCATTCACCGAAAGTGATCGTTAGGATGTGAAAGTTGAGACAAGTGTGCTATCGTCTGCGAAACTGTAAATGGGGTTCGTGGTGGTTTTCAAGTGGTCGTTGATGTGTAAAAGAAATAATGTGGTGGACAGGATGGAACCCTGGGGGACCCCGGCATTAGTTTTAAACGCATCAGAAAAAATACCGTCAACTGCCACATGTAAGAAGCGATCTTGCATGAAGCTCAAGAGCCATTGGCGCAGTTTGGTTGGGAGATATATAAACATGCAACAACGACAGTAAGAATGCATAAAACTACGTAGAAAGTAGATATAAAACGAGAGGTACGACAAGGAGACATTTTATCACCAAAACTATTCACAGCGGTTTTGGAATATGGTTTTAAAAGACTAAATTGGGATAACAAGGGTGTTGCAATAGATGGAGAATAACTAAATAATCTCCGATTCGCGGATTTGCCTCTAATTGTAATGTTAGTTACGATGTTAGGTTGTTTGCTGATCACTAACACTTTTGTCTTTTTGATGTTTAAGTCAAGACCAGGCTTAGCACATTCTGAAACAACTCTGTCAAGGATGTCCTGCAGATCTGCGTACCGTAAATTGTTAATGACCTCACCGTTGACAATAATGCCCGCTGGTATTTCGGAAATATTAGATAATTATTATAAAATAAAATTAATCCACTTGTTACTTAGTCACTAGAAAGACAAGTCAATAAACAGAATAATAAGGTGCTAAATGAACAAAGACAGAGCTACATCAAATTACGCACTAGCTGTAAGACAATGGCTAGACGAATGATTTCCTAGACATTGAATTGGCAAAAGGGGTTGGCAAGATTTTAGATATAACACCACATGACTTTTTTTCTGTAAGGCTATTTAAAAACATTAGTTTAGAAAACTTCTCCCGAAGCTTAGAATAACTGAAGAATGAAGACGAATTACTAGCGAAAATTTGCAAAGAGTTCAAGAAGAATTTAACAATAGGTTATATTATTGCTTACAAAATAACAGAGCATACTTCAAACATACATACACAAAAGGTAGCTCTACAACCCAGAGTGGGTCTTGGCTGACTGCACTATACTCCTCCAGTCTTCCCGGTCCTCCATCAGATTCGTATCCAGAGGGATATTCATTTCTGTGAGAACTGCTTTGATGTTGTCTTTCCATCTCTGGCGTGGTCTACCAAGTGGCCTTTTTCCCGACGTTCTCTCCTCCCATATCAGTTTCGTCAGTCTATGGACATTTCCGTACTATCTTAGGCGCTAATACTTGATTTCTTTGACAATATCCACGACGCCATAAAGCTGACTAATCTCGGCGTTTGTCCTGATGCGGAACTGGTTGCTGCTAGGGTCGTGGTGGGGACAAAATATTTTTCTTAGAATCTTTCTCTCGAGACGCCCAAGTTTTTCTTTATTAGCCTTAGTCATTGTCCATGTCTCGCACCCGTAAGTGATTATTTGCGTTATAATGCTTTGAAGTTCTTGAGATGTTTTTGAATTTGAAAAAGTTGTTTAGAGAGAACAGACAGGTTTGTATTCTGCCACTCTGAACGGTTACTGTAAATCCATTTAAGGAGCTGTTGGTAATTAACTTTATTTTAATTTATGTTGTAATTTTCTTTGTTTAATGTTATCTGCAAAATAAGTTGATAGAATAAATTGTTGTTTATATGGCTGATTTGCTGATTGTTCTTCTGTTTTCATTTGATGTATTACAAGGTAGAGGTTGCGATTTGACATTTTAAAGAAGGGGTAGGGGATGTTAAAGGGGTGCCACTTGAAAACAGCGGAGTATTTTTTAACCTTCTTCTTAATTTTAAATTCGACGTAATTTGGTTTTTCTTACATTATCGCAAAATCAAAAGTTATTTGGACTCCCTCTTTTTGAATTGAAAGCACTGTATACATGAAATAACAATTATTTGCAATTTAATTATAACAAGATTATCATTATAAAAATAAACTATATTTAATTTTATATGTACTAAGATTTCGATAACGTATTTTATTTGGAAAACGGCCCCTCAGGGACATCGACTGATATGCTGTCGTCCCAAAAAGGACTCACCAGAATTCCGCAAAGGACTCTAAGGACTACGACATATATCAGGGTAGCCATAGATGTGTAAAATAACCTGTTACGCACTGCCACGTTTCTTTTATGGCGGTCGGTTGAGAAGGCTGGCTCAGTGTAGTTCGTCAGTTTATTTTTTTAATATTTAAACCTATTTTCATTCAACAAACACAAATAATAAAATATTTGTTTACACCCTTAAACTTTTTTAATTTTTTGATGCTTAATTGTTTAACCAAGATTTTGTTTTACATCAATAATCAAAAAAAATATTTTAAATGTTTATTTTCTTCCTATGTTATTATTCCTATGTTATTATTAACGATAAAGTAACTTTGCTTACATAATTTTTTATGATTGTAGGTGGTGGTTGTATCAAAAGAAAATTCATTCATGTCACTTGATACGTCGTATTATTCTTTGAAAAGTTGGTTTTTGAACATAATTTGTCTTATTAGTAAATAGTTTTTTGGGTTTATAGGCCGTAGTAGGTCTGAGTTAATACTCGACGTTTCGCCATCTCGAGTGGATGGCATCTTTGGGAGATATAATGTCTGTTTTTTAAGGCTTACGGTTTGTGGTCACGTTCCAGAGATGCATTCTTTTTATGTTTGTAAGGAAGCAGCGTTGTATTTTTAAGTACAGGTACCCATGTTTTATTGATTTTAAGTGTTTCTGCAGATCTATTAAAGTTCTGCTGGTGTTTATGTATTTCAATGGCTTCTCTATAAAGCCTCGGGTAATATGCAGATGTGTCCTTGGGTGACCTCGAATTTAATTCTGTGATCATTATTATTAATTATGTGCTTCACGCGACGGCAAATTTTTCTGTATGTCCAAGACGGCAGTTAGCTTTGTGTTCTTTCACCCTGGTGTTTAGTTGTTCCAATGTAGACAATTCCACAAGTGCATGGAATACGATAAACACCTGTAGAACTTAAGGGGCTCTCCTATCCTTGGCAGATTTTTTTTTAAAAAAACCCAACTAATTTCACTGTCTGTCACCTATATTATAGGTTCATGTGGGTCGATTATGCATCAAAAAACAACTACTCCTCTGGCTATATGCTGCGACAGGTATTGAATTACATCTGATACATAATCGTGTATAATAAGGGGCAACACACCCCGAAACCGGTCCATAGGTGATTACTACGGATGGATAAATCTAATAGTTCCTTTTCTTACTTAACAAGCATTTACATATTGTTACCCGAAATGGGATATTATACACGATTATGTATCAGACGTAATTCAATACCTGTCGCGGCATATAGCCAGAGGGGTAGTTGTTTTTTGATGCATAATCGACCCACATGAACCTATAATACAGGTAACAGATAGTGAAATTAGCTGGTTTTTAAAAAAAAATCAGTTAAACATTTTTCATATATATCTTTTACATTATATCCATTTGATATAAGGGCGTTCTTAAGGTGATTCAGTTCTTTATTTAAATGTTCTGGTTCACAGATTCTTATTGCCCTTTCTACCAAAGTTTTTATAACACCTGTTGGTTGGCAAGGGTGGTGGTTGAATGTATTGTGTAGATAACGATCTGTATTTTCTGTACACGGTATGTCTTAGTTCTCTTTTTTTACAATCAGGACATCGAGAAACTCCAAATCTTTGTTGTTCTCCATTTTCATTGTGAATTTTATGCTAGAGTGTATGCTGTCGATGTGGGCGAGAAATTCGTTGAGGTTGTCTCTATCATAAGGCCAGACAACAAAGGTGTCATCTACATATCGAAACCATACTTTTGGTTTTAGATGCGCGCTGTCAAAAGCTTTCTTTTCAAGTTTATATTTTTTTATTTTTAATATTATAAATACACCAAAACCATGAAAACCAAACCAAACCAAACCAAAATTTTCTTTTTTGGAGTTATGTTATTTATCGCGAATATTGAATATAAAATATTTTGTGCTGTTCAACCGGGATTCCATACAGCTTTCTGTTTTGTATTGAAATTGTTATATTCCAAAAATACTTTTCCATATCTACTTTCAGATTGGCTAAACCTGTTGCAGAGTTATATTTATGTATTTTTTAAAACAAAATAAATGTTTATAACATTATTTGCGAAATCAAAATAATATCAATTGTTAAAAAACTTAGCCTCCTTCATTTTTTTATGGACCCGTTAAACGTTAAAACATAATCTGCACGACACTGAAGTTTGATCTATCTTTGACATTCAAGGAAAACGTATGCTGATATTTTATCCAGGAGAATATTTCGATTATTTGTTGGCTTGGCATTATTTCTGTCGCGGTGGATTTGTTAAAAGAAGTTTCCACAGGGAAATAATAGATCTGATCAAATATCACAATCACAATTTTGTTTATTTTTATAACTCGTAAACATTAAATGTTACAAATCCCAAACGTCATCTAAACTGGGATTAAAAACTTGAGTTGATAAACAATTTTATGATAAAAAAAATATAAAAGGCAAAACCTACCTAAGTAATCAAGTATCAAATGTTTAGATGGACGTAGAAGCTTATTAATTAGAATTAAAGGATAAGAAGGAAAAAATCTAATCAAAGTGAGTTTCACAATTTAAAGATTCATTTCCCAAATGACCATTTTAGTTAAAAAGTTCTGGTAGTTCACGATACAGCATTAATAATCGTTGCCTTTGCCTTCATAGCTTAATTCAAAAATATGACTGTTGACAGAAGACAATGTATGTTGTAAGGATAATAAAACTGAGGGTTCACAGTTTGACAAAGGTACAGTGATTTCATTTCAAAACCAGCCAGTCCAAATAACTTTTGATTTTGCGTCAATGTAATAAAAACAAAACAAAAAGCACGTCAAATTTTAAATTAAAAAAAGGTTTAAAAATGTTATCCTGCTATTTTTAGGTGACACCCCATTTAAAATCCCCCACCCCTTCCTTAAAAAGTCATAGAAACCACTACTCTGTGATACATCAGATAACACACGAAAAATGCAAATCAGCCATATAAACAATTTATTTTATCGATGTATTTTGCAGATACCATTAAACATAGCGAAATTACAACAGAAGCTAAAATTAATTGTAAAATAATGTTTTTAAATGGCCCCACAGAAAAAAGTCAAGTGGTTTAGTATTGGAGATCTTGCCGGCCATTTTATAAAACCACTTCCGCCAATCCAATGTCTTGGAAATCTTTCGTCTAGCCATTGTCTTACAGCTAGTGCGTAATGTGGTGTATCTTCGTCCTGTTGAAGGTATATATTTAATTCCCCGTTATCAATGAGTGGATTCATTTTATTTTCTAATATTTGTAGGTTCTATTCTCCCGTTAGGTTTTGGACAATAAAAAGTAGTCTAATTATCTCATTTCCTAGAATATCAACCCATACATCCCATCTTCGCTGGATACTGAGTATTATCCTGTCGAAACACGTGAGGATCGCAGTACATACATTTATGCAAAGTCATTTAAATAAAACTTTGATTCATTTATGAAACAAATATTTTTTACCAAAAATGCCTTGTTCTTATATTTTTTGGGACATTGTTTCACAAAATTCAATCCTGCGGTCATAGTCGTCATACATACATACATACATATAGTCACGACTTTTTCCCGTAGGGGTAAGCAGAGACCACTTCTTTTTACTTGCAACGGTTTTTACGCACATCTTTTGCTTCGTCTTTTTTTATCAGGGCTCTCATGCATACTCGTCGGTTGTGACCAATTTCAGCCCTCAAATATTTCTCGCCCACCAAAACGTATACAACCTGCGATCATGACATACGAATGTCACAAACCGTCAGATTTAAAAAAGCAGACATAGCTCCAGAAGATGCCATCTACTAGAGATGCGAAACGTCGAGTATAACTCAGACTTACGATGGCCAAAATACCCGAAAACCATTCACCATATACGATGGCCGCGAAAGCCATTCACAATATGTATCACAACAATATCAGCCTTTTCTATTTAAATAAATTAGACCAGGAAATTTCTTTTAAACTCACCAAAATGATTAAACGCACTTAAAAAATTTGTAAAAATATATTTTGTAAATTTCATATAGGGTCGTAAGAAAAAAAAACAAAATAATTTGTTCATTTTTAAATTAAAAAATAAAAAGATAGCACATTTCGTTTTAATATAATAAATTAGCAATTTTAAAACTTTGCGTATGAAACCAACAAGAATATTTTTAGGTTTTAATACTTTTGGAATGAAATAGGAAGGATCCAAATTATATGCCTACGGTCTCCCAACCAAACTGCGCCAATGGCTCTTGAGCTTCATGCAAGATCGCTCCTTACATGTGGCAGTTGACGGTATTTCTTCTGATGCGTTTAAAACTAATGCCGGGGTCCCCCAGGTTTCCTTCCAGTCCCCCACCTTATTTCTTTTACACATCAACGACCTCTTGAAAACCACCACAAACCCCATTTACAGTTTCGCAGACGATAGCACACTTGTCTCAACTTTCACATCCTATCGATCACTTTCGGTGAATTATACAAATAGACTCAGGCAGGAACAGGTTGATTCCATCAATAGGGATCTTAAAGCAATCGTCGAGTGGGGAACCAACAATCTTGTTCAGTTCAACGCCCAAAAAACACATAGTGCCACGTTTTCCAAGAAAGTGAATTCCTCAAATCATCCCATAACAATGTCCGGAAATACCCTTGAACCAAGTCCCTCTATCTCGATTTTGGGAGTTACGGTGTCCAATAATATGTCCTGGCATGACCATGTTGCTAACATCGCAAAGTCGGCAAGCCAGAGGCTAGGTTTTCTGTGGAAAGCCAGAAAGTTTTTTACTCCTGATCAACTGTTGACGACGTACAAGGCTCAAATCCGACCTCTACTGGAGTATTGCTCGCACATTTGGGGTCCAGCACCAAGGCATTCTCTTCGTCTTCTAGATTCCATTCAGAAAAGAGCCATTCTTTTGATAAACAGCTCAACTCTCACAGATACCCTTCACCCTCTAGAACATAGAAGAAGAGTTGCAGACCAGTCATTGCTCTACAGATATTTCCATCGCAGATGCTCCAGAGAAATAAAAACTCTTGTACCACCATTGGCCACATTCGGCCGAAGAACTCGGCACGCTGATCAGTCTCACCCATTTACTCTCAAGATTGACACTACATTCTACATTCTTCATCAAGAATCCTTCTTTTACAGGGCTGCTACGGAATGGAATAAGCTTTCAAAATCAGTTTTTCCAGAGAACTATGACCTGTAACTTTTTAAAAAGCGTGTCCACAATCATTTCCTTTCTATAATCCCTTCCCCTTCTAATAGTCGCAGTGCGATAGGTCTACCCTTTTTGCGACTATTTTCATAAAAAAAAAATCTATAGCAAAATGACCCAGTACTTTAATTTGTGCAGCTTCGTCGAGAACTCTGAGATTATTATTTTTTTTCTTGCAAACGGATCCAGTTTCTTTAAATATTCGTACTAACTCTAAGATGGTCTGGCGGCCTATATTTCTATCAGGATGTCTTTCAATAAAAACTTGAGCTGTTCTTTGAGCGCACTTGTTTTGATGACCGTAAATAAATACTATTTCTATTCGTTCCTGCAGAGAATACACCATTTTAAAATAACTCGAGTTGCTACAGCTACAAATAATGGCTAATTTAACGTCACGAATAATTAACTAAATATACTACAGTGGCGTAGGTCGTTTTTATTATGGTTATATGTTATTTTACAAGATTTGTTGCTATCAGGAAAATAAATCGATAAAATAAATTGTTGTTTTTGCTGGTTTTGAAATAAATACACCGTATATTAAGAAAAAATGTCACAACATGCGCCATACTTAAGCCGTTTATTAATTTAGTATTATTAATAATAAATTTTATAAAATGCCTTTTATTAAACTGGAGTGACTTATAATGGTATTTGTTGCAAATAACAGTAAACTGTTGCTTAGCAAATAGCATTGGTTTTTTATATAAAAATCAACATCGTCGCGTTGTACAAAATTCACCGTCACATCATCATGTGAGATTTGTAATTTTAAGAACAGATAATTTCTCATATTCCCCACACCTTTTAACCTTTTATACTCATTCTTTGCCTTCTTTACATCCTCAATGGTTGCCTTTTGCGTTCTTTTATTGGCTTTTGTAGCCAGACAATCCAGCCATGCTTTTTTCTTCCCTGACACTACTTTTTGAACACATTTTCTGTAAGTTGCATCCTTTCCTTCTTTTACTTACACCACACACTTAGATAGCAATATCCACGATTCTTTCCTTGAATGGCTTTCACAATTCTTTAACCTCACATGCTTCATCTAAGCTGTCAAATTTTTCGATCAATTTACTAACGAACTCCTCTTTTATACCTTCTTGCAAATTCTTTACTTTTATACGCTCTAATACACTACCTATTTCCTGCAGAAAATAATTTAAATTGTAAATGTATTTATTTGTAACCACCATTTACTTACGTTGTATTGCTAAAATGTTTGCTATCAATATTACGAATCATCATTTAAATAGCGTTGAACCCTAAAAACTAAATTTGTTAGTAAAGAACAAAAAATAAATTAAATAGGTGAAACTATTTTAAATTTTACTGTTTGTAAACAAAATTAACATAATTTCTAGTATTTAATTTACTGTAATTTTTATTATTATTTTTATTTATCAATTTTATTTACATTAGAATTTAAAATTAAAAAACTATGTTAAACTTTTTGAATATTTATTGGTATGCATAGAAGTTGATGATTATCCAAAAGTATTATATCGAATGATTTCCGTTTCTCATGTACATCCAGATTTGCATCTAGGAAGACGTCTTCTACTTCTTGAATGCCTGGATCCTAGGCCTTGGCACAAAACTGTCATACAGTTAATTAAGGCGTCTATTATGTAAACAATACTAGCAAAAACAGCGAGTAGTGCTCCAATAAATAAATAAAACATGTAAAGTCCTATTACTCCACTAATAAATAATGCTAATGCAAGCAAGAACCATAGGATGAATGTCCACTTTATGTATGTGTAACTACAATCGGGATTTGCAATCCTCAGTATTAAAGCAATTAAACTTAAAAGAATTCCACAACTAGAAAATATCAATAGGACTATCATCAAAGGTATTTCGTTTGCACCACTCAAAAAGATGGCAGCTATAACAAAGCTGCAAAGTATTATTTCCAGTAGGTTGCATATTGCTGAAGAAATTCTTATGGTTCTGCAAAAAACATTATCACTACTATTCATTATTTACAAAATATTACTAAGATTTTGATTTAAGAACATGTCAATTGAACAGCGTGATTACGAGATAAGTTGACGTTTAACTGTGAAAATGCGCATTTAAACAGCGCCCACTGAGTTAACTTCAAACGGTATATTTATAAGGCTGTGTCATACGTTCCGAATTTTCACCGTAACACAACATCATAGGGTGCCTGAAACACCAATAACAACGTGGGGTCTCCGGTAAACGATTTTTGAAAACATTTTTAATGGAACCCGAAAAATAAATGCCAGTTTTAATTAGGTTTTTAAATATTTATTCATTAAAATAAAAGGATGGATGAAGGAAGATTGACGAAACAAATTTATAAGGCGAGTGTGAATGGACAAGTCGGTAGAGGTCGACCTCGGCGAACATCGATCTCGATCAGATTGTTTTGAAGAAAGGCAAGGTCAAGAGTACCAGCAACCGACGAGCATGCATAAGAACACTGATGAATGTAGAGGAAGCAAAAGATGTGTGTAAGAACCATAGCTAGTGGAAGGAAGTGGTCTCTGCCTACCCCTAAGGGAAAAAGGCGTGACTTTATGTATGTATGTATGTAAAATAAAACTATGATTAACAGATAAAGGATTAAATAGACAGAATAGATTAAAAAAATAAAGATAAAGTAAAATTAACATTTATTTGCAGTTTTTAACATTAGGCACTTGATTATTCTGGAATTTGTGTAATATTTACTACTTTAATTTTATATTTAAACTCCAAAAAAGAGTGTAACAGCCCAGGATCTTCGATTTTTTTTCTAACTGGGGCAGTGGTTTGAGGTAAATTGGTAAAAAAACTCACAAATATAATATAATTGTTGGCATTTTTTGTACCCAGGAGAATATATTTGTGATGCCTCGCTTACAAACTCGCTCACTTTTCTGGAACACTGTAGAAAAGTTAGCGATTTGTCTCTATTTTATAGATATTTTTATGGGAGATGCTCTTCTGAAATATCAACAATCGTTTCTCATTTAGCTGTTTCTTCGAGATTAACCCGTCAAGTTTATAGTTTACATCCCTTCGTGGTCACTTTGGAGACCTGCAGAACATCTCTTTCCAAAGTCTCGTTCATCCAACGAACAGCGAGGCTTTGGAAAACATTGCCTATAAAGGTGTTCCCCTAGGCATACAACCTCTAGAAATTTAAGAAAAACATTAATTCCTACCTTATTTCTCTTGGTTCTTACGATGTTCTCTGAGCATTACAGGATATCCCTTCTCGTGGGAACCATAATATAAAAAAAACTCTTTATTACCTATTATTTAATCAATCAATTAACCTGCCTATCCACTCAATGGATGTTGGCGACTACATGTTGGAATTAATTTCTGTCTATTTCCACGCTGAAAAGCTCTTCTATCGTCCTTAGTCTGATCCACTGTCTGATGTTTCTTGCCCATGACATCTGTTTTCTCTCAATTCCCCTTCTACCTTCTATCTTTCCCTCCAGAATCAGTTGTAGCAACTGGTATTTGTCGTGTCTGAAGATGTAACCAAGGTAAGCCGTTTTTCTTCGTTTAATACTTGTAAACAATTCTCTGTTCTTGTAAACTCTCCTAAATATTTCTTTATTTGTTACCCTGTCGGTCCAAGGTACTCTCAGTAGGCGTCGATAAGTCCACATCTCGAAGGCCTCCACTTTATTGATCATGTTTGCCTTCATAGTCCACGACTCCACTCCAAACAGAAGTACCGACCAGACATAGCACTTCGCATGAACTTCGTATGAATGTCTTAATTTCTAAGAATTTTTTTTATATTTTATGAACGCCTTACGAGCCATCTCAATTCTGTATCTAATATCTTTTTTTGAATTCTAGTCCGTGTGTAGCCAGCTACCTAGATATTTATGCTGTGGTACTCTTTCTATATTTTGATTATTTATGTGAATTGCAGCATTTGATTATAATTGGTTTTTTCTGCTGATTATCATAAATTTGGAATTTTTCTCGTTTATCCCGTATTTGTTGCTGCTATTATTTAGACTGTTGCACATATTTTAAAGTTCTTACTATCTAATAGCTTTTTAATTGTGTGACATAAAATAGAAAACATATAACCAGGAAAGTCAATAGCTCATCAAAGTCCATCTCAAAGGCAGTTATATTTTCGCGAGGCCAGATAGACATTCCTGACTCATTGTTAAACGCAGATAGGTTTTAATTAGATTCTGTTTGCTGAAGCTTCGCTCACAGCTTAAAGATATTGTAGGTATGGTGCAGTATCTTCCTAATGCTATACTAACATTAGGAAACGCCTCTTGCTTGCACAGATATTGTAACAGGTCGAATGCATTTGTATTTTCTTTAATAGAGAAAATTTTAAATGGTAAAAACTATGAATTCGAGTACGCAGGAAAATTCTCTTATCTGGGGTTCCAAATGAATCAATTAAACTCTATCAATAGCAAATTCGGGAAAGAGTTATCAGTGGAAACCGTTGTTATTTTGCGTACAGAGAGCTCTAAACAGACAGTCTAAATTAAAAATATATAAAAGTATCATTAGGCCTGTTGTTAAAAAATCTTAAGGCAAATTTTTGGACCAGTGCAAAACAAAGATGGAATATGGAGATCAAAAATGATCAAAAATTTTGGGTTTGGCAGAAGAAGCATGAAAATAGGATTAATGCTGCGGAGATGAATAGTTTGTGAAGTATAGCCGGAGTGACTTGGTTATATAAAGTAAAAAATAGTGAGATAAGAGAACGCTTTGGTGTAAAAGAAGATGTGTTACAAAGATAGATAAAAAAATGCTTAGATGGTTTGGACACGTAGAAAGGATCGATGAATGAAGGTTGACGAAACAAATTTATAAGGCGAGTGTGACAAGTCGGTAGAGGTCGATCTCGGCGAACATATCTCGATCAGATTAACATTGTTTTGAAGAAAGTCCAGGTTAAGACTATCAACAACCGACGAGCATGCATGAGAGCCCTGATGAAAGTAGAGGAAGCAAAACATGTGTGTAAGAACCGTAGCAAGTGGAAGGAAGTGGTCTCTGCCTACCCTTATGGGAAAAAAGCGTGACTTAATGTATGTATAAAGCTCACTTTTCACCCATATAAACAAATGAAGGTGGTTTTATTGTTCACACCTCGAAAAGTTCATACGATCAATAATAGATGTCGCCCACTCTGTGATTTTTCCATAAATGTTATTACTATGTTGGGTAGAGGTAAGGAGAGTCATCTCATATGGTAGAAAACTTAAAAAAGTGTCCAGCTGTAAGCTATAAATAACAGTTCAAAAACCTTCTAGAATGGCGCTGGTGTAGACAAAGGGTATGGTATGAATGTAGCAATTGTAAACTAATTGAAGTATGCCGAGTTAAAAAATTTAATATTATTGTCGATTAAAATAGTTACTTATTGAAAATTTTAACTACTTGCGTAGTACAAAAGAATGTAGTAAATATAACCTTAAAGAATTATTGCAGCTATAGTGATTTTATATCGTGAACTGTGAACGTTGCGTTTATTGTTTTTTAATCATTTAATTTTTTTAAAAAGTGTGTGAATGACAGGAGAGTTCTGGGTAAAATTTTGTGTTGTAAAAAGTTGTCCCAGTGGACGTAAATCCAAAAACAAAAAAAATGATCCGCCTTAGCCTCTTTCGTATTTCCAACCAACAGTAAAATATTGCAAAAAATTTACTTTATAAACCATGCTCATTTTTATAATTGTTTTAATCAATGAAGACATTCATTTTTTATTTATCGAATTTACCCTAATGCTAATGTGGCGCCACCCGAATTTAACGCATTTGGACGGACACTTTTTCATGTACACAGATGATTCTCCTTACCTCCACCCTCCATAGTTATGACACATATGTTAAAATCAGCTATGATGATTGTCAGTTGTCAAGTGAAAAAATTGTCGAAGTAAATTATTACAACAAATTATGGGTAAATGGACCTGTAACAAATTTTGGTGTACTTTTCCTGGTTTACTGAAGATACTTCAAATTGTATTTTGTATACCTTGTATCATTTTCCTTAACTTGGGGCGGGATGGTGTATTTGAAACTCAATGGAGATTATTTCTTCGTACGACGATTACATTTGTCGTAGCAGTAATGGGACTTGTTGCAAGTACGATTGTATTTATTTTGTGTTCATTCAAACCAACTTTGGGTTTAATTAAATGGATAATGTTGTTTTGGTTCCCTTTTTTTTTCACGCTAGTACTAGTGGGAATTTTGGACATATATTTAAATAAATTATACTTGATATTGGCAGGAATAAGTGGAATTTTGGCAGGGTTCACGTATTCAATAGATGGAATTTTATTATGCATTACACGTTGGAGTTGCGTTAAGGGTTGTCCCGGAGCAAAACAAAGAACCCCACGAAGAGCTTGTAGACCTGCTGGACACCCATGTTTTAAAGAAAATACGTGACCAAAAATTAATTTAAAATTGAAGTAAAATACTAAAATAAAAATGAAAAACAAGAAAACTTGGTTTTTGATTAGTCCGTTCTGCCCCGATTAGCAGAAACGCTGTATCTGCGCAAAAATTAAAACAGAGAAAAAAAACTTTAAAGTTTTATTTATGGCTGATGAAAACTAAATGATTTTTACACGATTTATATTACCAGAATATGTAAATGAGAGAAAATAATACGGTAATAATTTTACAATACAATTTAATTTTTATTTTCAGTACAACTACTAATAAACTCAAAAGCCACAAGGCCATTGGGGCTGTCCGTGGTATCAATTTTATTATGTTATCATATATATTATAATTATTGTTTGTATTTTAATATTATAAATTAAAATTAAAGAATTATTATAATTCATAAATTAAAATTAGCGAATTAATATGAATTAATTCAAGCAATTAATTTAAAACTATAAATTAAAACCAATATTGTTATCAGTCACATAATCTAACACTAATTTAATTTTATGTTTACATAAATATAATTAAATTAAACACAAAAATTAATAATAATTATTATAATTCAACAAATTGTAATACATATTTTAAAGGATTCATTAGCAAATTAAAAGAAGTGAGAAATTATTTGTCTACTATTGGATAACGAGAAAAACTTTATTGCTTTTTAAAATGGTTGAAACAAGTGGCTAAATTTTCTTTGTTCGATTGTTTTTTGAGCGTTCGGAAGTTTAAGACCATTTTTTTTTCATAGCTCTTGTTATATATGAATGGGAAATTCTATTAAAGTTTTGTTAATATTTAAATAAGAAAGTATTTGTAGCTTCTCCAAATATAGATCTACAGTTCCGCCCCAAGTTAAAATAGGGTTTTGGTAACGTTATTTATATGATGATCCCATCTTAGATGGCAATCTAACGTTACACCAAGATATTTTATATTTTCAGTAATTTTAATTTTTAAGCTAGCTAATAATAATAATATACTAGGAAAGGAACTTCGTTCCGACCGAGTGTTTCACGACACGCATTAGATTTTTCCTTATCTAAGTTTTCTGTTATTTCCAGAAATGTTATGATTTTAGTTTCAGTACTTTTACCTTTCCTGAAATTAAACTGATGATCGTTAAATGCACTATCATCATCATCATCATCAGCCTTGTCGCGTCCACTGCTAAACATAGGCCTCCCCGTAATCTGTCCCACACCTCCCTGCACTGCGCCGCCTGCATCCAGTTATGCTTGATGCGTTTTATATCATCAGTCCTTCTCGTTGGTGGTCGGCCTTTATTTCGGCAAGCCTTATGTCTCCTGCCTCCATTCAAGGATTTTCTTGGTCCATCTGTTGTCACTTTTTCTTGCAATGTGTCCTGCCCAATTCCATTTTAATGTTGTAATTTTCCTGTGACGACATCCGCTAAACCTGTTCTTCGTATATCGTTGTTCTGGATTCTATCTTCTGGGAAAATGCCCAAAATGGCTCTCTCCATATAGCTCGTTGTGTCACTTGTAATTTATTGATGGACTTTCTTGTCAGAGTAAGTGTAGGAAATACGCCTCGGTCTTTCAGGCTGAGGTCTATGCTATACTCAGGTGCGCTACGCACCTGTCAGAAAACAGAGTTACCAACAGTGAGATTAAAATTCTCACTGACAGTCGCGCGGCCATTGGGGCCCTCGTGAGTAACACCACAACATCATCGGTGGTGTGGGACTACATGCAAGCCCTCACTAAGTTAGCGACGGTAAACAAAATCACTCTTACATGGGTTCCTGGGCACACAGTGATAAACGGCATCGAGGTAGCCGATCAACTGGCAAGAAACGGGACCCTGGTGGAACCAAGAAGTCAGTTGGTCGGATTGCCAATTGCCGAAGCAAAATATTTATTGAAATTAATGCTTGAACAAGAACATATTGCTCAGTGGAATTAAAATACTGGCTGCAAAACATCAAACCAGCTGATGAAAAGACCTCTCCAGAAGAGGGCTGACGTACTCTGAACGATGGACCGGAGTAGACTAAGCAGCACGCTTGACCTGCTCACAGGACACATCGCATTAAGGGCGCACCTCTTTAAACTTAAGCTGGCGGCCAGAGCAGTATACATATTCTGTGTCACTGCCCGATGCTAGCGGGTACAGGTATCAAACCTGGGGCCGTATGATTATGGATCCAAGCGATCTAAAAGAGACAGGGCCAACATAAATCCTAAGGTTTGCGGACTAGAATTCTGATGCTCTGAAGACACAGCAGTAGTCACCTCCTTTAGGTTCCCAAAAGCTGCCCAGGTGAGTCCTATTCTTCTTTGAAACTCAACAGTTTAGTTGTCCCGACCCACACGAATTTAATGACCAATATATTTGTAGGACGATACTTGTTGCACTTCGTGCCCACTCAAGGAAATATTACCACTCATCACCAGATTTGTCATATATTGTGTTTTTGTAGAATTGATCTTAAATGCGGCTTTTTTTGACGTTTTTTCTAGATCGTATAGGATCTGTGTGGCTTTGTCAATCCTATCAATCAGGACAATATTATCGGCAAACCTAAGGTGGTTCAAGTCTTCTCAATTTATATTAACTCCCAAGTTATTCCAATTTATCTCCTTCAGCATGTACTTCAGTAAATTTGTTAATAATTTTGGTGATATGGTGTCACTCTGGCGAACTCCTCGTTCGATTTTAAACTTGCCTGTATCTTTATGGAGCCTAACATATGATGTTGCGGTTTCATAGATATTTTTAATTATAGCGATGTATCGGTGGTCTATTTGGCAATCAGAAAGAGCTTGGAGCATTTTGGGTTGGTCAATAGTATCAAATGCCTTCTCGTAGTCTACAAAAATAAGGATAAGCGGTTTAAGGTACTCTACGCATTTCTTAATTAAGGTTTTTATTACTTGTAAGTGGTCGTTCTTTCCGTATCCGCGGTCTATAAGGTTTACATACACTACTTGAAATTACAATCGGTACTATACGATTTTAATGAAGGTACCCACTACAATGATAAACCAGGATTACCAATAACTTTTCTAGAAATTTAACAACAAATCTAACAAAAATGAATTAACAAGCCAAATTAAAGCAGAATAGCTTAGTTAATTAGTAAAATTTGTTTGAATTACTTACCTACCTCTCTTATTATAAATAATTATAAATAAAGTAATAAAGAACGGATTTGGTTGCAAAATTAACCGTGCTGACAAAAAAAACATTGACCCTTAATTTCCAAACAAGAAGTCCCTTATAAAATAAAATTCGTTACCTACGAAATTTGTTTAAAAATATTAGGGAATTTACTTCCGTCCTTCTTAAATGTACAGTTAAATACTGGTCATCGAGTTTCTAACGATAATCCGAAACCACCGTATATTCGTGAAATATGATATATTTCTAAGGAATTAACAGCTACCGCGTTTGTGTTAAGCATGAGCACACATTTTTGAAGGAAATTTTTTTAATAAGTTTACAAGATATCTATCAGTATTTTACGTACATCTATGCAAAAAAATCAATTTTATACATTTTATCGGATACGACGTTCTGCTTTAGCAGGACATCATTGTAAGATAAAGTTCAAGCTTATTGTAATTGTCTTTTTCTTTTAAACTTACCAAGGACTAAAAATGGAAATAATAAAATATCTCTAGAATAAAAATTGCCTCATTAATTTTTCGTTTAGTTGTGAAAGTAAACGGCAGATTAATATTTAAATGCTTTTAAAAGCCCTTTCCAAAATTAAGTCACTTCTGCATTCGTGGAAAGTTACTGTTAAAATATGTTTAATCCAAATGTAACTTTGTATCGATTACTGTTATAGAGCTTTAGGCTGTTGACCTTAAAATTTTTTTTTAAAACTTGAATATATTCGTCAAAAAAAAACTAGGAAATTTATATTGGGTTTACATAAAAGATACAGGATATAGTAATGCTCACTTGCTTGAAATGATGCTTTAATAAATTTTGTATAAACATGTACAATTGCAATAAAGTTGGCTTTGTAAGTATGTATAAAATTGTGTCAGCTTAGGTTACTTACTTACTTACTTACTCCGTGGCTTGCAACCCAGGGTGGGTTTTTGCCGACTTCACAATAGTCCTCCACTGTTGTCTGTCGCTCATGGCATCGTGTCCATTGGAGTCGTGAGCGGCCTAGGGGTCATTTACCCTCTGGTGTTTCCTCCCATACAAGCATGACAGTGTGACTATCCGGTAGTCTTCTCACATGTCCCGCCCACTGTAATCGTTTGTTAGGCGTATAGGTCTTCTAACTCTTTGTTTGTACGAGTTCTGTGTCTTCCTGTTGTTGCATCTACGGTCGGACCATATATTTTTCTAAATACTCTCAGCTCAAAGACTCCGAGGCGTTCTGCATTTGCCACGGTCAGCGTCCACGTTTCACATCCGTACATCACAACTAGTCTAATTATTGTTTTGTATATGTTTAATTTTCTACGTCTTGATGTTTGCTTGATTATGCAGGTATGCTACAATCTTTCAGGCTGAAGTCTTCGCTATCGAATTGTGTGCAAGAGAGCTGACTAACAGACCTCTAGCAAACAAAAACATAAGTGTAATATCAGACAGCCAGGCTGTTTTAAAAGCACTGAGCTCCAACAAGATAAATTCTAAACTTGTATGGAAATGCATCGAATCCATAGAGTACCTTAATGCGAACAACAGGGTGACCTTACTGTGGGTACCTGGGCACCAGGGGGTAAAGGGAAACGAAAAAGCCGACACCCTTGCAAAACAGGAGGCCGAATCTGCGTTCACTGGACCTGAACCGGTTTTTGGAGTCACCACAAGTGCCGCCAAAACAATTATTTCGGACTGGGCGGAGTAAAATACTTACGTATTGGTCCGATATACTAGGGTTGACTCACTTGAAGGCGTTTTTACCTGAACCCTTAAAAAACACAACTAAGCAAATCCTAGAATGAAGCAGAAATGATCTGCGAATTCTAACGGGACGCTTACAGGACACTGTCGTCTATGACACCATCTCGGAAGGGTAGATCTGAACCAACAAACAGACTGTCGGTTTTGCTGCGTGGAAGACAAAACTGCTGAACATATACTATGTTCATGCCCCGGCCTGGGACACCAACCTAGAACCTACCGATTTAAAAAAAATCTCACCCCATACAACCCTGAACTTTGTGAGAAGGGCTGGATTGTGCGGTGAACTGTAACCTCTAGGGGTGAGCGACAATAGATCTACTAAAGGTCCATGATACCTAACCTAACCTAGTTTTTGTGTTTACCTCAGCAAGATGTATACAACGGCAGGACCTAGTGAAACGCGGTCACAACGACGCAAACCCGGTCTCAAAAGATAAAAAGGCAATTGTGTGAAAAGTTTATGACGGTGGAAGCGGTAAATCGTTGTTCGTTTTTAACAGGTTTATCAAAATCAACAACTATACGGATTGTGCTCGAAATTAAAGTAAATAAAACTTTACAAACTTTAAAAACACACCCCACTGCGGTCGAAAAACCAATAAAATTTGACGAATTTTAGAAAAACATTATTCGCAGAACCGTAGGAACATTCTTTCTTTTTTAAATACAAGGTACCAACTACTAAATCCGTGTGGATAAAATTAAAACAAAATGACGTTGTACCCCAAATGAGTCGTGAAATATTACGGAAAATACTACACGAAAGTTTCGATATATTAAACGGTTTCGATTTTTTAATACTTATGCGGGATAAGTAGTATCTTAGAGCACGATGTTGCGGTTGAAAAATAGCTGTTTACTCATTTGAGTGCGACAAGTTTACTTGGCGCACGCTTACGTCATTTGAGTTCTATTTGGCGCACGCAAATTATACTTAGCACACACAAGCTATCCTTGTCGCACGCAAATTCGAACCACCAACCTTTCGGTTAACAGCCTAAAGCGCAACTGTCAAGTTGACATTACAAAGTTTATATTTTTATTTCAGTTAATATTTGATGTGTAATTTTTCGGTTCGGAGGAGGCCTCGCACGTTCCATGTTCCTAGATGAATCTGATTTCGGAGATTACAGTAACTTCTTCCAGTCATGGTTCGTCCGCGAACTACTAATAACAGTTAAATGCCGAAAGCCGTCCTTTCTAGGTCACATACTCAGGGGTGATCGTTACCGTATCCTTCAACTTATAAAGAAGGGCAAGATAGAAGGCCGTAGAGGAGTCGGTAGAAGACAAGCCTCGTGGTTAAGGAATCTTAAAAAGTGGACCGGAATTCGAAGCGCAGAACAACTCTTTAGAATCGCCGAAGACAGAGCACAGCTCGCCATTGTGATTGCCAACATCAGGAGGACCTTATATGGCACCTAAAGATAAAGAAGTTTTATTGCAGCAATATGATTTATAATATTAAATTTGTTTAATCCTGTTCTGTTCGAAGGCAAATGCAAGATAAAGTAAGATTGTTAAATGCAGTAATAGTAGAATTAAATTCCCGTATCAATTTTCGTAGTTGAAATTTCGGATCGAGTACAACCCGATACCAGCGAGTTATGAGAGTAGCTTGTAATATACTCCGAACAAACTTATAAACATCTTAACACATACGTACACATAGTTCTGGTTAATAGTTTCCCAACTATATTCAAAATTCGTTAGTAACACACCATTGACCTAATGGGTTTTAGTTGAATGCCGTAGAATTTGGAGATCGCTAAATTATATGGTGTATAAGGAATATTCTCGGCAATTCTTAATTTAATCGTTGGAATTCGTCTAAATTTTGCTCCACCACTAAAAACTCCTATTAAATAAAAACGTAGTTTTTTGAATTTAGGTATACTTCTTTTGGCGCGTTAGGAAAAAATTTTCTGTAGTAATATCACAAGAGGGTGAGAAAATTTGAAAATAATTTGACAGATTTTGGAAAACTTGTTTTCAGGCGATAGATACGAGGGCCCTAAGGGCTCAAGTGGCTATTTCCAAATGGCAACAAGTTTAAGAAAAGGCCTAGAAAATGATTATCTAATTTATCGAATTCTCGTGTGGTATTCGACAGATAATTTTTTGGCGTAACAATAAAACTAACTTTTACATACTCATATAGTCACGTCTTTTTCCCGTAGAGTTAGGCAGAGACCACTTTCTTCCACTTGCTACGGTTCTTACAAATATCTTTTGCTTCTTCTACTTTCATCAGTGCTCTCATACATGTTTGTCGGTTGTTGGTACTCTTGACCTGGCCTTTTTTTAAAACAATCTTCGTCTTCTAGATTCCATTCAGAAAAGGGCCATTCGATTGATAAACAGCTCAACTTTTACAGATACCTTTCACCCACTAGAACATAGAAGAAGAGTTGCAGACCAGACATTACTCTACAGATATTTCAATGGCAGATGCTCCAGAGAAATAAAAACTCTTGTTCCACCACTGGCCACATTCGGCCAAAGAACTCGGCACGCTGATCAGTCTCACCTAATCTCCATCAAAAATCTTTTTTTTTTACAGGGCTGCTACATAATGAAACAAGCTTCTAAAATCAGTATTTCCAGAAAACTATAGCCTGCAACTTTTTAAAGAGCGGGTCCACAATAATTTCCTTTCCATAATCCCTTCCTCTTCTAAAAGTCGCAGTGCGGGCCGTCTGCGGCCTACACGATAGGTCTACCCATTTTGCGACTATTTTCAGTAAAAAAAAATGTGTGTAAGAACCGTAGCAAGTGGAAGTAAGTGCTCTCTGCCTATGGGAAAAAGGCGTGACTATATGTATGTATGTATGTTAATTTTTTATAAACAGATTTCTGATATAAAATCCAAAATATCACGGAAATTTTGTTTAACTTCTGAAGACTTCGAGTGACTAAATATGGTTCAAATTTTAAAAGAAAGCTGCCTTTAACATTTTAGGAGAACTTAAACTTGAACTTTTAATAAGTCTCAGTAATTGGGGTAATAATTACGCTTAAAAAATAACAACAAAACCAGGAATAGCTTCTTCGGGAATAAACTTGTCAAATAGTACAATTAATATTTACAACAAATAGCTTATTCAAAGTTTAAAATGTTTTTAATTCTTTTTGTAAAATTCTTGTTTAAATAAAATGAGTTGCGTAATAGCTTTAAAATGAAGCGGTGGTAAATAAAAATATTTTATTTATCGTATTGTAACGATTTTGCGATACACCACTGGAATGTTACGTAAGCAAGCTGGGCAGTACGGTGACGTCACAGCCAATGTCAAGGATTTTCCAGTACCTTTCCAACCAATCTAGAATTTTTAAAGAAATAGTCTGGATACGTTTAGAATTTTCTCGTCTTTTCTAGTTTGATTTAAGTAAAAACGTTTCTGTAAAATTGTTTAAACTAGCGACAAAATAAGCTTTTATTTTCTAGTAAAAATTACTGTTTTATTAGCCTTTGAATTCTTTATTAACAAACTTAAACGCATAGATAAGTTTTAATATAATTTACAAAATATTAATCAGGTTTTTTTATAACAAAATGGTTTGGCATTATTTTAATTTTCCAATACACCACTAATCCGCCTCTGGTTTCCTTTCTTCTTTTTAAGGGACCTTAATTCTCCTAATCTCTATTGTTAGGCATGTCTGGCAAAGTTTGAGGATAATTTTAAATAGAAAATCTATTTACATACCTGATTTAATATCATCGAGTAATTTTTATAAGATACCGGCTGTTTGTATATCCAGTAATTTGGTGTGTAGTATTTCTTCAGCTTATAACCCTCTCCTTGAAGTTTACCTCCAATTCCTGCTATCCAACATTAACTTTAATGAAAGTCAACAACATTTCGTATGCAGCGGATATTTATAGTTATTAAAATTTTATGGTAAATTTAAAAGGTTTGTTTTTAATTGCCTGATAATGGGAATATTTTAATTCAACATTTATACAGGTTGTTTAAATAAAAATGCCTAATTGATTAAACCGATACATTTTTTATAAATATTTTTCAAAAAAAATTATTTCTTATACTTTAATGTTAAGAACATAAAAAAGTCAATAAAATTATATTTAAATACAGGGTGTTTCAAAAAAAGGTGACCCCATCTCTAGGATAGCTAGAAAACTAAAAAATATCTGGGATTTGATTAGTAAAAATTTTTTTTTAATGAAAATAGTCGCAAAAAGGGTAGACTTATCGTGTGGGCCGCGGACGGCCCGCACTGCGACTATTAGATGGGAAAGGGATTATAGAAAGGACCCGCTTTTTGAAAAGTTGCAGGTCATAGTTCTCTGGAAAAACTGATTTTGGAAGCTTGTTTCATTCCGTAGCAGCCCTGTAAAAGAAGGATTCTTAATGGACATTTGGTGAGACTGATCATCGTGCCGAGTTCTTCGGCCGAATGTGGCCAATAGTGGCACAAGAGTTTTTATTTCTCTGGAGCATCTGCCATGGAAATATCTGTAAAGTAATGACTGGTCTGCAACTCTTCTTCTATGTTTTAGAGCGTGAAGGGTATCTGTAAGAGTTGAGCTGTTTATCAACCGAATGGCCCTTTTCTGAATGGAATCTAGAAGATGAAGAGAATGCCTTGGTGCTGATCCCCAAGTGTGCGAGCAATACTCCAGTAGAGGTTGGATTTGAGCCTTTTATGTCGTGAACAGTTGATCAGGAGTAGGAAACTTTCTAGCTTTCCACAGAAATGTTCGTTACTCCATCCGTATTCAAGATAAAGGGCGTTAAAGAAGAAAATATATACACATTTATTACGATTTTGCCAAAACTACTGGAAACATTGTAATGAAATTTAATACGAATATGCTTTAAAAGCTGATACATCCCATGAATTTGTATTTAGTAATCGTAAGTATCAAGTACAATCGGAGGAAGATATTTACGTATGTTAAGTATATTCAGCCGAATATTTGTTATTTTATAGGCTAGTCGCCCGCCAAGCTATTTCTGTTGTATTGTACATGGTTTGTACCAAGTAGTATTGAACAACATTTATTTAAGGTTAGATTTACTAAATCAAAATTTCAAGTGAACTTAAACATCATTCAATATTACAACAAAAAGTTACTTTAGGTAAAACTCGATACTGTGTACCGTTTTCGAAATATTTTTATTTGAAAATTATGAAGTGATAACCAAATTTTTTTTTCAACGCCTTTTATTTTGAATTCGGATGGCGTTACGAAGTTTTTTTACTAAGCAAACCCCAATTATCTTTTATGGTAGATAAATCAATTCTCCTGACAAGGTCCGCAAGGACAAAAACGGACGATGTCCGGGTGAATATGAAAAAGAATGAGAATGAAAGGGGGTCTGGCAAGCCCCAGTTTAAAAATTGCCTCGAGGAAATCGAGAAAGAAAGAAGAAAAATGGGAAAAAAATATACTCAGTAAGGGTGGCAGCCTTATGAAATACAAGAGATGAAAGAGGAATTTCAGGAGCTGGAGGAACGTAACAGCAAACATGACACCTCAAACCTACATAAGAGGCTGAAGAAATTAACAGGCAACAACAGACAAAACAAGCAATCATTACAAGAGATAACAATGAAGAAATACTTATAGAACATAATAAAATAAAGGAAATATGGGAACAATACATAATGCAACTATTCCTTGACGAGATAGACAATGTACAAGATACGAGTGAAGAAGAAGAACTATATCTACAAATTTTAACATCGGAAGTAAGGCATGCCATAAAGAATGCAAAACCAGGAAAAGCTCCAGGCCCAGATGAAATTCAAGTAGAATTGTTCAAAGCCTTAGATGATAATAAAAAACTTTATTGTACATTTAATATATTGCGTATGGTCTTTCCTTGGTTGTACGTTTGTAACTGTTATTTTAATATCTTGGTAACTAGTCTTAACAAAGATGTAAGTAGATTCTCTTATATATTTTTATCTCGATGTTTCGACTTTTATATTTTTTTATAATTTTTATGACCTTCTAAACTCTTTTATTACTTTAAAACTTCAAATAACATTGATATATTATTTTTCATTAAATTGTAGTTTTCCTTATAATGGAAATAAAGATTTCCGAAAGCTTGGACAAACTTTAAAAAGTTTTTCGCATTTTTGCTTTCCACTTGCTACGATTCTTACACTCGTCTTTCGCTTCTTCTACTTTCATCAGTGCTTTTATACATGGTCGTCGGTTTTTAGTACTTTTGACCTGGCCTTTTTTCAAAACAATTTCTATCTGATCGAGATACAATCGCCAAAGTCGACCTCTACCGCCTTATAAATATGTTTCGACAATCTTCTTTAATATATCCTCTCTACGTGTCCAAACCATCTAAGCATTATTTTATTTGTATTTGTATTCATAAAAATGTATACAACGTAAATAAAAGGGTAATGCCTAAGTTTTGAAACTATGTGTAGTCGACATTGTTTATGTGTGGGGTAGTTTAATACGAGCACTGAAATTACTTTACGAGGATTCCACTGCTTGTATCAGGATAAGCGGAGCTTGCACGGAATGGTTTAATATCGAAAATGGTGTAAGACAGGGATGTGTGGCTTCGCCATGGCTGTTTAACTTATACATAGACGATTGTTTAAAATATTTGAAAGAGAGTGCGTATGGATTAAAAATGAATGATTTTATCGTTAAATGCCTTCTTTACGCCGATGATCAAGTCATATTAGCGTCATCTAAAGAGGGGTTGCAGGCGATGGTTAATGTTATGCATGATGCCCTGAAAATCAAAGAAATAAAAAAAATGTAAGCAAAACGAAAGTTATGAATTATGAAAGAGAAGAAAGCATGACAAACTGTGAAGTTCTAATAAAAAGAGTGGAACAAGTAAATGAATTTGTGTACTTGGGTTCAAAGTTTACGAGAGATGGAAAGTATGACAGTAACATTAAGCGAAGGGTGTTGGCTGGAAAACAAAGATTGGGGCACTGCATAGCTTTATAAGCAGTCTGAAAGTGTCAAAAATGGCACGTCTGGCAGTGCAAAGAGGTGTGTTGTTTCCTATACTTATGTGTGGTAGTAAATGTTGGGTTTGGCAGAAGAAGCTTAAAAAAAGGATTAATGCTGCGGAGATGAGTAGTCTGAGAAGTATAGCCGGAGTGACTCGGTTGGATAAAGTTAAGAATAGTGAGATAAGAGAACGCTGTGGTGTAAAAGTAGATGTGCTTACAAAGATAGGTAAAGAAATGCTTAGATGGTTTGGACACGTAGAAAGAATGGGTAAAGAAAGATTAACGAAAAAAAATTATAAGGCGAGTGTGAATGGACAAGTCGGTAGAGGTCGACTTCGGCGAACAAATCTCGATTAGATCAACATTGTTTTAAAGAACGGCCAGGTCAAAAGTACTAAAAACCGACGAGCATGTATGAAAGCACTGAGGAAAGTAAAGGAATCAAAAGATGTGTGTAAGAATCGTAGCAAGTGGAAGGAATTGGTCTCTGCCTACCCCTACCGGGAAAAAGCGTGATTATTTGTATGTATGTATGTATGTATTTGTAGTAATAATTACCATTAAATATAGTGTGATTGGTGGTGTTTCATTGAGAACACGACTATGTCTTTCTCTGACATCCGCACTGACTCAACAGCACATTATGACAGAGGGTCAAAGCGGCATCATTTAGTTGTCGAATAAATAAGAATAAGAATAAACTTTTATATACAATTGTTTTAATCTAAATAATTACTTGTACCTTAACAGTTGTAAAACTTGTAAATATTAAATAAATTACTTTGTATCAAACTAAGCGTTGTCTTAATAAATCTATATATCACAATAGAACTCTAACAGTGATTGTATTTACGTTCAAAAATTTTTTTATTATATTATTGTATTGATCTTAAAATGTAAAGCAAAATGGTTATACGGATAAAACTTTCATATTAAACAGAAGACGCTGCTGTACGTTAAGGTTAAAATAAAGGGCAAAATAAATCTGTTTGTATGTTTGTCTAAGGCGGGCTTAAGAACACTAATTATCAAACTTGCGAAACTGTATTAAGATTATGCAGCAAGGTGAGGCATCATATCCCTTTCCCTCTTTAGTACAGTGGCCTATTGCTAAAAACTGACGAATGCATTTATTGCAAACAAATTGTTAAATTTTACCGCCGGACGAACTTAAATTTTTAATTTAATTATAATATTTATTTCATTACCGATTTAAAAACAGCGAAACAATCTCCTTTAGTTTTATTTGCAAAGGTGAAAATATAAAAATTTTAAAAAACTTTAACACTATTATGGAAAACTCTTAAATTCTTGACAGCGAAAATAAATATAAAAATGTATAAAAGTGATTTTTAAAAAATATAGATGTCGTGACTGACGCTTTTAGTAAGTGTTGGAATTGTTGATTTGTCTCGTCAAAGGGCAAACATAAGTTTGTCAAGACCTACCCTATGCTGATGAAGGGCAACACCCCAAAACTGCTCCATAGGTGGTCACTTCGAATGGAAAAATTTAATAATTCTTTCTTTTACTTAACAAGCATCTGCATATTACCCGAAATGGGATTATGCACGATTATTTATCTGATGTAATTCAATGCTCGTCGTAGGCATATAGCCAGGAGTGTAGTTGCTTTTTTATGTTTAATCGACCCACATATACCTATAGTATAGGTTAACATGCAGCGAAATTAACTGGTACTGTTTAAAAATCAGTTTTATACATTTTTAAAGGTGTAACATATTTGGATTACCAAGGTTTGAGTTCAGATCTTGACGGTTAGTTCAAATGCATACAATGCTTATCACCAGTTCTGCTTACTCATAGACACAAAAGCTAGATATACTGGGTATTTCCTTGTTGTGTTACTTTAACATAGGCTGTAGAGAATAAATTAAAAAAATAGAATCCGTGTTAAAAAAAACTTGGGTCTTTTCTAATAGGTCCCCTTTTTTTAATTTCTTTTTCTGTACTATCATCGAGATAGTATATACTGTGCTGCAGCAGTTTGGGGTTTATATCAAGCGTAAAGGTAAGTTTAAAATGTATTAGCAGATACCATACCTTGTACCATACTTGTAATTTTAGGAGAATAGATGATGATAGACGAAAGTCTTATGAGCTAGTGCAATCAGCTGTTAAATGTATGAGAGGTATTTTAGAATGTTGGGTAAAACAAGCTGGAAAAATAGAATTGTTCAAGAAAAAAATCAATGTAGTGCTTATGCTTTTCAGCCAATATTTAGATTAGCCCGGCGGGTGATCGTGTGAAGTTTGATAGCAACCTTGCATTTTTAACTGTGTTAATTTTTATTCATTATTACTGGCCGTGAGTCCAACTTATTTAATTGATTTGTCAAATTTAACAATAATTATAATTATTAATATTATGATTTATGGTTTTTTGTGATGTTTTTTGTTACTAAAATTGAAACGATATAAAATAGATGAACATGGCCCCTGCGCAAGAATGACACATGTTAACATAAAAATATATTGTACTCTTTTATTAGGTGTTTTTATACATAAAAATTTATTGAATGTTTTACAGTTTTGCGTAACAATTTTTTGCCTTTTCTTGTAACCATAGACAGAAAATTAGCAAGGCCCCTGCGCAAGGATGTTACGCAAACTGTAAAACATTCAACAAATTTTTTTATATAAAAACGTACAAATAATGATATTGAAAATGCGAGGTCGTTGTAGAAAAGACTTGTGTGTTTTTTTTATGGAGAGGTTATGAATATAAAAGCTCAAGGTCTACTATGAAACTGTGAAGCTCCCCTGACTAGGTGTCAGGTCTACTTACTAAAAACTTCCTCCCTATTTAGGTCCGTCTCTGGTGACACTTAGGACTCTTGGCCTATTGAATCTTACCTATGTGGTTTTACATCATTTTACCCAATCCAGTACTTTCGTAGCTTGTACAAGTTTGTACAAGTTCTGTACATGGTGGGAGCAATACAGTTCTGGGTTGCCGAATGGCTGCCCAAAAATTGCATCTCTTTAGCGGTCCAGTGGCCCGCAGCAGCACAGTATGTTTTTCACTGTTTCCGGATCATTACCGCACAATTTGCAGGTCAACTATCCATTATACAGCCCAATTTTGTTGAGGTGCTTCTTAACTGGTGCTAAATGTTTTGCCGTCCTTTTGTAACACGGTCCTTTGATTTATTCTTTCCCGTGTTTGTTTCTTGGTCTACTTTTCTAGTAATTTTCGTGTTTTTCCCCCCACACCAGTCTTTTACAACTTTAGTGTTACACATAGTACGACATAATTTTACCGACCATGGCTGTAAATATATGGGCTACTGTAGTGCTAATTTCTTCTTTATACCCAAACTGAAAGTAATGATAAAAAAAAATTGTTAATATTTAATTTTGTGTAAAAACATTGTTTATATTTTAATACCAAAATAATGCGGTTAATAGAAAATGCCTGTTATTAACAAATATTTTTGAAGAGCTAGTTTTTACAATGTCGTAAACAACCTAACCTAACTACTCTCACTCACTTGATACTCGATGTTATTGACATTTGTCGATACAGACTTTTACGTGACATTTGCTGTACCCAATGACGTCGCTTTCCAAATGTTCGAAATTTCCACAGTATTTTAGCACTTTTTAAAAATTAATTTCCTGCACAAAAAAAATTTTAATCAAAAATATTGATAAAGGCATAATTCTTCAGTAAAAAGGTTTATTAAAAAAAATATATTACCCTTATTTGAATCACATGTATATTCCCTATTGCAAACTTTTGTTTTGTGAGGCCTCTTCAACAATATTTCTCATATTTATTAATTCATTTAATTTATTTTTTTTATTAATTATTAATTAATTTAAATAAATCAATAGAAGTCAGAAGGTCTATTGCGCTTTTATAGACTTGGAAAAAGCCTATGACAGAGTGGTGAGGAGTAAATTGTGGTCGACATTGTTTGTGTATGGGGTGAGCGGTAGTTTAATACGAGCACTGAAATTACTTTACTTGGGTTCAAAGTTTACGGGAGATGGAAAGTATGACAGTGACATTTAGCAAAGGGTGTTGGCAGGAAAAAAATGAATGGGGCACTGCATAGCTTTATGAATACCCAGAAAGTGTCAAAAAAGGCACGTCTGGCTGTGCATAGAGGTGTGTTGGTTCCTACACTTATGTATGGTAGTAAATGTTGGGTTTGACAGAAGAAGCATAAAAATAGGATTTATGCTGCGGAGATAAGTAGTCTGAGAATTGTATAGCCGGAGTGACTCGGTTGGATAAAGTAAAAAATAGAGAGATAAGAGAACGCTGTGGTGTAAAAAAATATGTGGTTACAAAGATAGATAAAGGAATGCTTAGATGGTTTGAACACGTAGAAAGGATGGATGAAGGAAGTTTGACGAAACAAATTTATAAGGCGAGTGTGAATGAATGAAAGTCGGTAGAGGTCGACCTCGGCGAACATATCTCGATCAGATCAACATTGTTTTGAAGAAAAGCCAGGTCAAGAGTACCAACTACTGACGAGCATGTATGAGAGCACTGATAAAAGTAGTGGAAGCAAACAATGTTTGTAAGAACCATAGCAAGTGAAAGGAAGTGGTTTTTGCCTACCCCTACGGGAAAAAGGCGTGACTATATGTATGTTATTAATTCAAACTGCATTATTGGTGTCATTACGTCAAACATACACTGTTAAGTAGTGGTACTAAAGATGGAATTATTAATCCCCTATGGTTGGAAAAAATATGTCATACTCTGCATATGGCAGTTGTAACGGTACACCTCAGAATAATCTTTATTAAACTAATTTTTTCTGGAGGAAAAAGCGGTCATTTTTAAAAATAATGAGAAAGAAAAACTTGGTGTTTGATAAAATAATAAATTATAGGATTATTAAAGGTATATATATATTATTTAAAACATTTTTTTAATGAATAGAAAGTACAAATAATTTTTAAATTTTATTTCAAGTTAAGTGCAAAGCTCCGAAACTATAGTTGCTCTGTAGCTGATCCCGCCGTACTATCAAATATTGTCAATTTAGCAATTTGCAAAGTTGGTGCCCGCTCGCGTGATTTTGCTCTGTTATTATAGATAATGGCATGCTGAATGCGTTGACTTAAGCGTAAGAGTTTGTTTTAGAATGTTATTATTTGACAGCTGTCGACTTACCAACTATTTCTTGTTAATCTTCACAGATCATTTTAAACATTTTTTTAGCAAGTGTCAATAAAAATAAATATCTACTTGTAACTACATCATTTGTTAATTTTGTTACTGTTTAAAAATATCAAATTTAATTAGTTTTTAAACCAACAAAAAATAAATGGGTGATCCATGTGGTAGACCCATTCTACCATCAATTAGGGTACTGCCAACTTACAAATGGAGCACATTTTGAACACTTGATTAAATATGATTAATTATGTTTAAAGTGTTATCTTTCAATCGTTTAAATGTTGTTGAAAATAGTTTGTATTAAAAAAATTATTGAGACAATTAGGCGTTGCCACACTTCTGTTTTATGAATTTAAGACCTTCTAGACTACATAAAATCATAAGTGTTACATATGGCTGAACTCGTATTGAAGAGGAGATTCCAGTAATGACTGAATATACAGGGTGATGTATTTAAAAAAACAAAGTGACTAATAATATCAGAGAAACGGCAAATATGATAACATTGAAAATGTTAAATCTGGAATCTTCGTATCTCAAAATGGACTTTCCTAAATTTTGTACAATTCGAACTAGCAGTTTACGAGATAATTGTCCGTTTCCAGACTTTTGGTACACTTTGTATATCCTTTACTATAAAAAAAAACAGTTTGAAACCTGTAATCATTTTCTCAAAGTAAAAATCACAAAAACACGCCTTTTATCGGCCGCTAATAGATGTAACCACTTAAAAACCTCGATATTAGTGTCGAATTAACAGTTTTCGGGATCGCCGAGTTTAAAAGTGATATTTCAATAGCAGGAAAGCCAGCGTTTGGGCAGGAGAACGTCTGCTGTTTTCCGCTAGTAATTTTTAAACAGTACATCTAGTTATATTGCTTCCAAAAATGTTTTGACGAATAGTTTATACCCGTTTGCGATTTACAGCTGTTTGCGATTTACAGTTGGTTGCGGTTTTTCATACGTTGGCACTCGGGGACGGCTTGAGATTAATTTAATTAGAACTAAAAAAACAAATTAATAGTGTGGCAAATGCGGCATTTATTTAGAAAAAAATTTTCTTTTGATTAAATTCTAATGAAAAATACTGTGTACACTGCCTTTTAATATAAGTATTTGTTGTGTCTGCTACCTCATGCAACTTATATTATAATTGCTCAAAACAATTTTTAGGATTTTTAACTTTCCAGTGGGAGTTATAGTAATGGGTCCGATTTTGCGAATCCCGAATTTTGACATATCTCCACATTACAAGGTCTTCAGAGTCGAATACAATAGTTTTTAAGTGGACGTCTGTGTGTGTATGTACGTATGTGCATATTTTCGTATATTCGTAGGTTCGTATGTGCGTTCGGAATTATTTTTCGGCTCGATCATCTCGAAAACAAAAAATTATATCGACGTGGGACCAATTGTATTCGACGCATAATTACGCAACTTAGAACTGATTAGATTTTTAGCAAAATCGTTAGAGATTTTTTATACGGAGAATTAAGAAACTGAAAAAAATGGTAAACTTTCGGAATTATTTTTCGGCTCGATCATCTCGAAAAAAAAAATTATATCGACGTGGGACCAATTGTATTCGACGCATAATTACGCAACTTGAAACTTATTAGATTTTTAGCAAAATCGGTAGAGCTGTTTTTTATGGAAAATCAGAAGAAAAAAAAAGGTAAACTTTCGGAATTATTTTTCGGCTTGATTATCTCGAAAACAAAAAATGATATCGACGTAAGACGAATTGCATTCGATGCATAATTACGCAACTTGGAACTAATTGGATTTTCAGCAAAATCAAGCTGTTTTTTATGAAGAATCAAGAAACTGAAAAAAATTGTAAACTACCTGAATTTTGCAATTTAAAAATTATACTATTTTTAATACAGAATTTTAAGATCTTTTGAATAATATGATTATTGCATGTTAGGAATATTTGTTTGAAAAATATGATGAGAATATTTTATATAAAGAGATAGTTTTAGAAAACAAAAATAGGAATTGGAGAATTTTAAACTTGTGTCAGTATTGAGAGAATAGCATTGAAGACACTATAACAGTGAAAAATGATTGTTAGTAATAATCAAGCATTGTTTATAGCAATTGAATATTGTTACTTACAAATAATTATTGATCATAATAATTAAAAAAAAAATTCAAATGTTATAAACAATTGAAAAAAGCTCCCGCTTATGAAATGATAAGAAAAAGTTTGAAAGGATACTGTTGACATTAACAGAATATTGTTAATGACAATTATAATTTGTTATAAACAATATAAAAACGTTTTTTATAATAATTTTAATGGTAATAATTATAAAAAAAAACATGGTATTTTTTCATTCTTTCCACTGGGAAGTTTCGTGTGGACCTCTCGGGTCGCACCCAGACCACGGATATTTTTTTCTTGTGCACTTATTTTATTTAGACTTTCAGTTGTCCGTACGACCCCGGTTAAAATTAGCAAACAAAGGATAAACGGTGGTTTCTACAATAATGATACTATTATATTTAATTATATAATTCTCTATTGTTCGACATTATTTATGTAATAGGATACTTAGAAATGAGTGATATATATATATATATATATATATATATTTCCCCAGAACATTATTGACATTAATTCTAATTATGCCAAAGTCAAACTATACATAGATACAGATACAACTGTGTGCAGTGTCATGTGTTATTACAATTACATCTCCAATTGCATAGAATTGATTTATAACTGATGGCATAATAGCAATTGATATGTACCGATATATGTAGGGGTATGTGAGGGTTTCTATTTTGGTTGGAATATTCGCATCCATCGATATATTATATTATGACCGATGACATTCTAATTCCTGATTACACTATTTGTAACATTATATTTGGTTTAAATTCATGTCACACTTAATGTTATGCTGGCAAAAGAAAGCTGAAGATTTAATATTATGGAGTTTTATCCCAAATCACTCTTATTAGACTTTCAATTTAAATACAAATTTTTGAAATAAAATATATTGATTCTTAAGTTGTATTTTTTATTGTTTCACAAAAATATTTTGTTAATGTTACAAAATGATAATTTTTTATAAACACAATACTCCATATTATTATATCGGTTATTTTGGCAAATTAAAAACTTTCTGGCTCAAAAAAAGAATATTGTTACAATAAAGACATTCTATTATCTGGCCGAGGCGGTATCGTCCACACAAGGCGCTTAGCTATTACGAGAACAGACTTTCGAAAATAGTACTAGAAAACAACCCGCCCGGCTCGTGACCTCCCGGGAGGCTACCTAAAGGATGAAGAGATAGTTTGCAATCTACCTCTCAGGAAAAGATGCAGAGGCAGCTTCAAAATTAACAGATCAACAGATCTCCAGAAAGTAGAAAAAGAAGAAAAAGGCAGTGAAATACCTACTAAAACAGTCATGGAAGAGCCCTATGTTCAATGGCTACTTTCTACCAGGAAGCCAAATTTTCGGAAAAATAAAATAAGAACTAACAGCTTTAGAACTTGCAAAGGCTAAAATATAATTCGTATATTTGAATTAGCCAAGTCAGACCTTAGGCTTCAATATATTATTCCTAAGTTATTAGAAGAAATGATATTTTAAGTGGTTATAAAATATTTTATGTTGTTGTAAATAAATTTCAGGACTGACCATTAAACATGGCACCCATTTAGATCTCACTTCTTTTGTCGTTAAAGACAACTTGGCGCTTATTTCACTTTTATGTTATTGATGGGATATCTTGCCACGTCTTTTTCGTTCTCTAAAGAGTACTCTGCCAGTGGTCTCTCTACTGGCAAATTATGCCCGAGCTCAGCCGTAGAGGGTAGAAGAAAAAAATATAAAAGTGAGCCGCGCCACCGATTTAGACGGTACAAGCCGGAAACCCCTAGGTCTAGTAGGCACTAGCAGAGCCACACGATAAACAACAAACAATTATGGTGAACTAGATAAATAAAACTATATTTACAATTACTGCAATATATTAATTAAGTAAAAAATGATGTTCTGATTTTTTTTTACAACAAATTCTATATTTTTGTAAAGTGGATTAAACGAATTTAATACACTTTTCTTAAAATAATATTTAAATTAATTATAACAATCTTTCAGACAATAATAAAAACCTAATGAGGTACAAAAGAGAATTAAAAACAACAAAAAAAGAAATGTTCACAATATTTAAAATTTCAAAAATAATTGGTTTTATATAGAATTCCTGATAGCAAAAGATTAACACAAAAAAAATACAAAATAAATGGACTTGCAACAAAAATAATAAGTTGAAACCCTCACAATAACCACATAAATTATATTCAGTAATGTATAAATTCAGATTCAACTTGGAGCAGGTACAAATTTATTGAAAAATAATTTGTTACTTTTAAACTATTGAAAAACACTTAGATCAAGCACATAATAACTGATAAGTTGATAAAATTAAACTCAATACTATGTAACCAATTAAAAACTTCATTAAGACGCCACTGTTACATCGATGATCCAAGAACAGAAACACCAAGTAGTATTTTTAAAGATTTACACTGTTAAAACACTCGAGCTTATTTCAAAAATAATTCTTTTTTTACGATGGCTGTCCTTCAAAATAGCAATATTGTAGGATATTTACAAATAAGTATGAATAAACGTTTTTTTTCTTTGACACAAAGAACTATTGAGAATATTACTTTAATCAAAGTTCAGACTCGGCATAATATTCAATGCAATAAATAGTTTTCAACAGTGTACCATATTAATAAATTAAAAAAAAACTTAATCGTGGTGTCAAAAATAAGTCACGTCGTTTAAATATACTAACATAAATCACTTGTAACCTTTGGATACACGAATTCACGAATCCTGTGGCCTACTCCTGGCCGGTTTGAATTATGAAACGGCACCTGCTACTTAACAATGGCTTCACTCCATCAAATACAGCCAGATATGAAAGAAAGAACCGTAGAAGTTTTGCTCACGTGTTAATATCAAATTGTTCCAAAAACTCTCACCCGACTTCCACCACTGACACCAAACGACTCTTGTCCACTCCTCACTCCCAGGCCGGATATCAGAAAAATGACACGGAACCCACGTCAGCCAACCTTTGCAAATCTATGTTCCCAGCTCATAATCGCGCTAGTCCGTGTTGATAGCCAGCCCATCCACACAGAGAAGCAAACCAAACAATAATATAGCTGACAACACACGACAATCGAGGCCAAAAATCAAGGCGAAATCTAATACAAAGACTCCCACTCCAATTAACAAACACGTCACAGCCATTAATAATTAAATCCTATCCCTACTAGATATGCAACACTATTTACAACGAACAAAATACGGTATGCAAAACTATTTACGAACACCAGACTATCAGAGACACAATTAATAATTAAACGGTAGATGGGAAAAAATAGGCACGTGACAATCTTTACTTTTTGTACAAAAATTATTAGTAGGTACTTATTCATAATAAAATTAATACCAAATAGTTTTTGTTATCCTACTGTATTTTCCAACGTTTACGGGGTATAATTAGCTTTTTTGTGTTATTTTCTATATTTTTTTGTACCTTTGAAATGTTCGAGTGAATTGCCTATGCAGTATCCGGAATTTTTTTACGTGTTTTCTGTTTTTATCTAATTTGGCCAAGTCGGGGCGGTATAACGTGCGCAGGCGGTCGTACAAGCTTTCAAAATCAGTTTTTCCAGAGAACTATAATCTGCAACTGTTCAAAAAACGGGTCCACAATCATATTCTTTCCATAATCCCTCCCCCTTCTAATAGTCGCAGTGCGGGTCGTCCGCGGCACACACGATGGGTCTACCCTTTTTGCGACTATTTTCAGTAAAAAAAAACTCTACAATAGAGCTCTCTTGTGCCTTAATTTGACTTGGATCTAAATTGATAAGATGTGCTCTTCATTAAGGATTTTAACTTTGGAGAGTCCAACGTAAGCCTAACCTTTACTAAATATCGCACGGCTCCCCACCCAGCTGCTCCACGGCCGCCGCACCGTTCAACGTGGTCCGAAATACCTATTTTATTTAATTATTTATAAGTAATAATGTTACACTATTGATGTGCGCTAAATATTGAAATAATAATGATACTAAATCCCAGTTATTACCGTAATTAATACTAAAGTTCGACTATACTCTTAGTTATAAGTAGTTATCAAGTTCTTTAACTGATATTGTTGGTGAATGGTTTTTCGGGTATATTGGCCGTCGAAGGTCTGAGTTTCTACTCGACATTTCGCCTTCTCTAGTGAATGGCATCTTCTGGAGATTTAATTTTTTTCTGCTTTTTAATGGTGACAGTCTATGACATTTGTATGTCACGATCGCAGGTTGTATACGTTTTGGTGGGCGAATCTGTAAACCAGAACCCTTATATCAAATGGATATAATGTAAAAGATATACATAAATGTATACGTCGAAATCATAGCACTAGAGGTGGCATAAGCGATGCACTAAGTAGTTGTGAAGTCACTTCTAAAGCGTTTTTACCCTACATTCCTGTGTGACAGATAGGATCGGCCGGATTTTAGAAGGATATAACATCAAAACTATCTTTAAGTCATTTAATAAGATCGAAAACTATCTGAAATCTGCCAAGGATAAGAGAGCCTCACTAAATTCTGCAGGTGTTTATCGTATTCCATGCACTTGTGGAAGTGTCTACTTTGGAACGGAACAACCAAACGGTCCATTAACACCAGGGTCAAAGAATACAAAGCCAAATGCCGTCTTGGAGAAAAATCTGCTGTCGCGGAGCACACAATTAATAATAATGATCACAGAATTAAATTTGAGGATACCCAAGTCTTATGCACCACATCTGCATATTACCCGAGGTTTTATAGAGAACCGATTGAAATACATAAACATCAGCAGAACTTAAATAAATCTAAAGAAACACTTAAAATAAATAGAACATGGGTACCTGTACTTAAAAATACAAGGCTGCTTCCTTACAAAAATAAGAAAAATGAATCTCCGGAACATGACCAATTTCTGAACTGCCATCAAAATGCCCCGCCCACCAAAACGTATACAACCTGCGATCGCGACATACAAATGTCATAGACTGTCACCCTTAAAAAGCAGACAAGATGCCATCCACTAGAGATGGCGAAACGTCGAGTAGAAACTCAGACCCACGACGGCCAATATACCCGAAAACCATTCACCAATAAACGATGGCCGCGAAAGCCATTCACAATATGTAAAACTGATATTTTTAGATTAAAAAAAAAAGTGGTATTCCACTTGTTACATATTCACGTTAAGACCTTAAAATCCATAAAAAGACCGGCTGTCATCAATTTTGATTGCTGATTCTTACATTACAGGCACTATAAGTGTTCCTAATAGAATCAGTTAATTGAAAAATTATAATTAAATAATAAAAATTTATAAGTTTCTGATTTATTCCTTTGTATTTACCCAACCAGCTATCTGGAAGCCAAATATGAAATTTCTAGGTCATCTGAAACTGGGTTAGAGATTTGATCTATAGGTCAGTCAGTGATAAAAATGACGATTTTTGGACGTTAATAACTAAATAACTGTTTGAGGTGCGTTTATTAAATTTGGAGCACATATGTATCTCGCAGGTCTCAATATATGAGCCAAATTTGACTAGTTTGTGTAAAATAGTTTTTGAGGTATGAGGAGGTCAAAAGTGGCTTCAAATGGTTCGTGTAATATTACACTCGGTACCGCTCGCCATTCTGTTAGCTTAAACTTGGCTTGACACGCTACCGCGTGTCTAGATTGGGAAAAATGGTTTAGTAGTTGTACGGAGTATTTAAAATCACCGAACCCAAGATTAGATATCGTAACAATACCAACTTAGATCATACGTGAAAGAATATTAAAGTTTTTGTTTTTGTAGTAGTTCAAAATATTGTTGAATGTTTCTTTTAAAACTAATCATTGATTTAATATTCTATTTAAGATTAAGATAATATTTTTAATCAATATCGATTAAACCCTGTATCGTTTTACGTATGCACTTGAAATTTTTCTTATAAAAATTGTAACTGTATTAATAAGTTGTGTAGCAGTCACACGGCATCCTCGGTATAAGTATTTCAGTTATTTATTGTTGAAATAATTCTATTAAAGATATTCGATGATATTCAAATGAAGTATTGTAAAGACAAAAACAGATATGCACGAACTGTATATTTAATAGAAAATATTAATTTATTTATTACTTTATACGAACAATAGATTGATTTTATGAGATCGAAATCGAAAAACCGACTATTTGCATATAACATGCATACGAATAATAACAATAATAATAAGTGTTTTTTTAAGGTACCTATTCTCTACCGCTATTTTTTTGTTTTAATAAATTTATTGTTAAACTTTGCATAAGGTCATTTTTATTTATTAAGTACTAAAAATTTAATAAAATTTAATTTAACGCAACACAACAGGGTGGTTCAGAAAAAAAAATAATTTTTTTTTCGGAACCATGCTCAAAGATTTCTGTTAGGTTCTAAAAATCAGCCTCGAAAAGTATGAGCCCTTAATACTAATATAACGAGTGTCAGCATCGCACTTTTCGATTTCCATACTAATAACACAGGAAAAATTGTTTTTTTCTTCTTATTTTTATATCTAATGAATATGTTGTACTGTAAAGGTCAGAAACAATTATTGTAACTAATTGATTGCTCTACAAAAAATGTTAAAGGTCATTTTTTGATAAGTCAACTAGGTCAAAAATTATTTGAGGTCAAAATCAAATTCACCATCAGATTAGCTGTTTTTTACCAAAAATTTGCAGATTTTGTAGTTTATAGAGCTAAATAGAGTTTACTTTAATGAGGATATCGAATGGGAGTTTAAGAGGTAAAAATCCTATGCTACGCTGATGCAGTTTTGATAACGGAAAAAGGATATGATCTGCAGAGGCTTCTTTATACAGTTAACACAGTTGCTAAAACGCTCGGTATGACAATATCAATATCTAAGACGAAATTCATGACCACATCTAAAACACCTTGCCACGTATTTTTTTTGTTCTCTAAAGAGTACGCTGCCAGCGGTCTCTCTACTGGCAAATTATGCCCGAGCTCAGCCGTAGAGGGTAGAAGAAAAAAAATAAAAACATAAAAGTGAGCCGCGCCACCGACTTAGACGGTTCAAGCCGGAAACCCCTAGGTCTTATAGGCACTAGCAGAGCCACACGATAAACAACTAAGATTATGGTGAACCAAATAAATAAAATTATAGCAAAAATATATTGGATACTTTACTCACACAATAAATTAAAATACACAGCTCAATAACAAAATTATAACAAATATCATCAAAATTAACATCCAACAATAAAACGAAACTTCAAAATTTACAACTTTATAAGACAACAATAAATCAAAAATCCAAAGTTTACGATTCCATAAAATAATTAAAACAAAGGTAAGAATAACAAACCTTATCAGGTTACCAAAAAAAGCGTATACAAGTCAACTTTTTAACAATACTTCATCAACGTTCACGTACGGCTGCTAATTTACTCACGTTTTTTTTTCCATTCACATAAAGATTTACACTGTTAAAACAATCGAGCTTATTTAAAAATATTTCCTTTTACGATGGCTGTCCTTCAAAATAGCAATAGTGTAGGATATTTACAAATAAGTATGAAGAAAACGTTTTTACTTGGACACAAAGAACTATTGAGAATATTACTTTAATCAAAGTTCAGCCTTGGCATATTATCCAATGCAATAAATAGTTTTCAACAGTGTACCATATTAATAAATTAAAACAAAACTTAATCGTGGTGTCAAAAACAAATCACGTCGTTTAAATATTCTAAAATAAATCACTTGTAGCCTTTGGGTATACGAATTCACTAATCCTGTGGCCTACTCCTGTGGCCTACTCCTGTGGCCGGTTTGATTATGGAACTGTACCTGCTACTTAACAATGGCTTTCCTCCATCAGATCCCGCATGCGGTTATTTTAACTCGACACCAAAATCCAAAATATCAACAACAAAGGTAAGATAGAATGGTCAAGTTAAAAATTAAATGGTTTTTCTTTAAAATCCAATTAAGATGGCCCAAATACAGCCAGATATGAAAGAAAAAACCGTAGAGGTTCTGCTCACGTGTTAATATCAAATCGTTCCAAAAACTCTCACCACCACCCGACTTCCAAGACTGACACCAAACGACTCACTAAACTACTCACTCCCAGGCCGGATATCAAAAATGACACGGAACACGCGTCAACCAACAATCTTCACAAATCTATGTTTCAAACTCATAATCGCACTCGTCCGTGTTGATAGCCAGCCCATCCACACAGAAATGCAAACCAAACAATAATATAGCTGTCAACACACGACAATCGAGGCTAAAAATCAAGGCAAAATCTAATAACAAAAACCCCCCACTCCATCTCCATCGATTAACAAAAATTTCACAGCCATTAATAATTGAATCCTAACTCTTCAAGGTATGCAACACTATTTACGAGTGATAAATTTAAGTTACAACAAAATACGGTATGCAACCCTACTTACGAGTACCTAAGGAATACGAAATCGTCAGAGACCCAATTAATAATGGAACTGTAGAAGGGAAAAAAATAGGCACGTGACAACCTCTGAGATGTAAATTAGTGGTTGATGATAAGACAGTACATCCAGTGATGAAATTCAGATATTTGGGTATAGAAATTTCAAGCTCTACTTTAATCAGGGCTTTCATGCATGCACGTCGGTTGTTGGTACTCTTGACCTGGCCTTTCTTCAAAACAATGTTGATCTGATCGAGATATATTTGCCGAGGTCGACCTCTACCGACTTGTTTATTCACACTTGCCTCATAAATTTGTTTTGTCAATCTTTTTTCATCCATCCTCTCTACGTGTTCAAACCATCTAAGCATTTCTTTATTTATCTTTGTGACCACATCTTTTTTTACATCACAGCGTTCTCTTATCTCTCTATTTTTACATTATCCAACCGAGTCCCTCTGGCTATACTTCTTAAACTACTTATCTTTGCACAATGTCACTGTCATACATCTCTCGTAATCTTTGTACACGAATTCATTTTTCTATGACTGTCACAAAATACCTTCATTGTATGTTCAATGATGATTTCTAAATGTAGTACATTGTAATACTCCTTTTTATAGTTGCTGGGCAAAAAGTGCACAATATCTGAAAAACGCACGGGTAAATTTTCGCAATCTTCGTCACGACAAAAGAGGCGTGGATTAAATAAAACAAAAGACGCCGTAACCAGGTAACATTGCCGTAACCATACAGACAATATAACCACAAACATAAGTGACAATTCAATATTTCTTTGACAGAACGATATTATAAAGGTATTTCGAAATTAGTTAAGCATAGAAAGTAGTGACAGTGAAAGAAGTTTAACATCGCCAAGTGCTATAGAGGCAGCAAATAAGGCTTCATTAAATTTAGTGCCTGAAAAATTCAAAGAAAAATACACAGTTTCGTATACCCTATTCATGGACTGGTGCAAAGAACAAAAAACTAGTTCTAGTTCAGAGAATTTTCTGATGGCTTACTTTGGAAATATATCAAATAAATTTTAATCTTCCACTTTATTGGCATACTATAGCATGTTAAAAACGATACTTAGTATCAATATTAGCGTGGATATCAGTAAATATTCCAAATTGAGAGCATTTCTGAAGCGGAAATCGGATGGATAAAAAGCAAAAAAATCTAAAGTTTATACAACGAAGCAGATTGATACGTTCATCAAAGAAGCCCCAGACAACGAATACCTTGTAGCAAAAGTAAGTTCCACAACTATCAGTTAATTAATTATAATTTGTTTATATTTTTTATTGCAGGTTGCAGGTTATAGGTGCCTGCAGGTGAGATGAGATGTACAAAATGAAAATTCACGATTTTGAAGATTTAGGTGCCGCAGATTTGGTCCACATTCCAAACATTAAAACAAAAACTTCTCGGAATTTTACTATAACAGAAGAATATGCTAACATTGTGAAAAAATATTGGAATCTGCGACCAAGTAATGCCAACGATGCTTATTTTTTATAAATTATCAGAAAGGAAAATGCACTGTCCAAAAAATTGGAATAAATAAAATGGGAATTATCGGAAAACAAATTGCTTTATACTTAAAACTTCCAAATCCAGAGTTATACACCGGCCACTGTTTACGTCGATCTTCAGCTACAATATTGATAGATAGTGGCGAAGATATAACGACATTAAAACGGCATGGTGGCTGGCGCTTTACAATAGTAGCTGAGGGTTACATTGAAGAGTCCCTGACTAGTCGAAATAACATAGCCATTAAAACATTAGGGTCGATCAATAAGTTGTCAGACCTTCCATCGACATCAGTTACAGAAAATGTTAATAATGTCAACTTTTCCCTTAAAAAAAACGGATTCCATTTCCCCAAAAGTTGTTTTTAATAATTGTACCGATGTAACATTGAATATTGTTGATAACAAATAAGAAGATATTTTTTCGCGATTATTGTAGTAGGTGCTTAACACATTTACATAGTACGTTATTTTTTTCAATTAATTAATAAAAGTTCATTACTCATGCTTGTTGTTTTTTACTTTTACTACTACTACTGTATATTATAACAGTCGTAGCAAAAGTATAGTGTAAAACTCGCACGGAATGACCATTTCCTACTCGTATGATTTCTACTCGCTTGCAGCTCGTACTGCAAACTTTCATACCCGTAGGAAATGTATGTCATTACGTGCTCGTTGTACAATATACTATTACTTGTTCCACTTTTTCTCCCTCAATCGAAACTTCACACTTTGCCATGCTTTCTTTTTCTTCAAAAACCATTACTTTCGTTTTGCTTACATTTTTTTTTTATTTTCATCCCTTTGATTTTCAGATCGACATAACATATTACAAATAATGGTGTAGTGGGTATATCAGAAATCCAACGTATTTATTATTCAGCTCTCGTCGGGGTTGTAGAAACTACGTTTTGATCTATCGTGAATCATTACGATTCATTGTGAATTTAAATTTACTGTCTTTCTAGAACATACAACAATATGTTCATCCATAAAAAAATTTGGTATTTTTAGATTACAAAAATCTTTTCTTGCAAATGATACATTAATAATTTAAATATGTTATTAATAATAATATAAAAATAAAATGAGGTTTAATAAAAAATAAACAGTAAAATTGTAAAAAAAATTATTTTATGTCAATTTAAAAATTGTAAGATGTTAAATTTAATTTTAATTTGGTAGACATTATACTATGCATTTAATTTTGGTTTTAATTTTATTTATTACTTCCGTCCATTTACACTCGCCTTATAAATTTGTTTCGACAATCTTCCTTCATCCATCCTTTGTACGTGTCCAAACCATCTAAGCATTCCTTTATCTATTTTTGTAACCACATCTTCTCTTATCTCACTATTTTTTACTTTATCCAACCGAGTCACTTCGGCTATACTTTTCAGACTACTTATATCCGCAGCATTAAACCTATTTTTATGCTTCTGCCAAACCCAACATTCACTACCATACATCATCATTAGTTAACCATCTCGTGTCCACTGCTGGACGTAGGTCTCTCTCATTCTTCTCCATGCATTTCGGTCCTGTGCTGCCTGCATTGTGACAGCGTTTCAGATCATCGGTCCATCTTGTTGGTGGACGGCCTCGGTTTCGGTAGGCTTCTTGTCTCGGCCTCCACTCTAATATTCGTTTTGTTCATCTGTTGTCTGTCATTCTGGCGACATGTCTTGCCCAATTCCACTTGAGGGTTGTTATCTTTTCTATCGCGTCGAGAACTCCTGATCGGCGTCGAATTTCTCGGTTTGGAATTCGTTGTCTGAGAGAGATACCCAACATGACGCGTTCCGTAGCCCTTTGTGCTACGCGATTTTTGTGCACTATTTTGTTCGTAAGTGTACATACATACATAAGTGTAAAAACCAACATTCCTCTGTGCACAGCCATACGTGCCTTTTTGACACTTTCTGGGTGCTCATAAAGCTATACAGTACCCGATTCCTGCCAACACATTTCGCTAAATTTAACTGTCATACTTTTCATCTCTCGAAAACTTTGAACTCAAGTATACAAACCCATTTACTTGTTCCACTCTTTCTCCCTTAATCAGAATTTTACAATTTGTCATGCTTTCTTCTCTTTTAAAAACCATTACTTTCGTTTTGCTTAAATTTATTTTCTTCCCTTTGATTTTCAGGGCATTATACATAACATTAACTCCTCTTTAGATGACGCTAATTTGACTTGATCGTCGGCGTAAAGTTGGCATTTGACGATCAAATCATTCATTTTTAATCCATATGCACTCTCTTTTAAATCTTTTAAACAATCGTCTATATATTAGTAAAACAGCCATGATGAAGCACCACATCCCAGTCTCGCGTCCTTTTGGATGTTAAACCGGTCCGTGTAAGCTACGTTTATCCTGACTCAAGCAGTGGAATCCTCGTAAAGTGATTTCAGTTCTCGTATTAAACTACCGCTCATCCCATACATAGACAATGTCGACCACAATTCACTCCTCACCACTCAGTCTTAGGCCTTTTCCAAGTCTATAAAAGCGCAATAAACCTTCTGACTTCCAGCCAAGAATTTTTCGGCTATACCTCGTAATGATGAGACCTGATCCATACATTTCCTTTGTCTTCTTTGCGTTTCTTTTGGGGTTTTTTTTTAAAATACTGGTGCTAACTTTATTTCTCAAAGGTTATTTTTTTTGTATAATAGATTATTTTTTTAAAAATAGTAAATTAAAATCAAAAATCAACCTGTTTCTGGATTTTTTTATATAACTGTTTTCTTAATAATAAAGGTATGCGTTACTTTATGGACGCACTGTATAAAGCATAAAATAGCGATGGTAACATACTGGTAAACATAAAATAGAATATAAAGGGCATTTTTCAATTTTTCTTATTCGACCGTTTGACTACTAAATTTAGAGGGGTTACTTGAGTTCTCGGAAAGAACGTATAGAGAGCTTCTCCCTATTGTTTTAAATTTATTTTCGTGAGTGAGATATGGTTTGTCAACCGTTTTTCACAAACTTATCGGTAAACCATTTTTAAAATATTAGACAAAAATCCTTGTGTATATGTTTTTTACTATAAAATGATATGCTAAAGAATAAAGATTTGTCTGCTTTTATTAGTATGCAAATTTAAATTATTTAAACGTAATTATTAAACACTAAAAGAAACAAAAAAGTATTAAAAATCATATAATTGCAGCTAACCAAAAAGAAAACCACAAATTACACAACTACATTAATACAAACTTTGCATAACTCACCTACGGCTCGTCCTGGAATCCTGCGAGTCCAGTAAAATCACTTTTGGATCGTTTTACGTACAATATTTTTTCTGTAGCCGTTTTGAATTTTAAAAAGAATATCGATGGATAATAACTTTATATAGACAATTGCATAAAATAATAACTCATATAAATACATTACTTATGAATATTAAGTACACAATTATGACAATTACTTATATTAATATTATTAGGGATATTAACAGAAATGGCAATGTTGATTCATTTTAAAAAACTCTTCACGACGAGAAGCGCCTGCCAAACCAATTATTAATGCAACCTAAAATAAAAAAATGAATCATATTGAAGAAGAGGAATTAGATTTAATTATATTACCTTTGTCATTAGGTAGATATTATCTCCAGCTTCTGATAAGAAGTGATCTATTTCTTCTTTATTCAATACTTTTGATTTTTTTGGTTTATAGCCAATAGATTTTCTTTTAAGGAAAGCAATAACTTTGGGATAGCGGCTTATATCTATATTATTTTTAATATTAATTGTGGACTTAAGCATCGAGTAATTGCTCCAGAGGCTTGTTGGCTTTAATATTTTAGATTTTTCCATTAAATATGCAAGAATCACTTGTTCATTTATAATATGCACATTTTTATCACTACTCTATTTTTTAAATAAATTGTGAACCAATTCATACCTCTCTATTGACTTTACCGGCAATAATTCGTAAGTAGCTTCTTTAGCAGATTCACTTATCTCTTGTGAAATCATTTCAGCCTTACTTTTACTACTGATTTCCATTTTTTGGATTTAAAAATGAAAAAAACATAAACCAATGTTACGTGACAATCGCTGTCATAATAAAATACAAGTTCATGGTCAAAACTGCCTACATAGATATCCAAAGTCGTACCGAAAGTAAATAAATCGTTCCGAAAGTGAAAAACATCGTACCGAACATAGATATTTTCGGGACGATTTGTGTAAAGTAGCATTTTCGATTTAATAAATCATACCGAAAATTTTGTTTTCCAGACGGTCGCAGAAAAAATTTTTTTGATTCATTTGCCAATAAACGTAAACTGATTAAGAAGTTAATTATAATTTCGCGATATTAAGTAATCGTCATTAAAATAAAAAATAAATAATGAGAAACACTTTTCTATACCTGATTATTTAAATAAAGCGTAAGACGACTACCCAGCCCCCAGGATATACGCGTTCGTGTGCGTCGCAGAGAGGTTGGCTCAGAATATTATCTGAATAATGATTAGCAGTTATACATGGTGATCATTATATATGACGTACGACAACGCCATCTGCTGTCAAAACTGTAATATACATTACGTGTGCAATTGCTCACGATTAGTTATTGTTAATTGCTTGCCGAGGTTTATTATTAATTGGCTTTACTGCACTTAATAAAACAAAAATACCCAATTTTTCTTTACTGTTAATTATAATTAATTAATTAATACGTAAACGATCATTTTCCACAATTTTTAATAATAAATTAATATTAAAATTACAGTGGGTAAGTGAATATACTTTAAATCGTAATGAGATATCTATTTGTAAATTGTAATTGTAATTATTTATAAATGGACATACATAAGTACACATATTGATATGTGACTGATGTTTGATATTATACTTTCAATATTATATACTCATATGTTGTCTTTTTTAATGTAATATTTATAATTTTATATTTTTATATTTCTACTTAAAATTAATATGTTTAATCACGCACAAGCTGTGACAACAGCTTCGGTGATTATTTCTGTTCATTCCCTAAGTGATTTTTGTACATATTGCCAATTTATTGTAAATCATTAATGCTAAATAAACATTATTATTATATTATATTATTAAAGTACGATTCTTTAGATTGTATTATTTGTAAAGTATAATACTTACACAGTGTCGAACTTGTTCTTGAGGGTGTAGACCAGTGTTTCCCAACGTGGGGCCCACGCCCCACAGGGTGGCAGTTCGATTGATAAAGGGGGCATTTCGAAAATGGACCTGTTATTGTCAATCATCTGAATATTTTATCGGTTGATTTAAAAAAAGAAATTTCTGATTTAAAACAAATTTTCAACCATGGATGATGCAGCCAATGTTAGTGGATTTGTCTGATATATCAAAAATACAGTATCAACAAGAATGATGAGTCAGGAAAATTATGTATGTTACATAGAAGGAGGCATAAGAATTTTAAAAAGACTAAGGTGTGGCATGGCACAAAAAAGGTTGGGAAACAGTGGTGTAGAACTGGTTTTCTTGATTTTTAAGCTTTGACTTCCTTTTTGTAACGACTTGTCTTCCTCGTTTTCGTCACCTGAAGTTTGCCCACCTTGGTTTATCAATCTCTGTTTACTACTCGTAGTAACTCCTTCATTAATTTGTTTTTCCATATCGTGGATTTCTTTTAACGGCGAAGGACCACACACACCTCTATGCACAGCCAGACGTCCTTTGACACTTTCTGGCTGATCATAAAGCTATGCAGTGCCCCAATCTTTGTTTTCCAGCCAACACCCTTCGCTCAATGTCATTGTCATACTTTCCATCTCTCGTAAACTTTGAACCCAAGTACACAAATTCATTTACTTGTTCCACTCTTTCTCCCTCAATCGAAACTTCACAGTTTGTCATGCTTTCTTTTCTTTCAAAAACCATTACTTTTGTTTTGCTTACATTTATTTTCATCCCTTTGATTTTCAGGGCATCATGCATAACATTAACTATCGCCTGCATCTCCTCTTCAGATGACGCTAATATAATTTGATCATTGGCGTAAAGAAGGCATTTGACGATAAAATCATTTATTTTTAATGCATACGCACTCTCTTTCAAATCTTTTAAACAATCGTCTATGTATAAGTTAAACAGCCATGGTGAAGCCACACATCCCTGTCTTACACCCTTCATGATGTTAAATCATTGTGTGCAAGCTCCGTTTATCCTGACACAAGCAGTGGAATCCTTGTAAAGTGATTTCAGTGCTCGTATTAAACTACCGCTCACCCCATACATAGACAATGTCGACCACAATTCACTCCTTACCACTTTGTCATAGGCCTTTTTCAAGTCTGTTGGAAATCAGTACTTTCAACTCTACAATTTCTCTTTGAAAAATTCCTTTATTTTTAAAAGTACTCACGCATTCATTACGTGGAAATTAGCATTCGGATATAAACAAAGGGTCCCGCGCAGTTTAGAACACGTGTATTTATTATGCCAGAACATTCCGAAATCATCGCGCGCAATTTTTAGCAACCGGCTGTACGGTCAGTGACCAATCAAAAACGCTGAATTTAACACGAATTTAACGCGATATTCTTTGATATACAGCGAGCTTTCGATACCGTTTGGAGACGCAAAGTTCTTAATCAGTTAGACCAAAGCGAATTCAAGGGAACATGCTTGCTTTCCTATCCAATTTTTTAAGGAATAGACTTTTCTCGGTAAAAGTTAACGGTACACTTTCGGAAACTAAAACTCAAGAAAATTGCACTCCTCAAGGATCGGCCCTCAGTGTGACGCTTTTTCTTGTAGCCATAAACGACATTTTGGACGACATTAAAAGGACACTGAGGGGAAATCTCTATGCAGACGATTTAGCATTATATGCATCAAAAAGAAACATGATAACAATTCGCAGCCAGCTCCAGAACGCACTCGACCACCTTCAGTCATGGTCAGAACGGACAGGACTCAAATTCTCGACTGCAAAAACAAAAAGTGTTGTTTTCTCAAAGAAATCGGTAGATGCTACACTCTTTTTAGAATTGAATCACCAGCAATTGGAATTTGTGGATGAAGTTAAATTTCTTGGTGTTACTTTTGACAAGAAACTGAAATGGGACTCACACATCAGAAATCTCAAGAAATCCTGTCAAAATGGCCTCAATCTGATGAAATTATTAGCTAATCACACATGGGGAGCTGACAGTACCACCTTGCTACGGATTTATCGAGCATTAATCAGATCCAAACTGGATTATGGATCCATTGTTTACTTAACAGCGACAGCATCCCATTTGAAATCTCTAGATATCATTCAGAATACATCCGTAAGAATTGCTATGGGAGCATTCTGTACCAGCCCGGTTGAAAGTTTATTAGTCGAAGCAGGAGAGCCACCTCTCGAACTTCGTCGACTCAATCTGGCCTTAACATACGCAGCAAAAGTATCAGCCAATAAAAACAACCCCTGCTATCAAAACACATTCTCCAATCGTTTTTCAGAAATATTTGAGCAGCACCATAATTTCCAACTTCCTTTTTATGCCAGAATTTTCAAAATACCAAACAACCCTATACATAATCAGAACATTCTTCCTCTAAATATAAAGATACCTCCCCCATGGACAATAGCCCTTCCCAAATGTGATATGCATCTTACTCATTATCCCAAGAGTGATACTCCAGCAGCACTCATAAGAGGAGCTTTTTCCGAAGTGGTCTCCAAATACGTGGACTACTGCCACATATACACGGATGCATCTAAAACTAGTGAAAGCGTAAGGGCTGCCGTAATTACAGACGATGCTAATTACAGTTATCGACTACCACAAGAAGCAAGTGTTTACTCGGGAGAACTGTACGCCATTGCCAAAGCTCTTGCTCGCTGCCATGAATATGAACAAGACGTTGTCATCTTTACCGAATCACTACGTGCTGTGCAAGGTCTTCAACAGCTTTACCCTCGTAATGCCCTTCTTCTCAGAATCAAATCAGAACTAGGAAAACTATCTGAAATAGTCAAAAGTGTTGAAATTGTTTGGGTTCCCTCGCATGTAGGGATAGTTGGTAATGAAACCGCTGACACACTAGCCAGAGAGACCAGCTCAAATCCTCTCAGTCAATTGATTCACCGTGTGCCACACGAAGATTTCAATCACACGAATCAATCTCTCGTAAGCAACAGACAATCCTAACCCGTCTCAGGATTGGCCACACTAGGTACACGCATCAGCATCTAGTGAAGAAAGAAAATACCAAAAGATGTGTCTCCTGATGTGGAGAACTGAGTGTGAAACATTTAATATCGGAGTGTCCCGACTATAGAGAGGAAAGGTTAACATCAGGACTACCCGAAGAACTTAGTGATGCCTTGGACCCGATTAATATTTACTCGTTACTGAAGTTTTTGAAATCCACCAACATTTTACAACATATATGAAATTTTCCTGTACCATACCCGCTAATAACCTTCGCGGTTTCTTTAAATAAAAAAAAAATAACACGACAAGAAGCCACATTCACAACATTTTCCGGCTTCTCGCCCTCTTTCGCATATCATCAGCCGAGACATGAACACCTTTAGCGTTTAGAGCACTGCTTTAAAACACCACGTGGTAAAGTGCACATCAATATAATCAAAAAAAGTACATCAAATTAAAAGCTAACAACCAGTGAAATTATTCCGAAGAAACAGGAGGCTTTAAACTGTAAGCTCCATGTATTAAAGTTAACAATATATTATCGATGACAAGTGTGTTGTTTCATTTACTGTGATAACAAAATTTACGGCGATAAAAGGTAGTAAAACTTTTAGCCTATAGTAGTAAAAAAAACAGATCAAGCCAGCGTTTACTGAGTTATCAAAGGACCCAACATATACGCAGTGAACGACGTCGTCGAAGAGCAAGTGAGTCAACAGGCAATAGAAGTTCCCGTGGTGAAGCTGCCCACACCTCAGAGCTTTCTACAGATTACCACACCCTTTACTCCTCGTCGGCGCGCAAAGTCTATAAAATCGCAATAGACCTTCTGACTTCCAGCCAAGAATTTTTCGACTGTACTTCGTAATAATAAATAAATCTAAACTTGTATTATTTTTTTTTCACAGGAGATTTATGTCAGTTAAAAAGAACAACGTTTTAAAATATTTTAAAATCTATAGGTAGTGTAAATAAGGGTGACGGATCAAGGATAGATTTTAATTTTTTCCTATTAAATACCCAGTCTTTGAAAGATGAACCACACACTGCAAATCCAGAAGTATTTAGGAAAAATGAAGGACCTGGTCTGACGTGCACGTTTTCAATGCATTCATTAAAGAACTGGAACGGGTACACTTCCGCCCATACTTTGTTTTTGGACAGGTGCAATTCCAAAGGAGCGTCTAATGATTCTCTACAACAGTCACTTTATAAGCCAATTAGAGAAAGAGGAATTGACAGCCAAATTTGCGATTGGATCGAAAGCATGATAAACCGATATGATATATCATCCACTTCATGGATAATCGATCAGGTTCAGCGCGGCGAAAGGGTGTACACAAGGTGGGATATGTTCCCCCTCCCAATGAGGTTACTCCTAGTCGACTCTCTGCCGAACAATTTTTTCATGCAGGGGGTATATTAGTTTTAGAGCTGCTTGATCTAGTGTGCGCCCGTTACAAGAAAAGCTCAATACGCTTTTAACCATTAATAATGATAGTTACACAATTAGAGACAATTCTTTTAAGTAAGCTAACAAATGACAGTAAAACTGACTAGTTTAAAAAGACATCAAAGAATTTAAAAAAACTAATTTTGCAGAAACCACCACTTAAAAATGCAGGTGGTACATGAGCAAAAAGTAATATTTAAGAAGCTTATAAAAACGTTTAATGAGTTAGACTTCTTAGTAAACTTAGTTAACTTTAATCGAAAAAAGGTTAAAAGAAAACTAGCTATGGGAAAAGAAATACAACATAAATGAAAAAAACACCAACCTGAAGAAAAATCCTGGTTTTACCTATTTCCGGGGAAAGTTATGAAACAATTCTTGTGTAAACCAAATTTGTCTCCTATTATTGCATCTTTTATACTAAACTATACGCCTTACATATAAATGATAAGTAACAGAGATGACTATAATTATGAAACCCGAGAAACCACCAACTAAGTCTCGTTTTGCTCGCCTCTCAATACTCGCTGTAATTTTCACGCTGTTTTAAAAAATACTTCTTTACAGTTTATAATCAGTTGTTCAAACAAAACTTAATTATTAGTATTAGTTTGGTTTCAGAAAAATAACATGTAAACGAATATTTTCAACGCAGAATTAATATAGGTAAATAGCGGCATTTATTTTCCTGTAAAAATGTTAAAAGTAAGTGACTTGTTAAAAATATCAGTTTGCCACAAAAATATAAGAGGTAACAAATATATTCTTTAATATTAATGATAATTTACATACAGTGCTTTCATTTCAAAACCAGCCAGTCTAAATAACTTTTGATTTTGCGTAAATGTAAGAAAAACAAAAAACACGATGAATTTTAAATTAAGGGAGAGGTTCAAAAATGTTATTCTGCTATTTCCAAGTGACACTCCTTTAACATCCCCCACCTCTTTTTTAAAATGTTAAAAAGCAACCCCTTCTTGCGACACATCAAATAAAAATCCAAGAAAAATGTAAATAAGCCACTTATACAACAATTTATTTTATCGTTTTTTTTTTGCTGATATAAACAAATTTTGTGAAATAACCATAACAAAAACGAACTACGCCACTGTTGGATTGGTAGATGTCTAATAATGGATCAATTAACTTCTGAATACATACCTTTTTAACATTTTTTGTTCCTTGGTTTTAAAAATATAGCATATTTAGCAAATTATTCGTGACGTTAAATTAGAAATTTTATTTGTAGCTATAGCATCTTGAGTTATTTTAAAATGGTGTATTCTCTTTAAAACAAATGAAAATCATATTTATTTACAGTCATCAAAACAAGTACGCTCAAGGATCAGGTTAAGTTTTTAATAAAAAGCATCCTAATGGAAATATAGGCCACCAGACCATCATAGAATTAGTACGGAAATTTGGAGAAACTGGATCCGTTTTTAATAAAACAAAATAATAATCCCAGAGTTCCCGACAAAGCTACACAAATTGAAGTACTTGGTCATTTTGCCATATATCCTACCTATTCCATTCCATTAAAACTTACAAATATTTCTGTTGGTTCCATACACAAAGTGTTAAAATTGAATAATTTTTTTCCTTATAAAATACAAATTCATAATCAGTTTAGTAAAGACGAATTTGACCGCAGAATTAAATTTTGTGAAACAATGTCCCAAAAAATACAAGAAGTCACCAATTTGGTCAAAAATATTTGTTTCAGTTATGAATCAACAAAATATTTAAATGGATTTGTTAACAAACATAATTGTAGGAACTGGGATGACGAAAATCCTCTCGTATTTTGACAGGATAATACTCAGTTTCCAGCGAAGATATAGGCTGGTATTCTAGGAAATGAGACCACGTTATATTGACCAAAACCCAACGGGAGAATTGTACCTCAAATCATCCCATCACAATGTCTGGAAATACCCTTGAACCAAGTCCCTCCATCTCGATTTTGGGAGTCACGGTGTCCAATAATATGTCTTGGCATTACCATGTTGCTAACATCGCAAAGTCGGCAAGCCACAAGCTAGGTTTTCTGTGGAAAGCCAGAAAGTTTTTTACTCCTGATCAACTGTTGACGACGTACAAGGCTCAAATCCGACCTCTACTGGAGTATTGCTCGCACATTTGGGGTTCAGCACCAAGGCATTCTCTTCGTCTTCTAGATTCCATTCAGAAAAGAGCCATTCGTTTGATAAACAGCTCAACTCTCACAGATACCCTTCACCCTCTAGAACATAGAAGAAGAGTTGCAGACCAGTCATTGCTCTACAGATATTTCCATGGCAGATGCTCCAGAGAAATAAAAACTCTTGTACCACCATTGGCCACATTCGGCCAAAGAACTCGGCACGCTGATCAGTCTCACCCATTTACTCTCAAGATTGACACTACAAGGACCAATCTTCATCAAGAATCCTTCTTTTACAGGGCTGCTACGGAATGGAATAAGCTTCCAAAATCAGTTTTTCCAGAGAACTATGACCTGCAACTTTTTAAAAAGCGTGTCCACAATCATTTCCTTTCTATAATCCCTTCCCCTTCTAATAGTCGCAGTGCGGGCCGTCCGCGGCCCACACGATAGGTCTACCCTTTTTGCGACTATTTTCATAAAAAAAAAAAAACCTACAATTATAAGAAAATAAAATTTATCCACTTATTACTTAGTCACTAGAAATACTAGCTGTAAGACAATAGCTAGATGAACACGTTTCAGGACATTGGATTGGCAGAAGGAGTTTTATAAAATGGCCGGCAAGATCTCCAGCTCTGACACCACTTGAATTTTATCTATGGGCTATTTAAAAACGTTAACTAACTTCACTGAATTAACAACAAATAAAAAGAAGCATAGGTAGACCTCCAAAAAGATGGCTAGATGATGTGAAGAGAACAGCATTGGCAGCAAACAGCTCAAGACAGAAACACATGGAAAAGATTAGAAGAGGCCTATGTCCTGCAGTGGGCAATAATTGGCTGAATAAGAAGAAGAAGATTTAAAAACGTTAGTTTACAAAACCCCTCCCGAAGACATTAATAAACAAAAGAAAGCTTAGAATAACTGAAGAATGTAAACGAATATCTAGCGAAACTTTGCAAAAATTTAAAAATAATTTGGATAAAGGTTATATTATATAAATATATATAAAGTAAAGAATAGTGAGATAAGAGAATGCTGTGGTGTAAAAAAACATGTGGTTACAAAAATAAATAAAGGAATCCTTAGATAGTTTGGATACGTAGAAAGGATGAATAAAGGAATATTGACGAAACAAATTTATAAGACGAGTGTGAATGGAAAAGTCGGTAGAGGTAGACCTCGGAGAACATATCTTGATCAGATCAGCATTGTTTTGAAGGAAGGCTAGGTCAAGAGTACCAACAACCAAAGAGCATGTATGATAGCACTGATGAAAGTAGAGGAAGCAAAAGATGTGTGTAAGAACCGTAGCGGAAGTGTATGGAAGTGGTCTCTGCCTACCCCTATGGGAAAAAGGCGTGACTATATGTGTGTATGTATGTATATTATTGCCTACCAAATAACGAAGAACACTTTAAATAGTTACAGTAAATACATGTAAGAAACTATTTGTAATTAATTTTATTGAAGTTTCTGTTGTAATTTCGCTATGTTTAAAGTTATCTGCAAAATAAATCGATAGATGTTATATGGCTAATTTGCATTTTTCTTGTGATTTTACTTGATGTATCACAAGGTAGTGGTTGCTATTTAACATTTTAAAGAAGGGATAAGGGATGTTAAAGGGGTGCCACTTGGAAATAGCAGAATAACATTTTTAAACTTCCCACTTAATTTAAAATTCGTCTTGCTTTTTGTTTTTCTTTCATTTACGCAAAATCAAATGTTATTTGGAAATGAAAGCACCGTATTTATTGGTATACAACAAAACAAACAATCATTTAGAATAATAAATATTGCATAACTTTCATACTATTATATTTTTAATTATAAATTTAACTTCCTTATTTAGTTTTCTAATGATTAATATATATTTACAAATATCAGTACATAAAAAATCTTTTTGTAGGTCGAGCACAACTCTCCTTTGGGAACGTATAGTCGTTAAATATTTAAATATTAAAATGTCATGTACCTATTTTAAGTGCCTACCATATTTAATATAAAATGGGAAGCTAGATGCTGAAAGAAAATATCTTTCGTTACAAACTTAATTTGAAAATTAACAATCAAGGAAGTACAGAGAAAGCAAAAAAATAATTGGTATACACGATTAAAGTAAAAAATTTCAATATCATGGTTACCTAAAGAAGAAAAATAAATATACTTACAATGCTGAAGAATATTATTAAAACTTAAATGGTATGACTGCAGCTCTATTGACTTGTAAAGAACCATAAATTATATTAACAGATACTTTACTAAAGGAGATCGCACTTGAAGGAAAAGATAAAAGCAACCTTTTTTTATTTAAAACCATTTTTATACCCACATGCAACAACGAAAATTAATTTTATTAATTAAGTACTTTTTTTAAATATCCACAATCATTTGTACAAACTACTACAACTACGTAAGTTATATACTGTAAAGACAATTGCGTAATTCTTATAAATTTACTGTTAATAAAAGAAATCACCCAATCAAAAACTTAATTTGTATCGAATCAAACCCCACACTAATCCATTCTACAAAATACTAAAAGTAAGTAATTTCCGCTGGCGATAGACAGTTAAGAACCATCGACTTATAAACCCTGCGAAAATTTAACGTTCCTTCGTTAATGGACCCTTCTTATGTAATGTAAGTGCAAGCATATAAGAAGAAATCGTTGGGCCCAGGGTATAGGGCTATAACACTAATTGGTATACTATCATTACTTTGCTTCATATCTGTTTTCGGCAGGAGAAAATATCATTAAATTGTTTTGGCATCTATCTTGTTACCTGCAAGCTAATTCTAATTGCATTGCAATTCACATTTATTTATATTTTAAACTTAACATTATAATACAAACATTAAAATATATTTAAAATATTAGCACAGAATAAAACACTCAACAAAAAAAATTAGCTATAACTAATAAGCGTAATACATCAGTGTCAATATTATTTATAGTACTTATTGTCTTCTTGAAAAGACAGGTAAGAACGTTTTACAAACAAATTTGTAGTCAGATCAATTTTTTACATCCTTTTTAATTATCTTTTGTATGGGTATTTCTTACCGTCTATGAAAAACGACAAGATGGCTCTTTTACGGACTCTGGTACGCAAACGTTAGATACTTTCTTACAGACCCACTTTTCCGGCTGCTTTTGGAGGACCAGGAACAACTTCCGCTTTTAATAGGATCGACATCACAACCTAAAAAGGATAACCGGAAGAATGTTTTAAAAATGGTCACCCCAGCATCAGTACAATGGACGGTGAACTATTTCCCACCATAAAAGTCTCCAGGTGGAGTGGATAGTGTTTTCCTTGCCCTCATTCATTATAGCAGCGAAATTTTACTTACTCTTTTGGTTAAACTATCCAATATATATCCTTAATATATACCTTGGACATGCAGTAAAGCTTGGAAAGGCAGAAGGCAGAAGGCGGAGATAGGCAGAAGAGTAGCTTTGACATGGTTTGCTTTTGGAAAGCTCCAATATATATTTAAAGATGCCAATATGCCCATTAGCTTGAAACGGAAGGTATATGAAACTTGCATACTGCCAGTCTCAACTTACAGTCTAGAAACCGCCACATTAACAGAAAAAAGCGTAAAAAGACATGAAACGACACAACGAGCAATAGAACGAAGAATGCTTGGGATAAGTCTGAGGGACAGAGTACGTAATGAGACCATTCGACAAAGAACCAAAGTCACCGAAATCATAGAGCGTGTCGCACACCTTAAGTGGCAATGGGCTGGACATGTGGCTAGACAAAACGAAAGCAGATGGACGAAAAAGTTAATTCAGTGGAGACCCAGAGAAACAAGAAGGAGCATAGGTAGACCTCCAAAAAGATGGCTAGATGATGTAAAGAGAACAAACCATTGGCAGCAAACAGCTCAAGACAGAAACGCATGGAAGAGATTAGAAGAGGCCTATGTCCTGCATTGGGCAATAATTTGCTAAAGAAGAAGATCCAAAGCGAATCTGTCGTGGAGTTATATTCCGCTGGGCTAGTCAACAACGAAAGTTGTTAACGTACGTAAAACTGGTACGGTGAACCATTCCCTACCTAAATCCTTTTGGCCGATCAGACTCACCTCCCTCATAATGAAAACTCGGAAAGAATTATTGATACACATATTAGAGAGGGAAATCTTAGGAAAAATCTCTTACACCTTCATCAATATGCCTACCAAACTAGTAAATCTAAAGATTTAGCACTAAACAATCTAGTAGGAAAGATCAGCCATTCCCGAAAGAGGGTAGGTACTCTTCCTTCTAATGTGATAACTCATAGTCGACTCTCTGTTGAGCAAGCTTTACATGCGGGGAGTAGATTTTCAATGCTAAGAGGATCATCTGGTTATAATTATTAAAGAAAAATTTAAAGCGATTTTTAACGTCATCCAAGAAGCCCTTTACACAGTATACAGATGGTGCAAGAGGAAACAGATGTCAGTTAACCCCCGAAGAACTGTAATTATTTTTTTTACAAGAAGGAAAAAGCTAGATAAGCTTCGGCAGCCTGTCCTATTCGTAGAAAGCATTCCATTTGCGGCGAAAGTTAAATACTTCGGTGTAGTTCTGAATAAAAGACTCACCTGAAACGCCTACCTGGAAAAAAACAATAAAAAAGCCAGATTTTCTCTCTGCAGTCTTAGAAGAGTATGCGGCATATCTTGGGGAATGAACCCCAAACAGATTTACTGGATCTATCAAACAATAATAATGTCTATGGTTCAGTGGTCTGGTGGACCAAAGGGTTGCAACAGACAGCTGAAACAAAGTTTGCTGGCCTTCAGCGGTTTGATAGTTTCCTACAGATTCCTGTCTCTGAAAAAGCAACTCAAGAACCACTCCGAGATGCTTGGTAAAACAAAAAACCACCAAATCCTCGAGATGGTTTCTGACACGCTAGCCACAAAAATACACGTAAAAAAGTCCTTTAAAATCCTCTTTTCGAAGAGAGATGAATGGATAAGGGAAGATATCCTCGTCCCAGAGACTGAATACGTAATGTTTTCAGATGGCTCAAAAACCCCAGATGGAGTTGGGGCCCGTGTCTTCAGCAGGATACCAAGGATTGAAACATTTACCAGTCTTGGTAGGTACGCTACAATCTTTCATGCTGAAGTCTTCTCTATCGTATTGTGTGCAAAAGAGCTGACTAACAGACCTCTAGCCAAAAAAAACATTAGTATAATATTAGACAGCAGATTTCAAAAAAATTTCTCCTTATACAACCATGAACTTCGTGAGAAAAGCTGGATTGAGCGATGAACCGTAACCTTTAGGGGTAAGCCAAAATAGACCTATTAAGTGTCACAGTGGAGGGGCGATCTACGTCCCAACAACATACTACCTACCTAAATTAACCATGACCTTGAAAATATGTGCGCGTCGCACCTGACAAAATTATTAGTGAAAATAAATGAAAACCGAAAACATTGACTCAACTATTCAGTTCACACTGGTCGGGTTAAAGATTAGTTTAGTAGAAATTATTATTAAATAATTATTAGTGGGTAAATAAGAAAATTCTACGTATCTACTCACATAAAAAAATGAAATGAAACAATTTTATTAATAATGCATTTACAATAAATTTAATGTAATGGTTGGCAACCTAAATCATGATATGTATTCTGTTTCATTGTCAGACAGTTTTGATTCACTCTCACTGATATCTTTTTCAACATTTATTATTAATTCTTGCATCTCATTTATTTTGTCTTCCATTTCCATATATTCCTCTCCAATCTTTTCTACGTGGGCGCAATTGTTTTGCCAGTTTTGAAATGTCACTTGCTAAACTTTTTCTTCTGTTAGCTGCCGCACATAAGCTAGTTTAAATAAGACATTATAGGTTGCTACTTAATTTTTTAGTTTTGCTCATATTTTTTTAATTGGGTTCAGCTCCGGATGGTATGGTGGTAAACGGACTGTTAAAATGTCATATTCCGCTAGAAGCGTATTAACAATATATCTTTTATAAGCTGGTTTATGCGTATTAATTAATGTATATAAATTAGATTTTAAATCATCGGCTTCATATAAAATACCTCGTTTCATTAGCCATTGCTGCATCACTGCTTTTTTCCATGAAAAATTTGAAAAAGGATCAACCTTTACATAGCGATAGGAGGCATTATATCAATTAAACGCATTTTTTTTCGAGAATTAGGAATAGATTTGTTTTTTAACCATTTTCTTTTTTCCCCGTAACTTCAGGGGATACATAATTATATTTAAAAAGATCGGACCATAATCACAAGCCGCCATTTGGTTTTTTCTGCAACAAACATTCATTTCAATTTTGCGAAAATTGAATAAATTAACTGCCAAATAGGTGCGCTACCCTCAGAAGAAATTTTAGAGATATTCCCACAGCTAGACTTATTATCAGTAAAAAAATGTTTTATAGATAAAAGTATAGTGGTCCTGGAATTGAATAAAATATACAATGACCAGGTTTTTTTGGTATACCATTCAGTCCTAAGGTACCTTAATTTTAATTCACATCATCCAGTCAATCAAAAAAAAATCTGTTGTTATTGGACTGGCTGACCGCGCAATCCAACCATCAGACCCAGAATACAAAGGTAATGCTATCACCAAAGCAAAAGAAGTCTTAAAACTGAACAGAACCCGTCAGAAATTGTTAACAAATTTTTTAAAAATCGTATAAATAAATACTATAATTCAACGAAAAAAATACCACAAAATAAAAATAGTAATAAAAAATATATTTCCTTACCATTTATAAACGGACTATCACAACAAATACAAGTGCTTTTTAATAAACATAATATTACCATGTGCCATAAAGCAAATCAAATACTGTCGAATAATTTTTCAAAATTAAAATCAAAAAAGCCGAAAAATAAAAAAAGCAATATAATTTATCAAATTCCGTGTAACGACTGCAATGGTGTTTACATTGGACAAACTAGCCAGTATTTGTAAAATAGGTTAAAAGGACATAAATACGACAAAAAGAATACAACAGCTCTAACTTGCCATGAAAACTTAAAAAACATACTTTTAATTTTGAAAACACAAAAATTGTAGGATCGGAACAAAATCCAAAAAAAAAGGGAAATTTTAGAATCAATAGCCATCTACAAAAACCAGCACGCCATTTACAATAAAAAGGATTTAAACAACCTTAATAAAATCTTTCTATCAGTACTATAATTGATTTTAAAGTAGTTAAATGTGTAGATTAGCTGTTGTAAATGTTTATTGATTCGTGACAAACAAAAATGCTTTATGTTTTTACCAAAAAATTTTAACTATGGACAATGAAATAGATATTTTTAATTAATTTACGTTTAGGGCAAGTAAAAAATAAATATATATATATATATATATATATATATATATATATACATATATATATATATATATATATATATATATATATATATATATATGTATGTATATAAATTTATAGAGTATTTGCAGCTTATTGCCGCTTCTCGCATCCCAAACGCATCTATCTTTATCCAGTCCTTTTCTTCCCATTTCCATATCTATGTCCTTAATCCATTTTTTCCTTGGTCTTCCTCTTTTATTTTTTTTTGCTGGTGTCCAATTCCAAACGTTCAGTGGTATCCTTTCTCGGCCCATTCTTCGTAGATGTCCGTACCATTTTAATTGTTTTTCATGTATTGTTTCTGTAATGGTGTCATTTGCTGTCATTTTTTCTCTTATCATTTCATTTCTAACATGATCCCGTAAGGTAAGACCTAAGCATCTCCTCCAGTAAGTCATTTCTGTCGAACACATTTTCTGAGACGTATTTTTGTCTTTGACTCAGGCTTTTGAACCATACGTGATTACTGGTTTTATCATGGTTTTAAAAATGTTTTTTTTGTTTTATTTGTCAAGTTTTTATTCCACAAGATTGGATGCCTATAACCAAATATTATGTCTTTCCTCTGTTTACTTCCAAACCCCATTTACTATATTCTTCCACAAGTTTGTTCAGCATATATGTCATATCTTGTTGGTCTTTTGCTTTGACTACTTGATCGTCCGCAAAAAGAATGGTGTATATGGGCTGTTGTTTACCCATATCCCCATCGGACTACATTTCCGTATCCATTGCTTTAAGGCTGCGTATATGTAAATTTTAAACAGTGTGGGGGAGGGGCAGCAACCTTGCTTGACACCCTTTGTTGGCGAGAAAGGTGCAGAGGTTTCGCATCCGAGCTGGACGACCGCTTGATTGTCTTTGTACAGTGCTTTTACGGCGTTTATACATTTTTTACCAATTTACTAATTCGAGTTAATCTCCTAAAAGAAGATTAGGCCGAGAATATAGATAAACCTCAGGGCGCGGTATTTTACACGGATGGCTCTAAATTAGAGGGTAGAGTTGGTTGCGGTGAGCTAACTCAGAAGACCCCTCACTTAGCCTGTCGTTTCGTTTGCCCGATTACTGTAGTTTGTATCAAGCCGAAATAACAGCCATTACAGGGGCAGCTGTCTGGATAATCCACAGCAAACGAAATTTCAGCGAGATATCCATTTTTGGCGACAGCCAGGCTACTACCACTGACCTCAGTCTACTACCTCTAGGGCAGCGGTGCAATGCCGAGCCGCCCTAAATAAGCTAGCAACTAAGTTTAAAGTTCACATTGCCTGGGTATTCGGACACAGGGACATACCAGGTAACTGTAAGGCGGACGAGCTAGTAAGAGATTGCACCACTCTCCCAGCTGTATCTGTCTCATCTTAGCAAGAAGTACCGATTGCAAACTGCTGGCTCTTCCCGCACAGCAAAGTAGTTTAAAAAGCCAACTTGAGGTGGCATAATGAACCCACATGCACTTCATCAAAACAGATTTAGCCCAAACTAGATCTACGTCGAACTAATGTTGTTCTAACTCTATTCATTGGAAATGCGGTAGCGGCCTTAACAGGACAATGGGCACGAGGATCCCATGCACGGCACATGGGAATCGCAGAGCTACGACACGACTTCTGTAGAAGCTATCACGATGAGGAAGAGGAGAAAACAATAAAACATCTTCTCTGTCACTGCCCTGTCCTAGGCAGAAAACGGCTTCCTATACTAGGGCAACTAAACTTTGATGACTTATCTGATCTCAGCTTAGTTAGCATTAAAGACCTTACACTTTTTATTAAAAGTTCCAACTGGTTCTCACGGTAGAGGGGGAAGGCACCGCCGTCCATCATGGTATCACAACGAGCCAAAAGGCATAAGTGGGTTTCCTCCGAACCACCGTTTTAACATAAACTAACCTAATATCCTAAACGAAATAGTCTGAAGATTCGCTTTTAATCTGAAGTTGAACTATTTTCATGTATCTTTCGCATAAAGTGAGACAGAAGCATGTATTGGCTTATTTATTTCAATGATCGACAAAAAAAAAATCCAATTTTTAAAACAAAATCAATGTCAATATATTCGTTTAGTACTCCGATCCTTTCTGAGTTTACCCGCCAATTCTCAGCTAGTCTAAGCGTTTCTGAGCTTAGCTTGAATAAAAAATACACGACATCAAATGCCTGTGGTAAGTAATTAATGATGGCGATTCATTTTTTAATTGTTTTAGAAATTCGGTTAATTTTACTTGCAAATGTATATTTTGCCATAATTCAATAATTCAATAATTTTCTAAACGACTTAAAAAGGAATAATATTAATCTAAAAGTTAGAAAGAAACCTTTGAATAGGTACTGAAATTATACGCATTTTTGGCTTTTAAATTAAAAGTATTGTTTAAATCCCCAGATATTTTTATGGTTTTATGCGGAATTGAATAATTTCTTTCTATCCAGTAATTGCTATCACTGCAGTGGACTTAGGGAGTTGCATTTCCTTCTTCTAAATGTCGCTGAAGTTGTATTCTATAAAAACTCTGGCATTTGCAAATTCTCGTTATTTTTTTAAATCTCCATAGTTATAATATTATAAAAATATTTTTAATTATGCGAAGAAACTTTTAAATAAGTGTACTTTAAATTTAACTTTAAAGCTTTAATGTTATTTTAATTATTATTATCAAGACCATGAAGGCAATAAATATTTTAACGTTGTCTCTTTAATGTCATTAGTAATAACTTTTGAACATTCAATTACAACTTTTACACATTTAAATTCTCAAAGGAATTTGTACCCTTTTTACATCAGAGCTATTTGTACTTTGCTTTTAACATCGCACATATTTGCTAAAAGTTTAAAATATTGACAACATCTTTTACGCTTAATTTTTTATTGTTTAACAACAATTAACCTATGGGTGGATATTCGTAAAGAAAACCATATATATATATATATATATATATATAACGCGTTAAAACGTGCGTCGGCGTCTTGCGATTCCTAATCTCCATTCCTCTCTATTCGTCCACATGTCCTCTCTCAGATCTCTCTCTTTCATCTCTTTTTGTATGCCTTCTCTCCAGCTCTTTCGTGGTCTTCCTCTTCTTCTTCTTCCTCTGGGGTTCCACTGTAATATTTTTTTTGGGATTCTGTCTGGTGGCATTCTTTGAACATGCCCGTACCATGTCAACTGTTTAGTTCTTATTTCGTCTGTGATGTCGTGCTGTACTCCCATTATTTGTTTTATCCTCTCATTTGTAACTCTTTCTAGTCTTGATTTCCCCGCTGCTCGTCTCCAGTAATCCATTTCTGTGGCTCTAATTTTTCTTTCGATCTTTTCTTTCAAAGGCCATACTTCGCAACCGTACATTATTATGCTCTTCACTATCGTGTCGTAAATTCTTTTTTTGTTGTTGTTGCTTATTGTTCTATCCCACAGTACTCCGTTTAACATTGATATTGCTCTTCTTTCTTTCATATTTCTGTCCAATATTGCTTCTTCGAGTGGCCCATCCTTTGATATTCTCATTCCTAAGTAATTGTAAGCTGACGTGTGTTTGATTTTTTGTCCATTTGATAATTGTAAATCCTGTTGCACTCCCCCAATACACATATATTCCGTTTTTTCTACATTAACCTCTAGTCCCCAAATTTTATATTCTTCTATAAGTTTTCGTGTCATATACTCTGTGTCGTCTATGTCTTGGCCGACTATAATTTGATCGTCTGCGAATGAGAGTGTGTATAATGTTGTGTCCTCATCTAAAGGTATGCCCATGTTTTGGCATTTCCGTTTCCAATTCGCTAGTGCCCGTTCCAAATATATTTTAAATAATGTTGGTGACAAGCAACACCCTTGTTTCAGCCCTTTTGTGATATTAAACCCTGTTGTTAGGTTTTGTCCAACTTTAATTCTTGATTTGGTTTTATTGTATAATGACTTTACTCCTTTTATCAGTTCAATATTAATGTTGGAAGTTTCCAGAGTTTCCCAAAGTTTAATTAAGGGTACGCTGTCGTATGCTTTCTTTAGGTCAACGTACAGTATATGGATCTCTTGATTGAATGCTAGTTTTTTTTCTATAATTTGTGATAGTGAGAACAGATGGTCAATCGTTGATCTTCCCGCTCTAAATCCGGATTGCTCTTCTGCTTCCATTTCCGTGTATTCCCTTTCGATTCTGTTTTTTAAGATCTTGCCATATATTCTACTGATTTTGTTTGTTACGGCAATTCCTCGATAATTGTCGCATTTGCTTTTGTCCCCCTTTTTGTGTATTGTTGACATATGTGATATTTTCCATTCTTCTGGGACTTCGGACTGATTAATACACCTTTGAAATAGATCTTGCAGCATTTTATATAATTTATCTGTTCCGTATTTAAATAATTCTCCTACAATATTTCCTGGACCCGGGGCTTTGTTATTTTTTAAGGATTTACATACTTCCTTCACTTCTTTTGTATTAATTCTAATAGGGGATCCTTGCGTATTAATTCTATCATTCATATATTCTGTGTTCTTAAATTCTTCTCTGTCTTCAGTTAACATTTTTTCGAAGTATTGTTGCCAATTTTGTGCTGTTATTGGTGAGATTATGTCCTTGGTATTATCTTTCCTCATGTTTTTTAGTATTCTCCAGCTTTCTGTACTTCTTCTACCTCCCAGATACGTATTTATTCTAGAACATGTTCTTTCCCATTTCTCATTCTTTTTTCTGCAAACTAATTTTCTAACTCTCGCTTGTGCTTCTTTAAATTTTATTTTGTCTTCTATAGTTTTTGAGCTTAGGTATTTTTGGTATTTCTTTCTTTTTTCGTTTATTTCTATTTCTATTTCTTGGTCCCATCAATACGGTTTTCTTTTGTCTTTTATATTTGCCTTTTGACCTAGTGCTTCTTCTGCTGCCGAATGCATACATTTTTTAATATGTTTATTTTGTTCTTCTATACTGCTAAATTTTTTTGTCTCTATTTTCATGTCCAATCTGTTCTGATATAATTTTCTAATGCTTTCCTGGTCTAGATTTTTTATGTTGTATCTAATTTCCGTTAGTTCTTCTTTTTCGTCTTGCTCTTTAGCGATTTCTGTTTTCTGTTTTCTATTTATTGGTGCCGTTATTTTAGTTTTCAGAAAATAATGATCGCTACCGCATGATGGTCCCCTATGTACTCTAACATCTTGGAACTTTATATGTGAGTTTTGTCTGCTTATCATAAGATCTATAATGCTTTTCTGGTTTTTTGTTGGCTGCGTCCATGTGTATTTGTGTATGTCACGATGTTTAAAGAATCCATTCAAGATGGTTAAATGATTCTGTTCGCATATATCTATTAGTCTTTGACCGTTGTCATTTAGGGTATCTTCTCCATATTTTCCCACTACCTTGTCGTTTCGTTTTTTTCCGATTCTGCTGTTAAAGTCACCGCATAAAATGATTTCTCTTGTAGTGCCAGTCTTTCCTATTTCTTCATTTAGCTGCTCGAAGAATACCTCTTTGTTGTATATTAATTCATCCTCATTTACACCATATACTCCAAGTATTGTTACTCTGTATCCTTGGATTGACAAATTCATTTTTATAATTCTCTCACTTATCGGTTCCCAAGTTGTTATGTATTTCCTAAATCTTCTGTTTATAATGATTGATACTCCTTGTTTGGCTCGATTTTCTTTGGATACTCCGCTGAAGAAGTGGTCGTATTTTCCCCAACTTTCTGATCCTCTGCCCTTTTTCTTGGTTTCTGTTAAAATTGCAATATCAATATTTAAATTTGTCATTTCATTCATCACTTCATTGATTTTCTTTTAGAGGCCTTGAACATTCCATGTACCACAATTCGTAGTCCTTTTCCGTAGCTTGGTTCGTCGTAAAATTTTTTTCTGTCCAATTCGAGGCTTTTGGTTAGGTTTTTTAGCAGATAGGTTTTTTACATATGACGGGGAGCTGGCCTGTCGCTATAACCCTCCTCCTTTATCCGGGCTTGGGACCGGCAAGGATAACTGCTGAGCTACTCAATCCACCCTGCAGTCACCCCAGGCGGAGTTAAAGAAAACCAAATATTAAAATATCTACCAGTCTAGGCAGGTATGCTACAATATTTAAGGCTGTAGTCTTCCCTATCGAGTTGTATGCAAGAGAGCTGACTAACAGACCTCTAGCAAACAAAAACATTTGTATAATATCAGACATCCAGGCTGCTTTAAAAGCATTAAGCTCCAACAAGATAAATTCTAAACTTGCATGGAATTGCATCGAATCCCTAGAGTACCTTGATGCGAACAACAGTGTGACCCTGCTGTGGGTACCTGGGCATCAGGGGGTGGGGGGAAACGAAAAAGCCCTTGCAAAACAGGGAGCCGAATCTGCGTTCACTGGACCAGAACCGGTCTTTTGTGTCACTACAAGTACCGCCAAAATAATTATTCCGGACTAGCCGCAGAGAAAAAGACTTACGCACTGATCCGATATAACAGGGTTGACTAACTCAAAGGCGTTATTACCTAAACCCTCGAGAAACACAACTAAGCAGATCCTAGAATGAAGCAGGAACGACCTGCGAATTCTAACGGGACTGCTTACAGGGCACTTTCGTCTAAGATATCACCTCAGAAGGATAGATCTGAATCAACAAACGGGCTGTCAGTTTTGCTGTGTGGAAAACGAAACTGCTGAGCATATACTATGTGTTCATGCCCCTGCTTGTGCTTGATTTTACCAACCTAGAACCTATAGATTTTAAGAAAATCTCACTCCATACAACCATGAACTTCGTGAGAAGAGCTTTTTTTTTGAGGTGGGAAAATGCGTTTACGCACGTCTTTTTGATCTCCAAAGGTTGTGTGGGACTCGGTATTCTAATACCTATAAAAAACCCAACCCAGCGTGTCTGTGCAGGTCCCTGCTTAAAATTACGCTTTCGGCATATCTCGCGAAAGGGATCTGCCTTCTTACTCCGCTTGGTACATTCGTTCCTCGCTTTATTTTACACTCATGACTTCCCTGATAAACAGGTGGTGCACATTCCAGTTATCCGGATCCCTCATTATAGAACTGAGTAGCTCCTGCGCACTAGCGTTGGCTCTTAAATTTCGTCTATTAGCCTTCCATCTGGGGTACCAGAGTATGTTTGGGATCGTCGACCTCCTCCCCGCAGTAGCTGCATCTCGTGTCTTCCGCATTGCCAATCCTATGCGTGCATATTCTAAAACAGCCGTGACTGCTAAGAAACTGGGTAACATAGTAGTCAATCTTTTTGTGACTGCAGTGAAGCCATGCCTCCAGGTCTGGTATGATCTTTTTCGTCCATTGAGCGATGCTCCTTGCTATGGTGGCTGCCTCTCGCTGGACCTATCTGCTTCAACTATAATACCCAGCCTGTGTAGTCTCCCGCGTTCTTCTATCGCCAAGTCTATTAAGGGAATTAATCCCATGACTGCCAGAGCTTCACGCGACACCGTTCTATAAGCTCTCGTTACTCTCAGCAGTATTTTTCTCTGAGTAGATAACAACAACCCCATATACTTCTTCGAGGCCGTCACTTTCTCTAAAATGGTCGCAGCATATAAAATCACAGACGTGACCACTCCCGCCAGCATCCTTCTGCCCAAAGTATTCGGGCTTCTCATATTTGGCAAGGTTCTTCTCACATGATCGTTAAAGATGACTCTATCGTCTAACCAGACGCCGAGGTACTTCACAAAATTACTAGGTACTACAGCTGTTCCCTCCATGTCAAAAACAATGCCTTCCCTCTTTCTGGGGCCCCTCAGGATTATCGCCTCGGTTTTCTGAGTCGCAATTTCCAACCTCTGGTTCCTGATCCAATAGTAAATAATAGTAATGACCTCATTGGCCCTGTACAAATTCTCCTTGGAGTTCGCTACTACCGTTAGGGCCAGATCGTCTGCGAAAGCCGTCGTCTTGCACTTATTGGGCAGGTCAAGTTTTAAAACACCACCATAAACCAATAGTTAATAATAGTAATGACCTCATTGGCCCTGTACAAATTCTCCTTGGAGTTCGCTACTACCGTTAGGGCCAGATCGTCTGCGAAAGCCACCGTCTTGCACTTATCGGAAAGGACAAGTTTCAAAACACCATCATAAACCACATTTCATAAAAGGGAACATAGAATATAATCCCGAGGGACACCCTAAAACATACCTATCGGTCTTTTTCCAACTACCAACGATCTTTCTTTAAAGAAGTCAGCTCGTGAGAAGAGCTGGATGAACTGTAACCTCTAATGGTGAGCCACAATAGACATATTAAGAAAAGCAGTGGTGGGGCAACCTACGCCCCAATTACATGACATCTAACCTAACCCAACCTTCATAAAGAGATTCATTCAATAAATCAATCAGCCGCTAAAGTCCACTTCTGGACATAGGCCTTCCTTGTTAGCTTCCACATCCCCCTATCCTGAGAAATTTGCATCCAGTTAGTGTAGATACGTCTTAAGTCTTTATGCTATCTGGTCGAAAGACGGCCTCTGCTCCTAAATGCATGTTGTTTTGGTCTCCATTTTGTTATTTTTCTAGTTCAACGATCTTGCCACGTGTCCTGCCCAATTCCACCTCAAGGTAGATATTGTCTCTATTACATCCGTGACTTTTGTTCTAGTTTGCACTTCGGTATTCGGTACTTTGTATCTTAGAGATAACCCCAACATTGATCTTTTCATTTTTCTTTGAGTAGTTCCTATCTTGTTCGCTATTTTCTTCGTAAATGTTAAGGTCTCCGCACCATTTGTCAGAATAGGCAGTACGCATTGATTAAACACCCTTCTCTTCAAACATATCGGAAGTGCACTTTTAAAAATATGTCTGAGTCGTTCAAAGGCGGCCCATGTTAGCCCTATGCGTCTAGTAAGTTCGCACGTTTTGTCGCGACTTATACGTATTTCGTGACCCAGGTATTTGTATTTAGTTGTTTCCTCAAGTTTTTCCTTGTTGACATATATTCCGCCGCCAATTACCAGATTTGTCATTACTTGAGTATGTGGTATAGGTGGCGTAGGTTTTCACCATTTATGTTTATACCTAGTTTTTTCAAATCTATCTGTTTGCACATAAACTGGAGCAAGCTTTTAAATAACTTTGCAGATATGGTGTCACCTTGGCGAACCCCTTTTTCGATTCGGAAGTAGTTGGTATCTTCATGAAGTCTAACATGGGCTGTCGCGTTCTCATATATGTGTTTAATCATGGCAATGTGTCGGTGGTCTCTACGACCGTCAGCTGGGGATTTTAACATTACCTTCTGGTGATTGTGTCGAAGACTTTTTCGTAGTCTACGAACACCAACACTAATGGTTTATTGTATTCGACCGTTTTTTCGATTGGGATTTTTAAAGTGTAAAGTGTGCTGTATTCTGATCGAAATCATGCCTGCTCCGTCGGTTGGTATTGATCAAGTTTGACAGTCAATCTTTTTGTTATTATTTTAGTGAAGAGCTTATATAGGTGTGACAGCAGACTGATCGGCTTATAGTTCCTTAGGTCGTCTTTTATTTGTACGAGAGTAATAGTTGAACTATTTCATTGTTTAGGTGTTAAGCCTCTTGACAAGCACTCGTTAAATAGTAGCTTTAGTGCTCCTAGCAGTTCTTTTCCTCCTTTCCTTATGACTTCATCTGGCCCTTATTTTTTTTTTTTCGAGAGTTTTTTTTCAATTTTATAGATAGTTATTTCTGGTATATCCTTTAAGCCTTGGTTTATAATTCATGGTATTTTTGTTTCTGTGTTCTTGTTTGTTTCTTTATATAGTTCTGCATAAAAATGTTCGGTTATTTCTAGAATTTTTTCCTTGTTGGTGGTTATTTTTCCGTGTTTGTCTCTTAGGGCTGATATTTGTTTATGTCCTTGCGAGATTTTTTGTCTTAGTACCTTCAAACTGCCGTTATTTTCTACGACTCTCGTAACCATCTCCGTATTGTAATTTCTTATGTCGGTTCTGACGGTAGTTCTCTTCTTTAACTCATAAGTTTCTCTAGTACCCACGCTCAGTTTCTTGTATTTTCCTTGGTTGTTAAAACAGTTTTTGCCTTTTTATTGAATTAACTATTGTTGTATTTAGGTTTTTAATATTTATGTTTTTATCCTTAGTGTCTACTATTGTTTTTTAGCTTGTGTTTACTTCGTTCCGGAAAAGCGCAGTGTTTTCGGGTGGTAAGCAGTTTGTTTAGTAGTTTTCTACGTTTCTTTCTAATGTATATGACTACTTATGTTCTTACCATTCGATGATCGCTTTCAGTTGAAAGCCTGTTAAGCACAAATACGTCTTTTACTATCTCTTTTTTGTCAGTAATAGAGAAGTCGATTTCGTTTTTGGTCCGACCATCTGGACTGGCCCATGTCCATTTATATTCTTTTTTTTCTATAGGTGTCCTGTCCTCCTCGGACGTTGGCAATCATCAGCGCTATCTGAACCTTGTCTACAGCTCGGCGGAACAATGTGGTAGTGCTCCCTCCATACCATTGTATTAAGTTTTTTAGCCAGAATGTCTTTCTTCTACCCGGGCCTCTTCGTCCTTCGATATTTCCTTCTTAATAAGCTTTAAAACTCGATACTTGTCATTCCTTAAGATGTGACCAAAATACTCCAGTTTGCGTTTTTTTAGTGTAAACAGAACTTCCAGCTGCTTGTCGAGGCGTTGAAGTACCTCGGTGTTACGCACTCTTTCTTCCCAGGAGATTTTTAATAGCCTTCTAAACGTCCACATTTTAAAGGCCTCCAATTTTTTGCATATCGCATCTGTCAAAGTTCAAACTTCCATTCCATAAAACAGTATGCTGAACACGTAACAGCGAAGCATTCGGACGCGCAGAGGCAAGCTTAAATTTCTGCTGCAAAGTACCTTACGCATCTTCAGGAACGAAGCTTGTTTTATTCTTGCACGAATCTCCTGCATGCCGTCCCACTTCTCATTTAGTTGACACCCAAGATATTTAAAAGTTTCTACTCGCTCAATTCGTTGACCGTTAATTGCCAGGTGTCCGTCCACGTTTTTTGATTTGCTAACTGCTAGCCACTTTGTCTTTCTTACGTTCAGGCTAAGTCCGGCCTCTGAGCTTGTAGCCGTCACGCGGCTTACCACTTCCTGCAGTCTTTCCAGGAAGTCGGCAACAAGAACAGTGTCATCCGCATACCTCAGATTGTTGATATTAATCCTATTGACAGATATCCCCTCGTCACATTCATCCAACGCCTCTTAAAATATCTTGTCGGAATACAAATTGAATAAAAGTGGTGATAAAATGCATTCTTGACGAACGCCTCTCAGGATTTTGATCTCGTCGAATGCGGTGTTATCGATTCTTATGTGAGCACTTTGGTTCCAGTAAAGGTTGGCTATTATTCTGAGGTCTCGTTGTTCCTGTCCTATTTCTCTAAGAATGTTGATCATTTTTCGTGCTTAACTTTATCAAAGGTTTTTTCGTAATCGATGAAACATGCGTAAACGGTCACCGACATGTCCCGGCACCTTTCGATCAGAACCTTTATGCTAAATAGTCCCTCCCTTGTTCCGAAGCCATTGCGAAAACCAAACTGAGAGTCCCCCAATAATGTCTCGCACTTCGCATATATTCTTTTGTGTATTATTTTCAAGAAGAATTTAAGCACATGGCTCATCAGGCTAATAAGACGATAATCGCCGCAGTTCTTGGCTTTCGCGTTTTTGGGGAGCGGGACAAAAGTAGATTTTAACCAATCAGAAGGTATACTGCCGTTTCGGTAAATAAGATTGAATAGCTTTACCAGCGTGTTCAGTGATACTTCGTTCAGCAGTATTTTTAGAACTTTTTTATATACGTCATCAGGACCACTAGCTTTCCCATTTTTTGAAATTGACAGTGCATATTGAACTTTTGCCTTCGTTATGTCCAAGCCTTGGCCTTGATCAAAGAATTCTTTCTGAAGTTCTGGCCGGGTGTCGTGAAATAGGTGCTCGATGTAGTCGCATCATTTCGTCAGTTTTTCTAAAGTATCCAGAATCAGCCTGCCCTGTGCGTTATGTAAAATCGTCGCGCTTCTGTTTCTGCAAAACCTGCAGAAACAGATACCTGCATTTATATTGGGGTTTTTAATTAAAAAAAGAGTTCATTGCGAACAAGTTGTTTTGTTATAAATAGTTTATAAGTATGGTTCCTCGTTCGTTTCGTTCGCCATATCCATAGTCACTCATTGAGCTTTCCGTTAGGTCTTGTTTTTTGCCTATTTTAGCGTTTAGGTCTCCTGTCAACATCGTGTAGTGGGTGTGATGTTCTTGAATTGCTATGTCAACATTATCGTAAAATTCATCAAGTTCTTCTTCTTCCGAGTTTGATGTAGGGGCGTAAAGAGAGTAGTTTGAACATAATTATCTAAAATGTAAATGAGTAAGTTACATTATAGTGTTAAATATTTAGTAATTACTTTAAAGGTTTTGCTTGTTGGAATTAAATATTCATAATTGCACTTTAAACATATCTAAGAAGTCGACAAAGATTTATCTTAAATCGGTTATGTTCATATCAGTAAAAGTTTTTTCCTATTACCAATTAAGTAATGCTACTTTGAAATTTCAATAGGCATATTTATAGAAAAAAATAAACCAACATGACATCAAAGCATCCTTAATCTCTCCTTTAAATTGAAAAGGAACACATAAATTGAACGAGTCACCCTTTTTGAATAAAACGTCTCATGTTGATCTCTAATTTTAATAAGATTAATTAATGAAATACTTCATACATTTACGTTCAATAATTTTTTAATGTATTCAACATAACGTTTAGCTAATTAATGTACATTTTACCGTACTTAATAATCACTAATTGCTACAAATTTATTATTATTATTGCTAGTAATGTTAATGCCATCAAAAACATAACTTGTAAAAAAAACCAAGTCTCGCAACTCACTTCTTTCACCGTAATAGTTGTAAGATCCATGTAATACTAAGTCGGTTAATTTTTTTAGTCCCTACTGTCCTTCTATATTAGGTTATTACGTAATTAGCTAACCTAACAACAAATCAAAGCTGGAGAAAATAATACATCTAGCATCCCAACTCCAGGAGGAATTAGACAGGGAGATAGCCTTGGTCCATTTTTAGTTAACCTGCTGATGAACAAAATCATAGAAGAAGTAACATCCATAAATTCGGGATACAGAATAAACAATAGGGCTATTAGCATGGTCTGCTACGCCGACGACGCTGCAATATTCGCAGAAAGTGAGAATGACCTACAGAGACAGTTATTTAAGTTCTACCAGTTCAGTCAGCAACTCCATATGGATATATCCATAGGTAAAACGAAAACCATGACCATCACTAGGGAGCCAATGAGATGCAAGCTGGAATTAGATAATAAACCCATAGAGCAAGTCATGCAATTTAGATATCTGGGCATAGATATGTTTAGCGCTCACGACCTGGTAAAGGACCTGAGAAACCAAATTAACAAATTAGCCATAATATCAGGATGTCTAAGAAAAACTGTATGGGCTAATCCTTTCATGAAAAAGGAGAGTAAAATCAAAATATATAAGACATGCGTCAGTACTGAGAATAATAGCCGGGAAAACAAAAAAGGATCACGTAAGAAACACTGACATTGGAGCACAATGCGACGTACAGGATGTGGTGTTATGGGGAAGGCAGAGGAGAAGAGAATGGTGTAACCACGTGAAGAGAATGACCGACGATAGACTACCACGCATTGTACCAGAGGGAAAACCAGCAGGGACCCGTCCATCCGGAAGACCACTAAAAAGATGGAGAGACAGCTCGCAGTCCACATCTCAGGAAATATTACAGGGGCAAGTTCGGAATCAACAGATCATCTAGACCTCTAACAAGTAAAAGAAGAAGATTGTTAAGTGCGATTGCCAAGTCAGTCTATTTATTTAAAACATAAAAGTTTTTTAATATTGATATGGTCACTATGAGATGTTGTTAGGTTAGCTAATTACGTAATAAACTAGAACAGAGGAACCCTTAAGTAGGAACTGAATAAATAAACCGACTTGGTATTACAAGGATCTTACAACTTTTTACGGTGAAAGAACTGAGTTGCCAGACTTGGTTTTTTTTACAAGTTATGTTTTTATAGCATCCTATTTCTTTTTGTAGATAGTCCTTATTTATTAACTGATTCATTCACTGCAAATGTTACTTTGTAATCCTATATAATTATTTGGGGTTACAAAGTTATTTATGCAGTTGATGTATCTGAAAACTGAACCAAAATTGCAAAATATTTTAATTTTTTCTTGATTTCTACACTATACAACCAGAAGCAACCTACTTGACGTTTAAACTCGTCTACATTAACCTATTCGTTAGTCATAATTGTCGCAGACGTTGTGTTTATCTACATGGTGTTTCAAAAAAAGGTGACCCTGTCTCTAAAACTGAAAGATAATTGGGGTTCCCTAATAACAAATTTTCGTTACGCCTTCCGTATTTAAGATAGGGGGCGTTAAAAAAAATGTATACACATTTATTACGATTTTGGTGAAACTACTGGAAACAATGTACTGAAATTTTATACGAACATGTTTTAAAAGCTGATAAATCCCATGAATTTGTTTTTATATCTGGCTCCCATATAGGGCGCTAGTTAAACGGTTCGTACCAAGTAGTATTAAACATATCTTTTTTAGTTTTAAATTTATTAATTAAAATTTTAAGTGAACTTAAACTTTATTTAATTTTACACCAAAAAGGTACTCTTTGTAAAACTCGATACTGGGTACAGTTTTCGGGATATTTTTATTTGAAAATTATGAAGTAATAACCAATTTTTTTTTCTTCAACGCTTTTTATCTTAAATACGGATGGCGTAACGAGAATTTTTTACAAAGTAAACCCCAATTATTTTTTAGTTTTCTACCTATCCTAGAGACGGGGTCACCTTTTTTTTTAAACATCATTACTTTATACCAGCATCGGTTATTACTTCATAATTTTCGAATCAAAATATTCCGAAAACGGTACACAGTATCAAGTTTCACCAAGACTACCTTTTTGGTGTAAAATTGAATAATGTTTAAGTTTACTTAAAATTTTGATTAATTTGAACAATTCTTAAAAAAATTATGTTCAATACTACTTGGTACGAACCGTGTAACTAGCGCTCTATATGGGAGCCAGATATAAAAACAAATTCATGGGATGTATCAGCTTTTAAAACATATTCGCATTAAATTTCATTACAATGTTTTCAGTAGTTTCGGCAAAATCATAATAAATGTGTATACATTTGTTTTCTTCAACGCACTTTATCTTGAATACGGATGGCGTTACGAAATTTTTTTTCTTAACATTCTCCAATTATTATTCAGTTCTCTACCTATCCTAGAGACAAGGTAACTGTTTATTTGAAACACCCTGTATGTCTGTTTGTTTCAAAAAATGTACATACATACATATAGTTACGCCTTTTTCCCGTAGGGGTAGGTAGAGACCACTTCCTTCCACTTCCGCTACGGTTCTTACACACATCTTTTGCTTCCTCTATTTTCATCAGTGTTCTCATACATGCTTGTCGGTTGTTGGTACTCTTGACCTGGCCTTTGTTTAAAACAATGAAGATCTGATCGAGATATGTTCGCCGAGGTTGACCTCTACCGACTTCCATCCATTCACACTCGCTTTGTAAATTTGTTTCGTCAATTTTCCTTCATCCATCCTTTCTACGTGTCAAACCATCCAAGCATTCTTTTATCTATTTTTGTAACCACATGTTCTTTTACACCACAGATTCCCTTTTCTCACTTTTCTTCACTTCATCCAACTGAGTCACTCCGGCTATACTTGTTAGACTACTTCTCCGCAGCATTAATCCTATTTTCATGCTTCTTTAGCCAAATCCAACATTCACTAACATACATAAGTGTAGCAACTAACGCACCTCTATGCACAGTCAGACGTTCCCTTTTTGACACTTTCTGGCTGTTCATAAAGCTTTGGAGTGCCCCATTTATTTGTTTTCCTGCTAACACCCTTCGCTTAATGTCACTGTCATAGTTTCCATCTCTCGTAAACTTTGAACCCAAGTACACAAATTTATTTACTTGTTCCATTCTTTCTCACTTAATCAGAACTTCACAGTTTGTCATGTTTTTTTCTCTTTTAAGAATCATTACTTTCGTTTTGCTTACAAAAAATGTGCTGCAAGAAAAGGTTATTTACCTGAAGAATGTATTTTAATGACTTGTCTAATGCATCTTCAAATCGTTTATTTCGATAAGATCTCTCTTATTTATTTATTAAAATATTTACCAATTCGATTGGTTGTAAATAAAAAAAAATCGTTTATAGTAGTATATATGAATACTTGCATACCCAACAAAACCGTTATTTTTCATTGACTTTCAAGCAATCAATTTATGAGCCTAAGAAATCCTCTTCACCGAAGTTCTAGTATAAAATTCACATAAATTCAAGGATTACCGATTGACAGAGCATACAGAACTCACTTGATCCCATAAAATATCCAGTTGACAGGGGAAAAAGGAATACTCAATATTTCATACGGATTCCATAGTCTTAAGCTCTTATTTGTATTTGAAAAGCGTAGAAGGAAATAAAAGATTATTTTACAAAGATTGTGTCTTAGAAATTCTCTACCGTGATTGATACAATTTACTTAAAAGATTTACAATATAGTAGCTGCTAAATTTCATTGTTATTTTATTTTATTTTCTCGCGAATATATATATATTTTTTTCTACTTCTGTTGTCTAGTTTCGATAATAAAGCTTGTGATTTTTTGAATAATTTTACACACCACAGGTTATGTGCTCGTCTACTTTTAACGACATACGATTCCTCGATTGGACCCTTCGACCGCAAACTGAGCTAATTTATTTAGGGAAAAGGGATGGATATAAACGACGAGGAGTATATACATATATATATATATATACAACAACACACGGAGAGAGAATGGCCGACAAACATTAAATGTTGCGTTGAGCAAATAATCGGTGTTGCGTTCAATCGCATTTTCGGAAGCAAGACAATTCACGCGCATTTGTTCTCTTTGATTCCAATAAGAGGAACGTACCATGATACTTTTAAACGTATCAACGTAATAATTGTTTTTTGAACGTTACACGATTATAAATGTTTCTCTCTCTGTCAGTCGTACTCTCAAAGCTGAGAGGTCGTGATTCCATAATTTTCAATTTGTGTTGTTGATGATCTGCTTCCAAAGCGTTCTATCTTCTGTGTTTTTAATAGTTGTTTGTAAGGGTCTTCCCGTAATTTTCTTTATCTGGTCTATCCATCTGGTGGGAGAGTGACCCCTTGTCCTCTGGCCTTCTATTTTTCCTTGTATCATCCATTTTTCATGTTGTCTCCTTGTCTTCTGTTTATATGCCCATAGTATTGGAGAATTCGTCGTCGGCATATTGTTGACAGTCGATCTTTTATGTCTATTTCTTGAATAACTGATACATTTGTCCTCCGTGCTGTCCAAGGGATGCACAGTAGTCTTCTCCAGCACCAGATCTCAAAGGAGTCAATTCTTTTCCTGTCTGCTTCTTTGATCGTCCAGCTTTCTACACCATACATGAATATTGCGAATATTAGTGTTTGTAAAAGTTTTATCTTTGTGTTTCGCGATATTTGTCTGTCTTCCCATATTATTTTTAGATTGGTCATCGCTGTTCGTACCATTTGTATGCGTCGTCTAAATGTTTAGTGCATAGCAAATGCACCATCAACAATTAAAGATAATGATTAAAAAATTTAATTTTTAATAAAAAAATTAATCACTTAAAAATGTATAAAAACGTATTTATTAATTAAAACCTCCTACCAACCCTCCTTACGTCAAGCTCTTTCAACATCTTTCCGACCGGCTGCCTTTGTTGCAAACTAATCACCCTAACACAGAAGTTATATTTTTGGGTGATTTCAATGTTCACAACGCGAACTGGCTGAAATCCAACCGCACCGACAACGCCGGTCTGGAAGCTGAAAACTTTGCGATAAGTCACAACGTGACCAAGCTAGTAGAAAAATCTACCCGCATACCCGATAACTCCAATCACCAAGCCAACATTCTTGATCTCCTCCTCACAACTTTCCCGACCAGTACCAAGTCTATATAACCGCTCCACTCCGAAAATCTGATCAAAAACTCATCTTAGCCACGTCCAAACAAACAACTCCGCCAAAAATCGATAAATAGGATAAACTGAGAGACTTTTACCTATCATTTCTATGGAAAGATGTCTGCTTTCGCTCACAAGACCCATCAACATGTGCAGAATTTGACACCGAAATCATAAGGCTAGGTTTGGACTCATACATTCCTTATGGCACAAGACGGATCTTTAACCCCAAACCCTGGTTCAACCAAGAATGCAACCGTGCGGTGCGTAATAAAAATCAAGCATATCGACTCTGGTGCGAATTCTCGACAATTGCCAACCGAGAAACCTTTGTCCATGCGAGAAACACCTGCAATAGAACGATTGACCTTGCCAAGGAATCCTACGATATGAGAGTCAATGCCCCCTATGGATCAAGGACCTTCTGGTCCTTATTTATGGCTAATACCATAAATAAAAATTTTACAAGTACATTTCAAACGCCTCAATTTTCTTTTCAGTTGCAGGGTCCGGGGTCCAGCATTCACATCCAAACTCAGATCAGGTCTAGTAAAATATCTTTTCATATTTATGAATGTTTTCCTGGCTTGTTCGATTCTGGAACGGATCTCCCGTTTCGGATCGCACCACGCGTTGACTGTGGTACCCAGATATTTAAAACACGAGACTTGTTCAATCTGATTGCCGTTAATCAAAATTGTTTCAGCAGTGGGTCTTTTGGAGAAGACTAGCATTTTGGTCTTTGATATATTTATGTCAAAATCCATGATGCTCACTATATTCAGTTATTCTATTCATCATATTTTGTAGGTCTGATAAGTTATCGGCAAGGACTAAAATGTCGTCTGCGTATCTAATATTGGTAATACATTATTCATTTATTTTTATACCTACCATGTCTTCCGCTAAAGCTTCTTTGAAAATTGCTTCCGAATAGATTTTGAATATGAGTGGTGACAATATAGAGCCCCTTCGGATTGACACAGTGTCAGATGTTCCTCCGTCTATTCTTACTTCGGCAATCTGGTTCTAGTAGAGATTCGCAAGAAATAATTGATTTTAAAGAATTGCGTGCTATAGCTTTTTGGCAGTTTGTCATATACATTAAATATTACAAAGTACATACAACCTTTTTCTGGCTATAATTTATTGTTGGCAATTATAAACTATTGTTGCAAGAAAAGTAATTTAAATTTTCATTTTACAAATCTATAAAAATAAATTTTGATTAAATTTGTAAAAATGATTTGTCCCCGCCAATGTTTTCTGTCGATCCAAGGTTAAACCAAAAGCCTCGCTAAACAAAACGGCGCGGCGATTGCCAGTCCTGTTTCATTGTAGTACAACCACCGTACAACAACTGATAATGAAGAGACCGACCACTGACCGTCGTCGACCGATGACCAACCGTCGATCGAATGCCGACAAAACGGCGATGGGTCTTCAATTGCTTAGTTTAACTGCCACTGAAACCTTATACAGTGCTATTCGCTTTCATGGCACAGTCTTTGATGGTCCAAACCCCAATTTCCTTGTCGGGATGAAAAACTATTTTAATGACTTGTAAATGTTTATATTGCTACAAAAAGAAGTAAAACGATCAAAGTAATTCGTAGCTGTTATAAAACTTATTTTTGCTAATTGAAATTTTGGTAATTGCAATTTACCTATAATTAAGTTAATTGACATCATTTGTTAACCCAAAATTTATAAAAAAATTAGCCCTTTCATAAATTTAGTTAAAACAAACAGAAAATATCGACGTATCCAGTGGCTTGGTAAGCAGAGATAAATTAATAAAGAAAGTGACCTGTCAAAGTTTCCCACTTTATTGGTTTACTTCTACATGATTACATATTCCGGCTTGAAAATATTCGCGCAAACTTCTTTGTTTATCGTCAAGCAGGGTTATTCGGTAACCGTAGTGTTTTGTTAATATTTCACCCTAATTCAGTCAATTTAGCTGAAAGTGGTCGCTTTTAATAGTAATTTATTTCTTAGCAAAATAACTGGCTAAAAAGAAAGAAAAAAAAATTACAAACTGTAAAAAGTGGCAGTGGTGGCCAATAATTAAATCATCATCATCATCAATCAGCCCATATTCGTCCACTGCTGGACATAAGCCTCTCTTGCTTGTCTCCACATTCTCCTATTTTGTGCCTCCCATATCCAATTTGTTTGGATACGTTTAATATCATCGTACTATCTAGTTATTGGTCGTCACCTGCTTCTGTATGCGTCCTGTCTAGGCCTCCACTCTTTGATCCTCTTGATCCATCTGTTGTCCCGCATTCTCACAATTTGACCCACCCAAATCCACTTTAGGATTGCTATTCTTTCTACTGCGTTAATCACTTTGATTCTTCTACGTAGCTCAGCGTTTGTAATGTGATCTCTGAGGGTCAGTCCCAGCATTGACCTTTCCATTGCATGCTGTGCCACTATGATTTCCTGTGCTGCCGTTTTTGTTAATATTGTAGATTGAAGATTAAAGGAGGGGGTGTGAAGGCTATGCAACCTCTCAAGCACCTCGACCTATAAGATCTTTTGTACATAACCCTTAATCTATTCGAGGCCCAGGATTCCGAGATGTCGAGCAAAGTTTATCAGTTTACTGAAAGCTAAGTAACTGACATCGATGGACTTTGGAAAAGCCCCTTCAAGAAACTTAAGCCTCTTGCAGAAAAGCGCTGGGCATTCGCAAATCAAATGTTTTCGCTTATCTTTGTCCTGGCACTTTATGCCAGTGAGATTTCATTTCATCTGCTTTCCAACGTCGAACCTCTTCTTTCATGTGGGCTTTGGAAAGTCCACAGAAGTATTCTGGGCCGGAAAATTGTTTATTTGCCCCTTTTTGGCAAGGCAATCTGCTTCTTCGTTGCCTTTAACTCCCTTGTGACTTAGAACCCACAACAGAGTAACCTGATTGTTCGCTGCCAGTTGTCTCAGGGACTGTTTACAGTCCCAAGTCAGCTTAGACTCACAAGTGTATGACTTCAGAGCTTTTAGTGCTGACTGGCTATGTAATAAAATATAGATTTCTGCCCTTCTTGACCTGGCCTTTCTTTAAAACAATGTCAATGTGATCAAGATATGTTCGCCGAGTTTGACCTCTACCGACTTGTCCTTTATCTATCTTTGTTGCCACATCTTCTTTCACACTACAGCGTTCCCTTATCCCACTTTTCTTCACTTTATCTAACCGAGTCACTCCAGCCATACTTCTTAGAATACTCATCTCCGCAGCATTATTTCTATTTTTATGCCTCTTCTGCCAAACAGATATAATTTTAATTTAATACCTGTGTAGTTAAGTTGAAAATATAACTGGTGAGTTTTGTTAATTTTTAAGTTTTCATAAAAATGTATTTGCTGAATTATCTTTTTTAAAGAGAGGATGTATTTTAGATTATTTTTGAATTCTTCTATTAATAAGGCTGTTTTTTTTTATTTAGACTTTCAGTAGGTGTTGTATCTCGTTTAATTTATTGAATAAATTGATAATTATGGAAATTGAAAAGCCTCCATATTCATTATTCCGATACATTTTTTTCCCTAAATAGTTACCAACGAGTATAATAATTTTAAAAAATATCATTGACGTTATTTAAATGAAAAATCCCAAGAAGAGTTCTTGGCCCAGTAAATGAAGGGGATTTTTGGAGGGCACGCATGAATCATGAAATATACCAGTTGTATGAGGAACCTAGAGTTTCAATGCATATAAAACTGATGTGACTGAGATGGGCAGGACATGCCCAAAGAATGCCAGACGATAGGGTCCCAAAAAAGGTGCTCACAGAAAAACCTGAAGAAAAGAGGCCGGTATGAAATTAGAATATGCGCTTGGAAGATGGGGTTCGGAAGGATGCTGAAGAAATATTGGGTATAAGAAATTGGAGACATGCAGCGACAGATCGGGACGGATGGGGAATATGGAGTGAGGAGGCCAAGACTCGATATGGGCTGTAGCGCCATCGTAGTAGTAGTAGTAAACTACCCTCTTTACTTGTTATTTTTTTATTTCTTTCAAATATTAGGTATTGATTTTCTGAAAAAATATTTTATTTTTTATCTATGTTTTACATTTTTAAAACATATCCAATGATAATAATTGTTTTTCCGCTAGCAGTACCAAACTATAATAATTGTTTCGATCAGTACTTCGTTTATTCTTTTCTTTGTATGTGACCTTAATAATAGATAAGAAAAGAAATAACATATAACTATTTTTTAACTTTATTTTTAATTAATACACCCATTATATCCGTTAGGGTGGGGAGCTTCATTATTTTTTGCTAATTTCATTGCTTGCATTACTTTATTTTTTTCCCATTTTCTTGTCGTTTCACCTCTCTAGTTGCCATTAACAGCGGTAATGATTCTACCATTTTGACGTGATAACGTCATATAAATCGATGAACGCCGGCTGCACGCACGAAAAAACATGACTCATTGTCACGTTCCGTCTGAGCCGAGCGTGCAAGCGAGAGCGCCGAACAAGCGATAGAGATGCACGATCGGCATAAGCGTTCGGTACACATGTATTTAAGTTGTAAATAAATTGTTAATAGCACATTGTTACTTGTAATTAATCTGTAGAATTTAAGTACAAAAATATTTTAATTAACGGGTGCAAATAAACTGTAATTGTAATTTTCAATTAACTCCTTCTTTGTGCCATACTAAATAATGATAATTCAGTGATAATAATTCAATTCATAAAAGTATGCAATTTTTCATCAATGTTTTCTTATGACGTTATCACGTAAAATTATCGTCCGTTAACTGACTTTACAGACAACCAATTTTTTGACGTGATAACGTCTTATGAATCGATGAACGCCGCACCGGCTGCACGTAAGAAAAAGCATGACTCATTGTCACGTTCCGCCTGAGCCGAGCGTGCAAGCGAGAGTGCACGATTGGCCTAAGCGTTCGGATTGTGACGCATCTATCTCTCTTTTACTCCATCGACTGATGCGCTGCTTGAGTAGAAGAAAGACAGCGGCAGCACCAATTTCGGAAAAAAAAATTGTAATTTTCAATTAACTTCTTCTTTGTATTAGTTAAGATAATGATAATTCAGTGATAATAATTCAATTCTTCTTCTTCTTCATACTTTATTAATAGGCTCATGCCTGTTTTACTTCGGTTTTTAGCCTCAATTGATGTTGTCTGACCATCTTTTGCTCGTTCGTCCCATCGATCTTCTTCCATTTGGCGATTTGTCTCTTGCTATTCGTACTGTTCTATTTTCTGTCATTCTTTCTATGTGTGGATTCCATTTTATTTTTCTTCTTTTGGTCCACCTGTTTATTTCCTCTATACCACATCTCACTCGTATTAGTTTTCGTTTCCTTCGTGAGGTATTTGTTTCTCCAAATTGCATTGTTGAGACATCCTGCTGCTCTGTTCGCCATGTTCACTTGTTTTTGTACTTCTTCCTCTACTTTTCCGTAGCTAGACAGTTTAATTGCCAAGTTTTCCGTTTCCATCACTTGTTCTATTATTTTTTCATTTACCACCAGTTTACTCCGCCTGCATCATCCGCTAGGTGGATCGAGTAGCTTGGTGGGTGGTGTTGCCGGTCCCAAGCCCGGATAAAGGAGGACGGTTGTAGGGTTAGGTTAGCAGCCTGCCATTCGTAAAAAATGAAAATGCTCAAAGAACCGGTGAACAGCCTCGGACTAGGACGGAAAATATGGTAAAGACAAAGGCGAAAAATTCAATTCAAATTCATAAAAGTATGCGATTTTTGATCAATGTTTTCTTACGACGTTATCACGTAAAATTATCGTCCGTTAACTGACTTTGCAGACAACCAATTTTGTTTCAGTAAATTCAAGAATAATTTTACCGCTTTGAAAAAAAATGTTTTTAAAAGATGCTATTTTAAATATTTTAAATAAAAAATGAAAGTCAATGTCTCTTTTCATAACACAAGTATAATATCGGTTTTACCGTTAGGTATCGTAGTTGTCGTATCTACCTTTGTATTTATGTATGTACGTTCTAAGGTTCACTACGAACATCCAGTGACCGTATACAAGCCTAGTTTGAATGCCCATTGTTTATACATGCTTCAGATACTTAAAACAAATGAAACAATCGCGACTAACTTTAGTTCTGCACCGTGCATTTGGAAACTGACCACTACCATGAACTTATCTCAACGCCTTCTTTATCACCGTCCCACCGTGTGACGTCCACAATTGCCGGTATCAATTGTTTGTTCTGCTGGACACACCGGACGTAAATACTTGGGGGGTTTGAAATGGGAATACGGCTAGGAGAACTCTACTCCCGCATATTGATATTTTACTCTTTGAATATTCGTGTATTTTGGAATATATATATTTAGTTTTCTCTATTTGTGTGTTTACTAAATTTTAGTATATTTGCTGAAAATTATTTGGTGCGCTTTGTTTATTTGCTTACTTTTACTTTACGCAATTACTACTATTTTATTATAGTCCAGTAAAGTTAATGAAAACAGGATTATGCTTGCAAAAGGTCCTGTCTTTCTGAATTTTCTATATGTTGTTAGGACCCAAATCAATATTAAAATACCACATTTGCAATTTCCAATTTCTTTCAAAATGTGCCATTTTTTTTCCAAAAAGGGAAATTTTTTGGAAATGGTCACTTATTTTGTGAAATATCTTTTAAAATACGCATCCCACGTTAAATATTATTTAAATTAAAGTTGTAGTAAATTTAATTGGCTTTCATTTAAGACTAAACTGTCACCTATAGGCCAGCAGCTCTTTTAAAAATGGCAGATAACCAAAAACAGTCTTTTTATGGTTTATATGTCAAACAGTCACAATTTATTTATTTTTGTAATTGTTTAAAAATTGTTCGATGAAAAAAAAATAATATAATTGCCGGGAATATTTTATGTAACAAGCTGTTAACTTTATTATAAATTTTTGATTATGTCAATAATTTACCAAAAATTTTGTATCCATTCATAATCCTCAGCCAAATAATCATTTTAATTCTAATAATAAACCAAGTATTTGTTACGTTAAATACGATCAATATTTAATAGTTTCTACACAAATCATTTAAAGTTATCACTTCTGTCAGGGGTCCCAAGAGGCACACACTTTTTTTATTACAAACGGATCCAGTATCTCCAAATTTTCGTACTAACTTTGTAATGGTCTGGTGGCATATGTTTCTATTAGTATGCCTTTCATTAAAAACTCGAGCTGGTCTTTGAGCGCACTTGTGTTAATGACCGTAGGTTAGGTTAGGTCAGGTACCATGAAAGTGGGGCGTGGTCTCCCCTTTACTGCGACCCTTAGTAGGTCTATTGTCGCTCACCCCTAGAGGTTACAGTTTATCGCACAATCCAGCCCTTCTCACGAAGTTCATGGTTGTATAGGGTGAGATTTTTTTGAAATCGGTAGGTTATAGGTTGGGGTAACCAAATATGTTGAAGCTTATTTTTCCCAGGCCGGGGCATAAACATAGTATATGTTCAGCAGTCTTCCACGCAGCAAAACCGACAGTTCGTTTATTGGTTCAGACCTATCCCTCTGAGGTGGTATCTTAGAAGACAGTGTCCTGTAAGCAGTTCCGTAAGAATTCGCAGGTCATTTCTGCTCCATTTTAGGATCTGCTTAGTTGTGTTTCTTGAGGGTTTGGGTAGAAACTTCGAGTGAGTCAACCCTGGTATATCGGACCAGTACGTATTTTTCTCTCCACCCAGTATGAAATAATTGTTTTGGCGGCACTTGTGATGACTCCAAAACCGGTTCTGGTCCAGTGAACGCAAGATTCGGCCCCCTGTTTTGCAGGGTGTCGGCTTTTTCGTTTCCTTCCACTCCCTGGTGCCCAGGTACCCACAGTAGGGTCACACTGTTGTTCGCACCGAGGTAATCTAAGGATTCGATGCAATTCCAAACAAGTTTACAATTTATTTTTTTGGAGCTCAGTGCTTTAAAGGCAGTCTGGCTGTCTGATATTATACTTATGTTTTTGTTTGCTAGAGGTCCGTTGGTCAGCTCTCTTGCACACAATTCGATAGCCTAAAAGATTGTAGCATACCTGCCAAGACTGGTAGATATTTCAATCTTTGGTTTCCTGCTGAAAACACCGGCTTCAACTCCATCTAGGGTTTTTGAGCCATCTATGTATACTACGTATTTAGTCTCTGGGAAGAGAATTTCTCCCCTCACCCATTCGTCTCTCTTCGGAAAGAAGACTTTGAACAACTGTTCTACGTGTATTTTGTGGTTAGTATATCAGAAACCATCCTGAGAATTTGGTGGTTTTTTGTTTTACTCAGTATTCCGGAGTGATCCCCGAGTTGCTCTCCATTTATTTGCTTTTCCAAAGACAGGAATCTTTAGGAAGCTATCCTGGTCTCCCTTTCTAAGAGAATATCTAGAGGGTTGATGACTGTAAATAAATATTATTCATATTAGTTCTTACAGAGAATACATCATTTTAAAATAACTCAAGATTTAGAGCTACAAATAATGGCTTATTTAACGTCATAAATAACTAACTAAAAATACTATTAATATTTTTAAAACAACGAAAAAAAATGACAAGAAATGTCAACAAGGGGACATGTAATCAAAAGTAAATTAATTGATCCCTCATTAGTTATGTACTTATCCAACAGTGGCGTAGGTCGTTTTTGTTAGGGTCTCATGTTATTTCACAAAAAATTTTGTTATCAGCAAAAAAAATCGATAAAATAAATTGTTTTTAATACGGCTAATTTGCATTTTTCTTGGGTTTTTATTTGATGTAACACAAGGTAGGGGTTGCTATTTGACATTTTAAAGAAGGGATAAAGGATGTTAAAGGGGTGCTACTTCAAAACGGCAGAATAACATTTTTAAACCTCCCTCTTCTACATTTACGCAAAATCAAAAGTTATTTGGACTGGCTGGTTTTGAAATTAAATAACTGTATATTTATTAACATTATAGCTGCTTTTTTATTGGGGTTGCGTGTCATTATTTCGGCTAAAATCATCCTAATTTTTATTTTTTAGCAAAACTCCTTTCCTTCACTGCATTTTGTTGCACAATTCATTGTCTTTAAATGCTGGTCTATGTAATCTATAATTCTGCGAAGTTTTAGTTTTGTCAGCTTATATTGTATAGATAAATTTGTAGACAAACAATTTCCTGATACATTTAAATATCCTGTCCTACCTCCCATATATATTGACTCGTGATTGACTGGTAAAAGGTAGTGATAAACTCAGTAAACCGGTGCTGGGCATCTTCGCTGAATGTGCCGTCCTCTACCTTTAATAAGTACTATTGAGAGGTCGCTTGACTTCATATACCTGGCTCTTTCTAAATGCAAAAACTACTATATGCCTTCAACAAGGAAGCCAGGAAATGGAACATGGAAATCTCGAAATCAAAAACAAAAACGATGACCATCGCAAAAGACCCACTAAGATGTAAACTAGTTATTGATGACGTACCGATAAAACAGGTCATGGATTTCGACTACCTTTGTTGCAGATCTCCAGACGGGGAAATTTGGAGAAAGAAGTCAAACGAAACGTAATCAAAGCTGCATCAATCTAAAAAGCATTTGGCGAAACAAACAAATAAGCATTTAGAGTAAGTTACGAATCTATAAAACATGTGTAAGGTCAGTAATGACCTACGTAGCAGAGACAACAGCCGATTTATCAAAAACCAAAAGAATGCTCAGAAGAACAGATATAAAAATAATACGCGCAATAACAGGTAACACCATTCTAGATAAGGAAAGGAACGAAGACCTAAAAAGGCAAACCGAAACCATTGATACCGTAAGATGGTGCAGAACTTGACGAAGATACTGGAACGCACACGTCATCAGGTTGAATGAAGACAGATTACCACGAATCGTCAGAGACAACATACCAACGGGAAAAAGAACCCGGGCAGGCGATCAAAAAGATGAAGAGACAGCTGGCAGTCCACCTCACAGGAAAAAAATCAGCGAACTACAGGCGGTTCGCCTTCTACAAGTGGAAGAGGAAGAAATAACCAGGTATATGAAGTCACCTCTCGCTCATACTCATTTTGGATATCCCTCCTACCTGGCAGTGAGTTTTGGGACCTTTTTTTTTTAAATCTATTGTTGTCCAGCCCTGCAGTAAACGCTATAAAAGTGCAAGGATTATCCGAAAAGGTATAATTTTAAAATGTAGGTTAGGTTAGGTTATGTAATTTTTTTTTATTTTCCCTCTTTTTTGCAATCTGTTAAAATTTTAACAAAAATAGTTTGTTTATAAATTTTTCATGTGGGACAAGTGTCCTGTGACAATTTCCTATAAATTATTACTTAAAACAAAAGTTAAAAAGTAAGTTTAAAATTTGGGAGTACATAGCACTACATTATAAAAATCTATCTTTTAAATCTCGCGGCATATAACGCCTGAGTCTTCGTATCACAGTTGGTCTATGCGTTAGGTTTCGAGCTAATCTGTTTGGATGCTTATTTAAACGAATGTACTTATCGTAGTGGTTCGTTATTTCCGATTTCACAGAGTTCATCTGCAGGTCTCTCGCTATTATGTATAGTTTAAAACAAACCATGGAGCGTTGGTCATCGGTCGAAGAACCTTTGATTGGAAACTTTCTAAAAGTTCTATGTTGAAGAGTTATGCCGTTCCCCACAGCTGGATCCCGTAACTCCATATTGATTTTAGGATGGCTTTATAAATTAGAAGCTTATTTTTTAAGTTTAGTTTTGATTTTCTTCCAATCAGCCAGTAGAGCTGCCTTAGTTTAAAACCCAGCTGCTTACGTTTTGAGAATATATGTTTTCTCCATGTGAGTCGTCTGTCAAGGTAAACTTCCAAGTATGTCGTTTCGTCATGGTGTGGTAGTTGACTGTTATTAAGTTTAATTGGTGGGCAGTTTCCACGACGGTTCGTAAATGTAACCTGAACAGATTTGGTGGTGTTAATTTTATGTGACACTTACTGAGCCACTGTTCTATTTTATATACGTGGTCTTGCAATTTTTGGGAAGCAATGTTTTTGTCTTCATGAGATGTAAGGATGACTGTATCATCTGAGAATGTTGCTGACAGGCTCTGGTCACTAGTAGGTCAGTCGGCGGTATATAGAAGATATAATAGTGGCTCTAGTACGCGCCCTGTGGAACTCTAAATTTTATTTTTTGCAATATTGTGTATTCTCCATGGTGTTTTACTAGAAAATGACGGTTTGTTAGGTATAAGTTGAGGATGTTAAAGTAATTTAGTGGTAAGGCTTTTTTAAGTTTGTATAGAAGGCCTGGATGCCAGACCTTGTCGAAGGCTTGCGTTATATCCAAGAAAACTGCAGCGCAGAACTTTTTTTGTTTCCAGATCTTCACTGATCTTCTGGACGACCCTGTGTATTTGTTCTATAGTTGCGTGTTTTTGTCGAAAGCCAAATTGATGATGAGGTAATAGTCGATTTTTTTTGGATTATTGGTTGTAATCTTTCTACAAGAAGTTTTTCAAAGAGCTTTGACAATATAGGTAACAGACTTATGGGCCTATAAGATTTGACATCTGTTGTCGGTTTACCTGGTTTGAGTATAATTTTAAAATGTAGGTTATCTATGTAATGTACATACCAAATATACTTACATTCGCTTTGGTGTACTTATTCATGACGCACTTGATAATTTACTTTAAATAGAGAATGATTCCCGAGTGACATATGCATAGCAATCTGCATATATGCGAAATATGTTAATGACCAAGTTAATTGTAGACATTCAAATCGTAGCAGACGATCCGTAAACCGGGTGGTCATATTGCCTGCGACCCATATCTATTGACTTGTATATTAGCGGATTTAATAGCAATTGTCACCGAATCCGGCATACAAACTATGCTATATGTACACCGCGACGTTGCGTTGTACCTACGTTGCTCCACCGTAACGTTATATTCCACACAAATCAACCCATGAAGGGAAGCACGGTATTCGATACTAGAATAAGAATTAATTAGATTGTGAAGGGAGTTACTACGGCTGAAGGCAGGTTGACATGCATACTGAATAGCATCAAACCGAAATCTTAGTTAAGATCGAAAATATCAAGATGTGAAATAAAAGCCAATTAAAAAACGCCTTACAAATTTATGATAAGTTACTAGGGTTTGCCTTTTTTTGTTAACTTAAAATCATAATAAAACAAAGACGCTTATTATAATTTTTAAAATTTCGGTTGGTAAATAATTTATATCTTCAAGATTAATAATAATTTTTAATATCGTTGTCGAATATAACGATGATTATTTCATTCACACATGGCTACACCAATAAAAAGTCATGAATTTAGTCACATGATATGCAATATGATCGACTATTCAGGTAAATAAAGAAATATGTGCAGCTATTTAGTTTGATTGCATAAGAGTGCTATGGATGAGTGTCAAAATTTGACGTAACAATCACACGATTGAAATTGTCTCGTTTTAGTTCATGTTCCACTATGGAAATTGTTAAAAATATGCAAATCCATCCCAAAAATATCAAAAAGAGTTAGGAGTCTGTCTGGAGACAATTTATGTCTTTTTATCAGCAGAATTATGAATTTTGTGCGACTACCTCAACTTCCGTGATAGCCGAATTACTCAAAGATTGGGCATGAAATATGCGTAAAGAAAATGGCGAGAAAAGGAAAGTTCAGGAGCACTTACTTTAGATGAATTGAATGCTATTAAAGATAACTTTGATAAGAATAGTAAGAGAAACAGAGGACGACCCCAGACCAGATGGACAGACGATGTCAAGAGACTGATTAGAAATAGTTGGATGAGGCAAGCACAAGACTGAGAGTGGCAACGATTAGGGGAGGCGTATGTCCGACGATGGACGACTAGCTGACAACGATGATGATGATGATAAGAATACCCCAGACGGCCTTCAGAAGAAATTTTTTCAAATAGTATCTGTAGAGTTGGCCTGGCGAGGAGGACAAGGTATCTATTGAAAAATTGATTATTTTAAGAGAGAAATGAAAAACGATGAAACCTATTCTGGCAAGATCGAATATAATCCTGTATTCATAAAAACTTGCCAAGAAGGAAACCGAAAGTTCGCAGATAACAGGAGTTATCTGTGGTGCTGGTGCATATATCACTTACATTAAAGGCGTTTTTAATTTCAAATAATGAAATATTATGTTTAAGTTCTACTTGTTGATGAGAAAATTCATAGCTGTAAAAAGTAGGTGAAATTAAATGTTGTTAAACATTTATGAACAATTGGCTTGCTTTTACTTTAGCACTTGAATATCACTTGACTATAACAAATAGCCGACTATTATTTTCGTCATAATTTTATCTCGACTAACTTGTATTTCGAGACAATTCAATTCGACCATATGAACATTAATAATCAAAGAGTAACTCCCTCGAGCTAAAAGCTCTCTAGAGTTATTCAGATTATTATTGTACACATGGTCTCATTAAATTGTCTCGAAATACAAGGTACTCTCGATAACATTATGACGAAAAAAACAATCAGCTATTTGTCATTCTTCTTTTTAGTCTAACCTCGAGAACGATGTGTAGTGATCACAAGTTAATGTCAGGTGTTATTACTCAGAACTCTTCTTATAGTCTCTCGCCATCTCCCACGGTCAGCAGCCGTTCTAATGGCTTCCACTAGTGGACGCTCGGTTACTTTTGATACAATGTCTGTTCATCTAGATGGGGAGCGTCCGCGTTTCCTTTTGCCAAGGAGTTTGCCCTGGACAATCAGTCTCTCAATGTTGCCGTGACGAGGTGATAAAATACACCCTTGTCTAACTCCTTTTTTGATATCTGCTGTTCTGAAAATACGATTGTCAATTTTGACGACTGCTCTACTTTGTTCATATAACTTTTTTATAAGATTTACGAGATGAGTAGGTACTCCCGCAACGCACAAGATCTCCCACAACTTTGACCATTTTACATTGTCGAACGCTTTTTCGTAGTCGACAAAACACATATACATGGGTGCATAGTATTCCCTGACCTTCTCCATAAGTATTCGGACGTTTAGTATTTGTTCTCGTGTACCTCGCCCTTTGACAAATCCTGACTGTTCAGGTGCTATTTGGTGATCGAGGATGTAGACCAACCGAGATCAAAGAACATACAGCATTATTTTGCTCGCATGTGAGATCAGGGAAACCAGACGATAATTGTTACAGTCCATCGTTGATCCCTTCTTATGAATGGGTATTATAGTGGATACAGACCATTCGTCTGGCCACACTCCGTTGTTCCAAATTTTCTGGCATAACAGATGTAGGTACTTAATGTTCCTCTCCTCAAGAGCCTTCCAGACCTCTGCAGGGATCGAATCTATTCCGGTGGATTTTTCTTTCTTAAGTGCTCTGATTCCTGCGACTACTTCACTCAATAAAGGATATTCGGTTTATTTTCCGGGCTTATTTGTTCAAGAGATTCGTAAAAATCATTATAAAGTGATGTACAGTAGTCTTTCCAGACGTCGAGCATATCGTTTATATTAGTTATTAGGGTGCCGTTCTTATCTTTAATGGACCAAACCCTAGGTGTAAAGTTACGAATGAATATTTTAATTTTTCCAAACTTGTCTTTGGTTCGATTATTTTTATGATGTTTTTCAATGTATTTACATAGATCTTGGTAATACGAATTCTTGTCTTCCCTGCAACGTCTCTGTATATTCCTCGATAGGACTCTATGTTGTTCCCTTCTATCAGCGTCGTCTAGACCTTTTCCTTTAAGTTTCCTCCTTTTCTCACATAGAGCTAGAGTGTCATCTCCTATCCAGGGCTGCCTTCTAGCGACACCGGAGCCTCGATTTTCTTTAGTCATTGTCTCTAATATCGCTTATTTCACGTTTTTCCATAGCTGATTTGCGGTACATGTATCTGAGTTAAACTTAATTTTTTCAATTTTTTGGATGTCTAACGAGTTAAATTTATCTATTTTACTTGGTAGGGTGATTCCAGGTGTTTTCTTTTTAAAACATATTATTAGTTTTATTTTAAAAGTGGACATAAGTAATTGATGTTCTTTACCAATGTCAGATGAGGGCAGCGTTTTCGTGTTTGTTATTGATGATTTCCAGCGTGAGGTGATTGACATGAAATCTATTTGATTTTTATATTGCCCATCAGGTGAGCGCCAGGTAAATAGTCTGTTGTTGGTACATCGTATTGGCAATAGTAAGACTATTATCTAAACAGAACTGTAGGAGACTATTTGTCATAGTCTTGCTAAATTACTTTTGATAGTTCGTTCGCTTACAAAATATTTCGATTTCTTTTAGAAATAATTAACTTAAAAACGATATTATTGTAAACTGTTTAAAAGAAAGTGTCACCATACATCTAAAAATGGAAAAGAACTGTTAAGGTTTGATATAATTTAAAAGTGGTGAATAAGGGTAGTGTATTAAAAGAGGTTTGTGTTAAAAGGTAAAGTGTGTTTTCATTAAAAATTTTAGTGTTTCCCGTGAGTACATTTAATATATTTTTCTAGAAGGTTTTTGAAATTTTATAATTTTTATTATCTTAAATTTAATTCATTTTTGAATAAATGATTTTTAAAAACCAGCTAATTTCGCTGCATGATACCTATACATATAGGCATACGTGGGTCGACTGTATATCAGAAAACAGCTACTTTCCTGGCAATTTGCCTCGGCGAACATTTAATTATATCTGATAAATAATCATGTATAATACCCCATTTCGGGTGATAGGCAAATGCTTGTTAAGTAAAAGAAAGAATTAATAAATTTATCCACTCGAAGTGACCACCTTTGGACCAGTTTCGGGGTGTTGCCCTTCATCAGCATAGGATAGGTCTTGCAAACTTACGTTTGCCCTTCGAAAAAAACTGGTTTTCCAAAGGATTATTTTGAAATTATATTGGTTCGAAAAAAGGAAGTGATCCTATCAAAAACATAAATGTAAAATGAGAGCCAAGTTCAATATTATGATATATGCTTGGTTTTTGACTTCAACGACAAAAAAAGTGAGATTTAAATGAGTGCTAAGTTCAATGGTCAGTCCTAAAATTTATTTATAACAACACAAAATTAATTATAACATCTTAACATATCATTTCTTCTAATAACTTAGGATAATAATATTAAAGCCTAAGGTCTGACTTGGCTAGTTTGAATATACGAATTATAATATAGCCTTCGCAAGTTCTAAAGCTGTTAGTTCTTATTTTGTTCTTTCGAAAATTTGGTTTGCTGGTAAAAACTAGCCATCGAACATAGGGCTCTTTCATGACTGTTTTAGTAGGTACTTAATAATAATTCGTATATTCGAACTAGCCAAGTCAAACCTTAGGCTTTAATATATTTTCCAAGTTATTTAAAGAAATGATATTTTAAGTTGCTATAAATAAATATCAGGACTGACGTTTGAACTTGGTACCCATTTAGATATCACTTCTTTTGTCGTTGAAGTCATCAACCAAGGCATATGTCATAATATTCAACTTGGCTCTCATTTTACATTTATGTTTTTTTTTGTACAGAAATTATTAGTGTACTTATTCATAATAAAATTATTACCAAACAGTTTTTGTTATCCTACTGTATTTTCCTACGTTTACGGGGTAAAATTGTCCTTTTCGTGTTATTTTCCATATTTTCTTGTACCTTTGAAATGTGCCTATACAGTATCCGGAATTTTTTTACGTGTTTTCTGTTTATATTTAATTTGGCCAAACCGGGGCGGTATAACGTGCGTAGGCGGTTGTACTCTACCATAAAGCTCCCTTGTGCCTTGATTCGACTTGAATCTAGATTGATAAGATGTACTCCATCTAAGGCTGTGAGGCTTTGTGATTTGTGAATAGTAATAGCATATGCTAAGCAAATGGGGAATTGTTCCCTGTGAACATATACATTGTTTAATATCTGAAACTTGGTCTTGAATCGATCTAGTGTGTAAATTAAATAATGCTTGAATTGTATTGTAATTTTATATCCTAAAATATTATTAACTTTTATTTAAATTATTGCCTAAAGCATACCTACTTACTAAAAAAATTTTTTTTTAAGTATTTTTTAAGAAAATCTATGAATTTCAAAGCGACAAGATTTTTTCGCACCGCTCCCCACCCCTCTTACACTATTGATATGCGCTAAATATTGAAATAATAATTAATACTAAATCCCAGTTAATAACGTAATAAATACGAAAGTTCGACTATACTCTTAGTTATAAGTACTAAAACTGATATGATTGGATACAAAAAAATTAAGGGTGGTATTCCACTCGTTATATATTCACGTAAAGACCTTTAAATCCACATAAAGACAGGCTGTCATCAATATTGATTCTGATTCTTACATTACAGGCACTATTAGTAAGTGCTCCTAATAGAATCAATTAATTGAAAAATTAAAATAAAATGATAAAAATTTACTAGTTTCTGATTTACCCAACTACCTATCTGGATGCCATGAAACCTTATTCTTACCTGGTTTGATTGTTGTCATTCTGTACCACAAAAAGTATAGTTGTACTGGTTCTTCATTGGGTTATTTTAAAAATATGTTAAACTGGAAAAAATAAGCGTTAAAAAGGTATTAAAGCACATTTTAAAATTTTTAATATTCATTTAAGTAATTTTATGAAACCTTATTCTTTCCTAGTTCGTTTGTTGTCATTCTGTAACACATAATGTACAGTTGCGAATAAACAAAACAAAAATTGAATTCCCTCCTGAAATCCGGACTCTCACTCTCCTAGGTACGACAGGCAAGAATATATACTTATATTCCTGTTTATTTCAGCTACCAGAATATCCGGACTCCAAAACATTTAACCAGTTTCCGGTTGAAACGGAAATACCTTTAGAGAGCTTAACGTGGCGGTGTGGTCGACGAGACCAGGCCGGAATTGCCTGTTACCCCCACAACTCCAATGAAGCTAAGTGAAAATGGGTCGATGGAGGTTTGGATTCAAATAGGATTTAAAATTAAATAAGAATCAAGAGTTAACTTTACCATGTGTCTTAAATAATTAAACTTATGCAAGCAATATTGTACGTACAGATTACCTAAAATTTACTTAATAACTTTCAATGAAAAATAAAATAATGAAAATATTTCGTACAGATACAGAAACTAACTAATATCCGCAAACATAAAAAAACGGCCAAACCAAAATATAAATTTTCTAGAGAGCCAAAGATATAGATTCATTGTAGAGGTGATAAAGGCAAAGCAAACTTACTGGGGATCTTGACTGACCACAGTTAAAGGTAAGAAACTTTTAGCAGCATATAACCACCTTAAATGTGAAACATTATCAACGTATTCACTTTGTCGTTGCAATATGAAAAGATGCTCTAAGTTATCCCCGTAAAACAATTTGCTTCTCTGTAAGCAAATATTAACACCTATATGAATTTATGGCACACATATCTGTTGTTGTGTTAGCAAGTGATGATGTCTTTTTATACATCCATTCAAGCTTGTATCCTATTACTATTATAAACGCAAAAGTTTGTAAGTATGTATGTATGGATGTTGGCAGCAATCAAAATCAAAATGATAGTTAAAATAAAATTAGAATGGAGGGTAGAGATAAGGAGAATTATCTGCGTATATGAAAAAGTGTCCGTCCAAATGCATTAAATTAGGGTGGCGCCACATTAGTATCAGGGTAAATTTTAAAGGAAGCGAGAAATTTTCCAATTTTATAATCTCGCCGACGTCTGTAAAATTCGATAAATAAAAAATTAATATGTCATTGATAAAAAAATTATAAAAATGAGCAATGGTTTATAAAGTAAATTTTTTGCAAAAAATTGTTTTACTTACTGTTGATTGGAAATACGAAAAAGGCAGAGGCGGATCCTTTTTTTTTGTTTTTGGATTTACGTCCATTGGGACGACTTTTCTCGACACAAATTTTACCCATAACTGTTCTGTTATTCACACACTTCAAAAAATTAAATGATAAAAAAACAATAAACGTTCTGTTCAAATAAAATCACTGTAGTTACACGTTTTCTCACAATAATTCTTTATGGTTATATTTACTACATTTCTTTGTGCTACACAAGTAGTTGAAATTTTCAATAAGTAACCACTTTAGTCGACAATACATACATACATAAAGTCACGCCTTTTTCCCATAGAGGTAGGCAGAGACCACTTCCTTCCACTTCCGCTACGGTTCTTATACACATCTTTTGCTTCCTCTACTTTCATCAGTGCTCTCATACATGCTCGTCGGTTGTTGGTACTCTTGACGTAGCCTTTCTTCAAAACAATGTTGATCTGATCGAGATATGTTTTCCGAGGTCGACCTTTACCGACTTCCGTCCATTCACACTCGCCTTATAAATTTGTTTCTTCAATCTTCCTTCATCCATCCTCTCTACGTGTCCAAACCATCTAAGCATTCCTTTATCTATCTTTGTAACCACATGTTCTTTTACACTACAGCATTCTCTTATCTCACTATTCTTAACTTTATCCAACCGAGTCACTCTGGCTATACTTCTAAGACTACTTATCTCCGCAGCATTAATCCTATTTTCATGCTTCTCCTGCCAAACCCAACATTCACTACCATACTGATAAGTGTAGGAACCAACACACCTCTATGCACCATAGCCAGACGTGCCTTTTTTGACACTTTCTGTCTATTCATAAAGCTATGCAGTGCCCCATTCATTTGTTTTCCTGCCAACACCCTTCGCTCAATGTCACTGTCATACTTTCCATCTCTAGTAAACTTTGAACCCAAGTACACAAATTCATTAACTTGTTCCACTCTTTTTCCCTGAATCGAATTCCCACAGTTTGTCATGCTTTCTTCTCTTTCAAAAACCATTACTTTCGTTTTGCTCACATAAATAATAAATTTTTTAACTCGGCATACTTTAATTCGTTTACAATTGCTACATCATACCATATCCTTTGTCTACACCAGCGCCATTCTGGAAGGTTTTTGAACTGTTATTTATAGCTTAGAGCTTGACACTTTTTTAAGTTTTCTACCATATGAGATGACTCTCCTTACCTCTACCCTCCATAAAAATTAGCTACATAAATTTCTAACTGGCATGAGTCAATTTCAAATTGACAATAAAATAAATTAAATTGACACCGGTCAGTTTTAGGTTTTTTGTCAGTGTCAAGTGTGTAGGTATTATGTTATTTTGAAAAAACTTACATTTTAGTTTTTTAGTAGATAAATGGGATAAAGGCATCTTTGTTTAGTGAATTACAAAAATACGAGCACGAAAAAAAAAAAGGATTATTTTATTTATTTCCAACTGCAAAATGGAAAGTAAACCAAAGAAATAAGTTGATAGCTGCAGTGAGAAATCAAAAGTAAGTAGTACCATAACCTTAATTTTTATAAGATTGAGCTGTTAAAATTTGCTGCAAAGGAGAGTTTTTTTAATTTTTTTTACGGAAATAATCGCACCTATCGTGTGGGCCGCGGACGGCCTGCACTGCGACTATTAGAAGGGGGAGAAATTATAGAAAGGAGACGATTGTGAACCCGCTTTTTGAAAAGATGCAGGTCATAGTTCTCTGGAAAAACTGATTTTTGAAGCTTGTTTCTTTCCGTAGCAGCCCTATAAAAAAAGAATTCTTGATAGAGATTGGTCCTTGTAGTGTCAATCTTGAGAGTAAATGGGTGAGACTGATCAGCGTTCCGAGTTTTTCGGCTGAATGTGGCTAATGGAGCATTTGCTATGAAAATATCTGTAGAGTAATGTCTGGTTTGCAACTCTTCGTCTATGTTCTAGTGGGTAAAGGGTATCTGTGAGAGTTGAGTTGTTTACCAACCGAATGGCTCTATTCTGAACGGAATCTAGAAGACGAAGAAAATGCCTTGGTGCTGAACCCCAAATGTACGATCAATACTCCAGTAGAACCTTGTAAGTCGTCAACAGTTGATCAGGAGTAAAAAACTTTCTGGCTTTTCACAGAAAATCTAGCCTCTGTCTTGCTGACTTTGTGATGTTAGCAACATGGTCATGCCAAGACATATTATTGACACCGTTATTCCCAAAATCGAGATGGAGGGACTTGATGGTGGTGGTTTTCAAGAGGTCGTTAATGTGTAAAAAAAATAGGGTGGGGGCCAGGATGGAACCCTGGGGTACCCCGGCATTGGTTTTTAACGCATCAGAAGAAATACCGTCAACTGCCACATGTAAGGAGCGATCTTGCATGAAGCTCTTGAGCCATTAACAATGCCTGATGCCAAACGCGGTCGAAAGCTTTAGTTATATCCAAGGCTATTGCACGGGACTCACCAAACTTATTAATAGTGTTTGTCCAGAGCTGAGAGACATAAGCCAGCACATCTCTGTCATGAATTATCTCAAATTTCTCCAGATATTTGATGGGCGATAGGGCGATAATTCGCAGGAATAGTCTTCTTTCCTTTTTTCGGAATGGGTTGGACTTTAGCGTTTTTTCACATGAACGGAAATACTCCTATGCTGTATGATAGCTTAAAGAGTCTTCAGAGAACTGGGGTGAGTTTGACATCAATTTGGAAATCTAAACCTTTTGTGGTTGTTGCAGCTGCTTATATTTATGCGGAAACATATTTTCGAAATATTACCCTCCGTATACACTATCGATCTTGAATACGGATGCCATTATGAAAATTTTTAACTGAACAACCCAACTTATTTTGCAGTTTTCTCCCTATCCTAGCAACCGGACCCCCTTTTTTTAGTACACCCTGTATATTGTGGATATTAATTAATATTGATGAAACTTAAAGTTTATTCGCTATTATCCATTGTTATTAGGATAATGTGAATTATCCTGCAAAGTACTGTACGTTAATTGAATATTGAAATATTTTAAAATATAACGCCCGAAGAATTTTAATCATTCCACTATATTATATAACGAATATATTCATCAAAGTATTAAAAATCAGTTCATGAATAATATTTTACATTAAATATTATGCATATGGTTCTAATGAACACAAGCGAGTAATATCAATGTACAGAATTTTCAATTTATAAAAATAAATTATTTGTATTTAGGCGAGATGCAAATATAGTGGACTGTATTTACTAATTGGAGATGCAAAACATTAACTGATTAAACGCCGATGGCAAACCTGAAAAGGTACTCATAAAAAATATTAGACACACCTTGGTTTAGCCGGAGTTCCTTTTTATTCTCTTTTCTTACACTAATAAACTCAGTGTCTCTTCGGGATACAAAAAATTATTTATAAAATGGATCTTTTTATAAAGTTTAATTTCACTTTAGTAAGATTCCATTGGAGTCAAAATCACAAAAAAAAACTTGTTCGATTGAATAGAATAAAGTAATTATTGTTGATATTAGCTTACAGACGTTTTTTTCTGACGTTGATGTTTTGTAATTTCATCTGTTATTTATATGCAGTCATGTTTCGTAATTTGATCAGGTATCATATTCACATTTAACAGTTTTTGTAAATTCTCTCACCTAGATCTGCCATTAGTTCGCGAAAATTTAGAAATAAAATGTCATCCAAAAATCAAGCACATAATGGACATAAAAAATAAACGGGAACTGAACAGTATTTTAACACACTTATTAGTTTAACGGGTATGTTTGTAACTGACTCTGTTGCCTTAATTTTGCCCTACTTTAAGCGATCAGATTTAATTTAAACTTTGCACACTTGTCAAAGACCGACGACAATGCAATAATTCAATCAAAATAACCAATTATCCTGATTAGTTTCGCCAGGATTTATAAACTTCTTTAGGGATCCTTTGCATGAGAGTAAGCGAGATAGAACTAGTGCGTGAACTACGCATGTGCGCAGTTCCAATGTCATATTATAATTTACCCAATCCAATATACTGGTGAGAAACGTGCCGAGGGATGAATGGAAAGAGAGTGAATAAAACAAATCGAACTAAAAAGCGAAAAATAATTTAAAAACTAAAAAACACGCTTTTAGAGTTAATCAAAGTAAAAAATAATTCTTAACAAAAGAATAAAATTACTGACGACAAAATTCATGTCACTGTTTTTAAACTAACTCTGCGTTTTGGAATGAAAATCATTAGTCACGTCTTGGACAGACTGGATAATGACAGAAATTCACAACAACCACCACACATCATCGATGATGTAATGGACTAAGAAGAAGAAACAAGATGTATGTATGATTAAAATTTCGTTACATTGATTAGAACAAATTTTTGTTAGTGTAGATTGACACATGCCGAATATTCAGCGAAAAAGGTTAATGGGGGTTTCGTTTATAAACATGACTAAAAACTGCCAATCCATTTGCTTACTATTCGAAATAAAATTATAGGCGGTTTTAAGTTTCTATCACAAGTAACCGATAATTTTAAAAAGTGAGTGTTAGGTGTATTGTTGATGTGCTTGGTTGTTTTCGGGATATCAACTTACGTTAATTGTAAAAAAAGATCAATTTTTTAAAGGAAGTGGTATACTAAGTGTATTTGATTACTCTCGCAGTAAGCCAATACAAAATGCAAAACAATATGCAGTCGTACTGCTCCGATAGATTGGTTTTATACAAAATAAAATCATTACACAGTGTTTATAGAATTTTTATTTACACAATAGGATATTAAATAACCGTATTAACAGATATTTTACGTTTTTTCTTGTGTAAAAATATATATGGTGAGACATAAATAAGCCATTATGAAAAGCGCGCGAATAGTGTTATATTTAAAGAGGGTGAAAATAATTTTTTTCAGCAATCGTCAGGGAAGTACCCACTTTCCGGACGCTTTTTGTTTGAGAAAGTAGCATTTTTTCGGCCTAGTCACATCGTTGTTGTCATTGTAAATATGAAAATCTTGGTAGGTACGGACGATCAAATTTGAGAGGATGATGATATTACGATTTGTGAGCCCATTCCTGTCAACTTTTGCCTGGAGGCGACAACGCGTCGACCTCAATAAGAAAAAAATGCATAATAGAAGATATCGAATGACCGCGGTGCGATTAAAGCCTCTAAAAAGGTCCAGTAATTTCGAGGAAACGTCGAAATAACGATACCGAATTTTGGCTCTTTCCAGTATTAATTTGTAAAAAAATATAAAACGACAACGTGAAAGTTAAGTTAAGTTTTAAAATCAAGTATTTAAAGTCAATATAAAAAGTTATACAATTATGAATTCCTAAGTGATTTGTAAAATAAATAAATAAATTTATTGTGCAGAAATATTAGAATAAAAATTGTTTAGTTATTGTACTGAGAGTTTAGAATTACCGAACCCAAGGCTACTGTCGGCATTTATACCAATTAATAAAAAGCCTACAGCCAAAACATGCCTAATGAGCCATTTCTTGAAGGTTTTCCTTAAGGTTATTCACGAACGCATTTATCGGAAGCTGAAGGCAGGTATTAGCGACACCCAATTCGGATTTAGTGATGGCTTAGGTACTCAAGAGGCATTGTTTAGTTTCAATGTTTTAATTCAAAGGGCCAGGGACGTAAGTTGCGATGTCTTTACTTGTTTCATTGATTTTGAGAAAGCGTTCGATAGAGTTAACCATGATAAGCTAATCCAAATTCTAAATTAGTCAGGACTCGATGATAGAGATATCCGTATTATAGCTAAATTGTATTGGCAACAAACAGCGTGTGTTCGAGTCGATGATGGGTCGTGGACGGAATTAATCCGTAATCAGACAGGGCTGTGTAGTGTCTCCTCTATTGTTTAATGTATATTCAGAAAGACTTTTTAGAGAAGCACTGGAAGATGAACTGGATGGCATCTTGATAAATGGAGAAACTGTCAACACTTTGAGATATGCATATGACACCGTATTCATTGCTGACAGCGCTGAAGGACTTCAAAGACTGATCGATAGAGTGGTCGACATATGTCAAGAATTTAACATGCGGTTGAATAAATCAAAAATTAAAATTATGATGGTCAGTAAACACGACATCAGTGCCCGATTCTTCGTGAATGGATACTTACTACAAAGAGTACAAACAATAACATACTTAGAAGCAAGTCTAAATGAGAAATGGGACCATTCTTACGAAATCAAAGTGAGGATTGAAAAAGCACGATCATAATTCAACCGCGTGAAAAAGGTTTTCTGTAGCATGAACCTGAGTCTTCATCTTCGGACACGAATCTTTAGATGCTATGCGTTGCTTCTGTATGTCGTAGAGGCATGGACGATGTCCGAAGCTATTTTCAATCGGATTGAAGCTTCATGGACTCACCATGTGACGATGCTATATTGCTACGCATGCGAAAAAACAGAGTACTGCTGAAAACAGTGAAACAACGAAAACTGTCATACTTTGGGCATATCATGTGAAACAACACGAATTACAAGCTGCGTCAAAAATTCAAACGAAAAAAGATCGCATGTAATACGTCGAATATCATGGCTAAGAAACTTGCGACAATGGACAGGTCTTACATCAATAGAATTATTTAGATCTTCTGTGAATAAAATCAGATGGGCCAGACTGATCGCCGACGTCCACTGAGAATAGGGCACATTGAGAAGAAGAAGAACCAAAGAAGTAAATATCGTAACAATATAAATGAAATGGTAATGATTTGTGAAACATATTTTATCATAAATATTTACACATATAAATAGTAATTTAAATTAAATCTGGGCATTATCAAATAAAAAAAATTAATGCCAAAAGTTTTTCTGACATGTACATTTTTGAAGACGATGGCGGTGGTTTAAAGCAGTACGTAAATTTGAGTGTTAATTTGTTTTTGCCGGTCTTGAGTACAGGCAATAAAGGACGAAACATTTAACAAATATGAATTGATACCGTTGTCAAATTGACATGTTGCTTCTATATCATATTTTACAATAAACTGCTTTCAAATTTAATTGGAAATATTAAATTTTAAAATTTATATGACGGAATTTAACTCTCAAACAATACCGAAGTTCTTTGCTTGACGGTCACTTTTTATAATTTATTAGAGCTGTTCTAAGATCATTTACATTGTTCTTGTCACTGGGGTTTTTCGAAAGGTTTTGGTCCATTTGTCATACAGTAGTTTCGGCGTTTTCAAGTGACATTATATTCTTTGTATTTTTGTAGCTTGAATAGATATTGAATATTAAAAAATTATTCAAAAACTAATATTAGTTCAATGACTCGTAATAATTTATCCAGATACATCAAAAATGTTTGGGGGATTTGAGGTATAAAATTGAAAAGTCACCCCTTGACATAAAAACACCCCAAATTTGTCAATATTTCCCTAAAATTTTCCCATATGAATTGGAATCCCTGTGGTCTGCTCGCTCTTTACAAATCTTGCATTTAAAATCATTCCGCTTTTCAAACGATTGACTTAAAAAATATTGTGGTCATAAAAGAGTGTTTTTATGCCTTACGGTGAATAAATTCGATTAATATAAAGTTTGATGCAACTTTTTTAAAATTAAATTTTATTATATGTTTTATTTATATTTTAAGTTTTTTGAGCAAAATTATTTTGTTAACATATGTGTACAGGATGAGCGAAACTCTATGTCTCAGCTCTATTAAAAAAAAAAACAATAGAAAAAATCTGAAAAGATGTTTTTAAATGGGATTGAGTGAGATCCATTTTTAGCCAAATTTGCATATTTTTGCATATTTTTCTTAACAAATTTTGTAAAGAAAAAAATTTGCTATCGTTTTCCGTTACAAAATTATAAACAAATTTGTAAGAAAAAAATTATTATCAAAAATTCGCAATCGTCACGATTTAAAAAAGTAGCCAAAATTGCGTGCAATTCAAATCTTTTATTTTTATTTAAACGCCTTAACGAGTACATTATTTCTAAATTTGTAGGTGTAAACCGATTATAACGCTGTTATAATATACATATAAATATACATATATTTGTATTTGGAAGTAATTTTATGATTTATTTCTTTATTCGAAAAATAATAAATTGCAATGTATATAAAAACATCTACTTCTGTTGAAATATTCATCCTGCGTGGTGGTCTACCAAGAGACGTCACAAAAGATATCAATCATTTCGATCTATATTACAGCCAACCACCATCCTTACCTACGTGCATTCTTTTCATCTTTCCCACGAACGTATCCAAACTTATTTGTCAGGATCAGTAAAGTCATATTTTTTAAAATTAAATAATTTATTGTACGTAAAATTAAAACCAAAAAATTGGGGTACCTACAGGTATTTTTTTAAATGTACAAATTTTATCAATGTTTTACGTCCAGGATGAAACTAAAAAATTATTATGGACTTAAATCTTACATACATACATACGCCATTTTTCCGTAGGGGTAGGCCAAGACCACTTTATTTTACTTGCTACGGTTCTTACACACATCTTTTGCTTCCTCTACTTTCATCAGTGCTCTCATAAACGCTCGTCGGTTGTTGCTGCTCTTGACCTGACCTTCTTCAAAACAATGTCGATCTGATCGAGATATGGTCGATCTTTACTGACTTGCCCATTTGTACTCGCCTTATATATTTGTTTCGTCAATCTTCCTTCATCCATCCATTTTACTTATCCAAACTATCTTACTGCCAACACCCTCTGCTCAATGTCACTGACATACTTTCCATCTCTCGTAAACTTTGAACCCAAGTATACAAACTCATTTACTTGTTCCACTCTTTCTCCCTAAATCAGAACTTTACAGTTTGTCATGCTTTTTTGTCTTTCAAAAACCATTACTTTTGTTTTGCTTACATTCATTTTTATTCCATTGATTTTCAGTGCATCATGCATAACATTAACCATCACCTGCAATTCCTTTTTAGATGACGCTAATATGACTTAGATCATCGGCGTAAAGACAATGTCGACCAAAATTCATTCCTTACTACTGTGTCATAGGCCTTTTCCAAGTCTATAAAAGCGCAGTAGATCTTCTGACTTCTAGCCAAGAATTTTTCGACTATACCTCAAAATGAAAAGACCTGATCCATACATCTCATTTCTCTTCTTAATCCTGCTTAAATATCCCATTTCTCTTAGTTTCTTTTGTCATTCTTTTAATTAATATCTTTGCAAACAGTTTGCCGACTATGCTGAGAAGTTCTTACAGTCCTGCTGCGAACCTTTTCCCTTGTAAAGCGGCACTATAACGGCCTTGCACCAGTCGTCTGATACGCTATCACTTTTCCAACAAAGGTTATAAAGGCGGTACAGTAGACTAGTTACCACGCTTTGTCCAGCCTTCAGCATTTCAACGGTTATCCTGTCGTATCCAGTAGCTTTACCCAATTTCATACTGTTCAACGCTTTCACAATTTCTGTCGTACTTATTTCACTTTCAATGCATATTTCACTCATGTCTCCGAATGAGGCCTGTGCTTGTGTATCCTCTTTCTCAAATAAATCTTAATAATATCTAAAAAAAAATTTAATTGCTTATTGTTAATTTTAAATTTAATACAATTGTAAAATAAAACAAAGTATAAGATCAGTGTATGGATGTTACATTTAATTTATTTATAATCTTAATGAGAAAAATTGTTAAAAACATTTAAGGTAAGTAAAAAAATTATTTAATATTAGAAAAAAAATTTAATGAAGAAAGGAATCTTATAATAATTTTTATTCACTTTCTAATCAGCAATTAGAATATTTTGTTTATACAATTTACCCAAATTATACTTAATAATACTGTACCAGTTAGGAAACAATGTAATAAGTACTTTATTTTACAGAGACCTCGAGTACTTGGATTGTTAAATGTAGGGGTCGTAAAGGCTAAGCACCCTCTCAAGTACCTCGACCTATCAGATCTTTTGTGCATAGCATAGAGTACCTAAGTCGATGGCCTGTTTTGATTCGTCCAAGTAAGTTATTATGAAAGCAGTATTTATTTGATGGTAATCTTTTAAAGACTCAAATTTTTTTATAATTTTGTAAGGAATAATATTTTTTCTGCCCCCTTTCCGTTACGTCTTTGTCGTCATCCCTTTGGCAGATAACCTATCTACAGTCACATATTTGCAATTTTTCTGTCTACATCGTAATGGTGTGTTGTAATGGCTCCGCAATTTGTTGCCAGTGCTCTCTTCAGTACAATAAAGATATTTCCAGCTTGGATGTGGTTCTTCTAACAATAAGATTATACAACATTTCGAATTTCCAGATACAGATGGATACTATTATGTGTATGCTGACGTTGACATTATTATACTGTGTCTTAATAGTTAAAGGTGGTTTTATTATTAATAAAACAAATTTTGTTTATTTAAGATGTTCGGCGTTGGACGCAAAACTCATATCAAACAGGAAAATTGAATATTACATTTGTAAAAATTCATAGGCTGTTCGAACAAAATTCATCTGTCAATAAACAACAAAAGAATTCTCAATCTTGTATGAACATAATATGTTCTGTTGCAGATACAGTCTTCCAGATTTTTGGCGGAAAGAAATTCCTGTCATTTCATTTCTTTTAAGGCGTGTTTATACAGCAAATAAAATAAAATAAGGAACAAAATAAGAAAGATAAACATGCCCAAAACTATGAAAGCGTTTATACAAGAAATAAGATTAAATAAGAAATAAGAATAGGAACAAAAGATGGCCAACTTTTATCTCTTTGTCTTATTTTTGATTTTCCTTCTATGGCCCGTATATTTATTTCTTAAAAGCTTCCATCTGTGTTCAGAAGCTTCAGCTACAAAAAAAGTTATTTAAAAAACGAACTCTCTGATTTTTTGGCAGTTACGTGCTTTTTCCGTTATGTTAGCAATTGTGAGCAAAACATTTACTTTCAGCCGGCTGTTCTTGTATTTTCCATCAGTTTTTGCATATAACTGAGGAAGGGTTGATACCTGCTCTATCAACATGCCATCATGCATTATAATATTTTTTTAATAGAAAATGGATGGTAGATACATTGTTGGATAATTTTACATAATGATAAAATTTAAAAAATTCCTATTTGAAATAAATTAACAAATCAATTTGGAGATTATCTTCTGTTATACACAAAACACAAAAGTCATTGTCAAAAAAGCTGCGATTTCATCGGTTCATTCTTATTTCTTATTTTATTTTATGTTATTTTTTATTTTATTTTATGTTATTTCTTATTTTATTTTATTTGCAGTATAAACTCGCCTTTATTTGAAATGGATTGTGTCTTTTGTCAGTGGTCATTAAATTTTTCCAATCACTGGGTTTACAAATAAACTCTTTTTGGAACAAAGTTCCTTTACGCGGCTTACGGGTAGTTCCATTTAGTACAAATCGTCACGTAACGAAATTGGATCCTTTGCATAAAAGTAAGAGAGATAGAATAACGAAATGTAATCCCTTGCATAAAAGTAAGAGAGATTAAACTAGTGCGGGAATTACGAATGCGCGCAGAACAAATATTAACACAGTTTATCGCATCGGTAGTTCAGTGGTAGAATGCTCGCCTGCCACGCGGGCGGCCTGGGTTCGATTCCCGGCCGATGCATTCTTATTATCAAAACGAAGACAAGAAAATTAATTTCACTGTTCTAAAAGCGTTGGTTGCTTCGTATGACAAACAGAACAGTGACATTAATTTTCTCGTTGGCAATTTTATTCTTATGCTAAGAATTATTTTTAACTTTTTAGTTTGATTAACTCTAAAAGCGTGCTTTTTAGTTTTTTCAAACTATAATACGTAAATGACGTTTAAATGGAGACCATCAGATTTTTTGCACTCAGCCGCCATATTGGGTCACGTGGTATGGATTGCCTAATAAATAATACAAGTTAAACTTGATTTACGTTGATTGGCACCCGAACAAACTCATTAATTTATTCCGATGACAGTATAGGTGCTAACATCTATGGTTAGTCGATTGAAATAATCATCAAAATGAGAAAAGTACGGACAAGTCGAGACCTCCCAATTACACTACGAATAAGAATACTCCGCTGCTATATATTCAGTATACTCTTATATGGAATGGAAGCATGGACACTTACCAACAGTATGTGCAAACGACTTGAAACTTTCGAAATGTGGACATATAGAAGAATGTTGAAGATCTCATGGACTGAACTCAAAACCAATCGGGAAGTGCTACAACAACTAGGCAAAGAAACCGAAATAATAACAACAATAAAGAAACGGAAGCTAGAGCATTTCGGACATGTGCTACGAAACGAAAAATATTCACTTCTCCAAAACATTATACAAGGCAAAATTGAGGGCCGCCGCAGCCAAGGTGGCAGAAAAACATCATGGCTCAAAAACTTAAGACAATGGTATGGCCTTAGCACCAGAACACTTTTTCGTACGGCAGTAGATAAAATTAGGCTAAAAATACTGGTTACCAATGTACTAGGAGTACATGGAACTTAAAGAAGAAGAAGATTGAAATAATGACTTACTTGTATTCTCAGCCGAAAGATTGATGAATAACGAACATGTTACAATAGGTACGTCATTTTGATTAAAAAAAATAAACGACTTTAACCATATCATTAGTAATTTTGTCAATAAATATTACAAAAACAAAGTACAGTGATTGTATTAGATAAAGTATTAGTAAATATCGAAAAAATTAAGTAGGAGCATTCCTTAAGTAATAATATTAATGAAAATTAATATTAAGTAACTGATAAATCTGATAAAAAGTATTAAGCTATATTGTAAAGTGTATGAGAATTCCGACGTTGACCCTGTTACTTTGTGTCTGTTAATTGGGTCCCACACAATTTCCGCCACACATCAGTGCTCACCCTTTCCTTTCCATCCCCATATATTTTGTCTTCCAGGGTCCAAATTAAGATGTTTCCTTTTGTTTCTAAAAATGCGGAAAGCGTTTGTCTACCCGACCTGATTGAACATCCGAGTGAGCCGATAAAGATATCAAGAAAAAAAAAGATGTAAGAAAAGTTAGAATAGAATATACGGGGTACAGGTGATTGTTTAATTAATTTTATTTTTTTTCCTAATACTGAGGTATTGTTAACAAATTTTAATTTTATTTGGGTCGACCAAAAGCTGCTCGATGTAAGACTTCTTGAGCTGATAGTCCATTGTTATCGATATTGTCATTCTTACAAATACGATACCGTTTCGTAATGGCGTACGTTCATTCAATTCTCTTGAATGGAGCGGAACATGGACACTAAAGGTAAATACCATGAAGAGACTCGATGCTTTTAAAATGTGGATCTTCCACAGACTATTAAAAATACCATGGACTCAACATGTAGCTAATAACGAAGTACTTAGACGTATGGGAAAGAAAAGGGAACTACTTATTACAATAAAGCAAAGTAAGACCGCTTATCTAGGTCACATTTACTGTAATACCAAGTACTATATCCTGAAATTAATAATCGAAGGTAAAATTGAGTAAAAACGTAGACCTGGCCGCAGACAACATTCGCGGCTAAAAAGTATACGCGACTGGACTGGTATGAATTCATGCAGACCAGGATCGCAATAAGTATGCCAAAATTGTTGCAGAACTTCATTGAATGTAGATGGCACCTGAAAAAGAAGAAGAATTCTGATCAGATTTATAGCTTTTCTTTGCAAAGAGTCCAGCACATTAAGATATAATACTCCTTCATTTCGTAAATGTTTGACACAGTTTTAGTATAATGGCAGATAAAAATCTCATCTTTGAGCACTAGCAATGACTATAGCTTTCACATGTTACCATTCCAACGTAGATTCTCCGTTAAAACAAACAAGTGTTAACATATTTTTTATCCTAATATTTTTATTGGTTATAATTTCACGAAATAATATATTTATTCTAACAAGATGATTTTTAGTTACCCAACTTAATTCCTTTGTCTTATATTAAGTTAATAGACATGTGAGGATTTACTTGTATGCCGGTAACAATATTAATTAAGTTTAAACAGGCTTTGCCCAAGGTGTTTCTTGTTTTGCTATCCTAGTTGGAAGACCATAGGGTCGTTTTTTTTTTTTTTTTTTTTTTTTTTTTTATGAAAATAGTCTCAAAAAGGGTAGACCTATCGTGTGGGCCGCGGACGGCCCGCACTGCGACTATTAGAAGGGGAAGGAATTAGAGAATGGAGATGATTGTGGACACGCTTTTTAAAAAGTTGCAGGTCATAGTTCTCTGGAAAAACTGATTTTGGAAGCTTATTCCATTCCGTAGCAGCCCTGTAAAAGAAGGAGTCTTGATGAAGATTGGTCATTGTAGTGTCAATCTTGAGAGTAAATGGGTAGGACTGATCAGCGTGCCGAGTTCTTCGGCCGAATGTGGCCAATGGTGGTACAAGAGTTTTTATTTATCTGGAGCATCTGCCATGAAAATATCTGTAAAGCAATGACTGGTCTGCAACTCTTCTTCTATGTTCTAGAGGGTGAAGGGTATCTGTGAGAGTTGAGCCGTTTATCAAGCGAATGGCTCTTTTCTGAATGGAATCTAGAAGACGAAGAGAATGCCTTGGTGCTGAACCCAAAATGTGCGAGCAATACTCCACTAGAGGTCGAATTTGAGCCTTGTACGTCGTCAACAGTTGATCAGGAGTAAAAAACTTTCTAGCTTTCCACAGAAAACCTAGCCTCTGGCTTGCCGACTTTGCGATGTTAGCAACATGGTCATGCCAAGACATATTATTGGACACCGTGACTCCCAAAATCGAGATGGAGGGACTTGGTTCAAGGGTATTTCCGGACATTGTAATGGGATGATTTGAGGAATTCACTTTCTTGGAAAACGTGGCACTTTGTGTTTTTTGGGCGTTGAACTGAACAAGATTGTTGGTTCCCCACTCGACGATTGCTTTAAGATCTCTATTGATGGAATCAACCTGTTCCTGCCTGAGTCTATTAATATCATTTACCGAAAGTGATCGATAGGATGTGAAAGTTGAGACAAGTATGCTATCGTCTGCGAAACTGTAAATGGGGTTTGTGGTGGTTTTCAAGAGGTCGTTGATGTGTAAAAGAAATGAGGTGGGGGACAGAATGGAACCCTGGGGGACCCCGGCATTAGTTTTAAACGCATCAGAAGAAATACCATCAACTGCCACATGTAAGGAGCGATCTTGCATGAAGCTCAAGAGCCATTGGCACAGTTTGGTTGGGAGACCACACGTCTCTAAATGTGTCTTTATCAGAAACTTCATAATCAGGTCTAATACACAAATTGTTTCAGAATAAAATGGTGATATCTTAAGGAGCTAATAGCAAAAACTAAATATTTTTTTGTAAGCCCGCCGTTTCCATTCTACAGGATGATTAAGTGAATGTGATAAAACTGTTATAGAGACAATAATAAGTTTATATAATTGTTTACTATATAAAATAATACACTTTATTAAGACAAATTAGGATAATTTATTGGCGTAGATTCAAAGACTATATCAAATATTTTCATGCAAAATAAAATTTATAATTATTTGTCAATCTGTCTAAAGAGAAAGGTTTTTAACCAATGTATTCTGCCTGTCTTAACTTATGGTGCTGAGACTTTGACATTAACAAAAAAGGCTGTACAGAAAATCAAAGTGGCACAGCATGCAATGGAAAGGCCAATGCTGGGACTGACCCTCGGAGAACACATCACAAACGCTGAGGTACGTAGAAGAACCAGAAAAATTGACGCAGTAGAAAGAATAGCAATCCTTAAGTGGAATTTGGCGGGACACATTGCGAGAATGTGGGACAACAGATGGACCAAGAGGATCCTAGAGTGAAGGCCAAGACAGGAGGCATACAGAAGCAGGGGACGACCACCAATTAGATGGTCCGATGATATTAAACGTATCCACACAAATTGGATACGGGAGGCACAAAATAGGAGAATGTGGAGGCAATCAAGGGAGGCTTATGAGGCAGCAGTGAAAAAATATGTGGGCTAATTGATGATGATATTATATCTTAAATAGTTTTAATCAAAATATCAATTTTTAAAACCAAACATTGTCTACTGCTCGGCAAGCTTAATCTCAAGCAAACTTTACAAAAAATTGCAAACCTAATTAAACGCTTAAGGTGGTTAGATAAAAACCCACATTTTACAAAAACCACCAGTTTTTAGAGCACAAGTATAAAAGAAAATATGCATATGCATCGACATTTCTTAGGAAAACATTTAAGGGGTTTAAACGGTGCTTTCATTTCAAAACCAGCTAGTCCAAATAACTTTTGATTTTGTGTAAATTTAAAAAAAAAACAAAGAATTTTAAATGAAAGGAAAAGAATGTTGGGTTTGGCAGAAAAAGCATAAAAATAGGATAAATGCTGCGGAGATGATTAGTCTGAGAAATATAGCCGGAGTGACTCGGTTGGATAAAGTTAAGAATAGTGAGATAAGAGAACGCTGTGGTGTAAAAGAAGATGTGGTTACAAAGATAGTTAAAGGAATGCTTAGATGGTTTGAACAAGTAGAAAGGATGGATGAACGAAGATTGACGAAACAAATTTATAAGGCGAGTGTGAATGAAAAAGTCGGTAGATGTCGACATAGGCGAACATATCTCGATCAGATCAACATTGTTTTTAAGAAAGGACAGGTCAAGAGTACCAATAACCGACGAGCATGCATGAGAGCACTGATGAAAGTAAAGGAAGCAAAAGATGTGTGTAAGAACCGTAAAAAGTGAAAGGAAGTGGTCTCTGTCTACCTCTATGGAAAAAAGGCGTGACTTTAGGTATGTATGTATGTAGGAAAAGTTTAAAAATGTTATTCTGCTGTTTTCAAGTGGCATCCCTTTAACATCCTCACTCCTTCTTAAAAATGTCCAATAGCAACCCCTACCTTGTGATGCATCAAATAAAAACATAAGAAACATGTAAATCAGCCATGTGAACAACAATTTTTACCGATTTATTTTACAGATAACATTAAATATAGCAAAATTAGAGCAAAAACTAAAATAAAGTTAATTACAAACGGCTTTTTAAATGTATTTACAGTTACTGATCAAAATGTGCTTTGTTATTCAATGATTCCAATTAACAAATTATAAAATTTTATTTTTAATAAGCATTAATAATATTATGCACAAAGCATTGTAGCTAGTCTGCTGTACCGCTTTTTTAACCTTTGTTGGAGCAGCGGTAGCGTACCAGACGACTGGTGCAAGGGCGTTATCGTGCCGCTTTACAAGGAAAAGGTTCGCAGTAGGACTGTAAGAACTACCGATGTATAAGTTTACTCAGCATAGTCGGCAAACTGTATGCAAAGATATTGATTAAAAGAGTAACGAATGAAACTGAGAAGATGATATGGGATGTGCAAGCATTATTTAGAAAAGAAGGGAGATGTATTGACCAGGTCTTTTCATTACTAGGTATAGTCAAAAACTTCTTGGCTAAAAGCCAGAAAGTTGATTGCGCTTTTATAGACTTGGAAAAGTCCTATGACAGAGTGGTGAAAAATGAATTGTGTTCGACATTGTCTATGTATGGGGTGAGCGGTAGTTTAATACGAGCTCTGAAATCACTTTACGAGGATTCCACTGCTTGTGTCAGGATAAACGGAGCATGCACGGACTGGTTTAACATCAAAAAGGGCGTGAGACAGGGATGTGTGGCCTTAACATGGCTGTTTAAGTTATACATGGACGATTGTTTAAAAGATTTAAAAGAGATTGCGAATGGATTGAAAATGTATGATTTGATCGTCAAATGCCTTCTTTACGCCGATAATTAAGTCATATTAGCGTCATCTGAAGAGAAGTTGCTGGCGATGGTCAATGTTATGCATGATGCCGTGAAAATTCAACGGATGAAAATAAATGTAAGCAAAACAAAAGTAATGGTTTTTAAAAGAAAAGAAAGCATGACAAACTGTAAAGTTTTAATTAAGGAAGAAACAGTGGAACAAGTAAATGAATTTGTGTAATTTGGGTTCAATGTTTACCAGGGATGGAAAGTATGACGGTGACATTGAGCGAACGGCGTTGACAGGAAAAAAAAATGAATGGGGCAGTGCATAGCTTTATGAAAAAAGGCACGTCTAGATGTGCATAGAGGTGTGTTGGTTCCTACACTTACGTATGGTAGTGAATGTTGGGTTTGGCAAAAAAAAGCATAAAAATAGAATTAATGCTGCGGAGATGAGTAGTCTGAGAAGTATAGCCGGAGTGACTCCGTTGGATAAAGTAAAGGATAGTGAGGTAAGAGATCGCTGTGGTGTAAAAGAGGATGTGGTTACAAAGATAGATAAAGGAATGCTTAGATGGTTTGAACAAGTAGAAGGGATGGATGAACGAAGATTGACGAAACAAATTTATAAGGCGAGTGTGAATGAAAAAGTCGGTAGATGTCGACATAGGCGAACATATCTCGATCAGATCAACATTGTTTTTAAGAAAGGACAGGTCAAGAGTACCAACAACCGACGAGCATGCATGAGAGCACTGATGAAAGTAGAGGAAGCAAAAAATGTGTGTAAGAACTGTAGCAAGTGGAAGGAAGTACTCGCCTAGCCCAACGGGAGAAAGGCTTGACTATATGTATGTATGTATGTTTAAAGTGTGTTGTCGATCTTTCCATTTGAGCCTTATTTATTAAAATGATAGTTTTTACAATGCTGCGTATTAAATATTAGTAATAACATTCAGAATACTATGGACAGTCAATAACCAGTAAAGAAAATAGCCTAATGTATAGCACCAGATCCAAGCTACGTCGGAGCTACCCACGTACAGACACCATAATTACCTAGACTCTGGCTGCTTTTCATTTAGGCCTATATTTCTTCGCGACGACAAATCATAACTTCTAATTATATGATGCACGGGAAGACATGGTTGGGTATGTCTACACTCCTTGAAAGCGCTAGCCGTTCTTACAATCACTTTTACTGTAGGATTTCTTTGCAATTTGTCGACAACTGTTATTTTTTGTCTCTGTTCGAAGCGATAACAAAAGGTTCCAGGAATCTAGGTATGTATAAACATATGTTTGGGTTTTACAACTTTGTTCGACCGTGCTTTTAATTATACTACTAATATTGGAACTTGATATAATAAATACAGGGATGATTCCTTAACATTCTCTAAAATGATATTATGTTAAGATAAAGTAACTTTAAAAACTACAATGAAAGACTGAAATTTAATCCACAGTTGGATTAGAAATCTAACAACCAGAATATCGATTAAATTATAAAAGGTTTTTTAATAAATACACAATAAAAAAAATATTATATTCTATTATTAGATTTTCAAAATAAGTATTTATTTATTTAAAGCGTTTGGTTAATAGTTTGGTATTTAATTTGTTTTAATTGTTATTATGAATTATTTTTTGTAAATAGTGCCTACCTTATTATTTCCTTAAAATCACTCATGTATTTTTTATAGTGCAATACACGTAGGTCATTTTGTACATAGTGCACCAACATTTTCGATGTCTTGCATTTATTAAGATTTATTAGCTCAACTTTTATAACATTTCTCGTGCCATGTAAGACATGTTTATGCCTTACATGTTTATCTCCCCTGGGGATACGGGAAAAATAGAATAGATCCCAGGTATGGTCTGCCTGTCGAAAAAGGCGACAAAAAGATTCCTAATCCAAAGGATCAAAGGACCGTGCCATAAAAGGACGGCAGAACTGTTATCGATGAACAGGAATCAGCTAAGACTGTATAATGGAGGCCTGGCCTGCGGGTTGTGCGGCGGCGATCCAGGGGTGGTGGAGAGCTTGCTGTGCTGCTGCGGTGCGCTGAGGGGAATGGGCGGTTCTTGGGTGACTACATTGTTAAAACCTAGTACAGAACTTGTACAAGGTACGAAGGATTGGCTGCAGCGTGGTTCTAGGGCCTGGGAACTGCCTGTCTTTTTTGGACCAATGCCTCGCGGCGGCGTAGTGTGTGTTTTTAGGTCCTTGCTGGGCGGTCTGCTGGACGGGTCTCCATTGTACAATAATACAAAAACACATAGGCAAGATACAATGGGCCAACAGGCCTAAGTGTCACCGGAGGCAATAGTCAGACGGACCTAAATGGGGTGGAGTTTTTAGTGAGTAGTCCTGACACAGTCAGTGGAGTCTTACAGTAGACTTTGAGCTTTTGGACTCATAACCTCTCCATAAAGGATTATCTTCACCTCTTAAAAAAAAAGACATGTTTATTGACATTCACAAATATCCTCGGTAATATGTATGTATGTAATAAGTACCACAATTAATTTAAAAATAGTTTTAAGTTTTCAATTCTGTCGGCAATGACTGCCATTTTTTTTTAATTTTTTTCTCGTAATTTTAAAACAAGCCGTAAAACATGCACGTTAAAAATAAAAGAAAAAAAAATGAAAACATTTCAAACAACTGTATCAAACACCTACCGCAACCCGAATTAAAACCAATTAGAGAATTTCCAATTCAAACGGGCTGAATATTGGCAAAATCAAAAGGGCTCAATAACACATAGGAAGCGTAAGCCGGAATCCAATTGCCCAAGTCGAATATTCCATAAATGATGACAAAGTTTCGTCAAAAAGCGAATGGGTCGATTACGATTTCGCACACATGTGTGTGCTTATACCGCAAAACCAATGTTCGGTTAATATGTTTAACACCTAACGTGGTGGCTGTTTGCGTACGGATGCCGGCGCCGATCTACGTTGGCACACTGCAAATGAGAAGGGTGGTTAGAGGTTGGCAATACTGATAGATGTGTCTACATTGGTCATACCTGCAATTGATATTGTGGTGAATGGTCATTCGGCGGCCTAACGATCGCTACAACGAAAATAACATATTATTTAAACTAAACGTTACGTTTAAAAAAACAAATATTTCACATTAGTAAAGAATTTATAATTTGTTAATTCATCAATTCACTAAAACTTTTTTCTAATTGAATCGTTTATTTCAGAAACCAGTCAAATAAACTTTTAAAAAACTTAAGAAAAACTGTATTACTAAGTAAGATTTAGTCAGATATATTTAGAGAGAAACTTTGATGTGTTGGTCAAGTGTATTGAACATCAAAAATTGTTTTAAAAAAATCTTTGACAAGTAAAATTCCGCTTGAAATCGATTTAGTTCACAGTGTCTTAAGTGTCACTTAGCTGGTTTCTGAAATAAATGATTCAATTATGCAATGTTGTAAGATCTTAAAGTATTACACTGTAATTGTTACAAAACAAATCCTGATGAACTTTATTCGTGACTTAATATAAATACGTGCCACTACCAAAACCACTATAGCTCATTTCACCAATATACGACGGTATCGGATTAGTCACCCCGAAAATTTGTTGTTTATTATTATGCTTTTGTTAAAACGTTTGATTTTTATTTTTTTGCTTTATTGTAAACAGTAATCGTTGATGTAGTTCTCGAGGGGTTTTTGGTTAAAAATGGGCACATATTTAATTATGTTAAAAGGGAATGCAACAAAAATAAATTATCGGTACAAATTTAATTAATAAGTTTAAACATGTAGTACTTACGGTATTATCAAGCATCGGATTTATAGTCATCATATTCGTAATCACTGTCATTGCTGTCCTCATTCGGATTGTAAATGATGACAGGATTAACTCCTTCGACGCGATTTTCACGAACACTTCTTCTTTTTCTTCTTAAGGTGCCGTAATTCACTGGTAGTTTTTCCAAACCACTGGCGTAAATTTTTAAGCCAGGAAGTAGTACGGCGGCCCACACTTTTTTTTCCCATCATTTTGCCTTGTATAACAAGGTGTAGTATGTTGTACTTTTCTGAGTGACGCATTATATGACCGAAGTATTCCAATTTACGTCGTTTAACCGTGTTCACGACTTCGTAACTTTTATTTAAGCGTTGCAATACCTTTTCGTTTGTGACTCTATCCAACCAACTGATATTCATAATACGGCGATATTTTCACATCTCGAATGCTTCTAGTCTCTTCAAAAGCGATTCAGTCAAAGTCCATGTCTCAACCCAGTAAAGCAATACTGGGAATATATAACAGCGAACCATTCTCATGCGAAGTTCCAAATTGAGATCATGACTGCAAAGTATATTTCTAAATTTCATAAAATTTGTTCGTGCTTTAGCAATTCTACTTTTGATTTCTATACCAGCGTTCCACTTTTCGTAAATATTAGTACCCAGATATACCAGCTGACTTACGCGTTCAATTGAGTCGTTACCAATTGTAACGTTATAGTGATTATTATATACGACTGCTTGTTTTCTAATGACCATAAACTTTGTTTTCTTTGCGTTCAGTTTGAGCCCATATAACGCGCAGATCGCAACCATTTGGTCCAACAACGCTTGAAGGTGTTCAATTGATCCTGTCACCAACAAGGTGTCATCTGCGTACCTAATATTATTCATAACATGCCATTAATGAGTATGCCTTCTTTAGCTTGTTCTAACACTTCCTCAAGGATTGTTTCAGCACACAGATTACAGATTTCACGAACCCACCATTCCTCTATTAAATGTTCAAATTTTATGACACATTTTTCCCAAATTTCAGGAGTGGCAGTATTAAGTGCTCCTTGCCAGGTTTCCAAAACAGCCTTATCACTTTAACCATTAGATCCAATGTGATTGTCGTAATAAGATTTGCATATTGCCTAAAGATATTCAATGGGATTAAATTGGCAATGATAAGACGAAAGTACACGATGTCCATAACCGAGTATAATTTGATCCACTTTGTAAATTTTTTTTCTTTTGTGCCTTTTAGCTATCGATAATATTTCCGGCTTAAAGCAATACTATGGAAATAAAATATTTTTGTTCGTTAACCATTCTTTTATTTTCTGTACCGTCCAGGAGTTTGTTGGTTGCTTATTTAAAATTTCCGAATGGTACGGAGCATTATCTAAAACAATGACAGATGGTTCATGTAACGATAGTAATAGTTTCTCTTTTAACCATTTTACAAACATCTCTGTTTATATTATCATAATAATCGGCCGATTTTGATTTTGATGAAAATAAAAGATCCGCCCCATGTTACTTTCTACCTCACCGTCGGTGTGTTTTATAGACTTTCTGTTATCGTCCTGCCAAATTCTTTTTGTTCCACCTTTAGCAAAAATTAAAGTTTCGTCCAGATAAACAAATGAAAAGCATTCTTGTTTACAATGAGTATAATTTTTCAAGAATTCAATTCTTTTGTGCACGACTCTAGCTTTTTTACACAAAGCCTTTCGGTTGTCCTCATTTTTAAACTCATACCCTATTGACCCTTAATTTCCAAACACAATGTCCCCTATAAAATAAAATTTGTTTCCTACAAAATTTGTTTAAAAATATTAGGGGAATTTACTTTCGTACTTCTTAAATGTACAGTTGGATACTGGTTATAGAGTTTCTAATGATAATCCGAAACCACCGTATAATCGTGAAATATGCTATACAAGAAATTATACAATTTAAAGTAATTTTACTAAGTGAAGTTGACTTTTTTACGAATTAACCGATTTTTAATAAAAAAAAATATTTTATACCATTTCTTTTACAACAAAAACTTGTTAATAATATACACAACATACAAAAAAATCAAGTTTTTCAATAATTCTACAATCACAGTATGTGTACTGATTAAAAATCATAATTGTGTGGTAATAGTTATTTAGAATACAAATTGAGATAAAGGCATCAATAATATACAGGGTGTTCCGATATTCGACCGACAACGCTTAACAGGTAATATAACATAAGGGGGGTTGTGTGTACTGTGATATACAAGATATTAATAGTTTAAAAAAGGCTATAGTACACCAAAAAATTTTAATTATAACAAGCCAATTCTTAAACATTTTTGCGTCAAGCCTTCATCAGGAGAAATTTTTGTCACAAATTTGTTTACTGAAGACCAAACATGAAGAGGACATGACTATACCTCAACAATGAACATTTAAAGATGAACAAAAATTATAAAATTGTTACTAAATTACATAATTTAAAAGACCTATACATTTTAATTGATGTAATAAAAAAAATTGGTGTACCTTAGCCTTTTTTTAACTATTGATAACAGCCCTTGACAAGTGATGAAAGCTGGAAAAAGAACATAGACCCTTTAAATGCTTAGTTAAATGAGATACAGCTTGTTAAATTTGGAAAAATAAAATAATATTCTCGTTATATCTTGTAAACTATTTGACATGTTTTTTTTTTATTTTGCACCCAGCTTTCTAATTACAGACTTACTTTTTTAAATTTGAAAATTCCTGTTTCATGTTCAACGTCTTATGAGGGACCAAAACTGCATTAAATTTAAAGGATTAAATCATTTCAGTAGACAAATACATACATACATATAGTCACGCCTTTTTCCCGTAGAGGTAGGCAGAGACCACTTCCTATCACTTGCTACGGTTCATCACATCTTTTGCTTCCTCTACTTTTATTAGTGCTTTTATATATGCACGTCGGTTGTTGGTACTCTTGACCTGGCCTTTCTTCAAAACAATGTTTATCTGATCGAGATATGTTCGCCGAGGTCGAGCTCTACCGACTTGTCCATTTACACTCGCTTTATAAATTTGTTTCGTCAATCTTCCTTCATCCATCCTTTCTACGTGTCCAAACCATTAATGCATTTCTTTATTTATCTTTGTAATTACATCTTCTTTTACACCACAGCGTTTCCTTATCTCACTATTCTTTACTTTATCCAACCAAGTCACTCCGGCTATATTTCTCAGACTACTCATCCACGCAGCATTAATCCTATTTTTATGTTTCTTCTGCCAAACCCAACATTCACTACCATACAATAGACATGATAAAAACATATTGCAGCTTTTCTTTGAAGCCAAATATTTCGAAATCTATTGATTTTGGAACAATAAATATTAAAGACTTTAATAGGGGGGCCGAAAGTACCGCTGCCACTTCCAGTACGCCAATAGATAAAGTATTTGAAGACTAATTTTCATTAAACCTTGTCTTTTCCATTACCTTCCATAGGTTTAAATGACATTTTTTTGGGTTGCATTCATTATTGGACTAGATGGAGCAGGTAGGAAGAAAGCCGAACTTTGCAATTTGCTTTTAGAAAAAGTTTAGAATAAAGAGCAAATTTTCTATACAAACAGATTCCTGATACAAAAACCAAAATATCACTGTTTTTTGTAAATTCTGAAGGCATCGAGGGACAAAATATGGTCCAAATTAATCGGTAATATTTGTGCTGCGTCCTTGTCATATCGTCCATGAATGATTTTTCGTTGAATATAGTAACGGCGCATCCATAAGACAGCTTTTTGGCATAAATACTTTCAAAATGGTACCAAAAAATGTTGCTTTTTTTTAAGATTACCTGATCCTGCTTAATATACGGGTCACTGCTTTATGGCTTGCAGATTCAGGAGCAGATCTTTTAATACACTTTATTTTTGAGAGACAACTTTGATTAATCCAATAAAGTTTACGCAGCTTAAAGCCAAGCTGTTATTTTTTAAAAAAGTTGTGTTTTTTCTACGTTAATCTTTAGTCTAAATGTAAGCCTGGGTACTTGGCCTCATCTCTATGTGGTATTTCTTTGTCATTTAGTCTAACCGGTGGACAGTTCCCACGTCGTTTTGCACTGATTTTGTTTTATTCACTTAAATTATTTATGGGTTTAGCCACTTCTATAAATTAACGAGATTAATTTGTAAAAATTAAGATGCTATTTGAGGGTTACCTGTGAATTCAAATAGGCAGTATAGTCTAAAAAAATGGTTGTTTAGACGTTGTTAGATGTGGGTAGTTGAGATGTGTATAGTATGTAAAGAAGAGTACCCAGTACACTACCTTGTGGAACTCCAGCATTTATCGGGTGAAACGTCGAGTATTTATTGTGATGTTTAATAAAGAATTGGCGATCTTGCAAGTAGGACTTCAGAATGAGAAAAATATTGAGGGGTACGATCTTTTTGAGCTTATATAACAGTCCAGTATGTCAGGCTTTGTCAAAAACCTGGCTCACATCCAAAAACACAGCAGAACAATACTTTTTATCTTCTAGGCATTACATTATTTTGTTGGTGACACGTTGTACTTGTTTAATTGTGGCATGCTCTTTTTGGAATCCAAATTGGTGTTCAGGAATTATATGTTGATATTTAAGAATAATTTCTAAAATTGTTTTTAAAAATTTTCCTCGTATTTTGGAGAAGATTGGAAGCACTGATAGCCCTATAAGAAGTAACATTTTTAGTTGGTTTTCCAGTTTTGGGAATTAAAGTTATTTGGGCTACTTTCCATCGAATCGGGAAATAATCCAACCTCAAGATGGAGTTATAGATGAATGTAGTTAATTTGGTCGTATCCTGTAGACTTTTGGGGTTGAGGTCTTTAATAACTTTCTTAACTTGAATTGTGGTTATTTTATATTTTTTGCTAGTGGGTTGCAAAAGGGTTAGCTTTTGCTATATTATCTTTAATCCAACGGCCTTTAGTGGAACGGATGGGAGGGTTGATTTTTTGAGATTGCTTCAATTTTTTGGTGGCTTTTCAAAGCGAATATTCAAAAGCTTAAATTGCAAGCCAGATTTTTAGCAAAATGCGTTTCTTCTCTATTTTTTCTTTAATTTATGTAGGTAGTTTAGTTTTTGCTCCCGAGTACTTGACACGTGGAGTAAATTGATGTGCTGCACTTTGAATTGCTCTTGTAATATACTTAACTGCTTCAGTTATTTCAACTTCTGATTTCAGTGATATGTTAATTTCTATGTAATCACTTAGTAATTTTCTGAATTTTGTTGTATTTGTTACATATATAGGGTGGCATTTCTTTAACAATAATTTTTGTACTTTATTTTCATATTTTCATATTTGACATAATTTTTATAGCTACAGAACTATAAAAAAAAGGTTTTAAAGAAACATTGCTTGTTGTGTAGAAAATACTGAGGAGATGAACCTAGAGGCACAAATTGGTCCAAAAAATATGAAAAAAGAATTTTAAATTTACTGAAAGAAAAGAATTTTAAACTCTATTCAGGCAATGCCATTTTTCTTTATTGTTCCAGTACCTAACATAAATAACTTAATATTGTTTTTAAAAGTTTCTCCTATTTATATATTAAATGTTTATTATTGTTTAATTTTTTTTCTCGCTTACCACTAATCCAATTTAGAATTTGTTATAATTTCTCTTTCTCTCTCTTTTTCTATCTTTTTTTTTCCTTCTTTTTTTCCTTCTTTCTTTTTTTTTAATTTACAGTTGTTAAGAAACGTAAGGTTTTTCGTCTTCACATTAAGTAAAATTCAAATTTGATAAAGATCGTGTTATATAAGTCCAAGATATGGTAAGTGGAAGATGGATTTTTTAATAATTATTAATATTAAATAAATAAAACAAAATATGTGTAGCTGAAACGCAGTGGAAGTGAAACTTTAGAGAACAGGCAACATTTATTCTGAAAAAAAATGAATTTTATTTATTAATCTGTTCCATAAAAGAAAAAAATCCCTCAATAAAAGATAGGTTTGCTTGACGTCCTTCAAAATTGTATACACTTTTTCGCGAACAGTATTTTACTCTGTCTCACTTTTCTCTGATACCCGGAAGTTGTTATAATATGAAAGGTTGTGAGAAATTTTATAATATATACTTTTAAAAAACATATGATTACAATCCCTTTGAGGGCCCCGAAATAACACACGCGGAGGTGGTTCACGCAATCAAGGAAGCTAAAACTGGAAAGTCCGCTGGACCAGACGACGTCTATTCGGAAGTATTCAAGCTTTTCAACGACCAATCTACAGATAAATTTGTCAGCCTCTTCAACGCCATTTATGTTTCTGGAAAAATACCAAGTGATTGGTCGAAGTCTGCCTTTGTCACTCTACCCAAGAAGACATGGCCAAAAACATGAGAAGACTACCGCACGATTAGCTCAATGTGTCATATGCTAAAAATATTGTTTAAAATAATAAATGGTCGATTATACCGTAAATGCAATACTCTCTAATACTCAATTTGGATTTCGTAACTGGCTTGGAACAAGAGAAGCCCTATTTGGCATACAGGTCATAATACAGAGATGTCGCGACATGTCCACCGATGTATATCCATGTTTTCTCGATTACCAGAAAGCATTTGACTGTGTCGACCACGGGAAACTTATCAACTTATCCTTCAGAATATGAACTTAGATGGCAGAGACGTCCGCATTATAAAAAATTTATATTACAATCAAATCGCTGCTGTCAAAGTTAAGGAAATGACTACCGAGTACGTTCCCATTCAACGAGGTGTGAGGCAAGGGTGTGTCCTTTTTCCACTACTCTTTAACATATATTCTGAGCAAATTTTTGCCGACGCCGACTGGCAGAAAGTGCTGATGACTTGCAGGCGTTACTAGTTAGGGTTGTGGCTAAAAGCGAAGAAAGCAGGCTCAAATTAAATATCAGCAACATCAAAGCTATGGTTATTAGCAAAAATGGTGAGCTTCCAGCAAACCTGAGTACAACCAACAGATTCAGTCTCCAGTTTCAGATATCTGGGATGCTTATTTTACAGTAAGTGGGATAGCACGCAGGAAATAAGGTCCCACATCGAGCAGGCTAGGGCAGCAACATAAAGAAGGTTCTTACATCTTAAGACTTGTCAATACCCCTACGTATTCGTTTACTACGGGTGCTACGTATTTCCAATTCTGTACTATGAAATGAAAGGGTGGACTTTAACGAAAGCAATGTGTAACCGAATAGAAGCGTTTGAGATGTGGTGCTACCATCGCCTACTACGAATATCATAGGTAGACAGAGTCCGAAACATAGAGATGCTTGCCCGTCTCCAGAAGCAACTAGAAGTCATGTTTACCATCAAAAAACGTAAGTTAGAATATTTTGGACATGTTATGAGAGGGGAGAAGTACCGTATCTTACAGAATATCATGCAAGGCAAAATTCAAAGAAGAAGATGTCCAGGAAAAAGGTGCACGTCCTGGCTGAAAAACTTGAGAAAGTGGTATGGTGTTAATTCTACAAGCCTGTTTCGTGCCGCTGCTAATAAAAAAAAATCATAGGAGAACATGGCACGTAAAGAAGATATGATTAGATGACAAATAAATTTCTTAAAATAAGATTGTGTTCAGAATTCAGATTTAATTAAAAAATAATCTATCAAATTTAAAATTTGTTATTGGCGATCTGTGCTAAGAAGTAGCCCTATACCCTTTACAAATATTTTAACGCATGGGCCGTAGAATGGTTCTTTATTATGTAAGTATTCCCCATTATCTTGTTAAACATATTTGGTGTTTTTCAGAACATTTGAAATTGTTTTCTCACTACCTGAAATGTAAAAATGGTCATTTTAATGCTTATAAATATTAATAATGAATAAAAGTATCAGACAATATTTTTTTGAAAAGAAATACACAAACTAAATGGTATGGCCCATGCAGTAGTTCCAATTTCTTCCATTCTGCCGCAACGATCTTTATCTCAGTTGCCAATTAGAATGTGCTAAAATATTATTTTATTTTATTCGCGAAAAATTGCCTTCACAATTTTTCACAGATGGCTCGCGAATTATTCCCTCAATGAAAGATAGCTTGACATCCTTGAAAAATGTGTACCCTGTAACAAACTACTTAAATGAAATAGTCACTGTTGATGTGATAAACTAATGTTAAAAAAAACTAATTATTTCTTAGGGTCGTGCGTTCTTGATTTCTCAATTGAATTATTAAATTTGAAGGAATATGGAAAAATCAGTTCACGGAAAGATCCATTTTTGTTTAAACAAATGAACTAAAATAAACTAAAGTAAACCACGTTGCCAAGTGATTTTTCTGAAAATCACTAAAAGGAAAAAAAAAGTAAATGAAACCTCGAATAAATCCAATAAAATAAATCCAATTTAATTTAGTGCTTGTAAACGAGCAACGTTTTTCGACCGGCTACTTTCAATACTGCTATCATTTCTTTGCTCTTTTAGAAACAATTAAAAAACTGGATACATAAAAACATACATACATACATATAGTCATGCCTTTTTCCCATAGCAGTAGGCAGAGACCACTTCCTCTACTTTCATCAGTGCTCTTATACACATGCTGGTCGGTTGTTGGTACTCTTAAACTGGCCATTTTTTAAATCAATGTTGATCTAATCGAGATCGATGTTCGCCGAGGTCGACGTCTATCGACTTCCGTCCATTCACACTCGCCTTATAAATTTGTTTCGTCAATCTTCCTTTATCCATCCTTTCTACGTGTCCAAACCATCAAAGCATTCCTTTATCTATCTTTGTAACCACATCTTTTTTTACACCACTGCGTTCACTTATCTTATTATTCTTTACTTTATCCAATCGAGTCGCTCCGGCTCAAAGAGTTTGTGTTTCATTTTTTCATGAACTAGTTTTTGCCTGTGACTTTTGTCCGCATGTGGCCATGGTATTTGATTGTGAAAAAATATGCTTTACGGATCATTGCACTAAAAGGAAATAGGTAAAAATAAAATAAAAAGTTTTAATGTTGAGAGTAAGTTAAGGGTTCTCTAGATACAACGTTTGTTTTCGTGGACCGTAGATACTTCTCTATAAAGTTTATTAATTAGGTTAGATGATTGAATTCAAAAAATAAATTTTACTTTATTTTTACTGGATATAGTCGCAAAAAGGGTAGACCTATCGTGTGGGCTGCGGACGGCCCGCACTGCGACTATTAGAAGGGGGAGCGATTATAGAAAGGAAATGATTGTGGACCAGGTTTTTAAAAAGTTGAAGGTCATAGTTCTCTGAAAAAAGCTTATTCCATTCTGTAGCAGCACTGTAAAAGAAGGATTCTTGATGGAGATTGGTCCTTGTAGTGTCAATCTTGAGAGTAAATGGGTGAGACTGATCTGCGTGCCGAGTTCTTCGGCCGAATGTGGCCAGTGGTGCTACAAGAGTTTTTATTTCTCTGGAGCATCTGCTATGAAAATATCTGTAGAGTAATGCCTGGTCTGCAACTCTTCTTCTATGTTCTAGTGGGTGATGGGTATCTGTGAGAGTTGAGCTGTTTATTACCTAAATTGATGATTCAGAGTTCACCTAGATTACATCGTGATATTAATTTTTTGTAAATATTTTCATTGTACAGACGACCACACTTCCTTACTAACAGTGTAGATTAATGGCGTAAGTAAAGATTTACCAATTCTACCTGTAGTAATTATGATTTAACTATATTTGCTACTGTTTTTAACCGACTTTAAAAAAGGAACCGATTTTAATGATTCTTTTTTATTTGAAAGCTGGTGTTTCCCATGTGGTCCCATATTAATTTGGTTTAGTTCTGACAATGGCAACCATTAAAAAACCATATAAGTCTTTGAAGTCGGTTTTTTTTTCGCTTTTGCGTACGGATTATTAAATGACATATCAAATAATGAATGACTATTTTTAACCTAAAAACAAAAAGCGATGAAAATTTTTAAAAGTAATTTTAGTAATTAACTATTTTTTAGTGTAACTCTTTGTATAATCAATATGATTAATAGAATAATATACAAAATAATTCATGTGGCAATAAATCCGGTGTTATTAGTGACAAATATTGGTGTCTGGTTGGTAGACAATATTACATTAACATGGCATGGACTAATGGGGCCTATTGTACCAGCTACTGTATTTCGTCTTGGGCGGGAGCCCCCCGCTAACTGTGATCCGGCTGCATTTTTAATATTGTCATTACATCAAACCCCACTGCGTCACGTGCTCATTCAGGTTCGGATTGGACCAAATGAGAATACCTATATAAACTCCTGGACAAAATTAATGCACCATTTTAATTAATTTAAATATTTAAAATATAAACTCAAAATATATTGAAATAATAATTAACACCTACAAATAAGTCCAACATGACCTTAATTTGCCTTATTGTTTCTTTAAAAATTTGTTTTTGCTGGAAATGCATAAATGAGCTAGCATAACTCCAAATTAAAAAAAAAACAGAATCCGCAAAACAAGAAAAATGCATCTGGGTTAACACTAATACCGTGTAGGCCCTCCTCTACTTCTAATCACTGCATCATGCGTCGAGGCATGCTTGATATCAAATGTTCAACGAAAGCTTGCGGAATATTCTCCCATCCTTCAATATCGGCCTCTATGAGCTGGTTGTGATTAGCAACAGGGGGTCTACGACTGCAAATCTTTTTTTTAGATAGTCCCATAGATGCTCTATAGGATTCATGCCCGAACTGTTTGGTGGCCACTCTAATAAGGGAATACTAACATCGTTTTGGTAGCCAGTAACCTGTCTAGCCACATGGAGATGGGCGTTGTCTTGAACTAATAAAAAATTATGTCTAACAAACGAAGCAAAAGGCATTACATGTTCGACAATAATGTTGTCTAAGTAATATTGGGCATTCAAAGACCTCGTACGTATAGGGACCAACTCCGTAGTAGCTTTGAAGCAAATTTTCCCCCAAAACTTTTTAGAGACACCACCAAAAGGTACTTTAGGAGAGACATTACAGCTGAACAACCTTTTTCCTCGCGTTCGCCAGACACGCTCACGACCATCTGGAGCTTTTAGGGTAACTCTAGTCTCATAGGAGAACAGAACCCGTTTACAATCATTGATGGTCCAATTTTAATGTAATCTTGTAAATTCAATCTCTGACCTTTGTGTTCTCTGGTAAGCTAGGGTTTTTTGGCCGGTTTTCTGCTGCCCAATTCTGCTTCGTGTAAACATCTTTTAACCGTTGTAGGTCTTATCGCTATATTTCAAACATCTACTAGTTCATTTTTTAGCAAATTGCTGGTGACTCTCCTGTCTCTGAGAGCACGTTATTTTAAAAATCGATCATCAATTTGATTGGTGCAATGTTTTTACCTTTACCCTGGTCTCTAATAGTACGAGCCTGTTTTATTATGTCGTCTCACCATGTGACTAATGTTGGAATGATGTCTTCCTAACAAACCTTCAACATATATCGCATTGAATATCTTTCATCCAGGAAATTCAATCCTCGCACTGCCTTCTCTTTCGATAAAATTCTTTGACGGTTCATTTTTCTTATTTGATTTACTCGCAAATAAACTGCAAACATACATGTGATAAAAACAATCACAATAAAAGGCTTGCTTCTCAAAGACACTTTGCTTTAATCGGCACTTATTATGAAAATTTTAACACGGTTTTAGTCTAAAACAAAGTTTAATACGAATTATTTTCAAAATAAGATTATGTGATACTAAAGTTGGCTTAAATAACAACTGTCACTGTCAAACAAGGTCCATGGCCCACTTGTCGTACAGTTAGTTATTGAGAAAATATGAGTGGTAAGTTAATTTTGTTCAGGAGTTTATTTATATTTAAAAAACAAATCTAATTTTTACTCAAAATGAAAATATTACCCATAATACTAATTATACAGGGTAATTCATTAAGAATGTCCAATCTCTAAATTGTTGTTTCTAGACCTCAAAATATAATGATTTTGCCCAACATGCCCTATACAAATATTGCTAGTTTCAGAGATAACGGGTGTTTAAAGTTTAAATAGGGATTTTGATTTTCGCAATAATTTTTCATGCTTTCACAATTTCTATTTGAAAATTGGCAATTTTACGTTTTTTGGCATAAGGATTGCCAATTTGGACTCTAATTTAGATTTGCTACTAGTGGAAGCTAGTTATACTTGGTTGTGTTTAGTAAATCAAAATAAATTTTTTTTTGGCTGATCTATGTGTAAAATAATAATAAGATTTTAAAAAGCGTTGATTTCTACAAAAAAAGTGATATTTGATTCTTGTAACTCGATCAGTTATCGAGTTATTTGCTTCTAAAATAAAGAGAAATTAGAACATGGATAGAAATAGCCAGAACATTTTTAAAAATAGAAAATTTATTAACGAGTCGAGATAAAAACATAAAACTGAGGATGAGGATGCTTCGTTGTTACGTTTTTCCGTATGGAGCTGAGGCTTGGACCCTTAAAAAAACATAATGTACAAACTGCAGGCCTTTGAAGTGTGGTGCTACCGTAGAATGTGGCGTATTCCCTGGACCGACAGAATTACTAATGCCGAAGTGCTGGACCGGATGCAAAAGGAGTGCAAAATAGTAAACACAAAATACAAAAGAGAAAGCTTCAATATCTAGGTCATATAATAAGAGGACGGAAATACACACTTCCACAACAGATAGTCCAAGGAAAGATTAGTGGAAGGCGGAACATTGGCAGACGCCGTGTATCCTGGCTAAGAAACCTAATAAGTTGGTTTAATTGTAGCAATGTTTAACTGTTCAGAGCTGCAGTCAACAAGGTCCGGATTGCTGTGATGATAGCAAACCTCCGATAGAAGATGCACTATAAGAAGAAAAATGAATCACCCTGTATATTTTTTTTTTTGTATGTATTTTGGAATATTATATTAAATCGATATACTGGGTGACTTTCTAGTAATTTACTATTATCATTACATATAGTCACGCCTTTTTCCCGTAGGGGTAGGCAGAGACCACTTCCTTACACTTCCGCTACGGTTCTTATATACACCTTTTGCTTTCTATACTTTCATTAGTCTTCTAATACATGCTTGTCGGTTGTTGGTACTCTTTACCCGGCCTTTTTTCAAAACAATGTTGATCTGATCGAGATCGATGTTCGCCGAGGTTGACCTCTACCGACTTGTCCATTTACACTCGCTTTATAAATTTGTTTCGTCAATCTTCCTTTATCCATCCTTTCTACGTGTCCAAACCATCTAAGCATTCCTTTATCTATCTTTGTAGCCACATCTTCTTTTACACCACAGCGTTTTCTTATCTCACTATTCTTCACTTTATTCAACCGAGTCACTCCGGCTATACTTCTTAGACTACTCATCTCCGCAGCATTAATCCTATTTTCATGCTTCTTCTGCCAAACCCAACATTCACTACCGTACATAAGTGTAGGAACCAACACACATCTATGCACAACCAGACGTGCCCTTTTTGACACTTTATAACTGTTCATAAAGCTGTGCAGTGCCCCATTCATTTGTTTTCCTACCAACACCCTTTGCTCAATGTCACTGTCGTACTTTCCATCTCTCGTAATCTTTGAACCCAAGTACACAAATTCATTTACTTGTTCCACTCTTCCCTCAATCGAAACTTCACAGTTTGTCATGCTTTCATAAACCATTACTTCCGTTTTGCTTACATTAATTTTTATTCCTTTGATTTTTAGGGCATTATGCATAACATTAACCATCGCCTGTTACTCCTTTTCAGATGACGCTAATATGACTTGGTCATCGGCGTAAAGAAGGCATTTGACGATTAAATCTTTTATTTGCAATCCACTCTTATTCAAATATTTTAAACAATCGTCTGTGTATTAGTTAAACAGCTATGGCGAAGCCACACATTACTGTCTCACACCTTTTTTGATGTTAAACCAGTCCGTGCAAGCTCCGTTTATCCTGACACAAGCAGTGGAATCCTCGTAAAGTGATTTCAGTGTTCGTATTAAACTACCGTTCACCCCATACATAGATAATGTCGACCACAATTCACTCCTCTCTACACTGTCATAGGCTTTTTTTAATTCTATAAAAGCGCAAAAGACCTTATTAATTCCACTTTTACTTACAATTATTTCGGAAAAGGCGTGATAAAATTTAAATAGCTATGAAGGAGTCCGCTTCTGTAAACCATTATTTGCTTTATGATCATATGAGTATTCTTTTTTTTAATGGTAATCGAGGTTGGTTACCGATGGGTGTGGCATTTTGATTCAAGCAGTAATATATATTTAATAATATTTGATTAACTGGACTGATAAATAAAAATGTAAACGTTAATGTTTGACTTAAAATTGGGATTTTCTTTATTTTTTTTTGTCTAAAAAAAACAATTTACCTAATCTTGCGATTAGTTTTCATTTTGTATTAAACCTAATCTACCACATTACAAAATGTGTTAATGAATGAGTACAACTTTAAAAACGTCACGTAGTTCAAGTACTTGGTTCCCATCATTACAGCCGACAATGAAATCAGCGAGGAAATAAAGTACCGACTAAAAACCGCAAACAACTGCTTTTATGCCCTTAAGAACGTATTTGGATCCAGAGAAGTTACTGGAACATCCAAAATCAAAGTACACAAAATTGTCATCAGACCTTTTATTATGAACAGCTGTGTATCATGGTCGCTATCGGTACTAAATGAGAAGGTCATCCGAAGATTTGAAAAAAGAATACTTGGGAAAATATACGGCCCGACAAAGGATCCACAGATGCAGCAACATAGCAGTAAAACGAATGCAGAACTGAGAGAGCTATACGACGAACCAGATATGTGTAACTTAATAAACGCTCAACGGCTTAGATGGGCAGGACACGTACGTAGGCAACCCGAAGATAGGTTAATACGACTGGTATGGTTAAAAGCCCTAGAGGGTAATAGGCTACTTGGAAGACCCATATTGAGATGGCGAAACAACATTGCTGCGAATCTGGAAAAATTGGGCGTCGAAAATGATACGGAGCTTATGACCGATGAAGGAAAGTCGTCGCGTCAGCTAAAGCCCATCAGTGGCTGTAGCGCTAAGGAGTTAGTAAGTAAGTACCACTTTACTATCTTAGGTATTCCAAATGGTCTTCTTCTTCTTCTTCTTACGTTAGGACTACGTCCTGTGTTTGCCTCAAAGGTTGCCCAAAAACAATTGGGACGATGAAGACCAGCTATCTTACCATCTTTTTGGTGGGCGTCCAGTTGGGCGTGGTGTGTTGGGCCGCTTCTCTCTCACAATTTTTGCCAGCCGGTCGTTTGGCATGGTAACATGCTAACATGGTCTCTCCATTCTCTTCTTCGGTTTCTTGCCCATCTCACTATGTCTTGGACTTCACATATTTCCCTTATCTCTTCGCTTCTTTTATGGTCAAGTAAGGTATAGCCAGTTATCGATCTAAGAATTCGCATTTCCGTTGATCTAAGAAGTCGCTTTTTAGTCGTGTTCTCCGCTCTGGTCTCTATCGCGTATGTCATAATCGGTCTTACACATGTCTTATATATTCTGACCTTACTTCTGGTACTCATGTGTTTATTTCTCCAGATTATGTCTCTCAAGAATCCTGAGATTAGAGATGCCTTTGTTGTTTGAGCTTTTACTTCCTCCTTAATATTTCTAGTGCTAGTTATATTAGCTCCTAAATATTTAAAGGACATCACTTGTTCTACACTCTGCTCATAGATTGCGAGTTTACATCTTCTCGGTTCTTTGGATATTGTTAGCGATTTGGTTTTCTTGACGGATATTTGCATATTGAATTCTTCAGCTGTTTTTTGGAACTTGTGTAAGAGTCTCTGTAGGTTGTCCTCGTCTTCCGATACGATTACAGCATCATCAGCGTAGCATATGATTTTTATTTCTTTATCTCCCAGTCGATATCCTCTCCCAGTTACTTTGACTTCATTTATAATTTCATCCATGATGATATTAAATAGGATTGGGCTTATGCTATCTCCTTGCCTGATTCCGGTTGTCATAGGTATTTTATTGCTTAGCTTATTTGCAGTTCTTACATATGTGTAGTTGTTCTTGTTCAATTCTTCGATGGTCTTTATTACATTCGGATGAATTCTTCTCTTTTGTAGTAGGGCCAAGACGTCTGTTAACCGTACCCTATCGAATGCCTGGGTTAGGTCAATGAAACACGTGAAGGCTACTTTATTGAACTCAATGGCTTTCTCAGTAATTTGACGTATTATAAATATAGCATCTATAGTAGACCTGTTCTGCCTGAACCCTTGCTGTTCTTCACATATTCCGGTTAGAGATATTTCTTATGCTAGAATTTTTGTAAACAGTTTTAGTACAGCACTCAATAAGCTAATAACTCGATAGTTTTTAGGGTCTGCTTTCTCTCCTTTTTTGAAAACTGGTATCAGTATGCTCTCTTTCCATTCGGATGGAACAACCTTGACAGTAAGTATTTTATTGAAGAAAATCTGTAATTCGGCCAATAAGCTTTCACCTCCATATTTGATCATCTCATTCTTAATTTCTTCAATGCCCGAGGTTTTCTTGTTTTTTAGTTTTTGGACCATGTATCGTATTTTCTCCAAGGGAATAGTCTTTTCTTGTTGTTCGTTAACATTTCCAATGTCAGGCTGTATTTCCTGTGGTGGTAAGTTGTTTTCTGTCGGAGTGTAGAGTTTTCCAAAATATTTTTCCCATTCTTCCGCCGCTATTTTTGTATTTTGTATACACTCATTTATTGGTTTTTTCCTATGTCTTAGCAGGTTCCATATCTTCTTTTGCCCTCCATACAGGTCATGCTCCATATCGTTAGAAAATGTTTCCCAATGTTCCCTTTTGATTTTCCGAATATTCTCGTTGATCCTGTTTCTTACGGCTTTATAGTCATTATACGTTATAGCATTGGATCTGTATTGTAGGTACGATTTTCTTTTCTCTTCGGCCAGTATCTTAATTTCTGGCTTAAACCAGGGCTTTGAGTTTGGCTTTTCCCCTTTCTTAATGGTTCTTTTTCCGCATGCTTCTTCTACTGCTTCTAGTATGTTAGTTTTTAATTTGGTACACGCTGTTTCTATGTTGTCAGTTTCTTGTATGTAAGTTGCGGCAATTTCCGAATGGTCCAACTAAGATACTAATGTTTATGCACACTACACTGTTGTGGGTAAGGTTCACTGAACTGAGCTTTAACTGTCACTTTTCACAAAAGTTCAAAAGGTTTGGTGCGTTTGAGCCTACGGACTAGATTTTGATTGTTTTGCTATTTGTATAATTATAAAGTAGTTTTTTGTGACCCTTAGCAATCTTCTTTATTTCTTCTTTGACTGTTTTAATGTGAAGTTCTCGATGTAAGTCTTTATTACGAATATACCACAAGGCGTTGACTATAATCCTTAGTACTCGGTTTTGGACTCTTTGAAGGTAATTACTCTCGCTAGTACAGCCCCGTAGTTGAATATCGTAAATCCATACTGGTTAAAAATTTGTTTTTATACTATTTTTGATTGTGAACTTCTTCCTAGTAACAAATATATATTATTATATTTGCTTTGTTTTTTTTATTAATATTACTGATTAAGGTTGATTACAGAAGGGTATGGCATTCTTATTGAAAGAGTAATATTCATATAATTAACAAGACTGATATATAAAAAATATAATCATCATTAATGTTTGACTTAAAATTAGGTCTCTTTGAAAAATTTAAAATGTTTTCTAGTAAAATACACATGGCGTTTAAAAATATACATCATTTAACAGGGAGTGCCCCAATGTTTACGTATTGGTACAACTATTACAGACAATATAAAAAAAAAACTCCTGGACAATATTAAATCGTACAAATTGCTATAATGAATTTATTTTAATATTTTTTTATGAATATTGGTTACGTTAAAAGTTAGACGTCAACATTTTTCATGATCTCATAAATGCTCGATCGGATTCAGATCCTGGCTTTTGGGTGGCCACTGCATAACTGGTATACCAACTTGATTACCCAAGATAATAGAGTACCTACCCAGCTATGCGCGGTTAAGCGTTGTCTTGCATAAACAAAGAATTGGGTGCGAAATATGGACCGAAAGGTATCACAGGTTCCATTACAATATTCTTAAGATAATAATTAGCAATCATGGATCTCGTACGAACAGGAACTAATTTTGTGCGAGATTCAAAGAATATACCACCACAAAACATAACAGAGCCACTGCCGAATGGAACCCTTGCAGATATATTGCAAGGAGCAAATCTCTCTACTGGTCTTCGCCAGACTTGTTCACGACCATCTGGATGTTTTAGGCGAACCCTTGTTTCATACATACATACATATAGTCACGCCTTTTTCTTGTAGGGTAGACCACTTCCTTCCACTTGCTACGGCTCTTATACACATCTTTTGCTTTCCCCACTTTCATCAGTGCTCTCATACATGCTCGTCGGTTGTTGGTACTCTTTACCTGGCCTTTCTTCAAAACAATGTTGATCTGATCGAGATATGTTCGCCGAGGTCGATCTCTACCGACTTATCCATTCACACACGCCTTATAAATTTATTTGGTCAATCTGCCTTTATCCATTCTTTCTAAGTGTCCAAACCAGCTAAGTGATTTCACCCCATACATAGACAATGTCGACCACAATTTACTCCTCACCACTTTGCCATAGGCCTTTTTTAAATCTATAAAAGCGCAATAGACCTTCTGACTTCTAGCCAAGAATTTTTCGACTTGTTTCACCTGTGAATAATACTTTTTTTCAATTGTCCACAGACCAATTTTGATGAACGTATGCTGGCAACTCTGTTCTCTCTAGTAAGTTAGGGTGCATTGGCTGGTCTCCTAATGTTTAATTCAGCTTAATTTAACCGTCTTCTAACTAAAAAGAAAAATTAATTTTTTGGATAATTTTGCAAATTTTGCCCACGATGCTGCGATTAAAAGAAATATGTCTGTAAAAGTAAAAAAAAAATTTTTTGTAATTAAATATTTTATTATTCGGCTTTAAATTATAAAATATAATAACCTGATTACCTTTATTAAAATAATCAGTTTGTATCAAGCAATAGGCGGGTGAAATCACGGTAGATTTCTAAAGAAAAATAAATGCTTAATTATAAATTAGTATATAGTCGGATGATCACTGATTGCCTATAGAAGACGGAGTATTCCAAATCAAAAATGACCCTACAAATAACAGTTAATCCTAAAGTTAAAGGGTCTTTGAAATAATCATTGGCGTGCAAAAGATTGACTCATTTTATGTAAAAAATCTTTTAACCTATTTCCCCTGAAATTATAATTTAATTTTAAATTTACTTTTAGCGCTACTTACAAATTTTCTAAATTTTGTATTGATTTAAAAAAGTAAATAAAATGGTTAAGTTGTTTAGGCACAATTCATTTAATATATCAGCAGCCAGAAAGTGACAAAAAAGGCACGTCTGGCTGTGCATAGAGGTGGTTCCTACACTTATGTATGGTAGTGAATGTTGGGTTTGGCAAAAGAAGCATGAAAATAGGATTAATAGCGAACAAATCTCGATCAGATCAACATTGTTTTAAAGAAAGGCCAGGTCAAAAGTACTAACAACCGACGAGCATGTATGAGAGCACTGATGAAAGTAGAGGAAGCAAAAGATGTGTGTAAGAACCGTAGCAAGTGGAAGGAAGTGGTCTTTGCCTACCCCTTTGGGAAAAAGGCGTGACTTTATGTATGTATGTATGTATATAGGGTGTCCCAAAAAGATTGGTCATTAATTATATCACATATTCTGGGGTCAAAATAGGTTTATTAAACCTCACTCACCACAAAAAAAGTTACACAGGGTGATTTGAATTTAAATTAATGTTTTTTACATTGCTCTAAAAAGCTTTAACTTAATTTATAAAAATTTATACGAAATACTAGTATACTAGGATAACCAATAAATTGGAAACAGTCACATTTAATTATTTTAATTTATTATGGAATTTCAGAGGGGATCAATACCCCATTTACCCCCAATTTTTTTTATGGTTATAATTTAACAACAACAAATTGCAATTGAAATCAAACATATATTTTTAAATTTTTTTTTTTTTGTATTTCTTGGTTAACATTTTAGTTTTGAAGATACAGCTACCCTTTAAACTGTCAATTTTAAAAAAGTGAATATTTAATCTCTACATTTTCACAAATATTAAAATCATCTTTATTATTAAATTACAATTCATAAACAAACAAGTTATTTACCTAAACTTAACAAGTGTTCAATATGACCTCCTCCTTTTTGTATATAAGTTTTACATCGTTTCAACAAGGAATACCGAATGTTTTGAAAAATTAAATGTTAGAATATGTGATATAATTTATGACCTTGCTATCATACAAAGACGATAAATGTTGTAAAAGTAAAACCTTTTCCATAATAGTATTTTTGTTAATCAATGTTACCTTTCCATTTACATAATTTTTTAATGATTAAATAGTTTTTTAAACGTTTGAGGTTATGTTATCAGCTGTTAGCTGCTGCTAATAAAAGTAACTGTTTGTGCTATTGCCACGTTTTTTACAACTACACACATAAATTCGGACTCAATTTTTATCACATTATTTAAAAAAGAAAACCATATATTTTATTAAATTAAGATTAAATAATGATTTGTCAATTAATTCTAGATATAATAATTTTATTGTAAAAATGTGTCAAATTCAATTAGAAAAATCAGTATATTTTTTATTTGAAGTTGTAGATTGTAGATTGTAGGGTGTGTAGTGAAAGCCATGCTGCCTCTCAAGCACTTTTACCTATCAGATCTTTTGTGCATAACCCTTAATCTATTCGAGGCCCGAGATTCCGGGAATTCGAGTAAAGTTTATCAGTTTCCTGGGGGTCAAGTTTCTGACATCAAAGGGCTTTAGGAAGGCTCCTTCCAGAAACTTAAGTCTCTTGCAGAAAAGCGCTGGGCATTTGCAAAGCAAATGATCTGCAGTTTCAGCGAAGTTCTCGCAGTAGCGGCAACTATCACTCTCTGTTGTGCCCATCTTTTTCAGGTGTTACCTTAAATGGCAGTGTCGAGTGAGGAGTCCCGTCACCAGTTTTAAGTCTTTCTTGTCCAACTCCAGAAGCTGTTTAGCTTTCCTTGACGAAAGGCTTACAAGCCTTTTCGCTTGCCTTTGTCCTGGTACTTTATGCCAGTGAGATTTTATTTCATCTGCTTCCCAACGTCGAACCTCTTCTTTCAAGTGGGCTTTGGAAAGTCCACAGAAGGGTTCTGGGCCGGAAAATTGTGTATTTGCCCCTTCTTTGGCAAGGCAGTTTGCTTCTGTAAGCTGGAACCCACATCAGAGTAACCTGATTGTTTGCTGCCAGTTGTCTCAGCGACTGTTTACAGTCCCAAGTCAGCTAAGACTCACAAGTGTATGACTTCAGAGCTTTTAATGCTGCTTGGCTATCTGATAAAATATATATTTCTGCCCTTTGTGTGTTTTTTTCGATGCACTCCTGAGCACATGTCTCTATGGAATGTAATTCTGCTTAAAAAATGGTTGGGGTGTTACCAAGGAGTTTTGAGAGCCTAAAATTCGGCCTTATAACGCCCACTCCAACCCTTTTATCCATCTTGGATCCATCAGTGTTCCACACTAAAGCATCCCTTCCTAGTTGAGGTCCGTTCTCTGTGCAAACTTGGTGGTTGTTTATAATCACTTCAAACTGCCTTTCGAAGTCGTACCTAACTGTCATAATATCTCAAATATTATAATATTTTAATTAGAAAAATCAGTAAATTTTTTATTTAAAGTTGGTAGCGCTGATTATTTAACATGTTCAGCATAAGACCCACTTGCGTCCCACTTCATCACCTTAAAGAGTAATTATAGAATTCTGCTTTTTTTATTATTTTTTAATACCTTACTTTTCATAAAATTTTAATTATGGTCCAAAACACCAAATATTAGTTGCAAAAAACTTATCGAAAAAAATTTAAAGCGGTCGAACAATTTTTTCAAAAAATGACTTTCATGATAAAACAACCCATAAAACTTTTCCACTATTGAATTTAATTAGTTTTTCTACGCCAATGGTTTATCGGTTCTCTATATTGACTTTTATGTAGAGAAGAGTCTTTTAATCTCATAATTTCCAACCTCTCCTTAGGGATTACTTGTAATCAGACGTCTCTTATATTCCTACAGGATATACACTGTTTTCTACTTGAAAGAAGATAATATATAAGAAATGGTTACGTCTCACATTGATTGCTTTAATTTTTGTTCATTGTTTGATTGATGATGTTATTTTTTTTATTTATTTGAAAACGAAATGATTTCCTAAGGATACTTTAGGGCGAGGATATCTAGCAAAAGTAATCATTTTTTTTATTATTCTAATACACTTTTATTGAGCAGCTATTCTTAGATTTTCTTACCGTTTTCTATCATCTTCATATTATTTTAAACTTATTAAACATATTGTTGTCAATACACATCAAACTTCTTTTTTTAATTATTAGTAAATCTTAAATGGTTAAATTATCAGTTTTATTTTACTGACAGCTCTAAAGCTAAAAACAATGTCGCTTGCGCAGTGTATAATCTTCAAAGTGGATATCAAAAACAATATAAACTACCTGGTGAATCATCGATACACACCGCCAAGATGGCAGCTATACTGTTTGCACTTCAGTACACTTGGTCCAGCCTAAGAATGAACGTGCGTTATAAACAAAAGCATCTGAAATAAGTCGAAAGCGGTGGCGTCACTGTTCCACAAAGACGATGTTGCTAGTGGTTCGAACACCGTGCATATAGATTAAAGTTTACCTTAAAATATACGTATTTCATTATGTTTCATTTAAAAAAACTAATAAACACAACACAAAGGACTTTTTTATTTATAAAAAGGTTATTTGAATATAATTTACCTAAATAGATAATACAATTCACATAAATACAATTAATTTATATTTAATATTTAATCGCCTTCAGAGTCAGAGCTATCGCCAATATTTATAATTATGGGTTCAATATCTATATTGTACATGCTCTCTCCTCGTTTATACCATTTTTTTTGTTGACTGAATCAGTGTGTTCCACGCACTTGGCCCAGGCTTCAGTATTACACTTCTGCAATGCCTCATTCCACATACTTAAACCTTCTCATCACTATATCCAACTCTGCCAATATATTTATTATAGTATGACTTACAATCAGTCCAAATTAGCTCAATAGCATTAAAATCTGGACGATAAGGTGGTAACCTCAATATCAACATGACAAGGTGTCTACAGCGTGTCATGTGGAAATTGCAATTTAACCTATGTCGGGCAAACTAATCGAAGAATCTCAGCCAGATTAGAAGAACACGAGGTGGCCAATAAAAACAAACAAATAACATCTGCACTCTTACAACATCAACACAAAACTGGTCACAAAATTAATTTCAACAGCTGCAAACAAATAGCCAATGCCAACCAATGAGCGCTGTTACAATCTTCGGCGCTAACATACAAAAAGTCACGCCTTTTTCCCATAGGGGTAGGCAGAGACCACTTCTTTCCACTTTCTACGGTTCTTACACACATCTTTTGCTTCCTCTACTTTCATCAGTGCTCTCATACATGCTCGTCAGTTGTTGGTACTCTTGACACGGCCTTTTTTCAAAACAATGTTGATCTGATCGAGATCGATGTTCGCCGAGATCGACCTCTACTGGCTTGTCCATTCACACTCGCTTTATAAATTTGTTCCGTCAATCTTCCTTCATCCATCCTTTTTACGTGTCCAAACCATTTAGGCATTTCTTTATTTATCTTTGTACCCACATCTTCTTTTACACCACAGCGTTCTCTTATCTCACTATTCTTCACTTTATTCAACCGAGTTACTTCGGCTATACTTCTCAGACTACTCATCTCCACAGCATTAATCCCATTTTCATGCTTCTTCTGTCAAACCCAACATTCACTACCATACATAAGTGTAAGAACCAACACACCTCTATGCACTAGACGTGCCTTTTTGACACTTTTTGGCCATTCATAAGGCTATACAGTGCCCCATTTATTTGTTTTTTTGCCAATATCCTTCGCTCAATGTCTCTAGTAAACTTTGAACCCAAGTACACAATTTCATTTACTAGTTCCACTCTTTCTCCCTCAATCGAAACTCTACAGTCATGCTTTCTTCTCTTTCAAAAACCATTACTTTCGTTTTGCTCACATTTATTTTCATCCCTTTGATTTTCAGACCTATAAATATTACCTGATTTGACGACAGAAGTTCTTGGTCCTTAGACGACCAGCGAAGACTACGGATTAAAAATGCCAAGTGAGATCTTGGCGAAACGTCTGCAAAAATCCAATCCAATATAAATTTTCATTACAATGTTTTAGTAGTTTTGGCAAAATCGTAATAAATATGTATACATTTTTTTTCTTCGACGCTTTTTCTCTTTAATACGGACGGCGTTACGAAAATTTTTTACTAAGCAAACCCCAATTATTTTTTAGTTTCTTACCTATTCTAGGGACGGGGTCACCCTTTTTTGAAACAGCCCATATAATTATAATGGTAATTTTAATAATAATGGGATACTTTTATAAGACGTACAGAGGTAAATATTTGGTATCTATTGTTGTGTACGTTGGAGGTTATTGTTATGTTTAGTTAAATTAAAAATTATACAAGTTTTTGTGATATTACCGCAAAAAGTTAAACTACCCTTATTGACGTACAATTTTCTATGAATTTTTAATATGGACTTTAAGCCGAAAGTCCCAAAGATGTATTGTATTCAAGCAATATTGTTTAAAATCAACACAGTTCGAATAAAATTGGCTTTTGTGAATAGTAGGGTTCCTTTCGACGGTATATTACAAAGGGCTTTACTTTGATAGAAATATCGAGAAGGGTGTTTTAACAAGATAATTTCCAATATAAGGAAACCTCTACAGAAACTGGCAACACTTTAATCTACTTTAATAACATTTTAATCAGTAATTATTGGATTTATAATTAGCACATCGGTTTGCACCTTTAATATACATGAAAATCTCGTTAATACTTTGTTGCTGTAAACGTTAATCTGGATAAAGTAAGTATTTGGATGTTTAATGAAATTATTAGGGGTGATAAAATAGCAAAATATTTTCCCATAGCAGGTAATGAAAATTAAATAGTATGACGGAATCGACATTTCGGGATTTTTTATTTCAAGGAAATTTTTAGGTGTAAAGTTATTAATGTAAAAAGCTGCAAAAAATAAAAAATAAATTAAATAATGATTAAATTAAATCTAGACACGCGGTAGCGTGTCAAGCCAAGTTCAAGCTAACAGAATGGCGAGCGGTACCGAGTGTAATATTACACGAACCATTTGGAGCCACTCTTGACCTCCTCATAACTCAAAAACTATTTCACATAAACATGCCAAATGTGTCTTATATATTGGGACTTGCGAGATCACATTTGTGCTTTAAATTTTATAAACACACCCCAAACAGTTATATAGATATTAACGTCCAAAAATCGTCATTTTCATCACTGACTGACCTATAGATCAAAACTCTAACCCAGTTCCAGATGAACTAGAAACTTCAAATTTGGTATCCAGATAGGTAGTTGGGTAAATACAAAAAAATAAATCAAAAACTAGTAAATTTTTATTATTTTATTATAATTTTTCAAATTATTGATTCCATTACCTTGGGAACTAAAGGTTTAGTCTATGAGCACTGCTTGAAATAGTCTAAAGATTTATATAATTATGCACGATCGTTGAGGACCAGTGGGTCACGTCTTTTTAGTCTTCTGGTTTGTAGTGGAATTGGAAGGTCGTTTGCAAGTGTATTGGGATGGTCCTGTAATCTACTCTGATATTTGGTATGCAGTGAATTGATGGCATCTTTAATCGTTGTTACTTGTAGGTCTCTGTGTATTATGTTGTTCGGAACGTACCAAGGTGCGTTGCAGATTTGTCTGAGTACTTTTGACTGGAAGCGCTGTATTATTTGAATGTTTGAGTCACTTGAAGTTCCCCAGATTTGAGCTCCGTATGTCCAGACAGGCTTTAATACATACTTATAGATTAGCAGTTTGTTTTTTATGCTGAGATGTGAGTTGCGGTTCATAAACCAGTTAATCTTTCTGTATATTATGTTAAGTTGTAGTCTTTTTGTCCATATATGTTTTCTCCATGTTAGTCTATTGTCAAGGTAAACTCCCAAGTATTTGATGTTATCATGTACTGGTAACTCAGAGTTGTTCATACTTACGGTTGGTACAATTCCTTTACGTAGTGTGAACGTTATGTGTGTTGACTTAGAGCTGTTGAATTTGATTCGCCATTGCTACTTAAAGTCTATGTAGGTGGTGTTGCAGTAGCTGAGAAGCTAGGACAGGGACTTCGTGAGAGGCCATGATGACAGTATCATCGGCATAAGTTGCGATAGTGGTGCTGTCTGATGTTGGCATATATGCGGTGTATAGGAGGTATAGTGTTGGTCCGAGGACCTTGAGGTATACCAAAGTGGATGTGATGTTTAGTGGTGTGTGCTTCCCCTAATCCAACCTGAAATAATCTTCTGGTCAAGTATGATTAAAGGAGTAAAATTAAAAGTTAATAATATTTTTAGTATCTAAAATTACAATACAATTTAAGCATAATTTAATTTACACACTCGAACGATTCAAGACCAAGTTTCAGATATTATGTAATGCCTATGTTCAAAGGGAACAATTACTTGCTTAGCATATGCTATTACCATCCACAAATCACAAATTCACAATCTATAAGACCCTTATCCTACCAGTACTGATATACGGATCAGAAACGTGGACATCTCCAAAGCAAATGGAAATCTTTTACTTATCTTTGAACGAAAGATCCTGAAAAGAATTCTCGGCGCAGTCTGCGAAAATAGTATATGGAGAAGGAGATACAACTATAAAATTTATAACAACTATAAGCAAATAGCCAATGGTAGAGATGTTGTATCCACCATAAAGATAGGAAGATTGAGATGGGCAGAACATCTGGCGAGGACACGCAAAAACAACCCTTCAAGACGAGTCCTCATGACACAGCCTGCGGGTAGTAGATGCAGAGGTAGGCCAAAATTAAGGTGGAAGGATGGCGTAGATGAGGATACCAGAAAGATTGGTGCGACAAACTGACAGCGGTTGGCAATGGACAAAACCGACTGGCGAAAAAGGTTAAGGAAGGTCGATGCTCAGCTAGAGCTGTAGTACCATTAATGATGATGATGATGAGAAATACGTCACATTTCATAGCAGTTGTAGGAAGAAAGGATCAGCCGTTTACTAAGACGGAGGAGGCCACGTTTTGAATTTACTCTGTTTATGTTACATTGTGTTTAATTCTGCTTTATCGTCGAAATAGAAGCCTTACGTTTAGTTTTTTTGTTGTCTGTTACCTACTTGAAAACTCCTTTTGAGACTGAATTGTTCAATTGCGTTTTTCTCGAAAACTAATGAAATTATCGTGTTTAAAAAAAAGTACCAATATTACGTAGAAATATTGTCTGCATCATACTTTCTAATTAAAATTACTAAAAAGTTACGTCAAAAAAAGTTACCAGTCGATTTCATCATCAAAAATCATTCACATGGCGCCCCCTTTATCAAAATGTAAAAAAATATATAAAATAATATTCCTTGTCTAAAGTTAAGCCTCTGCCGATTTTAATAACTATTGATAAATTTACAGTAAAATTATTAGCAAAAATCGAAAACAAAATTTCAAATTAAACGCCCTGTATCTTTTTCCACAGGAATATTTTATTAAGGCATATTTTGGTATTTGGTATATATTTGGTATTTGGTATTTTGGCATTTTGGTCCAAATCACCCGCACTTAGTCTATGTCCCAATAGTAATGAATTACCCTGTACATTTAATTACAGAACTAGTTAAATTATTTTCATATTTTTTGATATGACAGTGTAACAAAAAAAATTAAAACAATTTTTGCAAAGACGGTGTAAATATCGAAAAAATCATGGATCATATTTCCAAATATTTTATCTAAATGCATTTCTAATGATGTTCCACACATGTTACATTCCCTATTTTAAATTAATGGGTTGGGAAATTGGAAGGGAGTGGATTGACAAATGACAAATATCTGTATCGTAAAAATGTGTCTCCTTCGGAACCTCAATCCCAATTTTTTAACATGTATCCATTTTATCGATGAGGTCTCATTTACGCGACAAAAAAGTTTTAATTCACATAATGCATACTAATTAATAACTTTATCATTACTTTATGACAGCATCGGTTATTACTTCATAATTTTTAAATCAAAATATTCCGAAAACGGTACACAGTATCGAGTTTTACCAAGAGTACCTTTTTGGTGTAAAATTGAATGATGTTTAAGTTTACCAGTAATTTTTTTTATAAATCTAACCCTAAAAAAGTTTTATACTACTTCGTACGAACCTTGTAACTAGCGACCTCTATGAGAGTCAGATATAAATACAAATGTATGGGTTATATCAGCTTCTAAAACACTACAAAGACCAATCTTCATCAATAATCCTTCTTTTACAGGGCTGCTACGGAATGGAACAAGATTCCAAAATCAGTTTTTCCAGAGAACTATGACCTGCAACTATTCAAAAAGCGGGTCCACAATCATTTGCTTTCTATAATCCCTTCCCCTTCTAATAGTCGCAGTGCAGGCCGTCCGCGGCCCACACGATAGGTCTACCCTTTTTGCGACTATTTTCATTAAAAAATATAAATAATTCGTATACATTTTCATTAGGTTTTTAGTAGTTTCGGCAAAATCGTAATAAATGTGTATACATTTTTTTTCGACGCCTTTATCTTAAATATTTTTTACCAAGCAAACCCCAATTATTTTTCAGTTTTCTACCTATCCTAGAGACGGGGTCACCTTTTTTTAAACAATTTGTATAGATATGGTCGTAGGATACTTTCATGAAAGACGTCTGATTCATAATATTGTAAGCTGCCTTTAGATTTCTTTACTTATATAAGTTTTATACTTTTTGGATTAAAATAAATTAATTATTTTATTTTTTTTAATTTATATATATATATATATATAGTTTTTCTTGTTTTTCTTGTTCATGTAGTTGTATATTTTCGGGAACTTTATCTGTTAAAGAAACAGTGTAAATTTTATTCGAGAAAAAAGGACGTCAGGCTAACCTATCTTTCATTGGGGAAGTTTTTCGCGAGTGGTTTGTAAAAATATATCCAGGCAATTTTTCGCGAATAAAAGTTGACCACAATATATGTTTTAGCATGCTGAAATTAACTACGGACAGATTTTGCAAAATACCAGCCACAAAGGGTATTTCGGGGGCGATAAATATTAAAAAAATTCTAAATGAATAGAAACTGGTGCATGGAGTCCCTACGCACAGATGAAGTAACACTTCACACTATGAATCAAGCAATATTTCTTGCAAAAACTGCGTCAATGGTACTTCCCCCTTATGTTGTGCTTTTTATATACGTTAATATTCCTTCCTCCTTTTTTCTGTTCATGTAGTTGTATATTTTCGGGAACTTTATCTGTCAAAGAGACTGTAAATTTTATTTGAGAAAAAATGTATACATTTTTAAAGGACGTCGAGTTAACCTATCTTTCATTGAGGGAGTTTTTCGCGAGTAATTTGTTAAAATTTATATAGACAATTTTTCGCGAATAAAATAAAATTTATTGTGTCAAAGGACGTCCAGCTAACCTAGGTTGTAGGTTGTAGGGGGGAGTCGTAAAGGCAGCCCCTCAAGCACCTCGACTTATCATTTTTGTTGTGCATAACCCTTAAGCTATTCGAGGCATGGGATTCCAGCTAACCTGTCTTTCATTAATAGTTTTGGGGTCGCTGAGTTTTATAGTGACATCCCCAATTTGGTTAAAACTTCTACGAAAACGGTAGGAAGGATAAAAATATTAAAACTATTAAAAACATCGATATTTATCGAATTCATAGTCTTCGGGACGCAGAGTTTAATAGTGACATTCTCAAACCAGGCCAGCCTACGAAAAAGATAAGAAGAAGTTGATTTATAAAAACTATAAAAATACAGATATAATTGTTAAATTCATAGTTTTCGGGTTTCTGAGTTTGATAGTGATATTCCCAAAGATGAAAGGGTGTTAAAATATAAAAACTATTAAAAATTTCCGATTATATTGTCAAGTTCATAATTTTTCGGGTCGCTGAGTTTAATAGTAACATTTTCAATTTTGTAGCACCTATACGAAAGGGGTTAAAAGCGATAAAATATAAAAACGATGTAAAACGGCTAATATTAGTGTCGATTTAATAGTTTTTGAGGTTGCTGACCTTGATAGTAACTTTCCCAATTATGTAAGCATCAATACAAAAGGGGTGGAAAGGGAATGAAATATAAAAACTTTTAAAAAACCTATTTAGTGTCGAATTCATAGTTTTCGGGGTCGCTGAGTATGATAGTGATATTCCCAAAGCAGGCAAGCTAACGTTCGGACAGGAAAATGGCTGCCGGGTTCAGCTTGTTTTAAATAAAAGACAGGAATGCTAAATTAATCTTACTAGAATTTATAATAATCAAGAAAGAAGTAGTGTAGCACTTTAGTTTTTACATTGCTTTATTTATTATGTTGGTGTGGTGACTTTGTTTTACTACTAAAGTGACCTTTGTTAAAGTTAAATTGTTGATGAGGAAGTAAAGTTTGCATGGGTCTTTTTCCAAGACAAAAAATCCTTTTTTAAGTTTTATAAGGTGTTAGGGAACTGGCAAGTAATAAGTTATTTAAAAAAGTCCAATTTTTTAGATGCTGCTTTGTATCATGCCGTAGTATTCTATATAATTTGGTGTTGTTGACCAAGCTAAAAATAAAATATTCATTATTTAAAAAACTCATTAAATTCCCTTTTAAAAATCAAGCCGTACAGATTAAAAGCCTGTGGTCACTTCAAGAACTTAAAAACCTTCCCCATTTTCCGCATACCTTCATCGTCACAGCCAAATTCAAAAGCTTAACAGAAACAAAGTCTATCTCTCGCCCCGATCGCAAAGACATTTTTAATTTATTCAGAGCCAGGCCAAATTCCCCCGTCCCACTCCACTTTGTTCCCTATCGACCCCCCAGCCCCCAATGGCGATATACCGCATCGCCAATGATTCATTGATGACTTAATTTGGGCGTCGTCATGGCGACGTTTTGCGTCTTCATCCCGATCAAGGATCGACGGCTGACGTCGTCTTTTTCTGGTCTAACGGGACGTCGTTCAAATGAATATTCACAAGTTATTAAACCGAAACACGCTCTTATACTTTATAGACAAAAGTATAGGTCGAGGGCTAAACAATGCTTTGGCATTGTGACACCATATTAAACAGATACTAAAAACTATCATAAGTATCTCTACACCGAAAAACTGTGGAGTTGAGTTTTTCAACTACACATAATACACAACTACATTTGTTATTAAAATTTATTAAAGAAATGGATGATGATAAAAGCTTTTTCTTACGTTTACCATTTGAATGATTTTTATTTAATATAGTATTCAGTTTTCTAATTTATTATTTTTGTTAAATTTTTGTTTCGTATAAATTATTAAATATAGTAAAAATTAAACTACATATGTAAGTAATGGTATTTTCAAGCACCATTGGGACGTATTATGATATTGCATAATTGTCAACGCAATATAATTTTTTTTAGAAAATCAAAATTTGTCTATTAAACGATCTTATGTAAATTCAATCAACGAGCTATACGAGGTTTAGCTATTAAATAACGAGATTTCTTTTAATGCGTTAAAAACCAAAGCCGGGGTTTCCCAGTGTTCCATCCTGTCCCCCACTCTATTTCTTTTACACATCAACGACCTTTTAAAAACCACCTTGAACCCCATTTACAGTTTCGCAGACAACAGCACATTTGTCTCAACTTTCACATCCTCTCGATGAATGATAGAAATAGACTTAGACAGGAAGAGGTTGATTCCATCAAGAGAGATCTTGAAGCAATCGTCGAGTAGGAAACCAACAATCTTGTTCAGTTCAACGCCCAGAAAACACATACATACATACATAAAGTCACGCCTTTTTCCCATGGGGGTAAGCAGAGACCACTTCCTTTCACTTGCTACGGTTCTTACACACATCTTTTTCTTTCTCTACTTTCATCAGTGCTCTCATACATGCTCGTCGATTGTTGGTACTCTTGACCTGGCCTTTCTTCAAAACAATGTTGATCTGATCGAGATATGTTCTCCGAGGTCGACCTCTACCGACTTGTCCATTTACACTCGCCTTATAAATTTGTTTCGTCAATCTTCCTTCATTCATACTTTCTACGTGTCAAACCATTCAAGCATTCCTTTATCTATCTTTGTAACCACATCTTTTACACCACAGCGTTCTCTTATCTCACTATTCTTTACTATTTTCAACCGAGTCACTCCGGCTATACTTCTCAGATTACTCATCTCCGCAACATTAATCCTATTTTCATGCTTCTTTTGCAAAACCCAATATTCACTACCATACATAAGTGTGGGAACCAACACACCTCTATGCACCGCCACAAAACACAAAGCGCCACGTTTTCCAAGAAAGTAATTTCCTCAAATCATTCCATCACAATATCCGAAAATATCCTTAAATCAAGTTCCTGCATCTCGATTTTGGGAGTCAAGGTGTCTAATAATATGTGTTGGCATGACCATGTTGCTTACATCGCAAAGTCAGCAAGCCAGAGGCTGGGTTTTCTGTGGAAAGCTAGAAAGTTTTTTACTTCTGATCAACTGTTGACGACGTACAAGGCTCAAATCCGACCTTTACTGGAGTATTGCTCGCACACTTGGGGTTCAGCACTAAGGCATTCTCTTCGTCTTCTAAATACCATTCAGAAAAGTGCCATTCGGTTGATAAACAGCTCAACTTTTACAGATACCCTTCACCCACTAGGACATAGAAGAAGAGTTGCAGACCAGACATTACTCTACAGATATTTCCATGGCAGATGCTCCAGAGAAATAAAAACTCTTATACCACAACTGGCCACATTCGGCCGTAGAACTCGGCACGCTGATCAGTCTCACCCATTTGCTCTCAAGATTGACACTACAAGGACCAATCTCCATCAAGAATCCTTTTTTTACAGGGCTGCTACGGAATGAAACAAGCTTCCAAAATTTTTTGAGTGAACTATGACCTGCAACCTTTTAAAAAATGGGTTTACAATCATTTCCTTTCTTTAATCCCTCCCCCCTCTAATAGTCGCAGTGCGAGCCGTCCGCGGCCCACAAGAAAGGTCTACTATTGCGACTATTTTCAGTAATATTTTTTAACATCAAGATAGTATAGGCTGCAACTATTTTTATTAATTAATTCATGAAAGAATACCCATTCCCTTTTTATTAAAAAAAAGAAATCGACACAAAACTAATTAAATAAAAAAAGTAATCAAGCTGTGCTCTTAATAAGCACCCTGACTAAATTTAACTTGCATAACCGAATATTGTTTTTTCAGAAAAGTCTGCGTATCATGTTTTTATTACTTGAAATAAGGAACTTTGGTAAAAACGGCGTGAAATGAGCGTTGACTGCTTTACATTTAAAATCAATCCTAGATTTTTTCCGGTTTGGTGCTATAAATAAAGGTACTAGCCGTTTACTTACTTGTTCTTCACCGATAACCTTGAAAAGTGCCTTACCGATTAATAAAGGCCTAAGTTTATTCGGAGGGTAAAGTGGGAGGTATAAATCACAACCGATGAAGGAGGGGTCAAATAAGAGATGTAAATTTATATTGTCATCATAAGACTGTAAAATATAGTTTATAGTATGGTCTATAATAAAGTCTATAAAACACTATAGTAGTATCCCACAATTGTAAGGAGGGACTTATATTGTAGAGCGATTTTATAGGCCAATCAAATTAGACGTTTACCCTATACCAAAAGTTGTTTTTAATAGTTTAATAGTTGTTGAGTTTTCGAATACCGAGAAAAAGAGAAAGATTCAGTATTAGTTAATAAAAAAATAAGTGGGTTTTAACAAACACTGTTTAATATTTTACTTACTAATTTACACAAACCTTTTTCTTTTATTTACTCTCAAAAGACTATACGTTCAGATAGTTTTATAAAAATTAAGAAAATCACTAGCTTTATATATTTTTTGAATAACTAATTTATTTATTTTTTACTTCCCGAACAGGTCTCATTTTGTTAAAATATTTTTGTTAATTTGATTGGTTTATTTTTAAACTATTCAAATTTCTTTTAAGCAATTAAGGGTTTGATGCAAAATGAAACGTTGTTAGCGTGTATGATTCAACTTGAAGCTATCTGCATGGTTGTACTTATATCTTTCTCTAACAGTAGATAATAGACAAGATCAACAATGACGTCGCAAATTAAAGCTACGGTATTGGCAACAGCGCCATTAAACAGGTAGTTTTTGTCTTGGAATTTATCGCCAAGGAGTGCAGTACTTATCATCAAGACTCATAGTTTTAAAGTTTGTAATAAACATTTTCTCTATTAATTCGTTGATCTTCGATATAATAAGAAGTGTGAATTGCAGTAATTTAGCTTCGATTAAACTTGGTGACAAATGATAAATATGAGTGAGAATAGTAATAGTAAACCGCATATCAAAAGGCAACCTCACAATTTAACCTCCGAAAAAAAAACCATGATCAGAATTATACAGTCTTGAAATTTTTTATGCATAGACAAAAGAGCCGACACGTCAGTTGGGGGTACAAAATAAACAAAGTTTTTTTAAAATAGAAAAATTTGTCGAAAAGCCCCACTTAAAAAATAAAAAATAAAAATTTGTAGAAAAATACCTGTGTAATGTACTGGTATACGGGGTAATACAAAAAACACGTTGGATTTTCACGAGAATGATCCCTACAAGGTGATAAAAAACAAGATTTTATGTAAAATCGGAGACCATATAGTGGGACTGAAAATACATTAACATATTTTACGAAAATGATGGTACTTATAAGACAATAAAGGGCACATTTCTTGAGAAATTTTAAATAGTTATAATAATAAATTGTATCTTCAACGTAGTTCAATAGCGCGTTCTTCTTGGATATACTAAAACATCAGATAGGTAAATGTTATATTTTAAATACAGAAGTTTTTGAGTTTCATAGGGGGTGTTAAATTAAAATTTCACGATATCGGCTCGTGATGGCTTATATTTTTTTTTATGTTCTGGTTCCCACGAAAAGGGATATCCTGTAATGCTTAGAAAACATCGTAAGAACCAAATGAAAAAAAGGAAGGAATTGGTGTTCCTTTTAAATTTCTGGAGGTTGTATGCCTCAGGGAACACCTCCTTAGGCAATGTGTTCCAAAGCCTCGCTGTTCGTTGGATGAACGAGTCTTTGAAAAGAGATGTTCTGCAGGTCTACTAAGTAACCACGAAACGGTGTGAAGTCTTAACTTGACAGGTTAATCTCGAAGAAACAGCTAAAAGAGGAACGATTGTTGATATTTCAGAAGAGCATCGCCCAAATATCTATAAAATAGAGACAAATCGGTAACTTTTCTACGGTGTTCCAGAGAGGTGAGCAAGTTTATACCGAGGCATCACCGGCTAGACGAATTGCCCTTTTTTGGACGGAATACGATAGTTTCAGGATATGTTTAGGTGCTGAACTCCAAATATGGAAACAGTATTCCAGGACAGGTCGAATATGTGCCTTATAGATCATAAGCAGCTGACTGGAAGTAAAATAGCTCTTGGCACGAAACAGAAAGTCAAGTTTTTGGGATGCGCCTTTGGCAATGGACCGCACGTGATTTTCCCAAGAAAGGTTATTGCTGATAGTAATACCAAGCATCAAGATGGATGACTTCAATGGTATGGTTACTCCTGACAATATTATGTTGGGCACAGTAAGATCGGCTTTTCTAGAGAAAAGACATGCTTGTGTTTTATTTGCATTGAATTCTAACAAGTTATTGGATCCCCATTCGAGAATACCTTTTTCAAATAATGTTTAATCACAAGAAGATCACTTGTACACAAGACAAGAAAGATACCAGAGATGTATGATTAATCTCGTTATTGTTAATAAAACGGCATGGAAACATATCACTTCCTGGTAATGAGCCGAATAAGGGGTCTCTTTAAGTGGTGGCGGCATCGTGTGCAGGTACCAATTATTTTACTAGAGCGTATTAAAGTTACTAATTTGCAAGCAGAAGGTGTAAAAGAGGATTCGTAAATAAATTAATCAAAAAATTTGACAGTTTAGCTGAAGCATGGGAGGTTGAAGAATTTTGGAGGCTATTCAAGGTAGGAATCGTGGAAGTTGCTATTAAAGTGTGTGGTGTAAGTAAAAGAAGTAAAGGTTTTTAGTCAAAGAAAATGTACGTAAAAGTTTAAAAAGCAATGTTAGAAAAAAAAGAAAGACATGCTTTAATTGGCTGGCTGCAAAAGCCAATCAAAAAACGCAAAAGGCAACAATTGAGGATGTCAACAAAACAAGGAATGAGTATAAAGGACTAAAAGCTGTGGCAAAAGAGGTTTTGGCAAAAAAAAAAGAATAGTACAAATGAATTTGATAGAAGGTAGGTAATCTGACGATTTTCAGAACGACAATAATTTTTTCTGGATGTCCATAAAAATAGCCAGAAGTAAAAATACAACCTCACCTCGCACCAAAAAAAAATCAGAACCCAATATAATAAATGGTAAAAGAAGAGGAATGCGTTTGAAAGAGATGGGAAGTATATTTTAAAAGTTTATTCGAGAAAGAGGAGACACAAAAGCAGGCCTCATTCGGAGACATAAGTAAAAGTTGCAATAAAAGTAAAATTGGGTTTCCAAATCATTTAAGCATTCCTTTATTTATTTTTATTACCACATCTTCTTTAACACGACTTTTATATCACCATTCCTCACTTTATCCAAAGTCATTGGGGCCATATTTCTCAGACTACTAATGATTCTATTTTCATGCTTTTTCTGCCAGACCCAAAATTCACTACCATACTGATAAGTGAAAGGACCAGCACTTCTCTATGCACAGCCAGTCGTCCTTTTTTTGACACGTTCTGGCTGCTCATTAAGATATGCAGGGTGCCATTCATTTTTTTTCTGCCAACACCCTTTACTCAATATAACAGTCACACTATCGTAGACCCAAGTATACAAACTCTTTCACTCTTTCTTCTTTAATCAGCACCTCGCAAGTTGGTAAGATATCTTCTTTTTTAAAAGCCATTTTTTTTTGTCTTTGTTAACACTGACTTTCATCCCTTTAATTTTTGGGGCATCATGCATAATATTAACCATCGCTTGCAACTCCTTCTCAGATGATGCTAATATGATCTATCGGCGTATAGGAGGCATTTGACGATCAAATAATTTATTTTTAATTCATATGCACTTTTTTTTAAATCTTTTTAAAAATCGACTATGATTAAGTTAAATAGCCATGGCAAAACCACAAATCGCTGTATAACAACTTTTTTGATGTCATACCAGTCCGTGTAAGCTCCGTTTATCCTTAAATGGCTTCCATAATTCTTCAACCTTACATGCTTTATATAAACTATCGAATTTCTCGATCAATTTAATTACAAACTTTTCTTTTACACCTTCTTCTTGCAAATTCTTAACTTTTATGCGCTCTAGTACACTTATTGGTTCCTGCACACGATGCCGCCATCGCTTAAAGAGGCCTCTTATTCGGCTCATTACCAGAAAGGGGTCTGTGCCAAAGCCGGCATCGCGGTGTGAGTATTTATTACCTTTGTTCTAAATCTTTTATCAGCAATACTTTCATGTTTGAAATTGAAAGCTAAGTATTGTTTATACGTTGTTCGGAATATTAATCTCAATTTAGACTTTGTTTTGACAAACATTTTAAAAGTTATTTTAGATAGGTATAATATCTTAAAAGTGGTTGGCTTTAGGTTTAGGAAATACCAATACCAAAAGAATTAGCTCAAAAAAATACAGCGGAAAATGTAATAAAATATAGGGTGTTCAATTTAAAGTTAGCAACTTATAAATTATTTAAATTGCGTATGTTAGCGGCTATGTTTAAAACACCCTGTAAAAAATATCAATGAGTTGGACATATGGAGTTGACGGGCAAGCGCTTGTTGTTTATTGGTTACAATTTCACGTCACTAGCTTTGTTATTGATGGAGATATCGTGTTATTTAATGTGGACTGGTCTTTTTCAAAATTTTAAAAAAAATCGAAATATCTCGAAAATACTTTATTTTGGTATAGGACATTGTGGACAAATTTTATCTAAAATTTCATGTAGAATTCAAAAAAAAATAAAAAATAACAAAGTTGACGTCTACTTCCGGTATAACCGGAAGTGCTACATTCAGGACAACATTATATTTGAACTTAGCGATTTCAGATTTTTAACATAACTGTATGTGCCATTACTTTTAATCATTATTAGCTATGACGCACGGGTAAAGATTCAATAATTGAACTGTAGGTACAAATTTTAAAAAGCCAAAAGGTAATAAATTTTTTTCTATAACTTAAAAGAAGTGAAATTTAATAAAAATAAAGATTTTTAGATAAATATAAATTCAATATACAAAAATTGTAAACAAACTAATCTATATTTTGAGGTGCACAAAGGAGAACACTTTTCTTTTATTATTTTGAAAAGCCTTTACTTTGTCTATTTTCTATTCATTATTGTCCACGTGCACATTTCGAGTCACACCTGGTGTGGTAATAATTTAAAGGTGCAAGCAAGAACGGTAAACCCGTTTTAATATTCAATACCGAAAATGATGAAATCTTTAAAACTTAGTTTTAAAAAAACATTTTTAATAAATATCACAAAAGCAATTTACACATTAGCACTAAAATTCATATGAAATAGTAGATTGTTTGACGGTACTGCAAGGCCCTAGTAGGTAAAAAAAAATTTTCATTTATTTCTAAGAATAATTAAGAATAAAAGGTTAAAAGGTGTGGCAAAAGAGGTTGTGGCAAGAAAGAAGGAGAGTGATAAAGATAAATTTGATAGAAGGTTATCTGACAATTTCCAGAACAATATTAAACTCTTCTGGAAGTCCAGAGGTAAAAATATTAATACATATTGATGAGGGCAGAGGAGCTGGCTCCTATTGTGCCCAAAAAAAATACATTCCAAAAGAAATACCTACTAGTAGTAAACAAACAAATAAGAAAAAAATATATAGAAATTACGATTAGATATATAGAAATTATAATTAGATATATAGAAATTACTACGTCGCAACTAGAAAAAATCAGAAACTAAGATGGTAGTATGGTGAAAGAAGAGTAATGCGTTTTAAAGAGATGAAATGAATATTTCAAAAGTTTATTTGAGAAAAAGGATACACAAGCACATGCTTCATTTGGAGACATAAGTAAAAGTTGCAATGAAAGTGAAATTAGTACGACAGAAATTGTGAAAGCGTTGAACAGTATGAAATTGGGTAAAGCTACTGGGTACGACAGGATAACAGTTGAAATGCTGAAGGCTGGACAAAGCGTGGTAACTAGTCTACTGTACCGCCTTTTTAACCTTTGTTGGAGGAGTGATAGCGTATCAGACGACTGGTGCAAGGCCGTTATAGTGCCGCTTTACAAGGGAAAAGGTTCGCAGCAGGACTGTAAGAACTACTCAGCATAGTCGGCAAACTGTGGGATGTGCAAGCGGGATTTAAAAGAGGAAGATGTATGGATCAGGTCTTTTCATTACGGGATATATTCGATAAATTCTTGGCTAGAAGTCGGAAGATCTATTGCGCTTTTATAGCCTTGAAAAAGGACTATGACAAAGTGGTGAGGATTGAATTGTGGTCGACATTGTCTATATATAAAGTGAGCGTGTGTGGCTTCACAATAGCTGTTTAACTTAAACATGGACGATTGTTTAGGAGATTTAAAAGAGAGTGCGTATGGATTAAAAATGAATAATTTGATCGTCAAATGCCTTCTCTATGCCGATAATCAAGTCATATTAGCGTCATCTAAAGAGGTGTTGCAGGCAATGTTTAATGTTATGCACGATGCTTTAAAAATTAAAGGGATAAAAATAAATGTAAGCAAAATGAAAGAGATGGTTTTTGAAAGAGGAGAAAGCATGACAAACTGTGAAGTTTCGATTGAGAGAGAAAGAGTGGAACAAGTAAATGAATTTGTGTACTTGGGTTCAAAGTTTACGAAAGATGGTAAGTATGACAGTGATATTGAGCGAAGGGTGTTGGCAGAAAAACAAATGAATGGGACACTGCGTAGATCTATAAACAGCCAAAAAGAGTCAAAAAAGGCACGTCTGACTGTGCATAAATTTGTGTTGGTTCCTACACTTACGTATGGTAGTGAATGTTGGGGCGGCAGAAAAAGCATAAAAATAGGATTAATGCTGCGGAGATGAGTAGTCTGAGAAATATAGCCGGAATGACTCGGTTGGAAAAAGTATATAGTTAGATAAGAAAACGCTGCGGTGTAAAAGAAGATGTGGTTACAAAGATAGATAAAGGAATGATTAGATGGTTTGGACACGTAAAAAGGATGGATGAAGGAAGATTGACGAAACAAATTTAGAAGTCGAGTGTGAATGGACGGAAGTCGGTAGAGGTCGACTGCTCGTCGAACATCGATCTCGATCAGATCAACATTGTTTTGAAGAAAGGCCAGCTGTCAAGAGTACCAATAACCGACAAGCATATTTGAGAGCACTAATGAAAGTATAGGAAGCAAAAGATGTTTGTTTGAATCGTGGTAAGTGAAAGGAAGTGGTATCTGCCTACCCCCACAGGAAAAAGGCCTGACTACATGTATGTATGTAAGCAAAATTAATTTAAGCTAAAACAATAAATGGAACATATTTTTAGTTAAATATTTAAAATTTCAAACATTCGATATGCAAGTAACTTCGTTATTAGAAAAAATTAAAAGGCGTGTAAAATGTCTTAACAAAAAAAAAAGATAAATTTTTTCTTTTTTCCACAATTATCTGTTATTCATTGTATCGGTTACACGGTTGGGAGCTCCTTTCTTAAAGCCGTTGACGATTAATTTCATTAGCGCCCTTTTTTCCGAAACCGAATCGAAAAATTACAGTGATTAATTATATCGTTAATTTCAATTTTTTTTGGGGCTTTTGGTCGACTGACAGGGACAAATACAAATGCAATAAAAAATTATAATTTTCGAAGAATTTCTTCTTTTAAAAGTGCAGTAACAAATATACATTTCACCGCATTAACGCATATAGTTTTAAAAATAAAAAAGTATTCAACCAGGTATTTTAAAAGTACGCCAATGTTTAATAAATGTTCATTAATGTTATCTCATTAAGTTTTGAAAGAATATCTTTGTATGGCTTCTATTTTTTTTCTTCCTTCTGCAGTTTTTGCAAAATCTTGAAACAAGATATTTTGAAAGGAATCTGTAGACATTCTAGAGCTGGTTATTTTAATTTGTATACTTATATAGTAAGATTAGTGATATTGTTAAGAGCTTTTTTTACAAAATAAATAACCGGGAATTTTTTACAACAGTGTTTTGTAACCTTTATCATGACACAGCCCCTTTAGTATGAAAAAATATTTCATGACCCCTCCCCACCGTTGCTTTTTTTCATGTTTTTTATTTTGTGACAAATATTCATACATACTTACATAAAGTCACGCCTTTTTCCCGTAGGAGTAGGAAGAGACCACTTCCTTCCACTTCCACTACGGTTCTTTCACACATTTTTTGTTTCCTCTACATTCATTAGTGTTTTTATGCATGCTCGTCGGTTGTTGATACTCTTGACAGCTGGCCTTTCTTCAAAACAATGTTGATCTGATCGAGATATGCTCTCCAAGGTCGACCTCTACCGACTTCCGTCCATTCATATTCGCCTTATAAATTTGTTTCGTCAATCTTCCTTCATCCATCCTTTCTACGTGTCCAAATCATCTAAGCATTCCTTTATCTATCTTTGTAACCACATCTTCTTTTACACCACTATTCTTTACTTTATCCAATCAAGTCACTCCGGCTATACTTCTCAGACTACTCATCTTCGCAGCAATAATCCTATTTTTATGCTTCTTTTGTCAAACCCAACATTCACTACCATACATACAAGTGTAGGAACCAACACACCTCTATGCACCACGAGACGTGCCTTTTTTGACACTTTCTGGCTATTCATAAAGCTATACAGTGCCCCATTAATTTGTTTTCCTGCCAAAACCCTTCGCTTAATGTCACTGTCATACTTTCTATCTCTCGTAAACTTTGAACCCAAGTACACAAATTCATTTACTTGTTTCACTCTTTCTTCCTTTCTCCACAGTTCGTTATACTTTCCTCTCTTTCAAAAACCATTGCTTTCGTTTTGCTTACATTTTCTTACAAATATTCAATCCAGCATATTTATTAATTTTTTTTAATTCTGGTTCGAATAAATACATAATTAAGTACGTAAAACACATTTTTTTACATCGAATGCGTCGCCAATAAATAACGCAAATTACGCGCATACGTACAACAACGGCCGCAGGCCAAGTCAGGTCATTTGTGACCCGGATTTCCTTTTGAAATTGGCTTTTCTTTCTGACTTTTTTAAAAATATCTTGAATAAAAGTCTTCAACGGTGGGATGAAAATGGCATCACTGCTATAGATATGGCTTTACAAAAAAAATTGACTTGAAGTCATCGTCTCTAAATCAAAACCCCTTCGATTCATTATCTCACAGTCTTTTATTGAAAAAGTTGGATGTGAGATAAACATTATGAAATTTATACCTGGTATGAAAATGGCTATAAAAAAATTAAAAGAATAACTGTGTCATTACTTCTCAATGCAAGAAATATCGAAAAATACTGGGCAAAGGTGGATCTTAATTCGGTTTGTAAATGCAATTATAAATGAGACACATTTGGCAACCAAGCACATCTCGAAACATCAAGAAATTTATACCTGGTATGAAAATGGTGTTAAAAAAGTTAAAAGAAGTACTTTGTCATTACTTTTTAATGCAAGAGATATCGAAGAATACTGGGCAAAGGTGGATCTTAATTCCGTTTTTAAATGCAGCTATAAATGAGACACATTTGGCAACCAAGCTCAAAGAAAATCAGCTGGTTTTATCTGCCGGTGGGATGCTGCAATTGAAATTTAAGTCTGTCAATTTGGATAACTTTTGGTTAAAAAAAATTAGAATACACAGAATTAACAATGGAGGCTTTAAAGTGGATGATTCCATTTGCCATCTCATACTTGTGCGAGTTGACGTTTTCATCAATGGCCCAAATAAAAAGTAAGGAAAGGAATCTGCGGGCCAGCGCCAACGACAAGGAGTAGATTGGACGTGGTAAGCTGTAGAATGCTCTGAGGTGTGGGCAGCTTCACCGCCGGAACCTCTGTTGCCTAAACTCACTTGCTCTTCGACGACGTCGTTCACTGCGTAGATGTTTGGATCCTTCGATAACTCAGTAAAACTGGATCGATCTGCTTTTTACTACTTTAGGCCGAAGGGTTTACTGCCTTTTATGGCCGTGAATTTTGTTATCGCAGTAAATAAAACAACACATTTGTCATTGAGAATATATTGTATAACTTTAATACATGGATCTTACAGTTTAAAGCCTCCTGTATCTTCGAAAAAATTTCACTGGTTGTTAGCTTGAATATCATGTATTTTATTTGATTATAATGATGTGCATTTTATCACGTAGTGTTTGAAAGCCGTGCTCTTAGCGGCGGGCGTGTGTATTATTAGACGGTCGGAATGGGTAAGAGGGCGAGAAGCCGGAAACTGTTACGAATGTGGCTTCTTCAGCGTTTTTGATTGGTCACTGTATGGTCACGTGACAGTACAGCCGGTTGCTAAAAATTACGCGCAACAATTTTGGAATGTTCTCGAATAATAACTGCATGTGTTCTTAAGCTGATTTCTAAATTGCACGGGACCCTTTGTTTATATCCGAATGCTGATTTCCACGTAATGAATGCGTGACTTTTAGTAGATTTTTGTCGGCGTCAGAGCAGTACTGAGTAGTTTTAAAAATCAAGGAATTTCTCAAAGCGGAGTTGTACAGTTGAAAGTACTGATTTCCAACAGAATCGCTTAAATTTGGAAAACGATTTAATTCTCAATCTAGCAAAAACGGATCCTCGATGGGAAAAATTGGTTAATGAAAAACAAGCACAACCTTCGCGATTGGAATTTTTTATTTTTTATTTATGTAAGCTTCGCGACCCCCCTTCAAAGGCTTTGCTGTTGAAAACCACTGTTACAAAAAATCTTTTAATGGAAGAGTGTGCTGCTGTTATAGCTTTCCTAGGATAAGGGTTTACCCAAGTTCAAGTGGCACAACGCATGGGAGTAACACTATCAACAATTTCCAGAGCATTGAAAAGATTCAGAGAAACAGGCATAAACCAAAGAAGACCCGGACAAGGTCGACCAAGAGTTACCATAGATCGTCAAGATTGCGTCTCGAAGCTCTAAGAGGTTCCTTACGAGTGCTCCCAACAGGAATTTTCTCGTCGCTACCAGTTTTCAATTAGTTGGAATTAAGTACGAAGAAGATTGGTAAAATACAATTTGAAACCTTGTTAAGCTGCTACTGGTCCGCTACTCACCGTAGATCATCGTAGAGGGAGGCTCCAGTTTGGCCGAGAACACATAAATTGGGAAGTTCATCATTGGGCTTTTGTATTGTTTTCAGATAAGACCTGATTTTGCCTATTTACGTATGATCGTCGTATGAGAGTGTATAGACGTCCCCGTAGTCTGGTCAACAAATGCCTTTTACCTAAATGGCACTTGTTGACCGGATTAAGAAGAGCAAGGCCTTCAAGAAATTCAGACATGAACCTCATTGAGCATTTATGAGACAGCATAGGACGACGTATCAGAGCTTTACAACCACCTTCAGCAAACTTACATGAGCTGTCTTTGCGACTAGTAGAGACGTGGGATCAAATTGAGCTGACGAGATTAGAAACCTGATTTTAAGTATAAGAACACGATGTCGGGCAGTGATTAGGGCTAGAGGAGGCAATTCAGGATATTGATATTGCTACCAGTTATTAAAATTCTTTTTTTGTATTTAAATGAATGAATGAATATTTTGCAAAATTGTTGACCATTAACAAAAATTATTAGATGACTTTGCAAAATATGCGTTAATGTTGCGGTTAAGTGTATTTCTTTAAAATATTTAATTTCTATTGCAAAATTTTAAGTTCGTATTTATTAACATACCAAATTAATTTGTGACAAAACTTAAACAGGGTGTTTTAAAAAAAGGTGACTCCGTCTTTAGGATAGGTTGAAAACTGAAAAATAATTGGGGTTTGCTTTGTAAAAAATTTTTGTAACGCCATCCGTATTCAAGATAAAGGGCGTTGAAAGAAAAAAATGTATACACATTTACTACGATTTTGCCGAAACTACTGGAAACATCGTAATAAAATTTTGTAGGAATATGTTTTAGAAGCTGATACATCTCATGAATTTGTTTTTATATCTGACTTTCATAGAGGACGCTAGTTACACGGTTCGTACCAAGTAGTATTAAACATAACTCTTTTAAGATTAGATTTATTTATCAAAATTTCAAATGAACTTAAACATCATTTAATTTTACACCAAAAATGTGCTCTTGGTAAAACTCGATACTGTGTACCGTTCTCGAAATATTTTGATGTGAAAATTATGAATTAAAACCAAATTTTTTTCTTCAACGCCCTTTATCTTGAATACGGATGGCGTTACAAAAATTTTTTACAAAGCAAACCCCAATAATTTTTTTAGTTTTCTACCTATCCTAGAGACGGGGTCACCTTTTTTGAAACACCCTGTATAAAAAATTATAAATTGGATTTTGTTTTATGTGAAAGTCATAACAAAAATGGTCCCTCTATACATCAATAACTGTATTAGCGCCGAAGTTCTAAGCTTTTTAAAAACAAGTAAATTAGTTTATCACTGTCAACACGGTTTTTGCCATTAACATTCATTTAAAGATCCTCTTACATAATTTAAAACACCATTGAAATGTATCAATTTAGCTCTACAGAGAATATTTTTTGAAAATTCCCTTTAAATATACGTACTAAAAGAATATTAAAAAATGTTTAGCATAAGGGACGAGGTGGTGTGAAAGCAGTGGTATATAAATAATGAAATGTTTAGGTGGTTTGGACAGGTAGAGAGAAAGGATGAAAGAAGATTAACGAAACAGATTTGTAAGGCAAGTGTGAATAGGCAAGTCGGTAGAAGTCGACCTCGGCAAACGTAACTCGAAAGGCCAGGTCAAGCGTACCAACAATCAACGAGCATGTATGAAAGCACTGATGAAAGTAGAAAAAGCGAAGACGTGTGTAAGAACCATAGCAAATGGAAAAAAGTGGTCTCATCATTTTCTCTCTTTTCAGAGAGATCGTGATTATGTTTTACTCTTTTGCTGTTGCTTTTCGTACAATATCCCGCCATCTTTTCTTGGTCCCGGATTCCTTTGTTGCTTGTATTATCGTGCTGTTGGTTGTTGCCTTGATAGTGTCGGTTCACCTCATCGGCGATCTTCCTCTTGGACCTTTTCCTTCCATTATCAGCAGTTTTTTTAGGTTGTTATCATCTCTTCTATTGATGTGGCCAAAAAATATTGGAATTCTGATAAAGACAATCTGTGACAATCGCTGAGGTTTATTTATTTCTTTATTAATAGATATGTTAGTTCTGAGAGCTGTTCATGGGTCACGTAGTATTCGCCTCCATCACCACATCTCACATGCATCAATTTTTCGTCTATCCTGTTTTTTAATTGTCCATTATTCGGAACCATATAGTAGTACTGGGAATACAGTGTTTTTATTATTTGCTTTTTAGTCTTTAGGGTTATATCCATCCATGTTCTTTAAAGTTCTCTAAACAACTTAGATAAAAGGCTATTTAAAGAAATGTTTTGTATCAAGAATGATACTAACACTAACAGTATAAATAAAAAATTGACCTTAATAATTTGAGTAATATTTACAATTACATTATAAAATTAGAATGTTTGTCTTTCAAAATTCCCAAATAGTTAAACGAATATCAACCAAATCATAATTTTTGAAATTCCCACTTATTTAAGGTTTTTCATACGGTTGGTATGACTCTTGTGTGTCACCCTCCAGAGAAATAAAAACTCTTGTACAACCATTGGCCACATTCGGCCGAAGAACTGGGCACGCTGATCAGTCTCACACATTTACTCTCAAGCTTGACACTACAAGGACCAATCTTCATCAAGAATCCTTCTTTTACAGGGCTGCCACGGAATGGAATAAGCTTCCAAAATCAGTTTTTCCAGAGAACTATGACCTGCAACTTTTTAAAAAGCGTGTCCACAATCATTTCCTTTCTATAATCCCTTCCCCTTCTAATAGTCGCAGTGCGGGCCGTCCGCGGCCCACACGGTAGGTCTACCCTTTTTGCGACTATTTTCTTTTCTTTTAAAACCAACAAACTGAATTTTAATCGTTAATGTTTTTAAATTTAATTTTTAACGATTGTCTGTTTTCGTTTTGACGTTGACTGGTTACTTCAAACCTCATGTGTTTAGTTAGTATTTCTTAACCTATCTTTTTACAATTGTTTACATTTTAACTGTTTTAAAAATGTCTTGATAAAGGAAATAAACATTTTCGAAAGCTCGACCAAATAACAAAGACTATTATTTAAACCAGCCCAGTACTTTGACTGCATCCTCAAGTTTACAAATCGTTTTCTCTTTCTCTCTCTCTCTCTCTATATATATATATATATATATATATATATATATATATATATATATATATATATATATATATATATATATATATATATATATATATATTTATATATATATTGGCTGACGACCTCATCCATCTATATGTTATATGTCTGTATTATTGTTGTTGCCTCGGTCTATAATCATGATATTTGTTTTGCTCATGTTGATTTTCAGTAAAAGTATTACAGTTTTTTTTACAAATTTCGACACAATAATTCGGAACCTTTTTTGTTAAATTTTTGTTGCTTGCTTATTTTGCTATTCTTATCTATATCACTTCACATTTATCTTGGTTTATTTAAAGTCGTAGCTTTTCTGCTCTGTCAATTACTCATTCTGCTGTTTTTCTAAACTATTTATTATTTCTGGATGTGATGGCAACTTCATCTGCATAATCAATCAGCTGATTGCTTTTGTATACTATTTGCCCCTCGTTATTTCACTTTCGTTCTGTTTCTGTTTTGATATCTGATATCTTTCAATCATTTTACAATATCAAATTTAAATACAATAATATTATTTGTTTTGAAAATACACAAAGTAAGTAAACTAACCACCTTGACAAAATTGACGCAACAATATGAAATTATCCGAAAATTTAATTTATTTTTATCTCATGACTCTTTTTTATCTAGTATTTGAATAGAAGGCTATGCATATTTTGTACCGTTGTTAATGACAGATATAAAACAATTTGTTTGGATTTACACTTTTAAAGAATTTGGTAAAAGATAAACAATTTTGTGCAGTGGCTAAATTTTTGCTTAAATGAGGTAAAAAAAGATTCTAGCAGTCCAATATAACGTTTTAGTAGACAATACGCTTTAAGAAGCGGAACTGCCACTAGTTATATGAACAGAAGCGAACTCGAAGCTGTCCGCAATGTCAAATTTCCTTTTAAAACAGTTAAAAGATAGTTAAATGCAGCAGGATTAAATAGTAAGAGACCAACCACTGCACCCTTGCTTACCAGAGAGAACAAAGTTGCCAGGTTACGTTTTGCTCGAAATCAATAAAATTGGTCTGTGGATAATAGGACAAACGTTTTATACACAGATGAAACAAGGGTAAGCCTAAAATACCCATGATGTTTTAAACGACTTTGGCATTTTATCTTAATACTTTTGATTTTCTGCTACAAACATTGACTGATGGTTCTACTGTGGCGTACAACCATTTAATCGTACTGTGATGCTACAGGTGCTGCATGAACAATTGAAACCTTACCTCATGGCCTCATGGCTATGTGTATTGTCTTCTGCCATTCTATTTTAGTTCTGCCTCTTTTTCGTCGACCCATCGGTTGCCATTCTAGAATTTGTTTAGGTAGTCTTGATGCTGGCATTCGTTGTACATGCCCATACCATGTTAGTTGTTTGGCATTTACGTCTTGAATTATAGATCCTTCCACATTACTAATTCGGTCCCTTCTGGATATACATAAAGATCTTCCCATCACTTTCATCTCCATCACCTCCAGTTTTTTCTTCTGCCTTTCACTCACTGTCCATGTCTCTGTTCCATGTAATAAGGTGCTCTTTATCATTGTTTCGTATATATTATACGAGGGCAGTTTGATAAGTCAGTGACTTTTTGAATTTCCCGCGCAGTTACTCCAAATGCAACAGTGCTGCCGTCAACTATAATCTATCAGTGGGCAACTTTCTAATTTTGAGCAAGCTACGTCGTGCAGTTGGTGTTTGATAGCCGTTCAAAGCAGACAACCTCGTGAATTTTTACGAAAATGGAAAAAAGTGAATTTCGTGTGCTAATTAAGCATTACTTTTTACGTAAAAAATCCATCACTGAAACTAAGGAAAGACTTGATAAATACTACGGGGACTCGGCACCATTAATTTCAATGGTTAAGAAGTGGTTTACAGAGTTCCGTTGTGATCGCGTACCAGCACTAGTGACGCCGAACGTCCAGGTCGCCCAAAAGAAGTGATCACGCCGGAAATCGTCGATAAAATCCATGAAATGATATAGGATGATCAGAGAATGTAAGTGCGTGAGTTGGCTCATGCTGTAGGTATCTCAACTGAACGGGTACATCATATTTTACACGAATATTTGGACATGAAAAAACTCTCTGCGAGATGGGTGCTGCGATTGCTCACACTCGACCATAAGCGCAATCGTATGACCACTTCAAAAGAGTGTTTAGCGATGTTCAGCCGTAATCCGGACGAATTTTTGCGCCGTTTTGTTACTGTGGATAAAACATGGATCCATCACAACACGACAGAGACCAAGGAACAATCGAAACAGTGGGTTGCTCGGGGTGAACGTGGACCAAAGAAGGCGAAACAGAGTCTGTCAGCCGACAAGGTCATGGCCACAGTTTTTTTGGGATGTACGCGGTGTCATTCACATCGATTACCTCAAGAAAGGTAAAACGATCACCGGCGAATATTATCCAAAGCTTTTGAACAGATTCGACGTTGATTTGAAGCAAAAACGGCCGCATATGGGGAAGAAGAAAGTGCTGTTCCATAAAGACAATGCACGTGTGCACACTTGTCTAGTCACGATGGCCAAAATCCACGAATTGGAATACAAACTGCTACCCCCATCCAGCATATTCTCCAGATTTAGCCACCTGCGACTATTTTCTGTTTCCAAACCTAAAAAAAAGGCTGGGCGGTAAGAGATTTAAGTCGAATGAAGAAGTCATTACCGAAACAAACGCGTATTTTGAAAGCTTTGAAAAAACCTATTATTTGGAGGGAATAAAAAAATTAGAAAAATGCTGGACTAAATGTATCGAGCTAAAAGGTGATTATGTAGAAAAATAAAATGTTTATTTGCGGAAAAAAATTTGTTTTATTCAAAAAGTCACTGACTTATCAAACCGCCCTCGTATTTACGTTTCTTAGTAATTTCCTTACTCCATAGTATGCCGTTGAGGCACCCAATAACTTTTTTGGCACAATTTTTTCCTTATCAAATATAAATTTACCATTAGCTTACTAAAGACTACTACGACCGCAAAATTTTGTGAAACAATGTCCCAAAAAAATACAAAAAAAAAACAAATTTGGTTAAAAATATTTGTTTCAGTGATGAATCAATGTTATTTAAATAGCTTTTTGAACAAACTTAATTGTGGGTACTGTAAAGACAAAAATGCTCACGTGTTTTAACAGTATAATAATTAGTTTCCAGCGAAGATGAATGTTTGGGCTGGTATTCTAGGAAATGAGATAATTTGACCACTTTTTATTGGCCAAAACGTAACAGGAAAATTGTACCTACAACTAATAGAAAATAAAATTGATTCACTCATTACTTAGTCACTAGAAAGACAAGTTAATGAACAGAAAAATATGGTGCTAGATGAACAAAATATGTACCTTCAACAGGACGCAGCTACACCACATTACGTACTAACAGTAAGACAATGGTTGGACGAACGATTCCAAGACATTGGAAATGCAAAAGGGGTTTTAAAGAATGGCCTGCAAGATTTTCAGATCCAACATCACTCGACTTTTTTCTGTGGGGCTATTTTAAAACATTAGTTTACAAAACTTCTTCCGAAGACATTAAAGACCTAAAGCCTAGAATAACTGAAGAATGTAGACGAATTACTAGTGAAACTTTGCAAGGAGTTCGAGAAGAATTTGAAAGTAGGTAGTAGCTGTTTGTAATTAACTTCATTTTAGTTTTTGTTGTAATTTCGCTACCTATGTTTAATGTTATCTGCAAAATAAATCGATGGAATAAATTGCTATATAGCTGATTTGCATTTTCTTGGGTTTTTCATTTAATGTATCGCAAGGTATGGGTTGCTATTTGTCATTTTAAAGAAGTGGTGGGGAATGTTAGAGGGGTGCCACTTGGAAACAGCAGAATAACAATTTTAAACTTCTCCCTTAAGGAAATAAAGAAGGAAATAAAGGAACTTTATAAGAGCCTCTGCAACCGTGCTTGCTTTTCGATTTAGTACAGGTAATACTTCAGGCCATTTTAAAAACCATCAGATATTTGTTTTAATTTTCTGTTACAGGAAGTGGACCTAGAATGTCAAGTGTTACTCTCTCGAACGGTGCACCGGAAATATATTGTGCTATTTTTTTACCATTTCTCGTTCTAGGGACTTTTTTTGGCACAACTTTTGCAGCGCTTACACCATTTTTCAACATATCGACGTCAGGTAACCCAGTAGTCTCTTTTTTTGAATCCTACCCAGAGATTTCTTAATACCAAAATATCCTTCTACTCGGCTACTATGGAGTTGTTTTAGCATATCTTTTACGTGTGCTTTTGGCAAGACTAACTTATACAAGAGTTAAGTCACTTAAACTCTGTCACTTACGATATACAAGACTATCACGAAGACGGGTAATCTCACTAAGTCCAGTAGCCTTTGGAAACTGTACCAAATTTAGCGACTTGCTGCTATTCAGGTTCATTTTTTAGTTATCTTTGGATCAACTTCAAGCCTTCATTTCTTCCGTAGTCCACATATCCGGTCCGTCCTGTCTTATAGTGGTAGCTCGCAGTACTTCTTGGTCTTCTTCTTTTTGGCGTTGGTGATCTATCTGAGCTCCTTCTTAAATAACGGGTCCTTTCTTCTGCTGGACTCGGGAACCTTATTCTGTACCTTTTTCTTAATTTGTTAATTCTCTTATTTGAGTGCTTTTTGATCTGGATCCAGCCATCACCCAGCAAAGTCTTTGCATATGTTGTTTCCACAGTTATAACGTGTTTTTATTCTATTTTTATTTGTAGACGGCTGCTTGGTAAATTTTGAGATAATCTCACTCAGTTTTACCATTCTTTGTTTTATCTTTTGCAATTCTTCGTCCTGCGAGGACACTTAGCAGAATGTTATTTTTCTTGATATTGTATTTCTGGACAAATTCTTAACAGCTTTGAATTTGAAGGAAGCTATTAGCACTTAATTCATTGACGGATGTCGACACAAGTTTAATGCTTGCTACATTACCGCATCTCTTAACCCATTTATGAATGATTGTGCCCCGAATTTATCAAAAAAGTCCTTGGAGGCTGTCGGATACGCTAGATTTATAAGCCGCTCCACATCTGCACCACACTTCTGCAGAGTCTTTTTGTGCCCTTGATGTTTACATTTTACTTGCTGTAGGTACCGTTGGCCGTATCTCATTTTTAGTGCCTCTACAATTCGGTTATAATCATTTTGTCTACTTTTTGGAATGTTTTTTTTAATTGCACCACACCCTTTTAAAATATATGAACAAAAGATATCGCAGTAAAAAATAAAAAATATTTTTTTGTAATCCGGAGAATCTAATCTTTTAAATTTCAGTTTGTTTTGTTTTCAAATTCTTCGCGAGTTGAGAAATCCAAAACGAGATGGTTTGAAAGAATGTAAATATGCAGTAGTAGAAAATTTGAGAGCTCTCGTTGTATTTTATTGCGGTGACCGTTGACCGCTAGCCAGCCAACATTCCTTATTTTCATTTAAATATATTGGAATACCGCATTGACAGGTCTTTTGTTATAAAACGAAATAACACACATTTCATGCATGACAATTTTCTTTCATATCATATTAAATGAATAAACAAAAACAATATTTTTACAATTCTTACTACAACCAACAATTTTTTATTTAAAGAAAAGAAGAAAAAATAGGGGTTATAAATATATTATTTTATATTTTTATTTATTAGTTTACATCACTATATAATAGTAAAATTTTCAACGCCAGAAAACGATTTTAAAGTATTTAAAAAAAAGTTTAAAATAGCCAACCGACACGGATACTTTTAACGCCCGTCATTTTGGTGAAAATGATGTGACGTTTTTTTTTTTATGAAAATAGCCGCAAAAAGGGTAGACCTATCGTCTGGGCCGCGGACGGCCCGCACTGCGACTATTAGAAGGAGAAGGGATTATAGAAAGGAGATGATTGTGGACACGCTTTTTAAAAAGTTGCAGGTCATAGTTCTCTGGAAAAACTGATTTTGGAAGCTTATTCCATTCCGTAGCAGCCCTGTAAAAGAAGGATTCTTGATGAAGATTGGTCCTTGTAGTGAAAATCTTGCGAGTAAATGGGTGAGACTGATCAGCGTGCCGAGTTCTTCGGCCGAATGTGGCCAATGGTGGTACAAGAGTTCTTATTCCTCTAGAGCATCTGCCATGGAAATATCTATAGAGCAATGACTGGTCTGCAACTCTCACGTTATAGTCTATGACAACAAACCAGTGGTAAGGTTAGGTTGAAGATTATTAAAGAAGTATTGCGCTTTGCTGAAATGTTTTATTTGCTATTTCTGACTAATACATTATCATGGAACTAACTTCTCCCTCTATAGAATAATCCAAAAAGCCGACATACAAGTACTGCATTGTGCCTAAGAAATGCACCCGATTAAGTGTTTTTTCTTGTCTCAAGAGGTGTAGACATAAAAAGGAAGTGGTGAAATATTATGAAAAGAGACATGGTATCTTTGGTAGACTTCGGTCTACTAGAGATTTTCTAGCTTATGTCACTCAGCTCTGGACAAACACTATCAAGAAGTTTGGTGAATCCTGTGCAATAGCCTTGAATATATCTAAGATTAGGAGGTAGACCAAATACAAGATGGTACAATGACATCAAGCGAACTGCAGGACTAAAATGAATGAAAGTAGCTAAAAACCGCGAGAGATAAAAGTGTTTAAGACCTATGTTCAAGTATGGACGCAAGAAGGTTGAAAAAATATATATATCCAAAGCCTTCAAACGCGTTTGACACCAGGTATTGCTAAGCAAATTATCTGCCTACGATCTCCCAACCAAGTTGCGCCAATAGCTCATGAGCTTCATGCAAGATCGCTGCTTACATGTGGCAGTTGACGGTATTTCTTCTGATGCGTTAAAAACCAATGCTAGGGTCTCTCAATGTTCAATCCTGTCCCCCACCCTATTTCTTTTACACATCAACGACCTCTTGAAAACCACCACGAACCCCATTTACAGTTTCGCAGACGACAGCACATTTGTCTCAACTTTCACATCCTATCGATCACTTTCGGTAAATGATATTAATAGACTCAGGCAAGAACAGGTTGACTTCATCAATAGAAATCTTAAAGCAATCGTCGAGTGGGGAACCAACAATTTTGTTCGGTTTAACGCCCAGAAAACACAAAGCGCCACGTTTTCCAAGAAAGTGAATTCCTCAAATCAATCCATCACAATGTCTAAAAAAACTCTTGAATCAAGTCCCTTCATCTCAATTTTGGGAGTCACGGTGTCTAATAATATGTCTTGGCATGACCATGTTGCTAAAATTACAAAGTCAGCAAGCCAAAGGCTAGGTTTTCTGTGGAAAGCTAGAAAGTTTTTTACTCCCAATCAACTGTATAAGGCTCAAATCCGACGTATACTGGAGTATTGCTCGCACATTTGGGGTTCAGCACCAAGTCATTCTCTTTGTCTTCTAGATTCCATTTAAAAAAGGGCCCTTCACCCACTATAACACAGGAGAAGAGTTGCAGACCAGACATTACTCTACAGATATTTCCATGGCAGATGCTCCAGAGAAATAAAAACTCTTATAGCACCACTGGCCACATTCGACCGAAAAACTCGGCACGATGATCAGTCTCATCCATTAACTCTCAAGATTGACACTACAAGGAGCAATCTCCATCAAGAGTCCTTTTTTTACAGGGCTGCTAAGGAATGAAACGGGCTTCCAAAATCAGTTTTTCCCGAAAACTATGACCTGCAACTTTTCAAAAAGCGGGTCAACAATCATGTTCTTTCTATAATCCCTCCTTCTAATAGACGCAGTGCGGGCCGTCCGCGGCCTACTAGATAGGTCTAGCCTATCTTTATTAACTTTTTTATATTGTTGCAAAGATCACTTTGACGTAAGTATATAATTCGCTCCCTAAACATTTTGTTTTGTTTTTGTGCTACACATATCTTATACCTTACACAGTTTTAAAGTTTTAAAAATACAATATTTGTACCATCTGTGTCATGTGTTACACTGCTTTTCTATTAATTTTACAATTTAATTTATTATGTTTTAGTTTTCAGGTAGAAAGATACATATAAAATTATATGAAGTATAAAATTATAAATTATGAATTTGCTAGAAAAATTACGTTAAGATTAAAAAAAGAGGTATCCTTCCTCACAAATTTTAATGTCAAAAGGATACTGAGTCGCAGCTATTACTAGTAAGAAAAGGTTTCCTAGAGAAAAACCATTTAGAAATAATATAAGGCGCTTTATCTGCACCTTCTTTTAAACAAAATGTCAGTGTTAGTGACTCATTATCAGATAATTACGGGAGTTTCAAAATTATCAATATATAAATTAAGGAGTAAAAGAAAAAGTGGGGCCCGGCAACCACCTTTACCATCCCCAGATAAAATTATTTGCTGGAGGAGACATTATTTAAGTCAGATAAAACAGTTTTAAAGTGAGTACAGAAATATTTATTATTTGGATGAAACTTGGCTCAATGAAGGATAAACTGTTGGAAAGATGTGGCAAGAAGAATATTTCAAGTTCTCGTCGAGCATTCTTAGAAGTTTGGTCCACCGAAATTAAGCCGCCATCTGGGAAAGAAAAGCAACTAATTATAACCCACTTTGGAACTTTTGACGGTTTTAATGAACGTGTTCAACAATATTGCTACCTTGGAACCATCATAAATGAACAATCGGACAGTGCACAAGAGGTAAAATGTCGTATAGGAAAAGCAAGGACGGTTTTTAACAAAATGAGTGCCATCTTCAAAAGTCACAACATATCCCTAGAAACAAAAATAAAACACTTAAGATGCTATGTTTTTTCTGTTCTATTGTATGGAGTAGAATCCTGGACACTTCTAGAAGCCACCACTAAAAAAGTGGAAGCATTTGAGATGTGGCTGTATATGAGAATGCTCCGAATACCATGGACAGCTTACGTTACAAATATAGGAGTGCTAAAGAGAATGAAAAAAGATCTAGAAATCATGAACATCATTAAAAAAAGAAAACTAGAATACCTAGGGCACGTTATGAGGAATAAGGATCGATACTCACTACTACAAACCATAAAACAGGGAAAGATACTGGGTAGAAGAGGATCCGGTAGAAGAAGAATCTCATGGTTGAGGAATTTACGGACTTGGTTTGGGAGCGTGTACAAACAAAGTTATAATTGCCAACATGATTGCCAATATCCGAAACGGATAGGTACCCGAAGAAGAAGAATGAGGGTGGTTTGTTAATTTTTCAGCCAAATTATACTGGCGATTACCATACGGATATGAACGGCGATGTGTTCGAAGAATATTTTGAACAAATGTTAGACCTCATTGCACCTATTTCTGTGATAGTGATGGAGAATGCGAGTTATCATTTCAGAAATGTTGACAAAATATCTACTAGTTCATGCAGAAAAGCGGACATTATTCAGTGGCTCGGACAGAAAAGCGTTTTATTTGACAAAGGTATGAGGAACTATTGTTTATAGTGTCTTTAAATAAAGCTTGCTTTACAGAGTATGTAGTTTCTGAAGACCTATTATCTAGAGGAGACGCAACATTTCATAAAACTCTGTTTGTTTTGTCGCAATGATTACACAAAAGTGGCCATGAGTATGACAAAGAATACCAATCGATTCTCATTGTCCATTCCTCGTGATGGCAACGCTTTGCGGTCGGTTTATTTCAACTGTCAAACTGACACTCTTTGAAATTATACAAAAAGTTATCGATGTATAACCCGAATATTTTGTAGCTCTTATGGTATTACTACTGAAAATATATTATTCTATAACTGCTTAGCAAAGTAGTCTTTGACGCTTTCAAATTTCAACGCAAAGTTGACGTTTTTCGACAAAAATTTCAAAAACCTTTGCATCTCTTACTCATTTTTTTTACATGGAAAATAGTGATGGTGAATTATCGAACACACCTCCTGATGTTGCAAAAAATGTAACTTTAAATCTCCTACCAGAAAAATCGAGAGCAAAATCGAAGAAGGTCAATAAGTATTCAGAAAATGTGTTACTGGCTTATTTTAAAAAAAATCAAAGACTTCAAAGTCATTAACTCTTTGGTCCATATATTTAATGATACCAACATGCTTGAATGTTAAAAATAACATCGAAATCAATAAGTATCCTAAGCTCATCGCATTTTTCAAAAAACAATCCGTTGGGTACGAAGCGGAAAAATCCAAAACATTTACTACTGAAGATATTCACAAATTTCTACGAGAAGGTACCGATGAAGAATATCTTTTTTTTTATGAAAATAGTCGCAAAAAGGGTAGACCTATCGTGTGGGCCGCGGACGGCCCGCACTGCGACTATTAGAAGGGAAAGGGATTATAGAAAGGAAATGATTGTGGACACGCTTTTTAAAAAGTTGCAGGTCATAGTTCTCTGGAAAAACTGATTTTGGAAGCTTATTCCATTCTACTAAAAAAGGTAAATTTTAATTATACCTTACACTCTCTGTAGTTTGATAAGCAGTTAGAATAGTTTCTTAGTTGAATAATAACATAACACTCTTGATTACTTGAGCAGTCATATTAGCCTATGGGTCTAAAGCGCAGGCATTTCAAACTGTTCGCTTGGGTTCAATTCCAGCCGCGTCCACTTTTTTTAATTTACGAGTTATTTTACCCTTCTATTTAGTTAGAAATATGAATTATTGGATTAATAGCATTTTGGATAGCTATTGACTGTTAATTTTTTTATAGGTAATTCTAATTATAGATATAACTGGTGCCTGCAGACGCGATGTATTGGTAAAAATGAAGATCGGTGACATAGAAGATAAAGATTTTTTTTTAATAGTCCGAATTCCAGATTCGAAAACGAGAATTAGCCGTGTTTTTACGATTGTTAGTCACAATGAAGAAAATTCAGTTGATTGTCTATCAATTTGTAAAAAATACATTGCAATCAGACAACTTTGTCAAAATAACAGTAATACTTCCCAACGCTTCTTTTTACCTTATCAAAAAGGTAGATGTACAAAACAAATTGTGGGTATGAATAAAATCGGGAAAATTCCCGGTGAAATTGCTAAATATTTGGAATGACCTGAGCATACTTTATATACAGAACACTGTTTTCGACAAACATCTGCTACTTTATTGGTGAATAGTGGAGGAGATCTAATACAACTAAAGAAACATGGTTGATGGAAAAGTAGTAAAGTAGCAGAAGGTTATATCAATTAAAAATAGGATTGAAACCACCAAAAAAATATTTTCAAAACCGCATGTATCCACGTATCTCGTTCTATAGATTTCCAATCTTCGGAAGAATTTATGTTGGAGAAATATCCTGATGGACCATCAGGTTCGGAAATAAATATCAAAGATTGTCATAATTGCACATTTAATTTCAATATAGTGAATGATAAACTGAAGTAATTATTTTCAAAAATATTATAAAATGTTATAATTAAAATACAAGTAATATTATGTACTTACTTATTTTAAATAAAGTATTTGCATTTGTAGAAAAAATCTTGTGTGTATTTTGAGCACAAAGTGTCATTGTCGCTCTCCAAAAATTATTTAGTTAACTCTCTTTGTCCAGCTGCAATATAACACTTAATGCGCTCTTAATATACAAATAGCTATTTTATATACATTTGTTGCTGCGTAATTGGGCAAAAAAACAATTGAATTTAAAAAAATAATGAAAGCAAAATGTCATAAATTTATTCTAATTTAAGTAACAAATAATTGCCTTTAAAATTAAATTATCTTTCAATTCGATTTTGCTAAAACAGTTGATATATTTTTAAGTGCATCTAATGTTTAAATAATATTAATGTCTCTCGATGTTTTCAAAAAGTGTTTTATATTCTCCCATGCCTATTTGGTGTTTCTTTCGAAATGGCAAAATACATCTTCGAACGTTATTGACAGTGACATTAAGGGGATGAGAAAATGAGGTTTTCTGTGCTTTTCCCAGCTATCATAAAATCGACATCTGTAACAGATCAGCCACAAAGAAAACGAGAATCGATTAGGCAAACGCGCTATGTTCGTAAAATCGCTTCTACCCCACAAAAACTCCAGTTACTGAATTACGGCGATGGTTGTTAAGAAAACACTATTAAGGTAACAAAATTAATTTTATATTTTTAGGGAAGGTTGGAAATTTGTTTTAATTTCTCTAGGCGGTCTTTGAGAGTAGATTTGGTGTCATAAAAACTACTCGTCTGTCATACTCGTATGAGATCTTTAGAAAAACAAAACTGTATTTAGGGATATAACATAGCCGTACAAGTATTTGAGGTGACATCGAGTGTTTTCAAAGCACGTAACTGAGATTCCATTTTGTCATACAAAAAACTCAAATTGCTATTGTTTTAAAAATATTGTACAAAACTAGCTTCAGGAACTTACGCACACAGAATTCTATTAATAGTTCGTTCTCCCAAATCGTTTCTTTGTGATTTCAGTTAGGTAAGGTTTGGTTAAAACGGCGGTTCGGAGGGAACCCATTTATGCCTTTTGGCCCGTTGTGATACCGTGATGGACGGCGGTGCCTTCCACCCCTACCGTGAGAACCGGTTGTAACATTTAATAAAAAGTATGTGGTTGCCCCAGTATAGAAAACCGTTTTCTGCCTAGGACAGGGCAGTGGCAGAAAAGATGTACCATTATTTCCTCCTCTTCCTTATCGTGACAGCTTCTACAGAAGTCGCGTCGTAGCTCTGCGATTACCATGCGCCGAGCATGCGATCCTGTTATGGCCGAGATCGCATTTCCAATGGACTCCCTGGATATAGTTAAGCATCATTAGTTCGACGTAGATCTAGTTAAGGTCAAATATGTTTCGATGATGTGCATATGAGTTTATTTTGCCACCTTAAGTTGGCTTTTTGAACTACTTTGCTGTGCAGGAGCAGCCGGCAGTTTGCAATCGCTTAGATGAGACAGATACAGCTGTGAGGGTGGTGCCCTCTTTTGCTAGCTCGTCCGCCTTACAGTTGCCTGGTGTGTCCCTCTCAACTTAGCTTCTAGCTCATTCAGGGCGATTTGGCATAGCATCGCTGCCCTAGAGGTTAAGTAGACTGAGTTCAGGCTTTAAGTTACCTTTGGGTAATTTTTTGCACTAGGTGGGTAACTATCTACGAGCTGACGAGCCCTCGAGGTAGGTATTGTCGTTTAAATCAAATACTGGAAATTTCCTTCAAAAGCAATGTCGTCATCAGTGTAAATCCGTTGAAATTGGCACAAAAGGAGAGCCAATCCTTAATTTCATTGCCAAACCTTTTAAACTCAATCTTTGGCATCTGCAGTTTCCTTTTAGTATTGCTACACAAATAAATATTGTCTGCAATTAAATCCTTGTTCGAAAGGGGTTGTCAGCCATTGATATTTTACCTTATAGTATATAGTTGATAGAATATTCGTCAGCTGTAGATATGTATTTCCAATTTTAAAGTATATTTATCAGCTAGCAGAAAATCCACAAATTGTTTGTGTAAATCCATCGGAATATCTATTTTCTGTTTAAGAAGTTTATTATTACTCAATATGCTGAGAACTTATCTGTTTCCGTTTGCCACGTCTTATTCGTTCTCTATAGAGTACTCTGCCAGCGGTCTCTCTACTGGCAAATTATGCCCGAGCTCAGCCGTAGAGGGTAGAAGAAAAAAAATATATAAAAGTGAGCCGCGCCACCGACTTAGACGGTTCAAGCCGGAAACCCCTAGGTCTTATAAGCACTAGCAGAGCCACACGATAAACAACTGAGATTATGGTGAACTAAATAAATGAAATTATAGCTAAAATATATTAGATACTTTACTATTACAATAAATCAAAGTACACAGTTCAATAATAAAATTATAACAAATATAGTCAAAATTAACAGCCAACAATAAATCAAAGTACACAGTTCAATAATAAACTTATAACAAATATAGTCAAAATCAACAGCTAACAATAAATCAAAAATCCAAAGTTTACGATTCCATAAAATAACCAAAACAAAAGTAGGAGTAACAAACTTTACCTAGGTACCAAAAAAAACGTATACAAGTCAACTTTTTAATAATACTTAATCAAAGGTTCACATAAGGCTGCTAATTTACTCATGTTTTTACCATTTACATAAAGATTTACACTGTTAAAACAATCGAGCTTATTTAAAAATATTTCTTTTTCAATGGCTGTCCTTCAAAATATCAATATTGTAGGATATTTACAAATAAGTATGAAGAAAACATTTTTACTTGGACACAAAGAACTATTGAGAAGATTACTTTAATCAAAGTTCAGCCTTGGCATATTATCCAATGCAATAAATAGTTTTTAACAATGTACCATATTAATAAATTAAAACAAAACTTAATCGTGGTGTCAAAAACAAATCACGTCGTTTAAATATTCTAAAATAAATCACTTGTAACCTTTGGGTATACGAATTCACTTAACCTTTGGGTAAACGTTTATTGTAGATCAAATATAAAAAAAAAGAATAACTTTAATCTTGATCACCTTAATACGGAGTTCCTGCTAAAAACACCAAGCAAGTCTTTATAACACTGCAATTTATCGTCGATATGGATGATACGAATGCAATACTCCTGTGGCCGGTTTGATTATAGAACGGCACCTGCTAATTAACAATGGCTTCCCTCAATCAAATCCCTCATGCGGTTATTTTAACTCGACACCAAAATCCAAAATATCAACAACAAAGGTAAGATAGAATAGTCAAGTTAAAAATTAAATGGCTTTTCTTCAAAATCCAATTAAGATGGCCCACATACAGCCAGATATGAAAGAAAAACCGTAGAGGTTCTGCACACTTGCCAATATTACACCGTCCCAAAAATTCTCCCCATACCACTCTCAAGACTGCCACCAAACGACTAACTACTTCCCAGGCCGGATATCAAAAAAAATGACACGGAACCGACGTCAACCAACAATATTCACAAATCTATGTTCCACACTCAGAATCGCGCTCGTCCGTGTTGATAGTCAGCCCCATCCACACAGAAATGCAAACCAAACAATAATATAACCGACAACACACAACAATCGAGGCCAAAAACCAAAGCAAAATCTAATAACGAAAACCCCCACTCAATCTCCATCGATTAACAAAAATTCCACAGCCATTAACAATCGAATCCTATCACAACAAGGTATGCAACACTATTTACAACGAATGATATATTTAAATTACAACAAAATACGGTACGCGATACTATTTACGAGTACCTGAGGAATACAAAACTATCAGAGACCCAATTATAATGGAACTGTAGAAGGGAAAAAATAGGCACGTTACAAAATGTATTTATTACCAATTATAAAAAAGAATTATATTTTGTTTTTAGGGCGAGATTCAGTTTGTATGTAATAATAAATAAGGTACAATATAACTTTATACTTGGTATTTAACATATATCTGCTCTTCCATCTAACCCCAAAAGGAATTCAAAGACAGCAAATAGAATAATAAAAAAATAATTTAAATTAATAGAAAAAAATAATAATAGTTTAGCAATAAATTAGCAATTTTAATCCAAAAAATTAAATTATTGTTGAGAAAAATAATAGTCAAAGAGAGCTAGCTCGTTTGAGTTTATGTAGTGATGAGTTACTGTAATCGTGAGGTAAATTATTGAGACAGTTAACAATACAATAAGAAAAGGATCGTTTGAAAGACTCAGTGTGGTGACAGATATACAGATATGTGATACAGATATGGTGGAGATTTTTCCTTTGGTAGCTTAATATAAAACATGGTAAAATGCAATTTTCGACGATTTTTTATGTGTAACCATTTAGTAATTCTGAATGTATGGCTGATATGTTCAAATTTGCGAAAACCAAAAGTTAGTCTTAGGAATTAATTTTGCAATTTTTGTATTCTATTTATATCAAATAAATTTAAACAAGAATTATATAAAATGTCACAGAAATTCAGTTTAGATAGCACTAGTGATTCGCATAGTAGGATTTTGACCGATTTATCTAACACATGGCGAGATTGATATATAAGTTTTAGAGCTGCATATGCTTTTTGTAAACATTTACAAATATGGTGCAAGAATCTTAAGTTTTTATCACACCACACTCCCAAGTTTTTTACTTTTTCGCTAAATTGTATAGTATCACCATTAATTATAATATTTGATGAGTATTCTTGTTTGAACACCTGCGAATCAACTTTATTTCCAAAAATAATTGCATTGGTCTTAGATGCATTTAGTTGTAGACAATGATTAATTGAAAATGTATGCAAACTTTTAAAAATCAAAATGTCAACTAATTTCATGTCAAATAGCTGTCAGTCGTTATTTTGCTGCTGTGGTTATTATTAATTGCATTTATTAAAACCATACCTACTAAGATTTTCATATTTACAATGACAACAACGATGTGATATTTTTCAGCCTAGTCCGGAAATTACATACTTTTCTTCTACTTTTTGTACTAGGCTGGAAAAATGCTACTTCATAGACTAGGCCGGAAAAATGCTACTTTTTGGACTGGGCCGGAAAAATGCTACTTTTTGGACTGGGCCGGAAAAATGCTACTTCTCAGACAAGGCCAGAAAAATTCAACTTCTCGGACTGGGCCGGAAAGATGCTACTTCTCGGACTAAGCCGGAAAAATGCTACTTCTTGGACTAGGCCGGAAAAATGCTACTTTTTCAAAGCAAAAGCGTCCGGAATGTGGATACTTCCCGGAAGGTTGCAGAAAAACACATTTTCCATTGTATTAACCACAATTTTTTTTTATGTTGTATTTTATAACAATCTTAATTATACTTACATGGGGATGTTTTTAATTGTATACAATAATATTAACTATGTTTAACATGAAAATATTATTTATTTACGAGCTTGTTTGACACTACATAAGATTAATAATTTTAATGCTTACTATTAAATTAAAATTATTACAAATTAAGTCACAAAATAAATATAAAGTAATTTAAGTAAAATGTAAAGACTTTTGTAAAAAGGAAATAAATAGTTACCGCTTTTAATAAAAAAAAAGTAAACTTAAATTGTGAACGAATCTGTAATGCTGTATTTGAAAGAAATGTTTAGAATATATAAAGTTTATACATCCATTCAGAATTAGAATAGATGCTAAAAATATGTAAAATACATTCTGAATCCTTATACATATTGCATGCATTCAAGCAAGGAAAAAATAAACTTTATGAACTTAATCTTTAGTTTTAACAGAAGATCAATTTTTGTTTATTTTTAAAAGTTTTTGCCATTTGATATTTTTAAATTAATGTTTTTCGTATTTTTGACATTACAAAAAAAACTTTGATGATTATTCGTAATTGCCAATTATTAACTACCATGGGACGAAAATTTGTCATCATTGACGATCCTGGTATTAAATATGTCAATATATTTAATAATTACCATTCGCTACGTTTAGAGAATGACAGTATAATAAATTATAGTTTAAAAAACTAAAAAATACGCTTTTGAATTTACTCAACCTAAAAAGTAGATAATAATTCTTAACATAGGAATAAAATTACTGACGAGAAAATTATTGTCAATGTTCTAAAAGCGTGGGCTGCTTTCATTCCGAAACGAGTTTGGTGGCAGCCTCGGTAAGACTCCAGCTTTCTATTTCGTAGAGGAGAACACTAAAGACGTAGCATCTGAAAATTCTTATGCGTATATTGATATAAAGAGAGAGGTTACAAAGGACTTTCTTAATGCGGTTAAAAGCGCTTCTGGACTTTTCAATTCGAGTTCTTATTTCATAACTATGATTCCATGTATCACTGATATTGCAGCACAGGTAGCATATTTTCTCTACTCTTTCCAATGGTGTATTGTTTACCGTTAATGTTGATGTTATTACTGATAATCTTTTTAGAGTTTAGTTGTAGTCCGTATTATTACATATGGTATAAAGGGGGTATAGAGTGATGAATATGGGTTGGAAATCATCCACAAGCAAGTCTGGTTATATTGAGGAGTATACCGAAATCAATATATTATGAACTTTATTAAATTAAGGTAAAAGAGGAAAAAGTAAGTAGTGATAACACCGTTAATTGACTGAATGCAAAATTACCGTAATTTTTATTACATGCTAAATATACTTAAAACTTCAGTGAAAATATAAATGATATTTATTGATTCAAAATAGATGCATTTTTTATGCTATAAGACATAATACAAAAATTAATCATGTTAAATTTGCAAGGATTAGAATTGTCAAATTTTAAATTTAAATATATAATTATCATATTAGTATATTACAGTTACAATAATATATACAAACATACATATAGTCACGCATTTTTCCCGTAGGGGTAGGCAGAGACCACTTCCTTCCACTTCCGCTACGGTTCTTACACACATCTTTTGCTTCCTCTGCATTTATCAGTGCTCTCATACATGTTCGTCGGTTGTTTGTACTTTTCACCTGGCCTTTCATTAAAACAATGTTGAGGTCACCCTCTAACGACTTGTCCATTCACACTCGCCTAATAAATTTGTTTTGTCAATCTTCCTTTATCCATTCATTCTATTTGTCCAAACCATCTAAGCATTCCTTTATCTATCTTTGTAACCACATCTTCTTTGACACCACATCGTTCTCTTATCTCACTATCTGGGTATTCATAAAGCTATTTAGTGCCCCATTCATTTATTTTTCTGCCAACACCCTTCGCTTAATGTCACTGTCATACTTTCCTTATAATATAAACACTTATAATTTACGTTACCTTTATTTTTAAATAAACAACAAGTTAGGATTAAGAAACTGTAGGGATGAAACCCCAAATACCACCCACCCTTCTTTCTTGTTTCAGTTTTTCGAACATGCTATCAACTGATAAACAAAACACTACATAGGAATTCAGAAAATAATAATCAATAGAGAAAATCTTCTACGTGATATTCATTAATTAAGCCAATAATGTCGTCAAAGAAGATCATAATACTATTCTTGTTCAAAAAGTATGAATTTAGATTTATATATTTATTTTTTATTGCAAGAGTTGCTGATAAGAAAAAATTGTGTTATTATCGGAAATAACAAAATTTGAATAAAGGTACCTTATTTATCATTCGATTACAATAAATTTAATTTACATTGATTATACAACAAAAAGCAAATGGGAATAAATAATAGAAGTGTTAAGGGCCAATTTATGAAGACATTTCTTTAATTGAAGTATCTACAAATTAAGAAAAAACTCGAGCGTGCCAACCAAACGTCACTACAAGAAAAAAAGTAATTAACTTTAGTGAATAATTAAGGAGAGAGCGAAATAGAAAGGAAAAGATATTTATTTCGGACTTGTCTTATTAGAAATCAAGTGAGATGACATTTTTAAAAGCCCCTTTTTTTAACGTTTCTTTATAGCTCCTTAATTTTTTGGTTTTGTAAACACAAAATATTTAAAAAAAAATTATTTTATTTATTTATTTATTTTTACATACATACATACATATAGTCACGCCTTTTTCCCATAAGGGTAGGCAGAGACCACTTCCTTCCACATGCTACGGTTCTTACACACATCTTTTGCTTCCTCTACTTTCATCAGTACTCTCATGCATGCTCTACTATTGTTGGTTCCCTTAACGTGGCCTTTCTTCAAAACAATGTTGATCTGAACGAGATACGTTCGCCGAGGGCGACCTCTACCGTATTGTCCATCCTCACTCGCCTTATAATTTTTTTTGTCAATCGTCCTTTATCCATCCTTTCTACGTGTCCAAACCATCTAAGCATTCCTTTATCTATCTTTGTAACCACATCTTTTTTACACCACAGCGTTTTCTTATCTCACTATTCTTTACTTTATCCAACCGAGTCACTCCGGCTATACTTTTAAGACTACTCATCTCCGCAGCATTAATCCTATTTTCATGCTTTTTCTGCCAAACCCAATATTCACTACCATAAATAAGTGTAGGAACCAACACAATCCTATGCATAGCCAGACGTGCCTTTTTTGACACTTTCTGGCAGTTCATAAAGCTATGCAGTGCCACATTCAATTATTTTTACTTCTCATAATTTGGTCCCCTTTTATTTTAGTTGCCCATAAGCATATTATTGTAAATACGTTCTGTGTAACTATATTTAATATTTATTTTTTCGTCCAACATATTTTTTGCTAATGATCCTTTTAAAATTATTGGTTGTTCTTCATTTGCTTTTCAATTATTTGTATTTATTTTGGTAATTATACCTACAAGCAAGTTTTTAATACATGATTATTAGTTCATAGCTACAAATTACACAGAGTGTTTCATCTGGAAACGAAAAAACGTTAACGTCTGTTATAGGGCACCAAGAGGGTTCTGAATTTAACATATTTGTTGGGTCTCACTAGTATTATAATCGACATGTATGATGTTTTATCAATTTTACTCATTTCTTTGTGGCGTCATAACTTACGAACCACCCAGTATATTCGTATGATACTTGGTACACACATATTCACACTTTTATACAAGCGACTTGCCTTTCGGTCAGGTAAAAATCCAGGTTCGGATTAACAATAATTAAACATATTTTTGGGTCTTTAAAAAACACCCTGTATTTTTGAATTTTCTAACTCCGCTTACGTATTTAAGAAAAGCTTAAAAAAATGAATCGAACTGTGTGCTTTTTATGTTCCCGCATACTTTTTCTCTAATAAATTTCCCTATTTGCATTGAAATTTTAGTGAATATGTATAAGTATTAACACCTGTATTAAAATGTGTAGTCGTCGAAAAAATGACACAATTTATTTATTAATAAAATATAGCAAAAAATGGTATATGAATGTCCTGAAAAGGTTTATCTCAACAGTGCTTTCTAATTCACTTAAAACTGGGTAGCTCTCAAAGTAATAAAAAATAAGGTAGCTTTGATACATACATACATATAGCCACGCCTTTTTTCCGTAGGGGTAGGCAGTGACCACTTCCTTCCATTTGCTACGGTTCTCACACATTTTTTTTGCTTCCTCTACTTTCATCAGTGCTCTCATGCATGCTCGTCGGTTGTTGGTACTCTTGACCTGGCCTATCTTCAAAACAATGTTGATCTGATCGAAATATGTTGGCCAAGGTCGACCTCTACCGACTTCTCCATTCACACTCGCCTTACAAATTTGCTTCGTCAATCTTCCTTCATCCATCCTTTCTACGTGTCCAAACCAACTAAGAATTTTTTTATTTATCTTTGTAACCACATCTTCTTTTACACCACAACGTTCTCTTATCTCACTATTTTTTACTTTATCCAACCGAGTCAATCCGGCTATACTTCTCAGACTACTCATCTCCGCAGCATTAATCCTATTTTCATGCTTCTTCTGCCAAACCCAACATTCACTACCATACATAAGTGTAGGAACCAACACACCTCTATGCACAGCCAGACGTACATTTTTGACACTTTCTGGCTGTTCATTAAGCTATGCACTGCCCCATTTATTTGTTTTCCTGCCAACCCCATTCACTCAATGTCACTGTCATATTTTCCATCTCTCGTAAACTTTAAACCCAAGTACACAAATTTATTTACCTGTTCCCTTTCTTCTTCCCTGATCGAAACTTCACAGTTTGTCATGATTTCTTCTCTTTCAAAAACCATTACTTTCGTTTTGCTTACATTTATTTTCATCTCTTTTGATTTTCAGGGCATCATGCATAACATTAACAATCGCCTGTAACTTCTCTTCAGATGACGCTAATATGACTTGATCATCGGCGTGAAGAAGGCATTTGACGGTCAAATCATTCATTTTCAATCCATACGCACTCTCTTTCAAATCTTTTAAACAATCGTCTATGTATTGATTAAACAGCCATGGATAAGCCACACATCCCTGTCTCACACTTTTTTCGATGTTAAACCAGTCCGTTCAAGCTTTGTTTATCCTGACACAAGCAGTGGAATCCTTATAAAGTGATTTCAGTGCTCGTATTAAACTACCGCTCACCCCATACATAGACAATGTCAACCACAATTTACTGCTCACCACTTTGCCATAGGCCTTTTCCAAGTCTTTAAAAGCGCAATAGACCGTCTGACTTCTAGCCAAGAATTTTTTTACTATACCTTGTAATAAACAGAATTAATTTTAGTTGATGGATTATACAAAATGAGAAAATATTAAACAGATGTCTTTTTACGGATGAAGCTTAATTCACTCGTGACGGTGTATACAATTTGAGAAATTGTCATGTCTGGGCAGAAGAAAATCCTTTTGCTATTAGACAGTCCCATTCACAGCTTAAGATCCCAGCATTTACTTGGTGCGGAATCTTTAATAATAAATTAATTGAGCCTCACATTTTTCCTGCACGCCTTAGTGGTGAAGTAAACTTGGACTTTCTGGATAATATGTTGCCAGTTTTGTAAGATGTCAAAAATATCAATGTTGCAGGCATGTACTTTCAGCACGACGGTGCTTCACTGGATTATACGCTTATAGTCGGACATTTTTTAAATCGGAATTTTCCTAATTCATGGATTGGAAGAGGTGGTCCTCAGGATAAACCAATTTAAATCCTGTGGATTACCACTTATGAGGATATCTTAAATTTAAAGTGTATTCTTTCGAATTTAATACCAGGGAGGAGTTTATTCAGAGGATTGAAGGAGCATCCACAGAAATGAAAAACAATCGGGGTGTGATTCAAAAATTAGGTAAGTCAAAATATTTTGAAATGATCAAGAAATTTTTTGGATTATTTGCTATAATTTTTAGTTAATTTGGTAGGTTTTTTGTTTTATTGTTTTGATATAAAATTGTTTAAACAATGATGTGTATCATGTCGATTGATTTGTTCAATTTTTTCAAAAATATAATATCAGTTATTAATTATGTAAAAAAAACACTAGCTATATTATAAACAAATGCAGACAATGAGTGTTCAAAAAGATATCAAAGAACATGCAAAAAAATAAAAAGTGCATTTCAGTTTTTTGTGCTTTTTTTCAAATATCTAGGCAGATTTTAAAAATTCGAAAATATAGGGTGTTTTTTTAAAAACACAAAAATATGTTCTTTTTTTTTTAATCCAGACCTGGATTTATTAACTGACTGAAACTGGCAATTATCCTCCCAATACACAAAAAATGTGATAAGACCAACTGCAGTAACTATAGAGGAATAACACTACTTAGTTTCCCATACAAAATATTATCAGGGGTGATCCATAATCGAACACCCTACTCAGAGGAAATACTAAGCGAATGCCAATGTGGATTCAGAAAAAGTAGATCAACCACAGACCACATGTATACGTTAAGACAAATACAGGAGAAATGCCATGAATATAACATAGATATGCATTATCTCTTTATAGATTTTAAACAGGCATTCGATAAAGTAAAATGGTGAAAGTTACTATGACCGAATCGACAGCAGCTATAAGAGTACAACAATTGCTCAGCGAAGAATTTAAAGTTAAAGTCGGGGTAAGACAAGGAGACGCTCTCTCGGCAGTGCTTTTCACCCTAGTGCTGAAAGCAACTATTAAAAAAATCGATAGAACTGGAAGCATCGTAAATAAAACCACACAAATACTTGGGTATGTAGACGACATTACAATAATTGCACGTGCCCTCGCCTCACTGAATCAAATCGCCATAGAGCTTAAGCCACAGGTAAACAAAGGAGGCCTGCAAGTGAACAAAGACAAGACGAAATATATGTACTGCTGCAGGAATCCCCCAATACAACTAGCAAATATTATTTTAAACGGCGGTTTAATCGTAAGCGTCAAGACTTTTAATTTCCTTGGCACGAAAATTACCAATAATGGTAACGTCCAAGATGAAATAAAAGCAAGAATGCTAAAAGAAAATAAATGCTATTATGCCTATCTAAAACTAATAAGGAGCAGTATACTAAACAGAAAATCTAAGATCACAATTCATAAAACACTTATAAGATCAGTAGTACCTATGGATGTGAAACATGGACACTAACAAACAACGATGAAAATCAATTGGGAATATTTAAAAGAAAGATCCTTTAAAGAATTTACGGCCCATTACATAAAAACAGTATGTGGAGAATAATAATGAATCATGAAATTGATGCACTTATAGAAGGAGAGAATATAGCAAGATACATAAAAAGTCAAAGGATAAAATGGTTAGGACATGTATACAGGGTGGGGAAAGAAAGAATTGTGAAAAAAATCATCGAATGGAAACCTCAAAACCTCAAAGACCGAAAGGGCGACCCAAGAAAAGGTGGATAGGCGATGTGGAGTAAGACCTAAAAACCCACCAAGGGTTATGAGCCAAAAGAAGAAGAAGATTACTAAGGTGAGATGTCAAATGTTACACATCATATGCGACTACTGTAAGGCTTGCTTGTTTTTATTATTAATTATAGTGATCGCTACATAATACTAATCACTACTTATTATTTTTTGCTATTTACAAAAAGAACGTATTAGTAATTCGTCTTTATGTCAATCAATAATAAATGGTTTAATTTAAGAGTTAAATATCATAAATGTTATAGCAGAAAAGTAATATTCCTATGTATAAATCTGTATTTCAAAAATTTCCAAGAATACGCGTACTTTACGCTCTCCATTATTAACAGGGCAATTCAAAAGCGTCTTGATTCGGTCGGTAAACCAAAAACAGATCGTGGTTGAACATTTCAGGGCACTCTACGATCGGCTGCTGTTTAATGTCGTTCCGGGCCATTTGTGTGTTTGTTGCTTCATTTCCTTACACTTTCCCTTTCCACCTTTTCGCGACCCTACAGATTGAATTCTCAGCGGGGAATATCCATAGTCACTTTTTACTTTTTTTTCTATTGTGAAAGTGTCTATTGTCAAGTCAACAAATATTTACTTATTTGCTCCTAAATCGTTGCCACGGTTTTTAAAGTGGATTGGGTTTTATAAACAATTATTTAAACAAAATATGATGAACATAAATCTGTTATTATGATGGGCTGTCTGAACGACATTTTTTTACCATGTCTATTATTTTAATTATGATTAATATTGGCCCACTCCCTATACATTTACTATATAGTGTGTCCGTAGAAAAGTATGTGTATCTAGGTCATGAAATCAGTATCGGCAGGGATAACCAGACGAACGAGCTTCAAAGGAGAATCTCAATGGGATGGGCAGCTTTTGGAAAGCTAATAAACGTCCCTAAAAGTGATATGTCTATCAGTCTAAAACATTGAATTTTTTTTAATTACTAGAATGGAGACCTCGAGCTGACAAAAGAAGTGTAGGGAGATCACCAACCCGATGGACGGATGATATAAAGCAAATAACCAAAAACTGGATTGGAACTGCGCAAAATAGAGAAGAATGAAAAACACTTGAGGAGGCCTATGTCCAGCAGTCGAGGGGCTGATGATGATAATGATAATATGTCCGTAAAACATAAATTTTAATGTTCTACATAATACAACAAAATTTTCATTATACAAGGTGATACATATAAGGTGATGAAGTCATCGGCAATTTTTTTGAATGTAACATTGAATTATGTGACATTTTTAGAACAATACAAATAAGCTGATTCCAAAAAAGGAATGATACTTGGTGTCCAGAAATAATTTGAGAGAAATGCGCTAAAGTAATATATTTTATTAATTTTTAATGAATAATATAAGAATTTAAAATTAATCCAAAAATTGATACATGAATTTATCTTAAATGTTCGAACTGTACTTGCTGTATTTGGCAGTAACCCAAAAGACATATAAATTCTTGTTGAACCTTGTTTATGGTTTCTTAAGAAATATTGTTTGTTTCTGTTCGAATTATCTCTTTTAATTCTTCGATTTTTGCTGGTTTTGTTTTATAAACAACATTTTTTAGATGACCCCACATAAAATAATCCAAAGGTTTTAAAGTCTGGCGACCTCGCTGGCCTGATACAATCAGTGTGTTTCATTATGAAATTATTTTTAATAGCATAATGACAACATTCACACTCTAGAGTGGAAATATTTATTCTGTTACAGTTGTTTCTTATGGGGTTTGCATGTATTTTCATTCCATCACTATTACTGTATAAATATTCTGTATTGTTTTAAACAATAGCTATTGCTATGGATGTCAAATCAAATCTTTGAAATAAGTGTCAGTTTTAAATTAAATTGGCGACGCGTTGTTCTTAAAAGTTATTTTTTTAAAGTTTTGTATACAAACCCACTTCCTCAAAAACCAACCTCCAATTTTTTCTGTTACACGAACGTTACAACTGCCTCATCCAATCAATCTGTTTTAAAAAACTTTACAGAAAATATTTCAAGTGAACCGGTATTTTATTTTAATAATAACTGTAACAACACAATATTTATTAATATTAATACATATCTACAGTTCACAGCAGCAAACAAAAGCCGCGGAAAATATTCCAACTATTTTCAATGTTATTGCAAACGACCTATCGTGATGTAAGGTTTGAAAGTTTAAAGGGTGGCGCGTATAATCGAAATGTTGCTATCGAATGATTTTATGAATAATACAATAATGAGTGCTGCCAGCTGTTATTTAAAACATTTGTTGTTAACTTGCCGGTATTTTTCTGGTTTTATAAGTTATTAATTATTATTATTTGCTTTATAAGACATTTTGGTATACTGACATTTATCCTATTAATTCTTTTAATACTTACTTTTAAAGATTTGTACTAAATAATGTGAGTTACTTATAAAACGACATTTCATTATTAGAAATATGTAATCAAGAGTTTTGTTTTTAAAATTAAAACGTTAATCTCTGTTATATTAATGTTAAACCTAAAACCAATTTTTCTATTTTGTTTTTCCTACTTCTTTCGTCAGACCAACAGTCTTACATAACCCTCACTTATTCAAGACTATATTATACTGACAAGACAAATCTAATATGTGTATCTAATACACAAGCATATATATATATATAGGAAAATATACACTAATGATATGTTCATTACGAATGTATATAATACTGTATAATATTAAATTTTAAGATAAGATAACAGTAAAGTTGCCTAATATAAACAATTAGTTGTAAGAATTTAACTTGGGCCAATTTTTATTTGTACTGTATATTGTTCGAAATTTGTAACAAATATAATTGTGATTTATTCTTGACATGTAAAGAATTCAAACATACATGCTCCTAGAAGGAGGTATTTTTTTGAAATAATAAGTGTATTTGAACGATACCTCAAATTTTAATAGGAAAATTAAGATTCACCTAACCACAGGTTTAGTCTATCTTTAATAAGTATTGCAAATGTAATATTGTGTTAAAATCATAAATATTAAGTAGCCATTAATCATTCACAATAAGCCACTTGGTCCAGTTTTAAACAAATTTAAATATAAAGGCAGTACAAACCTTTTCTCAATCACCTTCCAAATGAGAAAAAAATTCAAATATCAATTTATTTAACTTTCCCAATAGTACATCAATACAATTGACCTAGATCAAATTTTCCTTGTTTACAAAATTATTGGAATTTTAAAAACAAAACTAACCTTATTAATTGGGTTGACAGTTGACACTTAATGTTATCGATAGTCGGTTTTCGATATGAAATGAAATATATCGATACCAAAAATACAACAACAGCGACGTGAACCCGCCCACCAGGGCTTTTGTTTCCTTCTGCTAACTGTATGTTTAAATAAATAATTTAAGTTCGTTTTTTTAATTTAATTTTCATTTAAATTATTCGGTCGTGGAGAAAATATCGTCTGTCACAGGTTTATAATTAAAAAATTCGATACTCGTGGTCCCTAGCGCTCACCATCGCTCGGAATATTCCACTCGTATCAAATTTTTCAATCTAACCTAGTGACAGAATCTACTATTCTCCACCTCTAAAAAAGAATCTATCATATTGACAGAGGGACAACCTGATTTGAGTGCATTTTCAACCGTACCAGTTTCTCGAAATTTATTTTCGATCTTACTTACTGTTGACTGCGTTATGTGTCTTTCTGGATATTTATCATTAAATAAATTATTCACTTCCATCTGAGTTCGCGATATATCTCCATAAGCAATCATCATAAGTATTTCAATTATTTGCTCTACACTTAAGTTCATTTCTACTTTAAATAAATTTGTTACTGAATTAATACAACAATTATTGTACTACTTAACTGTAACTAAACGTCAATAAAAATATTGACATTTCACTTAAAACTAGTGGGCTATTTTTGTGCTATTGATAAGAAAATATATATTTTCTGAGCGAGTATCTTTTAAATTCTGTCCGCTAGAGAGTATCACACCTTTTTGAAATCAACTCAATTTTATTGATCTGTGTGTTACATTTAAAAAAATTGTTGATGACGTCATCACCTTAATCTGTATCACCCTGTATAATAAAATGTTGTTGAAAAATGTAGAACATAAAAATTAAAAATCGACGTGTTAAGACGTTTAGTTTTTGTTAATATCGAATTTATTACATACTTTACGAACACACAGTATAAATCATGCAGACATCGAAGGTAGAAAACTTTGAACATGTATTTATACAATATGCAACTTTTTTTGTTTTATTAAAATATTAAATTTAATGATATAGAAACCCAATACATTATTTTTGTAGTATCAATCATTCGAAAACACGAGTTTTAAAAGAATTTGATAAAAGGGAATGCAGTAAAATGACAAACAAGTTTATCATTAATAAAAATTTAATTTATTTGAAAACTGTTTGGTTATAATCCATGCAATATTGTCGGTGAGGCCTTTAAACCTATAAATTTCTAGAAATTTATTTCAATAACTCGCTAACAGGTAATTATTCTACATTTATAGGATAATTAATGATTTTTCCTAATTAGTATCGTGCGTGATGAGCAATTAGGTCGAGATTGGCGTACATTATTGGAGTTAGGTATAGAAAATCTTTCCCTAAGTTCATCCTGTTCGAAGTCATGCAATAAAGTGATCCGTCAAAAACTTCGTTTAATGTTTGACGATATTTCCGACAATTATCAAGACCAAAAATCTGATAATGTACTGTATGAAAAGATATAATGTGTAAGATCAATAATTGATACTAATAAAATACGATATAGGTTTATGATGATTTAAAATTGTATTAAAAAAATATATTTTGTTCATTCCTTTAAAAATTTACCATTGTTTTACGGGTATATATATATATATATATATATATATATATATATATATATATATATATATATATATAGTGGTCGACAATGTCTATGTATGGGGTGAGTGGTAGTTTAATACGAGCACTGAAATCACTTTACTGCTTGTGTCAGGATAAAAGAAACTTGCACGGGCTGGTTTATCATCAAAAAAGGTCTGAGACAGGGATGTGTGGCTTCGCTATGGCTGTTTAACTTATACATAGACAATTGTTTAAAAGATTTAAAAGAGAGTGCGTATGGATTGAAAATGAATGATTTGATCGTCAAATGCCTTCTTTACGCCGATGATCAGGTCATATTAGCGTCATCTGAAGAGAAGTTGCAAGCAATGGTTAATGTTATGCATGATGCCCTGAAAATCAAAGGGATGAAAATAAATGTACGCAAAACGAAAGTATTAGTTTTTGAAAGAGAAGAAAGCATGAAAAACTGTGGAGTTTCGATTGAGGGAAAAAGAGTGGAACAATTAAATGAATTTGTGTACTTGGTTTCAAAGTTTACGAGAGATGAAAAGTATGGTAGTGACATTGAGCCAAGGGTGTTGGCAGGAAAATAAATTAATGGGGCACTGCACAGCTTTATGAGCAGCCAGTAAGTGTCAAACAAGGCACGCCTGGCTGTGCATAGAGGTGTGTTGCTTCCTACACTTATGTATGGTAGTGAATGTTGGGTTTAGCAGAAGAAGCATGAAAATAGGATTAATACTGCGGAGGAGTAGTCTGGGAAGTATAGGCGGAGTGACTCGGTTGGTTAAAGTAAAGAATAGTAAGATAAGGGAACGCTGTGGTGTAAAAGAAGATGTGGTTACAAAGATAGATAAAGGAATGCTTAGATGGTTTGGACACGATGAATGAAGCAAAATTGACAAAAAAATTTATGAGGCGAATGTGAATGGACAAGTAGGTAAAGGTCGACCTCGGCCAAGGACATTAAACATTATTACAGAGGATGGCTCGATTCGCCGATTTTATCATCTTGTCAGAGACTTTAGCGCGATACCTTATACATAACCAAAAACATATATTTTTCGAGTTTATAAATGTTTTATTATTGATATTCATTTTTATTGTTGTGAAATCATGTCATTATTTAGTATAAAGTATAAAAACTCTTATGATATATTGGGATTACACTGGGAAGGAAGCATTCTTCACGAAAAATTGGAGAGTTTTATCTTAAAAAAACTGCCCCTTTAATACTGCATGCTGGAAATTGAATTACATTAGTTAATAGATATTTTAAAATCCAACTTGTAAAAACCCTGACGATAAAAATATGAATTTTCATTGTCAATCGACTTTTTCTACCTATGCAGGAAATTTTTGTATGAAGCAATTTTTTTTAAGGAAGTACTCATAAGACAATTAATTTGTTTAATAAATACTATCAACATTTATGTAAATCAAAAATGTTTTTTGTATCTATCCTTTAAAAATTAAATCTGATAATTATTAATTTTAAAACAGAGGAGTAGATAAATGAATGTACATTCTTATTTGACCAATTTAAATAAGTAGGTATACTTACCTTAAAAAATATATGTAAACTTTTACCAAGTTTAAATAACAAAAAGATTCAAGTAAAAAGTAAAAGTACAACACACAAATTAAATTTCACAAAGCAAAACGCATCAACGAAATGGCAAGTGAAAAAACAAGACTGAAAAGAAGACGTTACATTAGTTCAAACTTCATCAAATTAGTTTAACTTCATCACGAAATAGAAATATGAACTACAGAAGGTATCGCGGTGACGTCAGTTGACAGGATTACATTGCAGTATAGGAATTTGGCCACCCTCTGCAACAATGTTTATTGTCCTTGGACCTCGGCGAACCTATCTTGATCAGATCAAAATTGTTTTGAAAAAAGGCCAAGTCAAGAGCACCGACAACCGACGAGCATTTATAAGAGCACTGATAAAAGTAGAAAAAGCTGTAATGTATCAGGATCACCATGATATATCTGGGTGCCATTTAGTATCTCTGGACGTCAAGTAGTACTGAGGTACCTTAAGGTTACGGGAAACTATTGTTGAAATAAAAGAGGAACGTTTTACTTAATACTAGACTAATTTAATTCAACTTTACTTCTAGTTATTTATTTACAATTATGTTGAACTTGACCGATGATTGAACGCTGACTCAACAGGTACAGTGACATTAGTCGACGACCGTAAACATGACACTGAATCAATCTTGCTAAAAGTTTGACCTTAATATATACAAAATAGAAACGTAAGATATAAACAATACGTGCGTTAGATTAAACATTGAATTGAGTTCAACGGGTTGATGTTTATGATTCCCGTGAATGGTCAGCCGAGTTCATTGGGCTCTTATTAAACCTTTTTACATATTTTCTTGGCTAAGGGCACTACAAAGCACAAGATGTGTGTAATAACAGTAGCAAGTGGAAGGAAGTGTTTACTCCCCCCCCTGAAAAAAGGAGTGACTATATGTATGTATGTATTGTTTATAAAATTATTATTATTAATAGTTTATTCAATTTGTTTTTTTATTACTTGTTACTTAAAAAATATACGTATGGTTAATTTAAAATTTTGCGGTTTATATTTCTGGTCCGGAAAATTTTCTGTTAACCAATTTTCAATAAAACTTCATCTCGATTCATGAGCGGCTTAAAAAATCCGCGGCATATTTGAAAGTAAAATGCGACGATACCCTGTATCAATTACATGGTTCTTTAAGCACACGCTGCCTTCTACATAAAAATTCACCCTCGCTTTCTTTAAAAGAAAAGTTTAAAAACGATTAGTGATCTACTTATGCCATCGTCGTTAATCGAAATCTTCTCGGATGAAAATTGCTATTGGAAATTTTTATAGTTAAAGGGGGAGGGTTAAATGAAATTTTTATTTCATAATTTTATCTTTGTGCAATTTAAAACAGCTCAAAGTGGGACGTATATTTTGAATAATATGAATCGTGGCAAACTTTGAACAAAATTCCAGTTTGTAATTATTTGTTAATAGAGGGGTTATTTTATTTAAAGCAATGGTTTTAAATATTAAACATAAACTTACATTTTCCCAAACTATTGTCATTTCGGTATCGGTGATAATTGGATCTACCGCCATCATAGTTTAATTTACATTATTTTGTGCACGGTTATTTTTCTCTTCATCCACTAAGTGGAGACCATTGTTAAAGATCTCTCATCTCCCATATGATTTTAGACTTATGGACTCCTTACATGTTCCACTGACTCCACACAACGGGCTATCGCAGAATCTCACCCTTAGCTTCAAATTACCTGTGGACCATTACGATACCAGTGGCTATTGTTGTTTAATTTTTGCTAAATCAATACAGGTCAAAGTCCTTCACTGTTTGATGCAAGTTGCCAGCTCCAAAAACGGCCTACCTACATTCTCTTACAGCTATTTATTTGGTACATCGTCTTCAAGCAGCTTTAATCAGTCTACATAAGAAGCTTACTGTCAGTGATTGGTTTTTGACCTTGAATTTAGTACTAGTTCTAGAAAGTTAACATTTATGGAAAAAAATTAATTTAAAAAATGATTGTTGTCTGGATTTCTATTTAATATAACTGGAAAATATAACATCATATACAGTTTTTTACATTATAGTACTGGGGATATGAAAGTAGCCTCCACGTGGCGTCCCTGGACGCCTGATACTTTCAACATCAGCCTTTTGACTTTTAAGAGCCATCGAATTTCTCGATAAAGAACATAAATATAGTACTGGGGGACTTCAACTGTTATAGTTGAATCTGTTTAGCGAACACCTCGGCAGTAAAATATTCAACCTTAATCCCGACAGTAGCTCATGTAAACAGTTTATGCAGCTTATACAGAAAATATATCGCTTAAGTATGCAAAACAACCTACATCCCTGGATTAGTTAAAAAAAATTAAAAGAGATAAAAGAAAAGTAAAAACCAATGTTTCAATGGGATCCATTCTCTGAATAAACAAACCAGCCGAAGAAAAAGAGATAGCTACCATCAGAAATAAGAAAAAAAATTTGGGGTAACCTTCTGAAACTTCTTTTTTACGTGCCATGTCCTCCTAGGACGTCGGCGATCATCAATACGATTTTTATTTTATTAGCAGCAGCACGAAATAGGCTTGTTGCAATTAACACCATATCACTCTCTCAGGTTTTTCAGCCAGGACGTGGGTCTTCTTCTTGGACATCTTTTTCCTTGGATCATTCCTTGCATGATATTCTGTAAGATACGGTACTTCTCCCCTCTCATAACATGTCCAAAATATTTCAACTTCCGTTTTTTAACGGTAAAAATAACTTTTAGTTGCTTCTGGAGACGGGCAAGCACCTCTGTGTTTCGGACTCTGTCTACCCATGATATTCAAAGCAGGCGACGGTAGTACAACATCTCAAACGCTTCTATTCGGTTACACATTGTCTTTGTTAAAGTCCACCCTTCCATTTCATAGTACAGAATTGGAATTACGTAGCACCGTAGTAAACAAAAACGTAGGGGTATTGACAAGTCTCGAGATGTAAGAACCTTCTTCGTGTTGCTAAATGCTGCCCTAGCCTGCTCGATGCGGGATTTTACTTCCTGCGTGCTATTTCACTTACTGTTCAATAAGCGTCCCAGATATCTAAAAACTGAAGACTTGCTGAATCTGTTGGTTGCTTGTATTCAGGTTTGCTGGAAGCTCACCATTTTTGCTTATAACCATAGCTTTGGTTTTGCTGATATTTAATTTGAGCTTTCTTTCTTCGCTTTTAGCCACAACCTTATCTAGTAATACCTGCAAGTCATCAGCACTTCCTGCCAGTAAAACTATGTCGTCCGCATAACGCAAATTATTTATTACTTCTTCGTTGACAACAACTTCTTCCAATGCGTCGGCAAAAATTTGCTCAGAATATACGTTAAAGAGAAGTGGAGAAAGGACAAACCCTTGCCTCACACCTCGTTGAATGGGAACGTACTCGGTAGTCATATCCTTAACTTTGACAGCAGCGATTTGATTGTAATACAGATTTTTTATAATGCGGACGTCTCTTCCATCAAGTTCATATTCTGAAGGATGTTGATAAGTTTCCCGTGGTCCGAAACACCTGGACTTAAAAAAAGAAATAGTAGAAGAGTATGGAGAATGAATAATAATTCAAGCAATGATTTAATGCAGAACCCAAACCTAAAATTACAGCAAATCAAATTGCTTAAAAACTTTTATTGAACGGAAAAATTGAAGTAAAGACCAAGAAAATCAAACTATACTTTAACCTAACCCTGTGGGAAAAAAATAAACCTTTTAACTCGGAAGATGATTTCATTTTCACATCCCATTTTTCGGAGTACTTCTTCGTTGGTAATTCTTTCTATCCAAGAGATTCTAAAAATTCTTTAGAAAATCCACATTTCAAAAGTTTGCAGTTTTCCTTTTATAACGTCTGACAGCGTCCAAGCCTCTACACCGTATAAAAGAGTGGAGTATATATAATACATGACTATTCTCTTGGCATGTGATGTCTTATTTAATACTCGAGTCCTTCATGCCATACTTTGTCAAGGAAGATTGTAGAACAAACTTTCCTTTCTTCTAGCGTTTTTTCTATGATGTTGGTTAGTCTGAACTAGAAGTTTTTCGAATAATTTTGATATTACAGGTAACAGTGAGATCGGTCGCTATGATGAAGCTTCTTCAGGTTTTTTGCCTGGTTTGGGTATCATAAATCACCTCTGCAACTTTCGACATCCTGGTAACATTCTCCAGTCTTAAAGCAGCATTTATCAGGTGCGTCAGTTTTATAATGTCTTTCTGAGATAATTGTTTCAGGATTTCTCCTGTTATTAAGTCACATCCTGTGGCTTTATTTGGATTTATATTTTCTTTAATTTTCTTAGTATATATCCATGTATTTATTTTTGTTAGTTTTTTAAAAATAAAATGATAAAAAGTTTGTTTTTAAAACATTTCATAATAATTATTAAACCGTATATTTGTTTTCTGTCAATACTCCCTCTGTAAATATAATATATTTAAACCGGCGTTACGATAGCGTAAAATTCAAATGAACCTCATGCATGAATAAAACGTAATTTTCGTTATTAAATTTCTAAATATTCCTTGAAATCTATCATGATTTGATTACATTTCTGGAGTGTGCGTATTGACTGCAGTAAAGCAAATTAAATGCTCTATTCGGATTTATTCCTTGAATACAAATTAGAGTCGAGTGATATTAAATTTCTAGAAAGATGTAAAGCGAATATCTGAAAATTTATATTCTGAACCGGTTCAATATTGAAAGCTACATTAATTTTAACATATTTCCTACGAAGGAAACCAAATGGAGAGAAACTAAGTGAAAGCAATCTTAATTTACGGACTCTGAACTGATGACGTGGCTGATGGTGGTGGTGATAGAAGAAAGAACGCTCTTTTCAATTTAACGATTACAATTTTCTTCCTTATTTATTTTTATCCTCATTGTTTTCATAATTTATTTCATTTTTTCGTTCAGACAAATTTCTGCTTTAAATGTTTTTTTCTTAAATAATATATAAAGTAATATTATCGTATATGGATTTTTATTCCTTTTAAAGCTTTTATTATTTCAATAACTTAACAATTATTTATTTAGTGCGTATTAAATTTTAATAACAAAAAAAATATCAATGGTCTGGGTGCGACCCGAGAAGTCCACACGACTAACTTCCCAGTGGAAAGAATGAAATAATATCATATGTTTTGTTGCTATAATTAATATTATTAATATTAAAATTATTTTAAAAAACGATTTTAAATTGTTCATAACAAATTATAATTGTCATTAACAATATTCTGTTTAAGTCAACCGTATTATTTAAACTTTTTCTTATTATTTCATTAGCGGGAGCTATTTTCAATTGTTTGTCACAATTAAAATTTTTTTTTAATTAATATGATCAATAATCATTTGTTAGTTCCAATATTTAATTGTTATAAACAAGGCTTGATTATTGCTTGCAATAATTTTTCACTGTTATAGTGTCTTCAATGCTATTCTCTCAATACTGACACAAGTTTAAAATTCTTCAACTCCTAATTTTGTTTTTTAAAACTATCTCTTTATCTCTTTTTATAAAATATTGTCATCATATTTTTCACACAAATATTCCCAACATGCAACAGTCATATTATTTAAAAGATCTTAAAATTCTGTATTAAAAATAGTATAATTTTAAAATTGCAAAATTCAGGTATTGTTCCATTTTTTTTATTCTGCATAAAAAACAGCTCGACTGATTTTGCTGAAAATTTTTTGCTCAAGTTGATATCCAATAAAATCAGTCAATTTGTGGTCATCTGATCGAACACAACCAATCAAAACAAAATTATACTGAAAAGAGACCATGGGTTCTTTTCACTAAATCATGTCATGTTGCTATGGATACATACCTACATTTCCTTTCAATTCGATTTTGACAATTCAAATATTTCAATATGTCACGATTTGGTTGTGATACTCAAGATAATATTGATGAAATTATAGCATCGAATATACCGAAGAATACTGTTCACAATAAAAATTTTGTGTGGAAAGCGTTCATGGACTTATGTGATGTAAGAAAATATTTTATTTCCATAATCAGCAAAAAAATTTCTGTCCGAATAACCCTCGAACATTGATTAATGCTCAAAAATTTTATAACATCTATCTCAAGCTTGTTGCTTATAGGCAACAAGCTTTCGAAATCTGTTATAAAATTGTTTCGACAATTATCAATGTCCTTGGGTTATTACTACTGAAAATCTAATCAGTTCTAAGTTGTGTAATTATACCTTTAATGCAATTGGTTCCACGCACATACACACACAGACGTCCACTTAAAAACTATTGTATTCGACTCTGGGGACCTTGAAATGTGAAGATATGTCAAAATTCGGGATTCGCAAAATCGGACCCATTACTATAACTTTCCGCTGGGAATTTAATGAAACAAAAACAAAAATCCCTTTTTGTTTCTATTTATTTATAAAGAACAATTTGGGATTTGCAGAAATACTGTATAATAGTTAATTGTACTTTCGCATCCACCGTATTCTACAGATCTGACCTCCAACGACTATAACTTTTCTGCAAGTTTTAAAAGAACGTCCATGAAAATAAATTTGGGACAAATGATGTAGCAATAAAAAAAACTAGATTTCGTCATGTGATCTATTTAGAAGCATTGGAATTAATAATCGTATCATTCTTAAATAAGACTGTTGATAAAAAAAGTCGACATTTTCAACATAATTTATTTTAGTACTTAGTCCCAGGACTTTTTGTTCGTTGTTTTAAACATTTATCGATTAACTTTATTATACAGGGTGTAATAAAAAGTTAGTCATAAATTAAACCAGATATTATGGGGTTAAAAATAACTCGATTGAACAAAATTTACCTCTATGCAAATGTGCACACAAAAAAGTTACAGCCCTTAGAAAGTACGAAATGAAAATCGTTTTTTCCAATATTTCATGAACTGTTTAACATTTTGTAATGAATATGGTAGCATGGCTTTCTTATTGTAAGAGCATCTTTTTCATATAAAACCACGAAATCTAAACAGCCCATAAACATTTTTACGGAGGTTTTGAACCCTAAAACCCTCCAAACTTTTCTATGCGTTACAATTAAATTAGTATTGCATTAAGAAAAATGAAACTTTTTGTTACAATAGACTACACGTTTGCAGAAATGGCAGCAACATCAACGACCAATGGGATCCGAGTATCGAGATAAAAACAATGTGTTCCCAAATTTTTTATATGGTATGGAAGCATGAACAAACGAAAGTAATGCTTAAACGCCTCTAATCATTCAAAATGTGGGTGTACCGACGATTATTTAAGATCAGTTGGGTGGACAAAAGTTAGCAATAATAGAGTTTTCAATCGCATGAAAAAACATCTGGAAATAGTCAAAACTATCAAACGGTGAAAATTAGAATATTTTGGTCATATTATAAGGCACCCGAAATAATATAAAATGCTACACCTTATTATAGAGGAAAAAATATGAGGCAAGCGAGGCCAAGGTAGAAGGAGAACATTGTAGCTAAAGAATTTGAGGCAGTAGTATGGGAAATCTACAGTTCAGCTTTTCCAAACCGCTGTCAACAGAACAATAATAGTCAGCATGATAACTAACGATCGTTGAACGATCATGGTACCAGAAGAAAAAAAAATGGCAGATATGCAATTTATTCTGGGTAAGTTTGGTCAGGCTAAAACAGTGTTTCTTATAATTATCTGTAAATCTGGAAAACACAGGTAATTGCCGAGGGAATAGTGCAGCAGCTACAAGGCGTAATGCGGAAAAATATACAAATCAGAGTAAATCGGACAGAGGATTTTTTCTTTTCATTGCTTGTCGTTTACGTTTACTTGCTGGTAATAGTGGTCGTCCAAAAATGGATACAAACGATTAAGAGATTTTATAATTAGTCGAAGAAAACCCAAAAAGCAGTACAAGGGTAATAGCTACTTAATTAGATGTTGGTTGCATAATGGTTTGGAGAAGATTAAAGAAACATCTTAAAGCAATCGTCGAGTGGGGAACCGACAATCTTGTTCAGTTCAACGCCCAAAAAACACAAAGTGCCACGTTTTCCAAGAAAGTGAATTCCTCAAATCATCCCATCACAATGTCCGTAAATACCCTTGAACCAAGTCCCTCCATCTCGATTTTGGGAGTTACGGTGTCCAATAATATGTCTTGCCAGAAAGTTTTTTACTCCTGATCAACTGTTGATGACGTACACGGCTCAAATCCGACCTCTACTGGAGTATTGCTCGCACATTTGGGGTTCAGCACCAAGGCATTCTCTTCGTCTTCTAGATTCCATTCAGAAAAGAGCCATTCGCTTGATAAACAGCTCAACTCTCATAGATACCCTTCACCCTCTGGAACATACAGTTGCAGACATTACTCTACAGATATTTCCATGGCAGATGCTCCAGAGAAATAAAAACTCTTGTACCACCATTGGCCACATTCGGCCGAAGAACTCGGCACGCTGATCAGTCTCACCCATTTACTCTCAAGATTGACACTACAAGGACCAATGTTTATCAAGAATCCTTCTTTTACAGCGCTGCTACGGAATGGAATAAGCTTCCAAAATCAGTTTTTCCAGAGAACTATGACCTGCTTCTTTTTAAAAAGCGTGTCCACAATCATTTCCTTTCTATAATCCCTTCCCCTTTTAATAGTCGCAGTGCGGGCTGTCCGCGGCCCACGCGATAGGTCTACCCTTTTTGCAACTAATTTCATAAAAAAAAAAAAAAAAAAAAAAAAAAAAAAAAAAAAAAAAAAAAAAAAAAAAAAAAAAAAACCCACAGCTTCATCCCTATTACTTAACAACCGTTAAAGAATTACTAGATAAAGATTATCCTAAAAGAATTGGATTTTTTGACTGGTTCTTAATAGAAAACAATTGAAATATCAATTTCATTAATTATATTTTGTCTACCGATAAAGCTACCAACAATAGAAATGACATCACGAATCACCATAACGCACACTTATGGACCTCAAAAAAATCAACTCATCACCAAAGGACTTTAAAAGTCAATGTTTTGGCAGGCATTATTAATAATAATTTAATAGGACCAGTAATTTTTCCAAATAATTTAAATGGTGTAAATTTCTTGCAGTTGAAGAGGTAAATTTAGAAATAAGGCAAAATATGTGGTATTGGGGTATTTACGAGTACAAGATGTAGCTCCAGCGCATTTCAATAACGAAGTTAGGGAATAAATTTTCGGTCTGTACTCTGAACGTTGGTGTGAAAGGGGCCCTGATGCACTTATTTCTTGGCAAGCTAAAGGTCCAGATCTTAACCCTATTGGATTTTGCTTCTGGGGTTTTTATGAAAGAGGACGTGAATTGTGTTGAAATAGTCGACGAACAACAACTAAGGCGTCGAATCATTGAAAGTGCAAATTGATTTTGTCAGAAGCCAATGATCTTCCACAAAATTCAGTTTTTCGAATGTGTATTCAGGAAAATGAAGACCATTTTGAACATTTATTATAGTAAATACATTTGTATATATTTTTTATACCTGTGAATAACATGAATACTCAGTTATAACTTACTTTTTATTACTCAATTTTTTTAAGAATAATAAAAAAAGCCTCATCTCCATAAAAAATGGCTTTTCGAAAAAGTGCTAAGAGCTAAAAAATTTTCAAAAATGATGTATTAAACCAATGGTGTCACAATACTAATATAATTGTAACGTATAAAAAAGTTTGGGCGGTTTTAGAGGTTCAGAACTCCACAGATTTTGTGGTTTTATATGAAAAAGATGCTTTTATGATAAGAAAGCCGTGTATTTATTTTCATTACAAAATGTTCATGAAATATTGGATAAAATCGATTTTTATTTTGTGCTTTTCGAGGGCTGTAACGTTTTGTGTGTGCACATCTGCATTAAGGTAAGTTATGCTCAATCGAGTTATTTTTTACCCCAGAATATGTGGTTTAATTTATGACCTACCTTTTTGTTACACCCTGTACATACTATAATATTGCCTGATTGATAAGGTTTATTTTAACGAAACTATAATGTAAAAAAAATAAATATACATTTTTTGTAGTGTATATTGTAAATTAATTTAAAATACGTGTAAGGAAACTGTCAAGTTTTCATAATTTTTATAATATTCGTATAATTTAATTTGGCAATATATTCCGCTACTAAAAGAGAGTTTTTATTGTAAGGGAGGTTTTATAAGAACACTTGTGTTCGTCTGCCGTACCAGCATATCATGAAAAGTTATTGAAATGCTTCTATATCATATCTGATTTATTTTCTTTTCAATAAAAACCACTTGAAAATTCCAAATGGTATAACTCCGCATATCTTTTGCCTTTTCGCTTGATTCTCTATAGCTATAGATACAACTCGAGATCAGGACTGGACTTAATTTAAATGGAAAAATATCAAATTTATCACGTAAATGTTAGATTTAATGTATTTAATTTTAGTTTATATTTTATATTTACAATATATATATATATATATATATATATATATATATATATATATATATATATATATATATATATATTAATATTTAGTTGCATTACCGGTAGTAAGCAGAAAATTCTTTTTTGTATTTCTCCTAAACCTTAAGCAATAAACAATTTGTCAAAACAAGACGTGTGGTGTTACTGGACACCTAATAAAAATGAAGTTTCATACGCTATATGACAAATAATTTTTTTATTTATTAATCTTGTTCAAGGCATTTTGCAAATAAAAATTGAAAAATGATTAAAGAATTGTCGTATAAGACAAATTAAGAAATAAATTTTATTTATTTATTAATAATATAATTTTATTCACTTTTAAATTTTTAAATATGTTTATGTATTTTTCAGCCCCCCGCCGAAAATCTTTTAAAACTGTGTAGGCGTTTTTTTTTGGTACTAAAACATAATAAATTGTATATAAAAAATTAAATACTTTTAAATTAATTTTATGTATTTAACAATAAACACTTGTTGCATTGTTGTAAAATATATTACTTTCTTTTTCTGCTTACATGCTTATTAATGATTTTACACAATCATCAATTACCATTTCTGTTGATTCAATTTCTATATTTTTTAATAATTATGTTAATAATTAACAAAATAGTAAAACACGCTTACTAATACCAAAATTACACAGTGACTATATAATTACTACATAGTAGTGGTCGCCCAGTGGTCAAAATTTATAGTTTACCAATAATCATAGCATAAATTATTTATTAATCAATACTATTTAAAAAACTAAAGCTCAAATAAAATTTCATTTAGTAAAACTACAAGTCCAACAGTTGAAAGTTTTACCATGTCAAAACATTTTAATTAAAAAAAATGACAAAATAGATTTACAAAAATGTATAATATGATAACTATTACTAATTTTTAATTTTAATATTTGAACATATTATATCTAACCTTACCGCACACCGCTATACCTAATTTAAATTACTTGTGTAAACCCCAATCACCTCTTAAAACCTATTTTAAAGTCTACGTTAACAATGTTTTTAGACGTTTACGTTTTTATAACCAATAAACGTAACTGTTAACTTGTAGATGTCAAAGAATCAAGAATACCAAAACAATATAATTTTATTTTTTTTAAATTAGATTATACAAACCAATCACGTAATCTTTATTATCCCTGCAATTATTTGAATGACATTTTATGCTTGGTTCAGTCGGATTACACTTTCTCTCTCCCTCACTCTACAAGTAGTAAATGTAAAGAAAGAGAAATAGCGACTAACGCATTATTGTTACGCAGAGTTTTGTTGGCTAGCTCCGGTTTCCGCAACGTCGTTCCAAATACCATTTTAATTGGGTCAATTTGCGAAATTTTTCATAACGTGACAGACAATAATAGTAAAATCTTTTACAAAAAAAGTAATTTAAACTTTTTTTGGTGTGTAACATCTTTGCGCTCGCTTTCTAGCATGTGTAACATCTTTCCTCTCGCTTACTCGCAAATTATGGAAGTGATTTAAGATATGTGCCCAGGAGTGCATCGAAAGAAACATCCAAAGGGCAGAAAACTATATTTTATCACATAGCAAAGCAGCACTAAAAGCTCTGAAGTTATACACTTGTGAGTCTAAGGTGACTTGGGACTGTAAACAGTCCCTGAGACAACTGGCAGCGAAATATTAGGTTACTCTGATGTGGGTTCCAGGTCACAAGTAAGTTAAAGGCAACGAAGAAGCAGATTGCCTTGCCAAAAAATAGGCAAATACACAATTTTCCGGCCCAAATCCAGGACAAAGACAAGCGAAAAGGCTAGTGAGCCCTTCACCAAGGAAAGCTAAACAGCTTCTCGAGTTGGACAAGAAAGACTTAAAACTGGTGACGGGGCTCCTCACTGGACACTGCCCTCTGAGGTATCACCTGAAAAAGATGGGCAAAACAGAGAGTGATAGTTGCCGCTACTGCGAGAACTTCACTGAAACTTTGATGTCCTTTGATGCCCTTTGATGTCAGAAACTTAGCCCCCAGGAAACTGATACACTTTGCTCGAAGTCTCGGAATCCCTCGCCTTTAATAGATTAATGGCTATGCACAAAAGATCCGAAAGGTCGAGGTGCTTAAGAGGTTGCATAGCCTTCACGACCCCTTCTAGGATCTACAATCTACAACAGGAAGTCGCGAAAGCACGCGCTATTTGATTTGACTAATGAGCGCGCGGTTAAAGTTGGCCATCAGATAGACTCAACCAATTTTCCGAGAGTGTTGTGTATTAAGTTTGCTGTTATATACGAAAACTATATAAATAAATATTTACTGTTGATAGTAAGTCTCAATAAAGTGCAGATCATTGATAAAAAATTCAAGTAAGTAATAATAAATAATTATTTGAATAAAATATTTTAGTATTTAGCTTTTTTAAATGTTGGTGTTGATTTCTGTCACTATCAGTATCAATTAAATAAAATACAATTTTTATTAAAAAGAATTATTGTTTGTTATGAAAAATCATTTCAAATAATACCTGATCAATTTTTTTCAGAATATAATTTTAAAATTGCTAATTGCTAAGGTAAGATGTCAAATATAACACATTATTTGCGATTACTATAAGGCTCGCTCGTTTTTTTTTATTTTTCTAAAAAAATAAGGCAAAAATATATTATTTGGTAAGGGAAATTTAGGAAATCTGTTATATTTAAGAGGACCTAACCTAAAAGATTGTTCGCTTTTTTGGATACAATCTCTTGAAATGTCGGACTCCATCCAGCTGTTTACCTGGCAAACAATCTTTGCTAGCAGACTTATTTTTAATGGTGCTCTTTTATAGAATTTAAATAAGGTCTACAACTGTCCAAGGATATTTTTATTGGAATGGCCATCTGTGGACAAGAAATCAAAATTGTAAAAACTTACTGACATGTGAAATTTTTACTACATATCACGAATTTTATTTTTGTAATGGATTATAATCCGACCCTGGAAATGCATATTTTCCAAATATATTGTATAACTGAATAAATATTTCAAATGACTTATTTTATGAATATATAGTCGGCCTATGGTTAAAATATTTTACTGAAGCAAAATATTTTGAAATGCAAAATACATATTTAAAGGTAGAGTTTGAATTTACAAAAAAAAATATAAGGGCATTAAAAATTATATTAAAATTCTAATCATTGCAATAAATATTTTTGCTTCATGAAATTATTTAGGAATTTTAAAGAAAAAATCTTGTAGCATTTGAAATTGCTACCTGTTAATTTTGTTTTTTATATATAATAAATTTTTCATTTATTGGGCATTGTACTTACAGAGAACATTCAGTTTTGATATCAAATTCCTGAATAAAACATCTATCAAAACCACTATTTCAAAACAAACATCACATATAGTTGAATGCTAGTAAATTCACAGGTTTCCAACACTAGGTAATACTCTTGCTTCTGACATTCTAAGGGCTGTTGGAAGTGATGTAATTATGCTGCAGGAATCTTATGATTTCTGGCTACCTGTCCGATCCTAGGCCTGGAATTAAAGAAATAGAGTCAATAAAAACATCCATTCACATGTAAGCAGGCGACATACCGTTGTGTTCTCTAGTGTGATGAATTCTAGGCTATTGAAGGTTGTCCCAGGATTTTGTTGATTCTGAATGAGATCTCTGGGTATTTACTGGGTTTTTTCTCTATTTTTCATAATATAATCTTATGGATTCTTATAGGTTATATTTATTTTCTAGACGTCGATGTCATTGTTTGGGTTGTCATTGATCTTCTTTCATAGAACTTCTGTCATCGATCTTCGGTCTCAAGTCGGTTAGCCGTAAATGTTCGTGCCCGTAGCAGAAAAGAAAGAAGAAGAATGGTCTTTTTTGATTACTTTCGTTGGATTTCGTTCTGTCAAACGGGATAGCATTTATGGTTCTGACCAATGAGAGGCTAGGAATTCAAAACTGGCACTGATTTCATACAGGATGTGCAGTTTTTTTTGGCAATTTTTGGAAAAAGGAGATGGTATCCGTCCTCGAGCTGCGAACTGAGGGTCTTTTCTGTGTGGCCATGATGAGGTGCGCTTGACTCGTTTTTGAGATTCTTTTTTCGGTGTGTTTAACCGGAAATTAACCCTTTTGGGGAATCTACGTAAGTGCCGTTGGGGCCGAGTTCAAGTCGCACCCATCGTTTGTGGTTTTTGGAGCCTTTATATGGGGAATTGTGCCGACCACCGGGAGAGTGCCATGCGGTAGGAACGCCGCCAATTTTGTCCTGATGTCCTGTTAGTCCTGTTTGCTGTTTTGGCTATCTTCTAGTTTTACCTCCCTTCTCAGAAGGGTGTTAGGGTACAGCTTAGCCCTCATCATCAGACTCCTGGCAATCAAACGACGACTCTTGTGGCAACTCTTGACTCTGGTCAAGATTCCCACGAGGGCCAACACCGAGTCGCTTTTAAATCTTGGCCAGAGTCGACAGACAACCACCGGATGAGGACCAGTAGTAGCCAGTAGAGGCTGGCGACCTGCTGAGCTGCATCATCGACCCCTGGCTGACCTGGAAGGTTGAGCCTTCTTCTTATCTTCTCTTCGTTTTGCTGAGCTGTTTCCTGTCTGTTTCCTGTCTGCTTTCTGTCTTCTTCCTGTCTTCGTTTTTGCTGTTTTCAACTACATCAAGTGGACCTTGGATAGAGGCTACATATATGGACCATTGGACCTTAACACCAGGTTTTTTTACACCTTCAGTGTTCTCTTACTTTTTGAGATTTATTTATAACTAATTATTCATATTAGTATTTATCATACCATCATTTTTGTTAATAACTAATTATTGATATCACATATCATACCACCGTGATAATTTTATAAACTATAATCTAAAGAGCTCTTGTGAAGTTCTCACATAGTACTTAGTGACAGCGGATTTAGTCACAGGTTTATTTCTTACCAATATACCTTCATTTTGGTTACTTTGAGAGGTATAACACCCGGTATATAAATGTATGTATCTTGATATAATATATTAGTTAATATTGTTATATGTATTATATATGGTAATATATTATAATATATAATATGTAATGTTATAATATATTGTGTTATATGTTATACATATTACTTAATTGATTTAACTATTACTAATATGATCTATTACTCTGGTCCATAATATATTTTTGCTTTGTCCATTTTGGTGTTTTTATTTTATTCTTATATGTGATATGGTTTTTATTCTCCTATTTGCCCAACCCGGATATCTAAGAAAATTTAATTCTATATCATTTCAGGTATTTGTTGAAGGTAGGTATTTGGTTTTCTCAATTCTCCAAATATAGTATAGCAATGATTCAAATTGAGTGGCGCCCTTTTGAATTTGAATTTTCAATCTTAGAGCCATAAACAATTCGAACTCACTTATCTGTTCTCCGGCGAACAGCTGCCGTCAGCACATTGTGTTCTATTTTTTTATTTCATTTTGTGAATATAATAAAGTGGGCCACAATCTTACTCACTCAATGAATGGTCCCTGACCCAACTGATATGTTAATTCCTTATACATACAAGCAACTATACTACGACAAACAATTGGAGAAGGTGATTCATTTTGTATCACGTGAACTTCGATGCAGAATTTGTCCGGAATCACCCGGTTTACCACGTGGTAACCTGTCCGGCTGGGCCTGTTTGCAGCGGCTGAACAATGATAACAATAAGTTTGTTAAATATACTTATATTCGTTGCATGTATTTTAAGAATTATTGTGTAAATCGAAATTTAATGTATACATATTATTTTTTTTTCATAGACTTTGTAACGGTTATAATTTTAAATATTTGCCGGTATCAGGGAAAATTGTCAACCTTTTTTCCAATCAACTGTGGTCTCAAACAAGGAGATGCGTTATCCCCACTCCTCTTTAACATCGCCTTGAAAAGCATCGTACGAAGGGCAAACATAGAAACGCTCCTATTTGGAAATCAGGGCCAGCGCATTGTAGTAGCTTTCACTGACGTGGTCTTCCTGTGTACATCTCTCAATTTTAAAATGGGTAGTATTGAGTGGTATGCTCTATTTGCTGCGTTTCTAATTTCTTTGGTTTAGTCGGTGTCATGTGATATGTTTGAGCCGAGGAAGGTAAAGTCCTTCACTACTTTAAAATTGTAACCTTCGAATGTGATGTTTTGGCCTAATCGGTTGCTTTGCAATAGTAGCTTACGCTGGCCTTCCTTGCCAATTTAAGCCCATTGAGTATATTTGGAAAATATTCATTACTTATTACGACAATCACATTGGATTTAATGGTTACAGTGATAAGGCTGTTTTGGAAACCTATCAACGAGCTTTTTATACTGCCACTTCTGAAATTTGGGTAAAATGTGTAACAAAAGGTAAAAATTTAATAGAGGAATATTGGGTTTTTAAAAACCGCATCGAAGCAGTTAATCCTGTTATCATTTACAATTCGAATAAGGATGCTTGATAATACTGTAAGTACTACATAATTAAACATATTTATTAAATTTAAACCGATAATTTATTTTTGTTGCATTCCCTTTTAACATAATTAAATATGTGCGTATTTATAACCAAAAAACTTATCGAGAGCTACATCAACGATTTCTGTTCACAATCAAGCAAAACATAAAAATAAAACCTCACAACAGAAGCATAATAATAAACAAGAAATTTTCGGGTTTAAATCTTGGGGAAATTTACTAATATGCCTATCAACTCAGTGCGTTCGTTAAGTCGATGCCTTGGTGACTAAACCGTAACCGTCGTATATTGGCGAAATGAGCTGTAGCTATGATACGTAATGTACACCAATTAATGTAGAAACAGTATTTTTTTTTTATTTCTTTCTGCATTATTATTTTGCGACTTCATCATAATGATGATCATTTTTGCGACAATTTTATTATTTTTTTTTATTTACTACAATCTGTCTCCTTTGTGGTACATTCAGCAGTATGGTTGGTGCTATCGCTTGTGCGCTCGGTATGTGGCCTGTGTCACATCCTCATTGTTAAAACAGTAGCTGTGTTTTCTGTGATTGTTTTAAATCTCGAGGTATTTTACGCTTTAAACGTCGCGCTTTGTTGTGGTTTGCCATAAATGGCCGGATCAGAGTATTTGGGTTCGGTCGATGCAGTCTTTTTAGGTTCTGGTATGGCGTACAATTTCCTGTCTCACAATGAGCATTTATAGATCACGGTGGATTCCATACGTCCAGACAGGCTTCAATATTGCCTTGTACAGAAGTTTTTTTGACTGAAAATAGTCGCAAAAAGGGTAGACATATCGTGTGGGCCGCGGATGGCCCGCACTGCGACTATTAGTAGGGGAAGGAATTATAGAAAAGAGATGATTGTGGTCGTTCTCTGTAAAAACTGATTTTGGAAGTTTGTTTCATTTCGTTTCAGCCCTGTAAAAGAGGGATTCTTAATAGAGATTGGTCCTTGTAGTGTCAATCTTGAGAGTAAATGGGTGAGTCTGATCAGCGTGCCGAGTTCTTCGGCCGAATGTGGCCAGTGGTGCTATAAGAGATTTTATTTCTCTGGAGCATCTGTCATGGAAATATCTGTAGAGTAATGTTTGGTCTGCAACTCTTCTACTATGTTCTAATGGGTAATGGGTATCTGTGAGAGTTGAACTATTTATCAACCGAATGGCCTTTTTCTGAATGGAATCTAGAAGACGAAGAGAATGCCTTGTTGCTGAACCCCATATGTGCGAGCAATACTCCAGAAGAGGTCGAATTTGAGCCTTGTAAGTAAGTATTTTGTTTTCGAGAGATAGTTAAGACTTTCGTCCAATGAGCCAGTAAAGTTTTCGCGTTTGAATGCCAAGTTGCTTTCTCTTAGTAAAGATATGTTTTTGTGAGGTAAGTCTTTTGCCCAAGTGCAATCCATAATATCTTACATGATCTGCCTGTGGGACTGCAATGTTGTTAAGTGTGAGTCTCTTTTTAAGGGGAATGTTACGTTGACTAATTTTATTTCATTTGCTTTTATCCGCCACTTTTTTAACCAGTGAAATATATTATTTAGTCCTTTTTAGAGTATTTGTGAGGCTATTTTTGGGTCGCTATGTGTAGCTAGTATAGCAGTATCGTCAGCAAAGGTTCCAGTAAATAAGGATTTAGATACCGGCAGATCCGCAGTGAAGAGTAAGTAGAGTATGTGACCCAGTACGCTGTCCTGCGAAACTTTAAATTGAACATTTTTTATTTAGGTAATTGTTAATAATAAACATATCACTTGCGTTGCAGTATGAAGTCTAAGGTAAATGTAAAATAGATAAAAAGTGCGATGACGTCCATAAGACTCAATCGATAAATTTATTCAGAAAGAGGATTGAATACAAACAATCATAAAAGTTAAAATTATGGAAAAAAAAGTAAGGAGTGTAACTTGATCAACAGAAAAATAACCAGCAGCCGAACATTTTGGAAAGAGTTTTTTCGCCCATCGGACTAAGTGAAATAATTCATCCCGAGTGGAAGATTTTTTCATATCGCCCTGTACTAGATAATTATAATTGATAAACTTTCTAGCTTTCTTTTCGATCATACTGCAGAATATAATTAAAATAACGATGTTAATCTGAAACAAAAAAACGCAATTAAAAACCTATTAAACATTTAATTTTAAATTTATTAGATTTAAAAAAAAACATTTTTTTAAATTCCATTAAAATTAATATTAGTGCTCTCCGGTGGTCTGGGTGCGACCCAAGAGGTCCACACGACTAACTTTCCAGTGGAAAGAATAAATTTATACCATATGTTTTGTTGTTATAATTTTTATTTTATTTTTTTTATATAGAGCATCTACTACTAAGGTCATTTGCTCTTTCCCAAAATTGCTTAAATTTTGGTAAACAAATTTATTTCTATTACACTTATTCAACCTAACAGCCAAGTCTCTAAACATGAAAATATCACCGACCAAAACAAAGTTCTTAACAACATCAAAAATTGAGCTTGACGGTAAAGTAATAAAGCAGAAAATGAAATTTAACTACGTTGGCATGGATCTTTCCGGCATTTAAAATAGCTGGCTGCCTGAATACATTATGGTGCAATAAGAGTATGGGATCGGACTCTAAATCGAGGATCTACAAAACCGTCGTGAGGCCATATACCGCAGAAACCAGGCCAGAAACAGCGAAAACCAAAAGACTCCTAGAGACAGCTGAGTTGAAGATACTCCGTACAATCACTGAAAAGACATTGCTGGATAAAGAGACAAGCGAGAATATCAAAAAAGCCTGTAAGGTCAAGAACATTAATGACTGGGTAGCAAACAGGAAGAAGAAATGGAACGAACACATAGGTAGAACGGACAACCGAAGACTTGTGAGAATTGCTCGCGACAAGTCCCCATTGGGACGAAGAGACGTTGGGCGCCCCAAGAAACGATGGAGCGACAGCCTTACGTAAGTGGACGATAATTGAACAGCGACTCGCCTTAAATCAAGAATGAAGAAAAAGAAGAAATTTATTGCTTTTAGATAAGTCAAGAGTTTGGTAATGTTTTCTTTGTCATTCATCAGAGCTGATTCTATTTCAAATTCTACACCGTTGGTTTGCCTCTGCTGTTCAAAATTTTGGCACGTCAAGATGATGTACTGTGAATCGGCATTAACATACTTCACATCTTAGTCTTCGAGCACCCTTGAGGAAGTAAAGGTGGGTTATGTTCGTGTGACCAATCTTCATTCTGCATAGAACAACTTGCCCACGTCTCGAAAGTTCTTCAGGATATCTCCATTTCTTAGTGAATGGTTTTATCGTTTTCAGGCGACTTTCACATCCTTCCCATTGTGTTTGCCACTTACCATAATATTTTTTTTAATGGAAGATTTCACATCACTAAGGGTCACTGGAATTCTCTCATCCTCTTGCATATTCGTCGCATTTCTATCCGCCTGATCTGCCATTTCATTACCTTATATGTTGCTATGTCCGGGTATCCACATCATTACAGTTTTTTTGTTTTGGGTTTCGAGATATGTGACTAGATCCAATATTCGTATTGCCCATTGATTGTGAGTGAAACGGTCTTGTAAGGATAAAATGGCACTAAAAGAATCAGTACAGATTAAGCATTGATTCAATTCGACTTCATATAATAATGCCTGCCAGATAGTATACATTTCTGCGGAAAAAATACTGGTATTCGTTTATAAGAAAGGTTGATAATTAGCTACAAAGGCAGCTCTCGTACCCTCATTTGTCTTGGATCGATCCGTGTAAATTTGGAGGTAATTCTGATATTGTGATATTGTTCCTGAAATAGCATTTTGTAGATGAATCCCGGAGTGTTCTCTTTCTTCCATTCGGCGAGTTTGGTGTTGGTTTAGGGGAGATTTCTCGTCCATGGAGCAATATTAAGTGGCACTGTCATGATGTTACTTATTTCAGAGAGTAAAAGCTTAACAATATATTCATTTTAGCGGTTATATACTGGTTTTGATCTTCCGAACGACTAATGATCAGCATCAAATCGGTGAGGGGGAGGATCGAAGATTCAGACTGTATTGTTTGAATAGTGCTTGTTCTGGAGGCGCCAGATGCAATGCGAATGGCTGTATTTTGGATTCTATCAAGGTTTTTAAGGGTAGAAGAACATATTATTATTAAAATTATTCTAAAAAATGATTTTAAATTGTTAATAACAATTTACAATTTTCATTAACAATATTCTGTTTATGTTAACCGTATATTTTCAAACTTTTTCTCATTTCACAAGCGGGAGCTATTTTCAATTGTTTATGACAATTAAAATTTTTTTTTAAATATGATTTGTTAGTAACAATACTCAATTGTTATAAACAATTTTTTATTATTACTAACAATAATTTTTCACTTTTATAGCGTCTTCAATGCTATTCTCTCAATACTGACACAAGTTTAAAATTCTCCAATTCCTACTTTTATTTTTTAAAACTATTTCTTTTTATAAAATATTGTTACCATATTTTTTATACAAATATACCTAACATGCAATAATTATATTATTCAAAAGCTCTTAAAATTCTGTATTAAAAATAGTATAATTTATAAATTGCAAAATTCAGGTAGTTTACCATTTTTTTCAGGTTTATGATTCTCAATAAAAAACAGCCTAATCGATTTTGCTGAAAATTCAATCAATTCTAAGTTGCGTAATTATGCGTCGAATGCAATTGGTCCCACGTCAATATCATTTTTTGTTCTCGAGATAATCGAGACGAAAAATAATTCCGAACGCACGTACGAACAATACGAATATACAAACATACGCACATACGTACATACGACTAAGAACATAAATTAAAATTCAATTAGAGTGTTTGAAATGTCCTCCGTTTTCACGAATACACAAGTCTTTCCTTTTTTATACAGAATCCATTAATCTTCTAAACGGTTGGGGATCAGCTATGAGGTCATTTAAGTTACGTTGAATTCTATCTTCCAATTTTTGACGTGAATTTACCTCTGTAGCATAGACTTTTTCCTTAAGATATGACCAAACTGTGTGGTTTAATGGTTTGAAATCGCATAACCGGGAGGCCAATGAATCGGAGCTTCTGTACCTTTACCAATCCATCGATTCGGAAAATGGTTACTCAACCAATTACGACTCCTTCTATCAAAGTGCGGTGGAACTTCATCGTGCATAAAAATAGAGATCTTCGCTCGTTAAGCCTCAAATCTTTTCACAGCAAATTTTTAGCAATACCAGCAAATATGTGCAAAAAAGAAAGAAAAAGAAGTCCGTAGCACATTCAGATTTATTTATGTAAAATCGACGAATTTTCTTTAGGAATGAAAATGATCTTTATGATTGACATAAAAAGTATCTAAATATCTATCTATCCAAATAAAATATAACTTACCACATACATTAGAGATTTTGGTAAATTAAGAGTCACTTGAATAAGTGATAATCCATTGATCCAATTTGTTAGCATTGTATGCAGACACATGATAACTTCTGTAATGGTACCAAAAAATACGAAAATTATTGGCCAACCAAATATGGCGTTAAACTCATCAATTGTTTCATTTAATTGTAAATAAATCTTGCGGATTTTTTTGAGCTGATTTACAGGTATGCCTTGAATAAGAATAGTTATTTAAATAAATGTAGAATTAAAAGAAAAGCAAGACTTTCGTATAGCGAACCCACACGATGGGGTCAAGTGTCGGAGCGGCCTTAGATAAGGTTCAATGATTTTACAATGCAAAGGGGAAATTACTTCAGGAATAATGTAAAAAATTAAACACGTACATAAAGTTCATGATAACTTAAATTTTTATAAAGAACTAAAAAAACTAACGTGAGTGTCGTGGAACACTCGGATGGAACGAAGATCCTTTCGTAGTATATTATTAGGTACCAGCGAGCCCAAAAACTATAAATTTAAAACTAATATTAGTGTTTTTAATAGTTTATATATTTCATCCCCTTCCCTACCCCTTTGTATGGGTGCTAACATTATTTGGAATGTCACTATCAAATTCATTGTCCCCGATTTTTACCAAAACCACCCCTGGTATGTACAAAACAACTGAAAATTTCACCCACATCGGTCCAGCCGTTTGGGAGTTTTTGAAGGACATGCATACATACAAACATTTTTTCATATACAGGGTGTTTTATTACTAATTGGAAATATATTAACTATAAAATCCTGAACTCAAAATATAAAGATTTAACTGAAATCACCTAAATAAAATGTGTCTCCTGTCCGAGTTACAGGGTGTTTTATTTGAAAAAACATGAAGCTGCACAACTATTTTGATTTCTTCTTCTCTTTTTCTATTTCCGGACTTGCCTCTGTAATATTTCATGAGATGTGGACTGCCAGCTGTCTCTCCATCTCTTTGGTGGTCTTTCGGGTGGACGGTCCCTGCTGGTTTTCCCGCTAGTACAATGCCTGCTATTCTATTGTCGGTTATCCTCTTTACGTGGTTATACCATTCTTTTTTCCTCTGCCTTCCCCATCTCACCACATCCTGTACGTCGCATTGTGCTCTAATGTCAGTGTTTCTTACGTGATCTCTTCTTGTTTTCCCGACTATTGTTCTCAGTACTGACATTTCGGCGACTCGTAGCATCCTTTTGATCTTTTTGGTATCCTCTGTCGCTTCTATACCATATGTCATTATTGGCCTGACGCATTTATTTATCTGATTTTAATAATGTAAATGCATCTATTCGTTAAAAAAATTTTGTAAATAAAATTATGTTTTTGTTAATAAAGATTGAAGTTTCATTCGCGTAATAAATGCAATCAAATGACCCAAGTAACCGACATAATTATTATACATTAAAATCAAAATAATTGTGCAGCTTCAAAGTATTACATACAGGGCAGCCAACGGAAAACGAAACAAAGCCATTTGCAGGAACCTCGTCAATATTTTAGAAAAACGCTCAGACCCGTCAATTTTTGATTTAAGGGGGACACTTTTTCCCAGTAATTTTTACTCCACTACTTTTAGCCCCAAGCGAAGGTAAAAATTTTAAATAGCATTGGGGGTCGCATGAGATGTAATTTAAAAGCTCTGACGATTATTTTAGTAAATCACATCTTAAAATTTCAATTATTTTAGTTCTTACTTACTACTTAATTGATTAAATGTTCAAACTGATAACCATCCCCTTTAATGCAATAATAAAGATTTTGTTCAAAACATTCACGCACATTCCGAAGAATTTCCAGAGTAATTCAACGGTACTTTTAAACGATTTCTTGACGCAAATCTTCCAACGACGCTGGTTGTGTTTTATAGGTTTTACTTTTCAGATGTCCCTACAAAAAAAATCAAAATTCAATGCTGCTTTTCCTTCCGATCCAATGTCGTGAAAAACGTTGGTCTATTTACTGACGCGTTCGCCGCAGAATGCGAAGGAGCACCGTCCTGTTGAAAATAAAAATGATCTTCGTCATACTGTGAATTATTTTCAAATTATATCAGTCAAGGCAAGGTCAATAGCGTCTTCCAGTAATTGTAAATACATTTTGCCAGTCAAATTGCCTGGTAGAAAAAAGGACCCACCAGTCGGTCACCGAAAATTTCAGCCCATACATCAGATAGTTTCACATTTAAAATCTAATTCCCCAATAACTAATGGTTGAAATTTTAAAATGTTAAGACTATTGTGTAAAAAATTGTAAGATCTTTTAAAAGACATCTTATTTGACCCCCAATTCCATATAAAAATTTTGGGGTAATTCTTACCCTCGCTTGGGGATGAAAGTAGTAGAAACGAAAATACCGGACAAGAGTGTCACCCTTTAATAAAAAATCGACGGGTATGAGCGTTTTTCCAAAATGTGGACGAGGTTCTTGCAAATTGCTCCTGTAAAAAATCAGCATTATCAACAAAATGTCATAATAGTATATTTCATTAGGAGTCGAGAAAATAGGCTTTTTCTGTGCGCGCGCGACAAGTTTCCGTGTTCGGCTGCGCCTCCCACGGAAAGTCGTGCAAGCACGAAAAAATCATTTATGGACGTGTAATGAACAATATTTTTTCTTATATTTACCTGAAAAACACAAATTGTTAAGATATTATCACTAAAAATTGTCAAAAAACAAGCGTTATTTACCCCGTTGCTAAGAAAATAAACAAAAAATTTGCGATTTTTACAGAACTGTCAATAACATATTATTTTATTTTGACATGCAGGTAGGTTGCTCATGACACTAGTGCACCGTAATATTTTCCGTGCGGGCGCACGGAAAAAGCCCACTTTCGGTGCGCTAAATAGGCATGTAAATATAGTGCTTTTAGGTAGGTATAATGAAAAAATTTATGTACCCATAAGTGCATCCCTAAAAACTTTAAATCAAAACTTTTACCACATGACCTATTACAAATATTTTAAGCAAACACTTACCATTTTTTTTGATATTTTGATTTTCCATTTTTTCATGCATGCAGTTTTTTAAAAAAAGGTATTTATTGCCCAGAGTAAGTGCAACCTCGCAAATTATATAAGACATTCCCAAGTGATAATATGTCGCCAGCCGTGTATAAATCGTCGCAAATAAGATATTACTTTTTAAGTTTATATAAATTTGCATTACATCGATCACCAAAGTGATGAGAAAAGAAAAAAAATAATAAAATTTTAGATAAAATTCAATTTTTGTAGAAATATATTTTTGCCCCAAAACTCTATCGATGGCATTGATATTATTAGTTAAATTCCACCAATTTTTTTTATTTTTGATTGATGTTAATAAACAAATTTGGATCATAAATAAACCATTCATATAATGTGCCAACCAAAAAAAACCGCAAGATATACGTTCTCTACTGTCGAGACCATAAAAAAAGTGAAGATTGCACAAAAAACCTAGCAGAAATGTGAGTGACAAAAATAACAAATACACATTTGAAACATCACATATTTTTTCACTATTTTTAAAGGTCGTTGGAAACACACCTGTCACTAAGAGAATGAAGTATCTAACTTTAAACTTTTTTACACTATTTTCATCTTGATACATTTTTAATATTAGATTTAAAAAATGAAACGAATTCGTTGCAAGTGGTGTGTATAAAAAATGAAAGTTAGGATATGATTTTATGTTTTCGAATAAATAAATGATGAAAATTATAGATAACAGAAACGTATCCAGTAATAAAAATTTGATCCACGCAAAATTGACCATTAATTTTAAATAATATTTAAAAAATTAATTCAATTTTTTTTAGACTTAGAGTTAGAAATGCTTTTGCGTCATTAATACCAGAGTGCAAAATAGACAACAATGACTGCTACAGTTCAAAGAGCGAATAAATGTCTGCATCAACAGGGAGACGCTTTTGAGCATTTACCTTAAAGTTTTAAGTTATTTAATTCTAATTAATTATTTTTCATTGCGTTTTTTTTATAAACGCAAATATATAATTTAAAAGCTGAATATCTCAATAACGGTTTGATTTAGGTATAGGGAGTTGTCAACGAAACTTAAAGAGCAGTAAAAGTTCTGTCTAACAACGTTATAAAATACAGATTGATCTATTTAAGAAATAAATATGCATTATGAATCACTCTGTATAATAATAATTATTTTAATAACAAATTAATTAAGTTTAGTAAAAATACACAATACTAACAAAGCATAATGCAAAAAAAAATGTTTAAATTTACCTTTACTATAATAATGCAGGTTGTCAAATCGTTCACTTTTTCGTGATAAAAATGGTTATATCTCGTAAACCGTCAGTAAAAGGTAGCAAAACTCTATATTGGGAGAATCCCCAATAGTAACTTTATCGAAATACGTAATAATATACAGGGTGTTTTATTTAAAATAAGCAAGTTATGGTCAGCTTCCGGTATAACCGGAAGTAGTTGAAGGCTCTAATTATTTCAAATTAATTTGGAATTTCCGAAAACCTCACACCTCAAATTTTTTAGATTTTAATTATGTCAAGTTCCCAAGTTCTCTAAAACGTCTAATTTGAACTTCCAAAGAATCACCTTGTATCTCTCCTTAGTCCTATTACCCTCACGAGGGTTAGGAGGCACTATGTTTCTACCATTTTTATAGCAATTTTTAACTCTTCTCCGTTCTGGGCTAGTCAGTGGCCTCGTGCAGAGAATGTCCAGTCAAGCTTGTGATTACGTCTATCCATCGGGTTGGATATCTTCCTCGTGACCTTCGTCCGTCGACTTTGCCTTGAACCACTAGCTTTTCTAAAGCATCCGGTGTTCTGGTGACGTGCCCGAAATACCTTACTTTGTTTCGGTTTATTCTCTTGGACAGTCTGTTTTCGATTTTCAGTTCTTCTAGGATCGATACATTAGTGCGGTGCTGCGTCCATGATATTCGGAGCATTCGTCGGTAAACCCACATTTTAAATGCTTTTATTTTTCTTCTGTCCGCTTGTATGATCAACGACGTTGCAGCCGCGTATGATGCGATTGGAAAAACTAAAGTAGAGACTAACCTGATTTTCTTAGCTTTACTAATTGACGTGTCCGTCCATATGCGTGTCAGTTAAGTTGTGGCCGTTCTTGTTATTGTTAGCTGTCGCCTTATTTCGGCTTCGCTACCTCCTGTGTTGGTGATGAGGGAGCCAAGATAAATAAATTTATTTACCACTTTGATACCGGCTACCTGTCGAATTTGCGAAGAGTTGTTCGTTTTCCGGTCTACTATCATGACTTTGGTTTTACTGATGTTAAGTTTTAAGCCGTATTTTTTGCTTATATTTTCCAGCCTTGTCATGATCATTTCCAGCTCGAGTTGATCTGCCGCCAATATGAGAGTATCATCGGCATATCTCAGATTACTTATGCGCACCCTGTATAAACATGTCCAATCCATTAGAGCGGTTGTTGGGAAACAAAGTTTACATTATCCGGTATGTGCTTATGATATAAATAAAAAGTTTTACAGTTTTTTAAAGCTTAATAGATCATATGAACCATTAGTCTAATTTAAAAAATGTATTGATTATTATGATAAGGTAACATCAAGTTAAATATTAAATCCACCACTGGAAACTTAACAAACAAAAAATTTATGGTTATTGATTTGCAATTTAAATCATTTTTTTTTCGATAAAAAATTATTTATTAGAGATTGTATCGTTATTTCAATAAAGAGAACAAGTTTTGGAAATTATCCCCCTTTCAGCACTCCATAGCTGAAATTATTATGTTTCAATTTTTAGACAACCCACCGATGGTTATTATTTTGTATGGTGGGTACTTTAAACGTTAAAAGTAGTGAAAAGTCGTTAGTAAAATATGTTTTTCTACTCATGTATACGAAAATGATCATATTTAAACCAGCTACCCTACATGAAAGTGATAGTTTTTTTCTTTAGAGATGAATGTGAAACAAATGAATATTATTATGCGACCAGATGGGAATATACTAAAAACACATTAATGGATTTTTGACACTAATGACAGTTAATCTCACTACTTGGCACTTGAATCAGCAATCGAACGTCACTTCGTTTGACAGTTTATAACATTTTTACGATTATATTTAAACTTCTATCTATCATCATCATCATTCTCCAGCCATTTGCGTCCGCTGTCGGACATAGGCCTCCTCAAGTTTCTTCCAAGTTTCTCGGTCCTTTGCCGCTGCAATTCAGTTAGTGTTGATCTTTTTTAAATCACCTGTCCATCTGGTGGGTGGTCTTCCGGAGTTTCGTTTGTCTAAACATGGCTTCCATTCCAGAAGTTTTTTCGTCCATCTCTGATCCGTTTGTCGTGCTACATGACCGGCCCACCTCCATTTCGACTTTGAGATCTTTTCAATAATTTCTTCTACCTGCGTTCGTCTACGAATCTCCTCATTTCTTACTCTGTCTTTGAGTGATATCCCCAGCATAAATCTTTCCATCTTTCTTTGTGTGACACTCAATTTTCTTGCTGAAGCCTTAGTGAGCGTTAGAGTTTCTGCCCCATATGTGAGAACCGGTAGGATACACGTGTTAAAAGTTTTCCTTTTTAGGAATTTTTTCCTTAAATATGTGTCTCAAATTGCCGTATGCTGCCCATCCGAGGTTTATGCACCTTAAAAGTTCACAAGGTTGGTTGGTAAACTTCTATCTATAACTATAATTAATATGGACTCTGATAACGAAATTGGTGAATCATGTACACTACCTAATATAGTCGAAGCGGCAAACTCAGTTTCCAACAATATTTTGCCAGATAAATCCCGACAAAGGTATGAGTTTGTTTACAGAAAGTTTATGACTTGGAGAAATAATAACAAGATAAACTCGTTCTTAGGAAAATGTTCTTATGGCTTACGTTGAATGAACATCTGAAGATTTGAATCCATCAACAGTTTGAAGTATGTATTATATGTTACGTAATACCATTAACAAAAAAGCTAAAGTTTTAACTACACAACAAATTTACACATTTATTAACGATACACTTGATGACAAATTCCTGTTTACAAAGGTAAATTCTACGATATTTCATGTTGCTCATATAGTAGGTAATGAATTGTATTATTTATAGGTAGCACTGATTTTTGGTATCGCTGGAGCTTGTCGTTCACATGAGCAACAAAATTTAGAAGTGAATGATATTGAAGATTTGAAAAAAGCGTTGCTTGTAAGAATACCTAATAAAAAAACTTACACGTCACGTTCCTTTACAATTGCAGGCAATTACTATAACATTTGTCAGAAGTATATAAAACTTCGTTCATCAAGCGTGAATACTTCCCGATTCTTCCTGAATTACCAAGATGGCAAATGTACAAAGCAAATAATTGGAATCAATAAGTTTTAAAATATTCTAAGGCAAGTATCGGTATTTTTTAATTTGTCGGATGCCCAATTGTATACAAACCATTCATTAAGAAGGTCTTTAATAACTATTCTTTCGGATACTGGGGCAAATCTTACAGAAATAAAGCAACACGTTGGATGGAAGTCTAGCGCTGTTGCAAAACAATACATTGAAGATTCTGTAAATAATAAAATAAAACGAAGACATAAAATATACAATCAATAAATACATCAAAAACTACAAATTTACACGAAACTAAAGTTAACTTTGATGAAGAACCATTAGACTTCGACAGCATAACATTAAACTTGTCTACAGAAGCAGCAGCAGCAGTAGCAGCATACCTTCGTACCTTCGAAAAGTACCACAAAAGTCAGCACACAAATCCAACATCCAACTATTAACAAGTTCAACAATTGTACCTTCAATATAAAATTTCATCATGAAAGAAAATTTGTCATTCCTCATTATATATAGTACCCAGTATTATTATCAAATCTGTGTTATAAATAAATAAAGTTCTAAAAATTTTAATCCAGTATTTTATAAACAACATTTATCGTAGAAAAAAATCGTAAAAAAAAAATTATTTTTTGTGATTCTTTTTGGGTGGGACAAGACAGTAGTGGTCCAAAAATGTTCAACGAGGTAAAAAGCAGAAACTTTTTATGGGATTATACCTACAATTTGAAATTGATATGAAAGTAATTAAGAAACACGTATTAAGTTAATCGAGGGCAAGACTATTTTGATAAATTTAATAAATCTGGGGACACGGTATTGCCTCCGCCAAGTCAAGCAAAAGAGCGGCACAGCCGTACCATCCTTTTCTCGAAGCAGTTCAGGTCATTTTCGACCACCCTATAACTTCGTTGTGGATAAGACTAGAAGCCTGAATTTTTAGTAACCAAGCAAACATTGTATAAACACGGTATATTTCAAATTTCATTCATTTTAAAACGGTAGTTTAAGAATTATAACTAGTCAAAGTTTCTTAATTTTGTCACTTACTCACCTACTGACCGATCATTAAAACTTCAAGGCTTTTTTAGCAGACATAGAAGCTTTTAATTTATTATACAATTAGTGTTTAGATAAATCAAGAAAAAACTAAAATATTTTGCAATTTTGGTCCAGTTTTCTAGATACACCAACTGCATAAATAAATTGGTAATTTCATACAAATATATAGGATTACACAGTTACATTTACAGTGAATAAATCAGTGCACCTGTATATGTATAATAAGGGAAAAAAGTAGGACCATCTTAAAAAAAAAATGAGATGCCATTAAAAACATACATACATATAGTCACCCTTTTTCCCGTAGGGCTAGGCAGAGACCACTTCCGCTACGCTTCTTACACACATATTTGCTTCCTTTACTTTCATCAGTGCTCGTCGGTTGACTCGCGACCTGGCCTTTCTTCAAAACAATGTTGATCTGATCTAGATCAATGTCCGCCGAGGTCGACCTCTACCGACTTCCGTCCGTTCACACTCGCCTTATAAACTTGTTTGGTCAATCTTCCTTCATCCATCCTTTCTAATTGTCCAAACCATCTTACCATTTCTTTATCTATCTTTGTAACCACATCTTATTTAACACCTCAGCCAACCCAACATTCACTACCATACAGTGTATTAACCAACACACCTCTATGCTCAGCCAGCCTTTTTTTGACACTCTCTGGCTGTTAATAAAACTAAGCAGTGCCCCATTTATTTGTTTTCCTGCCAACACCCTTTGCTCTATGTCACTGTAATACTATCCATCTCTCGTAAACTATGAACCCAAGTACACAAATTCATTTACTTGTTCGACTCTTTTTCCATTAATCAAAAGCTCACAGTTTGTCAGTTTCTCTTTTAAAAACCATTACCTTCGTTTTGCTTACATTTATTTTTATCCCTTTGATTTTCAGGGCATCATACATAATATTAACCATCGCCTGCAGCTCCTCTTCAGATAAACAAAATGACAAAAAATGTCAAAAAAGGTGACATTTATGCAGAAGTAAGTTAATGGATCCCTAACTAGACATCTACTTATCCAACAGTGGTGTGGGTCGTTTTTGTTATGACTTTATGTGCACAATATTTGTTGTTATCAGCAAAATAAATCGATAGAATAAATTGTTGTTTTAATAGCTGATTTGCATTTTTCTTGGGTTTTTTTTCTACATTTTCGTAAAATCAAAAGTTATTTGAAATAAAAGCACTTTTTGTAAAACCTTCAGTTTGTGATATTTACAATAAAAAACACCTCGTAAAAAAACACTTATAAATCAACTGTAAACATTTTTTTCTTTATAAACTTTAGATATGTAAGTAACAATGAAAAATAAAGTTAAATTCTACAATAAAAGAAATTAGACATCTTGTATAATAAACTTTAAACAGGAGGCGCCAATTACCTAATTAATAATCCAGTTGGCTGGTAGCACATCAGACGACAGCTGTCAAAGATGATATCACTTCCTGTCGATGATCGGCTTATTGGTGTGTGCGTTGTTTGGCGGCACTTTTAGTATTGGTGCATTATCTACACGTCGTTACTTAAGGCTTATTACAGTCAATGTTCTTAAATTAATATCATTCATTTATTCCTTCTAATTTGTTCAGTATAGTAAGTGTCGAATGTCTATCCTTGTCATTAATGCTAATAAATATGATTTTAAGAAATATATAAAATAAAAATTATATTAAATTATTAATATTGATAAAAATAAGTAGGTATTTAAAAAAAAAGGTATTTTTAATTCTTTTAAAAATTTATAAATCAAACTCGTCAGTCATAACAGTACCTATAATTAAAAAATTATAAAATGATGTAATAAAGAATAATTATAGGAAACAATTTTTTGCATCATAAACAACTAATTTATAATCTTTTGTGTATATAATATAAATATGGATATATGTATATATCGACATTGTCTATGTATGGGGTGAGCTATAGTTCAATACGAGCACTGAAATCACTTTACGAGGATTTCACTGTTTGTGTCAGGATAAACTGAGCTTACACGGACTGGTTTAACATCGAAAAAGGTGTGACACAGGGATGTGTGGCTTCGCCATAGCTGTTTAACTTGTACATAGACGATTGTTTAAAATATTTGAAAGAGAGTGCGTATGGATTGAAAATGAATGATTTAAACATAAAATGATCAAGTCATATTAGCGTCATCTGAAGAGAAGTTACAGGCGATGGTTAGTCTTATGCACGATGCCCTGGAAATAAAAAAAAGAAAGCATGACAAACTGTGAATTTCTGATTAAGGAAAAAAGAGTGGAACAAGTAAATGGGTTTGTATACTTGGGTTCAAAGTTTACGAGAGATGAAAATTATGACAGAGATATTGAGCGAAGAATGTTGGCAGGAAAACAAATGAATAGGGCACTGCATAGCTTTATGAACAGCCAGAAATTGTCAAAAAAGGCACATCTAGCTGTGCATAAAGAAGTGTTGGTTTCTTAACTTATGTATGGTATTGAATGTTGGGTTTGGCAGAAAAAGCATGAAAATAGGATTAATGCTGCGGAGATGACTAGTCTGAAAAGTATAGCCGGAGTGACTCGGTTAGATGAAGTGAAGAATAGTGAGATAAGAGAACGCTGTGGTGTACAAAAAGATGTGGTTACAAAGATAGATTAAGGAATGCTTAGATGTTTTGGACACGTAGAAAGGATGGATGAAGGAAGATTGACTAAACAAATTTTCAATGCAAGTGTAAATGGACAAATCGGTAAAGGTCGTCTTCGGCGAACATATCTCGATCAGATCAACATTGTTTTGAAGAAAGGCCAGGTCAAGAGTACCAACAACCGACGAGCATGTATGAGAGCACTGATGAAAGTGGAGGAAGCAAAAGATGTGTGTAAGAACCGTAGCAAGTGAAAGGAAGTGGTATCTGCGTTCCCCTACAGGAAAAAGGTGTGACTATATGTATGTATTTTTTCGTGGAGAAGGTTTTTATGCTATTTTTTTGTTGCAGTTTTTCACCAGGTGACATATCAGCATAGCAGCATATCAACTTCTGCACCTTTCAACCAATCACCTTGAAAATTGGCATGTATATGTATTTTTTCGAGGAGAATTCGTTTTCGTTATCCACTTTGTTGCAGCTCCTCACCAGGTGGTGCTGTAGAATACCAACTTCCATATCGGTTAATCAAAAATTATTATTCTGCTAAAATTGCTGTGTTTATAGCTGTAAAGTCAAGTAATTTTTCTACAATTTTTTATAAAATAAATCTTAAAACTTGGTTCCTAGCAGTAATTTAGAAAGTATAAAGTACAAGTTGTTTTAATATAGATTGGTAGGACAGGGGTTCAGTTAGTTTTTAACTAAAAGAAAATAATTATTAATAATAGGGTTTTAAAAGATTATTTTAATATTGCATTGTAAAAAAATGTATATTTAAAATCTTTAAAAGGGCACAACGTAAGAAATATAATAAACGTTAAGCACAGGGCAACAAAAAAATCCTTACCATTATTCTTTGTCGACCTCGAGCCAAAAACCAAAAAACAATAACAAGGAGATACATGATACAAAATTCATCAAATAAATGTTAATTTATAGAAAAAATTGTAATTTTTAATTAACTCCTTCTTGGTATTATACAAAATAATGATAATTCAGTGATAATTTTTAAATTCAATTTATAAACGTATGCAATTTTTTATCAATGTTTTTTATGACGTTATCACGTAAAATTATCGTCCGTAAACCGACTTAACAGATAACCAATTTTATTTATAACATCTTCTTCTTCTTATTTCTGTGTTGGTAATGCGGTCTTGTAGCTAGATGTTTAGGATTCGTCTTTCCATGGCTCGTTGTGTTACTTGTAATCTATTTATAATATTTTTGGTTAGTGCCCAGGTCTCTGTTCCATAAGTGAGAACCGGGAGGACATACTGGTTAAAAACTGTAGCTTTTATTGTATTAGGCATATTGGATTTAAAGACATGTTGTGTTCTCCCAAATGCTGACCATGCCGAAGATATTCGTCGTCATAAATCTGCAGTCAAATTATTTTTTGTTACCTCTATTTTTGAGATACAAACACAAATAAATGTCAAACAAAACCATCCATGATGATATTGGCATCTCCTTCATCAAATATGTAACTAACTAAACATACTGGAGAACCAATGTTGGATGGTACCCAACGAAAGCGAAGAACCGACAAAACGTTTACCCATTACTCAAAATGTACTATAGAGTAGATTGTATTATACCGTATTAATAAATAAATAAAAATATTTTAAAATAACATTTTTGTTAATGTTATGTAAAAAGTATAAAATGTCACTTAAAGTTAAAAATCATAGCTATAAAATCTTCTGTGACTCGTAAAATATTTAATAACTTTTGTGGATTATTTTAAATTTGATATAAAAGCGGCGATGAAAAAATAGTTCTTGCGAAGGAGACTTATGTCGGTGGTATACACCAGGTAAGTAAGGATGAGGACAAATCAACATGTTACTTTTTTTATACAACGTAAACGTGAAAACCAGCGCTCACTGGCGTGGGTTAGCCGACAGATTAGCCAAAATTTATCCAAAAATAACCTTCTGGTTCTTAAACCAGTCGTGGACATTTTAGAATACCTGGTCCTGGCAGCTGAAAGACGCTGAAGCTAAAAAGAAGCTGTAACAGAATGACGGGAAGTAGATTCTACACAGATCAAAGTCCTTTCAGGCACCTAATAGTAGTAAAGTCAATGGATAGATTTTTCAAAACAAATATTTCTCAATATTAATCTGGATAATTAACAGTGATGAGCAACAGAATATCATTGTCATCACGTCGTTGTTTAAATGCGAACTATGTACTAACAGAAAATATGATACAGAGTGCACTATTTTGTTGATAATCAAATCGTTGAAATGTCATAAACATTAACAAATAACAGCTTGACGGTATGATTATAATATACAGAGACCAGAGTAAAGTTTCACGTATTATGTAATTTTGCGATAAGGGAAAAGTAATGGTCTACGTTTCTATCAAGTAATAACTAATATACATTGCAGTTTAAGAGCGATATACAGTTAGATAAACTTCGGGTGATGTTATAATAGTTAAATCTCACGCAAGCGATAAGGCTGTTTGCGTAGATATTATACTGATTTGCGAATCTCTTTGATACATTGCACATGGTATGTTATGATATTGGTGTAAATGTGGTCTTTAAGGGTGAGTTACCTACGTAGTCTATACGAAATATATTATATATCAATATATCCTTATCAAAATATTTATTAACTATTGCAACTTTATTTAAGGTGTGTAAACGTATATGCATAAGGGTTTCTGAAGAAACTTTATTAATACCTCTGTATTATTAAATATCTTAGTTTTTTAGCGTTGAAATTGTTTTTTACTATTTTATAGCGATGTAAACTATCAAATAAATATATAAAAAGAAAATGCATATTTGGAATTACAAACAACAACAAAAGAGGAATTAGCCAAATTAAACCGTTCTGAAGTGTAGCAGCGCTTACATACATTCGGCAATCGATTATTGTTTATTTAGGTTCGGTTAGGTATCATGTAAGTGGGGCATATGTTGCCCCTTCACTGCGACCCTTAAGTAGGTCTATTGTGGCTCACCCCCAGAGGTTACAGTTGACCACACAATCAAGCCCTTCTCACGAAGTTCATGGTTTTACCGACAGTCCTTTTGTTGATTCAGACCTATCCTTTCGAGGTAGTATCTTAGACAACAGTGTCCTGTAAGCAGTCCCTTTAGAATTCGCAGGTCACCCGTTAGAATTCGCAGGTCATTCCTGCTCCATTCTAGGATTTTTCGTTTCCCTTCACCCCTGGTGCTAAGGTACCCACAGCAGGGTCACTCTGTTGTTCGCACCAAGGTACTCCAGGAAATCGATGCAATTCAATACAAGTTTAGAATTTATCTTATTGGAGCTCAGTGCTTTTAAAACTACCTGGCTGTCTGATGTTGTACTAATGTTTTTGTTTTTGAGCCATTTGTGTACATTACGTATTCGGTCTTTGGGCAGAGGATTTTCCCCTTACCCATTCATCTCTCTTCGGAAGGAGGACTTTAAAGAACTTTTCTACGCGTATTTTTGTGGCTAGCATCCCGGAGTATCCCGGAGTAATCCCCGAGTTGCTATCCATTAATTTGCCTTTTCAGAGACAGGAATCTGTAGGAGACTATCCTGGCCTCCCTCTATAAGAGAATATCTTAGGAGGTGTTTCATCGCTGCCGTTGGTGTACTGGACATAGCTTTAGTTATGACCGTCAGGCATGCCAGCTTATTCTAGCTTATTGTTTATTTACTCGTTGATTATTAATTTTTAATTTTTAGACTAAATTTATATTGTTAATGAGTACTATAATATAGTGCTGCATGACTTGTTACAAACACAAGTATATTTTGCAATAAAACACTTTTATGTAATTCAACAATAAACTAATGGAATCATAATCCATTGTAAATGTGTTACCCTTACGTACACAGGGGGAGTTATTTCACCTACCTTACCACAGAATTCAAATGTGATATTAAAGTGAATTTATCTTTCAGTTTACGGTAGCTACAAGAAAAATCGACTTACCTATGAATAAAACAAAACGATTTTTAGAGTCTGAAGCGTCTCATGCCTCAGAATTATTCAATACTTTCAAAGATATGGAACTAAAAGTCACGTGTGCGTTTCAGGAAAGAGGAAGATGTAGGAATATTTAAACGCATATAATATTGAAAGAAAGGTATAACGTAAGTGACATCGAGCTAAAGTAGAATGGCACTATATACATTTATAGCGACTGACATTTCATTTAAATATTAAAGTCATCGACTCGAGAATATGTGTCGTATATTTTGCCCCATTCAAAAATAAAATAAACAACGTTTCTCTGTTATTGACAAAAAATATAACCGATTTGCTTTTATCTTCATTTACGCACAAAATACCTAACTAAATTTGTATTACGACACACAGCCGCAAAATCTAGGGATATTGCCCGATATTGTGAAATTTTCTCCAAATTAATTTTTTTATTGTTTATTGTAAGTAGTATGGTATACAATTACTGTTAATAACATAATTTAGTAGTTACACTGTGTAAAAATAACATTATACTAATTATATTAACATTAAAGAAAAATAATAATATTAGTAATTCAAAAGAATAAAATTCTTGCGTTTGATTAACAAAAAAGAAACAAAACACACAGCGCGACATCTGCGTGACATACTAAAAATTAAGATGTCTATGTCTGCTTGAGAAATAACATTCCTGGCATCCGTGAGAGCTATAAATAGAGTTTGCGGATTAATCCTAGCTCTTTCCATACGTAGTACTTCTTGCTAGAGCATATCCTATACATGTTTTATGGGATTAAGATCCGGGGACTGCGCCGGCCATCACATCAATACCGTGCTCATCTCAGAAGTCCATTGCGAGTCTGGAAGTATACACACGAGCATTATCGTGCATAAACAAAAAGCCAGGACCTACAGCTGCTGCATATGGAATGACGAATGGTTTTAGGATGGTTTTACGGTACGACTGGTTCTCTCCAAACACGTACTCGTCTCGAGTCTGAATAAATTCCAAATCAAGATTCATCACTGAATAGCACGTTAGCCCAATTGACGTTTGTCCATAAAATGTGTTCTTGTGCCCAGAGTAAGCGAGCTCCTCGATTTCCTTGCGTTACTGGAGAAATTCTTAAAGGGCGTCTGGCACGTAGGTTACTCTTATGCAATCTATGACGCACTGTATCAGCATACACTTCCAATTGGTGAACGTGTTGGAGTCTAATTTGAAGCTCAGGGGCAGTCAACTACAAAAAGTGATTCGACCACGATCCCTACGTTCTTCCGCTACATCATCTGCTTCGTGATGTTGGTGACGTAAACGTGAAATAACGCTTTGGGTTGTACCAATTTGTCTAGCAATGTCTACTTGGCGCATTTCAGCTTCAAACCTACAGCCTACACCTACACCTACAGCCCGCATCATTTCATCGCGAGTTAAATGCCTTCTTTACATGATTGTCATCACTATATACGAGTTTCACAAGCTGTAAACTCCACTGAAAACAACAATTAATGACCAGATATCCGTGTTCAATACTAACAAAGCAACTGCTAGTGATAACGAACAATGGCAGAAAAAATTTAGAAACAATATCCAGTACACAGTGGCGTATTTTTATTTTTGTTTCGGGGTACAATAATTAATTTTTTTACATTTTCTCCGACTATGGCTACAATAACCCTAGATTTTGCGGTTGTGTGTATTTTACACTGCTAATACTTAAAAACTCACTAACAAGAAAATTTAACATTTTATCGGTTTTCAAATAACTTTTGACAGTTTGATATTTTTTGAAAGAGAAGAAAGCATGACAAACTGTTGGGTTTCGATTGAGGAAGAAAGAGTGGAACAAGTTAATGAATTTGTGTACTTGGGTCCAAAATTTACTAGAGATGGAAAGTATGACAGTGACATTGATCGAAGGGTGTTGACAGGAAAACAAATGAATGGGGCACTGCATAGCTTTATGAATAGCCAGAAAGTGTCAAAAAAGGCACGTCTGGCGGTGCATAGAGGTGTGTTGGTTCCTACACTTATGTATGGTAGTGAATGTTGGGTTTGGCAGAAGAAGCATGAAAATAGGATTAATGCTGCGGAGATGAGTAGTCTGAGAAGTATAGCCGGAATGACTCGGTTGGATAAAGTTAAGAATAGTGAGATAAGAAAATGCTGTGGTGTAAAAGAAGATGTGGTCACAAAGATAGATAAAGGAATGCTTAGATGGTTTGGACACGTAGAAAGGATGGATGAAGGAAGATTGACGAAACAAATTTATAAGGCGAGTGTGAATGGGCAAATCGGTAGAGGTCGACCTCGGAGAACATATCTCAATCAGATCAACATTGTTTTGAAGAAAGGCCAGGTCAAAAGTACCCACAACCAAAGAGCATGTATGAGAGCACTGATGAAAGTAGAGGAAGCAAAAGATGTGTGTAAGAACCGTAGCGAAAGTGGAAGGAAGTGATCTCTGCCTACCCCTATGGGAAAAAGGCGTGACTTTATGTATGTATGTATGATATTTTTAACTTTTTATCATTAGTGTACCGTTGGCTGGACTCGATACAAACCGCCTCTCTAGTTTTATCATTAATAAAATCAGTTTAGTTTATTCATTTATTTATTCATAACTGGTCATAAAAACTCACAAAATAACGTCATAATAAGTACTTACTTTACTTTTTCGTATCTGTAATAAGTTTTTCGGCCCAGTAATGGGTCACGTCTAATGCTTCGGGTTTGCCTAGCCATAGGTCGTTGAGGGAACACTGTATGGGGCAGTTCTTTGCTCTGCGTTGGATAACAATCAAGCTTTTTAATCAGATTCCATGCCATTTTGCTGCTTTTTAACATATCCACTCTTTCCGGGGTTTCTAGCCATTTATTTTGCTTTGATTCCCTTAGTGCGGTCATGAGGTTTGTGCCGCACGCTATAGTCTGCTCGCTAAAAGGATCTTTTGAGAACAGTTCTTCATATTTGACTAAGATGTCTTTATCGCCCTTGGAAAGTCCTGGAACAAAATTCTGCATGCAGCCTCTTGAGATGTGTTTTTTTGAATTCTTCTAAAGAGCAGCTACAAAATTATTGTAGTTGTCGGGTGTAGGAATGATGTTATTGACGGTCTCATCTAGTTCTTTGGTGAAATCCAACCATCTGGCTTTCTTAAAGTTAAACATTCTTCGAAAGTGTATTTTTGATGTCCTTACAGCAGGGAAGATTTGGATACCGATGGGCCTGTGTTGGGTTTTGAAGAGAGCTTCGTAAACGTTTTTGACACAGAAAACCTGTATATTGTCGCTAGCAAAACAGTGATCTGGATTGTAGCCGCGTTTCCAAATTTTGCTCATAAAGGAGCGGGGTAGCATTGAATCGTGGAGAAGGGAGAAGTTGTTTGCCTCTATCCATTCCTCTAGCAGTTGACCGTTGTTGTCGGTTTCATTGTATCCCCGGTTAATATTGTGGCAGATAAAATCGCCGATTACAAACTGTGTCTTTTGTCTTCCAAAGTTCTCTGGCATGGTGAAGTTCAGGTTTATGCCCGGAGGGTGATAGACCGATGTTACCGTAAATGGTCCGCATTCTATGGTAAAAATCTCGGTGCCGTCTGACACTGTTTTACTTGTAGTGTTCAGTGCCATGTCAGGTTTTATAAAGATCGCGCTACCATATTTGTTATGTGGTGCCTCAATGGCCAAGCGCATACCGGTTATTTCGGGCCTCTGAGATGTTTGGTCTCGGTGTGTTTTCTGTATGCACAGTACTTCCCAGATGTGGGTCTGACATAACTCCGATATAATATCCTGTTTGTTTTTGATGATTTCTTTAACGTTAAGGCTGGCAATTGTCAGAGTGAGCTCTGAAAAGTGCCTGTTGTTTTTAATTTTCTGCATTGTTGATTTCCGGTTGTAGAAGGATCGGCCGTTGTCCTTTCGGACACCGTTACCAGACAGCGCCGGCATTTTCTAATTTTTTATTTCAGAAAATACACACGTGGAGGCTCCTTCCTTGCCCCCCAAAATAAGTACTAAAGTGTCACTTTCTTCGCTTTCTAGAACAAACGGTGTCTGCTGAGTCCAAGTGGTTACTACGGCAACATGAAAATAAATAAAATTGTTAGAAAGAGTAAGTAAATAACCTGCTCCACAAAAGTTAAGGAAGTTCATACATTTGGAGATTGTGTTGTAACAAATAACGATTTTTGCTCACCAAGTGTTTATATGTTAGAAATTAAATGTTTTTTCTTTTATGTAAGCGTTTGCTTGCCCTTTTTCGCGATACATTTGCAGTTTTAAACAACAAAAACAACAATTTGAGATTGTGTACCATTTTAATTGTATTAAAAATTAAAGTTAATAAGAAGTATGCTTTCTTATATCAATGAGTTTAAAACCAATGCCGGGTCCCCCAGGGTTCCATCCTGTTCCCCACCTTATTTCTATTACACATCAACGACCTCTTGAAAACCACCACGAACCCCATTTACAGTTTCGCAGACGATAGCACACTTGTCTCAACTTTCACATCCTATCGATCACTTTCGGTGAATTATACAAATAGATTCAGGCAGGAACAGGTTGACTCCATCAATAGAGATCTTCTTCTTTGCTTTTAACTCCCTTGTGACCTGGAACCCACATCAAAGTGGGTCCCATAAGCTTTATCCGCACTTAGTTTACGCCTGGGCATTATTTAAAACAAAATTCCATATTTTAAATTACAGTTGACTGACTAAAGTGGAAAAAATAACTGATATAAAATTTTTGAAAATACAAAAAAAAACAACTTGCTTTAAACTTATCAACTTGGAAACAAAAAAACTAGTCAGATAAGCAAGTAAACATTCCATATATTACAGACAAAACCTAAACAACTGTAATATTTTCTGAATTTAATGAAATAAATTCTTACAACCAAGCACTCCTCCAATCCATAATGAGTCGATATAACAACTATTTACACATTTATACAGATGAATCCAAATCAGGAAATGGAACGGGCTTTTCCTTCTATATTTCTAATACCAAATATTCCCATTTAGGTAAAATTCCTGATCTTTGTTTCGTCTTCTCCGCAGAAATTCTAGCCATTGAAGAAGTGCTGGGGGGGATAATTAAAAATAGAATAACTACAGACGCAGTCATAATGTCCGATTCCAAGTCTGTTCTGTATGCACTAAATAACCTTAATTTTTATAAAATATATAATTCTTTTTATTTATGTAGGTAACACAAAGAAACCTCTATTAACATTAGCAAAATCTAATGAAGAAATTACCATGGTATGGGTAAGGGGTCACTGCGGAATATTGGGAAACGAAATAGCTGACAAGTTAGCTAAAGAAGCAACGTCTATTACAAACCCCGTCGAAAATTCATCCATTCTATGATATAGTCAAAACGAAAAAAAAAAAAATGCTTATAAGATGGAAAAGGCATTGAAAAGACTTTACTGCCACATACACAAATCATTACATACTAATACACCCCAAATTACCACTGAGAATTCCACACTTGTCAGATTACACTTTAAGCAGAAAGAAAGCAGTAATCATAACACGACTTAAATTTAATCACAGCAGATTCCCAGCCCATTTATACAAAATTGGTTTATCCCAAACACCTTATTGCAGATGTGATAACTCATCCATTTGTGACTTAATTCACATATTCTTTTTTTGCACGAATCATACTCTAGAAATCGCACGATTTCTGTGTCTATTACAAAACCATAATATCGCATTTCCGTTAAATATAACATATCTGCTTTATACCCAGAATAGGGCCATATTCGACATTTTGGTAACTTTTATAGGGAATATTGGTCTAGACCTTTAACAGTTATAACATAACAAAAGTTTGTGGAAAATGGATTCTTCCAATGCCAAACGCACCCTATACACACAGACAAAACCTTGGTAAATAAAAAAGTTAATAATTTTTAACATAAATTCAATGTTTGTAAACTTTTACGGAGCAGTTTACTTATCCGGTGATGTCAAGATACAAGATACAAGAACATTAAGTGAGGTAGAGAAGACATCAAACAGGTACAAAGGCCCACCTATCCTAGTTTCCGAAGTACAAAAAGCAATAGATCAAGCGAAGCGAAGAAAGACTCCTGGACCAGACGAGGTACCTGCAAAACTGCTAAGATTATTAGACGACGAAAGCGTTGGGATCATCACATCCTTATTTAACAAAATATATAGCACTGGTGAAATACCAGACGACTGGTTAGAATCCTTATTTGTTACTATCCCGAAAAAGTATAACCCAAAAGAATGTGGTGACTACCGACTTATCAGTTCGATGAGTCACACACTTAAAATATATTTAAAGATACTGCACCATCGTATATATCGACTTTGTGAGGACAGAATCAGTGATGAGCAGGTTTTCGAGGTGGTATGGGTACCCGTGGAGCGTTGTTTTGCATGCGAACACTTTTGCAGAAGAGTGTTAAATTTCGTAAAAATATTTACGTATGTTACATCGATTTTGAGAAAGCCTTTGACAACGTACCGCATACATCACTGTTTCAATGCTTAGATCTAATTGGTCTTGAATCATATGATGTAAGACTGTTTAAAAACCTTTACTATAACCAGACTACTAGAGTAAAAGTGGAACAAGAGGTTTCAGAAAAAGTTCCTATTAAACGTGGCGTTAGGCAGAGATGTGTCATGTCACCAATGCTTTTTAATGTCTACTCGGAAGCTGTCTTTAAAGAAGCACTGAAATATCGCCATAAAGGTGTTAAAATTGGTGGATAATTAACAACATTAGGTACGCTGATGATACTGCTATAATGGCAGAAAGCCTAGAAGACCTACAAACACTACTAAATGCAGTAAACAATGCATGCAAGGAAAAGGGTTTAAGTGTCAACACAAAGAAAACGAAGTGGATGGTTGTTGGTAAAATTAATATCGAGTATCCAAAATTAAAATAAGGTAGTGAAATTCTGGACAGAGTGCAACACTTTAGGTATTTGACATTAGACATTGAACCGGTCGAACAGTCGAAGAATTATTTCGTTTAGCTACCGATCGAAAAGCTTTCCAACAAATTGTCAACTTTATGATAGCCAACGCCTGAACGCTTGATGATAGCCAACGTATGAAAACAAGCTGGCACACAAAGAAGAAGAAGATGTCAAGATAAAGTCTACCTTTTTTAGCTGAGATAGAAACCGAAAAATATTTACTACGAAAGCATTTTCATAACTTAAAGTTAAGTAATACTTCTTTGTGTAAAGACTTTTTTGCCTTTACGTCAATCTTCTTCTTCTTCTTTAGGTGACCTGTCCTCCTCGGACGTTGGCAATCATCAGCGCTATCTGAACCTTGTCTACAGCTCGGCGGAACAATGTGGTAGTGCTCACTCCATACCATTGTCTTAAGTTTTTTAGCCAGGATACCTTTCTTCTACCCGTCAATCAGAGAATTAGAATTATACGCTGGTTACATGCCTGAGAGAAAAACCCTTTAGGGATGGTGTACAGGCTGCCAATCAAGTCTAGATGATGTGGCTCGCTACGCCATTATTTCAGATTTTAAATTTTTAATTTTTTATGAAAAAAAAAAAGAGAAAAAGTCACTTACCTATAACCACCAGTCAAATACCGTTAAAATTAAAACATGAAAGAACGGTAGCGTAAATGAAAAATTGAAAATCAAAGAAACCGCAAAGATTTCCGGTAAGAAACGACGGAATTGGCTTAATGAAAATATTTGCCATTTGATCCAGAGAAGCGAACATCCCTTGTTTACAGATTCCTTTTATCACTTCGAATTTTTCAATTAATTTAAGATCTGTTGTCCTCACTCCTATCAATAATAAAAGTTATTGAAGTCCTATTCCTTGTTCTTCTCATTTTGCTTTGTCTGAAGATTTTTAAAAGGTTTCTTATACTTTATCATTAAGTTCAATCTGGAGGCCTATTTTATATTTGGTAAACACTCTCATAAACTTTGGAAAAAAATTTAATTTAGAAATATAAGTAGATACCCTTCAACAATTCATCAATATTCTTATTTCTAAATGCTTCTAAAAGACTTTTGTCACTACGACACTATGATAAAATAATTATTAGTCAGACCACAAGATCAGTAGTTATGTCATTATCTAAAATATTATTATTTTTAAAAGTCTCTCATCATTACAAAATCATTTAAAATGACCTTAATTATGAATAAGTAATTGCTATAACAGTTACAAGATGAAAACAACTTAGCAGACATCGAAAGAACCGACAGCCTAACATATTTAGGAGCCTTGATAAATAACCAGGAAAACTGCGAACCTGAAATTAGACGACGCATACAAATGGGACAAACAGCGATGACCAATCTAAAAATAATATGGGAAGACAAACAAATATGGCGAAACACAAAAATAAAACTTGTACCAACACTAATATTTGCAATATTCATGCATGGTGTAGAACGATCAAAGAAGCAGACAGGAAAAGAATTGACTTCTTTGACCTCTGGTGTTGGAGAAGACTACTGTGCATCACTTGGACAGCACGGAGGACAAATGTATCATTTATTCAAGAAATAGGCATAAAAGATCGAGTGTTAACAATATGCCGACAACGAATTCTACAATACTATGAGCATATAAACAGAAAACAAGTAGCCACAATGGAAAAATTGATGATACAAGGAAAAATAGAAGGCCGGAGGACAAATGGTCGCTCTCTCTTCAGATGGGTAGACCAGATAAAAAAAAAGACCCTTGTAGTGCCTTGATCCAGGAAAACATGGAAAGAGGGTTAATGAAAGCCCGACGAACTCAGTTGACCGTTCATAAGAATTTCTTTGAACCGAACGAACGTGTCAATGTTAACACGCATTGTTTACGAATTAATTGTATTTATTAAACAACGAATCGTCTAGCAAGAGTTGTGTGTTTTTATATTTTGTCATAACCGGGTCGTGGCGCGAACTGCTTAGTTTGCCTTCCTCGGTTCAAGTTCAGCATTGTTAATAAAACATCTAGTAATGGTAATGATCAAATAAGTTAATACAGTATTTAGAAAAACGTTCCTTCTTTCATTCTAACAAGGGTTTCCCGTAACCTTAAGGTGCCTTAGTACAACATGGCTACCTAATACATTACATGGCGTCCTAAAACTTTACACCCTTACTAAAAACTTTAGAGACACATAAGTTTAAACACTTTGGAAGCAGATCATCAACAACACAAATTAAAAATCATGGAATAATGACCTCTCAAATTTGAGAGTACGACTGACCGAGAGAGAATTGCTGCGTGTATGACATATTTATTTTTCTTATTTTTTAACGATTAGCATTGAAAATTTAAAACTTTAGAGTAAAAATTTTGACAACCAAATATTAAAATCTGTAAATTTTTAAATAAACCTTGGATTTATCTGGAGGCACAGCAGTGCCCTCGCTAAGTTGAGCAAAAAAGCAGCACGGCCGTATCATCCTTATCTCGAAGCAGTTCAGGCCATTTTCGACCCCCCTATAACTTCGTTGTGGATAAAAATAAAAGCCTGAAGTCTCATTAACCAAGTAGGCATTGTATAAACACGGCATATTTTAAAATTTCATTTAATTTGAACCAGTAGTTTAAGAATTATAACCAGTCAAAGTTTCTTTTGTCACTCACTCACTGACCGATCATCAAAACTCTAAGGCACTTTTAGCAGACATAAAAGCTTTAAATTTAGAATAAAATTGGTTTTTAGTGCATAAATCAACAAAAAATTAAAATATTTTGCAATTTGGGTCCAGTTTTTTAGATAAACTGCATAAATAACTTTGTAATCCCATACATACATACATACATAAAGTCACGCCATTTTCCCATAGGGGTAGGCAGAGACCACTTCCTTACACTTGCTACGGTTCGTACACACATCTTTTGCTTTGTCTACTTTCATCAGTGCTCTCATACATGCTCTTCGGTTGTTGGTACTCTTTATCTGATCGAGATATGTTCGCCGAGGTCGACCTCTACCGATTTGCCCATTCACACTCGCCTTATAAATTTGTTTCGTCAATCTTCCTTCATCCATTCTTTCTACGTGTCCAAACCATCTAAGCATTCCTTTATCTATCTTTGTGACCACATCTTCTTTTACACCACAGCGTTTTCTTATCTCACTATTCTTTATTTTATCCAACCGAGTTACTTCGGCTATACATCTCAGACTACTTATCTTAGCAGCATTAATCCTATTTTTATGCTTCTTCTGCTAAACCCAACATTCACTACCATACATAAGTATAGGAACCAACACACCTCTATGCACAGCCAGACGTGCCTTTTTTGACACTTTCTGGCTGTTAGTAAAGCTATGCAGTGCCCCATTCATTTGTTTTGTTTTGAATATTTGGTATACATCTGATTTAAATAAAATAAGAACCCTACAGAAACTATAGAATTGCGAAATGGGGATTATTTTAAAATGTAGCAGGTATACTTCAATATTCTTAATGCTAAATACTTTAGAGTTTTTACGTATAGAAAGTAGACTGACATATTTGACTATTGTAAATATTTACATCATTACCTTCATATTTTAACAAATTTGTAATTTTCAATAATCAAATACATCAATATAATACTAGAATAAGAAATAATTTATGTGTAAATAATCAAACTAAAACACTAATTTTTAAAGGATTCATTTATTATAACAGTTTACCTGAAAATATAAAATCTTCTACAAGCCTTATTCTGTTCAAAAAGAATTTATTAAACCATTTAATTAATAACTAAATTACCAAATTATTTTGTAGAATATAGAATATTATACATATTATACATTAGTACCTGAAAACAAATACTTTATAGTTTTCCTTTGTTTATATTTTTACCTTATTGATGTTAATATTTGATATTTATACTTGTATATTAGGTTGTACGTACTTTTTAATAAAGGTATCTATCTAGGCTATCTATCTATTTATTAATAATTTTTTATATTTTAAATAAAAAGATTGACTATTGCACTAAACAATCTAATTTAATATAATCTAGACAAGCGATAGTGTGTCAAGCTAAGTTCAAGCTAACAGAATGGCGAGCGGTACCGTGTGTAATATTACACGAACCATTTGGTGCCACTCTAGACCCCCTTATAACTTAAAACTATTTCACGTCAACATGTCAAATTTGGCTCATATATTGAGACATGAGAGATACCTATGTGCTTCAAATTTCACACCTCAAACAGTTATTTAGATATTTACGTCCAAAAATCGTCATTCACAGCGGGGTGGAGAGCGGTGCGATATTTAGTAAAGGGCAGGCTTACGCTGGACTCTCCAGAGTTAAAACCTTAAATGAAGTAAATCTTAACAATTTAGATCCAAGTCAAATCAAGGCACAAGAGAGCTTTATTGGAGAGTACAACCGCCTGCGCACATTATATCGTCCCACTTGGCCAAATTAAGTATAAACAGAAAACGCGTAAAAAAATTCCGGATACTGAATTTGCAATTCACTCGAACGTTTCAAAGGTACAAGAAAATATAGAAAATAACACAAAAAAGACAATTATAACCCGTAAACATAAAAAAATACAGTAGTTTAACAAAAACTATTTGGTATTATTTTATTATAAATAAGTACCCACTAATAATTTCTGTACAAAAAGTAATGATATCCCACTAAAAATAAATGTGAAATAAGAGCCAAGTTCAATATAATAATATATGCCTTGGTTGTTGTCTTCAACGACAAAAGAAGTGAGATTTAAATGGGTGTCAAGTTCAATGGTCAGTCCTGAAATTTATTTATAACAACATAAAATATTTTATAACAACATAAAATATTTTATAACAACTTGAAATATCATTTCTTCTTATCACTCAGGATAATATATTAAGCCTTAAGTCTCACTTGGCTAGTTTGAGTATACGAACTATTATTAAGTACCTACTAAAACAGTCATGAAAGAGCCCTATGGTCGATGGCAATTTTCTACCAGCAAGCCAAATTTTCGGAAGAATACAATAAGAACTTACATTTTTAGAACTTGCGAAGGCTATAATATAATTCGTATATTCCAACTAGCCAAGTCACACCTTAGGCTTCATTATATTATCCTAAGATATTAGAAGAAATGATATTTTAAGTAGTTATAAATTATTGTATGCTGTTATAAATAAATTTCAGGACTAACCAGGACTAACTCTTATTTCACATTTATGTTTTTGATATATGGGATATGTATTATTTGTGAGATACATTGTGTTTTCATGCGATAGCCAAGTTAATCTATTTATTTAAAACATAAAAGATTTTTAATATTGATATGGTCACTATAAGATGTATAACTTGAGGCAGAAGGACCCTAAGTAGGAAATGAATAAATTAACCGTTGCGATTTGCGAGACTTGGTGTTTTTTACAAGCTATGTTTTTGATGGCATAAACAATTTTTAATACCCATTTAATTTAACCATAAACGAACGACTAAACATGTATCACAATTGAGAAAGTTGTTTATTAATAAGTAACAATTTTGTATTAGATTATTATACATATAGGTATTTAAAATATTCAATGATTTTATGGTCAACTTTCTGACAACTGTAAGTTATATTGAAATAACTTTTAATAAAAATAAAAGAAAATATGCTTAAAACGTTAAGCACTTATTTGTTCTCCTCGAGAATCATCCTGCAAAATATCGAGAATCCTTTTACCATTGTTATCCAGATAAAAGATCTGTCAATCCCATTCTATCCCTGTCGTCCTCGTTGATAAGAAATAAAAGGGAATTTTAATAACTATAATGGTTCTGCGATCGCAGTCGGCGGCGGGTATCTTTCATTGAAAACGTCTGATTGCGATTGTCACTTCTGATCCATTTCATGCGATGTTCATTTTTTTGCAGGCTGCGTTTGAAAAACGTGATTTTTGTTAATGGTGTGGATTTTGATTTATGTACGAAAAAAGAGAGTTCCATAAAAATAATGGCTTTAGACGAAATATAAGCTGTTTTGTAATTTCTTCATAAAAATTATTATCACCAAAAAATTAAATAAATTAATAAACTAAGAAATAGCTAAGGTGTAATTTTTATGGCTAAAACCCACCCTAAACTATCTAAAAATTATATAAAACAGTTGTTATGAGATGAAATTTTTTTAAATAATACATAAAGACGATTTTCTGAACCAATTCATGGATCCTAAACTACTAGTTAAAATTTTGGGGTGTGATTGTTTTGACACCATATTTTTCAATATTGTACATTAACTCTTTTATTGAAGTAAAACTTCTTTAAATTAATTGTAATTTAAAACTCGATAAGACGAAAAAGCGACACTAAAAAGAGACAATCACATAAATCAATGGGATTAAGCATGCGAGAGAATGATATAGAATACGAGTACATTATACAGCGTTTCAAACCTCTCGGTTTCCTCTTTGTGCGGTGATTCGTAGCCTTTCCACTCTTATTTTAAAAAATACTATGACAATATATTGGCTGGCTTGTCTGAAAATCACAGGAGCAACATTCACGTGCCCTACTGCAGCCGTAGAGGTAATGCTGAACCTTCCACCATTGCACTTATGTGTAATTAAAAAAGCAGCAAACAGTGCCTTCAGACTAAGCCAGACAACAAATCTTAGAGCAAGAAAACGGAATGGACATTTAAAGATTTTGGAAAATATTTCCCTGGAATCCATGTCTAAGCCGACAAATATCATGCCAGTTAGGTACGACTTCGAAATGCAGTTTGAAGTGGTTATAAACAACCACCAAGTTTGCACAGAGAACGGACCTTAACTAGGAAGGGACAAATATCATGCCAGTTAGGTACGACTTCGAAATGCAGTTTGAAGTGGTTATAAACAACCACCAAGTTTGCACAGAGAACGGACCTTAACTAGGAAGGGATGCTTTAGTGTGGTACACTGATGGATCCAAGATGGATGAAAGGGTTGGAGTGGGCGTTATGGGGCTGAATTTTAGGCTCTCAAAACCCCTTGGTAACACCCCAACCATCTTTCAAGCAGAATTACATGCCATAGAGACATGTGCCCAGGAGTGCATTGAAAGAAACACCCGAAGGGCAGAAATCTATATTTTATCAGATAGCCAAGCAGCACTAAAAGCTCTGAAGTCATACACTTGTGAGTCTTAGCTGACTTGGGACTGTAAACAGTCCCTGAGACAACTGTCAGCAAACAATCAGGTTACTCTGATGTGGGTTCCAGGTCACAAAGGAGTTAAAGGCAACGAAGAAGCAAATTGCCTTGCCAAAGAAGGGGCAAATACAAAATTTTCTGAACCAGAACCCTTCTGTGGACCTCCCAAAGCCCACTTGAAAGAAGAGGTTCGACGCTGGAAAACAGATGAAATGAAATCTCACTGGCATAAAGTGCCAGGACAAAGGCAAGCGAAAGGGCTAGTAAGTCTTTCGCCAAGGAAAGCTAAACAGCTTCTGGAGTTGGACAAGAAAGACTTAAAACTGCTGACGGGACTCCTCACTGGACACTGCCCTCTAAGGTACCACCTGAAAAAGATGGGCAAAACAGAGAGTGATAGTTGCCGCTACTGCGAGAACTTCGCTGAAACTGCAGAACATTTGATTTGCGAATGCCTAGCGCTTTTCTGCAAGAGGCTCAAGTTTCTGGAAGGGGCCTTCCTAAAGCTCTTCGAAGCCCTTAGAAACTTAGCCCTCAGGAAACTGATAAACTTTACTCGAAGTCTCGGAATCCCGGTCCTCGAATAGATTAAGGGTTATGCACAAAAGATCCGATAGGTCGCAGTGCTTGAGAGGCAGCATGGCCTTGACGACCCACCCCTACAATCTTAGTCTTATGAAAAAAAAAAAATTTAATAAAAAGTTATGCATAGTCTTAAACGTAAAATACAACCATTGGATATCATTTTTTTAAGCTGTATACGGGGTCTGTCAAAAAATATAAACTTTACTTAAGAGTTTTGTACATTTATTTTTAAAAAAGCGACAATTGTTGCAAGAAAAAGTTGATCATAATTGAAAACTATTGTCAGTTATCCAATATTATCCATGAAAACCGATCTTTAATAATTTTCGGTATAAATAAATTATGCAAGTTTTGGAAATTACACCTCAGCCATTTTTCTAATTGAGCAGTGAACAACGGGTATAATAAGGAATCAATTGATAATATTTTGTCCAAGACACTCAAACAAAAACAATTTATGATGTTTTTTCTATCACAAAACTAAATAATAAATACTATAGATCTTTGACATATTTTGGACAATCAACAAATAATACGTTGGGAAAGTTTATTAAAAATAATAAGGATAAAACTTCCAAATTTAAGAAATCAGGTGTAAGTATATAAATTAAATTGTGGAACTTGCCCCAAGGTATATATTGGTCAAACTGGTAGAACCTTTAAAAATCGCACACACGAACATCATACGAGTTATGTGAATAAGAAAACTAATTCAACATATTCAAATAATCTTTTAAAAGAAAATCATACTTTTGATGGGGAATTTAAAATTATACATATAGAAAATAAAGGATTAAAGTTGAATCATTTAGAATCAATGCAAATTAATAGACTTAAAAATTCAAACCTACTACTTAACGACCGACTTGATTTAAACAACTCACCATTGTAAAATTTATTTTCCTATAATAGAACTAATTTCATGTTTCCTGAGTTGTAAAATAAAATTTCATTTATTTAATTAATCTTTTAAGTTAGCTAAACATGTGTGTAGAATAAAAAATTTGTAAAGATAGAATCGTCTCCTAAATATTTATTTAAATCAGCCATTTTATTGAAAAACATGACATGATTACTTTTCGGTTTATTAATAAGTTCTGTCACAATGTTTTATTGCATTTGAATAGTTAATGCAAACATATCATAATATTTTATTTGGCAAATGAAAAGAAAATACGTAATAAGTAATTGGAAATAAAATAATTTATATTTTTCTTTAATTCACTAAAGCCTCAATATATCCACCATCCAAAAATATGGTCCTATTATTTTATTCTTATAATTCACACCATACGTTGGTCTTAAATGAATATTGGTCACGAGTTTTAATAGTAAAGTTAGGATTACTGTCACACCACCAGCAATATTTTGTAAACTGATAGTTTCATTTGATGTGAAAGTTGCCTCATCGGAAAATATTATGTTTCTTAATAAAAATAAAATTCTAACTTTCCTTGTATTAAAGAGCAAAATTCAAACCGTCTGTCATTATCACTTTCTTTCAATGCATGAACAAACTGCTCTTTAAACTATTTCAATTTTCTCCTTGCAAGTTAATAGAGCTGCCATTTCTTGTATTTAATAAAATCTAACTGGCGATTTGACGTTTGCCGTCAGGGCATTCTAGATTAAATATTGTTCCATATACAAATTGCATAATTTGTCAGGGCATCCTAGATTAAATGTTTATCCGTAGACGTAAAATATCAATGCTAACACAGAGAAGTTAATAAAAACAACAAAATCTGTTTTCTCATGGCAGATGGATAATATTGGATATCTGACAATAGTTTTCAATTATGATCAACCTTTTTTTATAACAGTTGTCGCTATTTTTAAAATAAAGGTACTTTACTATTGAGTAAAATTCATCTTTTCTTAAAAACTCCGTATACGGTTTAAAAAAAATTGATATCTCATGGTTGTATTTTAAGTTTTAGACCAAAAACAAACCCAACATTCACTACCATACATATGTGTAGGAACCAACACTCCTCTATGCACATCCAGACGTGCCTTTTTTGACACTTTCTGGGTGTTCATAAAGCTATGCAGTGCCCCATTCATTTGTTTTCCTACCAACACCCTTCGCTCAATGTCACTGTCAAACTTTTCATCTCTCGTAAACTTTGAACCCAGGTATACAAACTCATTTACTTGTTCCATTCTTTCTCCCTTAATCAAAACTACACAGTTTGTCATGCTTTCTTTTTTTTCAAAAACCAATACTTTCGTTTTTTTCGTTTCGTTTTTTCATTAATTTTCAATCCATACGCACTCTTTTTCAAATCTTTTAAACAATTGTCTATGTATAAGTTAAACAGCCATGACGAAGCCACATATCCCTGTCTCACACCTTTTTCAATGTTAAATCAGTCCCTGTAAGCTCCGTTTATCCTGACGCAAGCAGTGGAATCCTGGTAAAGTGATTCCAGTGCTCATATTAAACTACCACTCACCCCATACTCAACCACAATTCACTCTTCACCACTCTGTCATAGGCCTTTTGTAAGTCTATAAAAGCGCAATAGACCTCTTGACTTTTAGCTAAGAATTTTTCGACTATACCTTGTAATGAAAATACCTGATCCAAACATCTCCTTCCTCTTCTAAATCCTGCTTGCACATCCCATATCATTTTCTCAGTTTCATTCGTTACTTTTTTAATCAATATCTTTGCATACAGTTTGGCGACTATGCTGAGTAAACTAATACCTCGGTAGTTCTTACAGTCCTGCTGCGAACCTTTTCTCTTGTAAAGCGGCACGATAAAGGCATTGCACCAGTCGTCTGGTACGCTACAATAATACAACAATAAATCATTGCAATAAATTAATATATTTAAAAACATGGCGCTGGATCTGTTGAACGCAAGTTGATATTACTTTGTCGATGCAATTCTTTCAAGTTTACCGATCTTAATTGAATTAAATAAGAGGGATAATGTCACCTCTTTTTTCTTTCCCCTTGTTTTGTATGCTCGACAAATAAAATAAAAATGATGTCTGAAATAATGATATCCGTTGTAATGAAATATTTAAAGCCTGAGAGTATTTTTCTTTAATTTTAACTAGAAAGCACATCCAGATTGTTAATTAACATTTTGATTTTGTTATCTCAGTCCGAGGCAATTAAAAAATTCGCGATATCTAAGCTCACGTCTCCGGCGAACGGCCAGTACAATAAAATGACAAATTAAATAAAAAGCAGAGAAAAGGGTTTTCTTTAAACAAGCAGAAAGCTAAATTAAAAAAAATTTCAATCGAGATACGACACAGCATAATTTTGACCTTATCGCTTTTTCCTTTTTTTGTTGTTCAAACACCGAACAAAAGATTTGATTGTGTTGATAAATAAAAATATAATTAGGAACGATTTTGCTTCAGTTACTTTTAAACGATGATCAAATATAGTTGTTGCAAGAATCCAACGCTAATGACGAACAAATCTCAAAAAAATGCTTTGTAGTAAAAAAGCGAAAACATCACAAGAATAAAAATAATATTTTTAATGAAAGTTATTATAAATTATAAACCAATTTATTAAATATAATATAGTCAGTTGTTGTGCAGAGATTATTAAAAAATATTCTTTTATATATCTCATCTAATTCAACACTAAGAAACTACGAATAATAATTACTTTTTGCAAAATTCGACATTGTCTTCTTCATAAGTAATATACAGGGTGGCCAACCGAAAACAAAACAGATCCATTTGCAGGAACCTCGTCAACATTTTAGAAAAACGCTCAACGCTATTTTTGACTCCACTACTTTCAACCCCAAGCGAGAAGAATTACCCCAAAAATTTTAAATGGCATTGGGGGTCGAATAAGATGTCTTTTAAAAGCGCTGACAATTCTCTTTACAATAGTCTTTAAATTTTACATTTCCTCCCAATACTTTCAAAAATATTACATGTTAAAATTCCAATTAGTTTAGTTGCTTACTTACTACTTAATTAATTAAATGGTTGAACTGATGACCGCCCACTTTCATACAATAATAAAGATTTTGTTCAAACCGTTCATGCACATTCCGTAGAATTTCCGGAGTAATTCGACGGCACTCGTCAAAGATTCTTTGACGACGCTGGTTGCGTTTTATAGATTTTACTTTTCGGATGTCCCTAAAAAAAAATCGAAGGGTGATAAATCTGGCGATCGTGGATGCCATTCAATACTGCCTCTTCACCCAATCCAATGCCGTGGAAAACGTTGGTATAAATACTGACGAACACGAACACGAACTTGAAATTTTTGTACTAACTCTAGTACATACTTTCTACTGACATGTCAAACTTGACGTTGTGCATTGAATAGCTGAGCTGTTCTATTCGCACATTTATTGTTCACAAAGTAAAGCGATTTAATATCCACCCTTTCCGCAATGGAATATACCATATACCATAGTATTCAATTTTCAAAACTACGTTAAATAAACTATCATCAAACACTTCGAAATACGTTACTAGACAATCATTTGACTTCCACTATTTTGACGTGTACTGTATTCAGGACAGAAATAGCAATTTCCTGATCTTATTCATTTGTGTTTTTTAGAATTAATAACAAATCGCCACAAAGCAATGCATAGCAAAAAATATGTACTAAATGTATACCATTGGCGTACTTAACTCGAATGAATGACCTTTTTACTGTTCGTGATTGTTTGCAGATAAGTTTCTCATTTAATCCAATTTTTTAAAAAGTAATGGGTGGAATTTTAAAATTTAAAGACTATTGTATACGAAGTGAAAAGGAGAGAGGGTACAGAATGGGACCCCATAAAATTAATATAGTATGCTACGCAGATGACGCGGTATTAGTAGTCCAATTATTTTAGTTGCTTGCTTACTACTAAATTGATTATATGTTCAAACTGAAGACTGCTCTTTTTCATAAAATAAAAAAGATTTACGTTTAAAACGTTCACGCACATTCCGAAGAATTTCCGGAGTAATTCGAGGGCACTTGCGTCAACAATTCTTTGAAGCAAATCTTCCAACGACGCTGGATGCGTTTTATAAATTTTACTTTTCAGATGTACTCACAAAAAGAAATCAAAGGGCAATAAATCTGGCGATCGTGGAGGCCATTCAGTGCTGCCTCTTTTATTAATCCAATGCCGTGGAAAACGTTGGTCTAAATACTGACGAACAATCGCAGCATAATGCGGAGGAGCACCGTCCTGTTGAAAATAAAAATGATCTTCGTCATACTGTGGATTATTTTTAATTGTATCAGTCAAGGCAGGGTCAATAGCGTCTTTTAGTAATTGCAAATACATTTCGCCGGACTAATTTCATGGTAGAAGAAAAGGACTCACCAGTCGGTCACATACATTTAATTTCTCCGGTTGCTGTGTATGCACCTCGTGAAAAGCTCTTGGGTTTGAATCGGACCAATAGCAACAGTTGTAGCGATTTACCGTCCCGTACAAGAAAAAACTGCATTTATCAGAAAAACAGATATTAAAAAGGAACTGCAAAGCAACAAATAAGTGCTAAATGTATACCATTGGCATACTTGACTCGAATGAATGACATTTTTACCGTTCGTGATTGTTTGCAGATAAGTTTTACATTTAAAATCTAATTTTCCAATAAGTAATGGGCGGAATTTTAAAATTTAAAGACTATTGTATAGAGAATTGTTAGAGCTTTTGAAAGAAATCTTATTTGACCCCAATGCTACTTAAATTTTTTTGGGTAATTCTTACCCTTGCTTGGAGTTGAAAGTGGTGGAGTCGAAACTACCGGAAAAGAGTGTCCTCCTTTAATCAAAAATTAACAGGTCTGAGCGTTTTCTAAAAAATTAACGATATTCCTGCAAATGGCTCTGTTTCGCTTTCGATTGGCTACCCTGTATTGATTTCAAAGTATTTCTAATATTTTAATGCACCTCCTTTCTAAAGATTTTTTGAGTCATTTAAAAAAACGCTTTAGTTTCCTATATGATTTCATATATTTGTTTAATTTTTCCTCCCTGGAACATCCTTCTAAGCCCAATTTATATAGTTTTTTTATACCAAAGACAAGGTGCATTGTTTTAGTAAAAGTTAATTGTTTCTTGCCATATGGGTATATTTTAACTTGTTTTCATTCTTCAAACGCTTTAATAACCCAATATAATTTGCTCCATAGATAGAAAGATAGATTAGTGTGAGGCTTATGTGCTCATAGTAGCCTCTTCACTGCGACCTTTGCAGATCTATTGTGTGTGCTCTCATGTTATCTTTTAGTTCCCTGTCTAGACTTGTCCTTAGTAAGTAACACAGTAACACAGAATGTGTGCTGAGGTTTCCTCATCTTCTTGGCAAAACCTACATACGGCTGTGTCTGCCAGTCCGATGTTGTTCATGTTTGTTGTACAATGCCCTTTCAGAAGACCAACCATGATCCTTCTTGGGCTAGTAAATCAGCCTTTTCATTGCCCTTGTAACCTGTGTTGCCCGGTACCTAAACTAAATACAGTCTATCTTAATTGCTAAACTCTTGTAGATATTCTAAGCAATCCCATACAAGTTTGGAGTTAAATTGCATGGAAAATGCTCCATCGGTAATTTTTTCTTTTTTAAAGTAGCTATTAAATATTATGCCCTGTTCGTCCCACCTTTCCCGCTGACTATTGCGTCATTGGTCGCTTTAAGGTTGGTTTATATCTACATACAAGGAGCGTGATACGTGCTGTGATGGACAAAAAAATATTTTTCGCTGTTTATGGAATTAGACCACTCTAAAATTTTCGAAAAATCGATTTTTTTTAATGGTGGCCTAGGACCTCAAAAATGATGTCCCAAAAGATAATAGCTGGTAAAAATCTTTAAGTACGTTTTTGAATTTTAGTACAAGGCCGCCTGGTCCGCAGCGAGCTCCTTTAAAAATTTAAACACGTTTATCTTAAAACTGCACTTTTTAAGTTGGCCGAAAAATAACTCGGACAATTTTAAACATATTTACTTGAAATTTTTTCATTTTACTGAGAATAGTCGCAAAAAGGGTAGACCTATCGTGTGGACCGCGGACGGCCCGCACTGCGACTATTAGAAGGGGGAGCGATTATAAAAAGGGAATGATTGTGGACCCGCTTATTAAAAATTGCAGGTCATATTTCTCTGGAAAACTGATTTGGAAGCTTGTTCCATTCCGTAGCAGCCCTGTAAAAGAAGGATCATTAATGGAGATTTGTCCTTGTAGTGTCAATCTTGAGAGTAAAATGGTGAGATTGATCAGCGTGCCGAGTTCTTTGGCCGAATGTGGGAACTGGGAACTTCTAAGAGTACCAATCGCCTATTCCCTCTAGAGTCTAGAGTGGCCTAACCCCTTAAGGATATTTTTTTATATCTACTGCAAAATGCCCGCGCAGACTCTGGCAGACACAGGCCGTACTCAGACGGTATTTACGTAAAAAAAATTTGTCTGAACCTGGTAAAATGAATAAAACATTGGAGCCACATAGACATCTTTTGTTTTGCACACATTAGAGTCATGAACATTCGGTGCAGAGTCTTGTATTGCTGTCTTTAGATGTAGATAAACGAAGTTTCTCGTTGGCTATATCGGCGCGTGTCTGACTCGCTTAATGTCTGTAGATACAAACGAACCTTTAAACGTTGCTTTTAACTCAGCCGACTGTTAATTTGATTCTGAAGTGATGGATCTGTTTTTTATCATATATGAATGCAAAAAATAAATATGTATACCTTATAAACACAGTGCACTGAATTATCAACATGTTGTTTTTGTTTTACTGTAAGAGGACATCCATACATTACATTAAACGTAAAGGGGTAGGAAGGGGTCAACAAAGTGTGACATCTTGTGACAGGAGGAGGGACGAGTCATAAGCTTCGTGAAGTCACATGTATAAATCTAAAGTATTAAAACTTCTTCTTCTTCCTCATATTGTAGGCTTCAGGCCTGTATTTTCCAACTTGATTCTCTTGAGATGCTGAGGTCTTTGGAGGTCTTTCGGGAAGGGGCGTCTTGTCCATGGTCTTTTATCTTCAGCGATTTTTGCCAGTGTTCCTTCTGTCATTCTGTCCACGTGGCTCTTCCAGTCCTTTCTACGTTTGCGTCCCCATCTGATGATGTGTTCCACTTTACATTCGTGTCTTATGTCTGTGTTTTTTATTCTGTCTCTTAGTGTGTACCCTGAGATGTATTTTTATTTCTGTTGTTCGTAGGGTATTTTTTGTTTTTTTGTGTCAACTGTTGTTTCTATAGCGTACGTTAGTATGGATATAACACAGGTTTTGTATATTTTAATCTTTGACTTTTTGCCTGTGTATTAAAACCCTCAGCTATAACTGTAACGAAAAACTTCAAAAAATTACTAACTCTACATATGTTTGATTTATTGTTATATTTATAAAAAAGTTTTAAATGAAAAAATATAAACAATTGTGGAGGTGTGAAGTGGCGGTCACACGATTGTGATCATCGTGACAAGAATCATGAAATTCGTGTGACGTAATATATGAATGGTCCCCGAGCAAGCACAATATTTACGCAAAAAAACAATTTTCTCTTGCCCAAATAATTGGTGTACAATATTGCAGCTACTGTTTGTTGATAACTTTTAGGATGACAGCTCCTGCAACTTCACTTTACAGTTGTCTAAAATAATTTTGGGAATTTTTTTGATGTTGTCATACGTAGTTATCTACCTCTTTTAGAAATTGCGAACGTTCAACGTAATAGGTAAAAATCACGGAGTGGGTGACATCTATTATTGATCGTATAAACTTCTCGAGGTGTGAACAACAAACTAATCTCCATTTGTTTATAAGGGTAAAAAGTGAACTTTATATATTATGACGAGCAATTTAAGCATTAAAAGTGTTATATTTGAACGATTTTTTGTGGGGAATTGGTGTTAATAAACCACAAAATCCGAAAATGCAAAGGATTAAAAAAGGTGAATTGGAGATAAAATCGCGAAAAATATGCTCTGTTCTACAATGCTCTAAATGTGGCAATTCCATTATATCTTTGCATAAATTTTTCTCAAATCCTAAAGCAGCTTAGAAATAGAAAATAATCTTAAAGATAGGAAAACCGATCTCAAAGTTTATGTTTGTTTGCAGCAAGCACTTTGTGAAAGATGATATTGTTCTTCAATGATCATTTTATTTGTGATTATTCATAGTGACTTCATCAACACAGAGTAAGCGTTTAAAAGATGGATCTGTTCCTATCTAGAACCTTTCAGTGTTGAAGTATCAACATTCCATAATTAAGAAAGATAGAAGTGACAGAAGTTAATTGGATTATAATATATAATCCTTAATTGGTCGAACAGGTTAACCCACATAATACAGTTTGTTCGAAATTGATATTTCGACTTCCATAGACCTTGCAACAAGAATTCCAGGGACGACAGAACTAAAAAACTGAATACAAACCAAAATTGATACCTGGACACATCTGGTCTTTACTGGCATTTACAACTTTTTCTTTACCACCACTCGAGAGGTCCGACGGCACGAAAAAAGCTGATCTGCTAGCCGGAATGTTCAGTTCTAACTCAACCCTCGATACCAATGGAAAACAACCCCCAACGATACCTAGAATAAACTCTTCAATACCTGAGGTCGCTATCCGCCATCGCACTATCAGAAAAATCCTACGAAATCTTGACTCTAATAGGGCAGTAGGACCAGATAGAATTCCGACAATTGTCCTGAAGACCTGTGCTCAAGAGCTCACCCCAGTTCTCTGTAGACTCTTCAAGCTATCATACTGCAAAGGTGCATTTCCGTCCATGTGGAAAAACGCTAAAGTCCAACCGATTCCGAAAAAAGTAAAGAAGACTATTCCTGCGAAATATTGCCCTATTGCATTGCTTTCAGTCACATCCAAAGTTATGGAAAAAGTGATTAACATAGAACTCATCAAATATCTGAATAAATTTGAAATAATTCATAACAGACAGTAAGGATTTCGACAACTTCGGTCTAGTGGAGATTTGCTGGCTTATGTCACTCAGCTCTGGACAAACACTATCGAAAAGTTTGGTGATTCCCGTGCAAAAGCCTTGGATATATTTAAAGCCATTGACCGCGTTAGGCACTAGGCATTGTTAAGCAAATTATTTGCCTACGGGCTCCCAACCAAACTGCGCCAATGGTTTATGAGCTTCATGCAAGATCGCTCCTTACATGTGGCAAATGACGGTATTACTTCTGATGCGTTAAAAACCAATGCTGGGGTCTTAGCGTTTCATCCTGTCCCCCACCCTATTTCTTTTACACATCAATGACCTCTTGAAAACCACCACAAACCCCATTTACAGTTTCGCAGACGACAGCACACCTGTCTCAACTTTCACATCCTATCGATCACTTTCGGTGAATGATACAAATAGACTTAGGCAGAAACAGGTTGACTCCATCAATAGAGATCTTGAAGCAATCGTCGAGTAAAGAATTAACAATCTTGTTCAGTTCACCGCCCAGAAAACACAAAGCGCCACGTTTTTCAAAAAAGTAAATTCCTCAAATCACTCCATCAAAATGTCCGGAAATACCCTTGAATTAAGTCCCTTCATCTCGATTTTGGGAGTCACAGTGTCTAATAATATGTCTTGGCATGACCATGTTGCTAACATCGCAAAATCAGCAAGCCAGAGGCTAGGTTTTCTGACCAACTGTTGACAACGTACAAGACTCAAATCCGACCTATACTGGAGTATTGCTCGCATATTTGGGGTTCAGAACCAAGGCATTCTTTTCGTCTTCTAGATTTCATTTAGAAAAGGGCCATTCTGTTGATAAACAGCTCAACTCTCACAGATACCCTTCACACACTAGAACATAGAAGAAGAGTTGCAGACCAGACATTACTCTACAGATATTTCCATGGCAGATGCTCCAGAGAAATAAAAACTCTTGTACCACCATTGGGCACATTCGGCCGAAGAACTCGGCACGCTGATCAGTCTCACCCATTTACTCTCAAGTTCGACACTACAAGGACCAATCTCCATTAAGATTTCTTCTTTTACAGGGCAGCTACAGAATGAAACAAGCTTCTAAAATCAGTTTTTCCAGAGAACTATGACCTGCAACTTTTCAAAAACCGGGTCCACAATCATCTCCTTTCTATAATCCCTCCCCCTACTAATAGTCGTAATGCGGGTCGTCCGCGGCCCACAAGATAGGTCTACCCTTTTTGCGGCTATTTTTAGAAAAATAAATTTAACAAAAATCCAGCGACGATAAAACTGAAACGTCGAAAACAAACCTTATAATACAGCTTCAATCCAATAAAATCAACTGAAATTTTTGAGATAACTTAAATTCCCTTCAATAAAAACTTTGGTTTTACAAATGATCTAATGACAGAATATTTGTTGTTCACACCTCGATCCGATATTTTGTCATTGACAGCGCCATCTCGCGTTACGTGATTTTTCCTTATAGATGTAAGTACTTACGACTTCGTTAACATTATGCAAACCAAATAAAATTGGTTATTTTTCACAAAACAAATTCCTTGTAACAGTTTTTTAAGACATCGCCATTTTTTTCATTAAAAAACAGCTTTGAACGCGCCAAATAATTTTTTTTATTTCTTAAAACCACTGTAGCTCAGTGTTTAATAGTTGGAACGCCATAAAATTTTTGCACGTATTTTTTAAAGGTTGGTGTTTACCTGAAACGTTATGGATTTTTTTATCAAAGGCGCCATCTGTGGGTTATTAATTCAGGGACGTTTTGACTTGAGGTAATAAATAAAATTCAAGCAAATCAATATTTCTAAAAGCAAATATTCTTTTTAAGCGCGCTACAATAGAAGAAACAATTATGTTAAACATTTAAATAAAATTCATTAAAAATTATATAAGCTAAGGGTAAAGAATGGTCGGTAAGATACCTAGATCTAGCAACACTTGACTTTTTTCTGTGGGGCTATTTAAAACATTAGTTTACAAAACTGGTAGTGGTGGAAGTGACAGGAGAAGAAGTGGGGGAAATGACATTGTTGGCATATGACATTGTTAACATATGACATTGTTGGCATATGACAGGAGTGGGGAGATGACATTGTTGACATATGACATTGTTGACATATGACATTGTTGCCATTGTTTACATACGGCATTGTTGACATACGACATATAACATCATTGTTTACATACGGTATTGTCCCCATCGACTCGATTAAGAGGGTTCCGTAAGCACGTTGAAAAGTGGTGTGACGTAAGCGTTGAAAAAAACTTGGTTTCTCGGAGGTTCGAACCTGAATCCTTTGACTTACTAAACGGATAGCTATACCATGTAGCTACTACGCATATTAATTTTATCGAGCAAGATTGGATATACAAATATATATTTGTGACAAATTTTGTTAAAAATAACCTTGAACTGCGCTACCAGATAACTTTGTTATCGTATAGTCACAGTTTAAATGTGTAAGATATTGTTGTACATGTACAGGGTATGTCACAAATTAAGAAGTCAAAAAACCTTAACGTATGTTGGCATGGGAAAAATTGTTTTTATGAAAATTCCCATACGCTAATCTTAAGATACACCGTTCTAAATATAAAGGGGTTGGAAATTCCGATTAAATTAAATCAAATTTTAAAGTTCAAGAAGCTAAACGAAATTTCAGTTAACGTCTATGCTTTAGAATTAAATGAAACAGAGAAGAGATCATTTTACATAGTTATACCTGTTGTGTTAACTAAAAATAAAATGAAACGTCACGTCAATTTGTTACTAATACAAGATCAGTATTTTCGAAAATTAAATGATTATAAAGCGCCACCTATCGACAATGAAAATGTTGAAATCAAATATCATTATGTTTGGATAAGTACGAGGTATGTCGTAAATTAAGAAGTCAAAAGAACCTTAACGAATGTTGGTATGCGACCCATCAAACGATTCAGCGTTGCTTAAAGTACGTCAAGTGTCACGTTAAACGTCACGTGAGTACGTTAAATGTCACGTGAGTACGTTAAATGTCACGTGAGTACGTTAAATGTCACGTGAGTACGTCAAGCGTCACGTAAAACGTCACGTAAAAGGTCCTTAACGAATGTGGCATGTGACCCATCAAACGATTCAACGTTACGCAAAGTATGTCAAGCGTCACGTGAGTACGTTTAAAAACATACACACATGCACAACAACGTGACATGTCACATTAGTAGACATTGTTAACATATGACATTGTTGCCGTTGTTTACATACAGCATTGTTGACTGCCATTGTTTACATAGGGCATTGTTGACATATGACATTGTTGCCATTGTTTACATACGGCATTGTTGACTGCCATTGTTTACATACGGCATTGTTGACTGCCATTGTTTACAATATGGGAAGCAAGATTTTTGATACATAATCTTTATTTCATTCACATATTCATTGTATTTAAATCAATTTTCGGTGATAATGTATTATCGTATCGATCGTCGGTAAAACATCGAAACCATAAAACCCACAATAATCTTTTTTAAAAATAAAATTACTTAATAAATTCAAAGTTTACGAGAGATGAAAAGTATGACAGTGACATTGAGCGAAGGGTGTTGGCAGGAAGACAAATGAATGGGGCACTGCATAGCTTTATGAATAGCCAGAAAGTGTCAAAAAAGACACGTCTGGCTGTGCATAGAAGTGTGTTGGTTCCTACACTTATGTATGGTAGTGAATGTTGGGTTTGGCAGAAGAAGCATGAAAATAGGATTAATACTGCGGAGAAGAGTAGTCTGAGAAGTAAAGCCGGAGTGAGACTCGGTTGGATAAGGTAAAGAATAGTGAGATAAGAGAACGCTGTGGTGTAAAAGAAGATGTGGTTACAAAGATAGATAAAGGAATGCTTAGATGGTTTGGACACGTTGAAAGGATGGATGAAGGAAGATTGACGAAAAACTGCTTCGATGCGGTTTTCACGAACCCACCATTCCTCTATAAAATTTTTACATTTTTTCCAAATTTCAGGAGTGGCAGTATTAGCTCATTGCCAGGTTTCCAAAAGAGCCTTATCACTGTAAACATTTGATTCAATGTGATTGTCATAATAAGTTTTGCATATTTCCCAAATATATACAATGGGAATAAATTGGCAAAGATAAGACGAAAGTATTAGTACACGATGTCCATAACTGAGTATAATTTAATTTACTTTGTAAATTTTTTCTATTTCGTGCTATCTATAATAATTCCGGCTTGAAGCAATAATGTGGAAATTTAATATTTTTGTTCGTTAACCATTCTTTTATTTTCTGTACCATCTAGGAGTTTGTTGGTTGCTTATTTAAAATTTCCGAATGGTACGGAGCATTCTATAAAACAATGACAGATGTTTAATGTAACGATGGTAATAATTTCTTTTTTAACCATTTTACAAACATCCTTGGATCCATATTATCATGATAATCGGCCGATTTTGATTTTGACAAGAATAAGAGATTCGCCTCATCAACAAAACCTTCCTTTCCTCCTGCATGCACAATAATGTGTCTTTTTTATTCACCGTCGGTGTATTTTATACACTTTATGTTATCGTCCTGCCAAATTTTTTTTGTTTCACCTTTAGCAAAAATCTAAGTTTTGTATTTATATAATTATAATTTCTCAAAAATCACTTTTAAAACCTTTCAACGTTTCAACGTCTTAAAACATTAGCGTGCGCTGATTTTCAATAATTTCTCAGGAGATTTTTATTGTTTTCGTTTTATTTTTTTGTGATATTTGTGAAATGGCTTATTGGAGATCGTTCTTAATAATGAAATTCATGATAATCATTTAATTTAAAGTTATGATAATATCCAAATTAATGATGAAACGCATCTCAATAATGCAATTCTAATTAATAATAATAAAAATAAGACACAATTTTGGGATTTCAAAATTTGAGATTTGCATATTCAAGTTGAACAAGTAATTTTAAATATATATTCATGCTTAAAAGATAAAATTGTTAATCAACTCAAAATGAAATAATTAAAATAATTTGCAACTTAACGAAAATTACTTATTCCACAATTTAATAGTAATTAAACGAGGCTTTGTGATTGACTACAATAAAAAACGAAAACCTGTAATCAGCTGTCAGATAGATGATGAATCTAAAGATGTGTGATTCGACAAACGGTTTACAATACGTACACAGAAAATCTAGTCCCAACATTAGAAATTATATTTAACAAATTGCAAATTTTTAACGATTTTAAATATAAATTATTAAAAACACCTTGACAAATTTTAATAGAATGTGGTTTTAAATATAAGAAGTTAGATAGTCGAATGTGTATTATTGAATCGTCTCGTATTGTGGTAGTTCGTCAAAATTATTTAAGACAAATCTTATGTTATAGAGAAAGTAATAGAAATATAGTTTCGACACTCACGATGTCGTTTAATAAATAATTAAATAATTTTTGAAAATATATCTGATTTAAAAATAAAATTGATACGCCACAGGTCGGTTTCTTTCAAAGATATTATTGCTTTTAATGAAATGTTTTTTATATATTATTAAACTGACTTTAAAAACTCAATATAATAATGTAGATAATTACATAAATCAATTATCGTAAAGATAGTAACAACCAAACGTTAAATATTTAATAATTTGGTGTGAAATCCCTTCATATGAAAGAAATTTTCATTAAAGTTCCTACAAGATATAAATTAAATTTAATATTTGTATCAGTGAATTAAAAATGTATTTAAAATTTTTTTTATATATATATATATTCTGATAAGTACCAAAGATGTTGACTAAACTTGCGAAGGGTTGCTTTGGAGATGAATTTGTCCACAGTTTCATATTCCTTAAGCCTCTTTAAAAAGCACAAATCTTGATTTGGTACCTTTACCGCCAGACTACATCTAAGCCATGGTTTTACTTATAAAACCGCAATGAATAAACAGACGTCTTTAAGTGCTCGCTTATCCTTGGCGCTAATTTTGAATTGGTATTGCAACAAATATATTTTTATAGAGTTAATAGCTCTAGCTATCCACCTTGCTTGATGCATCGCTCCAAGAGGTCTAATTTTAATTTTTTTTTCACTGTCTCCTCCTAAGAAAATAAAATATAGTTCAATCAGTTCCCGATAATCGTCACGTCCAATAATTTTTTGCAGTTCTTGATTATAAAACGTCAACAAATCTTCTATTGTTGTATTACAAAAATGTCGTGTGACGATATCGGTATATGTTTTAATGGCAGCGGGATTAATAGTTTTCCAGTTGTCTCTAAACTTTTTGAACAGTGGGATATCAGGGCTACTTATGACTTGGTGAATTTTTGTTTTTAACACACATTTTAAAACCAGTTCGTAAACGTGATGGCGGTAAGCAAAGAGTAGTTCAGTGTCTAGTTTTTGTTCCAAAAGTACATAATCGCTTGTTGTTACTTTTCTCCGAATGAAATTAGAATTGGCAGGCGTTCTTCTTTAGAACTTCTCACGTCAAGTCCGGGTAATAATTTTCCATCACAGTGAACGGTCACCATTTTAGGCATATTATTCTGAAAATCTGATTTTATAGATTCCGCTCTTATTTTTCGACTCTGTACAAATACGTTGAATAGGCGATTTGTTTATCGGAAAATCATCACAGCTAAGAACTAGTGCTTCTACTACAGCCTTAATTGACATCTAACCAAAGCTGCAACGAACTTGGGCGTGATAAAGCCTTTCCTTCCTCTTTTTTAGTAGTTTCGGAACTTACCATTTGAGAGGTGGATGCCAAGGGTTCATCAAGGTTTTTATCAGAGCTGGTAAGTTGATCGTGATGTCCTTGCGTTTGAATAAAATCTTCCGTAGTAACAGATGACGATAAACCTCCGAAAAACATTTGCTCACATCTTTTTTTCATTTCATTTAATTTTCTTTGTCTTGCCCTTTTTTCTTTTTCGGCTAACTTTTTGTCTACACCCGCTAAACACCCTGGACGCCCTGGTTCTCTTTATTTTTGTAAAAATATTTCATCTTCATCAATTTTTATTCTTTCCAAAGCTTCAGCGTGTGCTATATCAAATAAATTATCTAGATTGTTCTTAAAGTCCTTCTCACGGCGCTTGTAAATATCTTGTATTTTTTTAGAATTTTTTTGCAACTCCTTCCAAGCATGGTGAAGATCCCCAAGTTTTTTTACACAGTAAGGTATAGCTCTGGTAGGGATTCTAGCTTTTTCCCAAAATATAATACACTCCCGAATGACAAGATTAGCGCTTTTACTAACAGTCAAATTAACTTCGCGAATGTTAAAAATAAGTACTGCAAGAACTTGACGATTAGACGGTAACTTTGCGCCTGTTATTTGATAATTTACGTCACCAACTAAGAAAACACATTTTTTATTGCTTCTTAATTCCACTGCCATCTTTTAAATGTAAAAAATACGTGTAAATCGCGAGAATAATTGAGAACAAATGACAAATGCTGTGAATACGCACCACTACTGCCGCGCAACATGTATGAACATGATTCGATGCAAGTCGGAACGGGTTATCGTACTCCGAATAAGGTAAACATTTATTTCCGAGTGTTTTAGAGGCAAATGAACAAAACTAAGACCTATGCGTTAGAAATTTAAAACTTTGAAAAATAAGGTACGTTGTTCGATATCTAGATTGCTTGTTTTGGTAATCTATAGTCCGCCATACGCTGCACATGTCCATACCAAGAGAGTTGTCTTTGTTCGATATCCTTAATGATCGTATCCTTCAGTCCCATTCTTTGTCGGATGTCTTCGTTTCTCACTCTATCTGCACGGGAAATTCTTGCTGCTCGTCTAAGTGCATCCATTTATGTAGCTTCTAGCATTCTTTTATTCCTTTCGGTCATTCTCCATGTTTCTGAACCATAGAGTAGGCTACTTTTAATTATTGTGTTGTATATTGTCTTCCTTGTCTGTATTATTCTTGCTCTTATTTCTTTCTCATCTTTTCCTGTTTCATCGAATGTTATTCCTAAATATTTGTAATCTTCACATGCTTCTACAATATCTAAGTTGTTTAGTTGTAAGCTCTGGTTTTCCGTCGCAACGCTAAGGTATCTAGTTTTTTGGATGTTCATAGTGAGGCCCCATTCCTCATAGGTTTCTTTTAGTTAGCGGGTCATGTATTCGAGGTCTTCTCTTCCCGCCAAAATTACCTGGTAGTTTCATAATAACTGTCTTTAAATTATAATCTACTTGTCTCCAAATCGACCCTTTTTTTTATGAAATTAGTCGCAAAAAGGGTAGACCTATCGTGTGGGCCGCGGACGGCCCGTACTGCGACTATTAGAAGGGGAAGGGATTATAGAAAGGAGATGATTGTGGACACGCTTTTTAAAAAGTTGCAGGTCATAGTTCTCTGGAAAAACTGATTTTGGAAGCTTATTTCATTCCGTAGCAGCCCTGTAAAAGAAGGATTCTTGATGAAGATTGGTCCTTGCAGTGTCAATCTTGAGAGTAAATGGGTGAGACTGATCAGCGTGCCGAGTTCTTCGACTGAATGTGGCCAATGGTGGTACAAGAGTTTTTATTTCTCTGGAGCATCTGCCATGGAAATATCTGTAGAGCAATGACTGGTCTGCAACTCTTCTTCTATGTTCTAGAGGGTGAAGGGTATCTGTGAGAGTTGAGCTGTTTATCAAGCGAATGGCTCTTTTCTGAATGGAATCTAGAAGACGAAGAGAATGCCTTGGTGCTGAACCCCAAATGTGCGAGCAATACTCCAGTAGAGGTCGGATTTGAGCCTTGTACGTCGTCAACAGTTGATCAGGAGTAAAAAACTTTCTGGCACAGAAAACCTAGCCGCTGGCTTGCCGACTTTGCGATGTTAGCAACATGGTCATGCCAAGACATATTATTGGACACCGTGAGTCCCAAAATCGAGATGGAGGGACTTGGTTCAAGGGTATTTCCGGACATTGTGATGGGATGATTTGAGGAATTCACTTTCTTCTGTTTTCTTCGTTTTCTTTCGTTTTCTTCCATATAGGTTGTAATACTAGTTATATAAATACAATGGTATGATTCTTTGACCTGCTGGTTCTTTAAATACCATTTGTCTGACGATGGTAGAATCTATTTTTAAAAACTAAAATAATATATTTCAAAAGCGTGTAAACATTTTTTAAGAATTAATACAGCGTGGTAGCCGATTGGAACAGTTAATGTAGATCAACCACTTATTTTTCATCTAAAAAAATATTTCCACCTATAACCCGATGTGAATATCGGAACCATATCAAATCACTAAGAAATATTTGAATCACCGGGGGTCGATCTACATATCAAGTTGGTATTTTTAAAGGCGAAACAGTAGGTTAGATAAGTTACCTATATCTTGATAAAGGTATTTTCTCGACGGGAGGTTTCACATCTGGATGGACGGTGTGATGTATTAAAGAATGTTTATTGAAGAACGGTAGTTATTTAGATCCGTAGAAATTTGAGATTTTTTCCACGATGCAGTTTAGTATTATTCTAAAATACATTTTTAAAAAAATATTCTTCGCTTTTCCGCCATCCTAATTACGTAGTGAGTTTTTTTTTTATTTTTTTTATTAACTTCCCATTATATTGCAATTTATCTGTGTAAGCCAAATAATGTTAGGTAGATATTAAGTAATAGGTATGACAATTCAGAAAGACGTGTAAGGGAGGCATCCAATGATACACCCTTTTTAAAGTTAGTCTACTAATATATGGACTATTTTTGACATTGGGCGTTTTTATGTATTCTTAGCACTTATTCTAACGGAACTGTTCGTTTCAACCTACGCACTACACGCGGTGTATTTACTATATTTTTTGCGAACACATTTGGATACACTTTTAGTTTTTCTGCACGTTTTTTCGCGTACTTTTTTATTTCTTCTTTGACATACGATAGACCTGCATCCTGATGAATGGCTTCATTGGTTATAAACCATGGGACTCCTAATATCACTCTTAAGGTCTTCGACTGAAATCTTTGAATAATTTCGATATTTGAGTTTGCGGCTAGTCTCCATAATTCTAGTCCAGAGGTCCAAACTGGTTTCAGGATGGATTTGTGTATCAATATCTTACTTTGAATTGATAATTCAGATTTTTTACCTAGTATCCAGTACATGCTTCTTAACTTGCGGCCCAGTTGCTTTCTTTTTGAAAATATGTGTTTTTTCCAATTTAACTTTCTGTCTAGATGTATACCCAAATATTTGACTTCATTTTGTGGAATTTCTTTGCCGTTCAGTTTTACAGGCGGACATGTTTCTTTACGCATTGCAAATGTTATATGTATTAAGTAAAAATTTTTTTTTCCCAATAATAAATGGTACCTATTTCAGTGTGTGTTGTCCAAAGTTATCGTACCCTTTATGTTGTTTATCTGTTTAAAAAAACCGGCGTAAATATGTGTAAAATACAGTACATTCCAATAAATTACTATATATCCTACTGTTTGTGAAACAACCATTAAGCCATCAAAAACATAACTTGTAAAAAACACCAAGTCTCACAACTCAGTTCTTCTCTCCTTAAAAGTTGTGAGATCCATGTAATACCAAGAAGGTTAATTTATTCAGTCACCACTTAAGGGTCCTTCTGTCTTAAGTTATTACGTAATTCGCTAACCTAACAACATCTTTTAGTGACCATATCAATATTAAAAATCTTTTATGTTTTAAATAAATAGATTAACTTGGCTATCGCATGAAAACACAATGTATCTCACAAGTAATACATATTATATTAAATTAGATTGTTTGATGCGATTGCCAATTCAATCTTTTTATTTAAAACATAAAAGATTTTTAATATTGATATGGTCACTATAAGATGTTGTTAGGTTAGCTAATTACGTAATAACTTAAGACAGAAGAACCCTTAAGTAGGGACTGAATAAATTAACTGACTTGGTGGATCTTACAACTTTTTACAGTAGAAGAACTGAGTTGCGAGACTTGGTGTTTTTTAAAAGTTATGTTTTTGATGGCATCCTATTTATTTTTGTAAATAGTCCTACTTTTTTACCTTTATTATGCATATACAGGTACACTGATTTATTCACTGCAAATGTAACTTTGTAATTTTATATATTTATATGGGATTACAAAATTATTTATGCAGTTAGTGTATCTAGAAAACTGTACCAAAATTGCAAAATATTTCGGTTTTTCCTGGATTTATATACTTAATACTAATTGTAAATTTAAAGCTTCCATGTGTGCTAGAAGTGCCTTAGAGTTTTAATGATAGGTCAGTCAGTGAGTGAGTGACAAAATTAAGAATTTTTGACTAGTTATAATTCTTAAACTACTAGTTCTTCAAATTAAATAAAATCTAAAATTCAATGCCTGCTTAGTTACTGAAAATTAGGTCTTCCGGTTTTATCCACAACGAAGTTATGGGGGGGGGGGGGTGTCGAAAATGGCCTGAACTGCTTCGAGAAAAGGATCATACGGCTGTGCTGCCTTTTTGCTCGGCTTGGCAGGGGCACTGCTATGCCTCCAGTTATGTACCTGTTAAAGTAATTATTATCGCCATTTTCATATTTTTTTCTTAAAATATACAGTTATATCTGGCGATAGTTAACGTAAGTGGGATTATTCAGTAAAGATCAGTTCATGGTTTAAGAAGTTCTTTCCAACCCCTAACTTATGTAATGCCTTGAAATGGTATTTGGTATCATTTGGGTCAAATTTACGCGCATACAATAACTCTTTCGAGTAATACCAGAGAATCTTAATTTTAAAACGGTTTTTTGACCGTTTTATAATTTACAAACTTATTTGTAAAAAAAAAATAAGTGGCCGTTAGAGCTGATGAAATACTTAAAGCGCATGTTTCTACATTTAACATGCACCGAAATTACCGTGCAAAAAACGGTTCATGAACAATTCAAAGATAAGTTGAAACGAAAAACAGATCACTGCATGGTTTTTCCAGTAGTTAGAACCCAATTATTATAATTTTTACATAAGCTATATGACACTCCCATCTCCTGACATGTAAGTACCAATCAGTGTTACCTGGTATGACACAAATGTCAGTCCTAGCTAACTTTTTTATTTACAGGGCTTGTGAAATTTTCTCAAAATATAAAATTCGACAGAAGTTTCTAACTCTATTAAATTCCTTTGAGGTAATCTAGCAGTTTGATCTCGTTCATTTCTTAGCTATTAAAGTATTGGGTATAGGAAAAAATTACGGAGTGGGCGACATCTATTGTATTGATCGTATAAACTTCTCAAAGTGTGAACAACAAACTAATTTTAATTTGTTTATATGGGTGAAAAGTAAACTTTACATATTATTTTGAGCAATTTAAGCATTGAAAGTGTTATATTTGCACGATATTTTGTGAAGAATTGGTTTTAATTAACTTTAAAATCCAAAAATGCTTACGATTGAAAAGGGTGATATGAAAATAAAATTGCGAAAAATATGCTCTGTTACACAATGCTCCACATGGAGCAATTCGATTATATCTTTGCATAAATTCCTTTAAATCCTGCGGCAGCTCAGAGCTTATGTTTGTTTGTAGCAAGCACTATGTAAAAGATGATTTTTTCAGTGATAAGTTTAATGTTGTTGTCTAATGATCTATCATTTTATTTGTGATTATTCATAGTGACTTTAACAATATTTCGACTTTCATAGGCATTGCAACAAGAATTCCAGAGACAAAAGCAATGAAAAACTTCGAAAACAAATCTTAAATACAGCTTTAATCTAATAGTTTAATACAAAAAAATAAACTTAAATCTCTGAAATAACTAAAATTCCCTTTATAAAAAACTTTGGTTTTACAAGTGATCAAATGACAGAATATTTTTGTTGTTATTTTTGTCACTGACAGCGCCATTTCGCGTTACGTAATTTTTCTCTATTATGGTATTATTTTGTGGAGTTGTACTTACTTTTTCTCCATTTTCAAAATGAAAAAAAACTTGTTTTTCATAATAAAATATAAAAATATATATCGTTATTAAATGTATCAGTGATATAAAAATAACAAAACAAAAGTTAACAGTACAAAAATGTTTATTTTTAAATTAAGTGTGTTTTTGTATTTGTTTATTAAACAATATGTAAGTAGGAGTAGTTCTTAATTTATTAGTAAATAATTTTTCAATAAAAATTTAAAATATTCCTTCGTAGGTGTTGCATTTCGTTACATAATCCCATCCAAATTGGTAAGAAGTAATCGTATGGTTATTTCGTAGTGGGTTGGATCGCTGTCAGTCAGTCATTTGAATATCATGTCAAACTTCAGAATCCTGACGCTTATTTTTGCTTCATTTCATCTGTTCGTTTTAAGTATTTTATATAGGTATCGTATCAATATGAAAAGTTTGACTGACAACTTTAATATCGAAGAACACAAAACGTGTTATTATAGTCTTGATATTTAATATTTAATACATATTTATTAGTTGAGCCTTGCGATGCTTCGAGGTGGCATTGAATTTTTATACTAAATATTTCAAATGAAACATATCAAGACAACTGAAAGTCAGAGAAAAAAGTTATTAATACTTATTTCAAGTGAATGTTTGTATATTTTACCATAAAAAAATATTAAAAATTTATTTTTATGGAATTAAATATTTGTATAGTCTCTATATTATAGACTATAGTCTGTAACATTCGGTTCTGAAGAAAGCTATAGCTGAACACAGCGGTATTGTCAGGCACTACGTCTCGGAGACCTAGAATATGTAGATTGTAGATTGTAGGGTGGGTCGTGAAGGCCATGCTGCCTCTCAAGCAATTCGACCTATCAGATCTTTTGTGCATAACCCTTAATCTATTAGAGGCCCGGGATTCCGAGACTTCGAGTAAAGTTTATCAGTTTCTTGGGGGCTAAGTTTCTGACACTAAAGGGCTTTAGGAAGGCCCCTTCCAGAAACTTGAGCCTCTTGCAGAAAAGCGCTGGTCATTCGCAAAGCAAATGTTCTGCACTTTCAGCGAAGTTCTCGCAGTAGCTTCAACCATCACTCTCTGTTTTGCCAATCTTTTTCAGGTAGAATATGCAGATGATCTATGTTTTATTACTCATACACTTCAAGATATGAACGAAAAAGTAGCAAAGATCATAATAGACGAAGCAAAACAAGTGGAACTTACAATTAATGTCAGTAAAACGAAAGATATGCGTATAAACACGACCAACCCTAACAAAATATATATTAAAGAACAAGAAATGGAGCAAGCCTAAGAATTCACATTAGTTGGCAGGACAAAATAACTAACGACGAACTATGAAGAAGAACAAGTCAAAAGGAAATTAAGAAAGAAATTTCCAAACGAAAATGGAAATGGATTGGTCACACGTTACGTAAAACAGAAACTAAGATCACAAGAATATCCCTGGATTTAAATCCGCAAGGATCTCGCAGGATTGGACGGCCAAAAATGACATGGAAAAGAACCATTCTAGAAGAAGCCTAGATACAGAGAAAAACGTGGAGTGAAATTAAATGCCTGGCCAAAAAACGAACGCGCTGGCAATGCTTTGTTGAGATTATATATATATATATATATATATATATATATATATATATATATATATATATATATATATATATATATTTTTTCCACAAGGAACTAAAGAAACGTTATTATTATTATAGTCTCTAGATAGATAAAATAAGAAGCCAGGATATTAGAGAAGAACTAGAGATACAGGATGTAGTAAGATGGGTTAGAACACGCAAGAGGTGCTGAAAAGACCAAGTGGAAAGGATGCCAGACAAAAGGTGGGCAAAGTGGGCCATGTCGCAAAAACCAAAATCGCGAAGACCGGTAGGCAGACCACCCAAGAGATGGTATGAAAGCTGGAGCTCAGCGTCACATGAAGAGCTCCGGAGGCTAAACGCAACGGACTAAACAGGACCAGGTCCTATTGTAAGAAGAAGAAGAAAAAGATAGTCTCTAGATAAACTGCTTTATTAAAATTAAAGAAGTTTATAAATTCGAAAATTGTGTTTTAACAAATTACGATTTTTGGTCACCAAATCTTGATATCTTATAAATTGAATAATTTTTTTTATGTAAGCGTTTGTTTGCCCTTTTTGCGCAATACGTCTGCAGTTTTAAACAGCAAAAACAACAATTTGAGGTTGTGTACCATTTTAACTTTATAAAAAAAAATTAAAGTACATACTTTAGTTACGAGTATGCTCTCCTCTAATATCAATTACAGCCAAACAAAGCCTCTGCATACTTTCAATAAGATCGTTGCAGTAGCCTTGATCGATTTATCTGCAAAGCAGTTCAAGTTCTTAAAGTATCTGTGGGGATGGTTGATGGGAATTCAAGGCTCTTCGTAGCTGGTCCCAAGAATGCTCAATGGGATTGAGGTCGGGTGATAGCGGAGGAAGTGCCAAATGCGGGATACCATGAAAGTCCAAAGCATCTTCGACTATTCTTGTAAGATGCGATCGATCTTTATCGTCTAAAAAAAAGAAAGTTGGTTTAATTGCAGTATAAAACAAACGTATAACATTATTAATAACTTGTTCCACAAAAATCTGCGCAGTCATATTCTCATCCAATTTACAAAGAAATGTCATTACCAGAAAAAGACTCAAAATTGTTACGATACATAGAAGATTATCAAGGCCCCTGCGCAAAGATGTTACGAAAAATTATAAAACATTTAACAAATTTTTTCATGTAAAAACACCTAATAAAAAAGTACAATATATTTTAATGTTACCATGTGTCATTCTTGCGCAGGGGTATCGTTTCAATTTAGGTATAAAAAAAACACATAAATCATAATAATTATTTGTTGTTTATTTGCAGTGGGTTTGGGTTTAGTTGATAAAAAATTGAGTCTAGATTTTTGCAATAACTGAATTTATTAACTTACAATCAAAAATTAGCATGTGGCGACAAACTTTTAAAAGAAAAATACAGTTTTAATTTTACTGAAAAATGACATACATTTTTATTCAATACAATGACACTTGTCATGTTATAAACAAGACTAACGCCAAACAATAGTATGAAATGAGGATAGGGTCAAGGTTGGGTTGGGTTGGATGAGCTGTCAGTTGATCAATTCTCAACATTATTAATATTGTTAAATTAGACAAATTAATTAAATAAGTTGGACTTACTCTCAGTAATATTGAATAAAAATTAACACTTGGTGGCTGAAGAAAAAAAATTAAAAATGCGGGGTTGCTACCAAACTTCACACGATTACCCGCCGGGCTAATCTACAGATTGGCTGAAAATTTCATTAAAATCGTTTTAGCCGTTGGCTGGAGAAAAGAAATTGAAAACGCGGGGACGTATTAGAAAACACCCAAACATTGTACTAAACATGTGCATGCATCATTAATATATTCATGTGCTTACATAACTCGTGCTACGTACTTGTTTGCAACTTACACACTTACACACTTATTGATGCATTTATCCCACTTGTATGGTAAATAACTATAACACAACTATTACACATCTTTTGCTTCCTCTACTCTTATCAGTGCTCTCATACATGCTCGTCGGTTGTTGGTACCCTTAACTTGGCCTTTCTTCAAAACAATGTTGATCTAATCGAGATATATTCGCCGAGGTCGACCTCTACCGACTTCCGTCCATTCACACTTGCCTTATAAATTTGTTTCGTCAATCTTCCTTCATTTCTCCTTTCTACGTTTCCAAACCATCTAAGTATTCCTTTATCTATCTTTTTACCACATCTTTTTTTGCACCACAGCGTTCTCCTATCTCACTATTTTTCACTTTATCCAACCGAGTCACTCCGGCTATACAATTCTCAGACTACTCCTCTCCGCAGTATTAATCCTATTTTCATGCTTCTTTTGCCAAACCCAACATTCACTACCATACTGATAAGTGTAGGAAGCAACACACCTCTATGCACAGCCAGACGTGCCTTTTTTGACACTTTCTGGCTGTTCATAAAGCTATGCAGAGCCCCATTCATTTGTTTTTCTGACAACACCCTTCGCTCAATGTCACTGTCATACTTTTCATTCGTAAACTCGTAAACTTTGAACCCAAGTACACAAATTTATTTACTTGTTCCACCTTTTCTCCCTTAATCAGAACTTCACAATTTGTCATGTTTTCTTCTTCTCTTTCAAAAACCTTTTTTTTTTTCGTTTTGCTTACATTTATTTTCATTCCTTTGATTTTCAGGGCATCATGCATAACATTAACCATCACCTGCGGCTCCTCTTCAGATGACGCTAACATGACTTGATCATCGGCGTAAAGAAGGCATTTGCCTTCTACACTTACAAATTCTCACGTACATACAATTTAGATGTACTTGTAAATTTTTTAATAATGCTTTGTATAACTTTTAGAAAATCGTAAACTGCGTTTAAAACAAATAATTTATTTAAATCTAAAAAATACATAAACATTCATTTGCGTGAACTACCCCGAATTAAAAATTTTTAATTTAAAGTTCTAGCTTTTGGAATTTTACATATATGGTAATGAAGAAAAGTCTACGTAGTCTGGTAAAGATAGGACCGAATTAAAATTAATAGGAAAACCAAATAGACCAACCTTCTAGATTGTCAATTGTTATAGAAAGAAGGGAGAAGATAATTGAATAGCAGAAAATCAGCCCCGCTACAAAAACAAAAGAGAATCAACATTCGACGTTGTAGAGCATGCAAATGCAAGGTTTTTAATTAAAATTCAACTGCGATTATTTTGTACAGCTTGTATATATTTATAGGTACATCGTTTTGATTGTTTTCAAATGTTTTACTTTTACCCACAGAATCTTCTAAACTACTTTTAATAAACTTTATAGAAAAATATATAACTATTCTTTAAATTAAATTTACAATACGTATCAATAAAAAACTGTACGTCAATACATTTCTTGCTAGTAAAATAAATATAAATTCAATGGAAGTGTACACCTGCATAAAAACATCAATAGGGGTCTGAAAGGACGATTCATATTCAGACTTGAACTTTGAATTCCTATTAAAATCTTTGATTTAGATCATTTGAATACACAACTTAGAAAAGGAGATAAGCATGGAGATAATGGAATTCGAACTCGACGACTACAGATCGGCATAAGATAAACGGGTTAAGAAAGTTTTTGAGAATGAATGGCGGCCCTTCTCCGTATTATTTTTGCTGCCGTTTTCTTTATTGAAGATGTCGTGCTTGATTTGTGGGATGTTTTTTTTAATGTTCTTCGTTTTATTCATTAATTACCATGGTATTATATAACACCACGTTATAGAAAGATATCAAAACGACAATACTTTCTCGCAAAAGTTTATAGTTTTTTTTACTGAAAATAGTCGCAAATCGTGTGGGCCGCGGACTATTAGAAGGGGGAGGGATTATAGAAAGGAGATGATTGTGGTGGAGTCGCTTTTTGAAAAGTTGCAAGTCATAGTTTTCTGGAAAAACTGATTTTGGAAGCTTGTTCCATTCCGTAGCAGCCCTGTAAAAAAAAGGATTCTTGATGGAGATTGGTCCTTGTAGTGTCAATCTTGAGAGTAAATGGGTAAGACTGATCAGCGTGCCGAGTTCTTCGGCTGAATGTGGCCAGTGGTGGCATAAGGGTTTTTATTTTTTTGGAGCATCTGCCATGGAAATATCTGTAGAGTAATGTCTGGTCTGCAACTCTTCTTCTTTGTTCTAGTGGGTGAAGGGTATCTGGCCCTTTGCTGAATGGAATTTAAAAGACGAAAAGAATGCCTTGGTGCTGAACCCCAAATGTGTGAGCGATACTCCAGTAGAAGTCGAATTTGAGTCTTGTACGTCGTCAACAGTTGATCAGGAGTAAAAAAACTGTATAGCTTTTCACAGAAAACCCAGCCTCTGGCTTGCTGCGATGTTAGCAACATGGTCATGCCAAAACATATTATTAGACACTGTGACTCCCAAAATCAAGATGAAGGGACTTAATTGAAGGGTAGTTCCGGACAGTTCATTTAAAATAAAATTTTTTAAACAAAATTTATTAAATATATATTGACAAGTTTACATATGGTGAAACAAGTAGAACACATAGATTCTGATATTTTGTTTCTCAACTATAAAATTGTTAATTCAGGAAAAAAGGTAATTATTTTATGGATAAAGGGCCACGCTGGTATAATCGGTACTGAAATGGTAGATAAGTTACCCAAGCGAGGCTAAGAATTACCCCAAAATTTTTAAATAGCATTGGGGGTCGAATAAGATGTCTTTTAAAAGCTCTGACAATTTCTCTTTATAATAGTCTTTAAATTTTACATTTTTTCCAAATACTTTGAAAAAAATTACATGTTAAAATTCCAATTATTTTAGACGCTTAATTACTGCTTAATTGAATAAATGTTTAAACCGATGACCGCCCGCTTCATACAATAAAAAAAATTTTGTTCAAAACGTTCACACACATTCCGAAGAATTTCTGGAGTAATTCGACGGCACTCGTCAAAGATTCTTTGAAGTAAATCGTCCATGGACGCTGGTAGTGTTTTATAGATTTTACTTTTCAGATGTTCCCACAAAAAGAAGTCGAGGGACGATAAATCTAGTGATCGTGAAGGCTTCTTTTCCAAATCCAATGCCGTGAAAAAAATTGGTCTAAATACTGACGAACAATCGCCCTATAATGCGGAGGAGCACCGTCCTGTTGAAAGTAAAAATGATCTTCGTCATATTGTGGATTATTTTCAAAGATAATTTTCACATTTAAAATCTAATTTCTTAATAAGTGTAACGAAATATCTCACACTTGTGAATTTCGTTTCTTTTTGATATAACTTTTTATTTTCCTCGTATATTTTGTTTTTATAATTTCAATTAAAGCTCATCAATTGGTTGATTAGTTGAATGTTGACAGCTAAATGTGTTTTATGTTAAATAGGTATTGTAGATACTACATGGTTGTCATTTCAAAACTAAGATTATTTTGATTTATTTTTATTCAACTAATTAAATCGTTTTATATTTTTTTTGCATAAATAAAATAATCCAGCACTGTGACAAGGTATACGAGAGGTAAATTATATTGAAAAAGTTATAATAAATATCATAGAATTCGATTAAACAGTCGCTAACCGGCAATTAGTTTGATTTCTCGTTCGAGCAGAGTTGAAAAAATGTGAATTTTAAGAGGTTCTTTTCTCGGTCGCTGGCTTCTGCCAGTGACAAAACGTGTGGTCCTGAGCTGATATAGATTTTTCAAGTTTTTTTTTTATCTTTTCTTTTCGAGAAAGTAAGTTTCCCGGAAAACAATTATTTGTTTCCCTTTGGCGTGTGACCCTTATGGTTTTCTGGAAGAAAAAAAGTTGTTTTTTCCGTTGGCGTGTGCGACTTTTTCTAGAAATGATAGCACGTGGTTGCTTTTGCCGGTTCTTTTGCTTTGCTTTTTATGGAAGCAAAATGTATAGAAGAAAAATGTTTTCTTTTTTGGTGTGTGTCTTTTAGAGTTTAGCTCTTTCGTCGTGGTCTTTTCTGAAGATAGGACGTTAATTTTTGGTAGCGTTCCTTAGTTTTTCTTTGAAGTGTGTAAGAAGGTGTGAACCAAATTTTGAGGTAATTGGGAAATTAGAAGATTGTTGATGTCCAATTTATAAGTTATCGTTAGTCTGAGAAACGTGATTTTCCAGCCGAATACCAGGAAAGGTTATACTTTGCAGTAAGTGACGAATGTTAATATTGTAGACGTTAAGTCAAATTTGTTGTAAAGTAGTTTACTTGCCAAAGAAATAATTCTTTCATTCAGCAGACTGGTAAATCAATATTTAATTTATCATTTTTGGTTTTCTAATTTTTTTGCTGTTATAATTATTTATCTTGTAGATTTTTATTATATATAATTTATTTATCACTTTTGTACGTTTTGACATACTGACTTCTTTAATTTAATTAAAATAATTAACTGTTTTGGAAATGTTTGTTAATGCATTGATTCTGTAAATAAAATGAAATGTGGTCAAGCACTCTTCATTTATGAGCTAAATTTAATTTATTTTGCTTTTAGACAATATTTTGTAAATTTCTATAAATACTTTGATTTACTAAATGAAATAAAGTGTGGTCAAGCATCTTTCATTTATGATTTAAATTTAATTTGTTCTGCTTTTTGATAATATTCTGTAAATGCTTTGATTTTGGTAAATTTGTTCTAGTTTAAGACAATACTCTGTAAACATTCATTAAATTATACTTAGAAAATTGAAACAAGTGGTTTTACTGTTCAAATTTTTGCATAGATCCAAGGTTTTTGTACTTTACCCTGAATAAAATATATGGCGCTCAAATTTTGATGAACATTTGTGTTTTCTCTTAAGATAAAGAAATTCGACAATTTTTCCTTACTCACGACCCTCCTGAGTGTCGAGCAGCCGACAGACTCACATAAAAATAAGTTGTAATAAATCTTAAAATTTCGCTACATAAGTAATGGGCGGAATTTTAAAATTTAAAATGTATAGTAATGTATAGAAATGTAGCTTATAGAAAATTTTAAGAGCTTTTGAAAGACATCTTATTTGACCCCCAATGCTATTTAAATTTTTTGATGTAATTCTTACCCTCGCTTGGGGTTGAAAGTAGTGGAATCAAAAATACCGGAAAAGATTGTCCCCTTTTAATCAAAAATCGACGGGTCTAAGCATTTTTCTAAAATGTTGACGAGGTTCAAGCAAATGGCTCTGTTTCGTTTTAGGTTGGCCACCCTGTATGGTTTGGGATACCGGTATAGAATACCAGGTACAGAATAATATAGTTAAGAAGACAGATTTGGTATGTAAGATTTAATACATATAAATACTGTCTTTAAGGATACCGGTTAGTGATATCCGAAGATTAAGAATTAGTTCAACGTTAAGAGATGATATTAAAAAGTCGTTTTTAACAGTGTAAAAACTTTATATACTTTTTTTTTTGTCATGTTTTTTTATTTTTATACAGAAATAGATTTAATATGTTCGAGGTTGAGTGATTCTACTTTTTTTTAGTATTTTTTTGCTCTAAAAAAATAAATTCTTGGCGCTCAACAATCAGTTAGTTAAGTTGGGTCAATTTAAATGGGTAATTGGAAATCTAGGATACATTGATCCGTGAACTGATTTAATCTATTCCTTTGAATTGGATCGAGATAAAAAATTAGTATCTCCTCCCAGAGATGGAGTCTTTATTTTTTTTATGTCTTAAACCTAACAATTTTGCAATTTTTAGTAACACATTTGCTGCCCAGCGTGACTAGTAAACTGTTTGTTACATTTAAATGCGGGTTATAAAAAAAACCATTAAAAACAGCAACAACCTTTAATTATATTTTATTGTCTAATATGTTTATTGTTACCTGAAACCCCTGTACAAAACAACTTTTTTTGGTTATTTGCTTGATTTAGGATTTGTTTATATAATTTTAAGGTTATAATTAAGACGGAAAATAAATTGGGAAAAAAAGTTTAACCTTTACAACTTGAATCTTAATGTCGATGATGAATGTCAATCATATATGTTTGACCTTTTTTTCATTTAAAATGTCAACCTATACGTTCAACCAAGGCAAAACATTTGTATTTTTCCCAGTTACAATGCAAATCATTTTTCACATAAAAATAGTTTTATTGATTTACACTAAAAACTAAAATTATTTAACAACTGTTAGATGTTATAAATAACTGATACTAATTCTACTGCCAAAAATGTATTCACATTGCTTTAAGTAAAAAAATTCTTGCTAATTTTAAGCGTACCTACCTGCTACAACCGTACAAACTTTTTAGACTTAAGTTTTGTTAGCAACAATGACTATAGTTTACCAATACTATAAAGCCACATACACTGCGGTCCATATGTATGGAATAAATTTCTTTTTTACAATTTTTTTGTATTTGTTCAATAAAAACTGAAACAGGTCGATTTTTATTGTCAATTTGACAATTTATAGTATGAAAATATTACCCCCTTCTTGCACCCCCTCCGAATTATGAGCACCTCCTCAAAAATTTTAAATGAGAAGGGGGGTCGTGTGGCACCTAGTTCGGAAGGGATTTTCATTCTCTGTTTAGCTAAATCAAGTTTTTCAAATTTTGTGCAATCATAACTGAAAAAAATTATTTTAAAAATGAAAAATGTTATGTATTTGTTTAAAAAACCTGAAATATATCGATTTCTATTCTCAATTTGACAATTTATAGTATGAAAATATCACCTCCTTCTTGCCCCCAACTGACTTATAAGCACCCCCTCAAAAAGTTTAAATGAGAAAGGAGGTCGTGTTGCACCTTTATCAATTCTCTGTTCAGCAATACTAAGTTTTTAAAATTTGGTGCAATTATAGCTGAGAAAATTTGTTTTGAAAATGTTAAATATTTATACTTTGCGTAGAATGAAGAAAATATTTTTAAGGAAGTGTTTTTCAATTTATTCTACAATTACATGAAATGTTCAAAATGACCACCATTTACTCCTTGACAATAAGCAAGGCGATCTTGAAATTCTCGTACAACATTTTGTAGGACCTCAGAGGTAATGTTGTTAATTTCTATCGTTATGCATATTCATCCATATAATACATATTCAGAATAAATTTTCTTAGTTATGATTGCACCAAATTTGAAAAATTTAGTATTGCTGAACAAAGAAAGAAAATCCCTCTCGAACAAGGTGCCACACAACCCCCCTTCTCATTTAAAATGTTTGAGGGGATGCTCATAATTCAAAGGGGGTGCAAGAAGGGAGTAATATTTTCATACTGTAAATTGCTAAATTAAGAATAGTAATCGACCTGTTTCAGGTTTTTTCAACGGATACATGATTTACAGTGTTAATATTTTTAAATTTTATCAGTTATGGTTGCACCAAGTATAAAAAACTTAGTATTGCTGAACGAATAATGAAAATCCCTTTCGAATAAGATGCCGCAAGACCCCCCTTCTCATTTAAATTTTTTGAGGGGTGCTCATAATTTAGAAGGGTCGCAAGAAGAAGGTAATATTTTCGTACTGTAAATTATCAAATTAACAATAAAAATTGACCTGTTTCAGAATTTTTTGATAAAATACATGATAACGCTAAAAATGAATTTATTCCATACCTAGGGACCGCACTGTATATTATTAAATTTTATTTCCTTCTCTAATTTCAGCAGTCTTAAACATACTATGCAAAAAATATGCAGTGCGTCCATTAAGTAAGGCATAAATTCATCATTAGCTAAATAAACAATAATCTAAAAAAATCCAGAAACAGTTTGATTTTTAATTTTAATTTACTTTTTTTTAGAAGAATAGTTTATTATACAGGGTGAATGACCTTTCAGTGGTAACGTCAGTTTTTAATGTGTAACATCTTTGCTGTCGCTTTCTTGTAATTTGTGGGAGTGATTTCGTGAAATGGAACGAAAGTGTGTAAGTGTAACAATAGCCGCGCGCTATTTACATTTAGTCAGAAAGCCGTCAACCAATTCGAAAGAGCGTGCTATTCAGATTTAGTCAGATAGCCGTGAAACAAGTTTTGGTACTGTCAGTCATCAGCTGCGCACTTGAGTTACGGTTTTGTGTATAAAGTTTGCTGTTATATGCGTAAGCTATATAAATAAACATTTACTGTTAAAAAGATAATAAGTCTCAATGAAGTGCAGATCAAAGATTCTAGTTAGTATTAATAAATAATTATTCGAATAAAATATTTCAGTATTTAGCTTTTTTAAATTTTAAGGTTGATTTTTGTCACTCGCAGTGTCAATTAAAAAAAATACAATTTTCATTAAAAGGAATTATTTTTTGTTATGAAAAATCATTTCAAATAATACCTGACCCATTTTTTTCAGAATATCATTTTAAAATTGCTTATTACTGAGGGGAGATGTCAAATGTTACACACCATATGCAAGAACTGTAAGGCTCGCTCATTTTTTTAAAGAATCACCCACTTTTTTTCAATTAGCGGATTTCTCTTGTTAAGCTAATTTCAAATATGTATCACAAGTTGATTCAAATTGGTACAGGGTGGACAAAAATGCAAAAGTTGTTTATGACAATATATTATTTATAAAATAATGGATAAACATTAAACGTAACTAGCCTAAATTTAGAGACAGCAACAAGAGAGGCTTACAGCAGGCAACGATGGCAAAAAATTATTAATTACGTCCTGGATAGACTGGATAATGACAGAAATTCACAACAACCACCACACATCATGGATGATGTAATGGACTAAGAAGAAGAAAAACGTACACTATAACAAAACCAAACCAAGAAAAATTTACAATAAATTTTCAAATTGCTCTCCATTGACTACTAAACAATGACATAACCTGGTAACAAATTTGTCTTTAACATTTTGTAGAATAGCAGGTGTTACGTTCTGCATTTCCTGCCTGCTTCGGGCTTTTGGGTTACGGATATTGTTAGGTCTGTTAGTGTAGATTTAAGATTGTAAATAACACTATAAAATTAGTCTAATGGGGTAATATCGGGTAATCTAGCAGGTTATTTTACTGTTACCTTTTTCCAATCCATCGTTTTAAAAATAATCTGTTTAAAACTGGCGCGCAGCTATAGCAAAATGTGGCAATGCGCCATCCTACTGAAACCATATTCTGCGGTCTAAAATGTTGGTAATTTGGATATCAGAAAAAAAATGGGTCGAATCAGAAATTAATATTTTTTTGAAAAAAATCCATATTAAATTTTTCGGTTAAAATTTTCATTTAGAAAATATGAATCAATAATTGTATTTCTCACAATACCAGCCAATGCGTTGATGTTTTTGTGGTCTTTGCGTCTGGCATTCTTGCATCCAATTTGGATTTTCATTAGACCAATATTGGGTGTTTTGCCGGTTAACATACTTGTTTAAATAAAACGTTGCCTCAAACGAAAATAAAATATTATCAATTAAATTTTTATTTAATTTATTATCGTTTTGATTCATCATGTACTTGCAGAATTCAGTTCTGCGATCACAGTCATATTCAGCCAACTTATGGATAATACGTACTTTATTTATAAGGATGGTATTTTTCCTTTAAAAAAAACTGAAGACTTTTCGATGCAAACTCCTATTTAGGTGCATCATCTTGCGAGTACTAACGTTAAGTTGGCGCAGCTCAGCTAGAGTCCACTTCATTACTCCAAAGGAGTAGAGCAGGATCGGAACAGCAAGCATGTTAGTAGCAGTGACTTTCTTCTTGCCTGTCAGTTTCGAAGACCAGATCTTCTTTAGTCGCTTACCTGACACAGATATCGTGATATCATGCATTCGTCTTGCCGATGCCTCTTTATTTTTTCCAGTCATTCTTGCACATTCTGATAGTGGATCGCCAATTGTTTTGACAATGTGGTCGGTGAGATCTGCCTCGGCCTCTATTACCTTCTACGCCTCCCTGTATCGCAAGCTTCTCAATACCGTTTCTTCGAAAGACGTCCAAAATAGCCTATTGTTTTCTCTGTTACCTGCGTTCTCAGTTCAGTTATTCTAATATTGACAAATTTGTTCTGCGAGCTGTCCAAGGAATTCTAAGCATACGTCTCCAGCAAAACATCTCAAATGCATCTATGCTCTTTGTCAGTTTCCTTAAGAGTCCAACACTCCGCCGCATAGAGGAAAATTGGGAAGATTAGACATCTGAGCAGTCTCATTTTCGTCGCTACGGTGATTTCGTAACTTTTGCAGATTTTAGTCAGCTTAGCCATTGCATTTTTTGCAATAGCTGATCTTTCCTCAGTGCATCCGCAAGTATTGGTTCTTGCCGATCATAAGTACACAGGCTTACTTACAACGGCAATATTATTTATTTCCGTTAGTTGGTTTCGGTTGTTGTTCGCTCTATATATTATCATGATCCTTGTCTTTGTTCTGTTTATTTTGAGACCTGCCTCTATGCTGATGTTTTCTATTTTATCTAATAGTTGACACAATTCCTCTTTAGACTTAGCGAAAATGGTTGTGTCATCTGCATATCTCAGATTAAAAATATTCCTTCCGCCAATAGTGATACCGCCATTCCACCCATCAGTGGCCTTTCGCATAATCCTACAAGTCCGCAATCATTTAATGTACTATCGGTAAAACTCTTCCAAGTGATGCTTTCTTATAGCATATTGGACCAGTATTCGTTTTGTACCAGATTACATTCTACAAAATATTCCTCAGACTTTTATGTACTGGGCATCGCTAGACAGGTCTTTGCTGGTGTGATAGAACTTATTTCCAGTGAGTCATTTCGATCACTAAACAAAATAAAATATATTATTTTGCTATCATATATTTATCAGACCTATGTTAATTTTTTAGACCACCATAAACAAAGAATAACAATTTTATTTGTTTACATTTTAACATGTTTCATATGAATAATTAATCAATTTAGATTTATTAACACATATTTTTTGTAACTCCTGGTGTACAGCTTGCTTGCATTCAATGCTGCAAGCAATTTTCAATTTTTCATTTGACTATAATTTCGCCAATATTTATCATGCTATTCATACAATTAATTAGTTTTTTGCTATCATAAATTAACACCTTATCAACAGAAATTTTTTCACAAGCGTACTTACTGTCAAAGCTGATCGATTTTAACGCAGTGCAGAATTTCTGTTGAGACAGCGTTGTACTAGCCGTAAGTGGGATATTGTTGAATACCTTTAAAATTTGCTGTTATTGGCTAGAAAGATTTTCCGATAAATTTTATCAGTGGGTGTAAGTAGTCTATTTTTTAAATTAATGTTAGTTGCGTGTAATAGCATATTATTTTACTTAAATACATCTGCGAAGTTATTAACAATTGGTGTACATTTTAAATTATGAAATTATTAAAAGTTTAAAAACAATCACAGTTTTTTGACTTTGTATTCATTTATTGTGTTATTCTATTTTTTTAGAAACTTTTTTCCAATTCTTCTTCTTTCGGTGCCATATCAGGTCCCCCTAACGTTGGCAATGACATTGGCGAGTTGTTCGCGGTTTTCGGCTAATCTGAATAGTTGTTCGGCACTGCGTATTCCTGTCCAATCGCGAATGTTCTTCAGTCATGACATCTGTTTTCTTCCAATTCCTCGGTTGCCTTCGATTTTGCCCTTCATTATAAGTTGAAGCACCCTGTATCGGTCTCCTCTGAGAACATGCCCCAGGTATAATTAATATCTTTCTGATCTTTATAGTGATAAATAATTTACGAGCCGCATTTGCTCTATTTAACACTGCTTCGTTGGTCTGCCTAGCTGTCCAGGGTATTCGGAGCATTCTTCTATGTAACCACATCTCAAACGCTTCCAGGCGATTGATTGTAGCAGCCTTTAGAGTCCAGGTCTTAGCTCCACATAACAACACTGACCAAATATAACATTTTACCATTCTTTGGCGTAATTTTAGGTTTAGGTTGTCGTTTAGAAAAGAATGCTTTCATTTTCAGAAAAGTTTTCTATTACGTGGGGTTTATAAATTTTAGGTATCTACTACCTATCTATAAACATTTTTGTTTTGCGAAATCGTATTCAAAGACAGTTATAAGTGTCAAATGTAAGGCTAAAAAATAGCAGAATTAAAACATAATGATACTAGTTACTTTGGAATTAACAATGGCAAGCGATTTAGTTAAAAAAAAAACCTTTAGTACAAATCGTCACGTAACGAAATGGGACACTGGTTCAGTGGTAGAATGTTTGCCTGCCACGCGAGCGGTCCGGGTTCGATACCCGGCCAATGCATTCTTTTTATGCTTTTACCATTTAAAACATAATTTTTTAAATTGTATTAAGGTATTCGCGAACTACATTTTAAAATTGTTTGGCATATCAAAACGAAGACAGATCATTTTCTTGGTAAATGGAATAGTTACCTGATGAGAAATTTAACGTCACTGTTCTAAAAGCGTGGGGTGCTTTGTATGACAAACAGAGCAGTGACATTAATTTATTTTTCACTTTTAAGTTTGATTAACTCTAAAAGCGTGTTTTTTAGTTTTTTTAAACTATAATTTATTATCATATAAATTCAACACAGGGTTGTACAGACACGTGGTAATTTTGTGAAAACGCATTTGTTATTTGGGTTAGACAATACGTGAATATTGTTCTATTTTTATTGCAATTAAGTTTTAAAAAATAAAAACTGCAGCAAATGTGTGTTATACAGATTTAGAAAAGTAAGTTGATAAAATTGTTTAACTGGATACAAGTATTTACTGTTTACAGTCGTTTATTGTGCATGTAATTTGAGTGCGTACCATTTATTTTACTATATAAATTATAGGGAGACAATGGTAAAATCATGTGTTCAGAGTCCAATAGAGTATGGAAAGCGCAAACGTCAGAGTGCATATAAAATACCGAAAACCAATGCTCAATGCCAACAACAATTCGGGCAGAATCAAAAAAAGATACAAAAAAGTGAAATGTTGAATTTGAATCTTGCGTGGTATTATATATCTTTTGTATGAGAATCAGTAACAATTATATTCGTTCCTATCGGGTGTCTAATGACACCACACGGCTTTTTTTTAAATTTGCGAATTTAAAACACAATGAATATAATAAACCTCAGTAAAGAATATCCCAATGACAAACAACAATGACCATCAGTGCAATGATAGTAAAACACAACAGCTTATGTGGTTATCTTCTTTCACTGTTCTTAATGGTAATCGATTATTCCAACTAAGGTAAACCTGGTCGATGTGTAACCTAGTAAACCACCAATACGTTAGTAGAATTTCTGACAGCTTATACCCGGATATCCATGAAAATAAGCTGTTACGAAGAAAAATTAAAGCTGTCAAAAAACCCGACCTATGGATTTGTAAATTCTTCGTATTGCTCAACGTAACCCCATTCTTAGTTTATAATAAAAACAACATAATTTTTGCTTTAAAGAAAATGATAATTTATTTTATCATAAATTAAAGAAACAATTTAATTGTATATTGGTGATGCATATACTCATACCTATAGATTATAACATTATAAAGGTTTATATTTTAAAACCTACTAGCGGATCTGGTAGCCGTTTTCCTGCCCGAACGTTGACTTGCCTGCTTACACTATCACTATCAAACTCAATGACCCTTAATAGTTTCTATATTCCATCCCCTTTTCACCCCTTTGGTAGAGGTACTAACAAAATTTGGAATGTCACAATAAAACTCAGCGACCCCAAAAACTATTAATTCGTCACTAATATCAGTCATTTTTGATTTTTATATTTCAGCCCACTCTCACCCCTTACGTAGGGGCTTATCGGGATGACAACTAACCTTTCTCTTAAATTGGAGTAATTAATACACATTTACAAAATTTTACTAAAATTCGTCCATTGGTTTAAAAACACATAAAGGACAAACAAACATAATTTGATTTATATATACAAAAGTGTTAGTAAATAAGTGCGACAAACTTCAGGGGATGATTATTCATAAAAAAATAATGACGTTTGCAACATAAACGTATGTACGCAAATGCTTCGTTTTCAGAGATACGCGTTCTGGTTTAATGTTATTGTATTAGATAGTATTTGATAAAGTATTAAAGAAATGAAAAATACGCGTTATGTTTAATTTTTTTGCATAAAAACGGCGCCCGATCCAAAAAAAAAGTAAGAAAATTTTTTTGCCACAAAATTACCGAAAAATTCAAATATAATTTTGAATTTAAAATATCTCGGTGTCGTACCATTTTTTTCTTTAAAATAATTGGGATCATTACCCGTATGCGCGCCAATGATAGACATAAAATTTTAAATTGCATGTCAAAAAATGCGCAATAACTACTTTTTAAAACCCACCGAATTTCATTTGCATATCCCGACCGGTTTCAGAGCAATAAATAAATCGTCAGATTTTAAGAAAAACTTTAACACCCCGTATCTCTGAAATGAAGCATTTGCGAACATACGTTTATATAGTAAACTATCATTATTTTTTTATGTATAATCACCCTCCGAAGTTTGTCGCATTTATTTACTAAACACCCTATATATGTAGATACTATAGATTTTATTTTAGTTCAAATTTTATCGCCATTCGTTTATACTGGCTAAATATTACCAACCAAAAGACATTTAAATGAAAAAACAGTATCTTTAATTTAACAATTAAAATTTTTTCATAACTTGCTAGATATTATGTAGTATTTATATATTTTTAAGTCCGATACTGTTTTGCTTAATTTTTTGGTCCATTGTATCTGATGTTCCTCGTAATTAATGAGTTTAATAAAGAGTAGCAACTCAACCGACCTAGTGTTGTAGGATGAGAAGAAGCATGCCGCTGAATACCATTATCAACTCTACAAAAAAAGTTAACTCGATAATCCATTGGTTATACGTAAACCTTATAATTTTTAAATAAAAATTAATAGGTATGGGTAAAAATAATAATAAAACTGACATTATTATAAATAAACAAAGTTTTGCAAAAATGTTTACACTAATTTTTTACTGATTTACATATATTTTTATTTATTTATTAATTTAAAAATTTATTAAAAACAATATGGTCATTTGTAATTGTAGGTTATACATCCGCTGGGGATACAGGGAAAATAGAATAGATCCCATGTATGGTCTGCCTGTCGTAAAAGGCGACTAAAAGACTCCCAATCCAAAGTGTTATGCGACTCGTGCTGATGGATGCATGGCGGTGGGGGAGGGAGCACCGTAGCTAACCTACAAGAAACCGGGAGAAATACTGTAGTAGACAGACTTACTTCTGTGCAGGGGGAACCTCAGGGCCGGACCACCCCTTCCCCCATACTCGTTGACTTCTAAGAAGAACTGAGAACGCTGGTAGACCGTAATCACGTCAAACTAATATGGGTTCCAGAATGCCTGGGAGTTGCAGGTAATGGGGAAGTAGACGAACTTGCAAAAAGAGGTTCGGAAAAACACAAAACTACTGGAAAAGTATTCCAGTAAACACACACGGGAAATAATACATCAAAGGACCGTGCCATAAAAGAACGGCAGAACTGTTACCGATAAACAGGAATCAGCTAAGAATCACTAAAGGACTGTATAATGGAGGCCTGGCCTACAGGTTGTGCGGCGGGGATCCGAGGGCGGTGAAGCGCGTGCTGTACTGCTGCGGGACGCTGGGAATGATGGGCGGCTATATTGTTTCCACCCAGTACAGAACTTGTACAAGGTACAAAGGTACTGGATTGGGTGCTGCGTAGTTCTAAGTCGCGGGGATTGCCTGTCTTTTTCAATGATACAACATAGGCAAGTTACAATGGGCCCACGGGCCTAAGTGTCACCGGAAGCAATAGCCAGACGGACCCAAATAAATAGAGGTGGAATTTTTAGTAAGTAAATCTGACACAGTCAGTGGAGTCTCACAGTAGATTTCAGACTCATAACTTTTCCGCAAATGATTTTCTCTGCAAAAAAAAAATTGTAGGTTATTAAAGTGGACTCAAATATCCTCTGATATCTCCTTTACGCCGATGATCAGGTCATATTAGCTTTACCTGAAGAAGAGTTGCAGACGATGGTTAATATTTTTTAAAATGCTCTAAAAATTCAAGGGATCAAAGTGAATGTAAGCAAGACGAAAGTAATGGTTTTTAAAAGAGAAAAAAGCATAACAATCTGCGAGGTGTTGATTGAAGGAGAAAGATCGGAACAAGTAAATAATTTCAATAATAGTCCAAACTTTTATGCACTTTGCCACGTCTTTTAGTTCTCTAAAGAGTACTCTGCCAGCGGTCTCTCTACTGGCAAATTATGCCCGAGCTCAGCCGTAGAGGGTAGAAGAAAAAAAAATATATAAAAGTGAGCCGCGCCACCGACTTAGACGGTACAAGCCGGAAACCCCTAGGTCTTGTAGGCACTAGCAGAGCCACACGATAAACAACAAACAATTTTGGTGAACTAAATAAATAAAACTATATTTACAATTCCTGCATTATATTAATTAAGTAAAAATGATGTTCTGATTTTTTTTTTTTTTACAACAAATTCTGTATTTTTGTAAAGTGGATTAAACGAATTTAATACACTTTTCTTAAAATATTATTTAAATTAATTATAACAATCTTTTAGACAATAATAAAAACTTAATGATGTACAAAAGAGAATTAAAAAAATGTTCACAATATTTAAAATTTCAAAAATAATTGGTTTTTTATAGAATTCTTGATAGCAAAAGATTTAAAAAAATACAAAATAATTGGACTTGCAACAAAAATAATAATTTAAAACCATCACAATAATTACACAATGTATATTCAGTAATGTATACGTTCAGATTCAACTTGGAGCAGGTAAAAATTTAATGAAAATAATTTGTTACTTTTAAACTATTGAAAACACTTAGATCAAGCACATAATAACTGATAAGTTGATAAAATTAAACTCAATACTATGTAACCAATTGAAAACTTCATAGAGACGTCACTGTTACATCGATGAAACAGAAACACCAAGTAGTATTATCATAATAATTTCTGTTAAAAACACCAAGCAAGTCTTTATAACACTGAAATTTATCGTCGATATGGATGATGGTCATGGAACAGCACGTGCTAATCAACAATGGCTTCCCTCAAATAAATACCACACGTGGTTATTTTAACTCGACACCAAAAATATCAACAACGAAGGTAAGATAGAATGGTCAAGTTAAAAATCAAATAATTTTTCTTCAAAATCCAATTAAGATGGCCCCAAATACAGCCAGATATGAAGATAAAACCGTAGAGGTTTTGCACACTTGTTAATATCACACGACGACACCAAAAATTCTCACCACACCCGACTTCGAAGACTGACCCCAAGCGACTCTCCAACTACTCACTCCCAGGCCGGATATCAGAAAATGACACGGGACACGCGTCAGCCAACCATCTTCGCAAATCTATGTTCCAAACTCATAATCGCGCTCGTCCGTGTTGATAGCCAGCCCATCCACACAGAAAAGCAAACCAAACAATAATGTAGCTGACAACACACGACAATCGAGGCCAAAAATCAAGGCAAAATCTAATAACAAAAACCCCCCACTCCAACTCCATCGATTAACAAAAATGTCACAGCCATTAATAATTAAATCCTATCACTACTAGGTATGCAACACTATTTACAACGAATGATATACTTAAGTTAAAACAAAATACGGTATGCAAAACTATTTACGAGCACCAGACTATCAGAGACCCAATTACTAATGGAACGGTAGAAAGGAAAAAAAATAGGCACGTGACAACTTGTAAGACATTGCTAGCCTGGAAATTTTTCAAAAATCTTAAAATCCATGGCGATCATAAGAAAAATAAAAGTTGAGGTGGATTGCGGAATAACAAAATACGATCAAGAAATAGCATGCACGGTATCGTATTTGTCTTCAAAAATGGTTCAAATAATGTCAAATTTTGAGAGCTGTCAAATTAACTGTTTTGGATTTACTGGCGAATAAAGAAATCCGCCATTTTCGGTTTTTTGCCGATTAACCGATAGTGTATCTGAAGCCGGTTATCAAATACAGTAAGTTTTCTCTGAAACTTTCTCCATTTAACCTTTGCTATAGGTATAATAGGAGCCGAGATCCCTATATAAAGAAGCGAATCTGGGACAAACAGTGTGTGAACTTTTTTCTTTAATATCAAAATAATACCTATAAAATTGTGTAAATTGCTAATATTGGATTGGGTACTAATAAAATTATTAAAAGATAAATTAATTATTATATTTATTTATTATAATTACATAGTGTACCCATCATAATAGATTTATAATGAAATTGATTATTACATTATTACATTATTACATTATTATGTGAATAACTAATATTAGATGTCAAAAAAATTTCCAATTTCTAATTACAATAATTTAAAAATAATACTGGATAATTTTGTATACTTATCCTAGATATAAAAAAAATTGTTGTAAACATTTTTTTTCTTCTTGAAATTCCATCACCACTACATTATCAATCGCCCGCCTGAAGAGTTCTGCGAACGTGCAACCAAGCCACTTCCTCAAGTTACGCAGCCAAGAGATTCTTCTTCTGTTAATCGTTCTCTTGATTTTTATTTTGCCTTGAATAATTAGCTTAAGGATATTATATCTATCTCCCCTCCGAACATGTCCTAGATATTCTAATTTTCTTATTTTTATCGCGTTACTAATTTCTTTGGCTTTATTCATTCGGCATAGTACTTCCTCATTGGAAACCTTGTCAACCCATGGTTTTATCAGCATTCTCCTATAACACTACATTTCAAATGCTTCTATGTTCTTGATGTTTTCTGATTTAAGTGTTCAAGCCTCCACTCCATACAATAGAACGGAGAATATATAGCATTTAAGCATTCTGGTTCTTAGTTCCAAAAATATATCTCGGCTGCAGAGTATATTATTCTTTTTTATGAAAGCGCTGCAAGCTACTTCAATTCAATACTTGATTTCTTTTGTGTGTTCTGCTGTTTCAAATACCCATGTGCCAAGATATTTGTATGAGGATAACCATTCTAGGTTGTCGTTGTTTATATTTATAGATAGTCTATTGTGATTTGTGCTTTGATTTTTTAAAGTTGCCATGACTTTGGTTTTCTTTAGGTTCATATCTAAGCCATATCTCTTGCAGAAAATGCTTGTTAACTCGACCAAATGTTGTAGGTCTTCCAGACTGCCGGCGAAGATAACGGTATCGTCTGCATTTTTAACGCGCTTATATTAGTTTCACCAGTATATTTGTATGTTTGTCTTTAACTGACTCTTTGGCCTTAATTTTGCCCTACTTAAAGCAATCAGATTTAATTTAAACTTTGCACACTTTTCAAAGACCAACGACAATGCAATAATTCGATCAAAATATCTGATTAACCTGATTACTTTCGCCAGGATTCATAAGTTTCTTCAGGGATTCTTTGCATGAGAGTAAGAGAGATGAAAGTAGTGCGTGAACTACGCATGTGCGTTTCAATGTCATATTATAATCCACCTAATCCAATATACTGGTGAGAAACGTGCCGAGGGATAAATGGCAAGAGGGTGAGTAAAACAAATCGAGCTAAAAAAATTATAGTTTAAAAAAACTAAAAAACAAGCTTTTAGAGTTAATGAAACTAAAGAGTAAAAAATAATTCTTAACATAAGAATAACATTACTAACGAGAAAATTAATGTCAATGTTCTAAAAGCGTGGGGTGCTTTGTATGATATTTTTAAACTAACTTTGCGTTTCAAAATGAAAGCACCCCACGCTTTTAGAACAGTGACATTCATTTTCTCGTCAGTAATTTTATTCTTGTTTAGAATGTTAAGAATTATTTTTTACTTTTTAGTTCTAAAAGCGTGTTTCTTTGTTTATTAAACCATTTTAATTTATTTGACTAATTATTTATGTTTTTATTAAAAATTAAATAACTTTCACAAATAATGAGTCTTATTATTTACCAAACCTACTTTAAAAACTGTTAAAAATAAAAATTTTACGGGTTGCACTCTGGGAGTGCCGGCAGAAGTGAAAACTTAAGTATTAAAGTTGTGCGCCCTGCGCCGCCTAAACGAAACAGCCGGCGCAGGCATACCTTTTCGCCGCGCCGTAGAAAGAGAGGGGGATACTCCCTCTCCTACGCCACGCCACGTGTCCTGACGCGAGTTTAACATTTTTATCCGCCTTACAAATTTTCGATCAGGTCACGTGTCCTGACGCGAGTTTAACATTTTTAACCCATTACAAAAAAAGTTCACAGCGTGCCATAAGAAGTTATCACTTCAAAAATTGATTTAGTCAGGACACAATATTATGGCTGTAAGAACGATAAAGTCAAAACTCCTTTATGTTTTTAAAACATTTTGTTTGTAAATTTTAAAAAGCTGAACTCGTAAATTAGACTTATTTATTTATACTGCAAAATATATTTGTGAAAAATTTGTAGCCAAATTCATATTACAAGAAAATGTCATTCAAAGTATTTTTAGATTTATAGAACAACCAAAAATAATTATTTATCGTCTCAAGAAAGTGTTCATATAGACCTGAATATAAATGTATGTACTCAAAACATTATCTGTCCAGCTTTAAAGAAGAGAACGTAAATGAAAAGAGTATTTCCACAAGAGTTAAATTCGTGCCGAACAATTGAAATGATAATAGAATCTATTATATTCTTAGAAAGATTTAAATTAAATACAAGAAATAATTAATTGACAGGCCAAATATTAAATCGCTTATCATAAACGCTTACTTTCCCCTTAACACGTCGTCAAGTAAAATTAATTAATAAATTCTCAAGCTATTATATATATATATATATATATATATATATATATATATATATATATATATATATATATATATATATATATATATATTATTAACGAAGAATGACAGTGTGAGGCAGCTAAATTAATTCACATTTATTTTAATCTTTTTAAATCAAATTTCATCAAGTTTGTGAAATATTGCATTATCCAAAATAGGCTTCAAATCATTGGAGAACGTTTATCAAGGTAGTCATATTTTTTTAAATTATCAATAACCATAAAGCAATATCTAATAACAAACATTTTTTCGTATTGTTTAGATGATAACATACCAGTTTTTACATACATACATATAGTCACGCCTTTTTCCCGTAGGGGTAGGTAGAGACCACTTCATTTCACTTGCTACGGTTCTTACACACATCTTTTGCTACCTCTACTTTTATCAGTGCTCTTATAGATGCACGTCGGTTGTTGGTACTTTTGACCTGGCCTTTCTTCAAAACCATGTCGATCTGATCGAGATTTGTTCGCCGAGGTCGACCTCTACCGACTTGTCCATTCACACTCGCCATATAAATTAAACCATGTAATTATTCCTTTATCTATTTTTGTAACCAAACCAATCTTCTTTTCTTATCTCACTTTTTTTTATTTTATTCAACCGGTCAAACGGCTATACTTCTTAGACTATTCATCTCCGCAGCATTAATCTTATTTTCATGTTTTTTCTGCCAAACCCAACATTCACTACCATACATAAGTGCCTTTTTAAACGTTTTGGCTGCTCATAACGTTATACAAGGCCCCATTTATCTCTCGTAAAGTTTGAAGCCAAGAATACAAACAAATTAACCTTTTCCATTTTTTCTCCTTTAATCAGCTCCTCGAAGTTTGTCATGCTTTTTTTTCTTTTAAAACCAATAATTTCATCTTTTTTACATTTATTTTTATTACTTTGATTTTCAGGGCATTATGCATAATATTAATCATCGCCTGCAACTCCTCTTCAGATGATGCTAATATGACGTGATCATCGGCGTAAAGGAGAAATTTGACGATCAAATAATTCATTTTCAATCCGTACGCACTCTCTTTTAAATCTTTTAAACAATGATATACGTATAAGTTGAACAGCCATGGAGAAGCGACACATTCCTGTCTAACACCTTTTTTGATGCTAAACCAGTCTGTGTAAGCTCCGTTTATCCTGACACAATCAGTGGAATCCTCGTAAAGTGATTTTAATTTCAGTCAAACTACCGCTTACTCTATACATCGCCACAACTCACTCCTTACCACTCTGTCATAGGCCTTTTTTAAGTGTACGAAAGCGCAGTAGACCTTTTGGCTTCTAGCCAAAATTTTTTTGACTATACCTCGTAATGAAAAGTCTTAATCCATACATTTTCTTCCTTTTCTAAATCCTGCTTGCTTATCTCATATGATGATCTCCTTAGTGTCATTCGTCACTCTTTTAATCAATATCTTTGCATAAAGTTTTTAAAAAAATATTTAATGTTAAAAGTACATGTTTTGTATAAAAATTTCTGTAGATACTATCTATGGAGTACGAGTAGTTAAAAAAAAATATAAACGTCTTAAAAAATCCGTAAGTTCGACAATATACGATGTTAAAACAGCGAGAATATTCCAGGCCTGTCGGTTTTCCAAGACGATCGGTTCCAATTAGGGCGTTAATTGAATGTTAAGGGTGGGCGTCGGATGCGTCGCGGTGCTTAACTCAAAATGGGAAGAGACAGATCGAAGCGGCATTAGATTGACAAGTGACAGTCACGGGACTTTCAAACGTAGCCAACTTAAATTGGATTTGTGTTTTGTCTTGTTTGAGTAGATTTGGTAATAAACATGGGAATCTCGAGACAGGGAAAAGGAAATGTTAAAATCCAATTGCATGGGATAATATTCAGAAACTCTTTCTGAAATTTCACACTTAGAGCTTTGTACCTTAAATAAGAAAGCATAGCTCCTTTAGGTAAATATATAAATGAATGGTAACAATCTTAAAGAGCATATTTTACCTTATGCCTGATTGTGTCAATGCACATACCTTAAAAATAAAGCTCTAAAATACATGCTTGTAAATCTCCACGTTTATGGAGAAAAATGCGATCTAAAAATTGGCTTTAATAAGTGCAAAAGTCTGTTAAGAACAATTGGCAAGTATTTTAAAAAACGATACACCACGACGTGTAACAAAATCAAATTCACTCGTAAAATGTAATGGAGTATTTTTGGCAAAAAAAAATCTTCATAAGTTATTTTACCACAACATGCAACTGCATTGATTAAAGTCTTAAATTTTTATTTACTTCCCAGGGAGAAGCTATAGTAATGGGTCCGCTTGGGCCAATCCCGGATTGTGTGTGTGTGTGTGTGTGTGTGTGTGTGTGTGTGCGTGTGCGTGTGCGTGTGCGTGTGCGTGTGCGTGTGCGTGTGCGTGTGCGTGTGCGTGTGCGTGTGCGTGTGCGTGTGCGTGTGCGTGTGCGTGTGCGTGTGCGTGTGCGTGTGCGTGTGCGTGTGCGTGTGCGTGTGCGTGTGCGTGTGCGTGTGCGTGTGCGTGTGCGTGTGCGTGTGCGTGTGCGTGTGCGTGTGCGTGTGCGTGTGCGTGTGCTGCGTGTGCTGCGTGTGCGTGTGCGTGTGCGTGTGCGTGTGCGTGTGCGTGTGCGTGTGCGTGTGCGTGTGCGTGTGCGTGTGCGTGTGCGTGTGCGTGTGCGTGTGCGTGTGCGTGTGCGTGTGCGTGTGCGTGTGCGTGTGCGTGTGCGTGTGCGTGTGCGTGTGCGTGTGCGTGTGCGTGTGCGTGTGCGTGTGCGTGTGCGTGTGCGTGTGCGTGTGCGTGTGCGTGTGCGTGTGCGTGTGCGTGTGAGTGTGTGTGTGTGTGTGTGTGTGTGTGTGTGTGTGTGTGTGTGCGTGTGTGTGTGTGTGTGTGTGTGTGTGTGTGTGTGTGTGTGTGTGTGTGTGTGTGTGTGTGTGTGTGTGTGTGTGTTAAAAAACTGAAAAAAATGCTAAACTACCCAAATTTTGCAATTTATAAATTTTACTATTTTTAATACAGAATTTTAAGATCTTTTAAATAATAAGATTATTGCATGTTGGGAATATTGGTATAAAAAATATGATTAAAATATTGCATAAAAAGAGATAGTTTTAAAAACAAAAATAGTTATTGGAGAATTTTAAACTTGTAATAGTATTGAGAGAATAGCATTAAGGACGCTATAACAGTGAAAAATTATTGTTAGTTATAATCAAGCATTGTTTATAACAATTAAATATTGTAACAAACAAATAATTATTAATCATTATAACTAAAAAAAAGATTTTAATTGTTGTAATAACAATTTACGTTGCTGATTTTAGGAACTACTTTGAAATATGTCTATGGTATCTATGGTTTAACTTATTTTTTTTAATATTTTTAAAAAATTAGTGATTGTGTGCCGCAATTAAAACAATTTGGTGCATAATAACAGAAAACAAATAATATTTAAGATTTAGTAATATTAATAATGTTGGATAACTTTTGTAATCTCGAATAGATCATCGATAAAACGTGCCCTCGCTGGATAATAAGCCTGGGTAAACCGAAACTAATATTTCCGTGATTAACAATAATATCCGAGAGGCTCAATTTATGGAACACCTGTCTGTAATTAGCTAAGCATAATTAACCTTTAACCTTACTTGTTGATTTTGCCCATGTTCTAACTTTCAACATGGTGTAGGTTCGACCGTTCTGTAGTAACACATTCTCATTCCCTATAGTTATGCAGCTTATTATAAAATTTTTTATTAAGCTTGCAATAATTATGATACCAATTTTTTTTAAATGTAAATAACAGTAAATTAAAAATATTTTTTAATTCTTAAATATAATATTATGCATTAAATCCTGTGTCATCCAGTTTTTTACTTTTAAAATACCGTGTAAAAAAAGTTTTGTAAAAATTATAATGTACAGTTGCTGTATTCATAGAAAATGGATTTTGATTGAATTCGACTTAAAAATAATGTATGATTGAGAAGCCTGTCAGCGTCAAACATTTTTAAAAAACCTCGTCATTTAACTGAAAATCAAAAAGCTCAAATAATAGCCAGATGGGTGGATAATACGTGCATTAGCAAATTTTACCGGAGGAAGCAAAAACACTAATTTTAGAATCAAGCAACGTTGAGTTAAAAAAGGGGCATTTAAGAAAAAAAATTGGTACTGGTGCGGCACGCATTTCCGTCCTTGAACAGGATGATACATTTCTGGGATATCTAAGAGCAAATCCTTTTGTAAGTGCAAGACATGCAGACATTGACACAGGATTTCCTGGTTCTCAACCTACCGCTAGCAGAAGAGTTAAAGAACTTAAAAAATCCGTGTAGCTGCGAAAAAAATGATTCTCACAGAAGAACGGAAACGGTCTCGTTTAATTTTCGACCTAAATTATAACTACCGCGACCATCAGTTTTGGAACACGGTAGTGTTCACTGATGAAAAGGTTTTTTAGTCAACATATTATAATGAACAAATTTGTGTTTACCGACCAAACAATATGCAATTCGAAGAACGCTACAGTATCGATCTTGCTTTCAGATTTTCAGTAAATGTATGGGGTTGGGGTTGGCATTTGGACGATATCAGCTGGCGATTGGAGGAAAGATTTAACGTCAAACATTATGTATCTGTTCTGGAAGATATAATGCTCGCATCTGTAAGACAAATATATTCAAATAATTCATTCGTCTTTCATGATAACTGCCCGGTCCATACCACAAATGCTGTGGGGGAATGGTTCCATCGTAATAACATTAAAGTCTTGCCATGACCCACTTAGTGTCCCAAATTTAAAAGACATATATAAATGAAATTTTAGACCAAACAATTCTAATGAATTAAGGATAGTTTTTTACGAATGCTGGAAAAAGCTTAGTCCAAATGTTATAGTCAATTTTATTAACTGAATTCCATATTGGTTCAAATAGTCGAATACACCCATACATATAGTCACGCCTTTTTCCCATAGGGGTAAGCACTTCCTTTCACTTAATACGGTTCTTACACTAATCTTTCGCTTCCTCTACTTTCATCAGTGCTCTCATACATGCTCGTCGGTTGTTGGTACTCTTGAACTGGTCTTTCTTCAAAACAATGTTGATTTGATGGAGATATGTTCTCCGAGGTCGACCTCTACCGACTTCCGTCCATTCACGTTCGACTTATAAATTTGTTTCGTCAATCTTCCTTTATCCATCCTTTCTACGTGTTCAAACCATCCAAGCATTCCTTTATCTATCTTTGTAACCACATCTTTTTTTACACCACAGCGTTTTCTTATATCACTACTCCTTACTTTATCCAAACGATTCACTCCGGCTATACTCCTTAGACTACTATCTCCGCAGCATTAATCCTATTTTCATGCTTCTTCTGCCAAACCCAACATTCATTTTCATACATAAGTGTAGAAACCAACGCACCTCTATGCACAGCCAGACGTGCCTTTTTTGACACTTTCTGGCTATTCATAAAGCTATGCAGTGCCCCATTTATTTGTTTTCCTGCCAACCCTTCGCTCAACGTCACTGTTACACTTTCCATCTCTCGTATACTTTGAACCCAAGTACACAAATTCATTTACTTGTTCTACTCTTTCTCCCTTAATCGAAACTCCACAGTTTGTAATGCTTTCTTCTTTTTCAAAAACCATTACTTTCATTTTGCTTACATTTATTTTCATCCCTTTGATTTTCAGGGGATCATGCATAACATCAACCATCGCCTGCAACTCCTCTTCATATGACGCTAATATGACTTGATCATCGGCGTAAAGGAGGCATTTGAGAAAACAAAAAAATACAGTTGTGTTTATTTTGTCAACCAATTTTTTGGTACAAAGTTCCTTACACGGTATGGGTGGGGGCTTGACGAAAAAAAGTGTAAGATTTTTTCGTCACGAAACACAAAACATCAGACCCGTATGCCGTGTACCAATTATACCTGCGCAGTCGGTGCGAGCTTATTGGCTGCCTTGAACCAATAAGTGCGCACCTATGACTGGGCACAGCCAATAGTATACGCGCTATGGATAACTCTTGCTATGTATTTCTATGCTACGCGTCTCCTTTTCTTTACAACAGAACGCGCTTGCGCGTTATTTTTGCAATTGTCATTTAGACAAACACATGAACTACACAAATAGACGTCACGTTGCTATGCTACGCATGCGCGTTATGAATCGTTACACATTTTCGTATGACGCGCCCTTAAATTACTTCCAGCGCGCGTATAACAGTTTTACTTCAAAAATTAAATTACAGGAGAAAAATGTTAATCGACTTCAAAGGTAAAATATATTATTAATTTGTCACAAACAACCATTAGTACTACTGCAAATTGCTAGTGGCCCCATCTAATAGATAACATGCAAACTACTTATCTTGGGAAGTGTAAAACTGTCAAGCATGTTCGCTGTTCACGCACTAGTTCTATCTCTCTTACTCTCATGCAAAGGATTCTTAAAAAACTTTATGAATCTTGGCGAAACTAATCAGATTAATCGGATGTATTGATCGAATTATTGCAGTGTCGTCGGTATTTGACAAGTGTGCGAAGATTAAATTAAAACTGATCGCTTAAAGTAGGACAAAATCGAGGCCAAAGAGTCAGTAACAAACATACAAGCAAACAAACATACACGTGAAACTAATATAAGCGTGTCAACAATGCCGAAAAATGTTAGAACAAGCGTCAGAGAAAATAATATACGTTTATCAATAATAATATACTACGAAAGGAACTTCGTTCCAACTGAGTGTTCCACGGCACTCACGCATTTAGAGTTTTTGATATGAGGGTTATTTTCCATTAAAAGTCTTTGGTAAGAACTGAGTTATATTTATAAACAAAAAATTTTCATCTCAAAAACTATGAAAAATAACAAATGAATCTCTATGTTTGGTTGTGTGTATTTGCCGTTTTTTTTATTAATATATTTTCAAAGCAAATTACTAATATTCATTCTTTCCCATTCTTTGTTTATCTTTGTCTTTGTTTTCATGTCGCTGGTTAGATAACATCTCCATTAATAATAGACAAATATTAGTAGACTGTTTGAACTTGCAATTGTTCCGTAATTATGGATGAGGTTGTGACCCATCTTGTGTTACGGACATAGATGGGTAATTGTTGCAGGTTAATTCTGCATGAGGGATTTATTTGAAATGCCTACGTACATGAAATTATTCTTAAGATAAATTATTCTCGAATATTCACCAATTTCGTACAACAGCTAGTAGTTGATGACGAACCAGCTGCATTCCTTGCGTGAAAAACGTTTTAAATGGTCAAAAAAAATAATTAATTGTCACTGTTCTACCATAGCCGTCCCACGAAAGTTTTTGGTGGCAGAATTAAATTAATCTACCTTTCAAATCTATTTATTTTTGAAAAAATAAGCGCTTGTAACCACTTGTAACATTTCTGTAACAAACTATAAAAGATGCTACACAGACCATACTTATTTCTTTTTAACTCATTGTATCACTGTTACAAACCATACTAAGGAAATAATACACCACATCACACAGAGATGGCGTTACTAGTATGTAATTGAAAGTTTATTTTGACAGTTTGGTAGTCGTGACAAATCAGTGCGTGTGAACAATATTGAAATTTCGATAATAGTATAGTGTGCAACTAGTGCGATAAGTTGGAGATTGCTCACGAGAGCGAAGTTGAACGCACGAGCGAAGCGAGAGTTGCACATACTATTTTTTATTGCAAATGCGCAATAAAGGCGAGCATAAAACGGGGGTCCAGACCAAAAATATTAACTAAAATAAAAATATAAACTTTGTAATGTCAACTTGATAGTTGCGCGTTAGGCTGTTAACCGAAAGGTTGGTGGTTCGAATTTGCGTGCGACAAGGAAAGTTTGCGTGTGCTAAGTATAATTTGCGTGAACCTCTTTTTTTATGACGCTCTTCGGCGTTTGAGGTATTAAAACTGATCACTATTGATCAACAATTAATTTAAGTCTGATAAAATCTTAAAATTAAATACTTGTATGCTACTAAATTTCTTCCAACGATGTCCTTTTGGTTGTTCTAACTATAACATGTACACAAGCTCGCGCACTATACTTTTTTTTAAAAACACAGCTTTACACGAGTTCGAATGACTTGGTCCTCTTCAGTATTCGAACTAGATGATGATTGTCCAGCAGCTGAAGGGCTTCTACATTTTCATGGAGGTGTAGCCTGGCTTTATGTTTACCAGCAGACCTTTTAATTTTATTCTTAACCATTGGGATACCGAGGTCTCTATGTAGGTCACTGTTGCGTACATACCAAGGGGCGTTTGTCATGTTACGCAGCACTTTGTTCTGCAATATTTGAATAATCTTTATATTGCTATCTTTGGCACAACCTCATAGTTCGATACCATAAAGCCACACTGGTTTTAGAATTTGATTGTAGATAAGTTTCTTATTGGGCAATGACAACTTGGAATTCCTTCCAATAAGCCAATAATGTTGTCTATACTTTAGTCCAAGTTCGGTTCTTATCTTTTTTCCATGCGCTTTCCATCTGAGCTTAGTGTCAAGAGTCATGCCAAGATACCTAGCATTGTTACTATATGGTACTAAGTTGTTACTGATATATAGGGATGGTGGAATGACTAGTCTTTTGTTGGTAAATTTGACATGGATCGATTTATTTTCGTTTAGCTTGAATTTCCATTGTTTAGTCCATTCAAGTATTGCATTAGTAGCTGACTGCAATTTTATACAGGACACATCCTGATCTTGATCCACTGCAAGCAGTGCTGTATCGTCTGCAAATGTGGCCATTTTTACGTCTTCATAATTTGCCTGCGCCAAGTAACACTCAAATGACGTAAGCGTGCGCCAAGTAAACTTCTCGCACTCAAATGGGCAAACAACTATTTTTCAACCGCAACGGCGTGCGGAAAAAAGACGGACACTCAAGGGCAAGAGCAACGAATACCGGGCGCAAAACCGCATAATCAAAAACAAGATAAGAGAAGAAAAAGAGAAATGGTTTTACGAGCAATGCCAAGAAATAAAAGCAATGGAAGCAAAACGCGATACCTTCAACATGCACAAGAAGATAAAAGAGGCAGCAGGTATCTGCAGAAATAAAAACGCGACGACTTTACAGAACGCACAGGGCAGGCTAATACTGGATACTTCAGAAAAACTGACGGAATGGTGCGACTACATCGAGCACCTATTTCACGATACCCGGCCAGAACTTCAAAAATAATTCTTTAATCAAGGCCAAGGCTTGGACATAACGAAGGCAGAAGTTCAATATGCGCTGTCAATTTCAAAAAATGGGAAAGCTAGTGGTCCTGATGACGTCTATATAAAAGTTCTAAAAATACTGCAAAACGAAGAATCACTGAACACGCTGGTAAAGCTATTCAATCTTATTTACCGAAACGGCAGTATACCTTCTGATTGGTTAAAATATACTTTTGTCCCGCTCCCCAAAAACGCGAAGGCCAAGAACTGCGGTGATTATCGTCTTATTAGCCTGATGAGCCATGTGCTTAAACTCTTCTTGAAAATAATACACAAAAGAATATATGCGAAGTGCGAGACAATGATGGGGGACTCTCAGTTTGGTTTTCGCAATGGCTTCGGAACAAGGGAGGGACTATTTAGCATACAGGTTCTTATCCAAAGGTGCCGGGACATGTCGGTGACCGTTTACGCATGTTTCATCAATTACGAAAAAGCCTTTGATAAAGTAAAGCACGAAAAACTGATCAACATTCTTAGAGAAATAGGACTGGAACAACGAGACCTTAGAATAATAGCCAACCTTAACTGGAACCAAAGTGCTCAAATAAGAATCTATAACACCGCGTCCGACGAGATCAAAATCCTGAGAGGCGTTCGTCAAGGATGCATTTTATCACCACTGTTATTTAATTTGTATTCCGACAGGATATTTCAAGAGGCGTTGGATGAATTTGACGAGGGGATATCTGTCAATGGGATTAATATCAACAATCTGAGGTATGCGGATGACACGGTTCTTGTTGCCGACTCACTGGAAGGACTGCAGGAGCTGGTAAGCCGCGTGACGGCTGCAAGCTCAGAGGCCGGACTTAGCCTGAACGTGAGAAAGACAAAGTGGCTAGCAGTTAGCAAATCAAACAACGTGGACGGACACCTGACAATTAACGGTCAACGAATTGAGCGAGTAGAAACTTTTAAATATCTTGGGTGTCAACTAAAAGAGAAGTGGGACAGCATGCAGGAGATTCGTGCCAGAATAGAACAAGCTCGTGCTTCGTTCCTGAAAATGCGTAAAGTACTTTGCAGCAGAAATTTAAGCTTGCCTCTGCGCGTCCGAGTGCTTCGCTGTTACGTGTTCAGCATACTGTTTTATGGAATGGAAGCTTGGACTTTGACAGATGCGATGTGCAAAAAATTGGAGTCCTTTGAAATGTGGACGTACAGAAGGCTATTAAGAATCTCCTGGGTAGAAAGAGTCGTAACACCGAGGTACTTCAACGCCTCGACAAGCAGCTGGAAGTTCTGTTTACACTAAAAAAGCGCAAACTGTAGTATTTTGGTCACATCTTAAGAAATAACAATGACTTCGAAGGACGAAGAGGCCCGGGTAGAAGAAAGATATGCTGGCTAAAAAACTTAAGACAATGGTATGGAGTGAGCACTACCACATTGTTCCGCCGAGCTGTAGACAAGGTTCAGATAGCGCTGATGATTGCCAACGTCCGAGGAGGACAGGGCACCTAAAGAAGAAGAAGAACGGCGTGCTCTAAGATACTACTTATCCAACATGAGTAATAAAAAAATTTCTTGCTAAACTGATACGGTTTTCTCTTGGACATTCGGGTAAGTACCTAAAATTGGATATTATATAGTTTGTCGTTAGATTTTTAGTATTTGTATACTAAAAAAAAACCTATTTAGGTTTGTAACATTTGTCTCTGCCTACCCCTATGGGAAAAAGGCGTAACTTTATGTATATATGAATGTAACATTTCTGTTACATTGATTAGCGAGGTTAAAAATGTTTAGTCATATAGCTAATACAAAATATTATTTTTTCAGAACGTCTTTACAACGCCGTCGCCTTGACGACGATAAAATCGTTAATTTTCTTGTCACTAATATAGACAGTAAAGATGAAATAGATTGTAATAAAGATGATGTAAAAGATCCCGACTTTGAACCATTGATGGGGGAAAATTTTATGTCTGACGATGACACGGATACAGCAGGTATTGACTTACTTTCTATTATCAATGAACTTAAAGATAGTAAAACTATTCAACAACCTACTGTATCAGATTAGCAAGCAACAACATCAGGCTCAAATTCTAGAAAAAAACAAAGCAAGAGAGAACTGCAATGAAAACTAAAAAAATATTATTCTAAACGTCCAGCAAGTGAAGTTTTCAGGAAATAGAACATTGCCATCTGATTTATTGGAAAATAAGCAAATACCTGTACAATTCTTACTTCATTTATTTCTTAAAGAAACTATGCATCTCATTAATGAACAGACTAATTTATACATCATACAAAAAAATCCCTACCAATCCTTTTTCGTTACTGATTCTGATATTCAAAAATTGATTATAATCGTTTTTCCCATGTCTTTGATAAAACTATCGAGAGTCACTAGTTACTGGAATACGAACATTAGGACACCTTTGATGCATAAAACAATGCCCAAAAATAAATTTGAAAATATAAGGCAATACATACATTTCAATGATAATTCGAACATACATATAGTCACGCCTTTTTCCCGTAGGGGTTGAGACCACTTCCTTTCACTTTCGCTACGGTTCTTACACACATCTTTTGCTTCCTCTACTTTCATCAGTGTTCGTTGGTTTTTGGTATTTTTGACCTTACTGTTACTCCGTAGCCCCTACAACCCTGGGTGGATCTTGGCTGACTTCACGATTTGTCTCCATTGTTGTCTATACATCATCCTGAGTTCAGGATTGTCGATGTTTAAGACCTTGAGATCTGCCGTCACGTTGTCCCTTCAGCGCAATCTCGGTCTTCCCAAAGGACGCACGCCTACTGGTGCTTGCTCCCAAACCAAGTTCACAACTCGGTCGTCTTCCTGCCTCTTGATATGACCGACCCATCTCAGTCTGTCGGATTTAATCACCTTGACGATATCGGGTCGACGATACTTTTCTTCTATTTCCATGTTAGTTCTGGTTCGGTACTATTGGGTATTCTCATCTAGGATTGGTCCATATATGCCCCTCAAGATTCTTTTTACCGCTACTCTTAGTCGGTTCTCATTTCGTTTTATAAGGGTCCAAGTCTCACATGCATATGTCACAATGGGTCTGATTATGATGTGGTAAATTCTTATCTTTGTATTTTATGAAATATTCTTAGACCTCATAATTTTTTGCAAAGCAAACTAGCAACGATTGCCACTCGGTATTCTGGTATTGATCTCGTTAGTCATGTTATTGTTTGACGTTATCGTATCCCCCAAATACTTAAATTGATAAACTCTCTCAAAGTTATGTTTGTCCATTACCACGTTCTGTCCGATTCTATCTCTCTGTTTAGTCCTCATTGTTGCCATATACTTTGTTTTTTCTTTATTTATTCTTAGACCAAAACCTTTTGCAGCGCTTTCCAGTCTGAAATTGTCCTCATTAATGTCAACGGTCGCTCACCTTACCTTTCTTTAAAACAGCGTTTCTCAAACTGTGGGGCGCGCCCCCTAAGGGGGGCGCAGTACAGATTAAAAATAAAATGGTAATGATAAAATGCTACAGATAGATTTTTAAAAAATCTTTATTGAAATTTTACTTACTTAATGATGACAAAGAAACATTCTAAGGACTAATGGCTAACATGAGCTTGTTTTAAGGCGCACAACTTCTCTAAATTTGTTTCTATGTTAGAGATGGTCACTCTGAGTTCATTTTCTACTTGAAGTTTATTTCTGTATTTAGATTTCACGACAGCAAGTGCAGAAAATCCAGTTTCACAAAGGTAGGACGTTGGAAAAGGCAACAGAATTCTAAGCGCTTTGGCTTTTATAACGGAGTAGTCGTTCGGAAGTTCAGTCCAGAAGTTTGTTAAAGATTTGTTAACAAAGTTTGATTTTTGTAAGGGATTTGTTGAAATATCTATCAGTTGTTCTTCTTCTTGCAGTGATAGTCCGACAGGTCTATTTTCGAATGGATTTAAAACCCAGCTCCAGTCTGACAACTTGATATCTTTATCTGCAAAGAAGTATCGCTTGAAATTCTTAGTTAAGTTTTCTAAATGGCTTCCTATGGTTTTTAGCATCACAGCTTTATGAATATCTTCCAATGGGGAATCTTGCACAAAATCGCAAAATGTGGGAAACATTTCCAAACTGTTTTCTTTCAATTTGTTATGCCATAACTGCAATTTCTTACAAAAAGCATCAATCTTTTGACTTAAATCAAATATATTTACGTCTTTTCCTTGCAGCTGAAGATTAAGTATATTAAGTTTTTTAAAAATATCTACTAAATAAGAAAGCTTCAGTAAAAATAATTTGTCGAAAAAATCTGTTGAATGCTTGTGACCTTCCTCACTTAAAAATATCGCTATTTCTACAATGTCTTTGCAAGCGGGTAAAATAAGTTGCTCTGCAATAGTGTGCGGTTTTTTGCATTTAGCTACTTTGTATGCCACTTTATATGATGCCAAGAGAGCCAGTACTGCCAGTACTCTATGGAAGCTGGATTTTTGTTTTTTAAACAATCTGAGTTTCTCCACAAAAAAAATCTCGCGGTTTATTGACATATTCTCTGTGCAGCGTTTCTAGATGCCTCTGTAATTTATTTGGTTTCATGCTATCTGCAGCCAATACTTTTAAACAGATAACGCATTGTGGTTTTTCTTCGCCACCTACTTCAAGGCTAGTAAAGCCCAAATTTAGGTATGATGGGTAATATTTTTTTTTTTAGATTTCGGACGATTTCCACCTGAACCTGTCGATGTACAAGCCCCGTCATCCTCAAGTTTTCGTTTTAAAAATTTATCCATACTACATCTACTGATACACTCACACTTCACAATAATGCTTGCTTAGTGTTAAAACACCTTCACTGAGAGACTGAGAATACCGTATGTGCGCTTCTGTATTTATAGTCGCGTTCAGACAGTTCGAGAAAGATCAGGAAGATTGAATACGTGGCACGAACGCCGCGAACTTTCCGACAGCATCTTTGGCGCTCTCGACGAGACAATGTTGCCTATTTTAGTCCAAATTCCTAGGTCTACGGATTGGGGGGCGCAACATTTTTTAAATTAAAACAGGGGGGCGTGAATAACAAAAGTTTGAGAACCGCTGCTTTAAAACAACGTTGATCTGATCAAAATATGTTCGCCGAGGCCGACTTCTACCGACTTGCCTCAACATAATGCACCAGGTGCTGACAGATTTTTTAAAATACGACCCATTGTCACTAAATTAAATGAACATTTTAGCAAAATTATCAAGGAAAAATATCTATGCGTTGATTAAGAAATGTGCTCTACAAAAGCTAACAATAATATGAAGCGTTATAACCCGAAAAAGCCCCATACATGGGGATACAACTGGGTTCTCTTACAACTGGAAATATTGTTCTCCCTGAAGAGCCTGATTAAGGTTCTTCGTCTAATGTAGTTATGAGAATGGCACGTATTTAAAGACTATTGTAAATTTAAACTAATCGTAAATGCCGACTAAAAATTTTAAAAGCTGGAAAATATTTATGAGAGAGACCGAATGACGCGTTTCTATCAATTTGCAAATTCCATTCGAACATAACACTGTTTATGAGGGTCAAATATTCCAATTTACCGACTGTATATGAGAATTTATTGTCTTATTTCCACTACTAAATATTCAGTCGATATACATTTTCCGGCTCGATTAACTTTTTCGTATAATTTTATTGGCAATTTTTAGATCTTTCATATCTCACCCTCTCGCCTTTTCAGTCAATCGCACTTTTTTATCAGGCAATAAAATGAGCTTTTTACAGCAATTAATGGAATTTTGTATTTTATTTTTCCAATCGTTTAAAATTTTCAAAAATAGTAATAATCTATTTTTGGCGGATCATTCATGCCAAGATACGCAATAAGTGTGAGGTCAACCTTGATAACGCTCAAATGTAATTAAGAAACGCATTTGGTACACGTGAGATCATCTTTGGGATCAACGTTCTTCTCCAAAAATGTCACGATCAACGAAAAAATATTTTTGCATGTTTTGTTGACTATGAGAAGGCGTTCGACAAAGTACGTTACTCTAACCTAATAGGTATATTACGTCGAACTGGACTAGACAGCAATCTGGATTATCGAAAATCTATATTAGGGTCAAACAGCAGTAGTAAGAACTGGTAATATACATGCATATAGTCACGCCTTTTTCCCGTAGGAGTAGGCAGAGACCACTTCATTCCACTTGCTATGGTTTTTACACAAATCTTTTGTTTTATCTATATCATCAGTACTTTTATACATGCTCGTCGGTTGTACTTTTGACCTAGCCTTTCTTCAAAACAATGTTGATCTAATCAAAATATATTCGCTGAGGTCGACCTCTACAGACTTGTTCATTCACACTCGCCTTATAAATTTGTTTCGTCAATCTTCCTTTATTCATCCTTTCTACGTGTCGATCTAGCATTCCTTTATCTATCTTTGTAACCACATTTTCTTTTACACCACAGCGTTTCCTTATCTTCACTATTCTTTACTTTATCCAACCAAATTACTGCGGCTATACTCCTTAGACTACTATTTTCGCAGCATTAATCCTATTTTCATGCTTCTTTTGCCAAACCCAACATTCATTTTCATACATAAGTGTAGGAACCAATACTCCTCTATGCACAGCCAGACTTGCCTTTTTTGACACTTTCTGGCTGTTCATATAGCTATGCAGTGCCCCATTTTTTTTTTCTGCCAACACCCTTCGCTCAATGTCACTGTCATACTTTTCATCTCTCGTAAACTTTGAACCCAAGTACACAAATTCATTTACTTGTTCCACTCTTTCTCCCTCAATCAAAACTTCACAGTTTGTCATGCTTTCTTCTTTTTCAGAAACCATTACTTTCGTTTTGCTTACATTTTTTTTCATCCGTTTAATTTTGAGGGCATCATGCATAACATGAACCATGGCCTGCAACTTCTCTTCAGATGACGCTTGATCATGGGCGTAAAGAAGGCATTTAACGATCAAATCATTCATTTTCAATCCATACGGACTCTCTTTTAAAACTTTTAAATAATTGTCTATGTATAAGTTAAGCTGCCATGGCGAAGCCACACATTCCTGTCTCACACCTTTTTCGATGTTAAATCAGTCCGTGCAAGCTCCGTTTATCCTAATACAAGCAGTGGAATCCTCGTAAAGTAATTTCAATGCTCGTATTAAACTACCGCTCACCCCATACATAGACAATGTCGACCAGAATTCACTCCTTACTACTCTGTCATAGGCCTTTTCCAAGTCCATAAAAGCGCAGTAGACCTTTAACAAAGGTTAAACAGGCGGTACAGCTGACTAGTTATCACGCTTTGTCCACGCAGTAGCTTTACCCAATTGCATACGCTTCCACAGGTAATATAAGTACATCAAACTTAAAAATACGCCGTGGGATTTGATAGGGCTGCATTCATTCGCCCTATTAGATACGCTAATGATAACCTTATTTTGTGTGATAATTTGGAGGGCCTACAACACCTAACAAATAAATTAGTACAACAGGAATATAATAAGGACTCAACATAAACTTAAAAAAAAAAACAAAGCCTAGAACAACACGAACTTGCGAGAGTAAGCCTCAATGGTGTTACAATAGAACGAGTAAGTAACTAGGCAGTATAATACCTGAAAAACTAAACCCCGAGATAGAGATCAAATGCCGAATTGATGGACAACCTTTAAAAGTATAAAAGCTCTCTTTTGTAAGGATAGCTTAAACTTGAAATTGCGTTAACGAATGGTCAAATGTTATTGTTTGGCCGGTGCTGCTATATGGAGCAGAGAGCTGGACCCTGAAAGTGAACTTACATACATACGTACATAGAGTCACGCCTTTTTCCAGTAGGGGTAGGCAGAGACCACTTCCTTCCACTTCCGCTACGGCTCTTAGATACATCGTTTGCTTCCTCTGCTTTCATCAGTGCTCTCATACATGCTCGTTGTTGGTACTCTTGACCTGGCCTTTCTTCAAAATTTTATTTTTATTTTTGGCATTTATCATCAGAGATGAGTAGTCTGAGAAGTATAGCCGGAGTGACTCGGTTGGATAAGGTAAAGAATAGTAATATAAGAGAACTCTGTGGTGTAAAAGAAGATTTGGTTACAAAGATAGATGAGGAAATGCTTAGATGGTTTGGACACGTTGAAAGGATGAATGAAGGAAGAAACAAATTTATAAAGCGAGTGTGAATGGACAAGTCGGTAGAGGTCGACCTCGGCGAACATATCCTAATCAGATCAACATTGTTTTAAGGAAAGGCCAGGTCAAGAGTACCAACAACCGACGAGCATGTATAAGAGCACTGATGAAAGTAGAGAAAGCAAAAGATGTGTGTTAGAACCGTAGCAATTGGAAGAAAGTGGTCTCTGCCTAACCCTATGGGAAAAAGGCGTGACTTTATGTATGTATGTATCATCAGAAGTCCTTTTTTTTACTAAAAATAGTCGTAAAGAAGGTATACCTATCGTGTGGGTAGTGGACGGCCCGCACTGCGACTAATAGAAGAGGGAGGGATTAGAGAAAGAAGATGATTGTGGACCCGCTTTTTAAAAAATTGCAGGTCATAGTTCTTTGGAAACTGATTTTGGAAGCTTGTTCCATTACGTAGCAGCCCTTTAAAAAAGGTTTCTTGATGGAGATCAACAGTTGATCAGAAGTAAAAAACTTTTTAGCTTTCCACAGAAAACCTAGCCTCTGGCTTGCTGACTTTGCGATGTTAGCAACATGGTCATGCCAAGACATATTATTGGACACCGTGACTCCCAAAATAGAGATTTAAGGGTATTTCCGGACATTGTAATGGAATGATTTAAGTAATTTACCTTCTTGGAAAACGTGGCGTTAAACTGAACAAGATTGTTGGTTCCCCACTCGACGATTGCTTCAAGATCTCTATTGATGGAATCAACCTGTTCCTGCCCAAGTCTATTTGTATCATTCACCGAAAGTGATCGATAGGATGTGAAAGTTGAGACAAGTGTGCTGTCGTCTGCAAAACTGTAAATGGGGTTCGTGGTGGTTTTCAAGAGGTCGCTAATGTGTAAAAGAAATAGGGTGGGGGACAGGATGGAACCCTGAGGGACCCCGGCATTGGTTTTTAACGCATCAGAAAAAATACCGTCAACTGCCACATGTAAGGAGCGATCTTGCATGAAGCTTAAGAGCCATTGGCGTAGTTTGGTTGGGAGACCATAGGCAGATAATTTGCTTAACAATGCCTGGTGCCAAACGCGGTCAAAGGCTTTGGATATATCCCAGGCTATTGCACGGGATTTACCAAACTTCTCAATAGTGTTTGTCCAGAGCTGAGTGACATAAGCCAGCAAATATTTAGTAGACCGAAGTTGTCGAAATCAATATTGTCTGTTATAAATTATCTCAAATTTCTTTAGAGAAGAATTTTGAAAAAGGGTGGGCTATTGTTATAGGAAACATCCATCATAATTTTATATGGCAATCGCCTTCTGAATTTTTATGCAAGAATTTAAGAAACACCCTGTATATACAAACATTAATTTTTGTTTGGGTTTATTTGATTTAACTACATTTAACAAAAATGTAGACCAATGCAAATTATGTATAGATTTCTACAAGAATTGTTTTCTTAATTTAATTCTTGATTTCGAATTTCTCAATACAATACAAATATTATTACACAATTTCGAATACTAATAATTAAGCAGCATCCTGTGTCTCTTGCATGAGAAAACTTTACACCTTAACATATGCAAATTATGGAAAACGTTCAGTTACATCCGCGAGAGCTAAAGAGCTACAGCTACAGCTAGAGCTATGGTTAGAAACAATTATCACGGTAGCTTAAACAAACAAAAGATCTCCGTACAAAGGTATTGCTCTCTGTTTGAATTTGATTACTTATGCTAAAGTTGAACAACGCTGTCACAAATCAATTGATTCAATTTCTTACGCTAGACTTGCTACGATGGGATGTGTCGCTTCTTATGGAATATAATCAATGTTTACTTATTGTTTTAGGGAAAAATATTTAAAAAAATACCTTTGAAAATTTACATACAATTTTAGTGAAAAATATTTTTTTGTCGACCTCTACAAAAAATGACATTTTACGTATTAATTTTCGGACAAAAAAGCGACTATTTTTGACGACGAAGTATTTTTCGTCTGCAGTGGTCGCTATGATACGGCGCGGTGCGAGAGCGGCGATTGGGTCATTTTCGTAAATCCACAATTAAAAGAAAAAACATAGGCGTCTGTGACAGTAACTGTCATTTGCTGTTTTTAAAATGAATTACTTACGAAATCCGCTAGATTTTACGTGTGAATAAGACCTTGGTGTGAATATTAGTGTTCATAATAATCAAAAATGAATATTGATAGCGATATGGATATCAGTAACACTCCTCGGGAGCTGAGGGAGTTGGCAACTATGGCCACGTTGGATATACTCCCCCAGAAGTCACGAATTTTATACGAAAAACAATACAACACATTCATTACTTTCATAAAGGTATGTAGAGGTCGACGAAAAATGTAATGTGACAGAAAAGGGAGGTTGCGTGTACTGTGATATTCAGGATATCAACAGGTAAAAAAGGCTATAGTAGGGTGGGTCGTCCAACAATGAACCAATGGTACACAATGAACCATTACGATATTAACGAAGGGCGACTTCGGCTAATTTCTCATTGCTGACCGTTAGGCTCGGTTACCAACTATTTATTAGAAATATACCAATAGAACGGGTATCCAAACTTGTCTACCTGGGAACCCTAATAAACGAACAGTGGAACTATTCACAAGAGATCAGATTAAGAATAGAAAAAGCCAGAGATGCCTTTATCAAAATGTCTAAGCTCTTCAAAAGCCATAACCTCAAATTAGATATCAAAGTAAAACTCCTGCGCTGCTATGTGTACTTCATATTGTACTATGGCATGGAATCCTGGACATTGACCGAAGCAACACAAAAGAAGCTCAAAGCCTTCAAGATGTGGCCATATTAAAGGATCCTTAGAATATCATGGGTAGAGAGAGTGACCAACGAAACAATACTGGAAAGAATGGGGAAGGAAAAAGAGGTGATAAAAACGATTAAGAGAAGGAAACTGGAATATCTCGGACATAAAATGAGAAATGTCAACAAATAAAAATTTTTAAAATCCATCCTTCAAGGAAAAGTGTTTGGAAAGAGAGGGCCCGGAAGAAGAAGGATATCATGGCTCAAGAACCCAAGGACATGGTATTCAAAAACAACCACAGAACTGTTTAAAGCAGCAGTCAACAAGGTCATCATAGCCAGGATGGTCGCCAATATTTGAAACGAATAGGCACTAGAAGAAGAAGGCTCGGTTATATATCATTTCTTATCCCCTCAGTTATCTTGTCTCTGTCGTACTGTGTACACGTGCTATTTAAGTATTTCCAAATTTTTTCGGGAATTTCTTTAATTCATTAGATGTATATTGATTAAGGCTGCAAAATAAAATTATTTTGGAGTCTACAGGGTGGCTCAAAAAAGTGTGACATATCAAAATTATGTTTTTTTAAATGGAACACCCTGTATTTCGTTACATATTTTAATAGTTCAGGAAAAAATAATGTGATTTTATAAAAAGTACCATATAGCTTACTATAATCGTTCTCCAGTTATTGATTTTTTTATGAAATGTTAGGTCCAATTGGAAACTAAATAACATCGAAATGTATAGAAATCATTCCTTCGAATTCTGACCAAGCATAAAAGAGGTTTTGGGCTATTGATTTCGATAGAACCCGTTTCTAAATATTATACAGAATGTTCAAAAATCATTGTCACTTTTTTATAATTTCGGACAAAGATAACTTTGTTATTTCAAATAGGACACCCTGTATTTTTTTGGTCTGAACAATATTAAATTCTATTGTCTTTTATTTCATGTTGGGGTTCCCTATATTTAACCTTAATAGTTTTTCAGATATTGGCTTTATCAAAAAGTAGTTCTTATTTCAATGCATTTTTTGACTTATGGTAGCTTTGAAACGACATTTATTCAACTTGTTGAAAGAATTCTTATTACCAGTTATTGTAATTTACGTTATTTAAAACATTTACTGAATTATTACCGTCAAAAATTAAAACTTATCACATTCACGAGCGGATAGATATGATTTTAGCGATTGGTGAGTATTTAGAGAATTGCCTTTTGGCGTCGAGGGTGTATGCCCAAAAATATTCAGACCGGAATCATCCAAACAAGTTGGTTCTCAAACGATTGCTACATACTACATACTTTGTCAGGAGTAACCATACCACTGAAGTCATTCATATCGATGCTTGGTATTACTATCAGCAATAACCGTTCCTGAGAAAATCACGTGAGGTCCATTGCCAAAAGTGCATCCCAAAAACTTGGTTTTTTTTTCGTGCCAAAAGCTATTTCACCTCCAGTCAGCTGCTTATGATCTATAAGGCACAGATCCGACCTGTACTGGAGTACTGTTACCATATTTGGAGTGCAGTACCTAAACATATCCTGAAGCTACTGGATTCTGTCCAAAAAAGGGCAATTCGTCTCGTCGGTGATGCCTCGCTTACAAACTCGCTCACTTGTCTGGAACACCGTAGAAAAGTTGGCGATTTGTCTCTATTTTATAGATATTTTCATGGACGATGCTCTTCTGAAATATCAACAATCGTTCCTCCTTTGGCAGTCTCTTCGAGATTAACCCGTCAAGTTCAGTCTTCACACCCCTTCGTGGTCACTTTGGAGACCTGCAGAACATCACTTTCCAAAGACTCATTCATCCAACGAATTGCGAGGCTTTGGAACTCATTGCCTAGGGAGGTGTTCCCCGAGGCATACAACCTCCAGAAATTTAAGAAGAGCACCAACTCCTACCTTCTTTCCCTTGGTTCCCACGATGTTCTCTGAACATTACAGGATATCCCTTTTCGTGGGAACCAGAACATATAAAAAAAAAAAAAAAAAAACATGAATTTCGTAGGACTTAAAGTGTAGCTTATGAAAAGGCAAATCATAGAAAACCCTCAATAAGGACTGCTTTTTAAAGAGTGACGCCTTAAATATTATTATGTGTTAAGCAGTCTTTTATAGATAAAGTGGCTCTTTGTATTCAACAGGATGGTCGTCATTTTCAGCATCTGCTTTGAATTAAATACATTTGTGTTTCATATTTTTTGTTGTTGTTTTAGTTGAATAATAAAAAAAGATTGTACAGTATGTTTAATGAACTACTGTCAAAATATGAAAAGTAAATATTTTCGATAAAGTGAAGTATAATTACTGTCAATGAGAATTCTGTGAGGAAACCAAATAAATGTCTTTTCAAAGCTAACTTTATTAAAAAAATGCATTGAAATAAGAACTAGTATTTGAAAAAGCCAATAGAAGAAAACTATTTAGGTCAGGTATAGGGAATCCCAATATGAAATGAAAGATAATTGAATTTTATATTGTTTAGACCAAAAAAATACAGGGTGTTTTATTTAAAATAACAAAGTTATCTTTGTCAGGAATTATAAAAAAGTGACAATGATTTTTAAACATTCTGTATAATATTGAGATACGAGTTTTATCGAAATCAATAGCCTAAAACCTCTTTTATGCTTGGTCAGAATTCGAAGGAATGATTTCTATACATTTCGATGATATTTAGTTTTCAATCAATAACTCGATAACGGTTATAGTTAGCTACATAGTACCTTTAATAAAATCGTATTATTTTTTTTTGAACTATTTAAAAGTGTAACGAAATACAGGGTGTTTCATTTAAAAAACACAACTTTGATATGTCACACTTTTTTGAGCCACCCTGTAGACTCCAAAATAATTTTCTTTTGCAGCCTTTATCAATATACATATAATGAAATGGGGATTTCCGAAAAAATGTATGGTTTGGTTTACACGGACCGTGTCGTTTGGGGTGCCCCACCCTGTAAAGTTTTTTGTCCTTTGTACATAAATAACTAAATAATTATGTTATATGGCATATAACAAAAATGTATTAAATGTTTAGCGTCGTTTACTATAAAATCAAACGATTTATAGATTATTTTACAAATAATAATAATATGAATAAGTCTAGTACAAACGTAAGGAAATTAAAAAAAAAACCACTTCATAGAGGAGTTGTTCGGACGTACGGCCCAATACAGTTGAAATGCAATTAAATAACGAGTTGACAACCAATTAAAAACCATTTAACCGGCTCAATCTCCATTTATAATTAAGTGTATCGGAGTAGGTTGCATAATTACCGACCAACCGCGATCGAAGGTGCATGCCAGCTCACGATTTGACAGGCTGATAGACAAGTGACCATCGGTACTGGTACCATAGCAATCTTTGATATTTTTTTTTAACCAGAGGTGTATTAAGAATAGGTTTTATCAGTTCGTTAAAAGAAATAGTAAGGGATATCCAGAAACTAACAATATTTTTGAAAAAAAATCATAATCTGGAGACACCGCTTTAAACTATTTTCTCTCATAAACGACTCTGGCACATACGCTGTATAAATTCACTTTAACAGTGTTTAAATTATAACAAATCAAACAATTTTGCAACAATAATAGTTATTTTTTGTATAACTGTTTTAGATACAATTTTATTCACGCAAGAATGCTTCGTTTTGGCGTTTAATTTTCTTGAGCGAATAAAATGTATCTAAAACACGCATGCAATACAAAGTTCTATTCACAATCACATTCATTTGGAATTAATCATAATCGCAGACATTTTTCATCAACAAATGATTTGACATTTTACTCTGACAGCGGCTGTCACCTTCTCAAAAATCATTGAAATTACGTAGCTGTAACAGAAATTTATATCATACATACATACATACATAAAGTCACGCCTTTTCCCATAGGGGTAGGCAGATACCACTTCCTTCCACTTACTACGGTTCTTACACACATCTTTTGCTTCCTCTACTTTCATCAGTGCTCTCATACATGCTTGTCGGTTGTTAGTACTCTTGACCTGACCTTTCTTCAAAACAATGTTGATCTGATCGAGGTCCGAGCTCCGAGGTCGACCTCTACCGACTTGTCCATTCACACTCGCCTTATAAATTTGTTTCGTCAATCTTCCTTCATTTATCCTTACTACGTGTCCATCTAGTATTCCTTTATCTATCTTTGTGACTACTTTTTTTTTACACCACAGCATTTTCTTATCTCCACTATTCTTCACTTTATCCAACCAAGTCACTGCGGCTATACTTCTCAGACTACTTATCTCCGCTTATATGACTCGATCATCGGCGTAAAGAAGGCAATTTTCAATCCATACGCACTCTCTTTTAAATCTTATAAATAATTGTCTATGTATAAGTTAAAGTTATATCGAGGATTGTGTATCTAATAAGCTTGATATAGCAAAAAGAATCCAAGTTTCTTGTGGTACTAATCGTTCCTTACAAAAGAAGACATCCATTGATTCTAGAGAATTATCAAAAACTTCGACAAGCACTAAGCATTCTAAAACCAATGGCAACTACAAGCTTGTTATTAATGGAAACGGAGTGAAATATAATAAAACAAACAACGAAATGTCCATTAATATAAATGTTAATATTAATAATAAATAGGTAAAATGTGATTGATTCAAGATTTTATTTTTCATTACTCCACTAGTGGAATAATAGTAGGTTCTGTCACTAGAAATATTCCCTACGCGAGCCATAACGTGCGCGAGGAACCACAAGTATCGAATTTTTTCATTTTAACCGTGTAACAGACGATATTTTCTCCGCGACCAAAAAATTTATATATTTATAAATACACAGTATTGCTTCAAGCCGGAATTATTATCTATAGCTAAAAGGTACGAAAGAGAAAAAATTTACAAAGTGGATCAAATTATACTTAGTTAAGGACATCGTGTGCTATAACTTCCGCCTTATCATTGCCAATTTAATCCCATTGAGTGTATTTGGGGAATATGTAAAACTTATCATGACAATCACATTGGATCTAATGGTTACAGTAATAAGACTATTTTAGAAACCTGGCAACAAGCACTTAATTCCACTACTGAAATTTGGGAAAAATGTGTCACAAAATGTGAAAATTTAATAGAGGAATGGTGGGTTCGTGAAAACCGCATTAAATTATTAAAGCACCTGTTATCATCTACAATCCGAATGAGGACAGTGACGACATTGATTCATCCGATTATGATGACTATAAATCTGATGCTACATGATTAAACATGTTTATTAAATTTGAGAAGAATTATTCCAAAAGGTAAGAAGCAATGAAATACAATAAAAAAAAAGTAGCAAAACAGCTGATTTCACCAATATACGACGGTTGCAAATTTGGTTGCAAAATTAACCGTGCTAGCACCTAAAAATATTGACCATTAATTTTCAAACAAGTAGTCCCTTATAAAATAAAATTCGTTACCTACGACGTTGTTTAAAAATAATAGGAAAATTTACTTTCGTACTTTTTAAATATACAGTTGAATACTGGTTAAAAAAAATTCAAGCTTTCCATTCCGTATCCTAGTACTGAAAATACAAACCACTGTATTATTTTTATTTTAAAAAGTAAATGATATCGACCTTGTAAAACTATTGATTCGACATCTTCACATTATGTTCTCAGTGCATATCTTAAAGTAATTTTGGCGTTACTGACCTTTTTTGGATAATTTTAATAACATTTTTAAATATAAATCATTTCCATCGTTACTACATTTTCTTTTTTTATATGTTTTTAACAATTTAGCAAATGTTGACCTTAATTGTTCGTGCGGGATGGCCCCTTTTATCGTAAATTGTATTAAACAAATATACTAATACTCCTATTTGTTAAGCAAAGATTACTTTTATTAATTTAGTCGGTATCTAGGCAGAGAAAAGAGCTTTGTTATAATTTGATAGTTTTATTACTTGTATTATTTCTGCTTTTGTTATGCATGGACCGTTTGCTCTGTTCTTCCATTGTTTCTTGTTGTCTGTTCACTTAATTAATTTTTGTAAGTAGGTTTCTTCTTCTTTTACCTCTTCTAATGTTGAAAATGATTTGATTAATTTTTTTTAATGTGTGTTTTTTTTATTTTAATTATATTTTAATACAGTTTAAAAAAATTGTAAGTACTAAAAAAAAAACTCTTGTTTCTTAGTCATTACTTGTTTAGTCAGCATTGTTTTAATGAAAGTAGAAAAAATATCAGAATTTATTTTTCATTATTCCATCCCTGGGTTGTACGATAAATTCAGCTTTAACATCGTTTATTTTTATTAGTATTATTAAATACTCTATCAGTTAGACCACCTGCCAGCGATGAAGTACCACCATATTTTGGTTAATATTATTTGGTTCAAGCTTTTTGGTGAAGTGCAGAGATTTTTAAACAATTTTGTAAATCCTTTTAACATTATTTTTTCGTTTTTTGTTATTTTAGATTTGACGATAACGTGAACAAATTTAAAAAAACATACATTTTTTAAAATATCAGTTTCAGTTATTGGAACGAAGTTCTTTATCGCACGTTGCGGAAACCGGGGCTAGCCAGCAAAATATGTGCGTAACAAGAATGTGTTACAAAAATGCGTTTGTCTGTATCTCTTTTCCTCTACACTTGTAAATTGTGGATTGTAGGGTGGGTCGTGCTGCCTTACGAGCACTTCGAACTATCAGATCATTTGTGCATAACCCCTAATCAATTCGAGGCCCAGGATTCCGAGACTTCGAGTAAAGTTTATTAATTTCCTGGGGGCTAAGTTTCTGACATCGAACGGCTTTAAGAAGGCCCCTTCCAGAAACTTGAGCCTCTTGCAGAAAAGCAAATCGCAAAGCGAATGTTCTGCAGTTTCAGCGAAGTTCTCGCAGTAACGGCAACTATAACTCTCTGTTTTGCCCATCTTTTTCAGGTGGTACCTTAGAGCGCAGTGTCCAGTGAGGAGTCTCGTCACCAGTTTCAAGTCTTTCTTGTTCAACTCGAGAAGCTGTTTAGCTTTCCTTGGCGAAACACTTACTAGCCTTTTCGCTTGCCTTTGTCCTGGCACTTTATGCCAGTGAGATTTCATTTCATCTGTTTCCCAACGTCGAACCTCTTCTTTCAAGTGGGCTTTGATAAGTCCACAAAAGGGTTCTAGGCCGGAACATTTTGTATTTGCCCCTTCTTTGGCAAGGCAATCTGCTTCTTCGTTGCCTTTAACTCACTTGTGACCTGGAATCCACATCAGAGTAACCTGATTGTTTGCTACCAGTTGTCTCAGGGACTGTTTACAGTCCCAAGTTAGCTTATACTCACAAGAGTATGACTTTAGAGCTTTTAGTACTGCTTGGCTATCTAATAAAATATAGATTTTTGCCCTTCGGGTGTTTCTTTCGATGCACTCCTGGGCACATGTCTTTATGGCATGTAATTCTGCTTGAAAAATAGTTGGGGTGTTACAAAGGGGTTTTGAAAGTCCAAAATTTGGCACTATAACGCCCACTTCAACCCTTTCATCCATCTTGGATCCATCAGTGTACCACACTGAAGCATCCCTTCCTAGTTGAGGTCCGTTTTCTGTGCAAACTTGGTGGTTGTTTATAATCACTTCAAACTGCATTTCAAAGTCTTACCTAACTGGCATAATATCTGTCGGCTTGGACATGGAAATATTTTCCAAAATCTTCAAATGTCCATTCCAATTTATTGTCTAGCTCTGTCTGAAGGCACTGATTGCTGCTTCTTTCATTGCACATAAGTGCAATGGTGGAAGGTTTAGCATTACCTCTACGGCTGCAGTAGGGCACGTGAATGTTGCCACTGTGATTCCCAGACAAGCACTTTCTGCAGCTTGATTTGTGCCGAAATTTGTTGCATTTTTGGCCACCATATCAATGAAGCATAGGTGACCATTGGTTTAATGATCGTTTGGTATGACCTGTAGATCATTTTTGATTTCAGACCCCATGTCTTGCCAAAGACTCTGTGGCATGTCCAGCTGGCCGCTATAGCAGTGGAAAGAATGTGGTTAAGTTGGCTGTTTCATGTCAGTTTTTGGTCAATTATTACGCCCAAATATTTAATATTTAATTCAGAGTACACTTCCAGCATGCAGAGAGAGGGAGCTATAAAGTGTGTAGCGAAATTTTAAGATTTAGTACAACTTATTTTTATGTAAGCCTGTCGGCTGCTCTACACTCGGGAGGGTCGTGAGTAGAAAAATTGTTGAATTAAATTTCTTTAAAAATTCTATATACTTATTCTAAAATTTATGTGTTATTTTTGCAAAACAAAAGTTGAGCGCCATGTATTTTTTTTCTATGGTTAAAATACAAAAACCTCACAACCAAACGCAAAATGATAAAAAAAATAACAAAACCGATATTTATCCAGATCAGATTTTAAATATCCAACAAATGAAAGCGATGCTTGTATCTCTATATGTACCATACTATATATACATTCTTGAAATTGAACTTAAAAATATTTTACAAAAACCATCCGACTTGTATTTATTCATATCTGGAATATTCAGCCAACTATTTCGGTCCGAGAGCCAATTTGTTTTCTCTAGATTTTTTATGCAAAGCCAATTTTTATGAGTAATCTATTTAAAACTCTAATAATTTGAATTTAACTGCAGGATATTTATACCAATCTAAGGCTAGACTTATCAAGAACTAATCTAAACAAAATATTCCATGTAAAAGTTAAAAAATGTTAATACAAGTTCAAAGTTAAATTTATTAAAAACTAATCTTAACAAAATATATCCCTTTTCTATTCACAAAAAATGATTCTATGATCTATGTTATTCTCGGATAATATTTTATTATTATGTATTGAAACTAATGTACTTGTATGTTGACTATTCAATTGATAAATTCGTAAATAAGTTCCCAACACGTGACTAACAGTTTAACATTTACGTTCTAGAACATAAAAGTATTTATCAGCTGAGTGACAGAAAAGAGCCACTTCGCTAACTGAGATTTTAACGAAAATGTCAACATTTGATGAAAGTTTTAGAAAACAGATATTTTTGTCCATAAATTTCGTTTTACCTTTCGATATTATTTCTTTACGGTGCATATCTGTTGGCAGAAGTTGTTAAGTCAATTAAATTCTTTGTATTGCATAATTGCTAAAGAAAAAAAATATTGTTTGTTATAACATTAAACGGAATTTAAAGAATGGCAATGTTTGTAACATACATAAAAATTCACATTATTCGAAGATCAAAACAACCTTTCATAAATAAAACGCATTAAAACCCAACTACTTACTTATAAAAAAAAAGAAAATCGAGTTTCAGAAGACGGGAGACGACAATGTCGATCTATTCTTGCAGAGCTTCCATAAGCTCTTATAAGTTCTGTCTGAGAAAGATCTAGTGATCTTTGATTTGATTTATCGGATTAAGGAAACCCTCACACTCACACACATCTGAAGAAATACATTTTTCTTTCTTAGGGTATCAACACTTTGACGCGGTCGTGTCGAAGTATTAGGGGGAAGGATAATAAATTAGGTGAACGAAGAAAGGCTGCGACACAAGTATAGACAAAAAAGACATTTTTATATCAATATACAGGATGTCTTAAATCAAACTTTATATATTACCTAGCAATGGATTTAAAAAAACTGTAAGAGGTAATTTATTTTAGTAGATTTTACTAGACAGTTAATTCTTTTTACCTACGATTTCCTTAAAAATTAATAAAATATTGATTCATAAATTTTTTTTATAATTAATTGCTGTTTAAGACATTAATATGTAAAGTTTAATTTGTACAACTCCACGTTGGGCTTTTTAAAAACTAGCTGCAAAGTTGGGCGTCAAATTTTACGTAATTAATTTGTGCTTTAAGAGCATTAAAAAAAGTATGGACTCTATCTCTAGGTTAAAATATTGATTTCTCAGTTTAATTTAACTAGAGAGAATGGATTAAATCAGTTAAAGGATTAATCTATTCTAAATTTCCACTAATTTAAATTAACTTATTTGATAGTTAAGCGCCTACTATTTTTTAGACGAAAAAAAATATTAAAAGAAAGGTAGCATTACAAAAACCTCGAACAAATCAAATCTGTATCTGTATAGGTGCATTTAAAAAAAAACTGTGGTAACAAATATAGATAAAGGATTACTTAGAGGATGGATGAAATAATATTGACGAAACAAATTTATAAGGCGAGTGTGAATGTACAAGATTTATAATGCTAACGTATCTTGATCAGATTAAAATTGTTTTGAAGAAAGACAACGTCAAGAGTGCCATCAACCGAAGAGCATGTATAAAAGGACTAATGAGAGTAGAAGAAGCGAAAGACGTGCGTTGGAACCGTAGCAAGTCAAAAGAAGTGGTCTCTGACTATATGTACAGTGCAACTGAAGTAGCTTTGCGAGCGACTAGCCTCTAAAATAACAAATGTTCGGCTGAATATACTTCACATTCGTAAACTTCTTCCTCTGAGTGAGTCTCAAGTACAATCAAAGGAAGAAGTTTACGAATGTGAAGTATATTCAGCCGAATATTTGTTATTTTAGAGGTTAGTCGCCCGCCAAGCTATTTCTGTTGCACTGTTTGTATGTCTTTAACTTAAAAAATATTTTTTTTTAATTGAAAAACTAGTTTAATTAATGATAAATAATCTACAGGGTGTTTAAAAAAAAGTGACCTCGTCTCTAGGGTAGATGGAAAACTATAAAATAATTGGGATTTGCTCAGTAAAAATTTTTCGTAACGCGATCTGTATACAAGATAAAGGGCGTTAAAAATTAATTTATACACATTTATTACGATTTTGCCGAAATTACTAATAACATTGTAATGAAATTTTATACGAATATGTATTTAAAAGCTGATACATCCCATAAATTTGTTTTTATATCTGACTCTCATAGATAGCGCTAGTTACACGGTTCGTACCAAGTAGTATTGAACATAACTTTTTTAAAGTAAGATTTATTAATTTAAATTTTAAGTAAACTTAAACATCATTTAATTTTACACCAAAAAGGTACTCTAAGTAAAACTTGATACTGTGTACCGTTTTCAAAATATTTTTATTTGAATATTACATACATACATAAAGTCACGCTTTTTTCCCATAGGGGTAGGCAGAGACCACTTCCTTCCACTTGCTACGGTTCTTACACACATCTTTTGCTTTCTCTACTTTCATCAGTGCTCTCATACGTGCTCGTCGGTTGTTGGTACTCTTGACCTGGCCTTTCCTCAAAACAATGTTGATCTGATCAAGATATGTTTAAAAATTATGAAGTAATAACCGATGCTGTTATAAAGTAATGATAAATTTAATAATTAATCAAAAAATCATAAAAATAAAATTAAAATAAATACTAAGAACATAAAATAAAATTTATTCCATTCTTTTCTTGTGGACCTCTCCGGTCGCTCCAAGACCACTGATCTTTTTTACATGAAACCAACTAAATGTGTGTGTAAATTAAAATTTTTTTACATTTCCACTCCATCAATAAATCGTTTTGGATACAGCTTCCAATCAACGGGCGAAACGTCAAATTAAGTTAACTATATGTTTTCATTTTGTAAACTTAACATAGGAAAAAAACTAAAAATAAATTATTTATAAAGGGTGGCAACCGAAAACAAAACACTACTCCAAAAAAATAAAATCAAAAATCGACGGGTCTGAGCGTTTTTTAAAAATGTTGAGGTTCCTGAAAATGGTTTTTTTTTCGTTTTCGTTTCGCCACCCAGTACTATATCGTCGCTCAGATGTCAAAACCTCGTATCTCAATTTTCGATGGTTTTGTGTTTTTTGGTTTGCCCATGTTAGGAATTCGAGCCGCATCGATGACAAAACCTGTATCTCAAAGCATGTGAAATTGCACCTGCGCCACTTGAATTCAGAAACCTCGTATCTCACATGCTGTAAACATAACCTCGTAAGTCAACACGTGTCTCCAAATTTTATAAATATTTGGTACAAATTTACTTTATGGGACTCACCAAAAAAAAAGACATTAAATTTAGTCGATGCGGCTTAAAAAGCTGAGTCGAATGACACCCCTCAGGGTAAGGAAATGTTTCCTTTAACAGTTATGCCTCTTTTAATTTTCAACTTTCCAATTTTCTTTGTCCAAAACGTTTGGGCAGTTTGTAAGATGGTGTTATTCGATGCAGCATAACCAACCGGGTCGATTGGCACCACTTCCAAGTTGAGCAAACGGCCCTTTCAAAATTTACACTTTAAATTTTTTCAATTTCAAGAGACGTCTCTTCCTCATGACACCACTTAAAATGGTGACACTAGTATCATTCGACGTAGTATTACAAACCGAGTCGAATGAACTCTCCCAAGTTGATTTAACGGACGGTTCAAAATAGAAACATATTTTTTATTTCAAACCTTATTTTCTTTAAATTTAATCATTGTCACAAATAATTCAGTTCATGAAAATACTCACATTTTGGTAAAAAAACTAACTTTAAAAGTTGTATTTTCTACTATGGAAAGTTTTAAGTATTTCCCAAAATATACCAATTTTAAGAAACAAGATTTTAACATCTACACGACGATATATATTTACGTCTATTTACACGCCTATTACACTTTCTAATATTTCATTAAACAAAAGTAAAATTATCTGTGACCCTTATACTTACAAAGTTATCACAATTATCAGTGTAAATTGGTCGGAAGAGTCCCGATTTGGAGGAGGATGCGCTGAACAATAGTCCCGGATTCCAGATTCATACACATGGAATAGACATGTATTATACACTATTTAATAAACTACGGCAATACGCGTTTGTTATCATAGGCGCGCTTAAATTGTTCTATTATTAACTTATTGATGTAGATAATTTAGAAATAATTGTTTTCAATGTTTTTGTTGCTGTTAATTCTAGTTGTTTTACAGCTTGATCTGCAATTTTTTTTATTGTTTATTAAACAACTAAACTAAATTAAACAACTTATTTTAAAAAATTATTCAGTTAATAGCTCTTTGAGCTTTTTATTAGTTTTTCCTAAGATCCAACATTACTTAGTAATTAATAACAATAACATGAAATAGTAATTTAATTACTTTCATTTTAATTGAAGCAGTAACAAATTACCTGCTCTCTAGTTGTAATTTATTTATTCGTTTCGTTTCTCAATATTATACAAAATGTTCAAAAATCATTGTCACTTTTTTATAATTTCGGACAAAGATAACTTTGTTATTTTTAATTATGTTTTTGTTTGGTCTGAACAATATTAAATTCTATTATCTTTCATTTCATATTGTGGTTCCCTATACCTAACCTAAATAGTTTTTCAGATATTGGCTTTATCAAATGATAGTTCTTATTCCAATGCATTCTTTGACTTAAGATAGCTTTGAAATGACATTTATTCAACTTGTTAAAAGAATTTTTATTATCGGTTATTGTATTTTACGTTATTTAAAAGATTCACTTAATTATTACCGTCGAAAATGGAAACTTATCCCATTCAAGAGCGGATAGATATGATTTTAGCGATTGGTGAGTGTTTATAGAATTGGCTTTTGGCGTCGAGGGTGTATGCCCAAAAATATCTAGACCGGAAGCATCCAAACAAGTTGGTTCTCAAACGATTGCTACATGAATTTTGTAGGACTTAAAGTGTAGCTTATAAAAAGGTAAATAGACAAAAACCTATCATTGGAAATGAGGAAAATGAATTTCTTATTATGGGATCAATCATAGAAAACCCTCAATAAGGACTGCTTTTCAAAGAGTGACGGCTTAAATATTATTATGTGTTAAGCAGTCTTTCATAGAGAAAGTGGCTCTTTGTATTCAACAGGATAAAAGATAATTAAATTTTATATTGTTTAAACCAAAAAAATACAGGTGTTTTATTTAAAATAACAAAGTTTTGTTTGTCCGAAATTATAAAAAAATGACAATGATTTTTGAACATTCTGTATAATATTAAGAAACGGGTTCCATCGAAATAAATAGCCCAAAACCTCTTTTATGCTTGGTCAGAATTCGAAGGGATGATTTCTATACATATCGATGATATTTAGTTTCCAATTTTACCTAACATTTTCATAAAAAAATTAATAACTCGAGAACGGTTATAGTTAGCTACATAGTACCTTTTATGAAATCGTATTATTTTTTCCTGAACTATTTAAAAGTGTAACGAAATAAAAGGTGTTCCATTTTAAAACAACACAACTTTGATATGTCACACTTTTTTGAGCCACCCTGTAAACTTTAAAATAATTTTTTTCTGCAGCCTTAAACAACATACATAAATTAAAATGGGAAAATTCCCGAAAAAATTATTGGTTTGGTTTACATGGACCGAGTCGTATGGGGTGCCCCACCCTGTATATATAGTTTTAAAACTGTTTTTTAACTTCCTACCACTTCTATTCAAAAAGCAGGTGTAATTGTTTATTTAAAATTACACCAAAGTGTATTATAATTGCTATTAATTACATATTATAAAGTAATATTTACATTATTGCACCATATTGCAAGTCTCCTTTTGTCCTCTCCTGATTTTATTGAAGAATTTATCCAAAAATCATGATGCTATATATTAAAAAATTGAATTATCTCTAGCTTTAATTTTCTTGCCTTTTTTTAAAATAATTATAAAAATATTTAACGAAAAATAATGTATTATTTTATTAAAAGCTTTTATTTATAATTCGTTTTAAAATATTTACACATGGTGGGGCTGCTACAAACCCCTATGATGGCGCCTATGAAAGTTCCTCGAGCAAAATTCACAGTAGTGGTACACCAAGATTCCTTGAGTGTACCTTTGAACTTGACAAGTCAATTGTTCTGAATTTCCTGTTAATCGCTTCTCCAACACCGCCTTATTTGTTCCTTCAATCCAGATTGGAAATTGTGTGTTCAGTGTTTGTATTTGACTATAGCGCATCTGCTTGCTATCGATGTTTTCATGCTTAACTGTGCACTTAAGTTTAAAAAAATATAAAGACTAATTATAACTATTAGTTTTTTATTATTATCTAACTTTTGCCATCGAAAGCAAAGTAACTGACTGATTTGCGTCTAAATACCATCATCATTTTGATTTTTGATGATTTTAATCAATAAAAACTAATTTTTAATGTTATACTTCTTTTGGAGCGTTTAGTAAAGAGTCAAATTGAAAGCTGAGCGTGCACACCGTCACAGTCAATCCGACAGTATAAATTTGGCAATCAAAAGTGTATATTTTAATGACTAAGTTAACCTATACAGGGTGTTTCAAAAAAAGGTGGGCCCGTCTCTAGGATAGGTAGAAAACTAAAAAATAATTGGGGTTTGCTTAGTAAAAAATTTTCGTAACATCCCATAAATTTGTTTTTAATCTGACTCTCATAGAAGGCGCTAGTTGCACGTAGTAGTATTAAACATAACTTTTTTAAGGTTAGATTTATTATTTAAAATTTTATGAAAATTTAAACATCATTTAATTTTACACCAAAATGGTACTCTTGGTAAAACTTGATACTGTGTACCGTTATCGGAATATTTTAATTTAAAATTTATGAAGTAATAACCAATTTTTTTTTCAACGCCCTTTATCTTGAATACGGATGATCTTTAATTTTAGAAACAATCTACTTTAATATAATACAATGTCATTTCACATTGTGGGGCCTTTTTGTTTATGATTTGTCGAATGTTTTCAGAAAGACCAGGGAAATTTAAAATATCTTTATCTCTTTTACTATTATCAATCTCCCGACTATGCCTATGTTTATATTCATTGGTTATTCTATTTACCAATGACGTTACGAAAAATTTTTACTAAGCAAACCCCAACTATTTTTTAGTTTTCTACCTATCACTTTTTTTTTAAAACATCATTACTTTATACCAGCATCGGTTATTATTACATAATTGTCAAATCAAAATATTCCGAATACGGTAGATTGTAGGGTGGGTCGAAAAGGTTTCAAGCACTTCGACCTATCATATCTTTTGTGCATAACCCTTAATCTATTTGAGGCCCGGGATTCCGAGACTTCGAGTAAAGTTTATTAGTTTTCTGGGTGCTAAGTTTCTGATATCGAAGGGCTTTAGGAAGGCCCCTTCCAGAAACTTAAGCCTCTTGCAGAAAAGCGCTGGGCATTCGCAAAGCAAATGTTCTGCAGTTTCAGCGAAGTTCTCGCAGTAGCGGCAAATATCATTCTCTGTTTTGCCCATATTTTTCAGGTGGTACCTTAGAGGGCAGTGTCCAGTGAGGAGTCCCTTCACCAGTTTAAAGTCTTTATTGTCCAACTCGAGAAGCTGTTTAGCTTTTCTTGGCGAAGGACTTACTAGCATTTTCGCTTGCCTTTGTCCTGGCACTTTATGCCAGTGAGATTTCATTTCATCTGTTTCCCATCATCGAACCACTTCTTTCAAGTGGGCTTTGGAAAGTCGACAGAAGGCTTCTGGGCCGGAAAATTTTGTATTTGCCCCTTCTTAGGCAAGGCAATCTGCTTCTTCGTTGCCTTTAACTTCCTTGTGACCTGTAACCCACATCAATACGGTAGACAGTATCGAGTTTTACCAAAAGTACCTTTTCGGTGTAAAATTGAATAATGTTTAACTTCACTTGAAATTTTGATTAATAAATCTAACCTTAAAAAAGTTATATTCAATACTACTTGGTACGAACCGTGTAACTAGTGCCCTCTATGAGAGTCAGATATAAAAACAAATGCATGGGATGTATCATCTTCTAAAAAATATTCCTTTAAAATATCATTACAATGTTTTTAGTAGTCTCGACAAAATCGTAATAAATGTGAATAAAATATTTTTCTTTAACGCCCTTTATCTTAAATACGGATGAAAAAGTTTTACAAAACAAACCCCTATTATTTTTCAATTTTCTTCCTATCCTAGAGACGGGGTCAACTTTTTTTGGAACACACTGTATACGGACTAGACCATTAAAGTATCCAACAAAACACGTTTTTATTTTTGAAATCGATAAAAGGTCAGTTTATGTAGAACACTTTATTCATATTGATACCTAATTGTAAATAGTAAAATTATTTATCCATTTTTTTTACACTGTGCTATAATATAATTTTCAGTGATACATATTATATAAAAACTTTGGAAGTGTTTTTAAATATTTAAGTTTATTTTTTTGAAAGTATTATTCTAAAATTATTAATTTTTGATAAATGAAGTTGTTCTACAATTTTTTTAAGTTTGTAAGTTCAGATTTGAAACAGATATTAATTAAAATAATCACTAATTTAAATAAAAAATATTGAAATATTTTATAAGTAACATTTATTTTCAATAAATGATTAGAAACAATTTTATTTATTTTTAATGAATAGTTAAATAAAAATTTCAATAAATGATTAAAATATTTTAGAATTATTAATTGTTATTCATTTATTTACAATTATTAGTTGTAAATTATTTTACTTACGCCAAAGAAGTACACTCAAAAGATGTTTGCAAAGACCCTGACATAATAAGCCAGATGTTTCAAGTCTAAAGGACATAAATATAATGAGTAAACTGAAACATGAACTGAATTCCAGACTTGATGCGATACCCATAACGGAGGCAGCCGAGACTGATGAATTGTGGTCCAATATAAAAAATACCATCACAGAAAGTACCACCAAAATACTTAAACCTCAACAAAACCACAAGAAGAAACCATGGATGTCAGAGGAAATCCTTGATCTTATGGAAAAAAGACGGACACTCAAAGGCAAGAGCAACGAATACCGGGCGCAAAACCGCATAATCAAAAACAAGATAAGAGAAGAAAAAGAGAAATGGTTTTACGAGCAATGCCAAGAAATAAAAGCAATGGAAGCAAAACGCGATACCTTCAACATGCACAAGAAGATAAAAGAGGCAGCAGGTATCTGCAGAAATAAAAACGCGACGACTTTACAGAACGCACAGGGCAGGCTAATACTGGATACTTCAGAAAAACTGACGGAATGGTGCGACTACATCGAGCACCTATTTCACGATACCCGGCCAGAACTTCAAAAATAATTCTTTAATCAAGGCCAAGGCTTGGACATAACGAAGGCAGAAGTTCAATATGCGCTGTCAATTTCAAAAAATGGGAAAGCTAGTGGTCCTGATGACGTCTATATAAAAGTTCTAAAAATACTGCAAAACGAAGAATCACTGAACACGCTGGTAAAGCTATTCAATCTTATTTACCGAAACGGCAGTATACCTTCTGATTGGTTAAAATATACTTTTGTCCCGCTCCCCAAAAACGCGAAGGCCAAGAACTGCGGTGATTATCGTCTTATTAGCCTAATGAGCCATGTGCTTAAACTCTTCTTAAAAATAATACACAAAAGAATATATGCGAACTGCGAGACAATGATGGGGAACTCTCAGTTTGGTTTTCGCAATGGCTTTGGAACAAGGGAGGCACTATTTAGCATACAGGTTCTTATCCAAAGGTGCCGGGACATGTCGGTGACCGTTTACGCATGTTTCATCGATTACGAAAAAGCCTTTGATAAAGTAAAGCATGAAAAACTGATCAACATTCTTAAAGAAATAGGACTGGAATAACGAGACCCTAGAATAATAGCCAACCTTTACTGGAACCAAAGTGCTTAAATAAGAATCGATAACACCGCGTCCGACGAGATCAAAATCCTGAGAGGCGTTCGTCAAGGATGCATTTTATCACCACTATTATTTAATTTGTATTCCGACAGGATATTTCAAGAGGGGTTGGATGAATGTGACGAGGGGATATCTGTCAATGGGATTAATATCAACAATCTGAGGTATGCGGATGACACGGTTCTTGTTGCCGACTCACTGGAAGGACTGCAGGAGCTGGTAAGCCGCGTGATGGCTGCAAGCTCAGAGGCCGGACTTAGCCTGAACGTGAGAAAGACAAAGTGGCTAGCAGTTAGCAAATCAAACAACGTGGACGGACACCTGACAATTAACGGTCAACGAATTGAGCGAGTAGAAACTTTTAAATATCTTGGGTGTCAACTAAATGAGAAGTGGGACAGCATGCAGGAGATTCGTGCCAGAATAGAACAAGCTCGTGCTTCGTTCCTGAAAATGCGTAAAGTACTTTGCAGCAGAAATTTAAGCTTGCCTCTGCGCGTCCGAGTGCTTCGCTGTTACGTGTTCAGCATACTGTTTTATGGAATGGAAGCTTGGACTTTGACAGATGCGATGTGCAAAAAATTGGAGGCCTTTGAAATGTGGACGTACAGAAGGCTATTAAGAATCTCCTGGGTAGAAAGAGTGCGTAACACCGAGGTACTTCAACGCCTCGACAAGCAGCTGGAAGTTCTGTTTACACTAAAAAAGCGCAAACTGGAGTATTTTGGTCACATCTTAAGAAATGACAAGTATCGACTTTTAAAGCTTATTATAGAAGGGAAGATCGAAGGACGAAGAGGCCCGGGTAGAAGAAAGATATCCTGGCTAAAAAACTTAAGACAATGGTATGGAGTGAGCACTACCACATTGTTCCGCCGAGCTGTAGACAAGGTTCAGATAGCGCTGATGATTGCCAACGTCCGAGGAGGATAGGGCACCTAAAGAAGAAGAAAGAAGTATGACTTCTAACGCTCGTAGTACACGCACCAGTTTTTTTTTTAATAATAATAATCATTATAATAATGCATTTGTTTTATAGTATAAAAAAAAATCTTTGAGGAAGTTATAAAAGAATATTTCTTTCAGAAAGATTTAATAATGAGTGAAAATTGTTTTTCATAAAATATTTCTATAGAAGAATATTTTTTATTAAAGAAAAACTAACAATACAAACCTCACCCCAAATAATCGTAAACCACCATATTTACGATATATACTTACTGAGCTCACAGCAACAATATCTCTTGGTCAATTCTAAGCCGGAAACTTCGGACCGAAAACATTACTTGTCATCGGTTATTGAAACTTATGACGTCGATTCGATTAAAAGTGGTGGCAATATTGGCTATTTTCGGTAAACCAAGATGCACCGTGGGGTGTTTCTTGAAGATATTAAATAAGGTTTGTTACTGTAAACGCAGGGTAATAAAGTTTTTGGATAAAAAAAACTAACAACGAACAATAATTAATATTTACGTCATTAAATATCAAAATACTATCGAAATAATATCCGTATTTAAAAAGTATGTCAGATAATAATTTTTTCTTTTTTTCAATTTTGTTATTATAGATTGTAGGGGGTTTTAAAGGCTATGCAACCTCTCAAGCACCTCGACCTATCAGATCTTTTGTGCATAACCCTTAATCTATTCGAGGCACGGGATTCCGAGGCTTCGAGCAAAGTTTATCAGTTTCCTGGGGGCTAAGCTTCTAACATCGAAGGGCTTTAGGAAGGCCCCTTCCAGAAACTTGAGCCTCTTGCAGAAAAGCGCTGGAGATTCGCAAAACAAATGTTCTGCAGTTTTAGCAAAGTTCTCGCAGTAGCGGCAACTATCACTCTCTGTTTTGCCCAAATTTTTAAGGTGATACCTCAGAGGGCAATGTCCAGTGAGGAGCACCGTCACCAGTTTCAAGTCTCTTTTGTCCATTTCAAGAAGCTGTTGAGCTTTATTTGGCGAAAGGCTTACTAGTACTTTATGCCAGTGAGATTTCATTTCATCTGTTTCCCAGCGTCGAACGTCTTCTTTCAAGTGGGCTTTGGAAAGTCCACAGAAGGATTTTGGGTCGGAAAATTGTGTATTTGCCCCTTTTTTGGCAAGGAAATCAGCTTCTTCGTTGCCTTTAACTCCCTTGTGACCTGGAACGCACATAAGAGTTACCTGATTGTTCACTGCCAGTTTTCTCAGGGACTGTTTACAGTCCCAAGTCAGCTTAGACTCACAAGTGTATGACTTCAGAGCTTTTAGTGCTTCCCGGCTATCTAATAAAATATCAATTTTGTTATAATTTGTTTATTAATTTTTATTATAAAAAAAATAACATTAAAACTATAGTTAGGATAAATCCTTTTTGAATATGTATAGCTGCAATGCATTATTCAACATATCGTTAAAAAATTTTGGTAATAACTGCTTTAAAAAATATTTTTGTTAAATTAAATTTTATTCATTAACTCTCTTGTTTGTTCTATTGTTATCTCAGTCAGATGATCAAGCGTTGAAGTCTCTCGAAATGATCTTCGGGTTTTTATCCCTGTATTGAATCAGTCCAGTACTTTCTGGAAGTCCTTCAGAGATATACTGGGAGAAGTGTAGCAGATGTGCTGTCTCTTTATGACCTACTGGAATAGGTACTCGTCGCATTCACCCCCCAAGATTGTTGGTTTCGTTATGGCTCCGCGATGATCACTCTCTTCTTTCAGACGAGCTGCATAAGCAGATATTGCGCTGCTTCGCACTGATTTAGATTTGCTTGTGAAATACTTTTATGTAAGAGGAGCATTTGCTGCTTCCAGCCACATGCTTAGATGACTTCTCCTTTCGTTTGACCTTGCAGGGTATAAAGCAAGGCTCTGAAGTACACTCATCAACTTTTCGTCCTTCCGTGCCACATTTTGACCATTTCACGGGACTTTTGCAGTTTGGTGTGTCTGTACGTGTATGTGACTTTTCCTTTTTTTTCAAAGACATCGTTTGAAAGTATGATGGTCGGTAGTGCGAGAAAGACTGGTCGGAACCGCCGTCGTACGACGTCCACTCATGTGTTACTGGTTTCTTTCTAAATTCTAATTTTTTTTGTAGAGGACCCTGCTCGTAGGCTGCGAGTTTTCTTTTCGCGCCAACATGTATGCCACCAGGCTTGCAGGATTAAAAGCCTTCCCTATGATCGCTTCGTTACTAGCTCTATGGTGTGTGATGTAGGCCCATTTTGTATAGATATTCTTTGAATAAGCCATTGCCTGTCAACAACTGCGTTAGAAAAAATTTGTCTCGGTAAGCCAGACTTTGATGTTCGAAATCAGGCACGCTGTCCATCTGCCCTTGTCAAACGTCTTTCATCTATTTCTTTACTCTTCCAGCGTTTCTTGCTTCTTTCGTGGTACCACGTTTAGTTTTGAAGTCGTAGAGTTTACATACACACATACATACATATAGTCACGCCTTTTTCCTGTAGGGGTAGGCAGAGACCACTTCCTTCCAATGTTGATCTGATCGAGATATGATCGCCGAGGTCGACCTCTACCGACTTCCGTCCATTCACACTCGGCTTATAAATTTGTTTCGTCAATCTTCCTTCATCCGTCCTTTTTACGTGTTCAAACCATCTAAGCATTCCTTTATCCATCTTCTTTTATACCACAGCGTTCTCTTATCTCATAATTTTTTACTTTATCTAACCTAGTCACTCCGGCTATACTTCTCAGACTACTCATCTTTGCAGTATTAATCCTATTTTCATGCTTCTTCTGCCAAACCCAACACTCACTACCATACTGATAAGTGTAGGATCCAATACACCTCTATGCACAGCCAGACGTGCCTTTTTTGACACTTTCTGGCTGTTCATAAAGCTATGCAGTGCCCCATTCATTTGTTTAAATTATTGTTTGTGTAACATTTTAATGGTAGTTGCAGTATACAAAAAATATTAATTGTTTGTTTTTCTTACTTTATGGTAAAATTTACCGTAGACTGGCAAAAAAAAAAGAAAAAAACAAATACATTTATAAAACACAAACACAGACCCTTTTCTTTGTAATTTTTGCACACATGGACAACTCAGGATTATTCGTTTAGCCGTCCACGGCGTCGGACAGCGTTCGTTCGGTATTATTTCATTAAAAACGTGGCCATCTTTGCAGAACGTATTTTAAAATTCTGGGCAGATATGCGTTTTGAATATCGCGCAAGAGAGTTGAACTCTTATTTGATTTATAGGATGCAAATTTGCGGCTTTGTTTACAGCCGTAGCTACAACCATATGTACAGGACCTAACTAAAAATTATTAAAATATAAATAATAATAAGTAATATATATATATATATATATTTAATTAACAAGTAAACTTTATTGATCCCTTTATATTACACACATTTTTGAATAAAAAATTATTGGTTTATTTCCTATAATTTTAAACTGATTTATAGTTAAAAAATATATTTTTTTTATACTAAAAATAGTCGCAAAAAGGGTAAACCTATCGTGTGGGCCGCACTGCGACTATTAGAAGGGGGAGAGATTATAGAAAGGAGATGGTTGTAGACCCGATTTTTGAAAATTTGCAGGTCGTAGCTCTCTGGAAAAACTTATTTTGGAAGCTTATTCCATTCCGTAGCACCCCGGTAAAATAATAATTCTTGATGGGGATTGGTCCTTGTAGGGTCAGTCTTGAGAATAAATGGGTGAGACAGATCAGCGTGCCGAGTTCTTCGGCCGAAAGTGGCCAGTGGTGGTATAAGAGTTTTTATTTCTCTGGAGCATCTGCCATGGAAATATCTGTAGAGTAATGTCTAGTCTGCAACTTTTTCCAAGTAGGAAATTTAATTTTATAAGATTTGTATAAACATCTACAAGATATATCTTATGGGATACTAAAATTCTTACAACGGTCTACAAAACAATTAAATGATCCTTATGCAACTAAAAAGGGCCCATTTTTATACAACAGTTTGGTAGTAAGAGAGTTCTATTAAAAGTTTATACAAATCTTATATGACTATTTTATACACATTTATACAAGTCTTATACGATTGTTTTATACTCATTTATGCAGCTACTATAAAAAAGCATTTTATTTTTTTAGTGAAAAATATTAGAACCAAATTATATTTTAATTTAAAAGTGCATCATGCATTCTATTGTAAAAATGGAGACTTATTAAAACTACTTGGGCCGCTTGGGCGGATATCGGTAGTAAAAATTATAAAATCATTTGGAAGGTTTGTATGGCACAAATTTTGATGCGCCGCAAATTTTACTGATAGATTGTAGATATATGTTTGGTAAAAAAATAAAGCGCTTTAATTTTAGTGAAGTTTAAAGTAGATACTTCGAAAAATAATAAAATAAAAAATCATAAAATTACCTTTTTTTAATGATTTTAATAGTTTTTATTGCTTAATATAACAATTCTTTCACAATATAATCCGCTAAATAATAATAAAGTCCCTTTATTCAATTTAGTTTCATGTTTTCAACTCAATTGCTCATAAGGGCGAAGATATACCGTACAAGAATTTCTTATTAAAACATGGCGATTTATAATACAACAATTTTATCCCAAAGAAATGCCTTAAACAATATTTCATTGCAAAATGAAACGGTATACGATACAACTGTTTTATAACGAAGAATATTTAGGCACTATATAAGTATTTTTGACAAGTAATAATTGTTAATATTGAGATTCGCGAAAAGTAGAGGTTGCCTGATCTTATAATATGGTAATAACAATTTTTCCTACGACCACTTATAAAAACGCCATAAAGCACACTGTTTTTTTATTTAAAAAGTAGCTCATATCACCATGGCATTGTTAATTGAATAAAATATTTTAATGCAAAAGTCACTTTAGTCTTATAACGCAGATTTTGGAACGAATTTATTCTGTCATGCACTGTTTTATCCTATAAGGCATTTATAAAGAAGAAAGGCTTAAAGTATTTAAAAATTACTAATAAATTGTTTTATAATGCAACGCAATTGAATATTATAAAATATTTATTATACATTATACAGCTTTAATAAGACAAGCTTAAGTAACTATTAACTATTAATACTTAGTTATATAGTATATTATAAAACTTTTATACAATAGGTATAAAATTCTTATAAAATGATATTTTTGATATTGTATAAACTTGCTTATTAATTATTATATCATTATATTATATATTATTATATCATGCATATATTGAAAAAGTCACTATAAAATCATTTTATAGAACAATTTTCTTTAAAAAACAAAATTATCGCAACAAAAGGCTTAATAAAAACAAACAGTCCTTAAAACAACGCTATTCGACCGTTATACCATAATTTAGTCATTTTAGAATTCCATTTTGCTAGTTGGGTTCTTCTATGTTCTAGTGGGTGAAGGGTATCTGTAACAGTTAAGCTGTTTATCCACCAAATGGCCCTTTTTTATCGGATTTGAGCCTTGTACGTTGTCAAGAGTTGATCAGGAGTAAAAAACTTTCTAGCTCTTCACAGAAAACCCAGCCTCTGGCTTGCTGACTTTGCGATGTTCGCAACATGGTTATGCCAAGACATATTATTAGGCTTCGTGACGCCCAAAATCAAGATGGATGGACTTGATTCAAGGATATTTCCGGACATTGTGATAAAATAATTTAGGAAATTAATTTCTTGGAAAACGTGACGCATTGTGCTTTCTGATTGTTGAACTGAACAAGATTGTTGGTTCCCCACTCGACGATTGCTTTAAGATCTCTATTGATGGAGTTAACCTCTTCCTGCCTAAGTCTATTTGTATCATTCACCGAAAGTGATCGATAGGATGTGAAAGTTGAGACAAGTGTGCTGTCGTCTGCGAAACTGTAAATGGGGTTCGTGGTGGTTTTCAAGAGGTCGCTAATGTGTAAAATAAATAGGGTGGGGGACAGGATGGAACCCTGAGGGACCTAGACATTGGTTTTCAATGCATCAGAAAAAAATACCGTCAATTACCACATGTAAGAGTGCTCTTGCATGAAGCTCATGAGCCATTGACGCAATTTGGTTGGGAGACTTTAACAGAAGAGAAAGTTTAAGGGGATGCACAAACTTTTACCAGAAATAATTTTTTGTCAAAAAACCCTTAATAAATAAGTTTCCCATATGGTGCATACTATAGGAATGACACTGTATACTGCTAGATGGTACACTAAAACGGCACACATGCTCATATTATCTGCCACGTGCTTGAAATGCCCCCAAAAGGTTCGATATTTTTTAAAAAATTTATAAAAATATAAGCTTTAGTATAATAAAATTTTTTTTAAGTTTTTTAACTTTCCAAGATTAATCTAAAGGAGAAATCTCTCCAAAGGAAAACCAGAAATTAACAAAAAAAATAGCCAAGGACACGTATGCTCAAATAGAGAGGAAATACTACAAATAGTTAAGGATTTTTTTAAACAACTATATAAAAGTCAACATAAGCATGGATCTGATCAACTTCCAATAACAGAGACCAAGGGCATTGTAAATCAAGGATCTGAGGACTTACCTGACATAATCGATGAAGAAATCAACTACGTCATATAAAAAAGTGCCTTTACAGTGCTTCTATTCCCCAGAAATGGAATAACGCAATAACGCAGTTCTACTGCACAAAAAAGGGGACAAAAGCAATCTCGCGAACTATAGATTCACAAATATGCTGAATATGCAGAATTGAAAACAAATTAGACTTTTACCAGCTTCCGTTCTGGTTTTGGAACCAATGACCATCTACAAAGTTTATAAGTCCTCATTAAAAAGCAGTCAAATATAACAAACCTCTGGCTCTAATATTTGTTGACTTAGAAAAAGCTTTTGACACTGTAGAACTGGTCTCAACACTTGAATCTTTAAAACAATGGGAGCACAAGGAAATTAACGTCGATGGAGAATATCTTAGTAATATCTGATTCGCTGACGACATCATTATTATTATTATCTCAGATGATTTAGGAAAAATAGGAGATATGTTAAGAGAACTACACGCAGCTGCAAAAAAATGGGTCTTAGTATAAACTATAATAAACCAAAATTAATTAGAAATGTAGTGCCCAGTAAAAACATACAAATAAACGGAACAAACATAGAAACAGCAGAAAAGTATGTGTATCTAGGTCATGAAATCAGTATCGGCAGGGATAACCAGACGAACGAGCTTCAAAGGAGAATCTTTCTGGGATGAGCTGCTTTTGGAAAGCTACGAAACGTCTTTAAAAGTGATATTTCTATCAGTCTAAAACGTAAAACTTTTAATACATGCTTATTACCGGCTATTACGTATGGAACAGAAACTCTTACACTGACAAAGGCAACCATAACAAAGAAAAATGGATACAGGAGTGAGCCTGAGGGACAGAGTCCAAAACGAGGATTTGATAAGCAGAACAGGAGTCCCAGACATATTAGGCTAAAATGGCGATGGGCTGAACATGCGGCTAAAACAAAGGACGGGAGATGGTCGAAGAAATTACTAGAATGGAGACCTCGAACTGACAAAAAAAGTGTGGAAAGACCACCAATCCGATGGACGGATGATATAAAGCGAATAACCACAAACTGTATTGGAACCGCGCAAAATAGAGAAGAATGGAAAACAAACACTTAAGGTGGCTTATGTCCAGCAGTGGACGTCGAGGAGATGATAATGAGCATAATAACATTTATTTTAAATTTTTTACCATTCCAAGATTAATATAAATGACTTATAACTCATGACTAAAATTTCTTTAAGAGCACTTAAATAAAGGAGCAATTTTTGAGGTAAAGTTTAACTTTTTTTTTTAATACTGCGGTATAATCTTTATTATGATTGTTATACGTACCTTTTAGAACCATTTTATCATTTTTCATGAAACGAATGTTCGTATGTTTAATGAAAAAATATAACGCTGTAACTTTCTTGACTCTTTGGCTGAGTACGTTCCTTGTCGGAAGGCTAGTATCACAGCCTTTCGTATGTATGTGAGTATGTGTACGTGGTCTCGTTAAAAAAGGTTTGAATTAGAAATATCTCTTGCCGCTCTGGGATTTTATTGGACTTCAAACAAATATGAGTGTGGTCTCTGCTGCGGTGTGTACGCGAATTTAATTTTGTTTTAAGAGAAAAAGAAAAATATTCTAAAAATGGAAATATTTGGATTTATTTCCAAGAGCCTTAATGTAAATGTTAAGAATATTTATATGTACGTAAATATTTTTTAAACAAAAACTCACGCAAATACCCATTATCCGCCTTTAGAGTTTGAGATAAAAAGATTCCCAAAAATACCAACTAAATATTTTAAAACAAAACGTACCTAAAAAGTATTTAACAAAATATTATGCCATAGATAATATTCTTTGTTATACGGACCTCTTTCATTTCAAAATCAGCAAGTCCAAATTACTTTTGATTTTGCGTAAAGGTAAGAAAAACTAAAAACACGTCGAATTTTAAATCAAGGAGGATATTTTAAAAATGTTTCCAAGTGGTACCGCTTTAACATCCCCCACCTTTTCTTTAAAATGTCAAATAGCAACCCCTAACTTGTGATACATCAAATGAAAACCCAAGAAAAATGCAAATTAGCCATATAAACAACAATTTTATTTATCGATTTATTTTGCAAATAACATAGCGAAATTACAACAACACTTAAATAAAGTGAAGTACAAACAGCTTCTTAAATGCATTTACAGTAATTGTCCAAAGTGTCTTTCATTGTTTTGTAGGCAATTCTTATTCTTCTTTTATATATATATATATATATATATATATATATATATATATATATATATATATTGGCTCATCACGATATCTCTGGAACCATAAGGCCTAGAGACTTGAAATTTGGTAGAAGCCTTTTTATTGTAATGTTAACACCAGAATGAAAACGTATTTTACAAAATTCTACCCCCAAAAGAAATTGCGGTGGTGTTAATGATAAAAAATAGAAATTTTCAACTGTAGCTTATGCAGACCTGAAATTTGGTAGCAACCTTTCTTTTGAAATGTTTAGACCAAATAAGAACGGTTTTTACAAATTTCTTCTTAAAAAAAAACTGTAGGGGTATTAATGATTTTTTTTTCTGAACCATAGTTCCTACAGACTTGAAATTTGGCAAGATTTTTCTTTTACGATACTTAGACCAAAAAAGACGGCTGAAACGATCCTAATGAAATTTTTGGGCAATCTTTATATTAGCCCGGAAGGTGATCCTGTGAAGTTTGGTAACAATCGGATCAACGAAAAAGGTGAGAAGAGGGGGTTGAAATATAAAACAAATTCCCTTTGGAGTCCAAAACAACTGAACGGATTCAGATTAGCCCAGCGGGTGATCATGTGAAGTTTGTTAGCGATAGAATGAACAAAAGAGGTAAGGTGTGGTTAAAATATAAAAAAAAAAACTGGTACGTTGAGTCCCTACGCGCAGATAAAGTAACAATTCACACTATGAATTTAGCAATATTTCTTGCATAAACTGCGTCAATGGACGTTCCCCCTTATGTTGTGCTCTGTATTCACGTTATTGTTTCGAAGTTTTTCCGGTCCATATAGTTGTATATTTTCGGGAACTTTGTCTGGCGAAGAGACAGTGTAAATTTTATTTGAAAAAAAATGTATACATTTTTAAAGGACATCAAGCTTATCTATCTTTCATTGACGGAGTTTGTTGAGAATTGATCAACTGACAGCTCACCCAACTCAACCCAACCTTGACCCTATCCTCACTTCATACTATTGTTTTATATAGAGTCAAAGTTGGTAATTATGTAAATTGATAGTTTCGTACAATTAAGTTGGCAAGACATAAGAATCTTTTAATAACTTCATGTGACAGCCACACACCGAATTGAATAGCGATAGGCAAGACGTGCTCCGAAATTTGTAATCACGTTTGTTATAAACATTGCGCAACAATCCGACGATTGTTTGGCGTTAGTCTTGTTTACAAAAAGAGAAGTGTCATTGTATTGAATAAAAGGTATGTCACTTTTCAGTAAAATTAAAACTGTATTTTTCTTTTCAAAGTTTGTCGCCACATGCTAATTTTTGATTGTAAGTCAATAAATTCAGTTATTGCAAAATCTGGACTCAATTTTTCATCAACCAAACCCAAACCCAGTGCAAATAAACAACAGAGTTTTTCGCGAGTGATTTGTTAAAATATATATAGACAATTTTTCGAAAATATAATAAAATTGAATGTGTCAAAGGACGTCCAGCTAACCTAGGTTTTAGGTTGTAGGGGGGTCGTGAATGTTTTGCAGCCTCTCAAGCACCTCGACCTATCAGATCTTTTGAGCATAACCATTTGTTAACATCCCTACGTATGAAGTGTTAAAGGAATGGAATATAATAACTATTAAAAACGCCAATATTAGTGTCGAATTTATAGTTTTCGGGGTTGCTGAGTTCAATAGTGATATTCTCAAAGCAGGCAAGCTATCGTTTGGGCAGAATAACGTTTGCCGGGTCAGCTAGTAAAAACATAAATCCGTTATAGATTAAGTGACCTTCCAACAGAAGCAACTGATTATAGTCTTTGGAAAGCAACAAAAAAGTAAAATCGACCACAAACACACAATCCACCACTCCATACAGATGAAGGTGAATGGATTAAAAGAATATAGGAAAAGCATTACACATTTCCAATCATCTAAAAAAAGTGTTTTAACCATACAAGACGCAAACGGAGCATTATATTGAAAATTAAAAAGAAGTATTTGAATACTTAAATACCACTTACCAATTGGAACCTCCCTTAAAAAAAGTTTCTGTTCTGCAAGTGGCCAGTTTTATACAGACTAAACTAAATCTAAAAAAGTCACCAGGCTATGATTTCATCAGAGCTGGGACCTTGCAAGAATTACCATACAAAGCAGTGAAGTTCATAACCTTTATAATAAACGCATGTCTCAGAAGAGGTTATTTTCCAACGCAATTAAAAGTTGCCAAAGTAATCCTTATACCGAAACCAGGTAAACCGACAACAGATGTCAAATCTTATAGGCACATAAGTCTGTTACCTATATTGTCAAAGCTCTTTGAAAAACTTCTTGTAGAAATATTACAACCAACAATCCAAAAAAAATCGACTATTACCTCACCATCAATTTGGCTTTCGACAAAAACACGCAACTATAGAAAAAATACACAGGGTCGTCCAGAGGATCACTGAAGATATGAAAACAAAAAAGTTCTGGGCTGCAGTTTTCTCTGATATAACGCAAGCCTTCGACAAGGTCTGGCATCCAGGCTTTCTATACCAACTCAAAAAAGCCTTACCTCTAAATTACTTTACCATCCTTAACTTATACCTCACAAACCGTCATTTTCTAGTAAAACACCATGGAAAATACACACCTTTGCAAAAAAATAGAATCTGGTGTTCCGCAGGGCAGCGTACTAGGGCCACTATTATATCTTCTATATACTGCCGACTTACCTACTAGCGACAAGAGCCTGTCAGCAACATTCGCAGATGATACAGTCATCCTTACATCTCATGAAGACAAAAACATTGCTTCCCAAATATTGCAAGACCACGTATTTAAAATAGAACAGTGGCTCAGTAAGTGGCACATTAAAGTTAACATCACCAAATCTGTCCAAGTTACATTTACGAACCGTCGTGGAAACTGCCCACCAATTAAACTTAACAACAGTCAACTACCACACCATGACGAAGCGACATACTTGGGAGTTTACCTTGACAGACGACTCACATGGAGAAAACATATTCTCAAAACGTAAGCAGCTGGGTTTTAAACTAAGGCAGCTCTACTGACTGATTGGAAGAAAATCAAAACTAAACTTGAAAAATAAGCTTCTAATTTATAAAGCCATCCTAAAACCTATATGGAGTTACGGGATCCAGCTGTGGGGAACGGCATCACTCTTCAACATAGAAATTTTAGAAAGTTTCCAATCAAAGGTTTTTCGACCGATGACCAACGCTCCATGGTTTGTTCCAAACTACATAATAGCGAGAGACCTGCAGATGAACTCTGTGAAATCGGAAATAACGAACCACTATGATAAGTACAACATTCGTTTAAATAAGCATCCAAACAGATAAGCTCGAAACCTAACGCATAGACCAACTGGTCGAAGACTCAGGCGTTATATGTCGTGGGATTTAAAAGATAGATTTTTTGCCACAGGACACTTTTCCTACATGACAAATTTATAAACAAACTATTTGCTTATTGTTAAAATTTGTAACAGATTGCAAATAAAGTGGGAAAATAAAAAAAAAATTTAGTGACCTTTAAAAACAGCTCTTATTATTTGTCCCAGTTTTTATGTACCATCCAGCATATAAAAAAAAATTTTCACGATGCAAATATGTATGAATTAAATGTTTTTAATAACGATAAAATAATTTAAAATTGTGTACACTCCTGAGCTTTAAAAAGAAATGATTGCTCATAAAAGTCGAAATTATTTATCTCCTTGGCATAATCTAGTTGTATATTTATGAAGTCGCAATTTCTATTTCTTTTCATAATTAAGCAAAAAAATCGCGCTCATTTGAAAGAAGACAAAAGAAAGAGCAATCCTTTGATGTAAAAAACCAAACAGAAAAGCAAGAACTGATAAATACGGTCGCAGAAAAGAGTCTTTTACATTTTTTTTCCACCCCGGAGCAGTTCTTTAATTAAAAATGGTGAAAAATCAATTTCTAAAAGGTATTGAAAATACCTGATTTGGAAAAAATTAATTACTGAAATCTTTGACTGCAGTCAAAAGAACAGCACTTGCTTTATATGTATTCACTAAATACCTTAAAAAGGTCGGTCGTAGAAATATATTTCAGTCGAGGCATATGCTATATGAGAATTGTAAATTAAACTCATACTTGGGAGATTTTTTAAAAATCATTAAAAAATATCGCGAAAATAAATATGACAAAGATAGATTATAATAAAATACAACTAAAATGAGGAAAAATTGTAGGTATAGAGTGATTTAAAAGAAATGAACCAAACACATTTATTTACTTACTAGCGGACCTGGCAGACGTTGTCCTGCCTAAACGTTGGCTTGCCTGCTTTGGGAATATTACTATCAAACTTAGCGACCCCAAAAAATATAAATTCGACACTCACATCATTGTTTTTAAAATATTTTATATTTCATACCCTTTCTACCACTTTCGTAGGGGTGATAACAAAATACATAACTGGGAATGTCACTATCAGACTATCAGACTATCAGCCGTTTTCGATAGTTTGTACATTCCATCCCCTTCTTATCCCCCATCGTAGGGGTGCTAACAACACTTAAACCACCTTTGATATGTATAAAACAACTTCTGAAAATTTCATCCTAATCGGTCAAGCTGTTTGGGAGTTTTTGAAGGACTGTAACGTGCCTATTTTTTTCCTTCTACAGTTCCATTATAATTGTGTCTCTGATAGTTTTGTATTCCTCAGGTACTCGTTAATAGTGTCGCGTGCCGTATTTTGTTGTAACTTAAATATATAATTCGTTGTAAATAGTGTTGCATACCTTGTAGTGATAGGATTCGATTGTTAATGGCTGTGGCATTTTTGTTAATCGATGGAGATTGAGTGGGGGTTTTCGTTATTAGATTTTGCTTTGGTTTTTGGCCTCGATTGTTGTGTGTTGTCGGTTATATTATTGTTTGGTTTGCATTTCTGTGTGGATGGGGCTGGCTATCAACACGGACGAGCGCGATTCTGAGTGTGGAACATAGATTTGCGAATATTGTTGGTTGACGTCGGTTCCGTGTCATTTTTCTTGATATTCGGCCTGGGAAGGGGTCAGTCGTTTGGTGGCAGTCTTGGGAGTGGTGTGGTGAGAATTTTTGGGACGGTGTGATATTAACACGTGTGCAAAACCTCTACGGTTTATCTTTCATATCTGGCTGTATTTGGGCCATCTTAATTGGATTTTGAAGAAAAACCATTTAATTTTTAACTTGACCATTCTATCTTACCTTCGTTGTTGATATTTTGGATTTTGGTGTCGAGTTAAAATAACCGCATGCGGGATTTATTTGAGGGAAGCCATTGTTAATTAGCAGGGGCCGTTCCATAATCAAACCGGCCACAGGAGTAGTGCATTCGTATCATCCATATCGACGATAAATTGCAGTGTTATAAAGACTTGCTTGGTGTTTTTAGCTGGAACTCCGTATTAAGGTGATCAAGATTAAAGTTATTTTTTTTTTATATTTGATCTACAATATACGTTTACCCAAAGGTTACAAGTGAATTATTTTTGAATATTTAACGACGTGACTTATTTTTGACACCACAATTAAGTTTTGTTTTAATTTATTAATATAATACATTATTAAAAACTATTTATTGCAATAGATAATATGCCAAAACTAAACTTGGATTAAAATAATCTTCTCAATAATTCTTTATGTACAAGTAAAAATATATTTTCTTCATACTTATTTGTAAATATCCTACAATTTTGATATTTTAAAGGACAACCATTGTAAAAATATTTTTAAATAAACTTGATTGTTTTGGCAGTGTAAATCTTTATGTAAATGGTAAAAACATGAGTAAATTAGCAGCCTTATGTAAACGTTTGATTTAGTATTATTAAGGAGTTGACTTGAATACGTTTTTTTGGTAACTTGGTAAAGTCTGTTACTCTTACTTTTGTTTTGGTTATTTTATGGAATCGTAAACTTTGGATTTTTTATTTATTGTTAGCTGTTGATTTTGACTATATTTGTTATAAGTTTATTATTGAACTGTGTACTTTGATTTATTGTTGGCTATTAATTTTGACTATATTTGTTATAATTTTATTATTGAACTGTGTACTTTGATTTATTGTAGGAGTAAAGTATCTAATATATTTTAGCTATAATTTTATTTATTTAGTTCACCATAATCTCAGTTGTTTATCGTGTGGCTCTGCTAGTGCCTATAAGACCTAGGGGTTTCCGGCTTAAACCGTCTAAGTCTGTGGCGCGGCTCACTTTTATATATTTTTTTCTTCTACCCTCTACGGCTGAGCTCGGGCATAATTTGCCAGTAGAGAGACCGCTGGCAAAGTACTCTATAGAGAACGAAAAAAACGTGGCAGGACATACAAACAAACATCTTTTCATTTATATATATATATATATATATATATATATATATATATATATATATATATATATATATTGTTTTTTTTTCTGATTTTTATATCTAATGAACGATACATTGTACTGAAAAGGTTCTTGAGGTATTTTTGTAGAGAATTGAACGCCATATAAAAAAAGTAATTTTTCATTTTTTGATAAGTCAACTCGGTTAAAAGTTATTCAAGGTCAAAGTCAAATTCACCATAAATTTAGCCTTTAAAAAATTCCTATGTTTTTAGTTTCAGGAGCTGAATACGAACTAATATTTCATTTTTAAATTTCAAAAGTTTTTAAATGATTTGAGCTCAAAAGTAGCAGGGGATCCAAGAAATCGACAACAGGGTTATCTGTTTTTTCAATTGTATGTAATAAAGACCAAAAAACAAGTGATTATATTTAATTTAATTTTTACTTCGTATAAATATAAATATATATATATATATATATATATATATATATATATATATATATATATATATATATATATATATATATATATATATATATATATATATATATAGTCACGCCTTTTTTCCGTAGGGTAGGCAGAGACCATTTCTTTTCACTTGCTACGGTTCTTACACACATCTTTTGCTTCCTCTACTTTCATCAGTGCTCTTATACATGCTCGTCGGTTGTTGGTACTCTTGACCTGGCCTTTCTTGAAAACAATGTTGTTCTGATAGTGATATGTTCGCCGAGATCGACCAACTTCCGTCCATTCACACTCGCCTGATAAATTTGTTTCGTTTCCTTTATCCAATCTTTCTACGTATTCAAACCATCTAAGCATTCCTTTGTAACCACATCTTCTTTTACACTACACTATTCATAAGTGTAGAAACCAACACTCCTCTATGCACAGCCAGAAGTGCCTTTTTTGACACCTTCTGGATATTCATAAAGCTCTACAGTGCCCCATTAATTTGTTTTCCTGCGAACACCCTTTGCTTAATGTCAATGTCATACTTTCCATTTCTCATATACTGTGAACCCAAGTACACAAATTCATTTACTTGTTCTACTCTTTCTCCCTTAATCAGAACTTTACGGTTTGTCATGCTTTCTTCCCTTTCAAAAACCATTACTTTTGTTTTGCTTACATTTATTTTCATCCCTTTGATTTTCAGTGCATCATGCATAACATTAACTATCGCCTGCAACTCCTCTTCAGATGACGCTAATAAGATCATCGGCATAAAGACAATGTCGGCCACAATTCATTCCTCACCACTCTGTCACAGCCTTTCTTGAAAACAATGTTGATCTGATCGAGATATGTTCGCTGAGATTGACCTCTACCGACTTCCGTCCATTCACACTCGCCTTTTAAATTTGTTTCGTCAATTAATTTATTACATTTAAAAAAAATTTATGTATTAACATCAAATCGATCTTGCTGAAAATTTGTTTTATTTCAGTTTTATCTCTGCCGATGTTCGCGAACTACTTGCAATAAATACTGCATTTGTTAGTGAGCTAATTTTTGTATGCCATAATCGAAGTGATCCCTCGTTCACCTACATCATTAGTGACTTTTAATGTGTTAAAAAATCCTAAACATTTCTGGTATGTGCAAATTTTTTTTCTTTTTCTTAATAACTCTAATATCCAGGTATTGTTCTTATAACCATTTACAGTGCAACAGAAGTAGCTTGGCGGGCGACTAGCCTCTAAAATAACAAATATTTGGCTGAATATACTTCACATTCGTAAACTTCTTCCTCCGATTGTACTTGAGACTCACGATTACTGAAAATTTCGTCGTCGCCGATCAAATCGTTATTCGAATGTTTTCGTTGTGCGCAGATTTTGTGATCTCTCACCCGCCAAGCTACTTTTGTTGCACTGTTCTAGTACGATATTTTTTCAATAGCCTTGCTGTTAGAAGATATCTCACTTGTTCTTTTGCGTTAAGTGTTAGCTTATTCTGTGAACTGTCAATATATTATTGAAAAATTAAACTTTTTGGTTCCTAAGCTTGCGTCTTGAGGGAATCGAACAAGGATATCAAACATTTTACATTAAAACATCGCGTACTAATATTTTTAGAAATTCTAATATGTGTAAAAATTACAACAATAGTTTTTTTTTTTAAGAAAATAGTCGCAAAAAGGGTAGACCTATCGTGTGGGCCGCGGACGGCCCGCACTGCGACTATTAGAAGGGGTAGGGATTATAGAAAAGTTGCAGGTCATAGTTGCAACCTTTTTGACATTCTTCTTGTATCTACTGGACAAATTAAGTGTATATTTAAGAATCCACACTTAAATTAATCTGGCTTAGCAAAACTTCTTTTTGTTTTATTTATTTTACTTTTTTTTGTATTATTTATTTTCGTAATAATTATTTATATTATTGTTATGATTTGCGAGGCGTTCCTGTCGATTTTATCCTTGAGGCGACAGCTCGTCGACCACAATGATGGGAATTCATGATTTATAGCCGCGGTGCGATTAAAAAAGATTTGACAAATTTTAGAAAGGCGTCTAAAAATCCCGAAGATTGTTGATGTCCAGTTAATAGGAAATTGTTAGTCCGAGAAACGTGATTTTTCAACCAAATACCAGGAAAGATTATATTCTGCGGTAATTGACAAATTTTTATATTGTAGACTCTATGTCAAATTTGTTCACTTGCCAAGGAAGTAATTGCTCAGTTCTGTAGGCTGGTAGGTGGTCATTTATCTTGTAGATTTTTTTTAATACTAATTACCTTATTACTTTTAAATGTTTTGATATACTGACTTCTATAATTTGATTAAAATAATAAATTGTTTTGGAAATGTTTGTCAATGCTTTGATTTTGTAAATAAATTGAAATGTAGTCAAGCACTCTTTATTTATGATCTAAATTTAGTTTATTCTGGTTTTAGATAATGTTTTGTAAATTTCTATAAATACTTCGATTAACTCCAGAGAACTATGACCTGCAACTTTTCAAAAAGCGGGTCCACAATCATTTCCTTTCTATAATCCCTTCCCCTTCTAATAGTCGCAGTGCGGGCCGTTCGCGGTCCACACGATAGGTCTACCCTTTTTGCGACTATTTTTATTAAAAAAAAAAACTAAATGAAATGAAGTGCGGTCAAGCATCTTTCGTTTATGATTTAAATTTAATTTGTTCTGTTTTTTGACAATACTCTGTAAACATTTCATTAAATTAGACTTAGAAAATTGTAACAAATAGTTCAAATTTTTGCATAGATCCAAGGTTTTTGTATTTTAACCTGAATAAAATACATGGCGCTTAAATTTTGATGAATATTTGTGTTTTCTCTTAAAATAAAGAAATTCAACAATTTTTCCCGACTCACGACCCCCATCCGAATCTAAAGCAGCAGACAGGCTTAAATAAAAATAAGCTGTACTAAAAATTTTATTTTAGTTACAACTTTTCAGCTCTCCCTCACAAAAAAAAGTGTACATTTGTTTAAATATTTAGTCCACATTTTTATTATTTCTTATTGGAGTTTAAGTATGAAAATTTTTATTGCAATTGGGTCGACTCTTTCTTGGTAATCGGCTATTTTTGGAAATCAGTAACTTTAAACAAAGCATTGATATAAATTTTTAGTTTACAAATTAGTTAATTTTATACGCGTATTCGCGTATCGTTGACTAACTAATCTGTTTTCAATTTAATCCTGTTGGGTAAAATTATTTCTGAACCAGTTACACTTCCTTTAAATCAAGTATCGGATTACAAAGGACTCCTAAAAGGAATAGTACGCGTACTGACCCCAGTGGCCGTCTAATAAGACAATAATCCTCGAAGTCCTTCGGATGCTGTGGCATTACAGGAAATACTCCACTTGCCAGTGACGGCAATGAAGGAAGCTACAATATTTTTTATTTATTAATAATATATTTCGTGAATAAATACATTTAAATTTTGTTTTGTTAGTCTTATTTACAATAAACGTTTGCAAAAAAATTCCAAACCGTAGCATCCTGACATGTTTATAAAATTCATTATATTTTATATCAACTAGGACAACAATATACCCACCATAATTTTAAAAGAAAATAATAACAACATTTTGTAATACATTTTAAAAGTTTTATTTTTTACTAATCGCAAAAATATACATATTTTTCATTATCTACGTCTATGTTACGTGTCGTCATTCTTCGGCGTCTGATTTGTCGGTCGTCCAACGTCGTTCTGATATATGGCGATGGTCCGAGCAGACTAGTATCAGTCCCTCCTCCTAAAGGGTTGATATAGGATAAGATTACGTAATTAATTGGTTATCGCACCGTATAACCTTTAGAACGGAAATTACATCAAGGACATCCAGGATCTCTCTTCTCTCGTTTTGGGATAAGGATTAGAACGTTACCAAATTGATTTATTAATAAAGCAAATTAATCATTCCCTATTACGCACCTAAAGAGTTGTTGAAGCCGCCCACCCCATACACAACTAACAAATATTTTTTAAAGAACTTAAAAATTAGGCCATAAGGTTCGCAGCATATTTAAAATAAATTAACTAAATAGTCTCTGTAAAATACAGCCAATCGCAGCTAAAAATATTCCAAGATAAGAAAATCAACGTTAATCAAGCATTAATAAAAAGCCAAAACAGGTGTAGGTATAACTTAAAACTGGCTTGATTTTCATAAACTCTCTTTAAATGTGTCTAAAACTTCTTTTCTACACTTTTCGTTGACTAATGTTAATGGACCTTCTTTCGAAATGCTTTTTCCTTTCAATGGTGCCGCCTTCATCATTGAAGGTTGGCAACAATTTGGGCAAAATCGTTTCTGCTCTTGGCTGTTCTTATTAGTGAATTGCTGTTCATTTCTGTCCAATCCCGAATGTTCTTGTGCCACGAGCACTTTCCTCTACCTGGTCCTTTCTTGGCATCTTCAATATAATTATGTATTAGGGTGGATTTGATTACGCCAGCAATCATTCTTAATATTGTGTAATTGTTCGTCAACGAGGGCGCTATCGAGCCACACTAATAATCAAGTGGTTACTGTAATGTTTGGTGCTACTACGGTTTCAGTTTTAATTTTTTATTCCTTTTAGATAAAACAACCTATAATTCTTTCCAGATAATCTCAAGTAGATTCCGACACAACACGTAATTACATGCACATTCCTGGTAACATATAACATTTTTTTGCAAAAATATTAGCAAAAATAAAATTAATATTCATGTAGTAAAAGCTAAAAAGTACGTTTCTTCTTTTGTATAAATTTTTACGGGTGTATCCGCAAAAATAAAATATATTATCCGAGGAATTAATCAGTATTCCACAAAGGCACGCGGCCAGCCCGAGTAACATTCGCAATTCCGAAAATAATGGCTTGAACTACACGTATAATATGTAGATACAGAAAGTAATTAAAAGAATTTAATGTTCCAAATATAAAATGCGCCCTTATGCTCTTTCCTGTATGACCATTGGCGTAACACAATAATAGATAAAAAGACATCCATGATGTCATTACATATTGGTACTGAAATAATTCGGTGTTGGAATGCAATTTATGTTAAATAGCTAATAGATGGCAATTTTTTTAATTATTGCTCAATGGTTATAACTTTTTTAATTTGTGCACATTATTTCAATATATTTTTACCGATTCTCACCTTTTCTCCCTTAATCAGAACTTTACAGTTTGTCATGTTTTCTTCTATTTAAAAAATCATTACTTTCGTTTTGCTTGCATTTATTTTCATCCCTTTGATTTTTAGGACAACATGTATAACATTAACCGTTGCCTGCAACTCCTTTTCAGATGACGCTAATATGACTTGATTATCTTTTAAATCTTTTAAACAATTGTCTATAAGTTAAACAGCAATGGCGAAGCCACAAAACCCTATCTTACACCCTTTTAGATATTAAACCATTCCGTGCAAGCTCCGTTTATCCTGACACAAGTAGTGGAATCCTCGCAAAGTGATTTCAGTGCTCGTATTAAACTACCATTTACCCCATACATAGAAAATGTCGACCACAATTCACTCCTTATCACTCTGTCATAGGCATTTTCCAAGTCTATAAAAGCGCAATAGAACTTCTGACTTCTAGCCAAGAATTTTTCGACTATACATCGTAATGAAAAAACCTGATCCATACTGATGTCCTTTCGATAACGGCTTTGCACCTCGTTTATTATTGTGCGATCCTAAACAAGGTTCGTAAATACATACCAAATGTTAATGTTAGTTTAATTATAGCTTTAAACTCTTACATTGTATACCAAGAATTAGGTTAATTTTCTTTGAACCACCAAATTTTTTTTTATATTTAAGGTAACATAGCGGCAACTATCACTCTCCGTTTTGCCCATTTTTTTAAGGTAATAGCTCAGAGCGCAGTGTCCAGTAAGGAGTCCCGACACCAGTTTCAAGTCTTTCTTGCCCAACTCGAGAAGCTGTTTAGTTTTTCTTGGCGAAAGGCTTACTAGCCTTTTTGCTTGTCTTTGTCCTGGCACTTTATGCCAATGAGATTTTATATCATCTGTTTCCCAGCGTCAGACCTCTTGTTTCAAATGGGCTTTGAAAAGTCCACAAAAGGGTTCTGGGCCGGAAAATTGTGTATTTGCCCATTCTTTGGCAAGCAATCTGCTTTTTCGTTGCCTTTAACCCCCTTGTGACCTGGAACCCACATCAGAGTAACCTGATTGGTCGCTGTCAGTTGTCTCAGGGACTGTCCCAAGTCAGCTTAGACTCACAAGTATATGACTTAAGAGCTTTTAGTGCTGCTAAAATATAGATTTCTGCCCTTCGGGTGTTTCTTTCGATGCAATCCTGGGCACATATCTCTATGGCATGTAATTCTGCTTAATGGATGGTTGGGGTTTTACCAAGGGGTTTTGAGTGCCTGAAATTCTGCCCTATAACGCCCAATCCAACCCTTTTATTCATGTTGGATCCATCAGTGTACCACACTACAGCATCCCTTCCTAGTTGATGTCCGTTCTCTGAGCAAACTTGGTGGTTGTTTATAACCACTTTAAACTGCATTTCGAAGTCGTACCTAACTGACATAATATCTGTCGGCTTAGACATGGATTCTAGGAAAATATTTTTCAAAATCTTCAAATGTCTTTCCAATTTCTTGCTCTAAGATTTATTGCCTGGCTCAGTCTGAAGGCACTAATTGCTGCTTCTTTCATTACACATAAGTGCAATGGTGAAAGGTTACGCTGCAGTAGGGCACGTGAATGTTGCCCCTGTGATTCGCAGACAAGCTAGCCGCTGCACTTTCTGCAGCTTGACTTGTGCCAAAATTTGTTGCATTTTTGGCCACTATATCAATGAAGCATAGGAAGCATGATAATGATAGAAACTGGAATTTTTAAAACTCATTAACTATTCTACTTTTATATGTGTTACCAAAGTAAAAAAAACCCATCGGACTATTTTATAAAAAAAAACCGTATAATTAGTTAGCAAGGACTTTGGACATTTTCAGTACGAATTTTTATTTACAAATCAGAAAATAAAAATTCTGATAAAAAGTGGCAATTAAGTTGAAATAATATATCTTTGAGCAATAATTTAGACATTCTTGTATTTTTATCCACGAACATATTATTCTTCCATTTTTATAAAGAACCGCCTTTGGTAAATCGTTAATTCTTTTTCCCTAGGTGTAATATATCCCCTTTTTTATATTTACATTAGTTTGTAGCCGAGTATCATATTTTTTGAACGTTATATTACCTCTTTTCTCAGGTAAATGAGTTTTAATGTTCGCCTCGCTAATGAGCAACACAAGCAAAAATTATTACTTAAATAGCAATTAAAATTCATTTAGATACGATATTCGTATCACATAATTGAGCACTACAAGGTGCGGAAACTTTAAATGTATTATTATAAGTGTAAAAAAGGTAACAGATTTTTTGCACCATATTGTTTGTTATCTTAAATGAATAAGCTCTTTTTCGCTTTAAATACATTTAATTTAATTGAAAGTGCTGACAAAATAAATTTTTCGATTTAATTTAAAATTTAAAATAGAAATTAATACGTACCTACGCTTTTTTTAAAAAGGGTAGGCAAAGACCACTTTTTTTTTACTTGCTACGGTTTTCGTTTTTTCTACTTTCACCAGCGCTCGTCGGTTGTTGGCCCTCTTCACCTGCCCTTATTTGTTGTTACAGAGGTAAAGAAAATCCTTTACGGAGAGGTTATGAGTCTAAAAGCTCAAGGTCTACTGTGAGACTCCACTGACTGTGTCAGGACTACTCACTAAAACCTCCACCTCTAATTAGGTCCGTCTGGCTATTGCCTACGGTGCCACTTAGGCCTTTTGGCCCATTGTATCTTGCCTATGTGTTTTTGTATCATTGAACAATGGAGACCCGACCAGCAGACCGCCCGGTAAGGACTCGGAAACAGCAAACCACACACTGCGCCGCCGCGAGGCACTGATCCAAAACGAAAGTAATGGTTTTTGAAAGAGAAGAGAGCATGAAAAACTGTGGGGTTTCGATTCAGGGAAAAAGAGTGGAACAAGTTAATGAATTTGTTTACTTGGGTTCAAAATTTACTAGAGATGGAAAGTATGACAGTGACATTGAGCGAAGGGTGTTGGCAGGAAAACAAATGAATGGGGCTCTGCATAGCTTTATGAATAGCCAGAAAGTGTTAAAAAAGGCACGTCTGGCGGTGCATAGAGGTGTGTTGGTTCCTACACTTATGTATGGTAGTGAATGTTGGGTTTGGCAGAAGAAGCATGAAAATAGGATTAATGCTGCGGAGATGAGTAGTCTGAGAATTGTATAGCCGGAGTGACTCGGTTGGATAAACTTAAGAATAGTGAGATAAGAAAACGCTGTGGTGTAAAAGAAGATGTGGTCACAAAGATAGATAAAGGAATGCTTAGATGGTTTGGACACGTAGAAAGGATAAATGAAGGAAGATTGACGAAACAAATTTATAAGGCGAGTGTGAATGGGCAAATCGGTAGAGGTCGACCTCGGAGAATATATCTCGATCAGATCAACATTGTTTTGAAGAAAGGCTAGTTCAAGAGTACCAACAACCGAAGAGCATGTAGCACTGATGAAAGTAGAGAAAGCAAAAGATGTGTGTACGAACCGTAGCAAGTGGAAGAAAGTGGTCTCTTCCTACCCCTATGGGAAAAACGCGTGACTTTATGTAAGTATGTATGTTTATCAGTAATGATCTTACAATATTGATGTACGCTAAATAATGAAATAATAATAATAATAATCCCAATTAATAACGTAATAAATACAAAAGTTCGACTTTACTCTTAGTAAGAAGTAGTTATCAAGTACTAAAACTAATATGTTTGGATTAAAAAAAATTAAGGGTGGAATTCCACTCATTATAATATAACGTAAATATTTTATATTCACGTTAAGACCAATAAAATCTACATAAAGACCGGCTGTCATCAATTTTAACAGCTGATTCTTACATCACGGGTACTATAAGTAAATGTTCCTAATAGAATCAATTAATTGAAAAATTATAATAAAATGATAAAAATTTACTAGTTTCTGATTTATTCCTTTGTATTTACCGAACTACCTATCTGGATGCCAAATTTGAACTTTCTAGGTCATTAGGGTTAGTAGAGTTTTGATCTATAGGTCAGTCAGTGATAAAAATGACAATTTTTGGACGTTAATATCTAAATAACTGTTTGAGGTGAGTTTATGAAATTTGGAGCACATATGTATCTCGCAAGTCCCAATATATAAACCAAATTTGACATGTTTTTGTAAAATAGTTTTTGAGTTATCAGGGGGTCAAAATTGGCTCCAAATGGTTAGTGTAATATTACACACGGTACCGCTCGCCATTCTGTTAGCTTGAACTTGTCTTGACATGCTTCCGCGTGTCTAGATATAAAAATATAAAGTTATTTAAATTTCTATACTAATAAAATATTATTATTGTTTTAAAAACCAAAAGAAAAAACAATAAATGCATTGTAATGAAAAATCTATCACTATTAAATTTAATGGTAACTAGTATAATTAGATAAAATATAACCTTGAATTATTTTAAATTTTCGGTTTTCATCAAAGTAAACCACGAGCTTAAGTTGTTCGAAAAATTCAAATATCTGATATAGATGCCATAAAAAGCGTTTTTACGACTTCAGAAAGGGTCGACTGCCATCGAAAAGAGCGGAAATATTGAAGTTTGAGAAGGAAGGAAGGAGTGTGGTGGTGGTGACCATCAACTTTAATCTTTAATCCTATATTGGCGGCTTACTGTCGTATTTCCAGACACAAAGGGGCATTCTTGCTTATATATCGTTTAGATAAATTGTTAATTAAAAAAAAAATTGTAACGCCAGTAATAAATACCTAAGTATAAATAAAAAACCCTGAACCTAAGTAAAAATCTAGTTGGAGAATAGTTGAATCTTTACACATTCCTAATCAATTTATTATGACAAAAAAATACATTACTTTTTAGTAGATTCAAGTACTTATCATTGATGATCATGTAAGATATATTTGGATCCACCCTGTAGACAGGGAGAGCTTTTTTGATACACAAGCACATGTGGAGGTCAGGTATCTAAAGAAAAGAACAAGAAGGGGCTGGTGGAAGTCAGCATGAAGGGACGACAATAAGTAGACGCATTTTTGTTTACGAGAGATAGTTTGAATACGCTTTACAATAAATATAGTTTTAAAATAGAATACGTTTTTATTATTTCTAACAAGCAGCGGTGGGATTGGAAGGATGTCAATATTTTTTTTATTTATTATTTTGAAAGATTAATAAAAAGGGAAAACGGAAAAGTCATAATCGTGGACGCGAGGAAAAACGTCGCCGCCCACAAAGTGGTTGTGGTTTGAGTTAAAGTACTACCTCAAGCTCTTCGAGTTTGGATAGTAGTGGATCATCATCGATAAACTTAAAAACGTGAGGTGAAACGTTTGAAAAAAAAGACTAAGTGACATTAAAAACGAAACTGTTTGTGAAGTGCGCGTTGGTGATGAGAGTTTGGTGCCAATTTTTAACCCTTCGCGTGATGATATTACGGCCGAAGAGTGAGTCCGAAAGGTTGAAACTTCGGCTAGTCGATAAAAATGGAATGATCACTATTTTGTTCGACTGATTGCAAACTATCTTGTGAAAATGCATGACGTTTTGCATTAAGGTGATAACCAGTTGGACAGAAATCAGGAATACCATGCTGGACCAGTTTCGTAAGTGTGTTCCATTTGCTTATTTATTAAAAGACGCAGCTAATTACGAAACAAGGGTAGGTCAGAAATTAGGTGATTACTGCTTTAAAAAAAACATTTTATTGAAACGTTGTTGTATTTTTCAGAGTTGTTACGTTCACATTTGATTTTTAACGGACAGATATTGTCACAAGGGAGTTGTTACGCTCACATTCGATTTTTACGGACAGATATTGTCACAAGGGAGTTGCTACGCTCACATTCGATTTTAACGGACAGATAATGTCACAATGGAGTTGTTACGCTTATATTTGATTTTTATGGATAGATATTGCCACAATGGAGTCGTTACGCTCATACTCGATTTCTTACGGACAGGTACACAAATTCATTAACTTTTTCCACTTTATCTCCCTCAATCGTAACTCCACAGTTTGTCATGCTTTCTTCTCTTTCAAAAACCATTACTCTCGTTTTGCTCACATTTATTTTCATCCCTTTGATTTTTAGGGAATCATGCATAACATTAACCATCGCCTGCAACTCCTCTTCAGATAACGCTAATATGACTTGATCATCGGCGTTAAGAAGGCATTTGACGATCAAATCATTCATTTTTAATCCATACGCACTTTTTTTTAGATCTTTTAAACAATTGTCTATGTATAAGTTAAACAGCCATGGCGATGCCACATATCCCTGTCTCACACCTTTTTCGATGTTAAACCAGTCCGAGCAAGCTCCGTTTATCCTGACACAAGCAGTGGAATACTGGTAAAGTGAATAAAGTTAGTAAGAAGCAATTCTAAAATAACAGATATAATAGACCGGGCAGCATAGCTTAAATGAAATTACGCAGGGCATATCGCCCGTATAAAAGACAATAGGTGGAATGGAAAACTGTTGCGACGAAGACCATGGACCGGCAGAAGAGCAAGAGGATAACCTATCACACGTTGGTACGCCGACATAAAAAAGGTGGCGTGACTTCCATGAATAAGAATTGCCCAGAATGGAATAAAATGAAAAGAACTAAGGGAGGCCTATATCCAATTCTGGACGCTAAACGGCTAGAAGAGAAGAAGAACCTAACGTCCTAACCTAACACCAACAGTACCTGGTGCAAATGCGGGGACGTATTGGAAGAGACCCGTTTAATTTACTTTTAAATATATATTTTTAATACATGCGTAGATCTGTAAAATGTGTTGGGTTTCATATTTGCATTTTTTATATATTATTATTATAATTAATATATATTACATAATATTTTATAATTTCCACAACATTTATCTGATTAATAAAATTAGCTCTAGGTAGGCGTCAAAATACAATGATTATCCGTGAACATATTTTCCTATAAATAAAGGAGGCATAATAAGGATCCATGAAAATCATATCAAAATTTAAATTAAATAAATTTTACATGTTAAACACGATCAAACGCTTTTTCGTATTCAACGAAAAAGGCAAATACGTCTTTACGTTGATCTCTGCATTTCTGTAGCAGTACAATGGGAGAGAACAAAGCTTCTCTGGTCCTAAAGCCATGTCTAAAACGAAACTGCGTGCTGTTTAAATCGAGTTCACATCTCGTTCATCTTTTGAATGTTGCTTCTTGGGCAATGAAATAAAGGTTGACTTTATCCAATCATCAGGCAGATTTCCACTAGTGTATATATTCTTAAAAAGTTCTACAATATGTTCACGTTATCTCGGTCGACTGCTCTATTATTCTTCCCAAGACCAACAACATGTACAACTTATGTTTTTGATATAAGGGGGTCGATGTCGTGTGGTTCATATAAGGTAGATTCTTTAGGTTTTTCGTTTTTAAAGAGCTTTATCACATAATTTTGTTTTTCTTTTTTTTCAACCTTTCGTTAGACGCGCAGCACCTGATAAGTGACAGACGCACTTAAATCATACGTCACATGCGTAAAATTGATGAGGCAAGGCTGTGCTTGCTGCTATCTTCCTAGCTCGGTATTCTTTTCGTGACAGTCAATCAACAGCATTCAGAAGAGGTGCATTGTGTCAGTAATCGGAAAAAATCACCTCGTAGGTGCACTGCGACTATTGGCGTGAGTATTTATAGTTTTGTATTTTGTGTTTATTATGCATTCTTTTCTTTATGGGAAATTTTTTTCCAGTAATCGTTATGATGTCCAAAAAAAAAATTTTAATTTGGAAAATGAGAATGACATCGCTGAAATATAAAGAATACTATTTGGTAAATAATCAGTAGAAGAAGTTGAACAATTCGATAAGTCAGAAGAGGATAATGATTTCGTGGAAACTAGAGAAAAGTGCTCAGGCAGCGAACAAAGCAATTATGAATCAAGCAGTTAGGAACAAGGGTCAAGGGATAGTTACATAGCTCATAAAAAGGTAAAAGGGAAAATTGTTGATACCTTTTTGCGAGAAGAAAATTAGGAAAGTAAAATCTATAAATTTACCTTTCAGTGGTGAAAGGTGATGCCAAGAAAGCAAAAACTGTCATTGATTCTTGGAGTTGTCTCATAAATGAATCGATTCTAAATGGAATAGTTGAAAATACCAATAAATATATAAAAACAATATCTAAAAGTTACTCAAGAATTAAAAATTGTCGCCCCACAGATAATATAAAAATCAAAGCATTCACATTTGCGGTTAACATTTGAATTTAGAAGATTTTTGGGATGCTAGTGGTGATGGTATTGCATACATACATAAAGTCACGCCTTTTTTCCATGGGAGTAGGCAGAGACCACTTCCTTCCACTTGCTACGGTTCTTACACTCATCTTTTGCTTCCTCTACTTTCATCAGTGCTCTCATACATGCTCGTCGGTTGTTGGTACTTTTAACCTGGCCTTTCCTCAAAACAATGTTGATCTGATCAAGATATGTTCACTGTTAGCTGTGCGTTCTGTCATAAAAAATCTCATAAAGAAAATATGAATGTGAAAACTAAAAACGAAAGTCCATAATTTCTGTCAAATGAATGTTTTTGCCTAATCTTAAATGTAAGACTACTATGTAAGACTTAATTTTTATTAGTATTTTTTCCTTAAATTCAATAAATCATTTTTTAAAAGACTTTCGTTTTTCATTTTTGAGTATGAATATAATAATAAATCAATATAAACCTGAAAACTAGAGGATTAACTGATCAAGCACCTAACAGGTGCAACGCGCCGATATTTTTGACATCATAGGCGCGACTAACGGATTTCTAGGGGGATCGTGAATGCCATGCTGCCTCTCAAGCACTTCGACCTATCAGAACTTTTGTGCATATGCGACTAACAAAAGGTTAAGTATGGGTTTGTTGTACGCATCTGCTACATGCAAGAAAAAGGTTTTGTTGTAGAATCAGGTCCTTCATTTCTTCACACACATCCCTTATCCATTTTTTCCTTATCATTTTCCTTTGATATTGCGCTTCTACAGATTCTTCTAACACCTATTTCCGTTGACCTCTGGACTATTGATAAGGTTGAAAATTGCCACGTTTAGTTTAGTCTAGAATAATGCTTTAATATCTTTATTTTGTAAATTGGATAAATCAAGAGTAGTCGACTTCACAGCCTGCTTAGAAGCTTTAAGGCGTACGACTAGATTGGATAACAAGGGATTGTGATCTGAACCTATGTCCGCACCAGGGTAGGTTGTTATTGGTTTGACACAATTTCTAAACCTGCTATTTGTCAAAAATAAAGGTAGTCTATTTGGTTCCGCGAACTGGTCTATCTGTTTCCCCGAATTGAATTTAATTGAGAGGTCAAGATCACATTCCTGAGATTAGGATTGAATAGGGGCTTGCTTTTGGGGGTTGTTTTTCACTCTTAATTTATTTTTTATTTTTTAGTTATTGCCTGACAGGTTTCTTAGTCTGTTCATCTCATTCATCGCATCATTGTTGCAAGGTCGTTTGCCGGTTAATTTCGAACAGTCTAGCTCTTTAATAAGGAGACATTCTAATGTTTTTACCCCACTTAAGGCTACGTTAACTTGACCTTTGATTCTGTGGAGATTTTATTCTTCTAGACAGATTGCAAACCAATGCTGTTTACGCCTATCTCGCCAAATTACACAAATCAAAGTTAATCAACCGATGCTACAGTCTCGAACAATTTAGACTTTAATCGAGGAATTCGAAAACCCTAGTACACCAAAATTTCGGACAGATTGCAGCACGGAGTTTAACTCACTTTCGACTCTCAGCAGGTCCTTTCATTTGATACCCATATTGTAAGAAAGCATAAAAAACTTGACCCGCCATCTTTCAAGTCCGCCATATTGGATTCAGAGTGACGTCACTTTCGGCATGTCTTTGATTACTACATGACAATTGATGGCAGCTTTACAAAATTTTGACAGTTGTCAGGATCGTATTCAGCCAAATAGGAAAAGGCTTTGAAATTAATAAGAATTGTGATCAAAACATTACAAAATAAAACAAAATGTATTTTTAATTGATATCTATTATCATAAATAATACAACATTAGTAAATAAATTTCTTAAATTAGTTATTATAAGACAACAAGGATCACTTGCCGGATGAAACCTACAATAAGAAATTGATCTGTTTAAAAAATCACATAAGTTTTATTCGATAAACTAATTACCTTGGAAATTATTGAAATTTAACAAAACTGGTGACGTTAAACTTGTAGAACAACAGCCATTTTTTAATACAATACAATACACGTTTATTATGCGGAGTTGTCTTCCCACAAGTCCCAATCTGATTAGTTATCCGATTTGTTTAAATCGATGATTACAGGAGAGATATTCCTTGCATCAATGTTTTTTTCAGTCTCCCAATATTCATTAATAATTTTTCTTGTATGGTCTACATACCTCTTCCATTTTTCTGGTGTAATCTACAATTACATAACAATTATAAAACATAGCAAAAGAATAAACTTTGCATTAAACCTGTTGAAGAGCTTCGTTCCAAACACTAATTACAGTATCTCCAGTAATACGTTCAGCCAAAGTTATTTTTGCATTGTAATACCTTTTACACTCAGACCAAACAAGTTCAATTGGATTGAACTGGCAATGATATGAAGGCAGTCTCAACACACGATGGCCATGCAAAAGAGCTAATCTATCTAATCTGTAAAATATAAATTTTTAATATCTTATTAAATTATTTCATATCATAACATACCTGTATACTTTATCTAGTACATGTTTCTTGGCAATTTCTAACAATTCGAACTTCATAATACCAACCATACCATAAAACTCCTGATCAACTGTTGACGACGTACGAGGCTCAAATCCGACCTCTACTGGAGTATTGCTCGCACATTTGGGGTTCAGCACCAAGGCATTCTCTTCTGTCTTCTAGATTCCATTCAGAAAAAAGCCATTCGCTTGATAAACAGCTCAACTCTCACAGATACCCTTCACCCTCTAGAACATAGAAGAAGAGTTGCAGACCAGTTATTGCTCTACAGATATTTCCATGGCAGATGCTCCAGAGAAATAAAAACTCTTGTACCACCATTGGCCACATTCGGCCGAAGAACTCGGCACTACAAGGACCAATCTTCATCAAGAATCCTTCTTTTACAGGGCTGCTACGGAATGGAATAAGCTTCCAAAATCAGTTTTTCCAGAGAACTATGACCTGCAACTTTTTAAAAAGCGTGTCCACAATCATCTCCTTTCTATAATCCCTTCCCCTTCTAATAGTCGCAGTGCGGGCCGTCCGCGGCCCACACGATAGGTCTACCATTTTTGCGACTATTTTCATAAAAAAAAAAAAAAAATTACTAAATACCAACCTTGACTAAACATTCTGTATATACAAGTCCCGATACCATGTTCATATTTCTCTCGAATATTGAGACCACGGCTAACGCTCACAAAATCGGACATTTTAGCTGAGTTTTCGCGATCTGTTAGAATACCTTCATTTGTCAATCGTCCAACAGTCGATAGCGATATTTATCAGGCGGCCGAAACACGCTAAAATTAATTGATCATCAATGAATTTTTACTAAACTTTAAGATGTGAAACTTACCTCATGTACAGCATTTACGGGCAATAGAGTTTTACCGGCTTGTTTTTCTAATTGGAAATAAGCAAGCAGTTTTAATACTAACGCTTGTTTTTTTTTCGCTATACGTTGGCATGTTTATAATTAGCAAAATAAATAAATAAATTAAAAATAATATTCCAACTTCTAAAAAATGTGATTAACCACAATCATTACAAATGGAACTAATGGAAGTACTGTTCTGATAAAAACTGTCAGGCGTACCCTTTGACGTTTATCAAAAATAGCTAAAGAGCGTGTTCAGTATTTCAATTTGACTATGAGGCCATGACGTATAGCAAACGGCAGCCAATGAAATGCCTGTATCGTGTCAATTGTAGTTATTTAATATCTACGTGTAGATCTCTCATGATGTTGTTGCCTTACGAAAATTTATAGTACGATAAAGCGAGATAGATGCCGTATGACGTGCAACTGAAAGGCAGCTCAATCGGTGGAAGATATCTGCTTCAAATTTGAGTTGCAAGATTTCAACCGAACAAACATACGTACATTGCAAATTAAATAAAAGCTTTTAAAAATGGGACGCTCAGTTCTGAACTCACAGATAATAAGACCAGTTTTAAAGGGCAACTGTTTTAAAAGGTTTGCGTATTTCTTTACCAACAAAAATAGTTAATCACACCAAAGAAAAAAATTCTGTTAAGCTAACATTGCTTGACGACTGTAGATTTTTTGTTTATTTTTTGGAGTTCGTGTTCTTAATGTTGCACCGGTAACCTTTCACTGACAAATATGTTAAGAGATAAGAAATTATCTGGTAAAATTTCGATTATTAGTTAAAATCTTTCAATACACATTGCAATTTTTTTGCAATATTTTTTTATTTTTATTATTTATTTATATAAACATATAGTCTCGGCTTTTTCCCGTAGGAGAAGGCAGACTACCCCAAAAGAAAGCAATAGTATTAAATATTGCACATACCGTTAACCAGACCATAGAAAAGTTTGCTAAAAGTCACGAACAAAGACTCCTCCAACACGTCAACGTCGAGGCAATCCAGATCCTGGACAATGCGAATTTGGTAAAAAGACTCAAGAGGACGAAGCCTTTCGAGTGTGAAGTGACCGTAAAAAGCAGAGCATAGTTCGTAAGTGGTACACGATAATATTAGTGTAATAAAGTTGTTAGAATCTAAGGCATGCTAGTGAGTATGTCCTTAGTTTGAAGTATTGTTGTAGCTAATTTAGGTTAGATAAAAGTTGCTCATTGATATTATTTAGATTAGATTGTAATTTTAAAAAAATACCCATATTAAGGTATTTTATAATTATAAAAAAAATAAACACCAGAAATAAGTTAATCTGACAGAATTCTGATTAACCCAAATTTGTATTAAATTTTTTAAATTCAGCTACTTTGTCGGTATAAAAATGTATTGGAATAAAAAGTTTTAAAAAGTTTTATAGTGCATAAATATTAGCTAAAAATTGTTATTTTGAATATTTGCATTCATTATACTATACCAAAACAGTGATGAACTTTATTGCCTGTTCTTTTTTATATTGCTTAAAGCTTTCCACTTTTTATTCGACAGATCATATCGAAAACCTAAAAACCCAATTCGCCGATATTTTCCACGCTTCCCTATACCCAACTTTTATCGCTACCCTTCATCTATTAATGCCTTGTTTTTTAGTCCCGATAAATTCTATCGTTTTCTTTCTCTTTTTTATTTGTAGCAAAAACTGTTCTCCTTCGAAATTTAATATCAGTGACAGTTACGTGCGATATTTTTATATACAAACATATTTTAATATGGCAAACGACATTTTCATACGATAGAATCAAATTCGAATAGAAGGCAGAGATCAAGCACAGAACCGACTCGACCGGAAGAATTTGTTAAACATTTTTTAAAATTGGTTTCAAGACCGTATATAGATATTAAATAATTTCTGAAATAATTAAGTCTAATTTTTTTATGGAATGGAAGCTTGGACTTTGACAGATGCGATGTGCAAAAAATTGGAGGCCTTTGAAATGTGGACGTACAGAAGGCTATCAAGAATCTTCTGGGTAGAAAGAGTGCGTAACACCGAGGTACTTCAACGCCTCGACAAGCAGCTGGAAGTTCTGTTTACACTAAAAAAACGCAAACTGGAGTATTTTGGTCACATTTTAAGGAATGACAAGTATCGAGTTTTAAAGCTTATTATAGAAGGGAAGATCGAAGGACGAAGAGGCCCGGGTAGAAGAAAGATATCCTGGCTAAAAAACTTAAGACAATGGTATGGAGTGAGCACTACCACATTGTTCCGCCGAGCTGTAGATAAGGTTAAGATAGCGCTGATGATTGCCAACGTCCGAGGAAGACAGGGCACCTAAAGAAGAGAAGAAATTTTTTTTTACTCTACATTAATGCTATTTGTATTTGGTTTTTAATGCCACAATTTTTTCTCTGTAGTAATATCACAGGAGAGTGAGAATAAATTGAAAATAATTTGTCAGATTTCAGAAAACTAGTTGCCAGGCGATAGACACGAAAGCCCGAAGGGCTCGAGTGGCTATTGTCAAATGGCAACAAGTTTGAGAAAAGGCCTGGAGAATTATTATCTAATTTATCGAACTCTCTTGTGGTATTCGATGGATTATTTTTTGACGTTACAATAAAAATCACTTTTAAGATTTTATATTTTTATTTTAACAAATTTATAGTACTCGACTTAATATAAACTAAATGAGTTATTAAAATTAGGATGCATTGAAGTTTTGAACATAAAAAATACAGCTATTATAAATGTTGTGCCATTGGGTGAAGGCTTTTTCAACATTGTTTTGTTCTGATGTGTTGAAAGTTAATGATACTTTTTCCCACTCTCTCTCAGGTTATTAATTAAATTTGAATGATGTTCATTATCCAATAGCAGGTAAGGTTTCAATAAATTAGATGAGCTGTGTCCTGTGATTTTTAAAATTTCCTGCTCATTGATACCTGCTTTGGCAAGGTGAGACACTGTAGTCGATCGAGCGGATTGGTTGGTAATTTTAATTTTTTAATATCGAGTACAATCATCTCTGCAGATTTTTTTATTCACTTAGAGATCATGTTTACCCCAATCGGCATATTTTTGTACCATCCTGAAGAATATGGTTTATCACAAGCTGTTAAAAATAACCTGTCAGCTTTGATATTTGTACTTGCTTGCTGAGTAATTTCTTGAGCAATCGAACAGAACAAATATCAGGGTCTTTGGTATTTAGTATTAACCATTTACTATCCGCACATCCTTGCGCCGTTTTGAAAAATATAGGGTTATACTCTATTCTTGTGGTGATTAAACCCGCATTGTTCGTTTCATCTTTGAAATATTGCACTTAACATTGAGAATCTTCTCCACCACGCCATGTCAGTTCATATAAAGCAATATAATGGAATTTCTTCTGCAAGCTAGACGGTTTGTTTTCGTCGTACAGTTTTATCATCTTCAAGATTCTTTTTTGCTTAAACTTGCAGAACTTTGTTTTCTTTTTTCGGGCTCTCTTTATAATAACTTACGCTTGGTGTTTTTAGCATCGAATATTCTATTAAATTTGTCGTAGTAAATCTTGCATTAATTTTGCGATTTTATTCCACATTGTATTGATCACCGATTCTTTATATAGTCTTCTTCATTATGTTTTTTCATATTGAACCCATAGTCTTTCAAAATAACGGCTAGTTTTGTTGTTGGTGTATTTTTTTCCAATTTATAGCCCCTCTCGTCGCAAAATAATTGGAATTGTTATTATGGTATTATTACATGCATTTATATATACATAGCTTTATGAATAGCCAGAAAGTGTCAAAAAAGGCACGTCTGGCTGTGCATAGAGGTGTGTTGGTTCCTACACTTATGTATGGTAGTGAATGTTGGGTTAGGCAGAAAAAGCACGAAAATAGGATTAATGCTGTGGAGATGAGTAGTCTGAGAAGTAAAGCCGGAGTGACTCGGTTGGATAAAGTAAAGAATAGTGAGATAAGAAACCGCCGTGGTGTAAAAGAAGATGTGGTCACAAAGATAGATAAAGAAATGCTTAGATGATTTGGACACGTAGAAAGGATGGATAAAGGAAGATTGACGAAACAAATTTATAAGGCGAGTGTGAATGGACAAGTCGGTAGAGGTCGACCTCGAAGAACATATCTCGATCGGATCAACATTGTTTTAAAGAAAGGCCAGGTCAAGAGTACCAACAACCGACGAGCATATATGAGAGCACTGTTGAAAGTAGAGGAAGCAAAAGATGTGTGTAAGAACCGTAGCAAGTCTACCACTATGGGAAAAAGGCGTGACTTTATGTATGTATGTATGTACATGCATTTTTAATGATTATATTAGTTATTTTATCGACTGATGATTCACTAAAACGTTTGGGATTCATTTTACGAATTTCTTAAAAATGTATGATAAACGCGTCAGATCAAGAAAATACGTTGTCATGTGGTTGTCATTCAATAAAAACAATGTACATGAATAATTCTCGCTGGAATAATGTAAGTAAATTATTCCAACTACAATAATGTTTTGATTAACTAGAACGTATATCAATTACTGAAATTAAATATTTCTAATGGTTTCGAGAAACGTCGCAAAATCTTTTAAAAAATTTTGATTCTAATATGAAAAGATTCTTAATAATATGGTTTTTTTTCATACGCCAAAAAGATAAGATAATAATTACAAAATTTTGGAAATAGTTTAAGTAGGTTTTGCAATAAAAATATGTTGAGCTCATCATTCGATGATTGTGGAACTTTGGCTTATGTCTGAAACTTTGAAGTAACTACGTAAAGATATTCGGAAAGTCGTTTGTACCATATTTAGTTTAAAAATTTATTAATTGTAAAATGAAAAAGTCGTCGCTAACTTCATTCCACTCCTGTTCACAACAAGAACAAGGACCCTGTTGCAGTCCTGAGAGGGTTGGAAAATACTTTTACATGAATTTACAAGAATTGGAAGGCACCAATTCCACCTCGGGGGAATCGAAGAGTAATTTCTTTTAAGGGATGACACTAGCAATTCTGCTTATCAGTTTGCTACTTTTTTCTTTTTCCGTTCTCGATTCGCTTTGTCATTTGAATTCGGAAGTAGGAAAACGCGTATTTGGATAAATTTGATGGCTTCTAATTGAAGGGGACTTTTTTAGTATTTCGCTCTCCTTCGAATCGAATAAAACTTCAACAAACAAAATCTGTGGTAAAATATTTTGAATATTAAAATTACTTATAATTTTTTTTAAAGTTAAGCAGGTAAAATCAATATTATTTAATTTCATTAGTAATGTTGAGGTAAAATTCTTGGCTAGGAGTCAAAAGGTCTACTTCGCTTTCGTAGACTTGGAAAAGGCCTGTGACAAAGTGGCGAGGAATGAGTTGTCGTCGACATTGTCTGTGTTTACAAGCGCTGAAATCACTTTACGTGGATTTCATTGCTCGTGTCAGGATAAACGGAGCTTACAAGGAATGGTTTAACATCGAAAAAGGTGTTAGGCAATGATATGTGACTCCGCCATGGCTGTTTAACAACAAAAAGTGTCCCAATGACGAGGAAATTTAACAATAGCGTACGCCTCATTTTCAGGAGAAGAATGATTTCTTTTGGATGTATTAAAGGTTCTCGAAAAGAAGGCAACTGGTCTGCTGGCTTGCGAAGTTTGATGAATCTGTTTTGGGTCTAATAAAATATTCCATTGTTGCTAATGTAGCGTTGGCTACATTATTTTTCAGTGAGTTGAATGCCGAAGATAGAGGGTAATAATTTTTTTACAGTAAATGACGTATCTTTTCCGAAAAGCTTGGAATCTAACGGCTGTAGTGAATATACGTAATTAAATAAAGCTATTAGTGGCACAAGGTACCAATTACATACATACATATAGTCACGCCTTTTTCTCATAGGAGTAGGCAGAGACCACTTTCTTCCACTTGCTACGGTTTTTACACACATCCTTTAATTCCTGCACTTTCATTAGTGCTTTCATGCATGCTCGTCGGTTGTTGGTACTCTTGACCTGGCCTTTCTTCAAAACATTGTTGATCTATTCGAGATATGTTCGCCGCGGTCGACCTCTACCGACTTCCGTCCATTTACAGTCGCCTTATAAATTTGTTTCGTTAATTTTCTTTCATCCATCCTTTCTACGGGTCCAAACCATCTAAGCATTAATTAACTTTTACTAATAAGAGCTTGGAAAATAAAAGATGTTTGTATTTTCTACATTATCAATGTTCTTTGTATCAATGGTTATTCTAGTCACGTTTGAATTTTTTTAATATATTTTGTATAAAAAAGCGAAAAAACATTTCTATTCACAAATGGTTTAATTTTATTAACTGTTTATAGATATAATATAATTCCTTTTTTAAAGCTATTATGATTACATAATTGGTTAGGTTAGGTTAGGTTAGGTTTTTACGGTGTAATAATGCTTACTATTTTTATCTGCATCTTTAGTGATAAAGGGAAGCTTTTTCTTAGACATTTTAAAATGAAAATATTAGGAACGTATTTATTTTTTTAGCAGTATATATACAGCGTGGGCCACCCCGATATTTGGCAGTATTCAATAGAATTTAAGAAAATGCTAAAACACGTCGATTTTTTTTCCAAGGGGACACATTTTTACGATACAGATATCTATTATTTGTTCCACCTCCACCAACCCCTTTTATTTTAAAATAGGGACTGTACCATGAGTGGAACATCATTAGAAAGGCGTTTAGATGGAGTATTTAGGCATATGATCATCCATGTTTTTTTTTGGATATTAACCCTGTCTTTGCAAAAAAAATCCTAATTAATTTAAGGTGCATCACATCTTGAAAATAAAATGCAACGCCCATGTTTTGATAATATGTCAATTTTTCTGTCACATCAAAAGTAAATTATAACGAATTTATGTATTTTTATGAATATTTTAAAAATGGTTGCAGTTGCACAACGAGTTAAAATTATTTTCATATTTTTTGATAAGACAGTATGACAGAATAAATTGACACATTATCAAAACATAGGCATTGTGTTTTATTTTTAGGAGGTGTTGCACTTTAAATTAATAAAGACTTTCTTGTAAAGACGGTGTAAATATTAAAAAAAAAACATGAACGATCATATACCTGAGTACACCATTTAAATGCCTTCCTAATGATGTGCCACTGATGGTACATTGCCTGTTTTACATTAAGGGTTTGGGAAGGTGGCATTGACAAATGACAGATATCTTTATCGTAAAAGTTTGTCCCCCTTGGAACAAAAGTGTATTGGAATTTTTCAAAATGCCTTTGAATACTACCAAATATCGGAGTGGACTGTTTTCTGTGGCCAACTCTGTATAATAGTAAAAATTATACAGAAATAAATACCAACATATTTTTTTATTTTACAAATGATTTTTTGTGTTAATATCACAACTACCCAATATTTATAATATTAACTACTTTTAATAAATATTTTTGATATAATTTTTAAACAGATTTCTTTTTTTCTTCTTCAAGTGCCATCTTCTCTTAAAAGGTTGCTATCATTATAGCTATTCTCACTTTTAATGCTGCAGCTTAAAACATTTCAATGGAACTACAGTTGTACCATTTTCTCAGGTTATTTAACCAGAAAATGCGTCTTTTTCCTCTGCTCCTTTTTCTTTCCTCATCACGTGGCCCAGATATTTCAGCTTCCTTATTTTAATTGTATTCAATATTTCCTTTTTCTTTCTCATTTTTCCTAGTACCTCCTCATTTGTTACCATGTTTACCCAACTTATTATTAAGATCCTTCTATATGACCACATTTCAAATGCTTTCAGTCGATCACGTATATTTTTCTTTAACGTCCAGGCTGTTTAACTTATACTTAGACAATTGTTTAAAACATTTGTGCTTTCGTGCCTTAACTTGTCACGTGCCTATTTTTTTCCCATCTACCGTTTCATTATTAAGTACGTCTCTGATAGTCTGGTGTTCGTAAATAGTTTTGCATACCGTATTTTTGTTTGTTGTATATAGTGTTGCATACTTAGTACGGATAGGATTTAATCATTAATGGCTGTGACATTCTGTTAATTGAAGTGGGTGTCTCTGTTATTAGACTTCGCCTTGATCGTTGGCCTCGATTGTCGTGTGTTGTCAGCTATATTATTGTTTGGTTTGCTTTTCTGTGTGAATGGGCTGGCAATTAACACGGACGAATGCGATTATGAACTAGGAACTTGGATTTGCAAAGGTTGGCTGACGCGTGTCCCGGGTCATTTTTCTGATATCCGGTCTGGGAGCGAGGAGTGGTTATCAGTCGTTTGGTGTCAGTGGTGAAAGTCGGTCGAGAGTTTTTGATTTGATTTGATTTGATATTAACACGTGAGCAGAACTTCTACGGTTTCTCTTTCATATCTGGCTGTATTTGGGCCATCTTAATTGGATTAGGAAGATAAACCATTTAATTCTTAACTTGACCATTCTGTTGTGCCTATGTGGTGGATATTTTGGTTATTGGGGTCGAGTTAAAATCACCACGTGTGGGATTTGATGAAGTGAAGCCATCGTGAAGTACCACGTGCCGTTCCATCCACATCGACGATAAATTTCAGTGTTATAAAGACTTGCCTGGTGTTTTTAGCAGAAATTATTATGATAATGCTACTTGGTGTTTCGATTCTTGGATCATCGATGTAACCGTGACGTCTCAGTGAAGTTTTCAATTGGTTACATGGTATTGAATTTAATTTTATCAACTTATCAGTTATTATGTGCTTGATCTAAGTGTTTTCAATAGTTTAAAAGTAACAAGTTATTTTCATTAAATTTGTACCTGCTCCCAGTGACGTCTCAATGAAGTTTTCAATAGTTTAAAAGTAACAAATTATTTTTCGTTAAATTTGTACCGGCTCCAAGTTGAATCTGAATTTATATATTACTGAATATAATTTATGTGGTTATTGTGAGGGTTTTAAAATATTATTCTTGTTGCAAGTCCATTTATTTTGTATTCCTTTTTTTTTGTGTTAATCTTTTGCTATCAGGAATTTTATGTAAAACCAATTATTTTCGAAATTTTAAATATTGTGAACATTTTCTTTTTGTTGTTTTTTTTTTGTTTTTTTTAATTCTCTTTTGTACCTCATTAGGTTTTTAATATTGTCTGAAAGGTTGTTATAATTAATTTAAATATTATTTTAGGAAAAGTGTATTAAATTCGTTTAAACCACTTTACGAAAATACAGAATTTATTGTAAAAAATCAGAACATCATTTTTACTTAATTAATATATTGCAGTAATTGTAAGTATAGTTTTATTTATCTAGTTCACCATAATTGTTTGCTGTTTATCGTGTGGCTCTGCTGGTGCCTACAAGACCTAGGGGTTTCCGGCTTGTACCGTCTTAAGTCGGTGGCGCGGCTCACTTTTATATTTTTTTTCTTCTACCCTCTACGGCTGAGCTCGGGCATAATTTGCCAGTAGAGAGACCACTAGCAGAGTACTCTTTAGAGAACTAAAAAAAAGACGTGGCAAACTGTATCGATGACTTCTCTTTCCTTGCCCATCCTTCTCAGCACTTCTGCATTGGTAACCAGCTCTGTCCAAGGTATTTTTTAAATTCTCCGGTACAGCCACATTTTAAATACCTCAAGTTTCTTGGAGGAAGCCTCCGTAAGCGTACACGATTCAACTTTATAAAATAGTATTGAAAACACGTTACAACGAAGTAAACGTATTTTCGTGGTTAGCTGTATGTCGTGGTTTATGAAGACTTTTTTCCTCTCGAGAAATGTGGTTCTTGCTTTTTCAATGCGAGTTCTGATCTCAATAGAGTGGTTCCACTCATCATTAATGTTTGTGCCCAAGTATTCATAACTATTAACCCTTTTCAGGGGAGTTCCATCTGATGTCTTGGTTTTTACTTATTATCATAAACTTCGATTTACTCTTGTTTATTTTCAGCCCATACTGTCGGCTGAAAGCTGTGATTCTGTCCAACAGGCTGTCTGCGAAAATAATGTCATCTGCATACCTTATGTTATTTAACCGTTTCCCATTCAGTAGTATTCCGACCTCAATATCTTGCAGCGTCTCTTAAGATATATTCAGAGTATAAATTGAAGATGGCTGGGGACAGTATGCACCCTTGTCTTTCACCTCTTAGTATTTTTATGTATTTTGTTTTGTCTTCGTTTATCGTGACACAAGCAACCTGGTTCCAGTAGAGATTTTGGATGATCTTGATATCTTTTCCATCCAGGCCAGTTTTTTCAAGACTTCCATCATTTTGGTGTGTCGTACTCGGTCAAACGCTTTTGATTAATCGATAAAACATGCATACACATCACAGTTGACATCCCTGCATCGCTGAAACAATACTTGGACTGAAAAGAGAGCTTCCCTGGTTCCTAAGGGACTTTTGAAGCCGAATTTGGACTAAGATATCTGTTCTTCACAAAGTTTAAATATTCGGTTGTGGATTATTTTCAAAAATATCCTTAACAGATGACTCACTAAGCTTATAGTACGAAACTAATTACATTTTCTAGCACTTCTGTTGTTGAACTGATTTTGTAATGGTCATAAATTTGGTCTTTTTGATATTTAAGATAAGTCCGCTCTCCTCGCTGCTCGTCACTACTTGATCAACCAAGCTTTGTAAATCTTCTATTCTTTCGGCATTAAGTATGGTGTCTGCATACCGGATATGGTTAATGGGTATTTCATTAACCTTTAGAAACGTATTTAAAAGAGTTAAAAACAGTTTTTAAAAAAAAATTATCAAAAGTACTTTCTCTAGCAATAAAAAAACCCAAATTCCTCAGATGACGAAATACCTTAATGCAATTCGACAATTTGTAGCATAATAGATTTTTACACTCTTCTCGAATATTTTACTACCATTTTATTATTACTTAAGCCGTCAATACAAGAAAAAATCATCCAAGTAAAGCCACAATATACACATTTGTCTAATACGTTTGCTCCATGAAAAACAAATAAAATGTGAGTTATATTATATTACAGGTGGATAAAATGTACTAAAAATACGGGGCCCATTGATGATGCTTCTGACACCGTACCCACTGTCCGATGCTCTTTAATAAAATTTACCACCTTTTGTAATGGACAAATAGTACGGGTGATTGTTTGAAAAACAACTGCTGATTGGTAGGAAAGTACCAAATATTACTAGCTTTTATATTGTGTTTGTATACGTAAATATACTTTTTGAAGTGAAAACTTCTTTAGGAAGGTTAGATGGGGGTAATTTCAAAGCATTCGCTGACGTCAACATAATATATATAATGAATCTAGATCGCTAACCCCCTACATGCCTTGCATCGAAAAGTGTTGTAAAATTCCATTTGTTCTCCTCACTGTACATGATCTCTTTGATCTACAGTGTTGACAAATTTCAAAAACTTTTATCTTTGTCGTTGAAAACAAAATCAAACATTACCACAAAGCGTATTCAAAGTCCCATTGATTTCTTCAGATCGTGCAACATAGCTTTGACAGTTTTGAAAGGCTGTGAATTTGCCAAAGGCGGTTTTTTATTTTTGTGGTTATTTGTGGTGTGGAAATAAACGAAATATTGCTGGAATCCATTAATTTTCAATCGGATGGCAAATTGATATTTTTAAAACTAGGACAATTATTTCTAGACGAATCATTCATACCTACGTATATTTCAGAAATTTTACCAAAAGTAACCCTCACGATATCACTTTTTACTATGAAATTGTTTTAGTCAATGAATTTTTCGGATATAATCATCATATACCCCAAAATAATCAGTCTTCATAATGAATCATTTCACATCTCACATCACAATATTACTGAAAACCAACTTGGTAAGAATAAGACTGGTACTGATCATGCGCACTCAAAAATGTCTTGCATTTTTTACACTATCGTACTATTGTGTTGGCATTCTAGATTTCATATATATATATATATATATATATATATATATATATATATATATATATATATATATATATATATATATATATATGTATAGGCAATTTTTCACGAATAAAATAAAATAAAAAAATAAACCATATTATGGAAATGAATACAATTGCTGCTTAGAGTTAACGTCAAGGAAATGTTTGTTAAAATAGAGAAAAAAGCTGAAAGGATGGGTCTGACAGTTAACGAGACGAAGACGAAATTATGCATTTAACACGAAAAGATAATAGAGACCGAGTGGGACAAAATGTAACTATGAACGACCACAATTTTGAAAATTTTCAGTCTTTTAAATTACTAGGTTGAACAAAAACAAATGTTTCTTCACTGTGCAGAAGATCCTAAGTCCAAATATATTATAAAAATCAACATACACAAGACGGTAATAAGATCTGTCATCATTGTGCAAGCGAGACATGGACAATTTTTGATACACAGTTGCTTAGAAGGTTTGAAATTAAAATATTTAGGAGAATTCTTGGACCGGTTATTGACCAGCGAATTGACTAGCGAATATAGAATACGGTCCAATAACGAAGTTTCTCAACTATATGACTCCCCAGACATAGTACAAGAAATAAAATCTTACCAATTAAAATGCATCGGCCACGTGGTAACAACAAAGACAAAAGACTTATAAAGAACATTTGGAAGGAAGCCCCAACAAAAAAGAGACAACTGCGAAGACCTAAGCTAAGATTTAAAGACAACATCCGAAAAGACTTGCAAATTACGGGAATTAATAACTGGGAAAATGTTACCCTAGACCGCACTCGATGGAGAGAGGTGGTTCAAGCAGACAAGACCCACCCAGGGTTGTAGTGCTGCAGTGTTGTTGTTATTGCTTAAGTTATAACGTAGTTTTAAGTTTTCAGTTCTGTCGGCAGTCCTCACGACTGCCCGGCTCTTTTTGTTAATAAAACAAATCATTAAGAGCCTTCGCACACGATGCGTTTCGATGTCGAAGCTTGGTAGGTAATGTAATAACGGTCCACTAACAGGTCGATTGGCGGTCGAAGATATAGCGTTTCGAGCGACAGTCGAACCTTGCGAGCAACTGAGAACGGGAAATTTCGAGAGTGACGAGCGATTCGTGTCCAATATGGAGGTAAATTTTTAGGATTTTTTTTTTAATCTTATTATTGGTCATTTGATAAGAAAAAAATAAAACTTCTCAACGAATGAAAATGATTGAACTACTTTTTTATCACTCTCTTGTAATTTTTTTGCCGCAACAAAAGCGGCTTAGGGATAGTGCGATTTAGTAGAAATCGTCACGTAACGAAATCGGATCCTTTGCATGAGAGTAAGAGAGAAAAAAAGATAGGACTAGTGCGTGAACTACGCATCTTCATCTTAGTCCATTACATCATCCATGATGTGAATTTCTGTCATAATCCAGTCTGTCCAGAACGTGACTAATAATTTGTTGCCGTTGTGGCCTGCTGTTAGCCTCTCTTGTTGCTGTCTCTAAATTTAGGCTAGTTAAATTGCGAACGGTGTCTGTCCATCTCGTTGGTGATCCACCTCGTCGTCTTTTACCAAATGACATTCCCTGTACAATAAGGCGCTCCACATTATCGACTCGAATTATGTGACCGAAGAACCTTAGAGCCCGCGCTGAAGTTTGGCCTGACAAACGGTGCTTTATTCTTACTTGTTTTATTATGGATGCGTTTGTTCTTCGAACAATCCATGGGATTCTCAACATTCTGCGCTAACACCACATTTCAAACGCATCGATTCTCCGTCTATCAGCGACCTTGATCATCCACGTTTCCGAAGCGTACCAAACAGCTGAGAATACCAGTGATTTTACTAGAGCTTTTTTGTTTGGATCGAGATGTTGCGATCTTTCCATACTCTGGTGAGTTGGCTCATAGCTGTATTACGCATGCATGCACGCAGAACAAATATTAACACAGTTCATCGCATCGGTGGTTCAGTGGTAGAATGCTCGCCTGCCACGCGGGCGGCTCGGGTTTGATTCCCGGCAGATGCATTCTTTTTGTGCTTTTTTTTAAATTGTATTAAGGTATTCGCATACTACATTTTAAAATTGTTTGGCATATCAAACCGGAGACAGATCATTTTCTTGGTAAATGGAATAGTTCGCTGTGCAGAAAATTAATGTCACTGTTCTAAAAGCATGGGCCGCTTAGTATGACAAACAAAACAGTGACATTAATTTTCTCGTAAGTAATTTTATTCCTATGTTAAAAATTATATTTTACTTTTTAGTTTGATTTACTCTAAAAGCGTGTTTTTAAGTTTTTTTACACTATAATTTATTATCATATAACCTCGACACAGGGTTGTACAGACACGTAGAAATTTTGTGAAAACGCATTTGTTATTTGTGTTAGATCATACGTGAATATTGTTTTATTATTGCAATTATGTTTTGAAAAATGGAAACTGTATCAAATCCGTGTAATACAGATTTAGAAAAGTAAGTTGATAAAATTTATAACTTTATACAAGTATTTACTCTTTACATTCGTTTATAGTACATGTGATTTGAGTGTTTACTATTTAAATTATAGGGAGACAATAGTAAAATTATGTGTTTAGAGTCCAAAACAGTATGAAAAGCGCAAACGTTAGAGTGCAAATAAAATACCGAAAGCCAATGCTCAACGCCAACAACAATTCCGATAAAATAAATAAAAGATACAACTAGTGAAACGTTGAACTCGAATTTTGCCATATATTTTTGGTATGGGAATCAGTACCAATTATATTGTTTTTTTTTACAAAATACATTAATTAAAATGACACCACACGGCTTTTGTTTATAAAAATTCTTTTTGCTATTCAATGGATAAAATTTAATTAAGCAAATACAAGTACGATATTTCGAAATACCTCTGCAAAAGATTAGACAAGAAATTAACACAAATTGAAAGAACAAGTAAAGAAGAATACCACCACATTAAATCTTGTATAACTGAGGCAGTCAAGGAATCTCTTGGAATGCGGAATAACAAAATTAAACCATACTGGTGGGATGAGGATATAGAAAAATAAATTAAGGGGAAAAAATAAATAAACGAAAGATTCATACAGAAGAAGAATGCAGAAACAAGAGAATAATATAAGCAAGCAAACAGAAAAGTAAAGGTAGACGTATTAAAGAAAAAAAACAATCTTGGATTAAAAGATGTGACTACATAGATCAACAGATAGGAGGCACACGAAGTTCAGAAGCCTGGAAAACAATAAAATCAATGAGAAAAAATAACAAACAAGGAACTAGTCTAAATGGTATAACAAATTCACAGTGGACACAACATTCTAAAGACCTGTTAGAAGAGATAAGATCAAGAACCACTCAATGCTGATCGCATACATGACGAGATGACACAAGTACAAGAGGCGATAAAATCGACAAAAATAAGAAAATTCCCGGACCTGGCGGAATATATCCCGAATTTATAAGATACGGATCATCGTAACTAACACAAATGCTAAAAAAACTATATGAAAGATGCTTAAATGGAGAAGAAACCCCAAAGGAATAAAAAACCTCTTATATAACACCTATATAAAAAGAGGGGCCTAAAGATAATCCAAAAAATTACAGGGTTATAGCAGTGATACCAAAAATAGAAAGGATATATTCACAAACTCTTAAGAACTTGATAGAAGAAGACATAAAAGATAAACAACCAGAAGAACAGTCAGGATTTAGAGCGGGCAGATCTACAATTCACACTGAAACTTAGAGAAAGCCTATGACAGTGTCCCCATATCACAACTATGGACAGAACTGCGAAACCTGAAAATAAACCAATCTTTAATTAAAGCTACACGACTCTCCTATAAAGTTAATTGTGTCGCAATAAAAACTGGGAATAACAGACATACAGAATATTCCCGATCATCGAAAGGCTTAAGACAAGGATGTTCTCTGTCTCCCACCCTATTTAAAATATATCTGGACCGATCCATACAAGGGGGACAAGAAAACGCGGAAACATGGGTCTTAACGTAGGAAACGACACACTTTATAGCCTATATTTTGCAGATGACCAGGTAGTGATAGTGGAGGATGAACAAGATCTGAGCTATATGACGAGAGAGCTAAAAGAAGAATATAAACGAGCGGAACTGTTATGATCTGGAACTAGAAAACGGTGTAATTCGGGGAGTGCAATTGTGCAATTATTTAGGAGTTATCTTTAATAAACAGGAAAACAGCAATGATAAAGTAAGGAAAAGAATCAATAATGGTAGAAAAGTTATTGGAGCATTAAACTCAATACTGTGATAAAAAAATATAAGGAAAGACACCAAACTACGCATCTACAAAAGCATCGTACAATGCGTAATTATGTATGGAGCGGAAGTGTGGAATTTAAGTAAAGCAAACAGAAGAAAAATCTTGGCCACTAAAATGGATTATCTAAGAAGAAGTTGAAGGATATCCAGAACAGAAATAATGAAATAAAATATTTAGGCAAAACATTGGCATAGAAAAAGATATTATAGATGAGGTCGAAAAGAAACAATTGATATGGTTCGGTCACACAAAAAGAATGGGGAAACATGGGTGGCCAAAAAAAATACTAGAGTGGACTCCACTAGAAAAAAAGAAAGTGGGGAAAACTTAAAAGAAGATAGAGGAATGACGTAGATGAGGCAATGGGATCAAGACAATTGAACTAGGAAATGACTCTCAACAGAAAAACGTGGAAACTGGGGACAAAGAGACGGCGATAACCGTAAAAATCCGTAGTTGGAAAATATTGCACAATTAAAAATTAGAAGGTAGTAAAAGAAGATGTGGTTACAAAGATAGACAAAGGAATGCTTAGATGGTTTGGACACGTAGAAAGAATGGATGAAGGAAGATTGATGAAACAAATTTATAATGCGAATGTGAATGGACAAGTCGGTAGAGGTCGACCTCAGCGAACATATCTCGATCAGATCAACATTGTTTTGAAGAAAGGCCAGGTCAAAAGTACCAGCAACCGACGAGCATGTATGAGAGCATTGATGAAAGTAGAGGAAGCAAAAGATGTGTGAAAGAACCGTAGCGGAAGTGGAAGGAAGTGGTCTCTGCCTACCCCTACGGGAAAAAGGCGTGACTATATGTATGTATGTATGCATGTGAATTTGTTATTAAGGAATTATTTTTGCGTTAGTGATTAAGCAAAAAAAAAAAAGATATTTGTGTAAATTATTAACACAAAAATATCAATTTTGAGAAAAACACAATCGTAAAGTTATTAAATATGTACGACATTATTCTAAACATTTTTTGTGATAGATCCTGAACTAAAATATAAAACTCGGTATGATATATTTCTCTCTCACTTGTCACGTCCAAAAATAATACGACAACCATAAAAATGCCTTATTGGAGTCAGTGATTGAGGGATAGATGTCTTTGCTTGGGCAATTTTCGGTAGCACTCAAGCCATAAAAAAAACATTTGCAATACTAATTTTATAGAAGTAAAACTATATTGTGCCATTTCAGACTATAATAAAACGGTGTTATATTACTTTCTTCACCTGAAGAAAAAAAAAGTATTGATTAGTTAGTTTATTTTTTTTGATAAATATCGCCATTTTTAATGTAATGCTCCCATGTTTTTTAAAAAAAGTCAATTAGGCAGAGGCTAATTGAATGGAGCTCATCAAATATGGAACTTTTTTTTTTAATTCGAAACGAAAAATTAGTCCCAATCTCATCAAAAAAGTCTCCTGCTTTTACTCATAAATTTATAATTAGAAAATCTTGCTCAATTATTTAAGATGTCGAATTTTTAGTTGTGTTTGTTTTGCAGGAATAAATTTTAATTCAACAGCAAAACTACTAGCTCAACCTATAATTAGATTAATCAATATATTATTTTTTTGCAGGTTAATAAACATTTATTTATTTCAACATTAAAAAGTCGTGTGATTGTTTTAATGGTGCGTAATTATTTATTCATTATTTGTAATAATCGAAACATATTCTACACACTACTCACTACGTGTAGTAAATTTAAACAAAGCAAAGTAAAGCGGGATCGCCGCCGTTAAGTCAATCGGTCAAAGTCAGACATTGTCGACAGCAAATGATAGATGAATGTAATTAAATAAGTGACCAATCATATTCTCGCTTTATTTCTGATACCAGCACCATTTCCATCAAAGTCACAATACCACAGGCGGCACCAAAAAAAATACACTACGATTTTCAAAAGGTCACTTATACATTATTTTTTATCTACCATAATTTTTAGAATGCATTTGTAAGAGAGTACGTATGTGAACTTTTTCAAAAGCGATTCTCGGTTAGAGAAAAGAACCTACCCATATTTTAGATAGTGTCCCAATTCTGAAATTTGGCATCGTGTTTTATTTGTAACATTGAATTTGAGATAATTTAAAATACTCGCAAACTACCGAGGCATAAACCTTCTAAATACAATCTTAAAGCTAGTAACGAAGAAAATAACAAATAAAATAAATGAACTAACTCACCACATTGGACAATGAACAACAAGGATTCAGATCAGGAAGATCTTGTACAGATGCAGTATTTATCCTGCGACAAATAATTAAATAACCCATCGAGTATAACAAACCAGCCTTCATGTGTTTTATAGACCTGGAAAAGTCGTTTGACCGAATACAACTGGAAGACGTGGTACACCTTCTATACAACAGGCATATGCACATACATACAAGGTAGATCTACAACGCAGGGTGGGTCTTGGCTGACTGTACTATACTTTTCCTTCATCAGATTTGTGTCCAGAGGGATATTCATTTCTGTGAGATCTGCGTTGTCTTTCCATCTCTGGCGTGGTCTCCCAAGTGGCCTTTTTTCCGACGGTCTCTCCTCCCATATCAGTTTCGTCAGTCTGTCATCTCGTAGTCTATGGACATGTCCGTACCATCTTAGGCGCTTTGATAATATTCCCGTCGCCATAAAGCTGACTAATCTCGGCGTTTGTCCTGATGCGATATTGGTTGCTGTTGTGGTCGTGTTAGGGACCAAACATTTTTCTTAAAATTTTCTCCCGAGACGCCTGTTTTTCTTCATAAGCCTTAGTCATTGTCCATGTCTCGCACCCGTAAGTGATTATTGGCCTTATAATGCTTTTATAGACTTTCACCTTTGAGGTTCTTGAGATGTTTTTGGATTTAAAAAAGTTGTTAAGAGAGAACAGACATTGATTTGCATATAACATCAAAAAAACCATCGAAAATATTTACCAAAGAAACAAAATAAAAGCCAAAGATAATGGCTAAGCAAAATCAATAAACTTAAATGCAAATTTCTGTTACATAGTAATGTTTTTTTTTAATATTATAAAAGTAGATATTATTTCGATATTTAGACTGATAAATAAAATCATTGATGTGGGAAATAAGTATGGAATAAGCTTTAATAAAAAGAAAACGAAATTTATGGTAACCAAGAATAATATGGACGCCAACGAAATTATAAGACTGTATGCGAACAATGTGGCATTGGAAAGAGCAGAAAGCCTCACTTACCTTGGATGCTTAGTAAATGATTAATGGGACCATAGCAAAGAGATTAAACAACGAATAGAAAAAGCAAGAACAATTTTTCTAAAAATGAAAGATGTGCTCTCAAGCAATACTTTAAGTTTATATCTGCGCATAAGAATAGTTAGATGCTATGTATTCTCAGTATGACTGTACGACGTAGAGGCATGGACACTCTCGGAAGCTGCTAGCAAGAAAATTGAAGCATTTGAAATGTGAGTGTTCAGGCGAATCCTTAAAATTAGCTGGACAGACCATGTGACAAATAATGAAGTTTTAAGAAGAATGGGAATAGACAGAGAACTCATGAAGACAATTAAAGTAAGAAAACTTACATATTTGGGACACATCATGCGAAATAAGAAATATGCATTACTCCAACTCATTATCCAGGGTAAGGTGAACAGTAGGGGAGGACCAGGGAGGCGAAGAGTATTATGGTTAAAAAACCTACGACAGTGGTATGGCAAAACGTCTAGTGAACTCTTCCGAGCGGCCATTAACAAGTACTCGGTTGCTATGATGATAGCCAACGTTCGCTGAGCAAATACGGCACAACGAAGAAGTAGATTTAGACTAAATTTAAAACACATACATGATGTCCTCGTGACATATAGTCACGCCATTTTCCCGTAGGGATAGGCAGAGACCACTTGCTACGTTTCTTACACACATATTTTGCTTCATCTACTTTATCAGTACTGTCATACATGCTCGTTGGTTGTCAGTACTCTTGACCTGGCCATTCTTCAAAACAATGTCGATCTGATCGAGATATGTTCGCCGAGGTCGACCTCTACTGACTTGTCCAATCACACTAGCTTTATAAATTTGTTCCATCAATCTTCCTTCATTCATCCTTTCTACGTGTTTATCTAGCATTCCTTTATCTATCTTTATGACCACATTTTCTTTCACACCACAGCTTTTTCTTATCTCACTATTCTTTACTTTATCCAACCGAATCATTTCGGCTATACTTCTCAGACTACTTACTCATATCCGCAGCATTAATCCTATTTTCATGCTTCTTTTGTCAAACTTAACATTTACCAACATACAGGAACCAGTACTCCTTTATGCACAGCGAAACGTGCCTTTTTTGATACGTTCTGGTTGTTTATAAAGTTTATAACACTAAACAATTTATTTTAATATTTTTTCTGGTAAAACAATAAAGTTTTATTTAATAAATCACGTAAATATTTACTATACTTTAACTTTTTAAAACTTAAACCAAAAAGAATCATACATCCTTTTATAAATGATTCTCTTCGACTCAGACCAAATAATGGGTACAGGGCGTACTCGTTGACCACAACCCGTTTGAATAAAAAGTATCCAAAATTTGAGCACTTTCCTATACATTATTTTTTTAATTTGATGAGCTGATAATTTTAAAAGTGACTACCTGAAAACTTGTGGAATACCTTAACCATCTTATCACATATTTAGTTGTAATATAATTATTTTTAATAGCAAGTATTTTGGTGATTATGAATGAAATAAAAATAAATCAGGGTTTAAGGTCAATATTAAAGCCAATTTCATGTACGTACGAATTATTTATTTTATGGGGTACAGAAAGGGTACAAAAAATAAAAATATAAATGTCATGCTTATATTTTAGTTTTAATACAATAAGTGAACCATTTCCAGTACGTTTTTATATGATTATGACGTGCATTTTCTGTTCTTCTTCTTCTTAAGTTAGGTCTAAGTCCTGTGTTTGCATCAATGGTTTGCCAGGAACAGTTGGGATGCTGAAGACCAGATTTTATACCATCTTATAAGTGGTCGTCCACGTGGTTAAGATGTATTTGGTTTTTTCTCTTTCGCAATTTTTGCCAACCGCTCATTTGGCATTCTGTCCACGTGGTCTTTTCATTCTCTTCTCTGGCTTCTTGCCCATCTTACATCTTGAATCTCACATATTTCTCTTATTTCTTCATTTCTCTTCCGGTGGAATAACGTATGTCCTGTTATTGATCTTAGTGTTCTCCTTTTTGTTGTTATTAAAAGTCGTTTGTTGTTGCGTTCTCCGCTATGGTTTCTATCGCGAATGTCATGACCGGTCTTACGCAAGTTATTTATGTTCTGACTTTACTCCTAGTGCTCATATGTTTATTCCGCCAAATTCAATGACTTAAGTATCCTGATAATAATAATGCCTTTGTTGTTTGGGCTTTTACTTTTTCCTTTAGGTTCCTATTACTTGTTATGTTTCCCCCTTGATATTTGAAGGATATCACTTGTTCTACACTCTGATCGTAAATCACTTATTTACATATTTTTGGTTCTCTAAGTACTGTAAGGGATTTTCTTTTCTTTATGGATATTTGCATGTTTAACGTTTCTGCTATTTGTTAGAAGCCTCTGTAGATTATCTTCGTCTTCCGAGATGATCACTGCGTCGTCAGGATAGCATATTATTTTTATTTCTTTGTCTCTCATTCGGTATCCTCTCAAGCTTGCTGTACTTCGTTTGTGATTTCCTCTAATATGATGTTTTATAAGATTGGGCTGAGATTGTCTCGTACATTTTAATATATTTAAGTACATTTATACAAATTTATTTCATTGCAATGAAAGACAACCAAATTTTGGATACAGTATAATCGTAACCTTCTTGCTTAAAAATGTAATTTTATATTTTTTTTTCGTTCTGCAGTATTAATTACATCATTTTCATTTTAAATATAAACCCATTTGTATAGGTTGCTCTCATTGGAGTAATGTAGTGTGACGTGCTAGTCCTTACGCTTCCATCGACCTTAAGCTGACCAACCGTAGGTACTTGTTTCATTATAGTAAATCCATGCATATCCGTGGTCCTGAGGTTTTGTGTCTGACAGGCAGGGATAGATAATGTTTGGGACTTTTACGTCATAGCACCGCTCACACGATTCTGGCAGTTTTTAATTTTGAATTAACATACTGATTTTAAAACTATTCTTCTTTTGGTACCATGACTGTTAAACGATCGTTGGTTATCATGTTGGCTACCATGTTGACGATAATTGTTCAGTTTGGAGAAGCTGAACTGTAAAGTTTCCATACCACTGCTTCAAATTCTTTAGCCACGATGTTGTCCTTCTTCCTAGGACCCGCTTGCCTGGTATTTTTTCCTCTATAAAAAGGTGCCTTATAATATGACAAAATTATTCTAATTTTCGACGTTTAATAGTTTTGACTATTTCCAGATCTTTTTCCATGCGATTGAGAACTCTATTGTTGCTGACTTTGTCCACCCAATTGATTTTTGGTAATCGTCGGTACACCCACATTTCGAATGATTCGAGGCGTTTAGGCATTACTTCCGTGAGTGTCCATGCCTCCATGCCATACATGGGAACATAGCTACCATTTTCATTCTCAATTTTAAAGTTAGGTCGTGACTGGTTAGCACTTTTTTCATTTTTATAAAGGCGGCTCAGCCTTTTTTATTCTGATTTTGATCTCAATGCTCAAAACTCCAAACAATCCATTTACTTAGATTTTGACTCATGATATTGTTTGTACACTAAACCAGCAGCATTATTTATCAATTAAAAAAGGTTTAAAATGATTTCATCTTTTAGTGGTCTTCCCCATTGGATATTGGTTTTTCAGTTGTTGATCAAGAATTCTATCGTTTTGCACATTTGGACTTGAGCTTTGAGAGTCTCGGCACGTCCACTATATTTGATTAACAATAAATGTATAATGTATAATATCCATTAATTGTACAAGTCAGAGTTTGTAACGTAACATAGTTAGTCCAGTCACCTTAGCATAAGACCTACTCAAGAAGCGCACCTTTTGGCCAATTTTTTTATAGGTTCGTTGGACCTACAAGAATATAATAAGTAATAAGTTTTGCCGGGGTATATTTTAGCAATAAAAAATTATTGAAAATTACAAAATGGATATTTTTAAGATCATTTTTTTGGAACGCGTCCTATTGAAAAAAGTTTGCAATAAAATGTGTTCATCATAACATCCGCTGTAAAAAAGGTCCTAAAAAAAAGTGCTAACATTGTTAATTAAGCGGTTAATGGCAAAAGAAAATTAAAATTCTACATTTCGTTTTTGCCACCGCAATCGGGTGTTTATCAACATATCGGTTTGAAACTCGTACTTTATGTACAGTAGCCAAAACCCAAGAGAATCGTGCAATATTTACCGATTTGCGAGATATAGTTTAGCAACAATCTGCTATCAACAAGCCTCGCATCATCATGCACAAGCAATTTGGAAAAAAAATGTTGAAAATAGATACTGTTTTCCGGCGATTTTAGATTTTTGCTTATAAACAATTAACAATTCCGACCAAAGTTGCAAAGATATCTGAAAAATTTTTGGACGATTTAACGCGTTTTTGGAAAACGAACAATTTAAAAAAAAATTGCAATATTTTGATTACCGCCCGAGATATGAATGTGTTTACGTAGGGATGGGTCGTTAATCGTGGAACGGTATTTTTTGATAACGCTACAACGAGTTATACCGTTCAAAATAACGTTTCACGAAAAACGACCCATCCCTACTTTTATCGCACGCGCACGATATTATTTCCAATACATCGAAATACATCGATAACTATGATGGCATAATTGCTCGTAATAGAAATAATTTTATCGAATCCCATGGCCGGAAGCGTAGGGATTGCTGATGAACTCGAATTTTGCAAAAATCTTTATTACAACAATAGAAAATTTAACAAACGTAAACACATTCACATCTCGGGCGGTAATTAAAATGTAATTTTTTTTTTAAATTGTTTATTTTTCAAAAACGATGGTCCAAGAATTTTTCAGATATCTTTGCAACTTTGGTCGGGATTGTTAATTGTTTATAAGCAAAAATCTAAAATCGCCGAAAAACAGTATCTATTTTCAACAAATTATTTTTTTTCCAAATCGCTTATGCATAATGATACGAAGGTCCTTGATTTTTTTCAACCCTGTGGGCCTTCGTCGGGAAATTCTATTCAAGGTCAAAGATTTTTCGATGATCGCAGATTGTTGCTAAACTATACCTTGCAGATTGATAAATCTTGCACGATTCTCTTGGGAATTGGCTTCTTCACATTATGTACGAGTTTCAAACGGATATGTTGATAAACACCCGATTGCGGTTGCAAAAATGAAATGTTGGATTTTTTATTTTTATTTACCATTAACCGCTTAATTAACAATGTTTGCACTTTTTTTTTCAGGATTTTTTTTACAGAGGACGTTATGATAAACACATTTTATTAGAAACTTTTTTCGATAGGACGCGTTCCAAAAAAATAATCTCATAAATATCCATATTTTAATTTTCAATAATTTTTTATTTCTAAAATATACCCCGAAAATGGCTGACATCTCAGGACTATATTCTTGTAGGTCCAAATAACCTATAAAAAAATTAGCCAGAGGGTGCTCCTTTTGAATAGAACTTTGTAAAATGTGGCCTAAGGTGGACTAATTATATTAAAACACACCAATTATAATGCATTATCACAAAAATCTTCAAACAATTAGGACGAACACACTATAAACTGCTTAATAAAAATTACAGCTATCCACTTGATTTTCTTTGATGATTTCCTGGATGCAACACATCCGAACACTTCCGAAATTTACATGTTTGTAATCTCTCTTTGTATTTGTTTGTTTTATAATTTTATAATTGATTAGTGTTCATCGAGCATATTCTATGTATAATGCCATGTATTGCCATACGATAAATATATATATATATATATATATATATATATATATATATATATATATATATATTTATATATATATATATATATATTTATATATATATGCAAAAATTATAGAAAACTATAAATATTTTTCGACAGCGTGAATAGATGTAAAAAATGTATAACTGATTTTTAAAAAATCAGCTAATTTCGCTGTATGTCAGCTATATTATAGGTTCATGTGGGACGATTATGTATCAAACAACAACTACTCCTCTGGCTATATGCCGCGACAGGCATTGAATTACATCTGATACATAATCGTGTATAAAACCCCATTTCGGGTAGCAATATGCAGATGCTTGTATAGTAAGAGAATGAACTATTAGATTTATCCATCCACAGCTCCGACTCCTACCAAGTACACATGAAGTCCTACGCGAAAAGCACCAGTCACGACATCGGGTGGTGCTTGTTAAAAAGTATAGATGTCGTATATATAATCTTGAACCCTTTTACCCTTAGGGTGTCGGGTTACTGTTTGACATTCTCTGTATGTGTCTCCACAATCCCAATTGTTTTTGTTCTATGAATGAAATATTATCTTCTATGTCTAGTTCTTCTCTTATTCGTGTATTTCTTATTTTATCTCTTCTTGTCACTCCTTTTATTCTTTTCAGATATTTCATTTCTGTTGCTTTTGGTTTTTTTTTGTTAATATCCAATATTCACATCCATATGTTAATACAGGTCTATATATTGTCTTGAATATTTTGCCATACGATAAATAAAATAGTAAAATAGTTGGAGCCCTCGAAAGGGCTGCTGCGCCTATGTTTAATTGAACACTCAGTTCAATCAAAGTCAAGTTACTTACAATATACCCGCCGCTAATTTAGTAGGCGGCAAAATTATTTTTCACAATATTCAATTAATTCTCTCTGTTTATTATTACATTTTTTTTTCTAGTCACGCACGAAAAGTGTACACCGGCTTATTTTTCAATAAGGCGACAATCAGATTATGTGTGTGAATTTATTCTTTTTTTTTTCGCTTTTTTTTGGTGATGGATAATTAGTAATAGCTATTAGAGGTGACACACGAATCTGAAAATAGCAAAATAAGTACAAGCCCCAAAAAGTTTTTTATTTCGACAAATAAGTAATGAACACAAAACGCATCTAATTAATTTAATTTAGACGAAAAAGAGGGTTAGGTGAAGGTAATAATAAATTGGTAGAATTTTATAAAGTTATTAATAACAACCATCGACCCTACATTTAATTAATATTGTGTTTTTTAATTAACTAATAAGATTATTTAAAAATCGGGGTACTTGTAAAGAAAAACCACTCTTGTGGTGGCGATTGTCATTGGCCTGTACACAGCTAGCATAGGCAGCTACACAGAATGTGTATGCTGCTCTCTTTCTCTTCGCCGCATAGTCGGCAGTTTTTCTCAGCCGCCAGCTTAAATTTGAAAAGGTGCGCTCTAGTGCGACGTGGCCAGTGAGCAGGCCAAGCGTGCTGCTTAGCCTACTCCGGTTCATCGTCCAGAGTGCGTCTGCCCTCTTCTGGAGAGATTTTTTTATCAGCTGTCTTGATGTTTTGCAGCCAGTATTTGCATTTTACCGAGTAAAATGTTACAATAGAAGGAAAACAACTAAATAATCTCCGATTCGCGGATGATATAGGGCATCATACGGCAATTTGAGACACATGTTTAGGGACAAAATTCCTATGAGTCTAAAAAGGAAAACTTTTAACACGTGTATCTTACCGGTTCTCACATATGGTGCAGAAACCCTAACGCTCACTAAGGCTTCAGCAAGGAAATTGAGTGTCACACAAAGAAAGATGGAAAGATCTATGCTGGGGATATCACTCAAAGATAAAGTAAGAAATGAGGAGATTCGTAGACGAACGAAGGTAGAAGACATTATTGAAAAGATTTTTAAAGTCGAAATGGAGGTGGGCCGGTCATGTAGCACGACAAACGGACCAGAGATGGACGAAAAAACTTCTGGAATGAAGGCCATGGACAGACAAACGAAACCCCGGAAGACCACCCACCAGATGGGCAGATGATTTAAAAAAGATCAACACCAACTGGATTGCAGCGAATTGCACAGGACCGAGAAACTAGGAAGAAACTTGAGGAGGCCTATGTCCGACAGCGGACGCAAATGGCTGGAGAATGATGATGAATTATCTCCTGAATTTATTCGCATGCATTTAGAAACACCCTGTATATTTTCATTCGTTTCATTATTTGAACGAGCTCTATTATCATATACTTTATGTCCAAATTTGAGTGACTCCCCTAAACGACGGTCAATTAAGAATATTTATGACGACCGCGTGTATTCTGTATAAAGATTTTTTTAAAAGCCCCAACACCTGCTACACTATTTTGTATGCAAACTAATTAGTTATTAAGATGTAAAGTATTTTCATCCAGGGTGGCCAAACGGAAACGAAACAGAGCCATTTGCAGGAACCTCGTCAATAATTTAGAAAAACGCTTAGACCCGTCGATTTTTGATTAAAGGGGAACAACACACTCTTTTCCGATATTTTTGACTCCACTACTTTTAACCCCAAGCAAGGGAAGGAATTACCCCAAAATTTTTAAACGGCATTGGGGGTCGAATAAGATGTCTTTCAAAAGCTCTTACGATTCTCTATACAATAGTCTTTAAATTTAAAAATTTCGCCCATTACTTATTGAGAAGTTAGATTTTAAATGTGAAACTTATTTGCAAACAAATACAAACGGTAAAAATATCAGGGAACGATCAACAGTTTCTTCTTGTACAGAATTGTAAATCGCCACAATCTCCGCTATTGGTTCGATTAAAACCCAAGAATTTTTTACGAGGTGCATACACAGCAACCGAAGAAATTAAATGTATGGGCTGGCATTTGCGATGACCTTTTTTCCTACCAGGCAATTTTACTGGCGAAATGTATTTGCAATAAATGGAAGACGCTATTGACCCTGCATTGACTAATATACTATTTAAAAATAATCCACAGTATGACGAAGATCATTTTTATTTATAACAGGACGCACAGTGGGCAAAATCACTGATTTTGGTGGACAATAGTCAAGTCAAAAGTTTGGAATTTCTAAGTGCCTGACCTTTATATTATTAGTTGGCAAGACGCTTAATACTAATAATGATTTCTGTGTATACAAGTGCCTAATAACCAGTAGTGGGATTATCTTTATTCGATGATCATTTATTATGTTCAAGGTGTGTGTAGTGAAAAGTCTTTTTGCTTTTATTTCACAATCTACATTGCTGAGAAAGGTAAGACATTATATTTCCACACTCGTTATTGAATATACATTGCAATTTACCTATAAAGTTAATTAAGCAATTTGTAAATATATGCCTCTATTCAATAACGAAAAAGTATATAACCCCTAAGTTACCCCAAGGATTTGTTTGCAGGATTTGTTTTATAAATCCTTCTAGTCTTTAAATGTTGCAAAGAATTTTTGCGATTTTTTGCGTTTTGGATGATAAATAATTTTTTTTAGACATAACAGTCCAAATCACGAGGGGGAAATTTTTTGAAGAGTGGGTTAAGTTTTTAAAAAAAAAACGCCAAGACCACTTGCTAAAATTTATTCTTACTTCTGCTCATATTAATAATAAAGAAGATGTGGAGATTGGACATTTAAAAATTAGAATTTCCCGTCCTTTCGACAAAATTTCGGCAAGGTGGAACAAATGTGACAGAAAACTGGAAGATTGTTTCAATAAATACTTTAGTTGGCTTGATTCTGATGACTTGGATTTTAGTATTTCAGTTATCCAACCTACTTGTCAACGCTCAGGACGCCCGAGTTATTGAAGGTAGACTGCGAAAAGTTGACAGTACGCGCTTTATGTTTCTGGAAAGCGTGGTGCTTCCAAAGTTGTGAAAAAGACATCTACCTCTCAACAGCCATCTTCTTCTACAAGAAAGTCGACCTCTACCAATATACGACGTTTTTCCCCTGAAGAAGCTTTGGCTCTCTTTTTCGACTGCAATTCAACAAAGTTTCCTAAATGATTTAAAATACATCTATTAGCAGGTTTACGCCACTCTTAGCCGATAATTATACTTGTATTATTTTTCCCGTATTCTGGGACTTCAAACGTTAAATGTAGGAAAGTTTTAGATTTTAGCAAATAAATTTGATGTCTGACGGCTGTGCGCTCACCAATCGTGTTAAAAAATTAATTAAATTTATATTATTTTTTCCGTAATCTGGGATTCCAAAGGTTAAATATGGACAAGTTTCAGAATTTTGTCCACCTAAATCGGTCATATTTTCCACTGTGGGGCGGTGCTCCTCCGCATTATGTTCGTCAGTATTTAGACCAACGTTATTCACGGCATTGGATTGGGTGAAGAAGCAGCATTGAATGGCCTCCACGATCGCCAGATTTATCGTCCCACACAACCAGCGTCGTTGGAAGATTTACGACGAAGATTTGCTTTGACGAGTGCCGTCGTATTACTCCGGAAATTCTTCAGAGTATGCGTGAACGTTTTGAACAAAACTTTAGCAACTAAAATAATCGGAATTTTAACATGTAATTTTTTTAAAGTATTCGGAGGAAATGTAAAATTTAAACACCATTGTAAAGAGAATTGTCAGAGCTTTTAAGAGACATCTTATTCGACCACCGATGCCATTTAAAAATGTTGGGGTAATTCTTACTCTCGCTTGGAGTTAAAAGTAGTGGAGTCAAAAATAAATAAATAAAATGTTGACGGGGTTCCTGCAAGTGGCTTTGTTTCGTTTTCGATTGACCACCCTGTGTGTTATATTTATTATTTATTTTATGATACGTATATAAAAAAGGTTTTCACAATACATCTTATTAATAAATAGAATGTTTAAGGTAGATGAATATTTAACAAAAATGTTTTGGGTCCGAAAATGCCGAAGTTAATATTTAATTACTGGAAAACGAAATTTCAAACGAACCTCATAAAGAAATAATTTTGAGATTATTCCTTCGATAGGCAGACCTCCGATGCTAATTTGATAATTTATAACAAATGGGATGGATCAAAATGATCTTAAAATATTGTCCGAATACATCCAAATTCCCCATCAATTATTAACGAAGCTTATTTATAACTAACTCTAGAGAAAGTTAACATGACATAGGTAGTAGCAAAATTTTAGCTTTGCTATTTAATATTAATGTATACTATCATACCAAGATCAAGGCCCTCCACAAACATCCCTTCACAATAAAATCGGACAACATTTCAAAAAATACCTTAATAGGAAAAAACTATAAAACAAAAATACCAACCAGAGAAGACTGTTTGAAGAAAATACCATTGACCAGCTCAGGAGTGAAACGATGGTACACTGATGGATCCGCAATTCATTCTTCACCACTCTGTCATAGGCCTTTTCTAAGAAAGCGCAGTGAACCTTTAAATCATGGTAAAGAATATTTCGGCTATTTTTCGTAAGGAACAGACTATACAATTAATCCTTAATCAATTTTATTGGAGTAAATATACAGGTTGTTTTTAAATTTATGCGAAAAAATTAAGAAGGTAATTGCCCATATTAAATTATGATCTGTAATTTCCTCATTCATTAGGTTTTAATTTTTTTCTCAAATTTAAGTAAAGATGGACACTTGAAATTTTGTTATTTCCGTGCACTCACAAAGGACTAATCACCAATGTTTTTTCAACATTCCTGTTACAATATTTCTATTACATTATAAGGGGGTGAAATTAGTATTTCCTACTTTATTTATTATTAAATCTTTTTTTTAAAATTTAGTTTTGTGAAATAGAAATATAACTTAAAATCCCAGTTTACGTCTACGAATTGTTGTCTCTAACATAGTTGGCGTTGAATGACATGCAAATAAAGTGTCAGGCAAAAGCTTATTGTAAGACATCAGTGTGTGCCAATTAGCATCAGCGCATCAAATCGTGTATGTTAAATATTAATTTTTTTAATTGAGGTGTGCGTAATTTTATAAAAATGAACAAAATTGGAATAAAAGGAGCGACAAAGTTCCTCTGTAAAAAAGGGTTATCACCGCAAGAAATTTTATAAGGACATGGCAAAAGTATTGGGTAACTCTGCCCCTTCGTACCAGGTAATCAAGAACTGGTAGCGGCATTTCAAACTGGAAATAGAGTCCTGTCATCATGCACTAGAAGCAGGAGCTCGGAAAACTGTGGTGACCAAAGAAAATGTGAATTTAGTCCATGACATGGTATTAAATTACAGTCAATGCTATAGTAGAGACATATAGTTTTGTATTGGAAGCATTGAAATAATTTTACATCAAGAATTGAGTCTCAAATAACTCTCTGCACGTTGGGTTTCACGAATTCTGACGGCAAACCAGAAGCGTGTTTGCTAGGTTGCAGCGGAAACAAATTTGAAGATCATTAACAGGAATCCCGATAAATTTTATCGAAAAATTTTATCCAAAATCCAAAAAACAAAGCATGGAATGGTGGCATAGTGGTTTCCCTCCATAACAGGTGAATATTATGCGAATTAAATACCAAAAATACGCAAAGCAATCAGAGAAAAAATAAGAGGAATTTTGAGTCGAAGTGTGCTCTTCCACCAGAACAACGCTCCGGCCCACAAAAGTTGTGTTCCAATGGCTGTCATTAACGATGCGGGATTTGAAATTTTTGAACAACTCTCTTTATTTTCATATTTGGCCTCCAGCGACTACTATCTATTCCCAAAATTAAAAGAACATCTTTGTGGAATCTGCTTTGCTAATGATAATAAAGTGATATCGGCGGTTGATGATGAGTGGCTGAAGACTCAAAGTTCCGATTTTTTTTAAAAGGGATTGAAACACCTTAACACCGATATACCAAGTGTATAAACTTTACAGGTGACTATATTGAAAAATAAATTAGTTTTATTTTTCTCATGTGTTATAAACAATTGAAAATAGCTTTCGCTTATGAAATGATAAGAAAAAGTTTGAAAGAATACGGTTGACATAAACAGAATATTCTTCTTGTTTGACTCTACAACTCGTCGTGATTCTTGGCCGCATTTACTATTGCCCTCCATCCTCGGCGGTCTTGTGCTTCTAATTCCAACTGTCTCATGTCTTATCTTCCTAAGGTTTGCCGTTACAGCGTCCTTCCATCTGTTTCTGGGGCGTCCTACTGGTCTTCTGCCAACCGATCTTTCTCAAAAAGCTGTGTTTTTAAGGCGCTGATCGTTACTCCTTATTAAACGACCTGCCCATCCAAACCCATTTGCCTTTATATGCCTATTAAGGCTCGCTTACCCAAATAGTTGTTGGAGCTTATGATTATGTCGACGTCTCCTTTTTTGCGTGTTAGCATCCTTACAGGGATCGTAAATGACTTGCAGGATCTTACGTTCCCATACCATAACAAAATATTGTTAATGACCATTATAATTTGTTATCAAAAATTTGAAATCGTGTTATAATAACTTTAATAATAATAATTATTATAACAACAAAACATATGGTATTTTTTCATTCTTTTCACTGGGAAGTTAGTCGTGTGAACTTCTCGGGTCGCACCCAGGCCACTGATATTTTCTCTTTATTTTCAACTCATTATATCCAAATTATTACTTCTAAACTGCTATTCATCAATTAACTAACTATCACAAACTAACTTTCCGCACCATTACGCGTTTTTTTATATTGTCATGAAACATTCTCCAAATTTCCAGAGAACATACGAATCCTTGGCAAATATCAATCATTATCGACATAAATAAATAGGTCAAAGTAATACTTTTTTGTGGTGGGTTAGCATGAAACCGGAGTTTTTTGGCACAGACTTTTTTATCATGATTATCTATATATTATCGTGATATTAGATTGAAATAACATTGCGATTTTTTTTTGCTCAGAAATTCCATAATTATTATGTATATATCTTCTTTGAATGTACTCAGCAGAATAACAATATTTGTTGGCAATTGGACACATTGTAGGATTAATTTATTTAAAAATTCCGACCGATGTGTGTTATGGAGGTTACATGCGAATATTAAGTGGTTGATGTCTGCTTCTGAGAAGTTGTTGCAAGGGCAGATAGGTGATATGTTAACACCAATTTTGGCCAAGTGTGAAGGATAACCTTCATGGTTTAATTTCATTCTTATTATGTGTCACGTGCCTATTTTTTTCCTTCTACAGTTCCATTATTAATTGTGTCTCTGATAGTCTGGTGCTCGTAAATAGTTTTGCATACCGTATTTTGTTTTAACTTAAGTATATCATTCGTTGTAAATAGTGTTGCATACCTAGTAGTGATAGGATTTAATTATTAATGGCTGCGACATTTTTGCTAATCAATGGAGATGAAGTGGGGTTTTGTTATTAGATTTTGCCTTGATTTTTGGCCTCGATTGTCGTGTGTTGTCAGCCATATTATTGTTTGGTTTGCTTTTCTGTGTGGATGGGCTGGCTATCAACACGGACGAGCGCGATTATGAGTTTGGAACATAGATTTGCGAAGTTTGGCTGACGTGTGTCCCGTGTCATTTTCTGATATCCGGCCTGGGAGTGAGTAGTTGGGAGAGTCGCTTGGTGTCAGTCTTGGGTGTCGGTAGTGAGGATTTTAATATCGTCGTGTGATATTAACAAGTGTGCAAAACCTCTACGGTTTTATCTTCATATCTGGCTGTATTTGGGGCCATCTTAATTGGATTTTGAAGAAAAATTATTTGATTTTTAACTTGACCATTCTATCTTACCTTCGTTGTTGATATTTTTGGTGTCGAGTTAAAATAACCACGTGTGGTATTTATTTGAGGGAAGCCATTGTTGATTAGCACGTGCTGTTCCATGACCATCATCCATATCGACGATAAATTTCAGTGTTATAAAGACTTGTTTGGTATTTTTAGCAGAAATTATTATGATAATACTACTTGGTGTTTCTGTTTCTTGGATCATCGATGTAACAGTGACGTCTCAATGAAGTTTTCAATTCGTTACATAGTATTGAGTTTAATTTTATCAACTTATCAGTTATTATGTGCTTGATCTAAGTGTTTTCAATAGTTTAAAAGTAACAAATTATTTTCATTAAATTTGTACCTGCTCCAAGTTGAATCTGAACGTATACATTACTAAATATACATTATGTAACTATTGTGATGGTTTCAAATTATTATTTTTGTTGCAAGTCCATTTATTTTGTATTTTTTTTTTAATCTTTTGCTATCAAGAATTCTATCTAAAACCAATTATTTTTAAAATTTTAAATATTGTGAACATTTTTTTTTGTTTTTAATTCTTTTTTGTACATCATTAGGTTTTTATTATTGTCTGAAAGATTGTTATAATTAATTTAAATATTATTTTAAGAAAAGTGTATTAAATTCGTTTAATCCACTTTACAAAAATACAGAATTTGTTGTAAAAAAAAATCAGAACATCATTTTTACTTAATTAATATATTGCAGGAATTGTAAATATAGTTTTATTTATCTAGTTCACCATAATTGTTTGTTGTTTATCGTGTGGCTCTGCTAGTGCCTACAAGACCTAGGGGTTTCCGGCTTGTACCGTCTAAGTCGGTGGCGCGGCTCACTTTTATATATTTTTTTCTTCTACCCTCTACGGCTGAGCTCGGGCATAATTTGCCAGTAGAGAGACCGCTGGCAGAGTACTCTTTGGAGAACGAAAAAAAGACGTGGCAATTTTAAGGAATGCAGCTCGAGTCCTCTCTATTCGACAACGTATTTCGAGAGAATGATCTTAACTCTCGTTGATTGTAGTTTCCAAATATGTTGTAGCCCCTTCCTTTTTAATAACTGTATTATTTATAATACAATTTATAATAATTTTTGGAAATAGAAACAAAATCTTCCCAAACTTTCTCCCATCGTATTAGCACTGATTGTTTGGACTCACTAATTGTGTCTTGGGGTGTAAATATGTTATTTATTTGTTGGAGAGAGATATCATATTTTGCTGCTTCATCGATTTTTTCATTTTCAACTATGCCTGAGTGGCCTTTAACCCAGATAAAAATTATTTTAATGTTGCTGATTTGGAGAGAGAGCAGTGTTTGAATGATTTTGTTAATAATAGGGTTATAGTTTGCCACTGAGGCATGATTATAAATGGCAGTCAAAACCGATTTCGGATCAGAGAGAATGACTTGGTCCATTTGAAAAGTAATATTTTATTGCATGCAGGTAATATTTTTTAATTTTATTTTTAAATGTAAATTTCAAATTTGAAATTTAGTCAATAATTAATTTAATATTTATTTATAATTATTAATTATTAGAAAAATATAAAAAGTAAGCAAAAGAAATAGGATATTTGGTAAACTTAAATTTTTTACATAATTTTTCCAATTAATATTTTTTATTTGACCAATAAATAATTTTTAAAACGCCAATTAGTCCGAACGTTGTTCGTTCATTTACTGATAATCTTTTTTTTATTAAAAGTTTAAAGCCTCTTCTAAACAAAGAATAAAAACCGCCGTAAGCACCATAACGAGGGAATAAAATACACACATCTAATCCCTTAATTTGAAACATTAAGTAAAACCTTAAAATACGTTATTTATTATCTGATACTTAAATATATGTATGTATATTTATATAAAGGGCAAAACGTCTGTACTTTGTAAAAAGGAAAGATTTTCAATATTTTTACCGCACATAAGGGTCGTATTCGCCTAAGGCCCTTTTTAAAATTATTTAATCCCGTCTCTACTGGTTACGTAGAAACATACATTTAACGGTGGTAGCTATGTATTAGTACCTAAAAAGATTATAAGGATTTTTTTAAAATATGCTTGCCATATCACAGTGGCGGATCGTGTGATGCTTTAATGGGATGGATCATTATTAGACCACTAATTTCATTTTAAATTGAAACTATTATAATTCAAATAATAGTAACAACAAGACTTAAATATTGTTTAATTTTTTTTTATTATTAAATGTAATTTTAAACTAATAATTACATAAACTTTTTGTACAAAATATATAAAACATTTAAATATTCCCGTATTATAAATTTTAAATATTAATTGTATTTGTTATAAAAATATCACAGTGGCGGATCGTGTGATGCTTTAATGGGATGGATCATTATTAGACTACTAATTTCATTTTAAATTGAAACTATTATAATTCAAATAATAGTAACAATAAGAGTTAAATATTGTTTAATTTTTTTTTATTAATAAATGTAATTTTAAACTAATAATTACATAAACTTTTTGTACAAAATATATAAAACATTTAAATAGTCCCGTATTATAAATTTTAAATATTAATTGTATTTGTTATAAAAATAATAAATATTAATTAAAAAGTTATATACAGCGTGATTCATTAAGAATAGACAATCTCTGAACTAGAGATACTACACACCAAAATATGGCGATTGAGCTTAACATGTCTTATACAAATGTTGCAGGTTTACGAGATACAGGGTATTTAAAGTTGAAATTTTTATTTGAAATTTCCTAATAATTTTATGATTTTAAGCAGCATAGGTTTAAAAATTGGCAACTTTATGTTTTTTACTTACTTACTTTATTTAGGTAAATTACAACATATCTTTTTTACCCAATAATATATGGCTAAAATGACTAGAAAATATAAAAGGCAGTTCAATTTTGAATAAAAAGGTAATCTTGTTTATTTCATTTAACTCCATCAGTTTTTAAGTTATTTGTATTTTAAACATTCAGCGTAAAGACTCCTAAGCCACCGTTATAACATTGACTTTTTTTTAAGAAGGCTTGTGTCAGTTTTTCGTGTAAAGAAATATTTGAAAATGTTACTGTCACTAAGTAAGAGTGTATTATTTGTAGTAAAATAAGAAAATGCCACGACATAATGAGTTTTCCAACAGTAAAATGCGTGATTTAATTTGTGTTATTGTGTTATTTATACTTGCCTAGTGGAAACAGGAATTTTCGTCCTGAACGCTTAAATGGTGCTCCAAAAAATATAAACGTCGATGAGAAAAAAGAGGTTTTAGTTCGTATTCCGGAAAATCCAGATCTCAGTACTCGTCGGTTAAGTGCGACAACAGGAATAAGCGAATCGTCTATCTGGAGAATTTTAAAGAAAGAGAATCTCCGTCTATATCACTATACTTTTGTCCAAAATTTGCCACCTCAAGATTTACCAGTTTGCCTACAATTTGCTCAATTTATGCTAGATAAACAACGAAAGCCATGTTTTTTTTAATTACCTCCTTTTCACCGATAAGGCGACGTTTACTAAACGAGGTGTTTTTAATTGGAAAAACAATCATTTGTGGGACTCCAAGAATCCACATGCTCTAAAGGAACGACATTTTTAGCAAGGTAAATATTTGGTGTGGTGTGATATCTTGTTTTTTTAATTGGTTCTTTTGAACTTCCTCCTAATTTGAAAGGGCCTCTCTATTTAAACTTTCCTGAACAACAGTTAAACACACTACCAGAAGATGTACCACTAGTCATAAGACGGAACATGTGGTTTATGCAAGACGTGGCGTGACGCCGCGGACGGCCCGCACTGCGACTATTAGAAGGGGAAGGGATTATAGAAAGGAAATGATTGTGGACACGCTTTTTAAAAAGTTGCAGGTCATAGTTCTCTGGAAAAACTGATTTTGGAAGCTTATTCCATTCCGTAGCAGCACTGTAAAAAAAGGATTCTTGATGAAGATTGGTCCTTGTAGTGTCAAGCTTGAGAGTAAATGTGTGAGACTGATCAGAGTGCCGAGTTCTTCGACCGAATGTGGCCAATGGTGGTACAAGAGTTTTTATTTCTCTGGAGCATCTGCCATGGAAATATCTGTAGAGCAATGACTGGTCTGCAACTCTTCTTCTATGTTCTAGAGGGTGAAGGGTATCTGTGAGAGTTGAGCTGTTTATTAAGCGAATGGCTCTGAATGGAATCTAGAAGACGAAGAGAATGCCTTGGTGCTGAACCCCAAATGTGCGAGCAATACTCCAGTAGAGGTCGGATTTGAGCCTTGTACGTCGTCAACAGTTGATCAGGAGTAAAAAACTTTCTGGCTTTCCACAGAAAACCTAGCCTCTGGCTTGCCGATTTTGCGATGTTAGCAACATGGTCATACCAAGACATGTTATTGGACACCGTGACTCCCAAAATCGAGATGGAGTGACTTGGTTCAAGGGTATTTCCGGACATTGTGATGGGATGATTTGAGGAATTTACTTTCTTGTAGCATTCTTAATATGGATGGAAGATATTGTTACGATGTTTGATGATTTCCTTAGTTAATATAAACAAAAGTTCGACACATTTAAATTGGCTACTGATATTAAAATATTAAAAAAATGTTTGCATATAATTTTAAAAATTGTGACAAAAAAAATTTTATTAGCATAAAATTAAAAAATCATTTGGAAAAGATTTAATGAAATTCTGTTTTTATTTTTTATTTTACTACCTCACTGTATCAAAACATGATATAAGAATAATAATATCGTGATTTGCCTCTGCTTTGCCTTTAATTCGGTATTCGTAAATTTTTATTTACTTTTGGAGGTTTGTGTTGAAAGAGGATATCATATATAATTACTTTTTCGTATCAAAAACATGTTTTTTAATAGTAGGAAATATTTATTAAAAATTAAAAGGGTTAATAAATATTTTTATCAGGTTTTAAAATTTTCTTACTTTTACCAACGTTAGGCTCACTGGGTAGTATTTATAGCGGATGAACGGTATAATCAAACTACTCGAAAACAATGGTAAACATTATCTCCTAAGCCTTTTCAACAAAATATACGAATCAGGAAATATACCAACAGACTGGCTACTATCAACATTTGTGGTGATACCAAAAAAGATAAACGCTAAAAAATGCAGTGACCACCGCACTATCGGTCTGATGAGCCACGTGCTTAAGCTCTTTCTGCGAAGACTGCACAGTAGAATGTACAAAAAAATTGAAGAACAGTTAAGTGAAGCACAATTTGGTTTTGGCAATAATCTTGGAACCAGGGAAGCACTGTTTAGCCTTCAGGTCTTAGTTCAAAGATGCAGAGACATGCAACACCCAGTATTTATGGGTTTTATTGACTTTAAAAGGCCTTTGATGTGATCAAGCACGTCGAATCTTGAGCACATACAAAAAATTTCATTAAAATCGGTCCAGCCGTTTAGGAAGAGTTTAGTCACATACACACGCGCAGAAGATTTATACATATCTATAAAGATAGTCTGTTATACAGCATATTTAAAAAGTTATAATCAATTCTATGTGAAAATCTAAACAAGTTCAACGGCCTGTATAATTAATAAGTCTCAGTAATTTCAAACGAATCACCCTGTATTTTATAACACTGTCAAAGACTACTGTTACCATACTTCTATTTTTATTAACCATTCCCTATACCTAAAGTTATAAGTTTTTGAAATACTTCCATTTCTCTAAGCAAAGTATTAACTAATTATGTAAACGTACCAATTGTTAGTTGGCCATGACTGATTTGTCAAAAAAATATTAATATTTACTTACAGAAAAAAATAATTAAAAAATTACGCTCGGGGAGAAATAAGAAACAATACAGGAAAAATTAAAAAACAGCACCATTACCAAAATAAAGTAGGTCTTAATTATTAGGGTGTTCAAAATGTCCAACCAAAACATTTATGCAAGCCTGAAAGCGGTCATTGAAAGAGTTACTTACATTACGAAACATTTGTACAGTAACATTTCTAAACGAATTTTATATTCTCTCTTTCATTTCACACCTTGTTGTTGTAGGTGTTTTATACACTTCGTTCTTAATATAACCTCAAAAAAATGAGTGACCTGGGTGGCCATCGTACTTGTCCACTTAGTCCAATCCATCTTCCAGGAAACTGAACATGAAATTCTCCTTGAACTAATGCAGTATGGTAAAGCACCGTCAAGCAAAAACCACATTTTTTACGTATACGAAGTGGAACATCTTTCAATAATTTGAGTAACTGATTTACTTCTTCTTCTTCCAGTGCCTGTCCGTTATCGGGCGTTGGCGATCATTCTGGCAATAATTATTTTATCAACTGCGGCCCTAAATAGACCCGTGGTGAAGGTTGCAAACTAAGTTCTCAGATTTTTAAGCAATAAGATTCTTCTTCTGTCTGGTCCCCTCTTTCCAAGCACATTTCCCTGTAGGTTAAGCTGCAACAGACCGTATCTTTCGCTGTTTCTCATGATGTGTCCTAAGTTTAACGCCCAAAAAACGCAAAGTGCCACGTTTTCCAAGAAAGTGAATTCCTCAAATCATCCCATCACAATGTCCGGAAATACCCTTGAACCAAGTCCCTCCATCTCGATTTTGGGAGTCACGGTGTCCAATAATATGTCTTGGCATGACCATGTTGCTAACATCGCAAAGTCGGCAATCCAGAGGCTAGGTTTTCTTTGGAAAGCCAGAAAGTTTTTTACTCCTGATCAACTGTTGACGACGTACAAGGCTCAAATCCGACCTCTACTGGAGTAATGCTCGCACATTTGGGGTTCAGCACCAAGGCATTCTCTTCGTCTTCTAGATTTCATTCAGAAAAGAGCCATTCGCTTGATAAATAGCTCAACTCTCACAGATACCCTTCACCCTCTAGAACATAGAAGAATAGTTGCAGACCAGTCATTGCTCTATAGATATTTTCATGGCAGATGCTCCAGAGAAATAAAAACTCTTGTACCACCATTGGCCACATTCGGCCGAAGAACACGGCACGTTGATCAGTCTCACCCATTTACTCTCAAGATTGACACTACTAGGACCAATCTTCATCAAGAATCCTTCTTTTACAGGGCTGCTACGGAATGAAATAAGCTTCCAAAATCAGTTTTTCCAGAGAACTATGACCTACAACTTTTTAAAAAGCGTGTCCACAATCATTTCCTTTCTATAATCCCTTCCCCTTCTAATAGTCGCAGTGCGGGCCGTCCGCGGCCCACACGATAGGTCTACCCTTTTTGCGACTATTTTCATAAAAAAAAAGTAACCCAATTTCTGACTTTTGACTGTACTCATGATCTTTATTTCCTTGTTTAAAATGTCAAGTACTCTTTTGTTTGTAACATGGGCTGTCCAAGTGATTCTTAGTATGCGTCGATACAGTCACATCTCAAATGCGTCCAACCTTTTACTGGCTGCATCTGTTACAGTCCATGACACAACTTCTTATAGGAGCACAGGCAACATAGCATCGGAGAAGTTGTATTCAGAAGTTCAGAAAGTGGCATTTAAAAAATTTCGACATTTTAAGGAATGCAGCACGAGCCCTCTCTATTCGACAACGTATTTCGGATGAATGATCTTAACTCTCGTTGATTGTAGTTCCCAAATATGTTGTAGCCCCTTCCTTTTTAATAACTGTATTATTTATAATAAGCTGCCTGGGTGGTGGTGGATTTTTGCTAATCACTATGTATTTGGTTTTATTTATATTTATATCTATTCCATATTCCTGACTGTGCATTGAAAGCTGGCGCATCATATTTTGTAGGTCCTTTAGTTTTTCGATTTACTAAAAGATCTAATTACATCTTTCCACCTTTCCATCTTTCCTCAAAAAAATATGATCCCGCTACAAGGTTATCACCAATAACTCCCCACACATTTAGCGACCATCTAGTTTGACTGTGTGTAATTATGTGGTATGGATTAGTTGTCGAATAATAGTGAAAGTTATGCCTGTTAACAGCACCTTTTTTATGAAATGTAGCTTCATCTCGGAATAGTACAAAGTCAAGAAAATCTCTTTGTCGATTAACTTTTTGCTAAGCCCATTCGCAAAACCCATTCCTTAAATAATTATTAGTTAATTCTTGGTGTAATTGAATATGGTGAGCGTGCTTTTTGTTTTTAGAAAGAATTCTTTGAACACAGTAGTAATTAAGTTCTTGTTCTTTTGAAATATTTCTAATACTTGTGTGTGGATTTTCGTTAACTGCCACAAGTAAATTCATTTCATTTTCCTTTGTCACAGTAGTTTTTGTTCTTTTTGGGTTTTCATAAGAAACTGAACCGGTGCGGTGAAACCGATCCTTCAATCTTATGAAACTTGCTGTTGTAGGTTGTCGCGTCTCAGGATATCTTTCATGATAAATTCTTACTGATAGTAATGCGATTTTATTACATTTTCCCAATATCAACATCATCTCTATCATTTCTTTACGAGTAAAATTCATATTTGCTAGTTTAGAATGTAACACACCAATGGATTAACAAACAGTAATGGTGAATTGTCAGTTTCAGACAAATCATGGCCAACTAACAATTAATACGTTTAGATACCTAATTAATACTTAACATAGAAAAATGGAAATAATTTAAAAACTAAAAACTGTAAGTATAGGGAATAGTTAATAAAAATAGAAGTATGGTAACAGAAGTCTTTGACAGTGATATAAAATACAGGGTGAACCATTTGAAATTACTAATAAAATAATGTACTCCAGTTTTAACTTACACTGTATTCGATTTAATAAATTTTCTCAAATTCGTTTTTGTTTATAACCTTTGACAATCATTAAAACAACTTTGGTTTTAATAGATTATTATTCTTATTCTCCTTTTTAATTATACAAAGCATTGATTTCCACAAAAAATTGGTTATAATCTTTTATATACCCTGTATAACATACTATAACCTAATATTTTTGTAATGAGGAGGTAAAGCGGATTTTATTTTTAAAAAAACATAACTTTTATCTGGCAGCGCCTTATGAAACACCCTGTAACATTGTAACTAAATTTTAAATGGGAAGCTTAAAGCTGCCTACAAATTTTATTCACAATTTTTTTTTGGTATTTATGATAACAGAGCTACTAATCTTTCTCGCACTAATTAATTACCCTGTATAATCGATAATTGCATAATATTAGATAAATAATAAACAGCATATTTTTGCTAAAAAATCAATTATTTGTATTAAAAAAAAATAGCCTTCTGAGAGCTTAATTATTTTTAAAGCTAAAGAGTAGACAGCAATCCCGAGGAGGTACCACTTACTAGAATGTACGAATGTTTTGTAAATCTTTCATTTTTGCAAATATTTGAATTTAATAAAATTCCTTTTTTTTTTATTTTAACGTTTATTAATTTTTTTAAAAATTTAAAAATATTCATCAAACTTCATGGAGCACGTCTCTAAAAATGAATTACCCATTAACGGATCATTAGATAAGTTATGTTTCAGGAGTCTATTATAAAAATTTAAACTCAATATTGTTTTATTTATACAGGGTGGCCAATCGACAACGAAACAGAGCCATTTGCAGGAACCTTGTCAAAATTTTAGAAAAACGCTCAGACCCGTCGATTTTTGATTAAAGGGGGACACACAAACAATCACATATATACGTACATATAGTCACGCCTTTTTCCCGTAGGAGTAGGCAAAGACCACTTCCTTTCCTTTGCTATGGTTCTTACACACATCTTTTTTTGCTTCCTCTACTTTCATTAGTGCTCTCAAACATGCTCGTCGGTTGTTGGTACTCTTTATCTGATCGAGATATGTTCGCCGAGGTCGACCTCTACCGACTTATCCATTTACACTTGCATTATAAATTTGTTTCGTCAATCTTCCTTTATCCATCCTTTCTACGTGTCCAAACTATCCAAGCATATATTTATCTGTCTTTGTAACCACATCTTCTTTTACACCACAGCGTTCTCTTAAAGTTCATCCGAAACGGATGAACTTTAAAGAAGGATTTGTAATATGTAAGTGCAATGGAACAAAATGCATCTAATGTGCATTTTTTTCTTTTACTTATTTGTAAATAACTGCTAATGTAAAGGACCAGGCACTAATTAGATATATGAGGCCTTGGGTTCCACATATTCTATTGTTTGTCTGTGTTTCAATTTTATTTTGATGTCTGTTGCGGATATCTCTATTTTTTATTTTTAATGTGAAACGGATTCCATTTGATATATGGCCCTGATGATGGTATATTCACTGAAACGTCGACCTTAAGGCTGTGAAGGAATCTTCTATTTACAATCTATAGCCATTAAAAAAAAAACATTATTCTAGTTTTAAAAGTCTTTGAGTCAGTAGACTAAATATTAAGTCAGTTTTATGAACTACTAATTGTAAATACTTATATAAAATCCAAGACATCTCACAAAAATTAGCTCTCCACTAATAATGATATTAATTTTGGATTTAGTAACTTATTCACCCAGTTTATCGATATTTGTAATAAATATGTCGAGATGTTAACCAGATAATAATTATAATTAAAAAATTAAATTTCTTGTTTAATTGCAAATTCGTAAGAAGCCGACGTTTGGAATATTAGTCATAACGATTATTTTTACAGAGTCGACAGAAGTTTTGATTTGATTCATATGAATATTGTTGCTGACGTAATAGTCACGTGATGGAAAAGATTCACCGTTTCTACTGTACTTGGATAAGTATAGAATAGCTTCACTAATCATGAACTCATAAATATTTAAATTTTCGATAGTAACCAGTTCATAATTGTTACATATAAAAATGCGCATCAACAAAATTTGACGTTTATTTTATGATTGTCAGAAAATGAGTCGATTCGGTGATTTATCTTTAAAAGTAATAGGCGAGTGTGTTTAAAACAATGAGCCTTATAATACATTGAAAACAAAAAAGTACGTATGAAAACAGTTTCTTATGTTTTGTAGTGAGAGAAACTACTTACTGAATGAATCAATTTCTACTGAAATGATATTAACTATTTTGAAAGATTGGGCTTTCAATATGCAAAAATGTAATTGAGTAAATTATAAAGAACATGTTGTAAAAACTATATGGAACGTTACGTCAAAGCAGATACAAGAAAATTCAAGTAATTCCCATTTTCTAGTCCAATATGTTTAGAGGCACGAAACGCGAGAAATTCTAAAAGAAGGGAGCTTCAATCCTTAGCGGATAAGAGGAAGGTCAGTGCATCAGCATTCACAGACAATGAGTATGAAGCAATGATCAAAGCTTGGGATAAAAATCTACCAAAAGGGTTGTAGATAAAATGTTTCTTGATTGTCTCAGTAGAACTTGCTTGGAGAGGAAATGAAGGAGCGTCATGCTTGATCCACTATTTTCAAAAGAAAACTGGAAATGATGGTTCTCCAACAGGTAGGATACAGTATAATCCCATTTTCACAAAAACAACGCAGTTTGGAGCAAAATCATGTGCTAATAATAAGTAGCTTGTACCCAACCATACTAAAGTAAGTCGGTGCCCAGTGAGACTTCTGAATAAATTTAAACAAAAATAGGAATATTAAAACAGGTTATTTTTGACAGTAAAAGCAAAAAACCCTTGGCTGGTACAAAAATATGCCAATTGAAGTAAATAAAATTTCCAAATGGACCAAAAAGTCTGCAGAATTGGCCGGTTGAGACATAACAAACAAAAAAAATGTTAAATCATTATCACCGAGCAAATGCCGTTTACCAGGGCATGGTAATAGTAATTCAATAAAACCGTATCTACGATTAGATCAAGAGCGTCGAAATGTCCAGCACATCAGCAACCAAAATTATACGAATAAAAATTATGCTGTTTATTATGATTGTAATTTTTATGGCACAAATATGTATTTCAATTAATAAATTGTGTATATTGTTGAAATCTACTCGAAAAATAATCGCATCGAATACAATTTAAAATTTTTAAGGTCATACATCTTAAACTTCCTGTACAATTACAAATCGTGTCATTTATTTCGTTATTTTAACTGTAAAACTGACACTCTTTGAAATTATTCAAAAAGTTATCGATGTAAAACTCGAATATTTTAAAGCCCGACTCCTCTTTTTATTTCCAATCTTTCAGATTTTTCCAGTTCAATTTCTACTATGGCTCGTTGATTGTAATACAGATTTGGGATTAATTTTACATACATACATACATATAGTCACGCCTTTTTCCCGTAGGGGTAGGCAGAGACCTCTTCCTTCCACTTCCGCTATGGTTCTTACAAATATCTTTTGCTTTTTTACATTCATTAGTGTTCTCTTGCATGCTCATCGGTTGTTGATACTCTTGACCTTGCCTTTCTTCAAAAAAATGTTGATCTGATCGAGATCGTTGTTCGCCGATGTCGACCTTTACCGACTTGTCCATTCACACTCGCCTTATAAATATGTTTCGTCAATCTCCCTTCATCCATCCTTTCTACGTGTCCAAACCATCTAAGCAATCCTTTATCTATCTTTGTAACCACATCTTCTTTTATACCACAAAGTTCTCTTATCTCACTATTTTTTACTTAATCCAACCGAGTCACCCCGGCTATACTTCTCAAACTACTCATCCAAATCCAACATTCACTACCATACCTAAGTGTAGGAATCAGCACATCTCTTTGCACAGCCAGACGTGCCTTTTTTGACACTTTCTGGCTGTTTATAAAGCTATGCAGTGCCCCATTCATCTGTTTTCCAGCCAACACCCTTCGCTCAATGTCACTGTCTTACTTTCCATTTCTCGTTAACTTTGAACCTAAGTACGCAAATTTATTTACTTGTTCCACTCTTTCTCCCTCAATCGAAACTTTACAGTTTGTCATGCTTTCCTCTCTTTTAAAAACCATTACTTTTCTTTTGATTACATTTATTTTCATCCCTTTAATTTTTAAAATAATCTTACATCCTGTCTATCGAGTTTTTTGTTTTTAAGAAGATCTATAAGTTAGTCATGCTTTAACTTATCAAAGGCTTTATAACAGTCTATAAAGCAGATATAAAGGTCCTGATTATAACGAGTGATAAATGTTAGTGACGCAAACTTTAACTGTCAGTTTCAAACTGCATTTTTTGCAATAAATTATTATTATTAAAATTATTATTCTAATATACTACATAGAATTATTTAAAATAAAAGCAAAAATAATAATATCGTATATATTTTGCCAGAAAACAACTAACTTTTGTAAAAACACCCAACAAAAAATCTTTATTTTTCACAGTGTCTTGGTAATGTGAAAACATTTTTAGCGTGTAGTTACACGATGTGCGATGCCATGTCGACTTTGATCAGCAGGATCAGCTTTGATAACGAGGCCGACTATGATTGTATGAAATATTAATGAATCGACTGGTAATGGAATAAATTAATTTCTAAAAGCAATATTTCGACGATGGCGGGAGGCGGTGGATTAGGTGAAAGCATCGGAACTGCAAGAGGAAATTAAAGAGAATATCTAATCAGAGTCTATACTCTTCTCTCCTCCGGATCAATATGAGTAATTGATTTCCTCGATAACATCATAAATGCAAAGGAATTAAAAATCTTTGGTAATTTAACAAACTGTTATCTCTCGGAAAAAAAAAATTTAAATCAATGTTTTATGAAAAAGTAACATCATGCTTAAAACCGGTCAGCTAAGTTTAAATTTAAATTTGGACCAGTTAATTATTACATAAATGATAACCATTTAGAAGTTAATTTAATCGATACAAAACAGAGAAATTTGATGCAAATTATGGTAAAACTAGACAACAATTTGATGCAACACGAATTTATTTATACCTTAGCACTATAAAAACAAAAAAGGCAAAACTGATTACAAAAAAAAGTGAAAGAAACAAGGAAATAGTGGCAAATATTAAAGATGCGGAAAAACAAACTGATAAAGAGATTATAAACCTTCCTATTTAAAAATACTAAAGAAATTTTGATAAGAATTATTTTAGTATATTACATACATACAGGGTGTTTTATAAAAAGGTAACTTTGTATCTAGGATAGGTAGAAACTAAAAAATAATTGAGGTTTGCTTAATAAAAATTTTTCGTAACGCCATCCGCATTTAAGATAAAGGGCGTTAAAGAAAAAAATTGTATACATATTCATTACGATTTTGCCAAAACTACTGAAAACATTGTAATGAAATTTTATACAAATATGTTTTACAAGCTGATACACCCTATGAATTTGTTTTTATATCTGACTCTCATAGAGGGCGCTAGTTACACGGTTCGTACCAAATAGTATTGAACATAATTTTTTAAAGTTAGTTTTATTAATCAAAATTTTAAGTAAACTTAAACATCATTCAATTTTAAACCAAAAAGGGACTCTTGGTAAAACTCGATACTTTATACCGTTTTCGGAATATTTTGATTTGAAAATTATGAAGTAATAACCGATGCTGGTAAAAAGTATGATGTTTCAAAAAAAGGTGACCTCGTTTCAAGGATAGGTAGAAAACTGAAAAATAACTGGGGTTTGCTTAATAAAAATTTTTCGTAACGCCATCCGTATTCAAGATAAAGGGCGTTGAAGAAAAAAAATGTTGTTATTACTTCATCATTTTTAAATCAAAATATTCCGAAAACGGTACACAGTATCGAGTTGTACCAAAAGTACCTTTTTTGTGTAAAATTGAATGATGTTTAAGTTTACTTAAAATTTTAATTATTAAATCTAACCTTAAAAAAGTTATGTTCAATAGTACTTGGTACGAACCGTGTAACTAGCGACCTCTATGAGTTTCAGATATAAAAACAAATTCGTAGGATTACATTAACATGTTTTCAGTAGTTTCGGCAAAATCGTAATAAATGTGTTTAAATTTTTTTTTTCTTCAACGCACTTTATCTTGAATACGGATGGCGTTACCAAAATTTTTTACTAAGCAAACCCCAATTATTTTTTAGTTTTTTACCTATTCTAGAGACGGGGTTACTTTTTTTTAAAACACCCTGTATTGTCAAAGCCACTATGGAGATAATACAAGAGCAATTCTTCTGAGTCATTGGAGTAATGATATATTGGACAAATTGTTACTTTGTATTAATCGAAACCCAGTCTGAATATTACCAGTAACAAGACACTTATAGTAAGTTATATTTGTCTGGTATATACTGTAAATCAGTAAATCCCAAAGAATATGGTAAATAAACTATACTATCACTGCTTTCCTTTGCAATACCATTTGGATATGAGACTTAGATCAAGATACGACGATTCAAAATATTGTCCAGAGGCAAAAAATGAAAATATATTCGTCCGCAATCCTGTTCGAAATGTCCTTATCGGTCCGTGCGATTGCATGATTGCCAAGTTATGTCGATTGTGACTTTTGATAAACACACACAATTTCTACATAAGATGGTTTTATGTATACATCAAATCTTAATGCATCCTGCGGATGTTTTTTATTGACTTGAAATGTATTGTTTTTTGTTTCTATTTAAACGATTTATTTATGTTATAAGAAGTTACTTTTTTTATTGAGTTTTTTTATCGTTTCTCATTCTGTAAGTGACTGTTCTTTCGGTAAAAATTTGTAAATCAATTAAAATAATGAAGGTAATGGGATCAGGTATTTTTATTACGAGGTATAGTCGAAAAATTCTTGGCTAGAAGTCAGAAGGTTTACTGCGCTTTTATAGACTTAGAAAAGACCTATGACAGAGTAGTGAGGAGTGAATTGTGGTCAATATTGTCTATGTATGGGGTAAGCGGTAGTTTAATACGAGCACTAAAATCACTTTGCGAGGATTCCACTGCTTGTGTCAGGATAAACGGAGCTTGCACGGACTGGTTTAACATCGAAAAAGTTGTGAGACAGGGATGTGTGGCTTTGCCATGCTGTTTAACTTATACATAGGCGATTGTATAAAATATTTGAAAGAGAGTGAGTGTGGATTGAAAAAGAATGATTTAATCTTTAAATGCCTTCTTTACGCCAATGATCAAGTAATATTAGCGTCATCTGAAGAAGAGTTGCAGGCGATGGTTAATGTTATGCATGATGCCCTAAAAATCAAAGGGATAAAAATAAATGTAAGCAAAACGAAAGTAATGGTTTTTAAAAGAGAAGAAAGCATGACAAACTGTGAGGCTCTGATTAAGGAAAAAGAGTGGAACAACTAAAGGAGTTTGTATACTTGGGTTCAAAGTTTACGAGAGATGGAAAGTATGACAGTGGCATTGACAGTGACAGTGACATTGGCAGGAAAACAAATGCAAAGCTTTATAAAAAGCCAGAAAGTGTAAAAAAACCACGTCTGGCTGTGCATAAAGGTGTGTTGGTTCCGTCACTTATGTATGGTGGTGAATGTTGGGTTTAGCAGAAAAAGCATGAAAATAGGATTAATGCTGTGGAGATGAGTAGTCTGAGAATTGTATAGCCGGAGTGACTCGGTCGGATAAAGTAAAGAATAGTAAAATAAGAGAACGCTGTGGTGTAAAAGAAGATGTGGGTACAAAGATAGATAAAGGAATGCTTAGATGGTTTGGACACGTAGAAAGGATAGATGAAGAAAAATTGACGAAACAAATTTATAAGGCGAGGGTGAATGAACGGTAGTCGGTAAAGGTCGACCTCGGCGAACATATCTCGATCAGATCAACATTGTTCTGTAGAAAGGCCGGGTCAAGAGTACCAACAACCGACGAGCATGTATGAGAGCACTGATGAAAGTAGAGAAAGCAAAAGATGTGTGTAAGAACCTTAGCAAGTGAAAGGAAGTGGTCTGTCTCTACCTACCCCTACGGGAAAAATGTATGACTATATGTATGTAAGAAATAATTTTATTTTCATGCTTGGTTACTGACAGTTCGAAAATAGAAAAGTTTTAAAAAATAAACCAATTAAATGTATAGTTATCTAACCGAAGAAAACCGACTTTAATGTGGATACCTATAAAAAAATTTATGAGTACTACAAACGTATATAAATTTTTATAATCGACATCTTGGGATAACGTTTGGATTTATCAAATATTCAGGGCTCTCCAAGAGCATCTAACCAGGTCAACATCAATCGTACACACTCGATAAACCCTTCTCGAAAAGCCCTATTGATGGAATTACTGAAGCGTTATTGGATAACAAGCTCAAACTTAAATAAATAGCATTTTTTTGTATGTGATGGGATATGATGCGAAACATCTTCGTAAACGAACAAAAAAAATCAATTATGCAAAGCCGGGAATACTACCAATGTTTTACAAGAAAAAAAAATTTGTTACTAAACTTCTGGACAAAATTAACATAACAATATAAATTTATCCAAAACAATAATTTATTTTTTTATAAATATCAGTGACCTGTGTGTGAACCGAGAGGTCCACACGACTAACTTTCCAACGAAAGAATGAAAAAATACCATATGTTTTGTTGTTATAATTATTTTTATTATTATTAAAATTATTATAAAAACTTTTTCAAATTGTTCATAAAAAATTATAATTGTCATTAACAATATTCTGTTTATGTCAACCGTATTCTTTCCAAGTTTTTTATATCATTTCATAAGCGGAAGCTATTTTGAATTGTTTATATCAATTAAAATTTTTTTTTTAATTCAATAATCATTTGTTAGTAACAATATTCAATTGTTATAAACAATGCTTGAATATTACTAACAATAATTTTTCACTGTTATAGCGTCGTCAATGCTATTCTTTCAACACTGACACAAGTTTAAAATTCTCCAATTCTTATTTTTGTTTTTTTAAAACTATCTCTTTTTATGTAATATTGTCATCATATTTTTCATACAAATATTCCTAACATGCAATAATCATATTATTCTAAAGATCTTAAAATTCTGTATTAAAAATAGTATAATTTATAAATTGCAAAATTCAGGTAGTTTATTATGATTTTCAGTATTTTTATTCTCCATAAAAAACAGCTTGACCGATTTTGCTAAAAATCTAATTAGTTTTAAGTTGTGTAATTATGCGCGAATGCAATTGGTCCTACGTCGATATCATTTTCGAGATAATCGATACGAAAAATAATTCCGACCGCACATACGAACATAATAATATGTACATACACACACAGATGTGCACTTAAAAACTATTGTATTCGACTCTGGGGACCTTAAAATGTGGAGATATGTCAAAATTCGGGATTCGCAAAATCGGACCCACTAATATAACTTCCCATTGGGAAGTTAATAATTTATCTTCTTGCTTATGTCAATTTATCGAGTATTATCTTCTTCTTATTCTTCTTCTTTAATTAGATCTGTTGACCTGTTAATTGTGTCGCCTTAGGATCTCTTGGGATGTCGTTTGGCAGCTGTCCTTCCATCTCTTAGGTGGTCTTCCTGGGGGTCCATCTCCCGCTGGTCTGCTCTGGAATGCTATCTGCGATCTTCTGCCATTAGCGTTACATGAGCGTGTCATTGTCGTTTCCTTTGCCGCTCCCATCTCACCACGTCCTGCACCTGACAATCTTCTCTTATAACCTCGTTCCTGGGGAGTCTCTCCCCTTTTTTTTTAAGTACGCTTCTTAGGGTTATCATTTCTGTTACACGTACCATTCTTTTTGTTTCAGTTGTCTCTTCTTGAGTTTCAATACCGTAAGTTATGATTGGCCTAACGCAGGTCTTGTAAATCTTGATCTTGCTCTCAATACGCATATATTTATTTGCCCATACCACCTGTCGTAAGTATCCTGCTATTGCGGATGCCTTGTTGATCTGACTCATCAGATCATTTATTGGATTATGTTGGTCAGATGCCCAAGTACTTAAACTTGGATACTTGCTCGATAGGTTGATCTTGGACTGCGAGCTTGCATCTTACGGATTCTCTGGTTAGGGTCATGCATTTTGATTTTCCTACTAATATATTCATGTTTAGTTTTGCTGCTGTTAAATGTTATATATGGAGCTGTCGATGCAGGTTATCCTCTGTTTCTGCGATGAGAACTGCGTCATCGACGTAGCATATTATGTTAATTTTTTTCGGCCCATTCGATAGCCGGGACCCATCACTGACACTTCTTCTATAATGTTGTTCATTATTAGGTTAAATAGAAATGGGCTGAGACTGTCTGATTCCTCCTGGTGTTCTTATGTTTTTCGTGAATAAGGCATCTGTAGTGGATCTGTTTCTTTTAAAACTCTGCTGTTCTTTTTTGTTTTATATTTGTGCCTTGAGCTTACATTTTAAGATGTGTGTGAGGAGTTTCAAGCTTGAATTTAAGAGAGTAATGCCTCTATAGTTCTCTGGTAAGGTTTTCTGGCCCTTTTAAAGATGGGGATTGTAACGCTTTCATACCTTTAAATCATAAGGCAGTTCAAAAATGGAACATGATGTTAAAACTAGGAAAATCAATTTCAAAATTTATGTTTGTTTGCAGCAAGCACTTTGAATGAGATGATTTTTTCACTGGTTAGTTTAATATTGTTGTCCAATTATCTATCATTTTATTTGTAAATATTCATAGTGACTTCAACAACACAGAGCAAGCGTTTGAAAGATGGATCTGTTCCTAGCCAGAACCTTCCAGTGTTAAAGTATCAACATTCCATAATTAAGAAAGATAGAAGTGACCAAAGTTGATGAGGAAGACGTCAAAAAATAATCATTAGGTATTTAATAATAAATTTATTTCAGGCTAAGGCAAAAATCAAATGACAATGAAATGCAGTTGGAGCAATATGCAAACGAATAAGTAGGGGTAGATTTACCAAGAGAACATGATGAAAGATTTACTTTACATTTGGAAGAGAATGAACATGATTATGTGATGGATTCTGGAGAGAGTTCCATTGTCAATAAAAAAACATCATATCACCTGCACTGACCCATGTTTTCAGTGAAGACAAATCTACCAACACTGACTTTTTTGGTTTTTTTGATCTTTAACAAATTCTTAATACAGATTAAAAGATTAAAAGTGGAACTGAAAAACTTGGGTGTTACAATTAAAAAAATTGTCGATGACGTTATCACCTTAATGTGTATTACCCGTTATAATAAAATTTTGTTGTAAAATGTTGAACAATAAAATTAAAAATTAACGTGTTTTAGTTTTTATTAAAAAGGCTTTTAGTTTAGGAAATATCAAATTTATTCCATACTTTTTGGGCACACTGTACTTCTAAATTTGATCAATAATAAATGTAATTACAAGTATGTGATTGGTTAGTTTTAATAATTTCGTTTTCGGGATGATGGTTATTTTAAGCACTAACTAATTAGTTTGCCTTTTCCAGACCATTTAGTGTAATTTTCTTATTTGTTTTAAAAAATTCAAGATCTTTGTGTTAACTGCTTTACTTCCCAATGTTGTGCTGACAAAATAAAAAAAGAAAATTAAATTCTTACACCTTCACAACAGTTTGATTCCCTCGAGATACATTACAATCTTTTTATTTAATGCCATAACTGTTAAAGCATATCTGCTCCTACTTACAAACTTTTTCCCCCCCAGAAATTATTCTACAAAGATTTTAAATTGCAAAGAGTAACAGCTATTGGACCAATTGGCCAAATTAATATTTTTTTATGTTTCTTTGGCTTTGTTATTGGGGTTGTCGTCTTTTGCAAGTAGGTATAGTTAATCATCATAAAAAGTTAATGCAGTTCATTTTAAAAATGTGTTTATTTAAAATTTATCCCAAATTTTAAAATTGTTAAGCACTAATATTAAAATAATTTCCAAATAATATAACAATGTAATCAAATAAGAATGATAAATAAATAAAATATTAGAAAATTAGGTAATTAACAAAAGGGATTTTGCTTTTTTGTGCAGTCAGCACACCCTTAATTACACACACCTTGTATACACGCTTAAGTCCAACCCAGACTATTCCTGCGAAATATCGCCCTATTGCATTGCTTTCAGTCATATCCAAAGTTATGAAAAAAGCGATTAACATAGAACTCATCAAATATCTGGAAAAATTTAAGATAATTCATGACAGACAATATGGATTTCGACAACTTCGGTCTACTGGAGATTTGCTGGCTTATGTCCCTCAGCTCTGGACAAACACTATTGACAAGTGTGGTGAATCCTGTTCAATAGCCTTGGATATATTTAAAGCCTTTGACCGCGTTTGGCACCAGGCATCGTTAGGCAAATTATCTGCCTACGGTCTTCCAACCAAATTTCGCCAATGGCTCAAGAGCTTTATGCATGATCGCTCCTTACATGTGGCAGTTAATGGTATTTTTTCTGATCCCCACAGGGTTTTATTCTGTCCCCCACCCTATTTCTTTTACACATCAACGACCTCTTGAAAACCACCACGAACCCCATTTACAGTTTCGCAGACGACAGCACACTTGTCCCAACTTTCACATCCTATTGATCACTTTCGGTGAATAATACAAATAGACTTAGACAGGAACAGGTTGACTCCATCAATAGAGATCTTAAAGCAATCGTCGAGTGGAAAACCAACAATTCTGTATACAATAGTCTTTAAATTTTAATATTCTGCCCATTACTTATTGAAAAATTAGATTTTAAATGTGAAACTTATCTGCAAACAATCACGAACGGTAAAAATGCAGGCAGCTGGCATCTGATTCTGGGATCAATCGAACTAGCATTCAAACCATTTTAAAGAAGAATAAATTTCATCCATATAAGATAAGTTTAATCCATGAACTTAAGACGAAATTGCTCACGCCCGCCATTAACCTCTCTGTCAAATCTCCCCACACATCCAATAAATAAGTCACGACATATCTCTCGTATACTTTCTCTTACATTGTATTAGGCACTTTCTGCGAACATTTGTCGTTGATTATACCGTTCGACAATTTCGCAGCGGACGATAATTTAATGTTACTTCTTCACTTTATTTAAAAACTAAACAATTTATGGTAATACATAATTGAAATATTTTGTTACTTTTAATGTAAATTATGTCGGAAAGTCCCCAAAATCATAATAATTTCAAATTAAAAAAAATTTCCCAGCTATTTCTTTCATTTGAAAAAAGTTAATACTTTTCCGACGTTTAACTGTAATTATTAAAATTGTCCCAAAATTTTGCTGCAAAGTAATGTATATTAACAGCGTGAGTTGAATAGTTAGATTTTTAATATGGCGGGCATGTCAATATCGTCTTAATGAGGATAATTATGACCGACGTTTGCAGTTTTGCAAAATAATGAGTGCGCGAGCAGGGAACGATCCACAGTTTCTTTTTAATATCGGTTTTTCCGATGAATGCAGTTTTTTATTGCACGGTACGGTTAATCGCCACAATTGCCGCTATTGGTCCGATTTAAACCCAAGAGTTTTTCACGAGGTGCATACACAGCAACCGGAGAAATTAAATGTATTTGCGGTGACCGACTGGTGGGTCCTTTTTTTCTACCAGGCAATTTGACTGGCGAAATGTGTTTGCAATTACTGGAAGACGCTATTGACCCTACCTTAACTGATATATTTGAAAATAATCCACAATATGACGAAGATAATTTTTATTTTCAACAGGTTGGTGCTCCTCCGCATTATGCGGCGATTGTTCGTCAGTACTTTGACCAACGTTTTCCAGGGCATTGGATTGGTATAAGAGGCAGCATAGAATAGCCTTTACAATTGCCAGATTTATCACCCCTTGATTTTTTTTTGTAGGGATATCTGAAAAGTAAAATCTTTAAAACAAAACCAGCGTTGTTGAAAGATTTGCGTCAAAGAATCGTTAACGAGTGCCGTCGAATTTCTCCGGAAATTCTTTGGACTATGCGTGAACGTTTTGAAAAAAATCTTTTTTATTATTGTATGGAAGAGGGTATTCATCAGTTTAAACATTTAATCAATTAAGTAGTAAGAAAGCCACTAAAATAATTGGAATTTTAACTGGTTTTCAAAGTATTGGGAGGAAATGTAAAGAGAATTGTCAGAGATTTCAAACGACATCTTATTCGACCCCCAATGCCATTTAAAAATTTTGTGGTAATTCTTACCCTCGCTTGGGGTTAAAAGTAGTGGAGTTAAAAATACCGGAAAAGAGTGTCCATCTTTAATCAAAAATCGACGGGTCTGAGCGTTTTTCTAAAATGTTGACGTGGCTCCTGCTCCTGCTCCTGTTTCGTTTTCGATTGGCCACCCTGTATAGTTTCTGAGATACATTGGGTTACCTTTCTTAATCAGACACCCGGTACATAAAAAATTTAATATTTTTAAAATGAAATTTGTTTTATTGATGAAATTACAAAAAAGGTCATTAAAAAAGTTTATTTTAAAAATAAATAAAGCTCCGTCATAACTTATTTAAATACCTTATTAAATCCTACTTTTAAAATATTTAATTAACTTAACATAATTAAAATTTATTCTTATTTTTAAATGACTTTTCTCAGTAGCATTTATGCTGCACAAATACACGAAATCTTGAAAATCCTTTATTTTTATCTAAGAGTAAATAATAAATTCTATAGATGGCAAGAATAAATAATTAATAATCGAGAACTACTCGCCGAGCAAGTTTATTGCGAATTTATGAAGTTAATGAAGTTCAAGATTAGAAGCCATTTATCACATGAAAGCAATAATAATATATATGAGAACGTTTACTTTTCAGAATAAACTGAAGCTCACATATATACAGGCTCAGTAAAATTTTATATAATAAATCAAATTATTACGATTTATTTTTTTTTAATAAATAAATAATTGGCATTATAAAATTCCCGATTTAATAATTTTAATTTTATTTTATTAAAATTTAAATTTTTTTAAAAAAATGCTAAACCAGGTGATTTTCACTTGATGATTGGCACGTCTTTTTCGTTCTCTAAAGAGTACTTTGCCAGTGGTCTCTCTACTGGCAAATTATGCCCGAGCTCAGCCGTAGAGGGTAGAAGAAAAAAAATATATAAAAGTGAGCCGCGCCACCGACTTAGACGGTTCAAGCCGGAAACCCCCAGGTCTTATAGGCACTAGCAGAGCCACACGATAAACAACTAAGATTATGGTGAACCAAATAAATAAAATTATAGCAAAAATATATTGGATACTTTACTCACACAATAAATTAAAATACACAGCTCAATAACAAAATTATAACAAATATCATCAAAATTAACAGCCAACAATGAAACGAAACTTCAAAATTTACAACTTTATAAGACAACAATAAATCAAAAATCCAAAGTTTACGATTCCATAAAATAATTAAAACAAAGGTAAGAATAACAAACCTTATCACGTTACCAAAAAAAACGCATACAAGTCAACTTTTTAACAATACTTCATCAACGTTCACGTACGGCTGCTAACTTACTCACGTTTTTCTTTTCATTTACATTAAGATTTACACTGTTAAAACAATCGAGCTTATTTAAAAATATTTCTTTTTACGATGGCTGTCCTTCAAAATAGCAATATTGTAGGATATTTACAAATAAGTATGAAGAAAACATTTTTACTTTGACACAAAGAACTATTGAGAATATTACTTTATTCAAAGTTCAGCCTTGGCATATTATCCAATGCAATAAATAGTTTTCAACAGTGTACCATATTAATAAATTAAAACAAAACCTAATCGCGGTGTCAAAAACAAATCACGTCGTTTAAATATTCTAAAATAAAACACTTGTAACCTTTGGGTATAAGAATTCACTAAACCTGTGGCCTACTCCTGGGGCCTACTCCTGTGGCCGGATTGATTATGAAACTGCACCTGCTACTTAACAATGGCTTCCCTCCATCAGATCCCGCATGCGGATATTTTAACTCGACACCAAAATCCAAAATATCAACAACAAAAGTAGGATAGAATGGTCAAGTTAAAAATTAAATGGTTTTTCTTCAAAATCCAATTAAGATGGCCCAAATACAGCCAGATATGAAAGAAAAAACCGTAGAGGTTCTGCTCACGTGTTAATATCAAATCGTTCCAAAAACTCTCACCCGACTTCCACGACTGACACCAAGCGACTCCCTAAACTACTTCCTAAACTTCCCAGGCCGGATATCAAGAAAAATGACACGGGACACGCGTCAGCCAACAATATTCGCAAATCTATGTTCCACACTCAGAATCGCGCTCGTCCGTGTTGATAGCCAGCCCCATCCACACAGAAATTCAAACCAAACAATAATATAACCGACAACACACGACAATCGAGGCCAAAAATAAACGCAAAATCTAATAACAAAAACCCCCACTCCATCTCCATCGATTAACAAAAATGTCACAGCCATTAATAATTAAATCCTAACACTACAAGGTATGCAACACTATTTACAACGGGTGATAAATTTAAATTACAACAAAATACGGTAAGCGAAATTATTTACGAGCACCTGAGAAATACCAGACTATCAGAGACCCAATTAATAATGGAACTGTAGAAGGGAAAAAATAGGCACGTGACAAGATCTTTTTTCGATAGTAAATTTTTTAATTTTTTTATTTTACATCATTTTATAAATATTGGATAATATTAATTTGCAAAAATAATTTTTTCGTTAAGAAGTCCTGGACCTGCACAGTGTAAGAAAATAAACAAGGTATTTCCATAGTATCTAAGAGTTGCGGCTGGTCGGTTTAGTTTTAAGAAAAACATGTAGGTACCCGGTATACTCTTCTGATCGCTAAGTTAGCAGAAGAACTTACAGAATTGATACAACGACTCGAGAGAACATCAAAAGAGTATGGTCTAAAAATCAACTATGCCAAATCTAAAGTATTAATAGTCAATAGATCGGATAAGACAGGAAACAGACCACATCACATTGCCAACTGTGAAGTGGTAGATCAGTTTGTTTATTTGGGTGCCCTTATCCACTCCTCCGGCAGCTGCGAGATGGAGATTCGCCGTTGTAATCAACTTGGCCGAGCAGCAATCAGCCAATTACATAAAATTTGGAAAGATCAATATAAATCCAACAATACCAAAAAATCACTGGTCCATGCCCTAGTGTTCTCCATTTTCTGGTACGCTTCCGAAACATGGATTATAAAGGCAGGCGACAGGCGTCGAGTCGACGCCTTTCAGATGTGGGTATGGCGAAGAATGCTAAGAATACCGTGGACCGCACCAATGTGTCAGTGCTGTACGAAATTGGACCATCAAACAATCTCAGTAGCTTGACATCAGCACGAATACTGAACTTCTTCGGACACATAACTCGTCACGACAACATTGAGAGACTGATTGTCCAGGGCAAACTCCTTGACAAAAGGAAACGTGGACGCTCCCCATCTGGATTGACAGACATTGTATCAAAAGTAACTAAGCGTCCACTAGTGGAAGCCATTAGAACTGCTGCTGACCGTGGAAGATGGCAAGAGACTGTAAGAAGAGTTCTGAGTAATAAAACCTGACATTAACTTGTGATCACTACACGTCGTTCTCGACGTTAGACTAAGAAGAAGTAGAAGACCCGGTATACGTATCTTAAAAATGATTTTATTTTATTAAATATCATTTTTGCATGTAAACACTTTTATGTTTGTTTTTTTAACTTGTAGATCTAATTTTATAACTGCTGTTTTAAATTAATAATAAACAAGTAATACTCCTAATTAATTGTTTAATTTCGATTAATTTGAAATATTCCGTATAGCGTGCTTATCTATGCGACGGGCGTTCCTAGCGTATTGAGGAGGCTATTTGATTGCAGCCTCAAGCAAAATATACATCATCTATTTGACAAGTGACCTTGGCTACACGGAGATTACAGATTTTTTACAACGAACTACATTTCATTCTCAAAATTATCGCAAACCAAGAAAGCAAATGCCTAGAGCTTAGAATTATACTATTCAACACCATCTACATAGCAGAAAAAATCCCTTCCGAATGGCTCAAGTCTACCTTTATGGCGATTCCAAAAGAGGCCAAACTCCTCTCAGTGTGATGACTACTGCATAATAAGTCTGATGTCCCACGTCCTCAAATTATTCCTAAGAATAATCCATACACGGATTTATAAGAAATGCGAACAACAAATATGTAACACTCTATTCGGATTTCAAAGTGGACTCGGCACTCGAGAAGCTCTCTTTTTCCTAAACGTGCTAACACAGAGATGTAGAGACATGAACATAGATGTATACGCTTGTCTCATTGACTATCGTAAAGCAATTGATTGCGTCGGCCATCAGAAGATGCTAAAAATATTATCAGCAACTAGAATTGACAAAAGAGACATTACAAACATAGCACAGCTCTATTGAAACCAAACTGCGGAGGTAAGAGTAGATTTCGGATGCTGTGTCAATAAGGAAGGGAGTACGGCAAGGGTACCACCTCAGAAAGATAGATCTGAAGCAACAAACGGACTGTCGGTTTTGCTGTGTGGAAGACGAAACTGCTGAACATATACTATGTTCATGCCCCGGCCTGGGAAGAATAAGGTTCAACATATTTGGTTACACTAACCTAGAACCTACCGATCTCACCCTATACAACCATGAACTTCGTAAGAAGAGCTGGATTGTGCGGTGAACTGTAGCCTCTAGGGGTGAGCCACAATAGACCTACTAAGGGTCGCGGTGAAGGGGCGTCCACGCCCCACTCACATGAAACCTAACCTAACGGCAGTGGTAAATTTTGTCCCCGCATCTGTTTGACATTTACTCTAAAGACATTTTCAAAGAGGTTCTAGTGGAAGATATGGGAGGTATTAAAGTGAATGGAGTCCGCATCTTTAATATAAGATACACAGACGGCAATGTGGTCCTAGCAGATAACAAATCACACTTGCAAGAAATGATGGACCAGATTGTACAGCACAATGAACGATTCGGACTACACATAAACACTTCCAAGATCAAATTGATCGTTTTCTCCAAGGCACATATCACCGAAACGCTTTTGACAAAAATATTGAACGGGTATCATCCTTTAAATATACATACATACACAAAGTCACGCCTTTTTCCCATAGGGGTAGGCAGAGACCACTTCCTTCCACTTCCGCTACGGTTCCTACACACATCTTTTACTTCCTCTACTTTCATCAGTGCTCTCATACATGCTCTTCGGTTGTTGGAACTCTTGACCTGGCCTTTCTTCAAAACAATGTTGATCTGATCGAGATATGTTCTCCGAGGTCGACCTCTACCGATTTGCCCATTTACACTCGCCTTATAAATTTGTTTCGTCAATCTTCCTTCATCCATCCTTTCTACGTGTCCAAACCATCTAAGCATTCCTTTATCTATCTTTGTGACCACATCTTCTTTTACACCACAGCGTTTTCTTATCTCACTATTCTTAACTTTATCCAACCGAGTCACTCCGGCTATACTTCTCAGACTACTCATCTCCGCAGCATTAATCCTATTTTCATGCTATTTTCATATATATCCTGGGGATACGGGGAAAACAGAATAGATCCGAGTTATGGTCTGCCTGTCGTAAAAGGCGACTAAAAGACTCCCAATCCAAAGTGTTATGCGACCCGTGCTGATGGATTCATGGCGGTGGGGAAGCACCGTCGCTAACGGAGCCTACAGGAAACCGGCAAAATCCTGTAGTAGACAGGCTTAGTCCTATAAAGTGGGCACATCAGGGCCGCACTACCCCTTCCCACATACTCTATGACTGCAAAAAAGAACTGAGAACGCTGGTAGACCGTAATCACGTCAAACTGAAACGGGTTCCAGGACGCCAGGAAGTTGCAGGTAATAAGGAAGTAGACGAACTTACAAGAAGAGGTTCGGAAAAACACAAAAACAACTGGAAACGTATACCAGGAAAAAAACACGGGAAATAATACATCAAAGGACCGTGCCATAAAAGGACGGCAGAACTGTTACCGATGAACAGGAATCAGCTAAGACTGTATAATGGAGGCCTGGCCTGCGGGTTGTGCGGCGGGGATCCGGGGGCGGTGGAGCGCTTGCTGTGCTGCTGCGGTGCGCTGGGGGGAATGGGCGGTTCTTGGGTAACCACATTGTTCCCACCCAGTACAGAACTTGTACAAACTTGTACAAGGTACTGGATTGGGTGTAGCATGTTTCTAGGTCCCGGGAACTGCCTGTCTTTTTCGGACCAGTGCCTCGTGACGGCGCAGTATGTGTTTTGCTGTTTTTGAGTCCTTGCCGGGTGGTCTGCTGGTTTTCATTGTACAATGATACAAAAACACATAGGCAAGATACAATGGGCCAACAGGCTTAAGTGTCACCGGAGGCAATAGCCAGACGGACCTAAATAGGGGTGGAGTTTTTAGTGAGTAGTGGAGTCTCACAGTAGACCTTAAGCTTTCGGACTTATAACCTCTCCATAAAGGATTTTCTTCACCTCTGAAAGAAAAAAAAATCCTTTAAATATCTTGGCACCATAATCAACTCGCTGTGCGACCCGAAGCAGGAGATACGTTCAAGCCAGGAACATTTTCACCAGAATGAAGCAGTTTTTTACCAATCTTGATTTGAGCTTGGAGCTTAGAATTCGCATGGTCAGGTACTATATCTTCAGTATATTACTGAACGGTTCTCGATCCGATAACTGGGAGAAAGATCAAGGCTTTTAAGATGTATGTATATTGCCGCATGCTTCGTGTCTCATGGATTCACCGAGTTACAGACGAAGAGGCATTAAGAAGATTAAAAAAGTTAAAAGAGTTACTAAACATCATTAAAGAGAAAAAAAGAAGATACATAAGCCATATCATGGGAGGCGAAAAATACGAATTACTAAGGGTGATAATTGAAGGAAAGATTCAGGGAAGAAGATTTGTTGGAAGACGTCAGAACTCCTGGTTGAAGGACCTTAAAAGATGGTTCCTGTGCACTTCGACTGGGATATTTAGAGCTGCTGTATCCAGGACAATGTTAGCCGTATGGATCGCCAACCTTGGTAAGGAGAGGGCGTGATAAGAAGAAGAAGACATTTTGTTTCGACAGCTAGCTGTCACTGTCTATCTCTTTTCAGCGCGCCTATGAGTGAATAAGTTTTACTCTCTTTTACGGGTACGCTCCAGACAGCTTACAAATAGCCAGAATCCAAAAAAGAAATAATGTCAGTTTAAGAAAGACAATAGAGCTACTAGCGAACAACCCACAACAAAAAAGTAACGCGCCGTTGCATTACCTCAAGGGTAGTGCAGAAATATGTTTGTCGTACTCATAATGTCAATTTCAAGTTAATTGTACAATTTTAAGCCTCCACAAGCCACCACTGGTATATAATCTAAAATATTGTCGTGGGCAATTCATCATTTAATTTTAAGACTAAAAATTCCATAAATATTTTTAATAAAATTTGATGTTATTGAGGTACAGGTCGTTGAATTTTTTTATTATTTTCATAACACTGTTATAATAATGACAACAAATAACCAAGCTACCAAGCGACGTCTAAAAAAATGTGTTATTACCTCTTGTGGTAATGTAAGCAAAACAAAAGTAATGGTTTTTAAAAGAGAAGAAAGCATGACAAACTATAAAATTCTGATTGAAAGAGAAAAAATGGAACAAGTAAATGAGTTTGAATACCTTGGTTCAAAGTTTACGAGAGATGGAAAGTATGGCAGTGACATTGAGCGAAGGATGTTGGCAAGAAAACAAATTAAGGGGCACTGCATAGCTTTATGAACAGCCAGAAAGTGTCAAAAAAGGAACGTCTGGCTGTTCATAAAGGAGTGTTGGTTCTTACACTTATGTATGGTAGTGAATGTTGGGCTTGGCAGAAGCATGAAAATAGGATTAATGCTGTGGAGATGAGTAGTCTAAAAAGGATAGCCGGAGTGACTCGGTTGGATAAAGTAAAGAATAGTGAGATAAGAGAACGATGTGGTGTAAAAAAAGATGTTTGTTACAAATATAGATAAAGGAATGTTAGATTGGTTAGGTTTGGACACGTAGGTAGGTAGGTAGGTGGATAATTGAAGATTGACGAAACAAATTTATCAGGCGAGTGTGAATGGACGAGTCGGTAGATGTCGACCTCGGCGAACATATCTCGATCAGATCAACATTGTTTTAAAAGAAGGCCAGGTCCAGAGTACCAAGAGTAAAATATCAACAATATTTTAGGTAAAGAAATGTAAATTTCGCATAAATACGATATAAGATCACATGTAATTGCAACGACTACTGAATTAAAATATAAAAAAGATTTAAATTTACCACATTTTTGAAAGATTCATTTCGTAAATAATCAAATGTTTAATATGAAGTTTGCAAACCCTGTATGGATATAAATATAGAAATAGATATTTGTCAAGACGACGTTTCTATCTTTTGAAGTTGTCTCCTTTCTCCTGCCGTCCCCGAAGAGATAGCAATATAAAGTTTGTTTCGAGTGAACTTATGAATATAACGAACTACTTTCTCGAAACAAAATCCATATCTCCGAACTTGTAATACTTGTATATTTGATATTTGTCATGGCCCTCTCAATCCCTTTGGCGCAATTGTCTCTTCCATTTAAGTTAAAGAAGGGGAGAGGCTGACGTATATACAAGCTATCTCGCATATACCAGTGCTTGTTTTTAATAATTTAAATTAAACATTAATTTATTGTTCTACGAGAAGCATCGACTGTATTATTATTTTACATTTAAAGTTTATCACATTGCCAACAGCACTTTTATTTTACTATACTGGCACTAAAAAAATTATTTTTCAAATCATGTACATGAAAATGATCGTATTTCAACCGGCTTACCTACATGAAAGTGAAAGTTTTTTTCTCTAGAGATGAAAATGAAACAAATGAATATTATCATGCGACCCAAAGGGAACATACTAAAAAAACATTGATGGATTTTTGACACTAATGACAGTTAATTTCACTACTTGGCACTTGAATCATCGAACGAACGTCACTTTGTTTGACAGTTTATAACATATTTACGATTATATTTGAACTTCTCTGTATAACTTTAATTAATGTGGACTCTGATAGCGAAATTGGTGAATCATGTACACCACCTAATATAGTTGAAGCGGCAAACTCAGTTTCCAAAAATATTTTGCCGGATAAATCCCAAGAAAGGTATGAATTTGTGTACAGAAAGTTCATCACTTAGAGAAATATTAACAAGATCAACTCGTTTTCAAAAAATGTTCTTATGACGACAAATTTCTGTTTAGAAAGGTAAATTTTACGATATCTTATGTTGCTCATATAGAATGTAATGCATTGTATTATTTATAGAAAGCACTGATTTTTGGTATCGCTGGAGCTTGTCGTTTACATTAGTTACGAAATTTAGAAGTGAATAATATTAAAGATCTGAAAAAAGTGTTACTTGTAACCATACCTAATACAAAAACTTACACGCCACGTCCTTTTAAAATTACAGGATATTACTATAACATTTGTCAGAAGTATATAAAACTTCGTCCATCAAGCGTGAATAATACAACTTCCCGATTGGAATCAATGAGTTTGGAAATTTTCCAAGGCAAGTAGCGGTATTTCTTAATTTGTCGGATGCCCAATTGTATACAGGCCATTTATTAATAAGGTCTTTTTATGAATACTGTGGCAAATCTTAACAGAAATAAATTAACACGGTGGATGGAAGTCTAGCGCTGTTGCAGAACAAATTATTAAAGATTCTGTAAATAATAAAAAAAAAACGAGGATATGAAATATTTCAATCAATAAATACATCAAAAACTACAAATTTGCTCGAAACTGAGGTTAACTTTAATGAAGAACCATTAGACTTTGATAGCATAACATCAAACTTGTCTACAGCAGTAGCAGCAGCAACTTCTTCGGCACTCATACCTTCGACAAGTACCACAGAAATCAGCACACAAATCCAATATCCAACTATTAACAATTGTACTTTCAATATTTATGAATAAAATTTTATCATGATAGACAATTTGTTACTTCTCATTATACAGTGTGGAGCACCCCATTCGAAACGATCCCTGTAAACCAAACCAATACTTTTCCTCATTTCAATATATGTATATTGATTAAGGCTGCAAAAGGAAATTATTTTGGAGTCTACAGGGTGGCTAAAAAAAGTGTGACATATCAAAGTTGTGTTTTTTTAAATGAAGCAACCTGTATTTCGTTACAATTTTAAATAGTTCAGGAAAAAATAATACGATTTTATAACTAACTATAACCGTTCTCGAGTTATTGATTTTTTTATGAAAATGCTAGGTTCAATTGGAAACTAAATAACATCGAAATGTATAGAAATCATCCCTTCGAATTCTGACCAAACATAAAAGAGGTTTTGGGCTATAGATTTCGATAGAACCCGTTTCTCAATATTATACAGAATGTTCAAAAATCATTGTCACTTTTTTATAATTCCGGACAAAGATAACTTTGTTATTTCAAATGAAACACCTTGTATTTTTTTGTTCTGAACAAAATAAAATTCAATTATCTTTCATTTCACATTGGGATTTCCTATAAGTAACCTAAATAGTTTTTCAGATATTGGCGTTTTCAAATAGTAGTTATTATTTCAGTGCATTCTTTAAATCAAGATAGCTTGAATCGATATCTATTTGATTTGCTCACAGAATTCTCATTGACAGTTGTTATACTTCACTTCATCGAAAATATTTATATTTTATATTCTGACAGTAGTTTATAAAACAGACTATACAATTTTTTTTATTATTCAACTGAAACAACAAAATATGCAACACAAATGTATTTAATTCAAAGTAGATGCTCAAAATGACGACTATCCTGTTAAATACAAAGAGCTACTCTCTATATAAAAGACTGCTTAACACTTAATAATATTTAAGGCGACATTTTTTAAAAAGCATTCCTTATTAAGGGTTCTCTATGATTGATCCCAAAATAAGAAATTCATTTTCCTCATTTCCAATGATAGGTTTTTTTCTATTTGCCTTTTCATAAGCTACACTTTAAGTCCTACGAAATTCATGTAGCAATCGTTTGAGCACCAACTTGTTTGGATGATTCCGGTCTGGATATTTGTGGGCATACACCCTCGACGCCAAAAGGCAATTCTTTAAACACTCACCGATCGCTAAAATCATATCTATCCGCACTTGAATGGTATAAGTTTTCATTTTCGACGGTAATAATTTAGTGAATGTTTTGAGTAACGTAAAATACAATAACTGATAATAAAAATTCTTTCAATAAGTTATCGTTTCAAAGATATCTTAAGTCATTAAATGCATTGAAATAAGAACTACTATTTGATAAAGCCAATATCCGAAAAACTATTTAGGTTAGGTATAGGGAACCCCAATATAAAATGAAAGATAATAGAATGTAATATTGTTCAGAACAAAAAATACGGGGTGCTCTATTTGAAATAACAAAGTTATGTTTGTCCGAAATTATAAAAAAGTGACAATGATTTTTGAACATTCTGTATAATATTAAAAAACGGGTTCTATTAAAACCAATAGCCCAAAATCACTTTTATGCTTAGTCAGAATTCGAAGGGATGATTTCCATACATTTCGATGTTATTAAGTTTCCAATTGTACCTAGCATTGTCATAAAAAAATCAATAACTCGAGAACGATTATAGTAAGCTACATGGTACTTTTTATGAAATCATATTATTTTTTCCTGAACTATTCAAAAGTGTAACTAAATACAGGGTATTTTATTTAAAAAAACACAACTTTGATATATCACACTTTTTTGAGCCACTTTGTAGACTCCAAAATAATTTTCTCTTGCAGCCTTAATAAATATACATACAATTAAATGGGGAAATTTCCGAAAAAATAATTGGTTTGGTTTACAGGGACCTTGTTGTTTTGGGTGCCCCACCCTGTATATAGTACACGGTATTATTAAAAAAAATTGTAATCCAGTATTTTGTAAACAACATCTATCGTAGAAAAAATTGCATTTCCTTCTCTTGTTGTAAAATATATTATGATTCGAAATTAAGTTTTTTATTATTGGGCATAGCTGACATTTAGTCTTCCTCGTCCAAGTTGCGCTAAATTAATGAGCTCTGATCCGCTTAATTTTCTGTTGGGTATTAGACAGGTATTGATAGAGAGAAATTCTTCGTATCCCCCTGGATAACGTGCGGTTCGACGCAGGAATTTCGAAGGGCCAATTTACCATGTCAGAATTCAATCGGCGGCTGCATGTTTGTTTGGTTAAACAATTAGTAAGTCACTTAGTCTCTTGGGTTTTGGTTAAATTTATTTTGGGATAGTTCAGCATAAAATTATTTTCCTCGTTATTTTATCATTTGTTTTTAATTCACACATCAAATTGTGTTTTTATGGTAAATATGTTATTTAAATAAAATAAACTCCATGACGAAATTAACAAAACAATATAAAATTTCCCAAAATATTATTATTTTATTTAATACATTTAAAGAGCTGTTTCTAATTAAATAATTTTAGTTTCTCCTTGTTTTAAATTTGATGTGTTTTTTGTTTTCTTACATTTTTGCAAAATTGAAAGATTGGACTGGCTGGTTTTGAAATGAAAGCACTGCATAATTTAAGAAAACTAAAAAACACATTTTTGGAGTTAATCAAAGTAAAAAAAAAATTTGGACCTAAGAATAAAATTACTGGCAGGAAAATTAATGTCACTGTTCTAAAAGCGTGGGCTGCTTTATTCCGAAACGCAAAGTTAGTGTCAAAATGTCATACAAAGCACCCCAGGCTTTTAAAACAGTGACAATTATTTTCTCATCAGTAATTTTATTTTTATGTTAAGAATTATCTTTTACTTTTTAGTTTGATTAACTCTAAAAGCGTGATTTTTAGTATTTTAAACTATAATTTATTTTTCGCTTTTAAGTTCGATTTTTTTTTGTTTACTCTTACCTATTTTATAGTTGCATCATTACCACGTCAAAGAGATAATATTTTTACAGGGTACTTTTTCACCACCACAACACCGCATTTTGTTATTACATAGTTACCCACAATTTTTTTATAAAACACTTTCTATTGTGTATAATTGTTATAAATACATTTACTCAAACATGCAAAATTTACTTCAAAACATCAAACTTATTTTAAGAGTCATCAGAGCACTGAATATAACAAAAATTGTGTGCTAGTCTACTTTGTGGAAAGGGGTGTTAAACTTGAAAAACGATTACCGACTTTTTTGTTTTTTACTGAAAATAGTTGCAAAAAGGGTAGACCTATCGTGTGAACCGCGGACGGCCCGCACTGCGACTATTAGAAGGGGGATTATAGAAAGAAGATGATTGTGAACCCGCTTTTTAAAAAGTTGCAAGTCATGGTTCTTTAGAAAAACAGATTTTGGAACCTTGTTCCACTCTGTCGCAGCCCTGTAAAAAAAGGATTCTTGATGGAGATTGGTTTGATGGAGATTGGTCCTTGTAGTGTCAATCTTAAGAATAAATGGGTGAGACTGCTTAGCGTGCCGAGTTCTTCGGCCGAATGTGGCCAGTGGTGGTATAAGAGTTTTTATTTCTCTGGAGCATCTGCCATGGAAATATCTGTAAAGTAATGTCTGGTCTACAACTCTTCTTCTATGAAGGGTATCTGTAAAAGTTGAGCTGTTTACCAACCAAATGGCCCTTTTCTGAATGGAATCTAGAAGATGAAGAGAATTCCTTGGTGCGAAACCCCAAATGTGCGAGCAATACTCCAGTAGAGGTCGAATTTGAGCCTTGCACGTCGTCAACAGTTGATCAGGAGTAAAAAACTTACTAGCTTTTCACAGGAAACCTAGCCTCTGGCTTGCCGACTAGATAAAGGGCAAACTATTTTTTTTGGAAAGTAAAAAACTGTCGCGTATTTTGTTTTGTTAATGGAACTGCGTGCATGCGTAGTTCACGTACTAGTTCTATATGTCTTACTCTCATGCAAAGGATCGCTGAAAAAATTTATGAATCCTGGCGAAACTAATCGGGATAAACGGATATTTTGATTGAATTATTGCATTGTCGTCGGTCTTTGACAAGCGTGCATAATTTTAATTAAATCTGATCGCGTAAAGTAGGGCAAAGTTAAGGCAAATAGTTAATTACAAACAGACATACGGGTGAAACTAATATAAACGTGTTAAAAACATACCAGCCGGAAATGTAAATAAATAAAGTTTTTTTACAGTTAAATTTTTACTATGTTTATGCAATAAGCCCAAAATTTTAGTCAAAGCAAAATCTATGTATGTTATTGAAAATAAAACGACTTTAAGCAAGATATTAATTGTAAAAAATTATTATGTATTATATATTATTATTATATCGTACAAATTAAGAATTATTACAAATCCATAAAAAATCCAACAATTAACTTTTCGTGATTTGTGTAAATGAAATCGTTATTTAATTTTACACTAAAATGGTACTTTTTGTAAAATTCGATACTGTGTACCGTTTTTAAGATATTTTGATTTAAAAATTATGAACTAATAACCGATGCTGGTATAAAGTTGAAGAAAAAAAATTTATACACATTTATTACGATTTTGCCGCTACTACTACAAACTTTGTAATGAAATTTCATACGAATATGTTTAAGAAGCTGATACATGAATTTTTTTATATTTAATTCCCACAGAGGGCGCTAGTTATACGGTTCATAACAAATAGTATTGGACATAACTTTTTTAAAGTTAGAGTAAATAATTAAAATTTCATGTAAACTTAATCATCATTTAATTTTACACCAAAAAGGAACTTTTGGTAAAACTCGATACTGTGTACGGTTTTCGGAATATTTTGAGTTAAAAATTATAAAATAATAACCAAATTTTTTTTCTTTAACGGCCTTTATTTTAAATACGGATGGCGTTACGAAACCCCAATTATTTTTTAGCTTTCTACCAGGGTCACCTTTTTTTAAAACACCCTGTATAGAATCAAAGGCACAACCAGTCTACAATTAAAAAGTTCAATGGTTAGAAAAAATTATTGCTGTAATTTTTTTGATAAAAAAAAATATATTGTCGTCACATAATGGCAAACTTTATATTTATCTTTCGTTTATAGTTACAAAATATTGTTATCCTCGATAAACGCACCCAAAAATCAATTATCTCCCATCTTAATAAGGCAGAAGGCAATAACAAAAAATCAATTAAGGCTATTCTAGACATTTATACGAAGGGTAGCGTTATAGGGAAAGAAAAGAAGAATATGTGTAGACAAAGAGTCAACATTTATTACTTCTTTAGCCATCAATAGGGGTTTGTATAGTGATACCACAGTAGTTCATGTCCCATGTGTGACGCAGGCTGACGTCCCCCATATTCTGTGGTTCGTCGTTTAGTGCCTCCTTTTCGGAAATTGACAAGGGAAATTGCATGTTTGAGGACCATTCAACGGGGTCGGCTGGTTCAAACTTTCATGAAAGATAATTTTGTTTTATTCAAGCTTGTCAAAATTTTTTCACCATCCGCAATGGATTTTTTTGCGAAAGAAAGTGCGTGTAAATGTTTAAAATTAATGAAAAAGCATATATTAACGCTTGAATTAAATAAAATACTCAAAAAAATAAAAGTTAAATCCTGGCACCTTCACCAAAAATTTAATTAATAATAGAAATGAGCACAATCATATTTGATTTTGCTTTATTTTTTTAGAGTTTACACAAACTTTCAGATTTATTGATTTGGTATTTTTGATATTATAAAAATCATCGAACAAATGTTCCACCAGTAGGTACAGATTAAAAATTGGGTAAACGCATTTGCTCATTAAAACAGCAAAATTTGTACGTAGTCATTGAGGCATCGTCATTGTCACTTTGAAAATGACACGAAGGGGAACTCAAAACTGGGGAGCAGCACAAACGATATTGATATAATTGTAGCAGGCGACGTCTGTTCTATTGGCAATATTGCAGAAAATAACGCAAACATGTTTAGGCTTATCCATTCATTTTTCAAATAAATTATTAATTTTGTCAACAAACAGATCAATTGTGTGAGATGTCAATGTTCAATACAAAAATACAAAAAAAATCAACTCAAGACATGCTTGTTTAAATAGGTTTTGTTGCAAGATTTATTAAATTGTAGTGTTAGTTTTTAGGTTTAAAGATGGTTTTGTTGTGTATTTCGGCTAGTTAGCTATCATTAGTGCTAATATGTCAAGTTTTTCAACAACTATTCAAAAAATTTCACATTTTGAAGCCGATAGTCGGTGAATCATTTTTAAATGTTGGTGTTTTTTCTACATTTACAACAACAAATCAGATTCGACAGAAATAAAATACCAGCAAACTTAAATTAAAACTTTACTGCAAAATATTGAATTATAATACAAAACAATTTTGAGTTTAAATTTCAGCTGTAAAAACTAAACTTAGTTATTTTTATTGAATTAAGTTTTTTCTCCTATATTTCGTTAACAATATTGGTTGACTTTAAACCTGGTGATCCACTTGACAGAAGGAACATTATATTTTTACCATTGCAAAAAAAAACCAAGCCTTTCTCAACTAATAAAGACTGTTTCAAGTATCATTTCAGCATTTCTTAGACTGTAATTTCAAAAGATGATAGTCCTCCGACTGGGCAGTTGTCATAAATCATCGAGACAAGAGAACAAGAGAACAAGAGAACTTAAAAAAATACTATTATTAAAAAACTTTGTCAAACACTTTCTTAAAAATAAACGAGCAAAGTATTACCAACACTCTTCAGCAACTCTCTGAGAGCTGTAAAATGATTGGCTGCAACAAAAACACAAGTTGACTAACAGTAAGTATTTAAATCCTTTATAAAAGTATAATTGGGTTCAAAGTTTACGAGAGACGAAAAGTATGACTGTTATATTGAGCGAAGTGTGTTGGCAGGGAAAAAAATTATTGGAGCTCTAAATAACTACCTGTATGGGCAGCCAGAACGTTATGTATGGTAGCGAATGCAGAAGAAGCATGATAGTAGGATTAACGCTGCGGAGTTGAGTATTCTGAGAAGTATAGCCGGAGTGACTTTGATGGATAAAGTGAGGACTAATGGGATAAAGAGACGCTGTGACGTGAAAGAAGATGTGGTTACAAAGACTGATAAAGGAATGCTTTGATGAAGAGAGAATGGACTAAAGAATATCGACGAAACAGATTTATAAGGCGAATGTGCATTTGCAAGTCGGTTGAGGTCGACGTGGGCGAACATAAAGAAAAGCTAGTTTAAGAGTACCAGCAATCGACGAGCATGTATGAAGGCGCTGATAAAAGCAGAAGAAACGAAAGACGTGTGTAAGAATCGTAGCAAGTGGTCCCTGCCTACCCCTACGGGAAAAAAGCGTGTATGTATGTATGTAAAAGTTATTCTCTTGAAAAGTATTTATGGTAATGTTTTCTTTTTCTTTTACACATTTTGTATAAGTTAAATTACAATCAGAGAGTTACTTGTAGTGTAAAAAGTTGACGTGATTGACATAAATTGGGGTGATTTTTTAAGTCTGATACCAAAATTTAATCAAAAACAATATGTAAATCAACAATATTTGTGTTTCTTAATTGTTATTGAATATTTGAAAAATGTATTTTTTTGTTGCAAAATAATTGGTATAATTATTTTTATTAAATATGTTTGGGGTGCGATTAAAATACAGTCCACAATAAGACATTTATACTCGCCGTTCTTAATTTAAAATTTTTTGATTTTTTAAATTTTATTAAATAATAAATATTGAAGGTGTTATATGTAGATGTAATATATATATTCTGAGGAAAGGAATGTGTAATTTCATTAACTTGTTTTTGAGCCAAAACGATTTCTGTATATCCAGGAAAGTAATGTTGTTTTTGTTAATTTTGTTTGATTTCATTAACCTGTTTTGGAGACTGGCCTGTTCTGGTGGTGATATTGCGGGTAACAAGGCGTGAATGCAATCGAGTAGCAGCTGATACACCGGTGATATCATCGAAATAGTATGTGCGTGCTTTGCGCCGAATCGCACATTTATCCGCACATACGAACACATTATTAATGAACCACCACCGACCACCGTTCAATCGTGTGATTGAATTTTGGTATTTGCAGCATACAGTAGTAGTAACTTTCCCGTTTCTACCAATCGACATACCGAAATTAATTAGTAATTTTAATATTTTTTACAGCAGTATAAAAAAAAATCAAACGTTTATGGATAATACATACATATAATCACTCCTTTTTCTCGTAGGTAAAGCTCTTACTTGATTTTTAATACCCTACAACTGGTAAAAAGTGTCGATGTTTATAAATACACTTAAAAACATAAATAATACATTTTTAAAATATTATGAGTTTTATAGCTAAATAAATTAAAAATATATAGTCCAGTCACCTTAGCATAAGACCTATTCAAGAGGCGCACCCTCTGGCCAATTTTTTTATAGGTTGTTTGGACCTACAAGAATATAATAAGTAATAAGTTTTGCCGGGGTATATTTTAGCAATAAAAAATTATTGAAAATTAAAAATTGAATATTTTATCATAACATCGGGTAATGCGAAAGTCCAGACAGAGCCGGTAATTATCAAGAGGGGAGTTTTTTAGGGAGACTCCCTTAACCCTCTTTTATTTTGCATCTCACTGTTACCATTATCCGTTAAACTCAGGAAAACCAAGGGTTATTACTGAGGACCACCCAGTCACCGGAAGTATAAGGTCACCCACTTAATTAATGTGGATGATCTTAAACTTTATGCTTCCGGCGAGAGGAAATTAGATCAATCCTTCAGGGTGGTACATAAGTATACACAGGCTATTGGAATGGAATTCGGGATGGACAAACGTGCACTGATTCATCTTAAGAGAGGACGATGCGAGGAATTCAACGAGGACGCGCAGTTAGTGGACGAAAGCATCCTACATCATTTGAATACTGGATAGAGAGTGTGGAGGAAAGCCACAACCGGGAAAGATAAATGGTGAAAGACGCTCTTCGCAGCAGGTATAGGTAACGACCCCGACAGATCTGGTCTTCGGAACTGTCGGGCAAGGATAAAGTCGCTGTTACTAGCATGCTTGCTGTTCCGATCCTACTCTACTCCTTTGGAGTAATGAAGTGGAATCTAGCTGAGCTGCGCCAACTTGACGTTAGGGTTCGCAAGATTATGCACCAAATTCGTCCGTTCTACGGTTATATCTCCCAAGTAAGCAGGGAGTTTGGAGTATCTCCATAACAGAATGGTTCTGGATGACGTCTGCAAAGTCATCAGGAATTTGGACCCCCTCCTCTAAAATGGTCAAAAGTCATAAAGTTACGGGAGCTCTTTAGGGCAGCACACCGAGCAGCTGATGAACTCTCTTTGATTTTCGATTCCAAATGGAGACTCAGTTACTGAGTTCGACCCCGCTCGGAAAAAAAGCCCGCATCAAAGCTTCAGAAGTTGATAAAACTCTGCAGCTCCACATGGATAAGCCTCTACATTCTGTCTTCTTTAACAACATTGAAGACAAGGGCTTATCCAAAAAACTGACCTTTGTATTTCTAAGGTCAGGCAGGCTTAAATTGGAAACAGAGGGGTTCATTAGGGCATGCCAGGATGGAGTTTTCAATACCTTACATTACCGAAGCTAAGTCATGGAAATGGAGGTCCCTGATGAAAGATGCGGGGCCTTCTATAGGGCGCCGGAAACGCTGATGCACCTGCTTTCAGCATGCACGGTGTGTGCAGTTTCGACCCATATCCATAGACACAATGCGGCATTACTCGTACGGAAACTCCAGTGCTACCCTATGCTCCGGTGGATATTGAGTCAGTTGTGGAGAATGAGAGGTGTCGAATGTATTGGAACTTCTCATTCCCCACCGTCAGACAGATGCAAGCCAATAAGCCTGACGTATTCCTCCTCGACCACCTAACTAAGACAATGTTCGTATCGAATTTTCGCCATCAGCCGAACCGAACATCGCCTTAAAAGAGGAGGAAAAAAATTATGGGGATAAAAATTCATATACGAAATTTAATAAAATTATACAAGGAATCTTGGTTGATTTTAAAATTTAAAAATAAAGGCACTCAAGTAAATCCAATTTCATATTTATTTATTGCTGATTTAATATTTATTAAAAACACGCATTTTTACATCTGTTTAAATTTAAAACTATATTGTTACGATCTGGTCCTGTTGTCTGTCGACGTCAGCGAGTCGATCACAATCAGGGGACTGCTTTATTACACCGGCGCGGCGATTGGAACAAAAGAAAACTCCGGCAAATTCTATAATACTGGGTTTAATGGTTCCAAAATGGTAAAAGGATTATTCTGGCACTCTCTAGAAAAAGGTCCAATAGTTTCGAATGATGGCGATTCTTCTATGAAATATAAAAAGGACAGCGGTCGTGAAGAAGTCAATTTTAATTTAAAAAGTTCGAAATAAAGTGTTTAAAGTAAAATTTATTGTGTAAGAATATTGAAAAAAAATTTTTAGTTACTGCACTAAGATTTTAAAATAACCGAACGGGAAAAGAAAATATCCTAACAATATTTTTGTAATATTTTTATGTTGTAAAAACATATTAGCGTCTTCTTAAGAGGAGTTGCAGGCGATGGTTAATGTTATGCATGATGCCTTAAAAATCAAAGGTATGAAAATAAATGTAAGCAAAACGAAAGTAATGTTTTTTAAAAGAGAAGAAAGCATGACAAACTGTGAAATTTCTATCGAGGAAGAAAGAGTGGAACAAGTAAATGAATTTGTGTACTTGGGTTCAAAGTTTACGAGAGATGGAAAGTATGACAGTGACATTGAGCGAAGGGTGTTGGCAGGATTACAAATGAATGGGGCACTGAATAATTTTATGAACAGCTAGAAAGTGTCAAAAAAGGCACGTCTGGCTGTGCATAGAGGTGTGTTGGTTCCTACACTTATGTATAGTAGTAAATGTTGCGTTTGGCAGAAGAAGCATGAAAATGGGATTAATGCTGCGGAGATGAGTAGTTTGAGAAGTATTGCCGGAGTGACTCGTAGTAATAGTAAGATAAGAGAACGCTGTGGTATAAAAAAAGATGTGGTTACAAATATAGATAAAGGATTGCTTAGATGGTTTGGACAAGTAGAAAGGATGGATGAAGAAAGATTGACGAAACAAATTTATAAGGCGAGTGTGAAAGGATGGAAGTCGGTAGAGGTCGACCTCGGCGAACATATCTCGATCAGATCAACATTGTTTTGAAAAAAGGCCAGGTCAAGAGTACCAACAACCGACGAGCATGTATAAGAGCACTGATGAAAGTAGAGGAAGCAAAAGATGTGTGTAAGAACCGTAGCGGAAGTGGTCTCTGCCTACCCCTTCGGGAAAAAGGCGTGAATATTTGTATGTAAAAAGAAAATCTTCTATTTCTGTTATTATTTATCGATTATCACGATTTCGCGCACTACTACCGATTTTTTTGAAGAAAATATTTAGTGACGAAAATGAAATAGTTTAGGTAACTAAATAAATACGATCATTCTATTTCGAGGACGACGATATTATTTTAGTATCACGTCGTGAAAATGGTAGGAACATTTTAAGACTTGTGCGCACGCACAGCTGATTATTTAATTACAGATGTTTATTGTGATGATTTTTAAAGACCAAGTTTTGCGGCAAATTTTTTAGTCAATAATGCTCGCTTACGATTAATGAAAAAAAATGTAGTATAGAAACCATTCAATCACCGAACAAAAGTGCGCGGGAGACCCTAACATCGAGTCAACAACCGACGATGTTTAAAGGGTTATACCAAATCCATATTTACAATTAAAATTTTAGATTTCTGTTTGCTACACAGAATCGTATTTTAGGAAAACTTACGTGTCTTATGTACGCATGATAGAATTGTTTTAATGATTAAAACTATAGTTTTTAATGTATTAACAAATTGAAACGTTAAATAAAATATTTCGAGAAATTATTTTAAAAAAATACCTTTAATTTAAAATTGCTAAATTTCCATTTTTTATCACATACATAGGTACCTTTGTTTATTTTATTTTATATGGTTGAGAGTACGTCGTGGAAAATTTCCCCGCGTGGGCAATTATACTTTGAGTCCATTTTGCCGTCTCAACCCTTTATTCTCTCTCCATGAGCTTCGTGCTCTCTATGTAGAGAGCTAATGCGCTCATGGGTATCTTCATAACCTCCTCCGATTCACAAAATTTAGTTTAGTTTAGTCCCATCAGTTGTTGGGCTATTATCTTGTTAGGTATCCCCAAGAATCTGTGGGCCCGACGTGCCTTGGATTCGTCTCTTCACAGCTTCCTTTGCTCCCTGTCCTGATATTAGCGGATTTCCTTTTTAACGTAGCATTCTGCTACTCCAACTGCTGGACCTGGCTCATAGACCCCTCTCGTGCCGGTTCATCTGCATTTTCATTCCCTTCAAACCCAGCGTGTCCAGATATCCAAAGTAATGTCACTGTGTTGCGCTTGGCCAGGGGCCCAAGCTTCTCTCTACATTCGCTAACTAAAGTGGATCTGTCTACTGGCGCGACGAGAGCCAGTAAAGCTGCCTGACTATCCGAGCAAATACAAATCTTTTTGCTTACATTGCAGCCAGACGTGCCTTTGATACTTTCTGGCTGTTCATAACGCTATGCAGTGCCCCATTTATTTGTTTTCCTGCCAACACCCTTCGCTCAATGTCACTGTCATACTCTCCATATCTCGTAAACTTTAAACCAAGTATACCAACTTATTTATTTGTTCCACTCTTTCTCCTTTAATTAGAACTTTACATTTTGCATGCTTTCTTCTCTTTTATGACATTAACCATCGCCTGCAACTCTTCTTCAGCTGACCCTAATATGACTTGATCATCGGCATTTGATGATCACATCACTCATTTTTAATCCATACGGACTCTCTTTCAAATCTTTTAAACAATATTCTATGTATAAGTTAAACAGCCATGGCGAAGCCATACGTCCCTATCTCACACCTTTTTTGGTGTTAAACTACTCCGTGTAAGCTCTGTTTATCCTGACACAAACAGTGGAAACTTCTTCTTCTTCATGTAGCTTTTGCATTATCGGAGGTTTGGTAAGATTATGGCAATCCTGACCTTGAAAACTTCTGCTCTGAATAGATCTGCAGAAGACATGTTGAACTATTCTCGCAGATTTCGCAGCCAAGATATTTTTCTTCTTTCAATTGACCTTTTACCCATAATCTTTCCGTGGATTATCCAGTGGAGTATCTCATATTTTGAACCTCTTAATATGTGACCCAGATAGGTGATCTTTTTTTCTTTACTTCCTTCAATGCCTCCAACTTTTTAATCATTATGGTAAGCACTTCTGCGTTGGTCGTGTGCTCCACCCACGATATTTTGAGCATTCTTCTGTAGGTCCACATCTTAAATGCTTCTATTTTTCTTTCGTACATTCTGTTAAGGGTCCAAGTTTTTACTCCATAATACAGTACCGGGAATATATAGCACTTCAACATACGTGTTTTAAGATCTGGGCTCAAGTCGCGGTTACAAAGCTTCTTCTTTATTTTGACAAAAGCTGCACGTTCTTTCTCTATACGTATCTTGATTTCGGAGCAATAATCAGCGGTGCAGGTGATGTTTGTACCTAGATAGTTATATCTTGTAACCCTCTCTAATGGTTCTCCGTCTACATAGAGGTGTTCTTGTGGAGCTTTTTTCTTTGTTATAATCATGTATTTGGTCTTTTTTGTGTTAAGTGTCAAGCCGAAATGTCGACTGGCAGTGACGACCCTATTCAGCAGTTCTTGTAGGTCCTGCATATTTTAGTGGAAACTAAAACAAATTATATCGAAATTTTGACGATCCTATTTTCAAAAAGACCTTTCTAAAGTATTTGTTTATTTTTTAAATATTTTTATGTATAAATAGGTACTCTATTTTTTTAAATATTTGTTTGTATTTTTTGTGTTAAAACACTTAAATCGAAATTTGGACCATCCACTTTTTATGAAGGTTCAGGTTTTTTTTATATTTTAGTTAATTTTATCATTTTTTTTAACCCAATAAAAATAAGAGTTTTTTTTAAAATACATTCCAAGATATTTTTTGTAAATTCTTTGGGCCAGTCCGATCGTATTTTGACGACACAAAATAATTGAGAAACGACTGGGACTTCGTCAGCCATGTTTCGTTTTCATCAATAATAATCAGATCTATTGGTAATTACACAGCAACGTCACCTTGGAAACTGACAATAATTAGGATAAATTAAGGGAACGTTCGATGAACTTTGTTTTGCTTCATCAAGAACGGTAGATTCTATTTGGTCAATTGATAAACACGAAAAAGTTTTACTGGTTGTCTTTGTTTTTTGAAATTTATTCTATAAAGTGTGACAATTAAATTCCCTGTGCATTAAAATATATAAATAATTTAATTTTTTTTGCTTGTTGTTTGGTCCAAATAAATATATTACTTTTGTCTCATTGTTTCACGTTTAAAATTTTTGTATGTGACGATCAAATGATATGCTGGAAGTTTTTGTAAAAAATTGTAGGCAAAATATTTTTTAAATGTTTTATTAAAATTATTACAATTTTTATTACACACATCCACAATGTCTAGGGATATTTTAGTTTTTTTTTGTATTTCAGGGTCAATTCTTCGCTATGTTTATAAAAATATTATCATTATTTGAGACTGCTTAATTAATGTTTTTTTTGTATACAAATAAACAAAACATTTCTTCGTTAATTTATTTTTTATTTTCTTGCATAAAAATGACGAGTATTGCCACGTCTTTTTTAGTTCTCTAAAGAGTACTCTGCTAGTGGTCTCTCTACTGGCAAATTATGCCCGAGCTCAGCCGTAGAGGGTAAAAGAAAAAAAAATATAAAAGTGAGCCGCGCCACCGACTTAAGACGGTACAAGCCGGAAACCCCTAGGCCTTGTAGGCACCAGCAGAGCCACACTATAAACAACAAACAATTATGGTGAACTAGATAAATAAAATTATATTGAAAACTTTACTCACACAATAAATTAAAATACACAGCTCAATAACACATATAATCAAAATTAACAGCCAACAATAAATCGAAACTTCAAAATTTACAACTTTATGAAACAACAATAAATCAAAAATCCAAAGTTTACGATTCCATTAAAATAATTAAAACAAAGGTAAGAATGACAAACCTTATCAGGTTACAAAAAAAACATATTCAAGTCAACTTTTTACCAATACTTCATCCACGTTCACGAACGGCTGATAATTTAATCACATTTTTTTTCTTTTTCATTTACATAAAGATTTACACTGTTAAAACAATCGATCTTATTTAAAAATATTTCTTTTTACGATGGCTGTCCTTCAAAATAGCAATATTGTAGGATATTTACAAATAAGTATGAATTAACGTTCTTACTTGGACACAAAGAACTATTGAGAATATTACTTTAATCAAAGTTCAGACTCGGCATAATATCCAATGCAATAAATAGTTTTCAACAGTGTACCATATTAATAAATTAAAACAAAACTTAATAGTGGTGTCAAAAATAAGTCACGTCGTTTAAGTATACTAAATTAAATCACTTATAACCTTTGGATACACGAATTCACGAATCCTGTGGCCTACTCCTGGCCCGGTTTGAATTATGGAACTGCACCTGGTACTTCACGATGGCTTCACTTCATCAAATCCCACACGTGGTTATTTTAACTCGACCCCAATAACCAAAATATCCACCACAAAGGCACGACAGAATGGTCAAGTTAAAAATTAAATGGTCCTTCTTCAAAATCCAATTAAGATGGCCCAAATACAGCCAGATATGAAAGAAAGAACCGTAGAAGTTCTGCTCACGTGTATATATCAAATCGTTCCAAAAACTCTCACCCGACCTCCACAACTGACACCAAGCAACTGATAACCACCCCTCACTCCCAGGCCGGATATCAGAAAATGACACGGGACACGGGACACGCGACAGCCAACCTTTGCAAAACTTTGTCCCCAACTCCTAATCGCGCTCGTCCGTGTTGATAGCCAGCCCATCCACACAGAAAAGCAAACCAAACATTAATATAGCTGACAACACACGACAATCGAGGCCAATAATCAAGGCGAAATCTAATAACAAAGACTCCCACTCAATCCCCATCGATTAGCAAAAATGTCACAGCCATTAATAATCGAATTCTATCACTTCTAGATAGGCAACACTATATACATCGAACCAAATACGGTATGCAAAACTAATTACGAACGCCAGACTATCAGAGACCAATTAATAATGAAACGGTAGATGGGAAAAAATAGGCACGTGACAGTGTTCTGAAAAGTATAGTTGGACTGACTCTGCTGTATAAAGTAAGGTTTAGTGTAAAACGGAAACGTTTTAAAGAAGATGTAGTTACAAAGATAGATAAAGAAATGATGGTTTGGACACAAAAAGAAGATGGATAAAAATTGACGAAACATATTTATAAGGCGAGTAATGAATTGGCTAGATGAAAAATAATAAAGAACAGGAGCCACATAAAAAAACAGAGGTGGAACAAGCTATACAAAACCTGGCTAACAACAAATCACCAGAGAGTGACAATATACCTGCAAAATTAATAAAAAATTGGGGAAGCACGCTAGTTGATAACATCCACAGACTAGTACAAGAAATTTGAAAACACAAAACCATGCCAGAAGGGATATATTTGAGTGCTCTAATTACAGGGGAATCTTCTTCTTCCTCTTTTAATAGAACTATGTCCTGTTTTTTTTCTGTTACAGTCTCTGCTGTGATCCAGAGCTCCAGCTCTCGTACCATCGCTTTACCACGTCTTTTTTTTTGGTTCTCTAAAGAGTACTCTGCTAGTGGTCTCTCTACTGGCAAATTATGCCCGAGCTCAGCCGTAGAGGGTAGAAGAAAAAAAATATAAAAGTGAGCCGCGCCACCGACTTAAGACGGTACAAGCCGGAAACCCCTAGGTCTTGTAGGCACCAGCAGAGCCACGCGAAAAACAACAAACAATTGTGGTGAACTAGATAAATAAAACTATACTTACAATTACTGCAATATATTAATTAAGTAAAAATGATGTTCTGATTTTTTACAATAAATTCTGTATTTTCGTAAAGTGGTTTAAACGAATTTAATACACTTTTCCTAAAATAATATTTAAATTAATTATAACAACCTTTCAGACAATATTAAAAACCTAATGAGGTACAAAAGAGAATTAAAATAAAAAAAAAACAACAAAAAGAAAATGTTCACAATATTTAAAATTTCGAAAATAATTGGTTTTATATAGAATTCTTGATAGCAAAAGATTAACAAAAAAAAAAGAAATACAAAATAAATGGACTTGCAACAAGAATAATATTTTAAAACCCTCACAATAACCACATAAATTATATTCAGTAATATATAAATTCACATTCAACTTGGAGCCGGTACAAATTTAACGAAAAATAATTTGGTTACTTTTAAACTATTGAAAACTTCATTTGGACGTCACTGGGAGCAGGTACAAATTTAATGAAAATAACTTGTTACTTTTAAATTATTGAAAACACTTAGATCAAGCACATAATAACTGATAAGTTGATAAAATTAAATTCAATACCATGTAACCAATTGAAAACTCCACTGAGACGTCACGGTAACATCGATGATCCAAGAACCGAAACACCAAGTAGTATTATCATAATAATTTCTGCTAAAATTACCAGGCAAGTCTTTATAACGCTGAAATTTCTCGTCGATGTGGCTGGAACGGCACGGGGTACTTCACGATGGCTTCACTTCATCAAACCCCACACGTGGTGATCTTAACTCGACCCCAATAACCACAAATATTCACCACATAGGCACGACAGAATGGTCAAGTTAATAATTAAATGGTTTATATTCCTAATCCAATAAAGATGGCCCCAAATACAGCCAGATATGAAAGAAAAAAAACCGTGGAAGTTCCTCTCACGTGTTAATATCAAATCCTTCCAAAGACTCTCAACCGGCTTCCACCACTGACACCAAACGACTGATAATCACTCCTCGCTCCCAGACCGGATATCAGAAAAATGACCCGGGACACGCGTCAGCCAACCTTTTCACGTCTAAATTCCTAGCTCATAATCGCGTTCGTCCGCATTAATTGCCAGCCCAAGCAAACCAACAATAATATATCTGACAACACACGACAATCGAGGCCAATAATCAAGGCGAAGTCTAATAAGAGAGACAAAAATGTCACAGCTATTAATGATCGAATTCTATTACTACTAGATAGGCAACACTATATACAACGAACGAAATGCAGTATGCAAAGCTAATTACGAACGCCAGACTATCATAATAACAAAACGGCAGATGGGAGAAAAAAAAAATAGGCACGTGACAGCTTTTTTGGTGGCCATACGTTCTGGATCCATCCTATCTACGTGGTCTCTCCATAGACGTCGCCTTGTTCTTGTTCTCCTTACTACATCCTAAACACCTAGCTCTCTCAGTGTGCGTCTTCATTTCTTTTCCTGTTTCTGAGAGTAATACCTCTTATGGTCCTTAGTGTTTTCATTTCTGTTGATCTCATTATCTGCTCAGTCTTTGTTGTCTCGGCACTTGTCTCAGCTGCGTAGGTCATCACGCGTCTGACACATGTCTTATAAAAGCGGATTTTGCTTTCAGTACTTATGTACTTATTCCGCCAGATTATGTCTCTCATAAAACCTGATATTCTCGCTGCTTTTATTGCCTGCCGTTTTGTTTTTTGCCCTAGGTTTCTGTCATTGGTTATTTCCACACCCATGTATCTACAGTTCATTATTTGTTCGTTCACTACTAGTTTAGGATGGCTCAAAATATTTTAGTTTAATTCGGCATATCCGAAAACCTTACACCTCAAATTTTCAGATGTTAATAATGTCAAGCTTCTCTAAAACGTCTAATTGGAACTCTCAAAGAATCACTCTGTAGTATTTAGTAACATTGATAAATAAAATCTAAAACAATCCCACCGCAATTAATATTTCTTTAGCTAAATTATCACCTTGAATAAGAACAGTACACAAATGTTCATAGTTCAACTGCAGTCGTTAATCGGATAATATAAACAGAACGAATTAGCTTTGTTAACGCACAGAGGTGCAATTGTCATTGAAGCGGATTATCAAATCGATGGTGATTGTCATCGACAACTAGGCAGCAACACAGAAACCGTTCGCGTCCGTTTTACCGTGCGTTAATCCGCATTTGGAAGCGTCAAAATGTTTGTCGGCTCATCAGAGAATCTAACGAGCCATTTTGTCAAGGCCAAGCGATTTATCACTTGCTGGTGTGTTTTAGTTCGATGTAAATATTGCATCATTACTTTGACATTTAAAAAATATTAATATTAAGAAGTAACAGCAAGAGTGCCAAAACGGATTCTTGTTGGACTTTTTTAGGTTATTTTATACTATCGCGGTCCCCTCGTTTTTTGGCTCTAGAAAATTGAAAAACCATCCGATTTCGATGATTTTTTTTTTAAAATCTTGGTTTTTAGGGCGGATTTATAAAAAAATATATAGAAAATATTTCATTTCATATGGTTTGATGACTTTAAATGCGATTACAAACGCACTTCTTTAAATATTATTGATAATAACTTTTTTGCAAAGCATCAAACGAAGTTTAAATATTTTTTTTTGTTAACCTATACAAAAAAACGAACATTTAAAAAAAAAATCATATAAAAATATTTTTTTGTCAATTTTGTATCTCATTTAAATATTTCATATGGTTTTATGAATTTAAATGTTATCATAATCGCACTTCTTTGAATATAATTGTTCATAACTTTTTTGCAAAGCATTAAATTAAGTTCATATTTTTTTTTGTTAATATATATAAAAAAACCAACATTTTGAAAAAAAAAATCATAAATAAATGTTTTTTTGTTAATTTTTTATCTCACTTAAATATTTCATATGGTTTTATGACTTTAAATGTTATCATAATCGCACTTTTTTGAATAAAATCGTTCATAACTTTTTTGCAAAGCATCAAATAAAGTTCATTTATTTTTTTTTTGTTAACCTATACAAAAAACGAACTTTTTGAAAAAAAAATCATATAAAAATGTTTTTTTGTTAATTTTTTACTGATGTTTCTTAAAATCAACTTTATTTTTAATCATAGTATATAACATTTATTCACGTAGTTAAAACATACTTATTTTTTTGATCTACACAAAAAATAAATATTTACAAAATAAAATTATACGCAACTGATGATTCTTCAATGTTAAATAACTTAAAATAATGTAAATGATTTCAAATTTTAATAATTTCAGGTTCAATGGCAACAAAAAATAATATATTTGTATTAAAAAAATAGTAGGTAAGATTTCAGATGAATAATGTTAAATCGATGAAATAAAAAGGAAATTAATTATGTATCAGATTGAAAAATAAATAAATCACTTATATTATCGTCGAAAAAACCTTGTAAGAGAACAAACAAATTTTGCAATCTTTGACAATGATTGCTGTAACGTAATCTTAACATAAACTCTGCAACATATCCTAACATATTCTCCTTCTTGCATCCGAATCTTGGAATACTGGCTCGCGCTGTTTTTCAAATTCTCTCAATGTGTTAAGTATAAGCTCCACTATGCGGATCAACAAAATTATAAGTGTGGTTGACTGTTAGATTTTTGAACCCCAAAATATTATTAAATAAATTGTAAAGAACAGTTAGTACAATCGTATCAATAAATTTTTTTTCTAAAAAATCCAAAAAACTACTCGAAATAGAAAATTAATAATTACCTTCATCATTCACACAATTTTTGTGTGATTTTTTTTTAATTTACTTGTTTTTTTTTGTGTAGATTAAGAAAAAAAATATATTCCCGTAAATTTTATCGTAAATTCGCCGTAAGAAGACTTAAAAAATAACACTCAAAAATGTTGATTTTTCGATTTTCAAGAGCCAAAAAACGATGGGACCGCGATAGTATGAAATAACCTTTTTTTATTAACACGCTTATATTAGTTTCACTTGTATCTTGTTTATTTCTTTGTATGTATGTTTGTAACTCTTTGGCCTCGATTTTGCCCTACTTTAATTGATCAGATTTAAAATTTAAATTTTAAATTTAAATTTTGCACACTTGTCAAAGACCGACGACATAAATTTCTTCAGGAATCCTTTGCATGAGAGAAAGAGAGATAGAACTAGTGCCCGCGTAAAACAAATCGAACTAAAAAGCGAAAAATAAATTATAGTTTAAAAAAAACTAAAACACACGCTTTTAGAGTTAATAAAACTAAAAAGTAATAATATATTGTGCAACTAGTGCGATAAGTTGTCGATTGCTCACGAGAGTGAAGTTGAACGCACGAGCGAAGCAAGAGCGTTCATTCGCTCGAGTGAGCAATCGACAACATCGCACGGGTTGCCCATACTATTTTTTATTGCGAATGCGGAATAAACGCGAGCAAAAGACCAAAAATATTAACTGAAAAAAAAATATAAACTTTGTAATGTCAACTTGACAGTTGCACGTTCGGCTGTTAACCGAAAGGTTGGTGGTTCGAATTTGCGTGCGATAAGGATAGCTTACGTGTGCTTAGTATAATTTGCGTGCGCCAAGTAACACTCAAATGACGTAAGCGTGCGCCAAGTAAACTTGTCGCACTCAAATGGGCAAACAGCTATTTTTCAACCGCAACAGCGTGCTCTAAGATACTAATTATTCCGCATAAGTAATAAAAAAAAAATTCTTAACATAGGACTAAAATTACTGACGAGAAAATTAATGTCACTGTTCTAAAAGCGTGGGGTGCTTTTTATGAAATTTTTAAACTAACTCTGCGTTTCGGAATGAAAGCACCCCACGCTTTTGGAACAATGACATTAATTTTACCGTCAGTAATTTTATTCTTTTGTTAAAAATTATTTTTTACTTTAATTAACTCTAAAAGCGTGTTTTTTAGTTTTTTTAAACTATAATTTATTATTACAATGACAATTTTAATAATTGATTTGATGTATTTTTAATAAAAGTTTACTAAACAAAAGCGTCCAGTCTTGTGAATTTAAAGATTGTGGCAATTTTTTCTGTGGCATTTATAAATGAAAAAAAAATTTCATTTATCTATTTGTCAAGATTGCCCGGAAACTTTGTACGCTTGCTTAACTTAAAACAAAGCTAATAAAAAAAAACTTTTAACGTTCGGCAGCTTCTATATGATTTACAAATGTATTACCAATAAATTAGTAGCAATTAGTTACCAGTGGTTAAGAATGGAAAAACTTTGGTTTGAGAAAATCGTGGCGAATGCGCTATACATTTTCACAATCTAACGTTTCATCTTTGACCCATCCTCGTTAAAATATTTGTTAGAATGTGGTGACGTTAATATTTATGAGTTTGGAGAAAAGATATTGGGGTTAGAAAATTATGTGATGCGGAAAAAATTAATGGTACTCAGTAAATATGGTTACAGGCAATAAATATGACAATGCCATTAATGCCACTGTTGCAGAAAACCCCAAAGATATAATAAGTGGAAAATGTGAAAAGCAATACTTTTATTTTATTTTTTTGACTAAAAATCATTTGCAAATCGTAAATTAAAAAAAAAACTTTTCGGAAAGAAATAATACTGACAGATTAAAAAAAATATATATTCCATTTATTTGTAATATGCATAACGCCCTGAAAATCTAAGGAATAAAAATAAATGTAAACAATACGAAAATAATGGATTTTAAAAGAGAGGAAAGCATGACAAACAGTAAGGTTCTGATTAAGCTAGAAAGAGTGGAACAAGTAAATGAGTTTATATACTTGGGTTCAAAGTTTATGAGAGATGAAAAGTATGACAGTGACATTGAGCGAAGGATGTTAGTTCCTACACTTATGTATGGTAGTGAATGTTGGGTTTGACAGAAGAAGCATGAAAAAATGATTATTGCTTAAAAGTCAATTTTCACCCACTTCCATACATACATATAAACACGCCTTTTTCCCTTAGGGGTAGGCAGAGACCACTTCCTTCTATTTGCTACGGTTCTTAAACACATCTTTTGCTCGTCGATTGTTGGTACTCTTGACCTGGCCTTTTTTTAAAACAATGTTGATCTGATCAAGATATGTTCACCGAGGTCGACCTCTAACGACTTGTCCATTTAAACTCGCCTTATAAATTTGTTTGGTCAATCTTTCTTCATCCATCTTTTCTACGTGTCTAAACCATCTAAGCATTCCTTTATTTATCCTTATAACCACATCTTCTTTTACACCACAGCGTCCTCTTTTTCAAGTTTAGATTTGAAGTATTCCTTCCATCTCTTTAATTCGCATTCCTCTCCTTTTAGTACACTATCATCTTGGTTTCTGATTCTTTCCAGTTGCAAGGTAGTATTTGTACCTTTTATGGAAATCGTCAGAAAACCTTCTATTAAATTCATCTGTAGTGCCCTTAGCCAGGAAAACATGTAAAAAAGGTTTAATAAATGAACTCAGTTGACCGTTCATAGCAATAACTTTGAACTCACTTAGAACTTGTCGCCAGACGCACGTAATAATGTTTGTGTTTATTAATCATTCGTATTTATTTCGCAACCAAGATGTCTCGGAATGAATAGTGTGTTATTGTTTTACTTCGATCGGTCGTTACGCTGCTCTACTTTGCAGTGACGGTCAAGATCACGACATTAAAATGTAGAATTGCTAAACTAAATTAAACATATTTTTAAGTTCAACGTTCTTTTTAATTAACGAGAGTTTTCCCGAAACTTCAACAAATCTACGATCAAGGGACCTAACAATACACGGCGATCCTAATACATTACACATCTTTATCACTCTCCTTCTTTCTTACCGCAACCTCTTTTGCCACACCTTTTAACCTTTTATACTCATTCTTTGCCTTGTTTACATTCTTAATTGTTGCCTTTTGCGTTCTTTGATTGAATTTTGTAGCTAGCCAGGCTTTCTTCTTCTCTGACACTGGTTTTTTGAACCTCTACTCACATTTTCTGTAACTTGCATCCTTTTCTTCTTTTACTTTTAACACATACTTCCATAGCAATATCCACGATTCCTTCCTTGAATGGCTTCCACAATTCTTCAACCTCACATGCTTCATCTAAACTGTCAAATTTCTCGGTCAATTTACTCATTAACTCTTTTTTTATACCTTCTTTTTGCAAATTCTCAACTGTAACTTTTGAAGAGTCAGGGCACAATAAATCTCTTCAAAAATATGACTTTATTTTCGAATTACAAACTTCTGACTAAATATGTCACACACTAACAAATTCAACTTTTTTCAATAATATTTTCATGGTGAAAAACAAAACATAAGAAAACAATAAAGATGTTCAACTTTAACATTCTCCGACGCGTGAAGAGATCCTCTCTTCACCATCAATTATTCTCCAGATGTAGGTAGAACACATATCTTCGTAACTGGTCTGGTATAAACACCTCGATTTGTTCTTATTTCGACGACTCGGGTGACTTCATCTTTACCAGGGTATACTTGTTCTATTCTTCCAAGCTGCCATGTGTTTCTCGGTGCTTTTTCATCAACAATTAATACAATATCGTTGACTTCCACCAAATCCGTTTTCGAATGCCATTTTGAGCGCTGGATCAAAGTGGGTCTATAATCTCGTATCCACCGCCTCCAAAAAGAATCAGCTAGGGATTGAGCAATTCGGCACTGTTTTCTGGAAACTTTTTTGTCGGTTGCACAAGTTAACACTCCTCCAGGACGTAGCAACAGAAAATGATTTGGTGTAAAAACAATAAAGATGTTCAACTTTAACATCAACCTTTATACGCTCTAATACACTACTTGATTTCTGCACACGATGCCGCCACCGCTTAAAGAGACCTCTTATTCGGCTCATTACCAAGAAGTGGTCTGTATCAATACCTGCACCAAAGTATGCCCGAGTATCCATTACTTTCTTTTTTAATCTTTCATCCACAATTACGAAATCTATTATACTTCTCTGGTACCCTTCTTGTCTTTTTTACAAGTGGGTCCTTTTATGGTTAAACATTGTGTTTCTTACCACAAGATTCCACTCCAAACTTACTTCAAGTAGACTTTCTCCATTTTCATTTACTCTACCGTCACCGTACATTCCCAGAACACTGTCATGTCCATCACGCTTTACTCCTACCTAACTATTAAAATCACCCAACATTACAATTCTTTCATTCTAGTTACACTTATTAAGAATATCTTTCACACTATCCCAATACTCCCGCCTCTCTTTTTGGCCTTTTAAAGATTGGTTCCACTGCGTATTTTATGGGGCATAAACCACTAGCAAAAAGATACGAGTAAGACCAAGCCTCACCCAAAGGAGTCTTGGGCTTACACATTCAAAGTCAGTCACACATTTATTCATTCTAGCAGAAAGTATTACACCAACGCCATGAGAACCTCTGCTGGTTTCCGGAACCCCTGACGACGACAATACAAGAATTTTATCATTTTAATGTAGTAATAATAATAATGATATGAATTTTGAATTTTTTTATTCACATCCAATCCTCCGAATAATCTAAAATTTAGCACACATATCAAGGACCGACGATACTATAAATTGAGTTAAACATTTTAGTTTTGAAATAATTAAAGACACGCGCTTTTATAGTACTATGAACTGAAAAGTAAAAAATAATCTTTAAAAATTAACTCTTATGTTAAAAAAGCGATAGAGTAGCCCCCAAGATTTTCAGATCTTACGCTCCTGGATTTTTTCTCACGGTTGATGGCATTTTTAACATTTTATTTAAACGTTGGACTCTGTTGGATATAAAATTATTCTCTTACTGAAATAAAATATTAATTTTTGTTCACCCCGTACAAAAAAAAATTATTTATTATCATTGAATGCAGTATTGAATGACCTTCCAGGTGAAGTATCACAAGATATCTATTTCAATTTAAAAAAATTATCGATTACGTCACCACGTCAAAACCAGTGGCAAAACTCCTTTAGAATGTACATTCAAACATCGTATTTTAAAAACAAAAATCGACCTCTTTTAGGATTTTTGTCAAAAGTACATTGTTTGCGAAATATCGAATTTGTTCCATAATATAGCCGTGCACGGTATATTGACGTACTAGTGAACACTACAGATGTCTATTTATTTGTATTGTCATGTTGGTCTTGTGTTATGGAGGCAATTAAAGATGTTTGATCAGCTGATTTGTGCTAAAATTTCTTTGAACCTTTCCTGCATCGGTCATTTTGTTTCTCCAAAGCTTTGAAACACCCGCTCCTGTTGACGAAAAACTATTTCGTCGACTCACATTTTATTTTATTTTTTAAATTTAAGGGGTTAACATTAAGCTCTTTGGCAAACCAAAGGACACTGTGTGTGTGTATGTGTGTTTGTTCCTCACTTAGATTTTCCTTTAGGAACACTTTAAGAACATGGCTCAGTAAACTTATTGTTCTATAATCTCACACTTTCGTGCATTGAGTTTCTTTGGATATGGTATCATTGTTGACATTAACCAGTCTCTAGACATGTTACCAGATATATTTTAATAAGGCATATTTTGTCTTATCGTCATATTTTGGTCCAAATCACCCTCCCTTAGCCTATGTTTTAATAGTAATAAATCACCCTGTAAAGTAGAATCTAAGAAGATGTGGGGTATTTTATTCTTCTTCTTATTTTTAAATTATTTAAATTCGTACCAACAAACCAATAACTAGTTTAATTTATAATACTTTTTGCATGACGTCAGTTAAAAGCATTAAGATTCAATATTTATTATTTATTTGTTCGTTTTATAATTTTTTTTTAATAACACTTGACAATTCTTACGATAATTTCAATATGCATCACACATGGTTCACTAAATACGAAAGTTTTTAGTTTTATGCAGTAAATAAAACGTTCATCAATGGAAGCAGTAGTGGGTGGTCTGTACTCAAAATATTTTATTATCTCTCTGATAAACATCTTCCAAAATAAACGTTTATGTTAGTTAAAAAATACACAATGTTCAAATATTATTATGATTATTTCGATAAAATGCTATTAAACAACTTGCATACCTACTTTTATTGTTACAAAAAGTATTTTTATAATGAATGTTTTACGGTATTATTTATAAATTAGATTTATTTAATAGTTGCTTATTTAAAGCTCTTTAAGTTTATTACTTGGTAAAAATTAATGTTTTTAACTATTTTTTTATTTTACATACATACATACATAAAGTCACGCCTTTTTCCCATAGGGGTAGGCAGAGACCACTTCCTTTCACTTGCTACGGTTCTTAAACACGTCTTTTGCTTCCTCTACTTTCATCAGTGCTCTCATACATGCTCTTCGGTTGTTGGTACTCTTGACCTGGCCTTTCTTCAAAACAATGTTGATCTGATCGAGATATGTTCTCCGAGATCGACCTCTACCGATTTGTCCATCCGCACTCGCCTTATAAATTTGTTTCGTCAATCTTCCTTTATCCATCCTTTCTACTTGTCCAAACCATCTAAGCATTCTTTTATCTATCTTTGTGACCACATCTTCTTTTACACCACAGCGTTTTCTTATCTCACTATTCTTAACTTTATCCAACCGAGTCACTCCGGCTATACTTCTTAGACTACTCATCTCCGCAGCATTAATCCTATTTCCATGCTTCTTCTGCCAAACCCAACATTCACTACCATACATAAGTGTAGGAACCAACACACCTCTATGCACCGCCAGACGTGCCTTTTTTGGCACTTTCTGGCTATTCATAAAGCTATGCAGTGCCCCATTTATTTGTTTTCCTGCCAACACCCTTCGCTCAATGTTACTGTCATACTTTCCATCTCTAGTAAATTTTAAACCCAAGTACCCAAATTTATTAACTTGTTCCATTTTTTCTTCGTCAATCGAAACTCCACAGTTTTTCATGCTTCCTTTTTTTTTAAAAACCATTACTTTCGTTTTGCTCACATTTATTTTTATCCCTTTGATTTTCAGAGAATCATGCATAACATTAACCATCGCCTACAACTTCTCTTCAGATATCGCTAATATGACTTGATTTATTTATTTATTTTAAAACTGCATTAAAGTAAATTAGGAAAATCTTGCTATAGATACCTTACATAAAGGTATTATATTATCCACTGCATAGCTTTATGAACAGCCAGAAAGTGTCAAAAAAGGCACGTCTGGCTGTGCATAGAGGTGTGTTGGTTCCTACACTTATGTATGGTAGTGAATGTTGGGTTTGGCAAAAGAAGCATGAAAATAGGATTAATGCTGCGGAGATGAGTAATCTGAGAAGTATAGCCGGAGTGACCAGGTTGGATAAACTAAAAAATAGTGAGATAAGAGAACGGTATGGTGTAAAGTAAACCAAAAAAAATATCTAGGCAGCATAATAACTAACAGCACGGATAGTCAAACTAAAGTAAAATCAAGGATTGACCTGGCTCCAGCAGCATTTAAAAACATGAGTAGGGTCTTGTGCTGTAGAGATCTAAAGTTAACTCTAAGAATCCGAATTCTCAGATGTTATGTATTCTTGACTGCCAAGTGTCACCGGAGAGCTTTATAGGATTAATGCTTAAAATTTCCAGAAAATTACAGAGCTTTAAATGATTTTACAGTGAAGGTAGTAAAGAAGCTAGAAGCTAAAGAAAGAGCGCTAGAGAAGCGTGACAAACTGAGGAAGAGCTGAAAGCCAAGACTAATAATTTTAGGGGAAGATCACACGGTTAAACAAAGTCTACAGAAAAAGAGGTGAATTTTAGTGGGTATTTTTTACTACCTAATATCATAGCTAACGTAATGTATTGCTGCAACTGGAATATCGTCGATGACTTAATAGGTACTCAGTAAATGTTAGCGGTGATTCTTGAATGAACTTTGACCTGAATCATAACCGGCTGTTTCATCCACTATTTATGATATTAGTTCTTCGTTTTGGTACCTACCTACTTGTTTTTCGCATCATCTAAACTAAATAAAATTATACAATCGTTATGGTAACGATTAATTTATTGGGATTTTTTTATTTAAGCATAGCATAATATCTATGTATCTATGTCTATAGCCTAATATCTAATTTGTGAAAATTATTAATTTTAAGAACCTAGAGTATATATTTTTAACAAACACGAACCTTTTAGGTGACTACACATTATTTTTGCTGACTTATTCGCAGAGAATATCTGTGCTGATTTTTTATTTAAACTGTTTTTCGTGGACTGTTCTCATCCCGTAAATACGAATTGTGGAAATTGATAACACCGCCCCTTGTAAAATTGCTTCTAGTGCAAATATTGTTCTTCCAATTAGGTTCTGATTCCCCTTTTGTATTCCTTATAATCGTCATGAATATTGCAGTCATAATGAGTAATCGTTTAAGTACATGGTTCATAAAATTTTTAGTCTACCGATTTTAATTTTGTTGAAGTTTGTACGGCTTCGTGAACCTACCAGTTTCACTTTTTCATCGATTATAAGGCAACGCGTTTCAACTTTTAAAATAAATTTACTATTAGGATGTTTATCTTGAGCAGACAGAACAGAAAATAGGTTTTTCTTTACACTGGGAAAGTGTGAATTTCTCTAATTTGCCTTTATTGGATGCTTCTACGGTTATCGTGCCTTTCCCGATAGCTTCAATGAAATCTTCATTCGTTGTGGTGACCGGGTGAGTTTTATCGAATGATGTGAATTTTTCAAAGATATCATTTTACTTTGATCACCATCGACAGAAAATGCGCTACAGGAGCTTCTTTAAGAGATATTTATTTAGGTGTTACAGTCACATCAGATTTAACATGGTCCGAACATATCTTAAAAACTTGTAAGCGTTCTAACTAAGTGATATATCTTTTACAAAAATCTTTTGTAAATATTTTATTTCAATCTTCTATAAAGCTTTACAAAACGTATGTTCGTCTTGAATATGCAGGTAAAGTGTGGTGTCCAGTGTTCATCCTAGATCAAAACCTGATAGAAAATGTTCAACGCCGGGTTACAAGACTGTCCTTTGGTCGTACGCCTCTAGATTATTCCGAGAGACTACAGATGGCTTACTTACCGTGCTTTGCCGATCGTCGCTTACGCGGAGATCTAATTTTAAGTTAAATTATAGAAACCTCAGAGACATTTTTCTCCTAAATACCAACTCCCGTCTCCTAGGAAATGATCTAAAGTAAAAAAGCAAAATTTTGAATGTGTACCAAGACAAACGTTTGTCACTCCTAATTTGTATCTCGTTTAGTAATTATTTCATATTGTATATTTTGTTTACTTATGTATAATTCACAGGTGATTTAGTCCTGTATATGCGTTGCATGGTAATTCCGCCAATATTCGGTCACCAGAGCCTCGGGGAAAAGATAGCAATCCTAATGTAGAATTGTGCGAGACAGGGGACCACCATCAACTAGATGGTCCGATGATATTAAACGTATCCACACAAATTGGATACAGGAGGCACAAAATAAGAAAATATGGAGGTAATCATTGATGATGATGATTACATTTGCATGAATTATTGGCTGCTTCTTTATTCTTAGCAATCTCAACTTGTAGCTCAGTTCTTCAGTTTTGACGTATGAATAGAAATGTCATCTCCAGGCTGTCGCCTATCATTGAAAAACTGCGTCATACATCTTATCTTCCGCATTTCCATTATACCAGGAGTTTCATTGGGAAACGGAAAAACGTCAATTGTGAATAGAGGGCACCAAGTTGGTTATGAAAATACCATTTTTGTTTGGTCTTACACGTTTTGTAATCGAGATATAGGGAGTTTTATCAATTTTGCTCATTCCTTTGAGTACGAACTACACATTACATTTTTTTAATATTTGGTACACACGTTTTTCTACTTCTACACAAGTGACTTGCCTATCAGTTGGTTGGAAAATTTCGAATTTTTAAAATTTGCCTAAATATTTAAAAAAAAAGTACAAAAAACTGAAACAAAATATGTGCTTTTCATTTTTCCACATGTTCTTTGTCTACTTACTTTCTAAATTTGAATTTCAGGTTTTAAGCATTTGGATATTTAAAAATGGAATGTTTCCAATTTTCCGCACGAAATTACAGAAATTCTGCAATATTCTTTGATATTGTAACAATTTTGCGATACGCCTCTGGAATTAGCGTAGATAGCTGGGCGGTATAGTGACGTCACAGCCAATGACAAGGATGTTTCAGTACCTTCCCGACCAATCTGGAATTTTCGATAGAACAGTTTGGATACGTCTAGCAGATTTTCGACAATCGTAAGATATATGTGTGGAACCAGCCCATTGAAAGAGTAAGACAATACAAATACGTAGGCATGATTATTTATGAGAAAATTGAGAGCTCTCAAGAAATACGAGTCAGAATAGAACAGGCGAGAAGCACCTTTACAAGAATGAAGAGACTTTTCTGCTGCAGAGATTTAAACTTTAATTTAAAAATACGACTGAGATGCTGTGCCATCTATGCTATACTATGGGATGAAGGCCTGGACACTGAAGGTAACCGACATGAGAAGACTGGAGGCATTTGAGATGTGGATATACCGGAGAATATCGAGGATCTCATGGGTAGAGAGAATAACCAACGTGGAAGTGATGAGACGTATGCATAAGAAGAGAGAAGTGATTCCGACAATTAAGAGAATAAAACTGCTGTACATGGGACATGTCATGAGGGGAGAAAAATATCAAATGCTACAAATAATTATGCAGGGAAAAATCCAAGGCAAGAACTATTTAGAGCTGCGGTCTCAAAAATAAAAATTGCCTTAATGATTGCCAAGCTTCGAAGCGGAGACGGCACCTAGAGAAGAAGAAAAAGATTCTCGTCTTTTCCCGATTCAACGTTAAGTATATAAATTGGCCTCCATTTGCGGAGGGAAGTTAGTCTGTTTTCTAAAATTTATGATTGTGTTCGCTAGTTGACATAAATTGTAAGGTTATAAATAAATGTGTACATAAATTCAAACCCCGAGTATTATAAAAGTAAAAACGTTACAATATCCCATTCAACACTCATTGTCTGCAAGCCTGAAGAATAGCCAGTGTTTCTGAACTTTATTCGATCGTGCCATATTATATTTTTTTTACGACTACGCATCTGTAATGATCATTCCAGTACACAGGCAGTCAAACTTATACATAATTCGTCAAACTGTCAATTCAAATTTAAAAATTTAGTGGAGAAAGAGCATGCGGTAAAATAAAAAGCACATAGTTCGATTCAGCTTTTAATGATCTTCTCAAAGATGTAAGCGGATTTCGGAAATTCAAAAATACAGGGTGTTTTTTTGAGGACCCAAAAATAAGTTTAATTATTGTTAATCCGGACCTGTATTTTTTACCTGACTGATAGGCAAGTCGCTTGCATAAAAGAAAGAAAATGTGTGTACCAAATAATATAAAAAATACACTGGGTGGTTCGTCAGGCATGACCCCACAAAAAAATGAGTAAAATTAATAAAACATCCTATATTTCGATTATAAAACTTGTGAGACCCAAAAAATATAATATACTCAGAACCATCTTGGTGCCCTCTATCTATCGTTGACGTTTTTTCGTTTCCCAATGAAACACCCTGTATAATCTATGCAATTCCAGCCATACCTCACGTACCATTAAGAATCGCATAAGTTTCCTCGATCATGTTGGTGGTCTTTATTAAAAAGGCATTTCATTTAGGAAATATTAAATTTATTCCATACTTTACGATCACACTGTATTTAACTAATTAAACTATTGTTTTATTTCAATATAAAACATTGACTATTATTTAATTTTGTTAATAAAATTTTTAGCGAAAAACCTGAAGTAACATTTATGCAAGCTAATCCGGTAGAGCCTCTCCAAAACAATATAACTCATCCCGTTAAGTAACTACATTTACAAAAGCAATAAAATACGCGTCAAAATCAATTCAGTCAACAGCAAATATCTGTTGTAGATTGCATCAAATTCCAAATGAACAATAAATAACATCCAAAATTTGTGTAATAAAACCATGGCTGGGTTCTAAAATTATTCATAAAGGGTTACTGCACAAAAACATCACATTGATTTGACAAATTTTTTTAAATTTTAAATGTGTTTCTCTGAAAAGTATGGTTAATATTTGCAAGCAAGGATATAATAAATGCGTCACAAAAACATCTGCAGTTTTTTCTAACGCAACAAAAATTGTTAAACGGGACTTTGGAAAAGAGCTAGATCAAATAAAAAACCTCAAACTAGTCTGAAGAGGGAAAGGAAACAAAAGGCAAGTGCGTTTTCTCAAAAAGAAAATTGAATCAAATATTATCAGTGGTAAGTTCGTAATCGTAAAAATTACTAATTAAATGACATAAAAAATGTTGTTTTTCTCGTTCTCTTCACCGCAGAATCGCTCTCTGTTCCCAATATAAAAACATATATATATATATATATATATATATATATATATATATATATATATATATATATATATATATATATATATATATATATAAATTTCACCCAGCTTCTTTTATTTTGTGCAATTTTTTTTCCTTCCTTCCAGCTCTTGTTGTTTTTTTCTAGGATACCAGCTATTACATCATCCCATTTCCTTCTAGGCCTGCCTCTAGATCTTTTATTTTTTGGTTTGGTTTGCCCTATTAACTTGACTTGTCTCGAGTTATCCATTCTTACCATATGTCCAAACCACTTTAGTTGCTGACGTTCTATACTGTTTATGATCGGCTCGACCTCTGATTCCTTTCTAATAACCTCATTTCTCACTCTGTCTTTTTTTGTGATGCCCTTTATGCCTCTTAGAAATTTCATTTCTATGGCTTGTATTTTGCTCTTCTGTTGTTCCGTGAGTACCCAGCTTTCACAACCATAGATTAGGATCGGTTTGAATATAAAAACATTTCATGCAAATGTTACTATTCCGTTTAGACATCTTGTCACATATTTTTTGATAAACTTCTAGTTGCCACCAATTTGGTGTTAGATTTGACTTTGTACCAAATTTTCCTCTCATGGATGGAAAACGCTTTGCGGCGTCTTTTCAGAAGACCCCTCACTTATCCTGTCGTTTCGTTTGCCTGATTAATGCAGTGTGAATAAAGCCGAAATGACAGCATTACCGAGGCAGCTGTCTGGACACTCCGCAATGAACAAAAGTTCAGTGAGATATACATTCTTTGCGACAGCCAGGCTGCTATTAAACCACTAAACTCAGTCTACTTGACCTCTAGGGCAGCGGCGCAATGCTGAGCTGCCCTGAATGAGCTAGCAGCTAAGTTTAGAGTTCACATTGTCAGGGTAGCCGAAAACAGGGTCATACCAGACAATTGTAAGGCGGACGAGCTAGCAAGAGAGGGCACCACCCTTCCAGCTGTATCTGTCTCATCTCAGCAAGGAGTACCGATTGCAAACTGCCGCCTTCTCCTGCACAGCAAAGTAGTTCAAAAAGCCAACTTGAGGTGAAAAAAATGAACCCACATGCACATCATCGAAACATATTTGGCTCAAACTAGATCTACGCCGAACTAATGATGTTTTAACTCTATCCAGGGAGTCCATTGGAAATGCGATCGCGGCCATAACAGAACACTGGGCAGGTGCGTTCCTTGCACGGTGCATGGGAATCGCAGAGCTACGACACGACTTTTGTAAAAGCTGTCACGATGAGGAAGAGGAGAAAATAATGGTACATTTTCTCTCCCACTGTCCTGCCCTAAGTAGAAAACGGCTTTCTATACAAGGGCAACCGAGCTTTGATAACTTATCTGATCTCAGCTCAGTTAGCTTTAAAGACCTCACACTTTTTTTTTATAGTTTCAATTGGTTCTTGCAGTAGAGGGGGAACAACGGTATCACAACGGGCCAAAAGGCCTAAGTGGGTTCCCTTTGAACCGCCGTTTTAACCTAACTTAACCTAACCTATGAGAAACGCTTATCTTGTACTTGGATGGTTTTGACACGTAGAGAGAAAGAATAAAAGAAGATTAACGAAACAGATTTATAAAGTGAGTGTGAATGGGAAAGTCGGTAGAGGTCGACCTCGGCGAACTATCTTCATCAGATCAAAATTGTTTTAAAAAAAGACTCAGTCAAAAGTAGATGAATAACGAATGCAAATAAAGTGTCAGGCAAAAGCAAAGCATTATTGTGTCCAATTAGGCGCATCAGTTGGTGCATAATATTTTTTTTATTGAGGTGTGCATGTTTTTATAAAAATGAACAAAATTGAGATAAGAAGGGCGATAAAGTACCTCTGTAAAAAGAGGTTATCACCGCAAAAAATTTATAAGGACATGGTAGGAAAACTCTACACTCCGACAGAAAACAACTTACCACCACAGGAAATACAGCCTGACATTGGAAATGTTAACGAACAACAAGAAAAGACTATTCCCTTGGAGAAAATACGATACATAGTCCAAAAACTAAAAAACAGAAAAGCCTCGGGCATTGACGAAATTAAGAATGAGATGATCAAATATGGAGGTGAAAGCTTATTGGCCGAATTACAGATTTTCTTCAATAAAATACTTACTGTCAAGGTTGTTCCATCCGAATGGAAAGAGAGCATACTGATACCAGTTTTCAAAAAAGGAGAGAAAGCAGACCCTAAAAACTATCGAGGTATTAGCTTATTGAGTGCTGTACTAAAACTGTTTACAAAAATTCTAGCAGAAGAAATATCTCTAACCGGAATATGTGAAGAACAGCAAGGGTTCAGACAGAACAGGTCTACTATAGATGCTATATTTATAATACGTCAAATTACTGAGAAAGCCATTGAGTTCAATAAAGTAGCCTTCACGTGTTTTATTGACCTAACCCAGGCATTCAATAGGGTACGGTTAACAGACGTCTTGGCCCTACTACAAAAGAGAAGAATTCATCCGAATGTAATAAAGACCATCGAAGAATTGAACAAGAACAACTACACATATGTAAGAACTGCAAATAAGCTAAGCAATAAAATACCTATGACAACCGGAATCAGGCAAGGAGATAGCCTAAGCCCAATCCTATTTAATATCATCATGGATGAAATTATAAATGAAGTCAAAGTAACTGGGAGAGGATATCGACTGGGAGATAAAGAAATAAAAATCATATGCTACGCTGATGATGCTGTAATAGTATCGGAAGACGAGGACAACCTACAAAGACTCTTACACAAGTTCCAAAAAACAGCTGAAGAATTCAATATGCAAATATCCGTCAAGAAAACCAAATCGCTAACAATATCCAAAGAACCGAGAAGATGTAAACTCGCAATCTATGAGCAGAGTGTAGAACAAGTGATGTCCTTTAAATATTTAGGAGCTAATATAACTAGCACTAGAAATATTAAGGAGGAAGTAAAAGCTCAAACAACAAAGGCAAATCTAATCTCAGGATTCTTGAGAGACATAATCTGGAGAAATAAACACATGAGTACCAGAAGTAAGGTCAGAATATATGACATGTGTAAGACCGATTATGACATACGCGATAGAGATCAGAGCGGAGAACACGACTACAAAGCGACTTCTTAGATCAACGGAAATGCGAATTCTTAGATCGATAACTGGCTATACCTTACTTGACCATAAAAGAAGCGAAGAGATAAGGGAAATATGTGAAGTCCAAGACATAGTAAGATGGGCAAGAAACCGAAGAAAAGAATGGAGAGACCATGTTAGCAGAATGCCAAACGACCGGCTGGCAAAAATTGTGAGAGAGAAGCGGCCCAACACACCACGCCCAATTGGACGCCCACCAAAAAGATGGTATGATAGCTGGTCTTCATCGTCCCAATTGTTTTTGGGCAACCATTGAGGCAAACACAGGACGTAGTCCTAACGTAAGAAGAAGAAGAAGAAGTTCGTGCATAATATTTTTTTTATTGAGGTGTGCATGTTTTTATAAAAATGAACAAAATTGAGATAAGAAGGGCGATAAAGTACCTCTGTAAAAAGAGGTTATCACCGCAAAAAATTTATAAGGACATGGTAGGAGTATAGGGTATCACTGCCACCTCGTACCAGGTAATCAACAACTGGTCACTAGATTTCAAAATGGAAAGAGAGTCCTGTCAACATGAACTAGGTGCAGGAGTCCCCAAAACTGTGGTGACCAAAGAAAATGTGAATTTTATCCATGATATGGTATTAAATGACAGAAGAATTACAGTCAAGGCTGTAGCAGAGACATGTGGGTTTTTGTTAAAAGTGCCGAAAAAAATCTCTCTACACGTTGTGTTCCAACCCAACCGCAGACCAGAAGCGTGTTGGCCAGGTTGCAGCATAGACAAATTTGGAGATCATTAAGAGGAATCCCGATGAATTTAAGCGAAAATTTTTAACGGTCGACGAAACTTGGGTCCTTTACTTTGATCCAGAATCCAAAAAACAAAGCATAAAATGGTGGCATAGGGGTTTCCCTTCCCCTAGATAATTTCGTGTTGTCCCATCAGCTGGTAAGATCATGGATACAGTTCTTTGGGATTTTGCAGGTGTTATTTTTGTGGATTATTTACCGCGTGGGCATACTGTAACAGGTGAATATTATGCAAATTTAATACGAAAAGAACGCGAAGCGATCAGAGAAAATAAAGAGGAACATTGAGTCGAGGTGTGCTCTTCCACCAGGACAATCCTCCGGCACACAAAAGTTGTGTTGCAAAGACTGCCATTCACAATGCGAGATTTAAAATGTTTGAACAACCCCTTTAATTTCCAGATTTGGACCCCAGCAACTACAATCTATTATCAAAATTAAAAGAATATCTTCGTAGAATCCGCTTTGCTGATGATAACGAAGTGATGCCACCGGTGGTAGATGAATGGCCGTAGATTTAAAGTCCTGAATTTTTTTCAAAAGAGTTTGAAAAACTTCAACACCGATATACCAGGTGTACAAACGTTGCAGGTGGATATGTTGAAAAATAAATAAGTTTCATTCTTCTCATGTGTTTGCTTCTATGTTAGGGAAAACAATTCGTGAACTATCCTCTTATGTGTACGTAAGTAGGTATGCACTTTTTTATCTCAAATCGTACACATACAAATTAAACAGATTATTATTAATCCAAATTTATTGCGTATCTACCTATCTATTAACCTCACCAATGTTGATAATGGAAAATTATTATTTGCTTCATTTTTGCTAAACTTTTATTCGTTTACTCAAAATTGCTCACCCCGAATGTTTCAATTTCAAGTACCTAGTTATCATGCCCGATTCACAAACAGCTTTTACCAAGTCAATAGGTTTATTTTAAACGAGTTATCGGCTACTGGATAAAAGCCCTTATTGGCTGTGGAAACTCAAGAGGTTTCATCGTGAAAAGTGCCTCTGATTTATCGGAAATGTCAATTACATTGGGTGCTTGTATCGCTAATTTGTTTTTCGCCCTGTCGACGTTTATGTTGTGGATTTTTGATTTACTGTTAACGCAGAAAAAAATGTTTCATCGAAGGGGTCGTTATCATCTCGTTTGGCACGAAATGATGAAGTTTCAATCATAATCTAATTCAGTGACTGCTGGATACTTAAATTTAAAAAAAGCTTAATTTATTGACTGCGCTTGCTATCGCTTTTACGATTTTTACAATCGTTGGATGATATTCTTACGATATATTACGAAAAATTAATATTTTTATAATGATAAACATCGAGTCTTATATTTTTATAATTAAATAATTAAACACTCCATTTATTTTATTTTTAAATTTTTTTATTGCAGTGGTTTTGTTTTTATTTTTGCTACGGGATAAAACTGTTCACATTTTATTTTTCTTTGGCTTTTAGTTATAGTCCGGTCACCTAGCATAAGACGACTAGCATATACGATTAATGAAGAAAAAAGTTGATTTTAAGAAACATTAATAAAACTTCATTTGTAAAAAATTAATAAATAAACATTTTTATATGATTATTTTTTTCAAAATATTCGTCTTTTTGTATAGATTAACAAAAATAAACATATGAACTTCATTTGATGCTCTGCAAAAAAGTTATGAACAATTATATTCAAAGAAGTAAAATATTTACTATATTTTTTTCCATAAATCCGCCGTAAAAACGAAGATTAAAAAAAATTTACGAAATCGGATGTTTTTTTTAATTTTCTAAAGCCAAAAAACGAGGGGACCGCGAAAGTATAAAATTACCAAAAATAATTATTTCTCTTTCGGAAAAATAATTATTAATTTTTGGTAGTATCTAATAATATATTTAAATTTTTTGTTTACTTTATTTTTTGTTTATCTTAAATATATTCTTGTACACCAAATAGCAACTCATCAGTTCTGTATTTTTGAGATTGAAGATACCACGCATATTTGACTTAAATCGTAGGAAGAAAATAAATGCTAAAAGCGTTCTAATGAAGGTACACAAACATTCAAACAAACCAGATCGAAGTTCAAAAGATGCGACCATTATCTTTGACGGAAATCGCATAGTAATAATCGCAGCGCTTCCCCACACAGACACTCTGTATATACAGAGCCACATGTTTGTTAGATCCGGGTTATTAGTATAATATAACTGCAGTTATAAATAAAACTATCAAAAATCTGAGGCACATGTGAGAATTGTTTGGGTAGGTAAGGAATATTATTTTGTTTGGATTTGGTAATAAAATTTGTTGACATAGAGTGGGACATTCGTTGTCTCGTGGGATTTTAAGGTTTACGAAAAACTCAGTAAAAGAATGCCCTTTTACTTTTGCCATGACTGTAAATTAATAAAATGATAAACGGTGACAAGTTATTACCCAAAAATTTATCACGATTTTCCTGTTCAAAAGTATTTTAAATCATTCTATTTTTAATTCTCTGAAAATTAAAAATGATATTGACGACTCTCAACAAAATTATTACACTTTAAGTTACTTTTATTTTTACTAAAAGTAAGTTTTGTAAGTCAAATATTTTTTATTAACATTTATTTAAAAATATAGCAACAATAGTTCAAAGAAAAATTAAGGTACGTACAATAAAAACATTGTTGGTTTAATAAAAAATGCGACATAATTTTACCGACCATAGGGATATGGTAAATTTTCATTTTCAATGAAAAAGCAAGAATTGGCTCATCAACTTAATACATTGGCCCAGAACCCGCACTCGGAATTACTAAATCTGAGATCCGAGGATGCATATGGGACTGGGTCAAACGAAATATAAAAAAAGCGGTGAAAAGAAACCCCTCTCATGCACCACGGGAAAACATTCATCAAAGAAGCGACAAAACACAGAACTGAAGAACTACTGAAGATAAGTAGGAATCAGGTAGGAATTATAACTGGTCTTCTTACTGGTCACAGTCCAATGAGAGGTCACCTACAAAAAATTAAGCTATACAACGGAGAACTTCACTACAGACAATGCTGTGGAGTGACAGAAACGGCCACACACATACTTTTAGAATGCGAGGCACTAGACTGTTAAAGAAAGACAACATTCGGGCAACCGTTAAGCTCTGAAGAATACAACAGCCAACCTGTGAAGATTAATAATAATAATATACAAACTTTATTTAGGAATTATGTTACAAAATAGCATAAAACGAAATAGGGTCAATAGTAACAAGATACAATATTGTAATCTAATTTATAGAAATAGACTATAAATTAAACAAATCACTTAACGTATAAGGTTCTAGTTCAAATATAAATTCAAATAGCTTTGTTTTTAATTATGTAATATTGTCGATATATTTTAAAGTTACAGGAAGGCTATTAAAAATACGGATACATGTATAATATGCCGCATGTAATTAATTTGAGGTTTATTATTCTCAAAAAGTGATCGATTTTTAAAGAAAAAAAACACTGATTCTTGTATGAAGATTGCTTAAAGATTAATATAGGGGACTAGAGTTACGAAATGGGTGGGGTGACAACAAACCGGAAGAATAAAAAAGCCCAAGAGGCTAAGGTGTAGCTGGTGATAGGACCAGCATCAAAGGAACAAAATCCTCAATTTTATATGGATATATGGTAGAAGACCTTTTTGTGGACGTACCAAAGTTTTTCGAATGGACATCCTCGTCGGCCAACTCTTCTTGGTCCACTATCCTATAGACACAAAAAACAAGAGTATTTGGTATTTTAAACTTGTTGCTTAAGCAGCATGCACAAGACTTTCATACACTTGCCAACCATGGTCTTCATATTTAAGTTAACGGAAAACCAATTTCAAGCTCTCGTAGATTTATTTCAAGTGTACGGAATGATATAGACGGATGGAAGCATAAAAACTGCCGAGCTAAAAGGAAGTGATATGAAAAAGTGTGATTATACGAGAACGGGGCCTACGCGGTCAGAATGCACAAGACTTTCATACGCTTGCCAACCATGGTCTTCATATTTAAGTTTACGAAGAACCAATTTCAAGTTCTCGTAGATTTCTTACAAGTGTACGAAATGATCTAGAGGGATGGAAGCGTAAAAACTGTCAAGCTAAAATAAAGTGAGATAAAAAAGTGTGATCAAGCGAGAACGGAGCCTACGCGGTCAGCATGCACAAGATTTTCATACGCTTGCCAACCATGGTCTTCATATTTAAGTTTACGAATAACCAATTTTAAGCTCTCGTAGATTTATTTCAAGTGTACGGAATGATCTAGAGGGATGGAAGCATAACAACTGCGGAGCTAAAAGGAAGTGAGATGAAAAAGTGTGATAAGGCGAGAACGGAGCCTACGCGGTCAGCATGCACAAGACTTTCATACGCTTGCCAACCATGGTCTTCATATTTAAGTTTACGAATAACCAATTTTAAGCTCTCGTAGATTTATTTCAAGTGTACGGAATGATCTAGAGGGATGGAAGCATAACAACTGCGGAGCTAAAAGGAAGTGAGATGAAAAAGTGTAATAAGGCGAGAACGGAGCCTACGCGGTCAGCATGCACAAGACTTTCATTCGCTTGCCAACCATGGTCTTCATATTTAAGTTTACGAATAACCAATTTTAAGCTCTCGTAGATTTATTTCAAGTGTACAGAATGATCAAGAGGGATGGAAGCATAAAACTGCCGAGCTAAAAGGAAGTGAGATAAAAAGTGTGATAAGGCGAGAACGGAGCCTACGCGGTCAGCTCATTTTGGTGGTTCTCTTCTAAAAAAATTTTGTTTTTTTTTGGCATTGTATTTCTTGAATTAATTAATGGTAATTTTGACTTTTCATTAAGTTGAAATATCTGAGATAAAAAAAATGCCAAATTTTGAAAAAATTAGCTTCTTTTGAGAGGAATTTTGCATTTTGATTTAAATCCCGACGTCTAGAAATTTTTTTAATTTCATTTTTACATCTTAATAATTTTAAATGTGAAGTAGATCATTTTCAACATTTTTAAATGGAATATTCTGATGTAGTCGTAATAAAAAACTGCAACCGTCCAAAAAAGTTAACCCTAAAAATCTCCAGTTAATTATACATTTTAACTAAATCTAACTTGTCTCAAAGTAAACTTTACGACTTTAAAAGACGTTACACCTATAAAGCTTAAATTTGATTTGGTAATAATAAAATGCTCTTAAGAAAACTGTCAGAGCTGCCAGTTATGGTCGTCCTTTCAAAAAAATTATTTTAATAAATAAATTTAATGCTTTACCGACTGAAATAGCAGTTTAACCCGTTAATGTTTTTTATATAATGGACTGTATTTAACGCTTTAATCTTGTTTTGAATTTAAAAAAAAAAAACCCGCTTTTTAAAAGTTTTATATGTATAGTATTTTTTTTTGGAACGAAGTTATTTATCGAACCTTGCGGAAAAACTGTGCATAACAAGAATGCGTTATAAGAAAGCGTTAGTCGCCATCTCTCTTCTTTTACACTTACTGCCTACATAAAGAGCGTAAGAGAAAGTGTAGTAATTCGACTGAACCAATTATAATACTCCATCTACGAGACCGGAATAATTAGTCTAATAAGCCATGTTTTAAAAATATTTTGCGAGAAATGCATGCCAGGATATATAATAAGCTCGAGGAAAAAATTGGAAACAGTTAGTTCGGTTTTCGAAGCGGCCTAGGAACTAGAGAGGTGTTGCTCGGTGTTAATATACTGATCCAAAGATGTCGTGATGTTTACCATAATGTTTTTCTTTGTTCAATCGACTTTGAAAAAGCTTTTGACAAAGTACGCCATGACAAAATGCCACAAATTCTAAAAACGACAGGGATAGATGGCTAGGATATTCGTATAATTTCCAATTTGTACTGGCATCAGACAGATGCAGTACGAGTGGAACACCAACTATTCAGAAGAAATATTCAATGAGGCTCTTACTGATGTCACTGAAGGAATTAACATTAACGGGGTCAACGTTAATAATATAAGATCGAGGCCATTAGCAAACATCCCTTAACAATAAAATCGGACAAGATTCCGAAAAAGACCTTGATAGGAAAGAACTATAAAACAAAAATAACAACCAGAGAAGACTGGTTGAAGAAAACACCATTGACCGGCCCAGGAGTGAAACGATGGTACACTAACGGATCAGCCTACGGGGCAGGTGTGTTTGGAGCATTCTGCAACCACAGAAAAAGCATACCCCTGGTGAAATACGCCTTGATCTTCTAGGCCGAGGTCTATGTCATACTCAGGTGTGCCACGCACCTGACAAAAAAAAGAGTGACCAACAGTGAGATTAATATTCTCGCTGACAGTCGCGCGGCCATTGGGGCCCTCGTAAGTTGCACCACAACATCATCGGTGGTGTGGGACTGCAAGCAGGCCATCACTGAGTTAGCGACTGCAAATAAGGTCCCTCTTACATTGGTTCCTGGGCACACAGGGATAAATGTCAACGAGGTTAATGGAATCCTGGTGGAATCAAGAAGCCAGTTGGTTGGATTGCCAATTGCCGAAGCGAAACATGAATTAAAACTAAGCCTTGAGCAAGAACATATTGCTCAGTGAAATGCAAATACTGGCTGCAGAACATCAAGACAGCTGGTGAAAAAACCTCTCCAAAAGAGGGCAGACGCACTCTGGACGATGAACCGGAGTAGGCTAAGCAGCACGCTTGGCCTGCTCACTGGCCACATCGCACTAAGGGCGCACCTCTTCAAACTTAAGCTGGAGGCTAAGAAAAACTGCCGACTATGCGGCGAACAGGAAGAGAGCATCATACACATTCTGTGTTGCTGCCCGATGCTAGCTGTGTACAGGTACCAAACCTGGGTTCGCATGATAATGAATCCAAGTGATCTAAATGAGAGAGGGCCAACATAAATGCTGCGGTTTGCCAAAACCAGCGGACTGGAATTCTGATGCCCTGAAGACACAGCGGTGGTAAAAGAGGATCAAAGATCTAGGTGACATAGGTGCCTATACCAATGGTCTAACCGCAAAAAAGTAATGTGATGTAATATAAAAAGGTAGTTACATAGATTAAAAAGTTATATTATGTAATAAACTCGGTTGATTTGCTAATATTTATAACTATTAAATAGTTACCTGGTTGATAAGAAAAGTTAAAGTTAATTATTAACTAGTATTATATTATTTAGGAACCACATATTACCTTACCTATTTATTGTTTTTTAACATTTACTTACATATATGTTAATAATCGGGTGTCTAATAACACCACACGGCTTGTTTTTTAATAAAATTTTGTAGGTACTACCATATTAAGTTAATTTTTTAACCAGCATTTACATCTAATTTAATTTAATTTTTTTATTTTTAGCGATATCACCTCTTAAACTATTTATTGTTATGTCTATTTTGGTATTGTCACTCGATCTTTATGAGAAATAAGATTTTCTGAAATCAACTAGCTCTTTTCTAGTCTTTTTTAGGTTTAAAATGTATCTTCAACAATGTTTTTATTAGAAAACCCGATGGTAATCGCCTATCAAGTTGATCTTATTTCCGGTACATACATATACGGTAAAATGTTAATTATTTATTTCAGTTGAGCGACTTTTAACATGCCTACAGTTAAATAATAAATAATTAGCCTCAGCCTAAATTGATTTACATACATGTGAATGTATAGTGTAAGATGGCAATACCGGAAATAGAATGCTAAGAGGTTGATGATTGATTATTAGAAGAGAGAGAAAAGGAGGCCTGTGTAATACTTGCAGTCACATGGAAATACCTTAACAATGGGCAATCTTTTTTAAATGCAATTAAGCTTTCATGATCAAAAATCTGCCTTCACCCACATTGTTTTATATTTATCCATTAGTCTTAGCAGTTATCGTTACGTTAGGTTTTAAAAAATGAAATTGTATTTTAAGAAATAATTTTATAAATCTTGAAAGAAAAATAACAGCTCATATATTGATCTTCGCTGGAAACTGAGTGTTATCCTGTAGAAACACGCAAGGATTTTCGTCATCCCAGTATTTACAAATTTATGTTTGTTTACAAAGTCATTTAATATATTTAATATATATTTTTGTCTTTTTGTATTTGTTAGGACATTGTTTCATAGAATTCAATTCTGCGGTTATAGTCTCCTTCACGAAACTGATGATGAATTTGTATATTATAAGGAAAAAACGTATGCAATTTTAACACTTTGTGTATGGAACCAACATAAATATTGGTAAGTTTTAATACTTTTGGAATGAAATAGGTAGGATCTATAGCAAAATGACCCAATACTATAATTCGAGCAGCTTCGTCGAGAACTCTGGGATTATTTTTTTTATTACAAACGGATTCAGTTTCTCCAAATTTCCGTACTAACTCTACGATAGTTAGGTGGCCTATATTTCTATCAGAACGCCTTTTATTAAAAACTTGAGCTGCTCCTTGAGAGCAGTTGTTTTGATGACCGTTAATAAATATTATTTTAATTTGTTCTTGCAGAGAATACATCATTTTAAAATAACTCAAGATGCTACCTATTCAACAGTGGCGTATGTCGTTTTTGTTATAGACCCATGTTATTGCATTAAATTTCATGACAATCGAATGCTCGCTTCGGCTTTGGGCTGTTACCAAGCAACGAGCTTGAAACATTTTCAAAAAAATTTGAGGCATTTGTCAATGTCCGAGGGTTATTCGGCGAAAAATTTTTTAAAAAAAAATTTATAACAAAACAACGAACTATTTATTTATTTATTAAAAGTGCAGTTAGTCAAAGTACAATTATCAAAATTTAACTTAACATTAGATTCGTTGCTGTTCTTTACTATGGAAGATCTATTACCGCGCATAATATTTATGGTCTTGTTGTGGTGTTCTTGATCGAGATTTAAGTATGGTTTTATAAAATTTTGATTGCTATGACCAGTAATTTTCAGCAATTGTTGTTTTTTTACACCACTTTTTGCCAATTCGCTAGCAGCATTGATCTATTCGAGTGGTTTGTTATCTTTTTGTTCTTTACATTTAAGCCAACTGCCTTAGCAGCAAATTTAGTCCATCCATTTATTGTATTTCTTCCAACAGGTATATTATCGTACGATTTGTCAGTTTCATTTTTACAGTATCGATTTGGTTTTAAGAACAGTCGTGGTAAGGTAATATTGTCGCCTCGTTTTAATAACAGTTTATGAAAAAGAGGTATGGGGCAGCTTTGTCTTTCATTATTGGAAACCAACCATTTACTACTTGTACAGGTTTTAGAACCACCTTGGCACGTTTTACTGAACACCGGATTGTATTCAATGCGATTTGTTGGAAAATCATCGTTATTTTTCTCGATTTGAAAAAAATCCACCACACAAGCAACTGCCTCTCCTCCTCGCCACGCTAATTCTACAACAGCAATACGGTCAAATTTACGAATATGACCTTCAGGAGTATTTTCATCCCAAAGCAATATTATTTTGTTAACTTTAAAAAATTTAACGAAACTGAACTGGACTTACGTTTACATGAATCTGCTTGTAGTTTCTTCCTGATTGCATCGCGGGCATCTCGGGCTGGTTTAAATACTATATTGTTAAACGGGTCAATCGTAAAATTTTAGTCATTATAGTACTTTTCATGCAAAAGTTTGCACGAAACGTTCCACGTTGCCTTCACCGTTTTTTTTTTAAATTCAGTCCCGTCTTTTTTTCTCATATTGACCGCCCAATCTTTTAGTATAATCGTCAATTCTTCTAAGCTTCTATGTTCATTTAATTCATATTCTCGTTTGCAACAAAATTCCATAAATATTCCCCAAATATATTTGTGACTGTAGGTTGTATTTCTGGGAATTTTTTTCTTAATTAGCGCTTTTATACTTTGAACATTCGCATTTCCAAAACGTGACATTTTGAAAGTTATTTGGTTGTCAAATTCAATCGTGTTGTCATAGTGATTGATAATTGCACTGCATGCAATTATTAGTGTAATGTTGACATGATTGGGTAAAATTGTTTCATATGACACAAAATGACGAAGACTAGTGGTTCAACATGCGAAAAAAGAACCGAAGAAGACTATAAGGAGTGTTATTATAGTCAAAAATGGTCTGTTATTGTAAACGTCAAAAAATTTCCAGTATAATCCGCTGTTGGGTATCCCACAAGAAAAAATGTTTACTAAAATACCTCCGTTGCCGTGGATATCTGTCAAAATAAGGTATTTTGATTGGTTAAAAATTGTAGGTGTGGAATTTTTAAAAAAATTAATCGATATAATAAACTGTTGTTTATATGACTGATTTGCATTTTTCTTGGATTTTCATTTGATGTGTCACAAGGTTGCTATTTAAAATTTTAAAGAAGGGGAGGGTGATGTTTAAGGGGTGCTACTTGGAAACAGCAGAATAATATTTTTAAACCTTCTTGATTTAAAATTCGACGTGTTTTTTGTTTTCCTTACATTTACGCAAAATCAAAATTAATTTGGACTGGCTCGTTTTGAATTGGAAGCACTGTATTTTCGAAGTACAGAATACAAATTAATAATGAAATTGGAAATAAAAACAAACGTCATCTGTGGTCTATTTCGTCTTATTTCTTATTTTATCTTTAATTGCAACATAAACCCAGTGACATTTAAATTGTTAATTATTTTCGTTATTTGTTACTTTGATTTGAACATATCCAGAAATTGATCGAATTTAATAATTCAAAGTAAAATCACAACAGTGTTTTCTGTTGGGAAGAATGTGATTAACTGTAAGCAAACACGCGATTGAGTCAGCATTTTTTGACAAAATAAAAACAAATTAATAACTGCTGATAGTATAATGAGAGTATTAAAAATATTAAAACGGAGAGGGGTCGATTAAAAGTGTTCGATTATTATTCACTCGTCAGTAACCGTGACTTTCCATAAAACTTTTTTCAAAGTGTTCACAATAGACAGGATGTTTATTATGAGCGCCTCCCGCCTTCAGAGCTACCTGATTTTATGACTCCACACCAGCTTTATTCATTTATTAAGATTAAGTTTTGTTATTGCAACACACTCAGTCATCGGCTACAAAAAATGTAAATATCTATTAAATTTAAAACACATGCTAGTCTTCTTAGGATATAAATTATATTTTTGTGCAAAAAATGTTTATAATTGTTTTATTTTAAATAATTATTAAAAGGCATCATTTACGTTTAAAAATAATTGTTTCCAAAAATGATATTTGGTACATACATATATACAGTCACGCCTTTTTCCGTAGGGGTAAGCAGAGACCACTTCCGCTACGGTTCCTACACACATCTTTTACTTCCTCTACTTTCATCAGTGCTCTCATACATGCTCTTCGGTTGTTGGTACTCTTGACCTGGCCTTTCTTTAAAACAATCTTGATCTGATCGAGATTTGTTTTTTGAGGTCGACCTCTACCGACTTGTCCATTCACACTCGCCTTATAAATCTGTTTCTTCAAACTTCCTTTATCCACCCTTTCTACGAGTCCAAACCATCTAAGCATTCCTTTATCTATATTTGTACACACATCTTCTTTTACACCACAGCGTTCTCTTATCTCACTATTCTTTACTCTATCCAACCGAGTTATTCCGGCTAAACTTCTCAAACTACTCATCTCCGCAGCATTAATCCTATTTTTATGCCTTTTCTGCCAAAAACAACATTCACTACCATACATAAGTGTAAGAACCAACACTCCTTCATGCACAGCCAGACGTGCCTTTTTTCACACTAACTGGCTATTTATATAGTTATGCAGTGCCTCATTAATTTGTTTTCCTGCCAACACCCTTCGCTTAATGTCACTGTCATACTTCTCATCTCTAGTAAACTTTGAACCCAAGTTGTATACTTGGGTTTAAAGTTTGTATAACTCATTTACTTGTTCCACTCTTTCTCCCTTAATTAGAAAATAAAAAAAGTTTATCATGCTTTCATCTCTTTCAAAAACCATTACTTTCGTTTTGCTTGCATTTATTTTTATCCCTTTGATTTGGGGCATCATGCATAACATTAATCATCGCCTGTAACTCCTCTTCGGATGTCGCTTATATGACTTGATCATCAGCGTAAAGAAGACATTTGACGATCAAAACATTTATTTTCAATTCATACGCACTCTCTTTCAAATCTTTTAAAGAATCATGTATGTATAAGTTAAACAGCCATAGTGAAGCCACACATCCCTGTCTCACACCTTTTTCAATCTTAAACCAGTCCGTGTAAGCTCCGTTTATCCTGATACAAGCAGAGAAATCCTCGTAAAGTGATTTCAGTGCTCGTATTAAACTATCGCTCACCCCATACAAAGACAATGTCGACCACAATTCACTCCTTACCAGTCTGTCATAGGCCTTTTCCAAGTCTATAAAAGAGTAATAGACCTGACTTCTAGCCAAGAATTTTTCGACTTGGTCTTGTATACACCCCAGGTAGTGTTTCCACTGGGCAGTGGTTTAGCATTCGAAGATAATATAAGTGGCTGTTTTCTTCTCCTCATTACATAATTTGCATATAGGTTCTGTTTTAGACAAGCTTATATTGTGCAGATGTTTCCTCAAAAACCAGTATCTGGTTCAAAGCCCTGCAACTGTTCTAAGTTTTGTTCTACTTAGCGAGAGCACCTTCCCTGTCTGCTTGGGTAAGGGTTCTTTCAGCATTAACTTGCTGTGCCTAGCTTCTTCTGGCTGTGCCCACTTCATCTGATGATGAGAGTGACCCACCCATTGATCGCTGCATTAACGCTGGCCTTGGGTATCCCTATTATTGGTTCTGGCCCAATAAAATGGTGTTCCAGAGCGCCGCCTAGCTAGTTTGTCCGCTTCTTCTTTACCAGAAATACCTTTATGCCCTGGCACCCACGACAAAGTGACTTTGTTATGATTGGCCAAGTTTCGTAGGTTAGTAGTTGAGAGGTTAGGATAGTAATAAAATCGAAGAAAAGCTGGTAAGTTCAGCGCCAAACATATTTAAGAGAAAAACATTTTTTTAGCAGTATGACGTGGTCACTTCGTTCGGTGAATAAACTCAGGCGCTCCATGAAAAGTCTCACTTCTTCTCCGCTTAAAAAAACCTACTATTTCAAGATCCATTTTTCCATTCTCCTTCTTATAGTGCATTTCCTATCGGAGGTGGGCTATCATCACAGCTATCCAGACCTTAATGACTGCAGCTCGAAAGAGTTCAACATTGCTACAATTAAACCAGTCGCTTACGTTTTTAAGCCACGACACACGGCGTCTTCCAATATTCCTTCTTCCACCAATCTTTCCCTGAACTTTCAGCTGAAGAAGTGCGTATTTGGGTTCTCTCAGTATATGACCTAGATATTAAAGTTTTTTTTTATGGTGTTAATAACTTGACATTTCTTATTCATCCAAATTTAAGACTTCCACTTTAGAAATCTTTTCTGTCCAGGGGATACGCCACATTCTACGGTAACACCACATCTCGAAGGCTTGTAGTTTGTCCGTGTGATTCTTCTTGAGAGTCCATACCTCCACTCCATACAAAAGCGCGGAAAACACGTAACAACGCAGCATCCTCATCCTAAGTCTTATCTTGATATCTCGACTGGTAAACAACTTTTTCATTTTCGTAAACGTTGACCTGGATATCTCTATTCCCGTTCTGATTTCTCTTGTTTAGTCACCCGATTGTACTATCTAGGCTCCCAGGTATTTGTATGACTGCACATTCTCTATTAAAATGTCTGCTACTGACACGTCTATATATTTTTCAATAAACGCTATAAATTTTCATTTTTTATGACCTATGCTGGTTTGAATTTACGCATGAGTTAATTTCATGTAATACTAAACAAACTTTACCAAATTATACTTTTACTATCATGAAAATCTCTGAAAACAGTCTTTAAACAATAACCGTACACTTAAAACCTTCAGCATATAAACGCATTAGCTCATGAAAATGTTTAAAAAATCTTTCCACATTTCTAATAATAGTAGATTTTTTCAAGCAGATAAGTGGCAGTCATCCGGCGACCCAGAACTATATTGCTCCCACTCAGTACAGAACTTGTACGAGGTACGGCAGTACTTGATTGGGTACAATGATATAAAACCACATAGGCAAAATGCAATGGGCCAACAGGCTTGAGTGTCACCGGAGGCAATAGCCAGACGGACCTAAATAGGGGTGGAGTTTTAAGTGAGTAGATCTGACACAGTCAGGGAAGCCTCACAGTAAACCTTGAGCTTTCAGACTCATAACCTTTCCGTAAAGAATTTTTTCCACCTCTGCAAAAAAAAACCTTACCTAACGTCCTTACCTAACACCAACAGTACCTGGTAAAGAACTTGGAAAATGCAGTGACGTATTAGAAAAGACCCGTTTTATTTACTTTTAAATAAATATTTTCAATACATACGTAGATCTGTAAAATGTGTTGGGTTTTATTTTTGCGTTTTTTATTATAATTTTCACGACTGTGATCTGATTATTAAAATTAGCTCTAGGTAGATGTCAAAATAAAATGATTATCCCTGCACATATTTTCTGGGTCTACACACTGGTCTTTTTCCCTGCATTCGGCTATCTAGAATTCTTTTAGGCAACCTCTTCTCTTCCATTTTCATCACATTCCCTACCCACTGTAACCGATGTAATCTGATACATTTTGAGAGTGGGGTTTCTTTAAAAGGATTGTATAATTCGTAATTAAATATGGCTTCTTCTTCTTCTCTATTGTAGGATTGCATCCTATTTGTCATCAGCGATTACAACCGTAGTTGAGACGCCGAGCTCCAGCTTTCGTGCCATCGTATTATCTTCCAGGAGGTCTTTTCGATACTGGGAGAACCTCTTTAACTATTTTTGGTAGACTCGTATTATCCATCTTGTCGACATGGTCTCTCCACTCTTTTCTTCTAGTGCAGCCCCATCTCACCACATCTTGAATGTCGCACTGCGTTCTTATGTGATGGCTTCTAATGCGGTCTCTTAAACTGCAGCCTGTCATGCCTCTCAAAGTTCTTATATCGGCTGTTCTGAGAAGTTGTTTTCTGTTTCTGCTCTGGTTTCGATAGCGTATGTCATGATCGGTCTTACACAGGTCTTGTATATTCTTGCCTTGCTCTCGACAGACATGTACTTGTTTCGCCATATTATATCCCGCAGGTATCCCGATATCAACAAAGCTTTAACTGTTTAAATCTGGCCCTTCAGATATTATTGAACTAAACTAGTTTCATTATCTTTTTAATACTTTTCTTTCGAAGGTATTGGGCATGTTTTTTGTTCTTTCCATCATGGTCCACGCTTCACTTCTATAGCTTGCTATAGGCCTTATTAATATTTTGCAAACTTTGTTATTACGGTGTACGTTTTTGGATTTTAGTTAATGGGATATTCCGTTATAGTCTTTGTTGGCTATGTTTATTCTTCTTCGAATTTCTTCATCTTCCGTACCATCTGAGTTCAGTTTCACTCCCAGGTATGTGAAATGATCCACTGACTTTATATTGTCTTCTACTATGATTCGTGCGTCTCCATACCCCCTTTTTTTGTATTAATGTTTTTGTTTTACTAGAGTTAATCTCAAGGCCGGTATACTTGACATGTAGTATTAATTCTGCCTTTCGGCTCATAATATTAATTTCATCCGCTTAGACAGCGAGCTGTAAGGTCTTGTTGTTTAGCAGATTTTCTTTTTCGATGTCTATCTAGCGATTTAAGGATGTAAAATTAAGGCGTAGTAGTTATGGTGGCGATGTTGGGAAACACCGTAGAATGGGTGTTAATAAAAGATCTGAACAACTGAAATGTTCCTTTTTTTTGGCAGAATAAATAATCTTAAAAGTAGTTCCTCCTTCTCTGTCCTTTATCCTTCGTAAGGATGTGGTGACGTTATGTTATTCGATTTATGGTTATTGTCCATTCTTCTCTTTCCTAGGCGTGATGTTCTGCTTCAGGGAGAGTGTAACCGGTGATACTTTTGATCTGCCCATCGCAGTGGCGATCTTTCTCGAGTTCTTTTACCCTCTACTTTGCCTTCAACTACTAATCTCTCCATACCTTTCCTTCGTCTAGTTATAGGTACAAAATATCCCAACATGCTTTGGTTAATAGTTGTGGTAAGTCTAGTGGTGAAGTTGAGTTCTGTTAATATTTGTGCGGTGTGATATCCAGGGTATGTGCATCATTCTGCGATACACCCACATTTCAAAGAGCCAATACACGTTGTGAATCGGACTTTTTGATGGTCCAAGTTTCTGCCGCGTAAGTGTCGATAGGAAAGACAAGTGATCGTACCAGGCGTAGTTTGGTGTTCTTAGTTATGATATTATCTTTCCATATTTTAGTGAGATTGGCCGTTGCTGAATTGGCCATTATAAGGCGTCTGCGTATTTCTTCTTCGCATTCTTCGCTGTTTGTGCCAACAGAGCCCAAGTAGTTGAAACGACTCACCACTTCATATCCTGCTATATTTCGTTTCTCCGGTGGGTTATTTCTGCATCTGTAAATGTATTAACCTTTGTGATTTTTGAGATTTGACAATTAGAGGTCTTGGAGGTGTAACATATTGGTTTTACCTTGAATTCAAACCATAAATTATCTTTTTGTTTAAAAATGACCAGCTTGTTTTTACTAATCAGTCCTTCCTGAATATTTGTGTTACATTTATAGATATTTAAAGTTCATTTTTTAAATGATTACAGCAATACATAAATTTACTTTCACTTAAACGCCTCCGATTATTTTTTCCACCCTCATAGCCTTATCAATAAAGATCTTGCTTCCCTTCACCGACGAATTTTTAAACACTTTCCTGAAAATTCAATTTTCTATTCAACTCACGCGGCAGGGTCCAATCGACACCGGCACCCGATCATTTTTTACAGCTTGTTACGGAAAAATAAACTGTGAAAATTCCAAGGAAGTCAACAAAGCCAACGGACCGGAAAAATGGAAGAGATTTTTCAGTTTAAAAACATTTTAATACCCAGTGCCGAACTTCGGCTGTTAATTTACTTTATAAAATCAGATATCGATTACGAAGTTTAAAATACCGAATACACAATTTTTTATTTTATTTTTAATTATAACAAATTTAATGAATTTATTTAGATGAAACAAAATTAGATTATTTATTATTATTATTTAATATTTACGGGCCAAAATCCGATCCCAATCCTTAACATAAACAATAAAAATCTTAAGGTTTCCTTTAACATTTATTGCTTACAAATTTTAGAACGAAGTTCCTCATCGTACGTTGCAAAAAACGGGGCTGGCCAGCAAAACTGTACATAACAGGAACGTGTAACAAAAATGCGTTAGTCGCTATCTCTCTTCCTCTACACTTATTGCCTGGAGGGAGAGGAAGACAAAAAGTGTAAAAAAAATAAAATTATATTGTTTTGGTATTCTTACAAAATTAATTTGAATTAGTGTACAACAATGTCCGGTAAGATTATAATATAATCAAATATTAAAACTTAAAATTAATAATAGTTTCTACTAGGGGTACTAGGGGTAGGCAGAGACCACTTCCTTCCACTTGCTACGGTTCTTACACACATATTTTGCTTCTTCTACTTTCATCAGTGCTCTCATACATGCTCGTCCCATGTTGGTACTTTTGACCTGGCCTTTCTTCAAAACAATGTTGATCTGATCGAGATATGTTCGCCGAGGTCGACCTCTACCGACTTCCGTCCATTCACACTCGCCTTATAAATTTGTTTCGTCAATCTTCCTTAATCCATTATTTATACGTGTCCAGACCATCTAAGCATTCCTTTATCTATCTTTGTAACCGCATCTTCTTTTACACCACATCTTTCTCTTATCTCACTGTTGTTTACTTTTTCCAACCGAGTCACTCCGGCTATACTTATCAGACTACTCATCTTCACAGCATTAATCCTATTTTCATGCTTCTTCTGCCAAACCCAACATTCACTACCATACTTATGTGTAGAAACAAGTCGTGCTTTTTTATACAGTGCCAACAATATCCAAGTTAAGATCGATAGAGAACTCACTGAGCCAATCCCTGTAGAGAGGGGAATACGACAAGGCGACTCACTAAGCCCACTTCTTTTCAACATAATTATGGACGAAATAATAAAGCAGGTGCGTGGACTTAATAAATACAAAATGGGTAACCGCAATATTACAACACTGTGCTATGCCGACGATGCGGTGCTATAGTTGGAGAGAACGAAGACGACCTCCGAAGACTGCTATACCGCTTTAATTGCACAGCAAAGTCTCTGAATATGGTAATATCTGCCTCGAAAACAAAAAGCCTAACAACATCAAATACACCTTTAAGATGCAAGCTTGTCGTCGAAGACAAAATAATACAACAATAAATGAAATTTAAATATCTCGGTATAGAATTATCGGGATATGGCGATATCGACACAGAGGTGAGACAACAAACAACAAAGGCACTTAGAGTGACTAGATGTTTGAACGACACTGAATGGAAAAACAAACACATAGGCATCGAGGTCAAGTCAAGAATATACAAAACCGTCATTAGACCCATAATGACCTACACAGCAGAGACCCGACCGAGCACAACAAAAACAAAAAGGCTCCTGGAAACAAGCAAGATGAAGGTTCTACGAAAAATTACTGGAAAAACGCTGCTGAACAAAAAACTTAGCGACAATATAGGGCGAACATGCAAGGTGAAGAACATTATTGACTGTGTAATGAGCAGAAAGCGTGATTGGGATGAGTACATAAGTAGAATGAATGAAGGGAGAATAGTAGGTTAGGTTAGGTATCATGTGAGTGAGGCGTGGTCGCTCCTACACCGCACACTTCTTACGAAGTTCATGGTTGTATAAGGTGAGATCTTTTTGAAATCGGTAGATTCTAGGTTAGTGTAACCAAATATGTTGAACCTTATTCTTCCCAGGCCGGGGCATGAACATAGTATATGTTCAGCAGTTTCGTCTTCCACGCAGCAAAACCGACAGTCCGTTTGTTGGTTCAGACCTATCTTTCTGAGGTGGTATCTTAGACGACAGTGTCCTGTAAGTAGTCCCGTTAGAATACGCAGGTCATTTCTGCTTCATTCTAGGATTTGCTTAAGTGTGTTTCTCGAGGGTTTAGGTAGAAACGCCTTCGAGTGTGTTACCCTGGTATATCGGACCAGTACGTGAGTATTTTCCTCTTCGCCCGGTCCGAAATAATTGTTTTGGCGGCACTTGTGGTGACTCCAAAAACCGGTTCTGGTCCAAGTGAGAATATTAAGGATAGCTCGGGACAAATCACCACTGGAAATAAAAAGTACAGGAAGACCACGGAAAAGATGGAGCGACAATCTTGCCGAAAATAGAGAAGGAAGAAGAAGTTTTTATATTAAACATTTTTGTAAATATATTTTAACATTTTTTTTAATTGAAATGTGTTGACGTGGTAAAACTTTTATCTTATTAACTTGCAGTTTTACTAAATGAAATTTTATATAAGCTTTAGTTTGTTACATAGTAGTATTAATTTATAAATAATATATGCTATGATTATAGAGGTATACGCTTTGACAAAAAAATCGTCTGGGTGACCAATAGTACGTAATTATTATATAATCACTGTGTAAATAACAACAACGCCATTATATGTTTCATTAAGTAAGCATCGTATTGGTATTAGTAAGCATGTTTTACTACTTTGATAATTATTTAAATAACTATTTAAAAAATATGAAAAGTCAATCAACAGAAATGGTGATGGATGTGATAGATTTCGGATGCCAAGAGCCAGTACTGAACAAACGGCGCTGATTCAACGAATTGGGATACTCGATTGATTGAAAAGCGGGCCTTGTTCAGTTCAAAGAATCCACAAGAAATAAGTGTCTATCGTTTATTACACGAGTTGAAAGGATCAATAGGTTTAATATATTAATATACTCTGCGCGTCAGAGAAAACGGCAAAACAGAAAGTTGGCAAAAATTTGAAAATTTATTGAAAACTAACACATTCAGTTGACCCAACAATAATTTAATTTAAGAGACTAGAAATAACGGAGTTCACTTTTCAATAAGGCGTATTACCACCTCGATTCTGGATGACACTTCTCATGCGAGTGGGCATAGAACGCAGGATATTCTGAATGATTGCTTGAGGAAAATTGGTCCATTTCTCAATAAGGGCCAATCGGAGCTCTGGAGCAGGTATACGACGTCTTACACGCCTTTTAAGCTAGTTCTAAATATGCTCAATATTATTTAGATCTGGGCTTTGAGCGGGCCAGTTCATTTTTGCAATACCAATCTTTTTTTGCCGTGTGCGGTCATGCGTTATCTTGCATTAGCAGAAAACCATTACCAACACACCCAGCATATGGTAGCACATGGTCTTTTATAATCTCTGCAATATATTGTCGTGCTGTTAGCGCACCTCTGCCAATTACGACGAGATCCGTGTTTGCCTTAAAAGAAATACCTGCCCAAAACATTACTGAGCCACCCCCATAAGCAACCCTAGGTAACCGAATACAGGTAGCATACTGTTCTCCGGCTCTGTACACCTTATTTCTTACATCTTTATTAAAAAGGCACGTTCTACACTTATCCGTGAACAATACCCTTTTCCAGTCATCAATTGTCCAATTCATGTGTTCACAGGCAAACTCAAGTCTGCTACTTCTGTGACCTGCTTCAAGCAAGGGTCCGTTAGCTGGACTGTAAGCTGTCAAATCACTTTCTTTTAACCGTCGTCGAAAAGTAGACATGATGACTGCTGTTCTATGAGCTTTCTGAAGGTCGCTTTGAAGCATTCTAGCGGTTTGCTTTCGGTTTCGTAGTGCAGCAATTTTGAGATAGCGATCCTCTCGAATTGGTGTTTTTAGCAGAAATTATTATGATAATAATTCGGTTCTTGGATCATCGATGTTACCGTGACGTCTCAGTGGAGTTTTCAATTGGTTACATGGTATTGAATTTAATTTTATTAACTTATCAGTTATTGTGTGCTTGATATAAGTGTTTTCAATAATTTAAAAGTAACAAGTTATTTTCATTAAATTTGTACCTGCTCCCAGTGACGTCCCAATGAAGTTTTCAATAGTTTAAAAGTAACCAAATTATTTTTCGTTAAATTTGTACCGGCTCCAAGTTGAATCTACATTTATATATTACTGAATATAATTTATGTGGCTATAGTGAGGGTTTTAAAATATTATTCTTGTTGCAAGTCCATTTATTTTGCATTCCTTGTTTTTTTGTGATAATCTTTTGCTATCAGGAATTCTATATAAAACCAATTATTTTCGAAATTTTAAATATTGTGAACATTTTCTTTTTGTTGTTTTTTTTTATTTTAATTCTTTTTTGTACCTCATTAGGTTTTTATTACTGTCTGGAAGATTGTTATAATTAATTTAGATATCATTTTTAGAAAAGTGTATCAAATTCGTTTAAACCACTTTACGAAAATACAGAATTTATTGTAAAAAATCAGAACATCATTTTTACTTAATTAATATATTGCAGTAATTGTAAATATAGTTTTATTTATCTAGTTCACCATAATTGTTTGTTGTTTATCGCGTGGCTCTGCTGGTGCCTACAAGACCTAGGGGTTTCCGGCTTGCACCGTCTTAAGTCGGTGGCGCGGCTCACTTTTAGATTTTTTTCTTCTACCCTCTACGGCTGAGCTCGGGCATAATTTGCCAGTAGAGAGACCACTAGCAGAGTACTCTTTAGAGAACCAAAAAAAAAGACGTGGCACTGCCACGGCACGTGTCTGACACGCTCAATGTCTGTAGTTATAAACTAATCCTAATGCGTATATTCTCGGTCAACGATTCACGCTAGTTTGAATCCTGTCCGCTACTTTCTTGGGCCTAATCACGTGCGCTAGCTGATTTTTCAATCCCCCCCCCCCATAAAGTAATTTGTGCAATTCGTGCATCGTCTATTAAATTAATATATTAAAATAATAAAAAAATTATAAAAGCAGTATAATTTAACCAGTACTGTTTAAAAACGATATGTAAGAATCATTTGGATTCACCCCGTATGCAGGGAGAGCTTTTGGATACACAAGCACATCTGGAGGCCAGGTATCTGGAGAAAAGGACGAGAAAGAGGCTGGCGGCAGTCTTGAGGAAGGGACGACAATAAATAAATTTTTGTTATCGAGGGATAGTTTTAAATACGTTTTACGGTAAATATAGTTTTTGAGTGGAATACGTATTTATTATTTTTTACAGATAATACAAAATTTTTTATCATTTTAAATAACAAATGAATTTAAATAAATTTATTGTTGTATAATATTTCTTGCTGTGTTTTTTTTTCAATCCGTTTCTGATAACGAAGAGAGACTCACCCTTCAATTTTCTTACCCGAGAAGATTACACCAGGCCAAATTTTCAGGTCAATTGGTTTTACGCGGTATACTCGATTTTTCTTTTGCGTTAGTCTTCGCCTGTCGAATGTTTTTTGGACCCTTATCAAGTTAAAAAGGGAGTGGCGACCCCGACTTTTAAAAACATACACTAAAAAATGTTTGATCTGCACATATTTTAGTAAAAAAACACATATTTAAATACTTTAACATATTTTATTTATTGATTTATGATGATAAATATTTGGAACATCATTAGCAACTGAAATCATTTTACGAGGATCCACCCAAAAACGCATTTGAATAGCAATGTACAATACACCATTGGATTCAGGATAAAAAGTTATTTCGAATGGGGCAAAAAAAAATCCAGGTCAGTATTTGAAAAAAAATAAGTTGAGGGTGGTCAGGAGAATACGAAACGTTGGATGCGAAATCTGAAACCGTCAAAGCAAAGAGAATTCACTATCAAATAAAAAACTTTAAAAAGTTTTTTGGTTAGTTTTGAAAATTAATGAAGGATAACCAAAAAAACAAAATGATTGAATTTGGTTTTGTCGTGATATCTCAAGAACCGGCCCTGATATTGTCGATTAGTTTTCACCACTAGATGATGCTTTCTGATACGCAAGTTTTTCTCTATTTAACCGACCTTTTAACTAGTATATATATTTATGCAAAAATTAACATTAAATAAAGAAAATCATTTGATTATAGAAGTTCGCTTCGACATACTGTTCGATGTTAGCCATTTATCGATTAGTCGAACATTAAAAGAAAATAAAATGCATCCCTATTAAATTATACCAACTCAAAAGCTTATAAAAGACAAATTTAATAGGATTTAATGTATTTTTGTGAACAAATCATGGCAATGTTAGATAACAACGTGATCCAATTAGAACAAGTTTTGTTTTCTGATGAGTGCACCTTTACACTTCATAGTCATGCTCTTCTTCTTTATCTTCTTATTTTAAGACAATGTCTTGTTTTTTTAAAATCTGTGACCTAAGTTGTGACTCCGATGTTCAGCTTTCGAACCATCGTTTGGAGTGTCTTCCTGGAGGTCTACGGTTGGTTGGTTTCTCCTCTTTTGCAATTTTGGGTAGTCTATTATCAGCCATTCTGTCGACGTGGTCTCTTCATGCCCGTCCTCTTATTCTGGTCCATTTTACAATGTCTGTAATGTCACATTGGACTCTGATATCGCTGCTTCTCACTCTGTCTCTAAGCGTTTTGCCCGTAATTGATCTTATCGTCTTTATTTCGGTTGTTCTTAGCAGTTGTTTAGTAGTGGCTGTTTTTGCTCGTGTTTCTGTGGCGTTTCTGTGGTACGTCTTACACACGTCTTGTAAATTCGCGTTTTGCTTCAACACTTTTATGTTTGATTCTCCATATTATGTTCCGGAGATATCCTGATACTCTAGCTGTCGTTACTGTTTGTGTTCGGACTTCTTCTTTAAGGTTTCTATTACTTGTGATATTAACGCCTTGGTATTTAAAAGACATAATATGTACCACAATCTTATTGTAGATCGCTAAGTAACACCTACTCGGTTCTCTTGATTTTGTCAGAAACTTCGTTTTCTGGACAGAGATCACCATGTTTAATTCCTTTGCAACTCTTGGAAAGATTATTGTTAGCTTTTATAAAGGTGCTATTTCCGATGTTCATTTTTTTTAATATTAATTGTTTTGGGATTCAAATTCCTCTCCTATAATAATTTCAGGACATATCAAAGTCTAACCCTATCAAAGGCTTGCGTTAGTTCAATAAAGAACATATAGGCAGTTTTGTTATACTCAATGGCTTTTTCCACTATTTGTCTTTAAATGAATATTGCATCTATGGTGGATCTATATTAATGCTAATCGTTAAAATTGCCGCTATCGGTCTAGTAAAAAACCTCATAATAAAACAAATATATGAATATATGAAATTTCTAATAGCGTATTACACGCTGTAGATACAATTAGGGATCTTGGTATTCTTTCTTCTTCTTCTGCTTTTATTTAGGCAGCTCTGCCTGTTTTTTCTTCAGACTATCTCGATTAAGCCGTCATTCCATCTTTTCCTTGGGCGCCCTACGGACCTTCGCCCTAATGGGAAGTTGTCTCTGGCTATTCTCACTATCCTATTTCCATTCATTCTGCTGATGTGATTGTTCCATTCTCTTCTTCTATGATTTGTCCACTGATTGATGTCTTCAACCTTGCATGATCGTCTGGTCTCTGCGTTTCTGACTCTATCTCTTATCGTTATCCCATCGATGCGTCTGAGGATTTTCATTTCAGCGGTTTCTAACATTCTTTCCGTTTTGGATGTTTCCGGTCTTGTTTCAGCAGTATACGTCATAATCGGTCTTATAACAGTTTTATAAATACGGCATTTAGCATCCTGTCTGATATATCTATTTCTCCAAATTGTGTCATTTAGACATCCGGCGATTTTATTTGCCTTGTTAATTTGCTCTTCTACTTCTCTTACCAGTGATCCATAACTACTCAGCAGAACCCCCAAGTATTTAAATTTCATCACTTGCTCGATCAACTTACCGTCCATCTCCAGCTTACATCGTATTGGCTCCTGAGATATAACCATACATTTAGTTTTTTCCTATGATATTAACATATTATTTAACTTAGCAGTGTTATTGAATTGATGGAGCATTATTTGGAGATCGTCTTCACTCTGGGCTATTAGTGTCGCGTCGTCTGCATAACATATAATTTTAATTTGTTTTTCGCTCATTTGGTAGCCTCTCTTAGACTTTACTTTGTTAATAATTTCATCCATTACTAGGTTAAAGAGTAGGGGACTTAGTGAATCTACTTGCCTTATTCCTGTTCCAACCTCGATGGGGTCCGTTAGTTTGTGTTCAATTCTTGCCTCTATTCTATTATTCCGGTAAATGTTTTCTATTGTTTTGACTATATCGAGGGGTATGTTTCTTTTATATAGTAGGTGGACGATATCTTCTAGTCTTATACTATCGAAGGCTTTCGTTAGGTCGATGAAGCAAAGGTATGCGGGCTTGTTATACTCGAGAGATTTTTCCTTTACTTGTCTGATTACAAACACGGCATCCGTACACGATCTTCCGCTTCTAAATCCTTGTTGTTCCTCAGCTAGCGTTAGGGTGGTATTCATTTTATTTGTTATTATTTTTGTAGTTAATTTTAAGGTGGTATTAAGTAGGTTGATTCCCCTGTAGTTTCTTGGGTCACACTTTTCTCCTTTTTTAAACATCAGTATCATTATACTGGATCTCCACTCTTGTGGTATTTTGTGTTGTTCTATAATTTTATCAATGAGATCTGTTAGTTGCTTTGTGAGAGGCAACCCACCATATTTTAATAGCTCATTAGCTATTCCGTCCTTTCCTGGTGATTTCCTGTTTTTAAGTTTTTTAAGTGCTGCCTCTACTTCTTCTCGCTTGATGGTTGAATCCTCATTTGTTACTATTTCTGGTGCTTTTGTCTTCCTTTCTTGTTCTTGTTTCGCGTATGTTGATTTTAAGTAGTCTATCCACTCCTGTTTCTCTATATTCTTAACTTCGATTAGCTCTTTCACTTCACTTCTTTGTCCCCTAATCATTCTCCAGATTTCCTTCTGTTGTCCATAAAAGTCATGTTCCATTTGTTTCGAATATATCTCCCAGTGTTTCGTTTTAATTTTTCTCACCAGGGCGTGAGTTTCATTGCGAATCCTCTTATAGTATCTATAAGCCTGTTGAGTCTGTTTTGTTTTATATTCAAGAAATGCTTTTTTCTTTTCATGACATTTTTCCTTTACTTCTTGGCAAAACCATGGGGTTTTTCTCTGCTTGTAGTTCCTTGTGGAATTTCTCTCTCCGAGTGCTTCCATTGCGGCTTTTTTTATTTCGGTTTTTATTTTTTGCCAACTTTCTTCAACATCGTCCTCTTTTGATATTTGATTTTTTGATATTTCTTCTGATAGTCTTTTCTGATAAAGGCTCCTTATAGATTCGTCCTGTAAACCCTCAATCTTTATTTTTGTTTCTGCTGACATGATCACTGAGCTACTCAATCCACCCAGCAACCATGCAGGCTCTAGACTAAATTACTTTTCGATCGGCATATTTGTAATATAACTAGAAAAGCTAATTAGCAGTTGGGCTTCATATACAGAACATGTTTCGAACTTTAAAATCCTCTTACCGTTAGATCATTATATATGGCATACGTAAATAGTATATTAACGTTTGGTTCTACTATTTGGAACCCGCGTTATTCGGTCTATATTTCAAAATTAGAAACAGTCCAGAACAAGTTTATTTCATATTGTAAAAGAAAATTTTATCCCAAAGATAACTTCACTAGAGCATGGTAGGCAAATTGCGGATGTACTGTTTATTCACAAAATCCTCAATAACAATATAGATTGCCTTGAACTTACAAACTTTATAACACTTCGTATTCCCAGCCACTCAACTAGAAACAATTATACCTTTAACACACATCAGGCACTCACCAATTATTTTCTAAATTCTCCTGCTCACAGAATAACAAATACTTATAATAAATTGTCCAGTATTGTTGAAATGGATATTTTTTACCACAGTGCAGATTTGATTAAAAAACTACTGAAAGACTATTTTTTGCAAATTTAATTTTGTTTTATTACCTACTCTTGTTCTCTTTTTTCTCTCTTTTTTTTGTATACTTGTATTTACTTTTATTTAATGTAGTTATATGATTATATTTATATTTTCTTTTATGTTTATTTATTAGTGGATACTTTTATGGGTTTGTCCTGTTTGTATCCCAAAAAAAATAAAAAAAATGCTAAAGAGTACAGCATGCCAGCGTATATTTGCTTCATTTACCTTACAATGGCATTTGACAGGTTTCGTTTGGAAGACATTCTCCGGATATTAATAAAAAATAAGTCATCGGCGAACAAAGATAATAACAAAAATGTAACAAAGGTTAAAATAGAAAATCAACTCACTGTAAACATCCCAACACCGGGAGGAATTGGACAGGGTGACAGCACAAGTTCCTTTTTGTTTAATATTCTCATGGATAAAATTATAAATAAAGTAACAGATCTAAACCTCGGATATAGAATGGGCAACAAAATAATTGGTATGGTGCGTTACGCCGATGACTCTTCTTCTTCTTCTTCTTCCGTAGCCTTACTACCCAGGGTAGGTTTTTTTTGCCTGTACTACTTGCCTTCATCTGCTACGGTCTTCTGCAATTTCCTGCCATCTAATTACTTCGATTCCCAGAGTTGAGAGGTCCTTCCTTATGTTATCTCGCCATCTCAATTTAGGCCTTCATAGCGGCCTCTTTCCTTGAGGTGCCTCCTCCCGTACAGATTTAATGAGTCTTGTGTTCTGACTTCTTTGTATGTGGCCAGCCAATCTTAGTCTATTTGCTTTTATTTCTTGTATGATGTCCGGGCTATTGTACAACTGGGCTAGTTCAGCGTTAGTTCTTATTCTGTAATGGCCTGTTTCTGGGTCGCGGTAGGGACCGTATATTTTTCGGAGTATTTTCCGCTCAAAACGTCTTAAAATTGGAGTATCATTTACGGTCATGGTTCATGTTACAATAGGTCTGACGATGGTCTTATATAAGATGATTTTTAAGGTTCTAGAGAGGTGCTTGGACATGAAGAAAGTTTGTAAGGCAAAGTAGCACTTATGCGATGTTTGTATTGGAAGTTTTGTACATGCTCAAAGTTAAATTCGTCGATTGTTACGTTTTGACGCAGTCGATCACGTGCAGGGTTTCTTGTGACGGTTACTCTAATGATGCAGCAATTATTGCCGAATCATAAAATTGCCCACAGAGACAACTTTTCCAGTTCTTCCAAGTTAACCACCAGCTCAATATGAACATCTCTATCAACAAAACCAAATGTATGACAATCGCGAAAGATCCGCTCAGATATAAGCTAGTGGTGAAGGACGATCCCATAGAACATGTGATGCAATTTAGATATTTGGGCATAGACATATCAAGCACCCACTATCCAATTAAAAACCTGAGGAGCTAGATTAACAAATCGTCCGCACTATCAGGATGCCTACGAGATATAGTCTGGTCGAACCCGTATAAGCACAAAGATAGTAAAGTTAGAATCTACAAAACTTGTATCAGATCGATCATGATGTAAGGCACAGAATTCCGCGAAGACACCAACATGACGAAACACATGCTAAGGGTGGCCGAAATAAAAACACTAAATACAATATTGAGAAAAACAAGAAGAGACAGAGTAAGAAAAATAAATTTTAAAAAACAATGCGAATAACAAGATATTGTAAGATGGGGAAGACAGCGTAAGAGGCAGTGGTACAACAATGTAAGATGAATGGACGAGAACAGACTTCCGAAAATAACCTTTTGGAAATGGATTCTAATTCATTGATTACCGAACACTCTATATTTATTTTTGTTTTACTTGATTGCTATGTAAAAAAAAGTAGTTAATTGACAAAAAATTAAGAACTGACCTGTAAAAATATATTTCCTTTTCCGAAAGATTTTAGATTATTTGCAAATAAATCAGTAAATATTAGTGCAATCTAATTGAAGACTGCAATATTTACATAACTCTAGAAAACAATCAGTCCGGCTCAAGACCTCCCGGGAGGCCACCTAAAAGATAGAAAATAGTTGGCAATCTACCTCTTAGGAAAAGCAGCTTCAGAATTAAAAGATTGACAGGTCTCCAAGAAGTAAAATATTGTTTTAAACAAATGTTCTTTGACAAGAAAAATTTTAAAAAATATGCATTTTCATTATATTACCAAATTTTATTAGTAAAGTTTTTTTTTAATTAATTTTAAAATTTACCTCTTTCTGTTTAAAATTCCAATAGTTATTTATTGTTGCAATAACGGAAATATGTAGTATAATATTTAATAAGAAATTATAAAAAGAATATTTGTTTGAATGTCCGTAATAAATCTAAAACTTATAAGTACGTATTCGTGCTATTAAACAATTGTAGCTAATAATAAACCAATTTGGATTCACAAATTGGTAGCAAATACATGCAGGCACCTTTTAGGAAATTTTAAACTAATATCCCTAAGCTATTACCTATCGGTATGGTGAAACAAAAACAATGTATATCCCCACTAATTGTAAAGCAACACTCCATACAAAGTAAGCTCTGAACACAGAGGGTTTATTTTAGATAATATTCTTCAATCGACTATATTATCAGTGACAGCACAGCTTTGCAGGTACCGGCGTTTAAAATTTAACAAAAAAACAATTAATGCATAAGATAATAAAGAGAATATATTTAATTTTTCCAAAATGACACTTTTCACTGTTAAATTTAATTTGACCCAATTAATTTTATTTTTCAATTATTTATGAAATTCTAAATGTTTTGTTTTACAGTTTTTTTTATAATTAAATTAATTTTCTGATTAAACGTTTTTGTTTATATTTTATAGACTTGGAAAAGGCCTATGACAGAGTGGTAAGAAGTGGTAAGTGTGTTGTCTACGTATGAGGTGAACAGTATGACAGCGACATTGAGCGAAGAGTGTTGGCAGGAAAACAAAATGATTGGGGCACTGCATAACTTTATGAGCAGCCAGAAAGTGTCAAAAAAGATACGTCTTACACTTTTAAAAGTATCTGTATCTGTATCAGTATCTGTCCATAGTCACATTTTGTTCCACCCTAGCTCTGCCTGGTCTTGAGACATGCATATATTTTGTTTTGACCTCGTTGACTTTAAGCCCCCACTTTTTTTTAATATTTAAGAGAACGCTGTGGTGTAAAAGAAGATTTGGTTACAAAGATAGATAAAGAAATGCTTAGATGGTTTGGATACGTAGAAAAGATGGCTGAAGGAAGATTAACAAAGGCGGGTGTGAATGAACTGAAGTCGGTAGAGGTCGACCTCGGCGAACGTATCTCGATCAAATCGACATTGTTTTTGAAAAAAGGCCAGGTATAAGAGTACCAACAACCGACGAGCATGTATGAGAGCACTGATGAAAGTAGAGAAAGCAAAAGATGTGTGTTAGAACCGCAGCAAGTGGAAGGAAGCGGTCTCTGCCTACCCTTACGGGAAAAAGGCGCGACTATATGTATGTACGTATGGAAATTTAAAATTCAATACTCTGTTAATCAGATTATAAGAATATTTTAACCTTTTTCGCTAACATTTTTTGTATGTTTTTACAAAATTTAATGTTCTGCTATAAAAACAATTATTATTTTCTTTAAAAACTTAAATAAGAAAATAATAATTTATCTTATAATAAATCCCTAAAAAATTATTAGTAGCAATATTTGTTACAGGTACGTGAAAAAAGCTACGGGAAAAAAGCGTGACTATATGTATGTATGTATATATTTCTTTGTTAATTTTTTATCGTTATTGCTATCAGTAGTTGCAAAATATTGCGTTAAATACGATGGCTGCTTATTTCTACACCACTGTATGTATGTATAAGAGCGTTGGGCTTAGAAATGGAATAAATCGCCCAGGGAAACAAATTCGAATCGACAACGTTCTGAATTACTCGATTGTTTCGTTCGACTTGCTTTTGTTTTCCTTTTAGCCTCGATGCTCAGATGTTTTTGTGGCGAAGCTCTATATACTTTCCAAAAGGGTTGCTTGGATGCTAAAGCTTCTGTCAGAGAATGTTATAATTTCATTCCCAATTACCACTCGAAATATCGAAATGTTTTTTGCGGTTAATTATCTTGACGTACAAAGAAAAAAAAAGATAAACTTAATTATGAAATCAGAAAATATTTGTGGAACTCGCAAGACTGAAATTTTTTGGATGTCCTTTTTATCATTCTAGTAAGCAAAGATATTGCAAAAATACATTTTGGCTACTATCTACCCGAACAAATATTCTTTTCTGCTATGATTCCAATTCGTTTGAGATCTTTGTGAACTAGGATAACCAATTTAGTCTTAAAGGCTTTTCTTCGTAAGATTATTATTAAAAAACCGTGTAGTGAGTCTCTTCAGGTACCATAAAAAGGTGATCTTTCTTTTTGCTCAACTTTGTGCTCTATTTATGACTAGCAGAACCCGGTGTACGTTGCTACACTCCATTATTTTATTTTATTTTTTCTGGGATGCCCAATCTATAATAAAATTTTATTTATTTAACAAACGTTTTATTTTAATGCCAGCTGCTAAACAATGTTTACAGTTTTTTCGGTAGGTGTAAACACGTAAAGATTTTTTGGTGTTCCAACTCTGGAGCAGGCAAAATATAATTGACCGTGCAAAAAACACGAATTTTCGTAGTCAAAGTCCAATATAAAATCAAAACCAGCTATTCCAGTCAATATCAAAATTTTTATCCAATAGTCCGAATTCAAAAACAAGCCGATCCAAATCGTAGTCAATCAAAATCGCGATAGTTCTTGTATCACAAAGATTTTTATTTTCACAAAGATTTTCGATCACAAATGTTATTTCTCGAATTAAAATAATTCAAATACATAAATGTTTGACAGCTTTAATATTTTGTGAAATATCATGGCAGACCTGGGGGTACCGAAAAAATTGATCAGTCTCACAAAAGCTTGTGTAGAGGGATCTACAAGTGCAGTAAGACTTGAAAGAAAATTGTCAACTTTCTTTCCAATCAACGGTGGTCTTAAACAAGGAGATGCGTTATCTCCACTTCTCTTTAACATCGCCTTGGAAGGCATAGTACGAAGGGCAAACATAGAAACGCTTCTATTTGGAAATCAGGGTCCGCGCATTGTAGTAGCTTTCGCTGATTATTTAGATATAGTAGGAAATACAACTTTTAACGTTAAGGAAGAGTTCATTAAACTGGAAAATGCTGTAAAGAAGGTTGGCCTACAAATAAACGAAGATAAAACAAAATAATGACTACAACAAGAACAGAACGAAAAGACAGGATAGGACAAAATGTGACAATGGACCACTATAATTTTGAAAGGGTCCATGAGTTTAAATATTTGGGAGCTACAATCACCTCAGATAACAATATAACGCATCCTCCTGCTAGAGGAAAATTGGCATATTCGTCCCTAGTAATACAAATAGCTATTTCTTTAATTCATACTGATCCAAATACCAACTAAACTCCGACAAAAAAATATAATTGTTTTAATATAAATATTTTGTTAGTTTAATATTGTGAGAATACTGCCCTTGCGTTGATTAGGATTTTCTGGCGAACGGTTAGTTTTATCAAAAAAAAGAAAAAGACCAAGTTTTTAGATTTGTTCATGACCAACAAGATCATGCTGTTTAATTTTAAAGTTATTTTTTTTAAACATAAAATTTGGGCCAATAAAAGTATGGACCTCCCTTCAACTCCCTCAAAACTGTTATTACCCAATTTTTAAAAAAAAAAAAAATAGAGTGCCTAAAAAAACGGGGAAATGCCAAATTTAATAAGGTAATCACAATTTATTAATCGTTTTTTTTACGTAATATACAGTGGCTGTAGCTCGAACTTGATGCATTTTAGGATACATGTTTATTTAAAAAAAAGTCTTATTTTGATCCCAGCAATACGTCCTTAAAATATCTATATTAAATTTTAAATCACCCTATACAGTGTATTTTAAATAAAGGTGACCTCGTCTTAAGGACAGATAGAAAACTAAAAAATAATTGGGGTTTGCCCAGTACAGAATTTTCGTAACGCCATCTGTATTCAAAATAAAGTGCGTTGAAAAAAAAATGTGGCTATTTCTTCATAATTTTCAAATCAAAATGTTCCGAAAACGGTACACAATATTGAGTTTTACCAATAGCATCTTTTTGGTGTAAAATTGAATGATGTTTAGGTTCACTTGTAATTTTGATTAATTAATATTGACCTTAAAAAAGTTATGTTTAATACTAGTTGGTATGAACCGTGTAACTAGCGCCCTCTATGAGTGTTAGATATAAAAACAAATTCATGGGATATATCAGCTTCTAAAACATATTCGTATAAAATTTTATTGCAATGTTTCAAGTAGTTTCGGCAAAATCGTAATAAATTTGTATACATTTTTTTTCTTTAACGCCATTTATCTTAAATATGGATGACGTTACTTCAATTTTGTTAGTACCCCTACGAAAGGGGTGGAAAGGGGATTGAATATAAAAACTATCAAAAACGGCTGATATTAGCGTCGAATTTATAGTCTTCGGGGACGCTGAGTGTGATAGTAACATTCCCAATTATGTAAGTACCCATACAAAAGGGGTGGGAAGTTGATACAATATAAAAAACAGTTAAAAACGCCAATATTAGTATCGAATTAATAGCTTTCGGGGTCGCTAAGTTTGATAGTGATATTTACAAATCAGGCAAGCCAACTTTTGAGCAGGAAAACGTGTGCCGGGTCCGCTATAAAATCTTGAAAGTGGACCGCCAACAAAAACATCTTTGCTGTGATAATGCTTTAAGGGCATCGTAAATTATAAATTAATAAAACTTCAGTGATAAAACAGAAAAAGACCTGAAGAGAGAAATATATACTCTACAAAATATATGTTAAAAATACGACATGAAAATATCAACAAGCAAAACGAAAACCTTGGCAATCTTAAGTAAAAATTCAGTCAGGACAAAGATGATCGTAAATGATATAGTACTGGAACAGGTAAAGCACTTTAAATATTTAGGCTGCGATATATCTTGAACGAAGCAAAGACAAAAAACACTTAATAAATTCACACATATCTGCGGAACTATCAGTAGAAAATTAAAGAATAAAACAAGAGAAGATACACAAGTAAATTTTTTCAAGACGATAGCTGTACCAATCCTCTTATACGGTAGTGAAGCATGGACAACAACGAAAAAAGAAGAAAGTAGAATATAAGCACAAGAAACATCAGAAGCGAACTCCTTGAGTAGAGACCACTCCACAAGAAACAGTTTGCTTATCAAGCAGGTAAATCCACGATAAATGCTCTACTGTGCTTAGTTGAAAGCATTAAAAAGACGTGCGCGGAAAAAGAAATGGCTCCTTGTGCCTTCATCGACATAGAGGGTGCTTTTGAGAATACCTCGCATGCCTCCATAAGTAGATCACTCGAGAAAAGAAATATAAACGCCTCACTGATGGATTACAATCTATGCTGAAAAGCAGAATCATTGTGACGACTCTTGGGGGAGAGACAGTCAAGATGACAGTAGAAAATGGTTGTCCCCAAGGAGGAGCTCTATCGCCTTTGCTGTGGTCACTGGTTGTAGACAACCTGATAGTTAAGCTACACGACTCTGGTTTTACGACTCAAGGTTACGCCGATGACCTAGTCGTCACCATTAGGAGCAAACATGACGAAGTAATTTCCAATCGCATGCAAGTGGCCCTAAACAAAATCAGAAGCTGGTGCGCAAAGGAAGGACTTAATGTCAATCCTAGCAAAACAGTGCTGGTTCCATTCACCAGGAGGCGAAAGTAGGAACTTAAAGCCCCAACTCTAAATGAAACTCAGCTTACTTTTTCGAAAGAAGTTAAATATTCGGGCCAACTCAACCACATTCTTTCCAGAGTTTTAGCGACAAATGTGGACATGACACAGAGTCTTTGGCAAGACATGGGGTCTGAAACCAAAAATGATTAACTGGTTATACCAAACGATCATTAAACCAATGGTCACCTATGCTTCATTGATATGGTGGACAAAAATGCAACAAATTTCGGCTCAAGTCAAGCTGCAAAAAGTGCAGCGGCTAGCTTGTCTGAGAATCACAGTGGCAACATTCACGTGCCCTACTGTAGCCGTAAAGGTAATGCTGAACCTTCCACCATTGCACTTATGTGTAATGAAAGAAGCAGCAATCAGTGCCTTTAGACTGAGCCAGACAATAAATCTTAGTGCAAGAAATCGGAATGAACATTTGACGATTTTGAAAAATATTTCCCTAGAATCCATGTCTAAGCTAACAGATATTATGCCAGTTAGGTATGACTTCGAAATGCAGTTTGAAGTGGTTATAAACAGCCACCAAATTTCCACAGAGAACGGACCTCAACTAGAAAGGGATGCTGTAGTGTGGTACACTAATGGATCCAAAATAGATGAAAGGGTTGGATTGGGCGTTATAGGGCCGAATTTTAGGCTCTTAAAACCACTTGTTAAAACACCAACCATTTTTCAAGCAGAATTACATGCCATAGAGATATGAGCCCAGAAGTGCATCGAAAGAAACTCCCGAAGGGCAGAAATCTATATTTTATTAGATAGCCAAGCAGTATTAAAAGCTGTGAAGTCATACAATTGTAAGTCTAAGCTTACTTGGAACTCCAAACAGTCTCTGAGATTGTGGCAGCAAGCAATCAGATTACTCTGATGTGGGTTCCAGGTCACAAGTGAGTTAATGGCAACGACGAAGCAGATTGCCTTGCCAAAAAAGTGGCAAATACACAATTTTCCGGCCCAGAACACTTTTGTGGACTTTCCAAGGCCCACTTTAAAGAAGAGATTCGACACTGGGAAACAAATAAAATGAAATCTCACTGGCATAAAGTGCCAGGACAAAGACAAGCGAAAAGGCTAGTAAGCTTTTTGCCAAGTAAAGCTAAACAGCTCCTTGAGTTGGACAAGAAAGACTTGAAACTGGTGACAGGGCTCCTTACTGGACACTGCCCTCTGAGGTATCACCTTAAAAAGATGGGGAAAACAGATAGTAATAGTTGCCGCTACTGCGAGAACTTCGCCGAAACTGCAGAATATTTGCTTTGCGAATGCCCAGCGCTTTTCTACAAGAGGCTTAAGTTTCTGGAAGGGGCCTTCAATTTTAAAAACTTAGCCCCCAGGAAACTGATAAACTTTGCTCAAAGTCTCGGAATCCCGGGCTTCAAATAGATTAAAGGTTATACACAAAAGATCTGATAGGTCGAGGTGCTTAAGCGGTTGTATAGTCTTTACGACCCCCCTCCCTACAATCTACAATCTAAGAACAAGAAATGAAATTTCTATAAACGGTAAAAGGTTACACAAAAGTGGACAGACTAAGAAACAGAGATATACGAACGGAATTAAAAATCTTTAACATAAACGAGAAAATATAGGAAAATAAAAGTAAGTGGAAAGAACACGTAGAACGACTGCACAAGAAGAGGATACCTGCTAAAGTCAGATTTTATTAATGCCGTGGAAGAAGAGATATTGGAAGGCCGAGGAAAAGATGGGTAACGTAACAGGCAATGTACCTAAAACCTGAAGTGAAGAAGAAGATAAAGCTTCAACCTTTACCATATTAAAACGGTAAATCAATGGTTTACAGAACCAGTTTTAAACAAGCTAAAAAAGTAAAATAAAAATATAAAAACCGGTTTTTAAAAAAATGGACCTGCACAAAAACTGAGCACTACAAAAATAAAGATGCTGAGCTAGAAAAGTAACGAAGCTAGATACATACATACATAAAGTCACGACTTTTTCCCATAGGGGTAGGCAGAGACCACTTCCTTCCACTTGCTACGGTTCGTACACACATCTTTTGCTTCCTCTACTTTCATCAGTGCTCTCATACATTCTCTTCGGTTGTTGGTACTCTTGACCTAGCCTTTCTTCAAAACAATGTTGATCTGATCGAGCTATGTTCTCCGAGGTCGACCTCTACCGATTTGCCCATTCACACTCGCCTTATAAATTTGTTTCGTCAATCTTCCTTCATCCATTCTTTCTACGTGTCCAAACCATCTAAGCATTCCTTTATCTATCTTTGTGACCACATCTTCTTTTACATCACAGCGTTTTCTTATCTCACTATTCTTAACTTTATCCAACCGAGTAACTCCGGCTTTAATTCTCAGACTACTAATCTCCGCAGCATTAATCCTATTTTCATGCTTCTTCTGCCAAACCCAACATTTACTACCATACATAAGTGTAGAAACCAACACACCTCTATGCACCGCCAGACGTGCGTTTTTTGACACTTTCTGGCTATTCATAAAGCTATGCAGTGCCCCATTCATTTGTTTTCCTGCCAACACCCTTCGCTCAATGTCACTGTCATACTTTCCATCTCTAGTAAATTTTGAACCCAAGTACACAAATTTATTAACTCGTTCCACTCTTTCTCCCTCAATCGAAACCGCACAGTTTGTCATGCTTTCTTCTCTTTCAAAAACCATTACTTTCGTTTTGCTCACATTTATTTTCATCCCTTTGATTTTCAGGGAATTATGCATAACATTAACCATCGCCTGCAACTTCAGATAACGCTAATATGACTTGATCGGCGTAAAGAAGGCATTTGACGATCAAATCATTCATTTTTAATCCATACGCACTCTCTTTTAGATCTTTTAAACAATTGTCTATGTATAAGTTAAACAGCCATGGCGAAGCCACACATCCCTGTCTCACATCTTTTTCGATGTTAAACCAGTCCGTGCAAGCTCCGTTTATCCTGACACAAGCAGTGGAATCCTTATAAAGTGATTTCAGTGCTCGTATTAAACTACCACTTACCCCATACAAAGACATGTAGACCACAATTCACTCCTCACCACTCTGTCATAGGCCTTTTCCAAGTCTATAAAAGCGCAATAGACCTTCTGACTTCTAGCCAAGAATTTTTCGACTATACCTCGTAGGAAAAAGACCTGATCCTTACATCTCCTTCCTCTTCTAAATCCTGCTTGCACATCCCATAACATCTTCTCAGTTTCATTCGTTACTCTTTTGATCAATATCTTTGCAAACAGTTTGCCGACTATGCTGAGTAAACTAATACCTCGGTAGTTCTTACAGTCCTGATGCGAACCTTTTTATTGTAAAGCGGCACGATACACAAATTTTAAACTTTTGTGCCGTGCATATCCCATATGTAGAGATAAATTACTAATGAAGGGTACACTTGCAATGTCCCCGCACTACATCACAGCACCAGCGCCACTTCGAGTGTCGATTTAAACCAAATTGGAGCTTAATATTTTATAAAGGTTACCAAATATTTATCTACGAGAAAATGTGCAGGAATTAAAATAAATTATAAATGAATATACTTTTAAAATCATTGAGAGATGTTTTTTTTGCCAATAAAAAAAAATGTGTGTGTGCGGTTCACACGCAGTAAAAATGAAACTTCATAAAACAGAGCATGTTCTATGTTCCATGTAAACAAAATCTCCCTCAATGAAAGATAGGTTAGCTTGACGTCCTATATAAAATGTATACACTTTTTCGCGAACAATATTTACACTGTCCCTTTGACAGATAAAATACCCGAAAATATACAAATACAACACGCTGCAGAGCGTATCGTCTCACTCTTCTTCTATACCCGGAAATTGTTCTGATATGAAAAGTTGTGAGAAATTTAATAATTTATTTTCTTTAAGAGCGTAGGGGTATATTATTTTAAAATAGCAGATATGTGTGTTAAATTAAAAGGCAGTTAAAATTTATTAGTTGACCAGAGGTGACCCGTGCTAATACCGATAGCGGTCAGTTACGCACCTAATATAATAAAGTAAAAATAAATTAATGTAAATATTTATTGCAACGATAATATATTTTGTCTAAAACAAATAATTGAGCAAAAATCTGCTGTTAACCAGGAAACGCATCTAATGTTTATTGACCTTCATAAGGCATTCGATACTGCTCCTAAAATACACACTTATTAAAGCTTTAAAAAACTTATATGACGGGTCAACTTCCCAAATAAAGGTGGGAAGTAAATTATCACAGCAAATTTTTGTAAATAATGGATTACTGCAAGGCTGCTGCATTTTACCCACCTTATTTAAGATCTACATAGCAAAAGCATTAAATACATGGAAACGAAAATGTAGAGGTATTACAATTTGCAGATGATTAGGTTATCATGGCCAATGACAAAGATGACATAGAATATATAGCTAGAAAACTCCAAGAAGAATATCGACAATGGGGTTTGGAAATAAACATACAAAAGACAAAATACCTCCCAATAGGAACTGCTCTTTCGGATATTCAGCTTGAAGACGGAAATAAAATTACATCTTGTACAGAATACACATATCTTGGCGTTATTTTTGATAAAACAGGTAAAGACGATAATGAAATAAAAAAAAAAGAATTACACAAGCAAGAAGAACAATTGGGTGCCTCAACGGAATCTTGTGGTCTCAGGAAATAGGAAAACAACGAAAGTATCATATTTATGACACACTAATGTAACCTTCTTTATGGAGCTGAAACTTTGCGGGTAAATAGAAGTAATTTTAATTTTTATTTTATTTTATTTATTTGGGATACAAACAGGACAAACCCATAAAAGTATCCACTAATAGTTACACGTTATTTTACAAATTAGGTAAAAAAGAAAATATAAATATAATCATATAACTACATTAAATAAAAGTAAATACAAGTATACAAAAAAAAAGAGAAAAAAGAGAAAACAAGAGTAGGTAATAAAACAAAATTAAATTTGCAAAAAATAGTCTTTCAGTAGTTTTTTAATCAAATCTGCACTGTGGTAAAAAATATCCATTTCAACAATACTGGACAATTTATTATAAGTATTTGTTATTCTGTGAGCAGGAGAATTTAGAAAATAATTGGTGAGTGCCTGATGTGTGTTAAAGGTATAATTGTTTCTAGTTGAGTGGCTGGGAATACGAAGTGTTATGAAGTTTGTAAGTTCAAGGCAATCTATATTGTTATTGAGGATTTTGTGAATAAACAGTACATCCGCAATTTGCCTACCATGCTCTAGTGAAATTATCTTTAAGTTGGAACGAATACTTTGTCTATCCACATCGGGTTAAAATTTTCTTTTACAATATGAAATAAACTTGTTCTGGACTGTTTCTAATTTTGAAATATAGACCGAATAACGCGGGTTCCAAATAGTAGAACCAAACATTAATATACTATTTACGTATGCAATATATAAGAGGATTTTGAAGTTCAAAACATGTTCTGTATATGAAGCCCAACTGCTGATTAGCTTTTCTAGTTATATTACAAATATGCCGATCGAAAAGTAATTTAGAGTCTAAAAGAATACCAAGATCCCTAATCGTATCTACAGCGTGTAATACGCTATTAGAAATTTTATATGTGTTGTAGTTCAAGTCTGAATTACAACGAGAAAATTGTATATAATTACACTTTGAGACATTTAAAAACAAATTATTTCTCACACAGTAGTCGGATAAATTGTCTAAGTCTTCTTGCAATCGAACTCTGTCGTAAGCACATGAAATTGAGTTATATATTTTCAAATCATCGGCATACATAACAAACTTAGCAAATTGAAAGCAACTAGATATGTCATTTATATATAAATTAAAAAGTAAAGGATCTAAATGGGACCCCTGAGGTACTCCTGAAGTAGTTACCACAGCCTTAGATTTAAGAGCACCTAAAATTACTTGTTGTGACCTATTTCTGACATATGAGTCGAACCATCTTAATAAATTACCATGTATACCGACTTCGGAAAGTTTTGAGACAAGGACGGAATGATCTATTTTGTCGAAGGCCTTACTGAAATCAGTATACACAGAATCAACGTTATTCCTATCATTTAGACTTTTAAGTATGTATTCAACGTATAGGAATAAATTTGTATCTACCGAACGTTTTTTCATGAAGCCATGCTGTTCAATGTTAAGTATATTTTTTACGTCATGATAAAGAAAATCAAAAATGATACATTCAAACACCAAACTAAAGATGTTTAATTTAGAAATAGGTCTATAATTATCAACTCTATTTTTGCTTCCAGATTTATGAATTGGTGTAATGAAGGCTGTTTTCCATATATCAGGAAATTGACCTGAACTGAGAGATTTATTAAATAGCAAAAATAATGGCTCTATTAGCGATTCCTTACAATTTTTAATAAAATCAGTAGGTAAATTATCTGGCCCAGGACCTTTATTGGGTAAATTTTCAATTTTTTTGTCAATAATTTTACGAGTAATTATGTAGTTAGAAATATTTAGTGGTGTGTTAGTATACATATTACCAAAGTTACTAGCATCACTACTTAGGTTAGGTTAGGTTTTATGTGACCCTTAGTAGGTCTATTGTGGCTCACCCCTAGAGGCTACAGTTCACCGTACAATCCAGCCCTTCTTACGAAGTTCCTGGTTGTATAGGGTGAGATTTTTTTAAAATCGGTAGGTTCTAGGTTAGTGTAACCAAATATGTTAAACCTTATTCTTCCCAGGCCGGGGCATGAACATAGTATATGTTCAGCAGTTTCGTCTTCCACGCAGCAGAACCGACAGTCCGTTTGTTGGTTCAGATCTATCTTTCTGAGGTGGTATCTCAGACGATAGTGTCCCGTAAGCAGTCCTGTTAGAATACGCAGGTCATTTCTGCTCCATTCTAGGATCTGCTTAGTTGTGTTTCTCGAGGGTTGTAACGGTAAAAACGCCTTCGAGTGGGTTAGCCCTGGTAAGTCGGACCAGTACGTGAGTATTTTCCTCTCCGCCCAGTCCGAAATAATTGTTTTGGCGGCACTTGTGGTGACTCCAAAAACCGGTTCTGGTCCAGTGAACGCAGATTCGGCCCCCTGTTTTGCAAGGGTGTCGGCTTTTTCGTTTCCTTCCACCCCCTGGTGCCCAGGTACCCACAGTAGGGTCACCCTGTTGTTCGCACCGAGGTACTCTAAGGATTCGATGCAATTCCATACAAGTTTAGAATTTATCTTGTTGGAGCTCAGTGCTTTTAAAGCGGCCTGGCTGTCTGATATTATATTTATATTTTTGTTTGCTAGAGGTCTGTTGGTCAACTCTCTTGCACACAATTCGATAGCGAATATTTCAGCCTGAAAGATTGTGGCATACCTGCCAAGACTGGTAGATATTTCAATCTTTGGTTTCTTGCTGAAAACACCGGCCCCAACTCCATCTGGGGTTTTTGAGCCGTCTGTGTACATTACGTATTCAGTCTCTGGGAAGAGGATTTGTCCCCTCATCCATTCGTCTCTCTCCGGAAAGAGGACTTTGAACGACTTTCCTACGTGTATTTTTGTAGCTAGCAAGTCAGGAACCATCCCGAGAATTTGGTGGTTTTTTGTTTCACTCAGTATCCCGGAGTGATCTCCGAGTTGCTCTCCATTTATTTGCTTTTCCAAAGACAGGAATCTATAGGAAGCTATCCTGGCCTCCCTCTCTAAGAGAATATCTAGGGGAGGGAGATGTAGGAGGTGTTCCATCGCTGCCGTTGGTGTGCTGGACATAGCTCCAGTTATGGCCAGGCATGCCAGCCGCTGAAGGCCAGCAAGCTTTGCTCTAGCTGTCTGTTGTAACCCTTTGGTCCACCAGACTACTGAACCATACGTGACCATAGATATTATCATTGTTTGATAAATCCAGTAAATCTGTTTGGGGTTCATTCCCCAAGATTTGCCACATACTCTTCTGAGATTCCAGAGAGAAAACCTGGCTATGTTTATTTTTTTTTCCAAGTGGGCGTTCCAGGTGAGTCGTTTATCCAGAACTACACCCAGGTATTTCACTTCCGTCGCAAATGGAATGCTCTCTCCGTATAGGACAGGCTGCCGAAGCTTATCTAGCTTTTTCCTTTTCGTAAAAGGAATAATTACAGTTTTTCGGGGGTTTACAGACATCTGTTCCCTCTCGCACCATCTGTATACTGTGTTAAGAGCTTCTTGAAGGACGTTTGAGATCGTCGCTTCAAATTTACCTCTAACTATTATAACCAGATCATCCGCATAGCATTGAAAATCTACTCCCTGCATGGAAAGCTCGCTCAGCAGAGAGTCGACTAGAAGTGACCACATTAGGGGGGAAAGTACCCCGCCTTGTGGACACCCCTTAGCCGCCCTGAACCTAACCGACTCTCCATGCAGTGATGATATTATATATCTGTTTTCAATCATGTTTTTGATCCAGTTACAGATTTTACCGTCTATCCCTCTATCCCTAATTGATGTACAGAGTGACTGTGGTAAGGCGTTATTAAACGCTCCTTCTATATCTAGAAAAGCTGCCAGCGCAATTTCCTTATGTTTAAGGGACTGGCCGATCTTTCCTACTAGATTGTTTAGAGCTAAATCCGTAGATTTGCCTGTTTGGTAGGCATATTGGTGGGGGTTTAAGGGATGTTCCCTAAGATTCCCCTCTCTAATATGTCTATCAATAATTCTTTCCAGAGTTTTCATTAAGAATGAGGTAAGGCTGATCGGCCGGAAGGATTTGGGTAGGGAATGATTCAGCCCAGCGGAATATAACTCCACGCCAAACTTGCTCTGAATAGTTTAACCAAAAGAGGTAGTAAAATTTCGCTGCCCTTCTGAATGAGGGCAGGGAAAACACCATCCTCCCCTGGAGACTTAAATGGGGAGAAATAATTCACCGCCCATTGTACAGATGTTGGGGTGACCACTTTTGAAACCTTTCTCCAGTCCTCCCTTTTGGGTCGTGATGTCGATCCCATTGAGAGTGGAATTTGCTCCTGGTCCCTCAGAAGCAGACTGCCGGGAAAGTGGGTCTGCAAGAGAGTCTCTAACGTTTGCCTACCAGAGTCCGTAAAAGAGCCATCTGGTCGTTTTATCGATCCGATCTCTTGCGTCGGATCTCTGGCGAGAGCCTTGTGGATTCTTGTGCTGGCAGGTAGATCTGATATACCCTGACAGAACCTCCTCCAGGATTCTCTTTTGGCTTTCCTTATTTCTTTGTTATAAGTCGTTAGAGCTGTACGATAGATTTCCCAGCAACCTGTTTCTTTAGCTCGATTGAAGAGACGTCGAACTTCTTTTCTTTGCTTGTCTAAGCTTCTGCTCCACCATGGTGTACCTCTATGGTCCCTCTTCTCCTTTAATGGGCAGTTTTCCTTATAGGCCGTTAGAAGGGCGGATGTGATATGCTCATTCGCCGCTTCTATTTCAGCTCTATTATGTATAGTGCTATTACCGTTACCTAGGTGCTGTTGGAGGGATTCACAATACCCTTTCCAATCTGTGCATTTTGGATCTCGAAATTGCACTATGGGACGTTGTCCTATTCTCACGTCAAAACGTATGTGTCTATGATCTGAGCATGAGGGCTCGGTAGATACCTGCCAGTTAGCTATTTTGGTACTCATAAACTGTGTACTAATAGTTATGTCTAGAACTTCTCCGCGAATTCTGTTCACGAAGGTTGGTTCCGAGCCTACGTTGTTGACTGCTAGCCCTTCCCCTATTATATAATTATATAAGTACTCACCTCTTTCATTGATGTCGCTGCTGCCCCAATCCAAATGGTGGGAATTTGCGTCGCATCCAATGATCAGTTGCCTGTTGTTCCTCTTGCAGAAGGTGACTAGATCTCGCACTGCTGCTGGAGGAGGGTGTTCTTTTCGGTCTCCAGGGAAGTAAGCAGAGCAGACGACTACATCTACACTACTGTCTCCTCCTGAGATCGAAAGCTGTGCTGCAACCACATCAGGGGTGCAAAACTCTGTTAACATAAAATAGTTTATGTTTTTCCTGATTAGTATGCATGCTCTTGGCTTACCACCTAGAGTACACGCTATTAACTTACCGGAGCAGTTTCCTAGGCCGCTTATTCTGCCTGTATTGGAAGTCCAGGGTTCCTGGATTAGTGCCACATCGAGTTGCTCCTTGGCGAACCTCCTGCTGAGGACATATGAAGCCGCTCTAGCATGTTGGATGTTCGCCTGGAGAAATTGAATGTGGTTAGCCATTTCTACTTAAAGGTAGAGTGGGGAGGTTTACTTTCCTTCCCCGTATTGTTTCCTGGTGTAGGTCGTTTTGTCGGCGCTTTACCATGAAGGGGTTTTTTCCCTTTTCCGGCTTTTTTGCTGGTTTTGGCCGGCCTCTTCAGTCCCGCTGTCGCCGCCGAGGTAGATTTACCTCCCTCTTTGGTTCTAACGGTTACCTCCGAAGACTTTGGAATTTCGACCGATGATGGATCTTTCTTGGCTTCCTTGGACCAGCATCACTACTTACAAAAACAAAAGAGAAATAATCTGAAAATATATCACAAATTTTCTGTAAGTTGGTAGTAGGGCCCTGAGCAGTGAGCAAGTTATTAGGGAAATTATTTGTTTTTCTTTTGCTTTTTACAAATTGCCAAAAATATTTAGAATTATGAATAATATTCGTTTCTACAGTAGTCAAGTATTTTTTGTAATCTTCCTTTATTAAAAATTTTGATCTGCCTCGTAAAATTTTGAATGTTAAGTAATCGAAGTTATTATGGTATTTCTTCCATCGACAGTGAAATTTAATTTTTTCTTTAATCACTTTATTGTAGAAGAAGAGAACCAATGAGGGTATTTTTTATAATAGCTGGGATATTGAGGTACATGTGAGTGAACTATCTGGTCAATAATATTGTAAAACAGATTAATTGCTCTATTTATGTCAATTAAATGAAATTTAGCTTCCCAGTTAACACTACATAAAAGTCGGTTAATTTCGTGATAATTTGCCAACTTAAAATTCCAGCGATATTGATTAACAACTCTAGTACAAATATTGAAAGGAATATCCATATCGAATTCCAAGGTACAGTGATACTGATCCTTGGGAACTAATGGATTAGATGAAAGACGTACATTTTTGATTGAAAAACTACTGCTAAATATGAGGTCTAGAGTGTTGCCAGATATATTCACATTTGGGTTATACTGAACCATACCAACCATAGACATAGTGTCGACTAATAAGCTAGATCTAGGATTAATATAATGATTTGGCTTACAATAATCTCCCTCGTTCAATAACCATTTAATTTCAGGAATATTGAAATCTCCACATATGATAAAAGTATCCTTAATATTATTTAAGTAAATATCAATAAGCTTAGTACAGAAAAAGTTTAATGCGGCCATGTCCATGGAAGGAAGATAGAAGCGGTGGAAATGGACGTGTTTAGAAGATCTTTAGGAATATCCCGTAAAGATAAAATTTGTTATGAAGAAGTAAAACATCGAATAGGCATAGAAGAATCACTATCAACGAAAATCGACAGAAAACAACTAGTATGGTACAGACACGTCCAGCGAATGTCAAATACGAGACTACCAAAAAAAGTAATGGAATGGACACCGCACGGTCGAAAAAAAGAGGACGACCGAAGAAAACCTGAAAAGAAGGAGTATCAAAAGCCATAAGCGAAAGGAACCTGCGAGTAGACCAATGTAATGACCGCTGAACGTGGAAATTAGGCATCGGACAACGTCACGTCGAAAGATGTTTTATATACATATATATATATATATATATATATATATATATATATATATATATATATATATATTTATTAATTTTAAATATTTTAATTAACCAAATGGTAACAAAATTAGTCTTATATTAACATTATTATCCTAGATGGTATCCGTGACTTAGTCTGCGTGAGATTAGTACTTCGTGTAGCTCATTTTCTTCTCCAAGGAAATCATTCATCTATCTTTATACCAAAATTAAATACTCATTCGTGTGTTTACATAACTCGTACATAACTCCTTTATACCTTACACACTTTTATATTAATGATGCCTTTATCCCATTTATATAGTAAATAACTAATAGTATTTTTTGCAACTAGTGCGATAAGTTGGCGATTGCTCACGAGAGCGAACAACTGTGAATTGCTCAGGGAAATCCGCCAAGGACATCTTCAGGCTAGACACAGGCAACAACACCGACATCAAGGAGGTTGGACCAGGTAGGCTGATTCGCTTTGCGCGTGAGGTTAGTCTCCTGAACCCTCCCTCCAACATAAATTGTTCTTCGTAGGACCCGGGCATTAGATGTAAACTAGTAGTGAACGATCATATTATCGAACAAGTAATGAACTGTAGATACCTGGGTGTGGAAATAACCAATGACAGAAACCTAGGACAAAAAAAAAACGACAGGCAATAAAAGCAGCAAGAATATCAGGTTTTCTGAGATATATAATCTGGCGAAATAAGTACATCAGTACTGAAAGCAAAATCCGCATTTATAAGGCATGTGTCAGACCCGTGATGACCTACGCAGCTGAGACAAGAGCCGAGACAAGAGCCGAGACAACAAAGACTTAGCAAATAATGAGATCAGCAGAAATGAAAACACTAAGGACCATAAGAGGTATTACTCTCAGAGACATGATAAGAAATGTAGACACACTGAGAGAGCTAGATGTTCAGGATGTAGTGAGGTGGACAAGAACAAGGTGACGTCTATGGAGAGACCACGTAGATAGGATGGAGCCAAAACTTATGGCAAAATGGATAAAAACTCCCATAGGAAGACCAAAAAAGCGATGGTACGAGAGCTGGAGCTCCGGATCACAGCAGAGACTGTAACAGAAAAACAAACAGGACGTAGTCCTATGTAAAGAGGAAGAAGAATGGCCCAGAAACGATGGCTATAAAGCTAAGCATCCGGCTCAACCCCAAGTTCAATGCTTTTAAAAGTAAACTGCTTTTGTGGCAGTCCCATATAGAAAAAGTATTTCATTTTTCAAATTTATCCAATTATTATTACAAAGATAATCCTCATATTTTTGTTTAACAAATCTTTATTCAAAATTTAAAGAACGCCTTTGAGATTTCGACGAGAATAGTATTTATTTTCATATGTTTAATTTGCTCTTTTCCATCACTGAAATCGATAAGGTTTCAGAAATGTTTCAAGTGAAACTTTTGGATCTCAAAGAGAGGGCAGATTTAAGAGAAACAGTTAATTTCGCACTTTTGAACGAGTTTTATACAAATCTGCCGGTTAAAGCATTTCCGAATTTAGTTGATGATGCGAAGTAGATTTAATCTTTATTTGGCTCAATATATCGTTTTAAACGGCACTTCTCCAAAATGTAGTATCTAAAATAGAAGTACTGAACTTTATTACTGGTAAAAAAAATGGTAACCTTTCGGAATTATTTTTCGTCTCGATTATCTTAAGAACAAAAAATGATATCGTCGTGGGACCAATTGCATTCGACGCATAATTATGCAACTTAGATCTAATTGGATTTTCAGCAAAATCAGTTATGCTGTTTTTTATGGAGAATCAAAAAACTGAAAAAAAAGGTAAACTTTAGGAATTATTTTTCGTCTCGATTATCTTGAGAACAAAAAATGATATCGATGTGGGACCAATTGCATTCGACGCATAATTACGCAACTTAGAACTAATTAAATTTTTATCAAAATCGGTTAAGCTGTTTTTTATGGAGACTTAAAAAACTGAAAAAAATGGTAAACTTTCGGAGTTATTTTACGTCTCCATTATCTTGAGAACAAAAAATGATATTGATGTGGGACCAATTGCATTCGACGCATAATTATGCAACTTAGAACTAATTGGATTTTCAGCAAAATCGGTTAAGCTGTTTTTTATGGAGACTTAAAAACTGAAAAAAATGGTAAACTTTCGGAATTATTTTTCGTCTCGATTATCTTGAGAACAAAAAATGATATCGTCGTGGGACCAATTGCATTCGATGCATAATTACGCAAGTTAAAACTGATTGGATTTTTAGCGAAATCAAATAATCGGTTTTTATGGAGAATCAAAAAAATGGTAAACTTTCGGAATTATTTATCGTCTCGATTATCTTGAGAACAAAAAATGATATCGATGTGGGACCAATTGCATTCGACGCATAATTACGCAACTTAGACCTGATTAGATTTTCAGCAAAATCGGTTAAGCTGTTTTTAATAGTTTTTAAATTTTATACCCTCTCCACCCCTTTCGTAGGGGTACTAACAAAATTAATAATAATTCTTTACTATTCTCGAATCCACTTGAATAGGCACAAAAATTTTGATCAAAATATATCCAACCGTTCAGGAGGAGTATTTAGTGACATACACGAATAGAAGAATTATATTTAGGGTGATTTAAAATTCAATGTACATATTTTAAGGGCGTATTTCTAGGATAAATATAAGACTTTTTTAAATAAACATGTGTACTAAAATGTATCTCCATCGAGCTATAGCCACTGTAAATTACGTAAATAAAACGATTATTTAAAATTGTGATTATCTTTTAAAATTTGGCATGCCCCCGTTTTTTTAGGCACTATATTCATTTTTTGTTTAGAAAATTAGGTAAAAATAGTTTTGGGGGAGTTGAAGGGGGGTCCACACTTTTATTGGCTCAAATTTTATGTAAAAAGAGAAACGCTAAACTCAAACAGCATGATCTTGTTGGCCATGAACAAATCTAAAAATTCGTTATCCTTCATCGACTTTTCATTGGAAAGTTATTATGGGTCCGATATTGCGAATTCCGAATTTTTACATATCTCCACATTTCAAGGTCCCCAGAGTCGAATACAATAGTTTTAAAGTGGACGTCTGTCTCGTGTGTGTGTGTGTGTGTGTGTGTGTGTGTGTGTGTGTGTGTGTGTGTGTGTGTGTGTGTGTGTGTGTGTGTGTGTGTGTGTGTGTGTGTGTGTGTGTGTGTGTGTGTGTGTGTGTGTGTGTGTGTGTGTGTGTGTGTGTGTGTGTGTGTGTGTGTGTGTGTGTGTGTGTGTGTGTGTGTGTGTGTGTGTGTGTGTGTGTGTGTGTGTGTGTGTGTGTGTGTGTGTGTGTGTGTGTGTGTGTGTGTGTGTGTGTGTGTGTGTGTGTGTGTGTGTGTGTGTGTGTGTGTGTGTGTGTGTGTGTGTGTGTGTGTGTGTGTGTGTGTGTGTGTGTGTGTGTGTGTGTGTGTGTGTGTGTGTGTGTGTGTGTGTGTGTGTGTGTGTGTGTGTGTGTGTGTGTGTGTGTGTGTGTGTGTGTGTGTGTGTGTGTGTGTGTGTGTGTGTGTGTGTGTGTGTGTGTGTGTGTGTGTGTGTGTGTGTGTGTGTGTGTGTGTGTGTGTGTGTGTGTGTGTGTGTGTGTGTGTGTGTGTGTGTGTGTGTGTGTGTGTGTGTGTGTGTGTGTGTGTGTGTGTGTGTGTGTGTGTGTGTGTGTGTGTGTGTGTGTGTGTGTGTGTGTGTGTGTGTGTGTGTGTGTGTGTGTGTGTGTGTGTGTGTGTGTGTGTGTGTGTGTGTGTGTGTGTGTGTGTGTGTGTGTGTGTGTGTGTGTGTGTGTGTGTGTGTGTGTGTGTGTGTGTGTGTGTGTGTGTGTGTGTGTGTGTGTGTGTGTGTGTGTGTGTGTGTGTGTGTGTGTGTGTGTGTGTGTGTGTGTGTGTGTGTGTGTGTGTGTGTGTGTGTGTGTGTGTGTGTGTGTGTGTGTGTGTGTGTGTGTGTGTGTGTGTGTGTGTGTGTGTGTGTGTGTGTGTGTGTGTGTGTGTGTGTGTGTGTGTGTGTGTGTGTGTGTGTGTGTGTGTGTGTGTGTGTGTGTGTGTGTGTGTGTGTGTGTGTGTGTGTGTGTGTGTGTGTGTGTGTGTGTGTGTGTGTGTGTGTGTGTGTGTGTGTGTGTGTGTGTGTGTGTGTGTGTGTGTGTGTGTGTGTGTGTGTGTGTGTGTGTGTGTGTGTGTGTGTGTGTGTGTGTGTGTGTGTGTGTGTGTGTGTGTGTGTGTGTGTGTGTGTGTGTGTGTGTGTGTGTGTGTGTGTGTGTGTGTGTGTGTGTGTGTGTGTGTGTGTGTGTGTGTGTGTGTGTGTGTGTGTGTGTGTGTGTGTGTGTGTGTGTGTGTGTGTGTGTGTGTGTGTGTGTGTGTGTGTGTGTGTGTGTGTGTGTGTGTGTGTGTGTGTGTGTGTGTGTGTGTGTGTGTGTGTGTGTGTGTGTGTGTGTGTGTGTGTGTGTGTGTGTGTGTGTGTGTGTGTGTGTGTGTGTGTGTGTGTGTGTGTGTGTGTGTGTGTGTGTGTGTGTGTGTGTGTGTGTGTGTGTGTGTGTGTGTGTGTGTGTGTGTGTGTGTGTGTGTGTGTGTGTGTGTGTGTGTGTGTGTGTGTGTGTGTGTGTGTGTGTGTGTGTGTGTGTGTGTGTGTGTGTGTGTGTGTGTGTGTGTGTGTGTGTGTGTGTGTGTGTGTGTGTGTGTGTGTGTGTGTGTGTGTGTGTGTGTGTGTGTGTGTGTGTGTGTGTGTGTGTGTGTGTGTGTGTGTGTGTGTGTGTGTGTGTGTGTGTGTGTGTGTGTGTGTGTGTGTGTGTGTGTGTGTGTGTGTGTGTGTGTGTGTGTGTGTGTGTGTGTGTGTGTGTGTGTGTGTGTGTGTGTGTGTGTGTGTGTGTGTGTGTGTGTGTGTGTGTGTGTGTGTGTGTGTGTGTGTGTGTGTGTGTGTGTGTGTGTGTGTGTGTGTGTGTGTGTGTGTGTGTGTGTGTGTGTGTGTGTGTGTGTGTGTGTGTGTGTGTGTGTGTGTGTGTGTACGTATATGCGTATTGTTACGAAATTTTTCTTGGGTTCGGTAATTTTAAACTCTCGATACAGTAACAAAAAAATCTTTATTCCAATACTTCGTTTTACTTTTATAAATCACATGGATATCACATAGATATTCAACTAATTACAATTTTTACAACTTTTTAAATTTCATAACTTATAAACACTTTTATAACTGTCCTTTGTTACGACCGCTGTCCTTTTTATATTTCTTAATCATAATTCTATACCATTTCTCGAAAGCGATAGAACCATCTGGAAGTCTCTAGGCGCGGCGAGAGTGTATTAGACGGAGGCGGACGCCGACAAAGGCTCATTAATATGCATCCTCGTTGTGGACGATGCTCGGATAAATAAACAGGGCCAGATTGTAACAGTATGTTCGTATGTGCGTTAGGAATTATTTTTCTTCTCGATTATTTGGAGAACAAAAAATGATATCGACGTAAGACCAATTGCATTCGACGCTTAATTACGCAATTTAGAACTGATTAGATTTTTAGCAAAATCGGACCGGCAGTTTTTTATGGAGAATCAAAAAGCTGAAAAAAATGGTGAAGTACCTTAATTTTGCAATCTATAATTTATACTATTTTTAATACAGAACTTTATAAGATCTTTTGAATAATATGATTATTGCATATGCGAAAGAATTGACACATTATGAGAAGGTCTATAGAACATAAACAAAGTAAAAGAAGTTCATAAAGATTCAGCACCACAAAACACCTCAAAGGAGTTTGAGAAGGACTAGGTAAGAACTAAGTAAGACTAGGACAGAAAAAACGTGGCTATTCCTATTAGGAGAATCAGCCCTAAGAAAAAAAACAAAAAAAAACGAAAAAAAATAGTTAAGAATTAGATAAGTAAAAACAAATTGTCGTGTAATATGAAATGATCTTGTGACTACAACTGGATAAGATCTTGACTTAGATAATTTTGTTGGAATTTACATTTTTTATTATTACTAGGTAATTAAGTTTTATTGATAAAAAGCCATCAGTGATGATGCGCTGCGAGCGAAATACAAAATAACAACCAAAACAATGAAATAGCGATTTTGAAATTACGTTTTTGTTATCTTAGAATGGAAATGAAAATGATACGTGCCGGAGGCGTTTTTAATTTTCGAGAAATGATCGCGCATGTTAACAGTAATAAGAAGCTTCAAGATTTTACAATACGTTCCCGTCCCACTCGTAATACCTGTTTTACGCACGGTCTTTGTCTATATCAATACAGAGACGGACTTAGTAGGTAGACATCGATCTAAAAACAATAAAACATTCTCAAGTTGCATAAAAATTATTTTTGATTATAAAATAAATAATGTAAAGACAATCAAATTTATCTTATTGCCATTGTTTTTACAACATCTTAACTACTACTTTTTATAGCCAGTAGCTTTTCAGAGATTGTTTAAAGCCGTAAACTAATTATTGTATATATATATATATATATATATATATATATATATATAAGCCGGTTCTAATACGTCTTGCGACGTCCGACGTCTAATCTCCATCTCCTTCGGTCTTCCCAGTCGTCCGCTGTTAAATTCTTTTCATTCATGGCTTTGTGTATTGTCTTTTGCCGTTTTATTTTGGGTCTGCCTCTTTTTCGTCAACCCATCGGTTGCCATTCTAGAATTTGTTTGAGTAGTCTTGATGCTGGCATTCGTTGTACATGCTCATACCACGTCAGTTGTTTGTCATTTACGTCTTGAATTATTGTACAAAGTTTAAATAAGACCTAACATAAAACTTTTATTCTCTTAAAGGGGGTCGGGTCAATTTTATGAACTTAAATAAAAAAAAATTTATATAAATATCCTTGTCCCGACAAAGATAGCCATTGGTCCTGCTCTGAGGAGTTCTCTTGCATATGTGACCATATGACACCTACATTACATTACATTATATTTTTGCGGTTAGGCCATTGGTATAGGCACCTATGTCACCTAGATCTTTGATCCTCTATGACCACCGCTGTGTCTTCAGGGCATCAGAATTCCAGTCCACTAGTTTTGGCAAACCGCAGAATGGAGAGGTTTTTTCATCCGCTTTCTTGATGTTCTGCAGCCAGTATTTGCATTCCACTAAACGATATGTTTTTGCTCAAGGATTAGTTACAATTCATGTTTCGGCAATTTGCAATCCGACTAACTGGCTTTTGGTTCCACCGGGGTCCCATTTCTTGCCAGTTTATCGGCTACCTCGTTGCCATTTATCCCTGTGTACCCAGGAACCCATGTAGGAGTGACCTTATTTGCAGTCGCTAACTCAGTGAGGGCCTGCATGCAGTCCCACACCACCAATGATGTGCTGAAACTTACAACGGTCCCAATGGACGCACGACTTTCAGTGAGAATATCAATTTCACTGTTGGTCACTCTGTTTTCTCTCTGAGTACGGCATAGATCACGGCTTGGAAGACCAAGGCATACTTCTTCAGGGGTATGCTGTCCCTGTGGTTGCCGGATGCTTCAAACACACCTGCCCCGTAGCGTCCCTGGTACCCTGGTTCGTCAGTGTACCATCGTTACACTCCTGAGCTGGTCAATGGTGTTTTCTTTAACCAGCCTTTTTTGGTTAGTTTTTTTTTATAATTTTTTCCCATCAATGTTTTTTTTGAAATCTTGTCCGATTTTATTGTGAAGGGGTGTTTGCGGAGGGCCATGATCTTGGTGTGACCAATCCCGTTGCTACTCCACCCACCCTTACACTTTAGTCTGTATGCAGTGTTTCTAGCCCGATCCTTGATCAAGAGATCCAAAGGTGGTACGTTGAGTGGTATTTGTATTCACTCTGTAGGGCGGTGCTCATTACCCCCGTTGCAGCCATTAAGAATTTTCCTTGCAGGCTTCTAACAGGTTCACAGCCCCGGCCCCTTCCACCCTTGGCCACCAGACTACTGCTGCGTACGTTAGTGACGGTAGTAATACCGCCTGATATAACCAAAGGCTTACCCTCGGTTTTAGATCCCATGGCTCTCTTGCATGCCCATGTGACACCTAACTACAACTGTCATTGTAAGATAAAAACAGTATTTCCTCAGAATCATAAAGTACGGTCCTGAATTTTATGATCAGGCTGCTTGTTTAATATCGCCCTCGGCCGATAAAGTAGGGTGCAGTATTACCAGTAAGGTAGAGAGCAATAGAAGAGACACCTTTTACACTAATTGAAAGTTCTCGGTTATTTTTCGCAATGATGAGATGTGTGAAAAGAGAGCACAAATGATTTTTCAATATATTCCCTGTAGCTTTTTTTATCTAAGAACTACTTACATTAATGTCAAATAAAACTCGTGTACTCTTGCTAATTGAAAATGAGACTTGCGAAATAAAGTATTCGCCAATATTTTCACTTACAAGGATGATTTTATACCAAGATAATCTATTAAATATTTATCTAACCTAATCTAATTTATCTATTTAACTATACACAAAAAATATAATATCAAAATAATGTATTTTAGTAATAGTATATCGTAAGATATATGTGGGAAACCAGCCCATTGAAAGAGTAAGACAATACAAATACCTAGGCACGATTATTAATGAGAACAATGACAGCTCCCAAGAAATACGAGTCAGAATAGAACAGGCGAGAAGCACCTTTACAAGAATGAAGAGGCTTTTCTGCTGCAGAGATTTAAACCTTGATTTAAAAATACGACTGATGAGATGCTATGTGCTGTCTATACTATACTATGGAATGGAGGCCTGGACACTGAAAGTAACCGACATAAGGAGACTGGAGGCATTTGAGATGTGGATATACCGGAGAATATTGAGGATCTCATGGGTAGAGATAATAACTAACGTGGAAGTGATGAGACGTATGCATAAGAAAAGAGAAGTTATTCCGGCAATTAACCCATTAACGCCGAAATTATTATTTTTTTGCATTTTATATTTTCTTTGCACAAAATATGTCTTACTGGCTAAAAGAAACTAAAAACAATTAAAACTTTTTTTTGACAGATTGACAGGTAATGAGATATTAGCTGTTGCCATATGGCAACGCTATAGTCCGTACACAATTTGTTGATAGCTCACTGCAAGTTTGACCCTCATTAGAGAACTGAAATACAGAGAGGACAGGTAGTATGATATAATAACAAAAACCAACCTAAAACTGGCAGTTTAAGATGTTTTCGACTAACCCACCTTGTATCTGAAGAAATACAATACAGCTATAGAACTTTTAATCCGATTATGTAGGTATTTTGAGTGGAAGTGACTGACCAGTGTCGTAGAGTATATGATTAAATCATTACGTTACTTTAAATAAATAAATATATTAATATTCTTAAACTGTAGGTACTGTAAATTGTATTTTTATTTTAATAAAATTTCTTTATTTTATTTAAAAATAAAAAGTTACTTGCAATTTGTAAAAGATACATTTATTTAATTAATACCTATTTTTAAATGATATAAACTACGATTACTTACAAAACTATTCAAATTCAAAATAAACAGGATCATCTTCGGAATCCGAGTCGTCTTGCAGGTTAATAATTAGCGGTTGTGTATTACATGTCTTACTGCATCTCGCCAATTTTGTTCTGTAATATGTTGTAAAGACTCATATAACAATTCACGTACAGCTTGTATTTTATATGACGTATTTTTTCTAGCCACATAGCTTTTCATTTGTGCCCAAATGAGTTCAATTGGATTTAATTCGCAGTGGTAGGGTCTAAGGACTGTGATGTTTCGTCTTTCCGCCATTTTGTCAACTACGTATTTCTTGAACTTAGATTTGTGTTGCCGGGCAATTTTTAAAAGTTCTGCTTTAACCATTCCATCTTTGTAAGGCAGGGACTTATTCCGCAGCCATTCAATGATATCCTGTTTCTTCCACGCAGTCGTTGAAAGTCTTTCTACTAGTCGTGAATGATAAGGTGCATTATCTAATACTATAATTGAGTTTGGTGGTATATGTTCAATCATCTGCTCAAAATACTCTTCGAAAACATCAGCTGTCATCTCCTCGTGATAGTCTTTTGTGCTTTTGGATTGAAATTCCAACAAACCATGCTTAGCAAATCCTTTTTCACTGCCAATGCGAGAAACTATTAATCTACTGCCTTTACCAGAGGGTGGGGAAATACCAGTAGACCAACCTTCCATAAAGGCTTGCCTGGAGCTTGATATATTTTTATCTGACCAAATTTTTGTGAGAGTATGACCTGCGTTTACCCACGTTTCGTCCTGATAGTAAATTGGCTTTCCTTTAGCCCGAAATTTTCGTATAGATCTTAGATACTTTCTTCTCCAACATATTATCTCTTCCCGGTCAATCAAAAGTGATTTTCGGTCTGATTTCTCCCACCGGAAATTTAATTCTTTTAAAACTTGCCACAATTTGGTTCGTCCGACATGAGGCAAATCCGGGTCGTCTCTAACTTCTTGTAAAATTTTGTTTAAGTTGGGTATTTCTTTTTTGTAAAAAAATTCGTGAATTTTCCTTCGAATACCATTTTTGGCAAATTCATCAATTTCAATAGGTTTTCTCCCCCTCTTTAAGTATTCGTTTGTATTTGGGTTAGCTATACCTTGTTTTTTTCTTTCTGATAGGAACCTATATATTGTTGACTCCCCTACGCCCGTCATGTGGGCACAACTCTTGATTATGTTCTGAACAGTGTTTGTGGGATTCTGAGAAAGCAGAGCATCGTGAACGTTCAAAACAATAGTCTTCTCTCTTGGTGAATAGACAGACTTACTGACTGTACGCAACAGTACCGGTGTAAAACTTGATGATGTTGATGATGATGACGAAGCCATCGCAAGCAATCAAACAAAACAAGCAGGAACGAAAGGTACGTATATGTTTGTAGGAATATGAAAAAAAGTTACTCACGCACTGCACAAAATTCGCAAAATAAATATTAGAGACGTTAATTACTGCCGTAGACGCCGAAACACCAACGAGCCGTAAATTAAATGCGATCAAAAACGTACTAAACCTAATGAGGGTCAAACTTGCAGTGAGCTATCAACAAATTGTGTACGGACATGAATAAACACCTCAGGAACCTCCGCCTATGATTTTACGACTATTACGGCCGTTTTATGACTTGGACGCACATTTTGTGCTATCGACAAATTATGAACGGACTATAGGCCTTTACACTACCTAAAATTGAAACACAACTTTTTAATTAGAAAATATTAAAATGTCATTATAGAACATTATAAGGATGTAATATAAAATAAGTAAGCAAGTTTGGAAAGTTAACAGGAATGATAAGGTGCAAAACAGGGGTAATACATTTTGAACACATGGTTCTTTTACTGTGGAGTTGCATGTTTTGAGTGCACATCTTCTTCGTTTGTTTTGTGTTGTTTGTTGAACTAAATGGTCTAAACGATCAAACCGGATATTATCTGAAACTCGCGAATCTGAAGATTTCAATGAAGAAGCTCGTCGCCCAGATCCTTTCGGCAAAACTTGAATTTTTTTCAAGTATACGGTCTCCACCTCTCTTTTACACACTAACTGTGAAACCTTTTCTTTTCGAGATCGATTGTATAGTATCCAAGAGTTTTGAAGAGCAAAATCGAAAATCCAAGTTACCAAGGGCCAATACCATTTCTTAACTAGAATACCGATCCGATAACATCCAAGATTCTGGTCCATCTGATCAGTTCCTCCTATGTGGGCATCATGCACAATAACATTTGGTCGTGGAACCATTATATTTTTCTTTTGTTGTTTTGAGTACCTTTTAACTTGTCCAATTTCTTGAGCCTCATGTGAAGTACACATCATAGTTACCTCTGAATTATTCATCCATCTCACATACAAGAGGCCACCACTTTTCTCCATGGCTGTTTCGAAATATCCAAGGTCTAAGTCCTCATTTATGTATACATTGGGTTCTGGTGGCTCAATGTAAATATCGCTATCAAGCTCATTATGATGCACCATATCAAGCGCTTCCGCAAGTAAAAAACCATGTCTGTAATTATTTGAAATCACTTAGTGCAAACGCCTAGTGTTGCCATATGGTAACATACAAGTTTACACCCTTGTAACTCACTAACTTATCAATGGATATTATTTAACATTTGGCCTAGGATAAGCCTTAGTATTCTAAGAATGACAGTGTAACAAAATAACCCCTACTTTTACACATAAAAAATAAATGATAATTACTCGAATCGTATATCCATATTTTCACGATGATTCAATTATTATCAAATTTAACCGCTCTAAACACACACAATTCGATGTTCTTACTGAAAATAGGCGAACACGTGGTTTTGGCACACTGTTAGTAGTGATATAAAACGCCTACAAGAAATTTACTAGCGCATGGCCAATACTGGCGCACCTTGAGTAGTCACGAGTTTGCCGTAGCCATGTGGCAACGCTAGGCGTTAATGGATTAAGGGAAAAAAAACTGCTGTACATGGGACATGTCATGAGGGGAGAAAAATATCAAATGCTACAAATAATTATGCAGGGAAAAATTCAAGGCAAGAGAGCTATAGGAAGAAGACGAAACTCATGACTGAAGAACTTTAGGGATTGGTTTGGATGCAGTAATATTAAACTAAGTAGAGCTGCGGTCTCAAAAATAAGAATTGCTATAATGATTGCCAACCTTCAAAGCAGGGACGACACCTAGAGAAGAAGTAATAGCCATAACATCTTCTACTAAATTACAGAATTATATTTTTTCATTGACCTTTAAAATTAAGATTAAACCAAGTTTTATATGGGATTTACGTCAGGGCTCATCGGTGACCATAATAATAATAATCTGGGCAGCGGTTCCTTCCTAAACCCAGACAATGTCTATTGTGTGTTAGCCCGTCTACCTCCAAAATAGGAGCAGATAGCCAAATGATAATTGCCTTAGTTGTTCGGGCTCAAGTAAAGCTAAGCACAGTCAGCATTAGTTTGACAAGGAACACAGCCAAGAGTGACCTTGTTGCTTTTCGACAATGCCTCTATGATTTTTTTACAACCCAGAGTCAATCGTAAATTAATAGTTGGAGCCGATAGCTTTTTAATTGCCACTTAGCTGTCCGAGCTTATTTTTATGCGCCTGCCTTCTATCGAGAGTTCTGTCTGTACACATTGCATGATTGCTACAGTCTCAGCTTGAAACACTGTAGCATATTCGCCCAAAGAGATCGACTCCTTGATCCCATTATGACGACAATAGATTCAACCCCAGTTCCGGCGCTCGTTTTGGAGCCAGCTATCCCTATTAAATAGTACCGTTCTTTGGATTCCGGTCCATTCTTATCGTTTTGGCAAACATATCTTAAATGGTCTTCCTCAGACACGGATAGCCGGTATCCTGTCCTGCCGGATAGGACACCTTGTGGGAATTTTGTGTGTCCTCTTCTTTCATGTGGCCTATCCGGTCTCCCGAACGTTGGCTATCACTCTGGCTAGAGCATTTAGATCTTCTGCTGAGTGTATGAGTTCTCCTACTAAACGTATATTTGTCCATTCACGAATGTTCTTTAATCATGACCTGCCTCTTTCCAGGTCCACGGCACCCCTCTATTTTCCCCTTCATTATGAAGTAGTTGATATTTATCTTCTCTTACTATGTGACCAAGGTATGCAGTTTTGCGGCATTTTATGGTGGTCATTAATTGTCTGTCAGTTTTAGCCCTTCTGAGGACTTCCTTATTTATTACATGGTCTGTCCAAGGTATGCGCAGCATCCTCCTGTGCAGCAACATCTCAAATGCCTCTAGTCGGTTTATTGTACTAATCTTGAGTGTCCACGTTACCGTACCATACAATAGAATTGACCATATATAACATTCAGTCATTTGTTGTCTTAGCCTAAGGTTTAAATCATCATTGCAAAAAAGCGGTCTCATTTTATTGAACGCTGCGCGCGCCATCTTTATTCTGGTTTTTATTTCTGTATCAGTGTCCAGTGTTTCCGAGATATTCTCAAACTTTGTGACACGTTCTAATGGGGTACCATCGTGGTTTAGATTGACGTTATTCTATACCGTACGACTCACTACCATGAATTTAGTTTTATTAGCGTTGATATTCAAGCCGTATGTATCTTTTTCGAACTGTGTTAATTCTGTCTAGCAATGTTAACAGATTTTCTATTGTGTCTGATAGTATTACCTTGTCAGCAGCATATCTAATTGTTGTTATGGGTAAGCCATTAATTTTAATTCCGCAGTGTCCCAGTTCTTCAAGGGCTTTTTTAAATATTCGGTCGGAATAGAGGTTGAGTTTGTGTGTCAACAGACACTAATTCCCCATTTTTGTTTACATTTAAGGCAGTGCGCTGTTGTTGCAGCCGCAGCAATCATCTCAAGATATAACGGGCCAATAACGATCAACGCTCCCATTGCAACTACTGGATTAGAGCGCATGGTAAGTGCGCCTTTTAGTATCAATGCTCTGGTGTGCTCTGGCATTGTCTTGGCTGTTAACTTCTGTACCTTGGGCCACCAGACAACCAAAGCTTCTTATGAAGAGACATGCTATGGCCAACTAAATTTCTTTTGAACTTCGACGTCACCGTGGTGATCTTACCACAATATTTAAATTATTAAAATTCAACTTTCGTCGTATTTTCATTAAACCATGACAACAGGCTCAAAAAACACGAATTAAAACTTAAAAAAGAAAACTTTGTGACCAGATCAAGACAAAATTTTCTGAGTAATAGCGTTTTTGTCGCCTGGAATAATCTCGATGTTGACATTATTACTGCTTCTTCTACTAATATATTTAAAAATAGACTGGACTGCCTTATTTATCAATAACTTTTAATTCAATATTTATCCGAATACCAAGTATTGCACTTTTGTTTTGTTATGTTATCTTCTTTATTTTTATTCATTTTAATTTATGTATTAATTTGCTAGTAGGTAATTGATTTGCGAACCTGAAATTAGACGACGTATACAAATGGGACGAACAGCGATGACCAATCTAAAAATAATATGGAAAGACAGACAAATATCGCGAAACACAAAGATAAAACTTGTACAAACACTAAAATTCGCAATATTTATGTATGGTGTAGAAAGCTGGACGATCAAAGAAGTAGACAGGAAAAGAATTGACTCCTTTGAGCTTTGATGCTGGAAAAGACTACTGTGCATCCCTTGGACAGCACGGAGGACAAATGTATCAGTTATTCAAGAAATAATCATAAAGGATCAACTGTCAACAATATGCCGACGACGAATTTTCCAATACTAAGGGCATATAAACTGAAGACAAGGAGACAACTTGAAAAAATTGATGATACAAGAAAAAATAAAAGGGCAGAGGACAAGGGGTCGCTCTCCCACCAAATGGGTAGACCGGATAAAGAAAAAGACCCTTACAAACAACCATTAAAGACACAGAAGATAGAACACTTTGGAAGCAGATCATCAACAACACAAATTAAAAATCATGGAATCAAGACCTCTCAGCTTTAAGAGTACGACTGACAGAGAGAATTGATTTGCATATTATCTACAGTTTTTGGGTAATATAGGGACTTGTCCCTTTACCCTTGTTTATATGTAATAATATAATAATAATAATAATAGTCGTGGTCAAAGTATCGCCGAGTATGTCTATAAAATCATTCCGGGTCTTAAGCCATAGGTCCGTCTAAATGTTCTGCAAATCATGAAATTTACGCTTACACTACTGCAGCGTTCTGCAGTCTTTTGCTACAATCGCCATCTTCAGGCGGTCCACTGCTTCCGCGTAGGTCCCTGTTTATTGAGGCCTAGGTTTTTTCAGAACACGTTTGGTAGTGAGAGGGGTGTCATAGGAGTTCTTCCGGCGTTTGTGGTTACAAAGATAGCTACGATACAAAGTTGGACACGTAGAGAGGGTGGATAAAAGAAGATTGACGAAACAGATTTATAAGGCGAGTGTGAAGAAAGGCCTGGTCAAGAGTTCCAGCACCGACGAGCATGTATGAAAGTAGAAGAAGCTAAAGATAAGATGTGTGTAATAACCGTAGCGGAAGTGGTCTCTGCCTATCTCCACTGGAAAAAGTTGTGACTATATGTATACAGGGTGTTAGTAAATAAGTGCTACAAACTTAACTAACACCCTGTATTAGTATTAACAAAATTATTTACATGATTAAAACGTAATGATCTTTACTTAACTAGAAAACATAATCAAACGAACCACCCGGTACAAAAAACTATAAACTCTAAAAATTAACACTTCTTTATTTGCCACGCCTTTATATATACGAACCACGGTTAAGTAATAGGTAATTATCTTGATCTGAATCAAAATGTTCATAGATTTTAAAGAATATTACATACATAGGTGGTACTCATCTGGTGAAATACGGTTGAACTTATGGGAACTGACTTGATGTGAATATTTAAGTGTTCAGTCATTGTTACTGTTTAATTTTTTAAATAATTTAATAATGAAGATGTTCATCTTTGATAACGAAATTTATTAATCTAGATATACTTAAGATAATTTATAAAATAGTAAAAATTTCACACGAACACTGCAAATTTCCTTATGGTTAACGGTTATTTTTTGGTATCTACAGGGTATCCATAAATGTAAATTAAAGCCATAAACTGCAACATCTAGAGCTTATTTTTTCTTAAAAACGGTTTGCATAGAGATAAGAGCATCGCTTTTTTGTAATAAATTATAGTTTAAAACACCAAAAAACACGCTTTTCGAGTTAATCAAACTAAAAATGAGAATCTGTAGATCATTACCGCACCAGAGATAGACATTCCAAATAACAAAAAAAGTCACAATAACAACAAATGGACGCTTTTAAATCTTCCCTAACCGAACCAAGCAAAACAATTCTGGCAAAGAAAACCCACTCCCAAAAACAAGATATGGATGACTCTTACGATATTTCATTTGATGGAAAGACGACGGAGACTCAACAACGACAAGAATTAGCACTGTTTTTAAAAAAATTGTATATTTTTATAAGAATGACCTGCAGAGGCACCTCTTTAAATGTAAGCTCGTAATTGAAGATAAGCCAATAGAGCAGGTGATGCAATATAAATACTTTGGCATGAATATGTTTAGTGGCCACGATCCAGCAAATGACATAATAGGCCAAATTAATAAAGCAGCAGTAATATCAGGATGCCTAGGAGAAATTGTATGGACAGCAAAATTAGGATATACAAAGCATGCTTAAAACCCGTCATGACGTACGCAATAGAAGCACGAGAAGACACCAGCAAAACCAAAAGCATTCAGAAATGGGAGTGCTAAGAACCATATCTGGAAAAGCCAGAAGAGACCGTGTAAGAAATACAAACATAAGAAAACAATGCGGCGTACAGGACATGGGGAAGACAAGGAAGAAGATAATGGTATAACCATGTCAAAAGGATGGCCGAGAATAGACTACCCCGCATAGCACCAGAGGTAACACCAACAGGCAACCGCCCACCCAAAAGACTACCATAAAGATGGAGAGATAGCTGGCAGTCCACATTACAGAAAATGTTACGACTACAAGCCCGGAATTAACAGATCACTATGATCTCAAACGAGTAGAAGAAGAAGTATTTTTTTTATTGAATTAATGAGAGTACAATAAAGATTGAAGTTGTGTAAAGATATCATCGTTAAGATTAACACAAAATATTTTTTATCCTTAACATATACTTAACATATTAGTCACAAGATACCCGTTGTTGATGCTTAAAACAATGAACTAGTTGTCTTCATTTCCGTAGACATTATCTACTATAATTTAAATAGAATACAAAAATGTTTGATTCATAGATTAAAATCAGTTGATTCTTTTAACAATTAAAAGCCTTATAATTCACGTAGGTAACTGTTTAACTGATTTACATACATCGCAATTACTCGGAAAACTATAATTATTTAAAGGAATATGTGTAAATTTTTTTTTTAAATACCGCTGGGAAACAATTTGTTACAAAATTTTTGTTCAATTCGATTAAAAGTTAAATAGGCATGCTTATTCAAAAACTGCAGTTAGTTTTCTTTTATTAATTTAAGATTTTGTTCTTTAGGTGATCTAAATGTAATGCGACTAACTTTGTTTTTGTGTATGAGAAACAGCAATAGAGTTCGTAAGAAACATTGGGAGTAGTAAAATTGGTCTCCAAGATCTAAACATTCTATATCAGCCACTTATCGCCAGAAAAAATAATATTTTTTAACCCCGGATAAATAAATAATTTGTGATTTTAAGTAATACGTTCATTTTGTGTAAAAAAAGAGTTTTGACCATATCAAATGAAAAGAATAAGTCAAATAAATCTTTATATTAATTTTAAGCTCATAAATAATCACTTTTTACAAAACTGGATCTCCTGAAGCAATCTGTTAAAGTTTTTCTAACTGAAGAAGACTGTTTTAAGTACCTTATTTTGGCATTTCCTTAACTGCCGTTTGAAAGACTGGTGTATTTAATGGTTTATAGAAATGGTAGTATGTTAAGAAAGAATATTTCAAAACCCTCCTGTCAGAAATTCAGATAAAAGTTGGGCTCGCAATAACCAACAGAAAACCTCCAGATTTGCAGAACACCTACAAACGACCTTTTAACAAATTTTAAAGCAACTACCAAAGAAAGCAGTAGTAAAACTAACCAATCTAATCAACGCATCCTTTCAAATAAAGTATGTTCCTAAGATGTGGAAAGTAGCAGAAATGATTATGATCACCAATATATATATATATATATATATATATATATATATATATATATATATATATATATATATATATATATATATATATATATATATATATATATATATATATATATATATATATATATATATATATATATATATATATATATATATTCGAAACTATTTGAAAAAATCAATCAATCAAACGGCTAAAACCAATAATTGAAAAACATAATTTGATACCTTCACATCAATATGGATTCAGGAAAAGCCACTCCACTATAGATCAAGTTCACATAATCACGAACATTATAGACAAATCACTTGAAAAAACGAAAGTTTGGTCTACTATCTTTTTAGATGTGGGTCTAATCCATAAAATAAATAAGTTTTTACCTCAACAATACTCGCAACTCTTAACTATATACAGTTCAAAAATATATTTTAGAACTAAGCAAGGAGATGCCTACTCTGACCTTAAACAAATACAAGCAAAAGTGCCACAAGGTCCCGTTAGAATTTGCAGGTCATTCCTGCTTCATTCTAGAATCTGCTAAGTTGTTTTTCTTGAGGGTTTAGGTAGGAACGCCTTCGAGTGAGTTAACCCTGTTTTGATTCTGGTACCCAGGTACCCACAGCAGGGTACCTGGGTACCAGAATAAACAATTGGACTAAAACTTGGCGTATCAGCTTAAATGAAAACAAATCTGTATACGTAGATTTTACTAACAAGCACAAACGTCATCTCCCTATTGGAATTAACGATGCTTAGATCCCGCACGCAGATTCAGCAAAATACCTGGGTATGAACCTAGACAAAAGACTACGCTGAAAAGTCCATGTGAAAAAAAGAGAAGAACTGAGATTAAAATACAGAAAAATATATTGGTTACTTGTGAGAAATTCCAAGCTGTCCATCTACAATAAAATTTTTTTTTTTATGAAAATAGTCGCAAAAAGGGTAGACCTATCGTGTGGGCCGCGGACAACCCGCACTGCGACTATTAGAAGGGGAAGGGATTATAGAAAGGAAATGATTGTGGACACGCTTTTTAAAAAGTAGCAGGTCATAGTTCTCTGGAAAAACTGATTTTGGAAGCTTATTCCATTCCGTAGCAGCGCTGTAAAAGAAGGATTCTTGATAAAGATTGGTCCTTGTAGTGTCAATCTTGAGAGTAAATGGGTGAGACTGATCAGCGTGCCGAGTTCTTCGGCTGAATGTGGCCAATGGTGGTACAAGAGTTTTTATTTCTCTGGATCATCTGCCATGGAAATATCTGTAGAGCAATGACTGGTCAGCAACTCTTCTTCTATGTTCTAGAGGGTGAAGGGTATCTGTGAGAGTTGAGCTGTTTATCAAGCGAATGGCTCTTTTCTGAATGGAATCTAGAAGACGAAGAGAATGCCTTGGTGCTGAACCCCAAATGTGCGAGCAATACTCCAGTAGAGGTCGGATTTGAGCCTTGTACGTCGTCAACAGTTGATCAGGAGTAAAAAACTTTCTGGCTTTCCACAGAAAACCTAGCCTCTGGCTTGCCGACTTTGCGATGTTAGCAACATGGTCATGCCAAGACATATTATTGGACACTGTGACTCCCAAAATCGAGATGGAGGGACTTGGTTCAAGGGTATTTCCGGACATTGTAATGGGATGATTTAAGGAATTCACTTTCTTGGAAAACGTGGCACTTTGTGTTTTTTGGGCGTTGAACTGAACAAGATTGTTGGTTCCCCACTCGACGATTGCTTTAAGATCTCTATTGATGGAATCAACCTGTTCCTGCCTGAGTCTATTTGTATCATTCACCGAAAGTGATCGATAGGATGTGAAAGTTGAGACAAATGTGCTATCGTCTGCGAAACTGTAAATGGGGTTTGTGGTGGTTTTCAAGAGGTCGTTGATGTGTAAAATAAATAAGGTGGGGGACAGGATGGAACCCTGGGGGACCCCGGCATTAGTTTTAAACGCATCAGAAGAAATACTGTCAACTGCCACATGTAAGGAGCGATCTTGCATGAAGCTCAAGAGCCATTGGCACAGTTTGGTTGGGAGACCGTAGGCAGATAATTTAGATAACAATGCCTGGTGCCAAACGCGGTCAAAGGCTTTTGATATATCCAAGTCTATTGCACGGGATTCACCAAACTTTTCAATAGTGTTTGTCCAGAGCTGAGTGACATAAGCGACATAAGTGACATAACTTGCTCCTGTACAAGCAAGTTTTAAAAACGGTTTATGCCTATGGCATTCAACTATGGGGTAGTGCTAGCAAATGCAACATTTTAAAGATTCAAAGATTCCAGAATAAAGTGCTGAGAAACATGGTCGATGCACCTTCATGACCTTCATCGGGACCTAGAAATAGACACAGTTAACCAGACCATCTCCAAGGTTGTCAGAAGTCATAAGAAAAGACTCCAGCATGTGAACACCGAGGTAATCCAGCTTCTCGATAACGCCAATTTGATAAAATGACTCAAGAGGACCAAGCCGTTTGAGTTGCTGTAGTGAAAGTAGTCACACGTAAGTTTATTTTAGTGTAGTTAAGTTATTAGAACCTAAGGCAGACTAGTGAGTACAACCTTAGTTAAGTTTGAAAGGTATCAGTTTAAGCTGGGAAAAAATTATTCATTGATCGAACTCTAATTAAATTATGTTAAAAATATTCTGTAAGGGGTATTTAAAAAAAAAACAAAAAAAGATTAATTATTATTAGGTGAATTCTTGGTTGGCATTTAAAATTTACAAGCCTACAACTAGCAACTCTTGGAGAGTTTCGCAATGCTTAAAGGCATCAGGGTGAATTTTCTCCATAACCATTATGCAAAATTTCCATAAAATCTTGGTGCAAACAGTGATGACAAGTGTGAGATTCTCCGCCAAGGTTTAAAGATTATCGTGGCGCTGTATCAATGAATATGCATAACGATGACTGACTATTGTTGGAGCATCAGACCACAGATCGATCTCTCCAGGAAAGGCCATTAGCGAAAATTTTTATCTTAATAATTATGTTTACCATTTTTTTCAGGAAATATAACTATAATTCTTATTTTTAAAAGTCAAGATGCTACAAAAAAATAACTAGTTCTTATTTTTTAACCCCAAGTTGTTACAAAATTATATTTAAGTTGTTTTTAAAAGACTAAAAAATTATTATTTAATTATAGTTGAGTCTATGTAACAAAAATTTACTTTACTTTGAGCGTCAAATTTTTGTTACTGTTCGAAAACTAATAAATCTTACTAAGGGTTTTGTGAATTCTTGATTTCTCGATTGAATTAATTATGTTTGTAATTTTTTCCCTTATTTTGCATCATACGAGTAGGTACATTTTCTTTGATAAAGGATATCTTGTAACCTAAAAAGTTGACTTAGTAGACAAAAAATGGGGTCATTTTTTTATTCAGATGCCAAAAGCAAAGTGTAGGATCTAATTGCAAGTTAACAAAATATGTTTTTAAGTGTAATATTATTTTCTAAATGCTGGGATTTGTTAAACCACTTGAAAAGTTACCAAAATTAAATTAAAATTAAAACTTTACGTGAATAAGTACACAAACTTACTCGTATAGTAAATATTTACGTCTATTAATATCCTGGAATAGATGGTTATTTTTTATTTTGAAAATTGAAACATCGGGGCATTTTTCTACCAATCTAATTTTAACGACAATTTTAAAAGATTTAAAAAAAAGGTAAATATCTGTTGTAAATTGCACTGTGACTAAATGAGCGATTCGTCGTTGGTATTCTGTGGATTTCCCACGTCATTGCCAAGTGCAACAACGTCCCAAACATAAATTAATGATCATTATGTCGATTTTTTGGGCGTTATACTATACAATCAATATTGTTGGTTAAAATATTGCAACGTCTCCTCTAATATGATTATAATAATAACGTATGTCAGACATTATTGATAACCTCCTTTTAGTTATTAAAAACGGCCTGTTTCACTCCAACGAACAGACTTTAATCAATCAACAGAGTTCGTTAACAAATGCGCATCTATCTAATTATCGTAGTATTCTTCTGTTTTTTCTCCTCTATAATGACATTTTGATAAAGCCTATCATTACCTGATTTGTTGCATAAATTATTATTATAAATAATAAATAGTATCAACAAATTAAAGATTCTGCTAAAAATAATACATAGCATTATACATTATCCTTTTTGTGTGTAACAAAGTTAACTGACATACTTTTCAAAGTGTTGAAAAACTTTTGAGGGTGGTCAAACAAAGTTATGAACAATTTTAAAGGAAGACTTAAAATTTTAAATGGGGTCGATAAAAGGGGCGCTGATCCGGAAACTGTTTTTTCAATCGTCTTTTAAAAGTTTAAAAACTCGACAAATGGTGATACCACATTTACAGACGAGAATATGTTTAAAATTTAATTTATTTAATAATATACGAATGAAAAATTAGTTACTATACTATGTTTATAGTTTACACAACAAAACACCTTCAGTAATGAATAAAGACTGGATTCTATGCGAAAGGCATATTTTTATTTTTGGGTATATCTTTCCTATATTTTATATATACGTGTTTCACGTACTAACATGATATTTTTTGTTTTTTTAAATGCATATTTGCTATATATTTATTTTGCATATTTAAACATTCTAAAGCTTCGGGATTTCGGAAATTTTCCTAATATTTAAAAATCTCAAGATTCCCCTACATAATTTATACAATCCAATATTTCAAATATTTCTGAAAACGTACTGCAACGTAAAAAATACAAAAATTACAGTCACTAGTTTGTCAATTCTTCGCAAGAAATATGTCGATGATATTTATACTGATGTTTTAGAGGATATTAAGAAAAAAATTAAAGACCAAGACCTTTGTATTTTCTTTACTGAAACTACCGACGGAAAAGGTCGTCAGGTTGCTATTTTAATTGTTGGGGTTTTAAATGGTGTAAACTATTCTAAAGGACATTTAATTAGTGTAAGTAGTTTAGAGAGCACCAATCATAGCACGGTTTGTTAATGAAGGTCTAGCTAATTTTTTTTTACCTGAAAGAGTATCTATCTTTTGAAATTTTTTTATTAATGGTTACCAGTGCTGCTTCATAAATGCTTGAATCAGCTTAAGGGTGTTTCTTTGGTTAGGGTGCAAATCCATGTAATGACTAAATATAAGTGAGTTACAAAGATTTTAGTCAGTTGCTTTAATTTGACTGTGTTTGAATTTATATTACTATTACATTATTGTGCAAGATGCATGCTTACAAGATAACATTTCAAATATATGAGATGTGTCATGTCACCAATGATTTTTAATGTCTACTTGGAAGCTGTCTTTGAAGAAGCGCTGAAATATCGCCATGAAGGTGTTAAAATTGGTGGAGATATCAATAACATTAGGTACGTTGATGATACTGCTATAATGGCAGAAAGCCTCGAAGACCTCCAAACACTACTAAATGCAGTAAACAATGCATGCAAGGAAAAGGGTTTGATTTTCAACACAAAGAAAACGAAGTGGATGGTTGTCGGTAAAATTAATATCGAGTATCCAAAATTAAAATTAGGTGGTAAAATTCTGGACAGATAACAACACTTTAGGTATTTGGGTAGCTAAATGGACTGTAGACTTGAAAGCGATAAAAAAATCTCAACCAGCATAGAACTGGCACGTAAAAGATTCACTAGTTGGCGTTCTGTACTATGTAATAGAAGTCTTTTGATGAACATCCTTCTAAGAGTATTAAAGTGCTACGTTTAGTCTGTTTTGCTTTATGGATGTAAAAGCTGGACACTGAAAGTAAAGCATCCAAATAAATTGGAAGCGTTTGAGTTATGGTGCTATCGCCGTATGCTAAAGATTCCGTGGACAGCACACGTAACTAACGAACATTTGTTAGAATCCGTATATAAATAGCGAAAATTGACAAACCACCAAAATAAAGAAAAGTCGAATACTTTGGACATATGATGAGGGGGCATAAATATCACATGCTCCGATTAATTATCCAGGGTAAAATAGAACGAAAGCGATGGATTGGCAAAAACAACATTCTTGGCTTCGTAATATTAGACTGTTAAGTAAATTATCTGCCTACGGTCTCCCAACTAAACTGCGCCTATAGCTCTTGAGCTTCATGCAAGATCGCTCCTTACATGTGGCAGTTGACGGTATTTCTTCTGATGCGTTTAAAACTAATGCCGGGGCCCCCAGGGTTCCATCCTGTCCCCTACCTTATTTCTTTTACACATCAACGACCTATTGAAAACCACCACGAACCCCATTTACAGTTTCGCAGACGATAGCACACTTGTCTCAACTTTCACATCCTATCGATCACTTTCGGTGAATGATACAAATAGACTCAGGCAGGAACAGGTTGATTCCATCAATAGAGATCTTAAAGCAATCGTCGAGTGGGGAACCAACAATCTTGTTCAGTTCAACGCCCAAAAAACACAAAGTGCCACGTTTTCCAAGAGAGTGATTTCCTCAAATCATCCCATCACAATGTCCGGAAATACCCTTAAACCAAGTCCCTCCATCTCGATTTTGGGAGACACGGTGTCCAATAATATGTCTTGGCATGACCATGTTGCTAACATCGCAAAGTCGGCAAGCCAGAGGCTAGGTTTTCTGTGGAAAGCCAGAAAGTTTTTTACTCCTGATCAACTGTTGACGACGTACAAGGCTCAAATCCGACCTCTACTGGAGTATTGCTCGCACATTTGGGGTTCAGCACCAAGGCATTCTCTTCGTCTTCTAGATTCCATTCAGAAAAGAGCCATTCGCTTGATAAACAGCTCAACTCTCACAGATACCCTTCACCCTCTAGAACATAGAAGAAGAGTTGCTGACCAGTCATTGCTCTACAGATATTTCCATGGCAGATGATCCAGAGAAATAAAAACTCTTGTACCACCATTGGCCACATTCAGCCGAAGAACTCGGCACGCTGATCAGTCTCACCCATTTACTCTCAAGATTGACACTACAAGGACCAATCTTTATCAAGAATCCTTCTTTTACAGCGCTGCTACGGAATGGAATAAGCTTCCAAAATCAGTTTTTCCAGAGAACTATGACCTGCTACTTTTTAAAAAGCGTGTCCACAATCATTTCCTTTCTATAATCCCTTCCCCTTCTAATAGTCGCAGTGCGGGCTGTCCGCGGCCCACACGATAGGTCTACCCTTTTTGCGACTATTTTCATAAAAAAAAAAGACTCTGGACGGGTCGAACAGTCCAAGAATTGTTTCATGTAGCTACCGATCGAGAAGCTTTCCAACAAATTGTCAACTCTATGATAGCCAACGCCTGAACGCTTGATGATAGCCAACGTTTGAAAACAGGCATGGCACACAAAGAAGAAGAATCAAATGAAGTTTTTATGAGTTTTTATGTAAATAACAATATAAAAATAAAATATTTGTGCATGTATTTTGATCTTTTTATTGACCTGGAGTTGATTAACGTTTTATTCTTGGAAATTGTTTGGAACAGATTTTTTTTTCAGGTAAGTTTTAATGATGTAAACATAACCTCCAATTTTCGGGCTATATTTCCGCGTAATTTTGATGTTTGTTAGATGGTTTCAACAAATTATCATTTACCTGGTGAATAGTGTTAACCTGGGTTTGCCAGGTAAAGGATTTTGTACTAGGTAAATGATTTTAATAGTTGGAAAATAACGTTTATTGTCTTTTTTGTTTTACTACTTGCGGTAAGTAGATATTTTTTTTATTTTAGTATAAACGAATATGGGTCGGCTGTCTGGAAAAACACAAAGTAGGGAGAAAATGCTGCAAAAAAAGAGAGATGCGGAGAAAAAACGATATTACAAAATTAAAAATGATCCTGTTCTTATAGAAGAACATAGACAAAAAAACCAATTAAAGTATGAAAGAAGGAGAAAGGAAATGAAAAAAGATATGTCAGATCGGGAGTTAAAAAATAAGCGGAAAGGATGGCAAAAAAATTCTTCTACCTACCGTAGCAGAAAAAAAATTGAAGAAAAAACAGAACAGTTTCTCTTATACAATATTCCCCCAAGCACACAAACAAGTATGCTGAATTTTGAAGTAGGTAGTAATTCCGATGAAAATTTCACTAAACCACCGAGCACACCTTGTACAATAAAAATCAATTCCGCTGTATTCAATTCATCCCGGAATAGACCTGCAAGCAAAAAGAAAAGGAGAGATAGAAGTAAGCTAGTAAGAGAAAATTTAAGATTAAAGTTAAAGCTTAGAAGAATAAAGCTAAAACTGAATAAAAATCAAGTGCAAAACTACAGGAAGAAGAAAAAAGAATCCAAAATAAAGTTTACCACTTCACCAAACAAAAAAATAAAATCTTTACTAAAAGGGACACAAGTTAAGCCAGAAGTAATAAAAAAACTTGTTTTTGCCGAAAAGAAACTTGAAACAAATTCTAAAAATCTTGCGAAAAACTATTCACAAAAGCTGTCATTGGTTTGTTGTAAGTTTGTGCTGTCGTAAGTTTGATTTCAAAAAGAGAATGGTATCACAGTTCAAAAGAGATCAAGCAATGGGATTTCAATGTAAGAGAAAGTTTAGAAGCGACACAGTACCATATTACAAGTAAGAAAAGGCATGGAGTTTTTTCGTTCGAGACATTTTTATTTAGAACAGTTACTTTTTTTTTTTACTTATGTACGTATTAAATAATATATTAATATTTATATTTTAACCTGCTAATAATCATTTACCTGTACCAACAGTCATTTACCTGGAACCAAAAATTTTTTTTTCCCTAAAATGTATTATTATTTGAGTTAATAATTTGCTGTTAAAGGGGTACATTTCTGATGGGTATATTTATGCGTCTACTATAACATTTTTGGTATTGGTCGTCAAAAAATGTTGGTTTTTTTACCTGGCAAATAGTACCCTAATTGGAGAAATACCCTAAAATTAAATATCCTTGAATATTAACTAGTAAATAACTTAATTAGTAATATAAAAAAAAAAATTAAATGCGCTATTACGGGTGCAGGTGTATAAAGAGATCCTTCCCGGAATTCCTTTGCCACCTGAACCTGCATTGACGAGATGGGGTTCACGACTTAATTGTGCTACAATTCTTGCGGATCACTATGAACGTATTAAAAATGTAACACAATTTGATTCTACAACTTGTCTTGCCGTTGAAAAATGTCACCAAATTTTTTCCGACCCCACTATTCACAATAAATTGACATATATAAAAGTAAATTTTCAAATATTTGAACAGGGTATTAAACAATTGGAAGATTCAAAATTATCATTAAATGATAGTATTTACATTATGAGCAGTATTTATGAGAAAATAGGAACCGTTAGCGGCCCAGTTGGGGACAAAATTAAAGATAAATTGGCTGAGATTTTAAACAAAAATAAGGGATTTGCACCAATAAAATCTTGCGATGTAAAAGATCATTCTCGTCTTATAAACATATTTTAAGTGATCATAGATATAATTTAACAATAGATAATACTGAACAATAGTTGATTTTATATTGTTACAATAAATAACCTAGTTGTGAATGTGTTTAATTTCATATAAAAATTGAATGCATATTAAATGCATTTTACATATTTAATTGCATATTTGGGCAATTTTTTAATGCATATTGTATGCATGTATTGGACATTTTATAGTTATATTTTCCAGTCTCTAAGCCAATGAATGAGCATGATTTTTATAAAAAATTTATGTACACACAGAGTGTTTCTAAATTCATGCGAAAAAATTCAGGAGGTGATGAAATGGATCTTTTCTATAACAATTTTTTCTCAGCCCAAAAAATTAAAACTTAAGGGGTTACATCTAGTTAGCGGCCAATAAAAGGCGTGTTTCTTTTTTTTTTAAAAGATTGCAGAATTTAAATCGTTTTTTTTTTTCATAGTAAAGTGTATATTTTTGATTATGTTTCATAATTTTTAACACGCTTATATTAGTTTCACCTGTATCTTGTTTGTTTGTATATATGTATGTTTGTAACTGACTATTTGGCCCTACTTTAAGCGATCAGATTTAATTTAAACTTTGCACACTTGTCAAAGACCGACGACAATGCAATAATTCGATCAAAACATCCGATTATCCTGATTACTTTCGCCAGGATTCATAAACTTCTTCAGGGATCCTTTGCATGAGAGTAAGAAAGATAGAACTAGTGCGTGAACTATGCATGCGCGCAGGACAAATATTAAGTTCATCGCATCGGCGGTTCAGTGGTAGAATGCTCGCCTGCCATGCGGGCGACCCGTGTTTCGATTATCTCGAGAACAAAAAATGATATCGACGTGGGACCAATTGCATTCGACGCTTAATTACGCAACTTAGCACTAATTGGATTTTCAGCAAAATCGGTCAAGCTGTTTTTACGAAGAATAAAAAAAATGGTAACATTTCGGAATTATTTTTTGTCTCGATTATCTCGAGAACAAAAAATGATATCGACGTGGGAGCAATTACAATCGATGCATAATTTCGCAACTTAAAACTGATTAGATTTTCAGCAAAATTAGTCAAGCTGTTTTTTATGGAGAATAAAAAAACTGAAAAAAATGGTAAACTTTTGGAATTATTTTTCGTCTTGATTATTTTGAGAACAAAAAGTGATATCGACCTGGGACTAATTGCATTCGATGCATAATTACGCAACTTAAAACTGATTAGATTTTTAACAAAATTGGTCAAGCTGTTTCTTATGAAAAATAAAAAAACTAAAAAAACCTGAATTTTACAATTTATAGTATTTTTAATACAGAATTTTAAGATCCTTTTAATATTATGCCTGCGGGAACTGATAATATGATTATTGAATGTTAGGAATATTTTTATAAAAACTATGATGACAATATTTTTAATAATAATTATAACAACAAAACGTATGGTATTTTCTTATTCTTTCCACTGAGAAGTAAGTCGTGTGAACCTCTCGGGTCGCACCCAGACCACTGATATTGTTTATTAATTTTTTTTTTAAATTTTAGAATTAACTAAAGTTTTTTTAGTTTAGTTCTCAATGTTATTTTTGTGCTTAATTATTGTTATAATTGATGACTATAACACTTTAAAAAAAGTTAATGGTGAGTTTATAAACGATAACAAATAATTTAAGTTGTTACTTATTCAGAAACATTGTACTTTTACGATAAAAAAAATGAAAAACAATCAAATATTCACCTTTTGGCTTACTACATTTTCAACAAATTCGACTAGATATCCTTTTCAATATCAGTGACACTTTAACAGTCACTTTACAGGTTGTCGATGCCAAAAGGTCCTTGTCCCTTTTCAGAAACAAAACGCTACCTAAATATCTACCACCTGTTGATATCTACCACCATCGTAAGCTCAAAATTTATGTCGATCGAAGCCATTCAACTGGATATTTATTAGGATTTGATTTTTTGGGTGAGCTTTCTTATTTTCTTTTATGTCCTTTGAATTCTCACGGCTATTTTTATTTTTTTTTTGTTAGATTTATCGATACGGTTGAATTAATCGTCGACATTCGTTTTTTTATATATATTTTTGTTAACCTTTTTAAAATCTCCGGCAGCTTAAATATTAAATGAAGCATTCAAATTTTTATTTGTAGCAACTATCTTATTATTTAGTTAATAGACATTTCAATGACACAAAACTAAAAAAATGTTATTTGAAATTTATACATGAATTGGTATCGTCGAAAATGTTAAATTTAATATCTTGTTTTCGAGGTTAATTATAAAAAAATATGCTTCGATTTTTGTGTAACTCGTTTCCAGTTACTAAATAACTTGCCACCGATTAGTTTGTTTTATGTAACCACCGATATAAATCTTTTTACGATACAAATTTAAAAAATACAGTCAAGTAATTTAAAAAGGTTTTAATTTTTGTGACAATAGTGATTAACATAGGGATAAAATTTTGCCGGAAAGTACCCACTTCCCAGACGCTTTCTCTTTAAGAAAGTAGCATTTTTCCGGCCTAGCCCGGGAAGTACGTACTTCTCGGACTAGGCCGCACCTGAGTATGGCATAGACCTCAGCCTGGATGACCAAGGCGAATTTCCCCAGGGGTATGCTTTCCCTGTGGTTGCAGGATGCTCCAAACACACCTGCCTCGTAGCGTCCCTGGTACCCTGATCCGTCAGTGTACCATCGTTTCACTCCTGGGCTGGTCAATGGTGTTTTCTTCAACCAGTCTTCTCTGGTTGGTATTTTTGTTTTATATTTTTTCCTATTAAGGTGTTTTTCGAAATCTTGTCCGATTTCATTGTGAAGGGGTGTTTGTGAAGGGCCTTGATCTAGGTGTGACCAATCCCGTTGATCCTTCATGCACCTTGACACTTTAGTTTGTATGCAGTCTTCCTGGCCCGATCTTTTATCAGAGATCCAAGGGTGGTACGTTGAGGGCTATTTGCAGTCCCTCTGTAGGAGCGGTGCCTCATTGCCACCGTTGCAGCCCGCAAGAATTTTCCTTGCAGGCTTCTCAACAGGTTCACAGCCCCGGCCCCTTCCACCTTTGGCCACCAGACTACTGCTGCATACGTTAGTGGCGGTAGTAATGCCGCCTGATGTAACCACAGGCTGACCCTCGGTTTTAGACCCCAGGTTTTTCCCATAGCTCTGTTGTATGTAAGGCATATATTTGATTCTTCTTTGCCTCGAGGTGTACGTTTCACTTTAGTTTTGCATCCAGGTGTACGCCTAGGTACTTCACTGAAACGGAGTATTTCAATTCCCGATTCCATAGCCTTAGAGGGCTAATGGTTTTAGGTTATTATTTTCTTGTAAAGATCACGGCTGCGGTCTTTGACGGGTTTACCGTTAGCCCAACTTCCGTACACCAGTTTTCCGTAATTCTCAGTGCCATCATCATGATGTTCCTAAGAGTTGACAGATGCTTTCCCCTTGCTATAATGGCTGTCATCAGCATAACCATATACGAGAAGTCCAATACGCCCCCTGAGAACATCCACCAGTGAGGCGGCTTTAAGATGGTATTCTTTATTGCTGACGATTAGTACTCTACCTTTCAACATATTTTTCGTCCAATCGATAAGGTTTACTTCCACCCCCTTGTTGGTCATTGCTCTCCTTATAAACTTGTTTGAAGTGCTGTCAAAAGCTCTAGAAATGTCCATAAAGACTCTCAGGGCGTAGCCATTATGCTTCATTTGCGCCCGTGCCGGTTTTTTCCCGGCTTGGGCACGAACACTACTGTGCTTCTGGACCAGGCCTCTGGGATGTGTCTGTGGGCGATACTAGCCCTTGAAAGATTGGTGAGGGAGCCAATTAGTTCCCGTATACCTTTTTGTAACAGTCCCGGATATATTCTATCTGGTCGTGGTGCTTTGTATGGGTCGAATGTTTTTAGTGCCCATTCTATTAGTTTTAGTGATTCATTTTTTGTTTCCGTGTATCGGCCGTCTGACTTTTTTAAACAACCAAGGACTGCACTGTTTCCTTTGCAGAGGATTTTGGCTACTCTTGATGCCTCAGAGTAGCAATAATGTAGAGATAATTTTTGACCATCCTGTATCATTAGGTCAATTTTTCAAACATGTCCCACAAAAGTAAATCCAGTTTTCAAATTGAATCCGGTACGAAAATTTAAGTAACCACTAATAGTTTAAACGTCAAAAATATGGTTATATTTACACAAAATTTAAAAAATCTTTAAAAATCATTTAAAAAAATTCAACCTCGATAAATCCTATGTTTTTGGTATACCCTATACATTGCAAAAATATTGAAAAATGCCACAATATTTTGTGTCTTTTGACGTAAATAACCTTGCATATATTTTAGTAAAAAATAAAATTCAGAATAGTTAAGATTTTGGCAAGCGGGCTCATTTTATTTCTATTATTTTGATACAAATTTATAAAAAAAATATCTTATTTACGAACATTTCTTGTTATGTATAAAGGGTGATTCATTAAGAATTGGCAATCTTTGAACTGAAGATACTACACACCAAAATATGGCGATTAAGCTTAACATGTCTTATACAAATGTAGTAGGTTAACGAGATACAGGGTATTTAAAGTTGGAATTTTAATTTAATATTTTTTAATAATTTTGTGATTTTAAGCAGCATCGTCTTAAAAATTGGCAACTTTATGTTTTTTAATAATAACATTAAATAACATTTGTCGATTATTTTTAATAATATTAGCAGCTTCTTGAATTTTCTGTCGTAATTCTTAGATGGAACTAATTATATCTTTGTAAACCATGTCCTTCATTTGTGACCATATTGAGAAGTCTAGAGGGTTTAAATCTGGACTTCCAGGTGGCCAAACAAATTCACTGCCACGCCCAATCCACCGGTGAGCAAAATTTTCATTCAGGTATTGCCGTACTGGCAGGGAAAAATGTGGAGGCATAAACCAGATATCACACCACACCAAATATTTTCCTTGAATTCATGCTGAAAATGTCGTTCCTTTAGAGCATGTGGATTTTTAAAGTCTCACAAATGATTATTTTTCAATTAAAAATACCTCGTCTAGTAAACGTCGCCTTATCGGGAAAAGAAGGTAATTAGGTTAGGTTAGGTTAGGTTTTATGTGAGTGGGGCGTGGTTGCCCCTCCACCGCGACCCTTAGTAGATCTATTGTGGCTCACCCCTAGAGGCTACAGTTCACCGCACAATCCAGCCCTTCTTACGAAGTTCATGGTTGTATAGGGTGAGATTTTTTTTAAAATCGGTAGGTTCTAGGTTAGTGTAACCAAATATGTTGAACCTTATTCTTCCCAGGCCGGGGCATGAACATAGTATATGTTCAGCAGTTTCGTCTTCCACGCAGCAGAACCGACAGTCCGTTTGTTGGTTCAGATCTATCTTTCTGAGGTGGTATCTCAGACGACAATGTCCCGTAAGCAGTCCTGTTAGAATACGCAGGGCATTTCTGCTCCATTCTAGGATCTGCTTAGTTGTGTTTCTCGAGGGTTGTAACGGAAAAAACGCCTTCGAGTTGGTTAGCCCTGGTATGTCGGACCAATACGTGAGTATTTTCCTCTCCGCCCAGTTCGAAATAATTGTTTTGGCGGCACTTGTGGTGACTCCAAAAACCGGTTCTGGTCCAGTGAACGCAGATTCGGCCCCCTGTTTTGCAAGGGTGTCGGCTTTTTCGTTTCCTTCCACCCCCTGGTGCCCAGGTACCCACAGTAGGGTCACCCTGTTGTTCGCACCAAGGAACTCTAAGGATTCGATGCAATTCCATACAAGTTTAGAATTTACCTTGTTGGAGCTCAGTGCTTTTAAAGCGGCCTGGCTGGTAATTAGGAAAATCCTGGTTTTCGTTTTGTTTAGCAAACTGTAGACGAACTGGTAAATCTTGAGGTAGCAAATTTTGGACAGGAGTATAGTGATAAGGATGGAGATTCTCTTTCTTTAAAATTCTCCATATAGGCGATTAGCTTATTCCTGTTGCTGCACTTAACCGACGAAAACTGAGATCTGGATTTTCCGAAATACGAACTAAAACCTCCTCTTCATCATTGACGTTGATATTTTTTGAAGCAAAAAACCCTGTTTTGCCTACGCGGGTATAAATATGTCTGAACAGTTTGTGATTGGATTGTCTTCGATTTGGGTATGATTCTAAATACTTTCTAGCTGCACCAAGTCCACTATAATTTGACTGAGCAAAAACACAAATCATATCACGCATTTCACTGTTGGAAAATTTATTATGTCGTGGCACTTTCTTATTTTACTACAAATAATACACTTTTACTTAGTGACAGTAAAATTTTTAAATATTTCTTTACACAAGCCTACTTGAAAAAAAGTCAATGTAATAACGGTGGCTTAAGAGTGTTTACGCTAAATGTTTAAAATGCAAATAACTCAAAAACTGATTTACATAATCTAAACAGGAGTTCCTTTTTTATTCAAAATTAAACTGCCTTTTAGATTTTTTGGTCATTTAAGCCATAACTCATGAACAGGGTGTAACTAACGCCCTATATGAATAGTGCTAAATTCAGCATAAAATTCGTAATTTTCATGCCAAAATAAATAAAGTTGCCAATTTTTAAGACGATGCTGCTTTATTACAAAATTATTAAGAAATTTCAAATAAAAATTCCAACTTTAAATACCCTGTATCTCGTAAACCTGCAACATTTGTATAAGACATGTTAAGATCAATCGCCATATTTTGGTATGTAGTATCCCCAGTTTAGAGATTGCCCATTCTTAATGAATCACCCTGTAGTATAACATTAAATTATATGTAAATATTATAGAAAACTATTTTATTTTTGTCAGCAAAAAAGCATAAAAAATCAGATTAATACATTTTCATGTATGTTATAAGTATTTAAATAACAATAATTTCTTGCGATTAACAAGCTTTGGAAAAATACACCAGACAAAGATCAACCTAAAGGACCAAACAAATTTCTGCTTTACATCACTGTCTAGTCTGTCACTACCATTGACTTGGTAATAATTGAAAAAGAAACTCCCAAATTTGCTGTCGCCATTCGCCGCCATATTTAAATTAAATCTAATTCCTGATTTGGAAACGAAAGAAAATCAAATCATGGAAACAACAAGAATGGACGTTAAATCTTTCTCTTGCGTTAATTTTAAAAAGAAATTGAATGTATCAGCGGCGTATGCACAATATAAGTTTGTGAATTAGGGTTTTTCAATTTGTTTGGACATTTTTTGGTAAAATGGCAAAATAATTAATTTGTTTTTAAATAATGAAGTAAAGTAAGTATCAGAAGAAGATAATTTTAAAATTATAAAGTTAGGTTTGTAACATGTTACATATCATTTGTTTTATCTAAAAAGTACCTATTAATATTTAGCAAATTTTTAACTAAAATACTATTAAATGATGCGACTGACTGAATGACGTGGTCGAAGCGCCAAAAAAAAACCATTACTAAATTTACTTCTTTCTTGGGTTCGGTGATTTTAAACTCTCGATACAGTAACAAAACAATTTTTATTCCAATACTTTTACACAATAAAATTTACTTTTATAAATCACTTCAACTAATTACAACTTTTACAACTATTTAAATTTCATAACTTATAAACACTTTTTAAAACTGTTCACGACCGCTGTCCTTTTTATATTTCTAAATTATAATTCCAGACTATTTCATCTGTTTCTCGAGAATTCGAAACAATCCTTTTACCATTTTGAAGTCTCTAGATGCGGCGAGTATTTATTAGACGGAGGCGAAAGTCGACAAAGGGTTCAATAATATGCACCCTATTTGTGGTCGATGCTAGAATGCCGATAAATAAACATCATCCTTCTCTCAAATGTGATCGTCCCGATCAAATACTTGCGGAACCTCACCATTGTAAGGCTTTAACTTATCTAAGTGGACGACTTTCATATTGGCTCTGGGACTGCGTTGGATTTCATAAACCACATCATTTATACTTTCTATTACCTTATAGGGCTCTTCGCAAGATGGTGTCAACTTGGGAGACACACCTTTCTTTCGTTGTGGATTATACAGCCATACACGTTATCCTTCCTTGAATCCCGTCGAATTTGCTCTTAGGTCATAGCGAGCCTTCATTTTATTACTTGCCAGCCTCAATCTCTTCCTGGATGTTTCATGGATTTTTAATAAGCTGTCCTGTAACTCGTCCGCATAATCTAGAGCTTTTTTCTTTGCGGCACTTGGTGACCCGAACACCAAATCACAAGCAAATATATGCAATAATATGCACCCTACTTGTGGTCAATACTCGGATGCCGATAAATAAACAGGGCCGGGTTGTTACAATACTTCATCTATCATCCAGCTTTGTTATCTTCGTTTTATACCCTCGTGTATCCCTTAACCGACTAAGTTTGAAAATAATTTTGTTTGAGTCAATTTTCAAAATGTCCATATTTTTATTTATTTATTTATTTATCGTATGGCATATTAAGACACAAAGCCTATATATGACAACAAAATTATTACAAACGGACATTCAACAAATTTATATACTCTATTGATTCTGGAGTCGCTAAAAGGAAATCTTCTGGTCTGCCGTTATAAACCGTTTAGGGCATTCCTCCACGATGTGTTTGACGGTTTGGTTTTCGCCGCACTCGCAGGAGGGGCTTGAACTCTTGTCCCATTTGTGTAAAGTATAGGCGCATCTGCCATGCTGCATTCTGATTTTATTTAGTGTGCACCAGCTTTTGCTGGGTAAGTCGAAGCCTGGTGGTGAGTTGGTGATGCATGGCATATCACTGTTTTGTTTCGACGTCCATTCCTAATACCAAGCGTCGGAGATGTTCCGCTCGTCTTCTATTGCGCTTAGTGCGGTCTTGTGGTTAGCGTCCTCGATGTCTGTATGGATCGGTAGTTCTCTGTTTGTCCAGTATCTTCTTAAACGCTCTGAACAGAGCATTTATGCGGCGCAGACTTGGGGTTGGGATGTGACTCAGTACTGGAAGCCATTCTGTAGAAGTCGATTTAATAACGCCAGCAATCATTCTCATTGTATTGTTGAGCTGTGCTTCTATCCTGTAGACGTCTGAGCTGTTGAGCCATACCGGAGCACAGTATTCTGCAGCTGAGTAGACGAGGCCCAGGGCTGACGAGCGTACAGTAGAAGCTGAAGCACCCCAAGATGTTCCGCACAATTTTTGTATTATATTGTTTCTCGTTTGCAGTTTCTCTGCTGTTTTTGATAAGTGCTCCTTAAACGATAGGGTGTCACACCTAGGTTTTTGTTATGTTTGAGAGTTGTGTTTTTCAAATGTACACTGAGTTCCCTATTTGCGAGTTTGTTATTCAAGGGGTATAGAGCTAGTTCGTCTCCTCGTGGTGCAAATATTGGCGGTCAGACAGACCGAGAAGGTTCTCCTGACCATAAGACACTCAAACAACCAGCCAAATTAGAGTCAAAAATGTCCATCTTTGTCGCGTTACAAAGTTAAACTTGACAGAACCGGTTTTTCCGCTAACAATAAATTAAAATATTTAATTATTTGCCGATTATTTTACACATCTGGTTACGATTGAATAATATTAGAAGTTTTAATTTAAGTTTACTTTTTAAAATTTTAATTCCTTGCTGCTTGCTTCATATACACGAATGTAAATGAAAAAATCGTATAAGCAATAAAAAAATTCATGCTTTAGTGTCACAAAGTGTAATAATGGGCTAAACTACCTCTCGAATCCCTTAATTTCGTATATAAAAGGTAATGAAAATTTTAAAGGCGTTTTGTTATTTTGGTCACTATGGCACTCTTGGTTTTTGTTCTCGGTCATCTACGAGAGCTTCGTTAATAATTTATTGTAATTCTTATGCGAGAAATATGAAACATTGCGGAAACGTCGTTTTTATAAAAATTTATTTATTTTTTGCAAACCCGCCAAAAATGCGCCACTGAAATCTTTAAGCTTAAAGGATATATTTCGTCGGTTAGGGATGTTTTATTTTAAAGGAAGATATTTTTTGATTTTACTTTAGAATCGCTTTTATAAAAATAATATCAATTAAAAAAATACAGGGTATTTTAATATTGTGAACTACAGGATGTTTCAAAAAAAGGTGACCCCGTCTCTAGAATAGATAGAAAACTAAAAAATAATTGGAGTTTGTTTGGTAAAAATTTTTTGTAACGCCATTCATATTTAAGATAAAGGGCATTAAAGAAAAAAAATTATACACATTTATTACGATTTTGCCAAAACTACTACAAACATTGCAATGAAATTTTATAAGAACATGTTTCAGAAGCTGATACATCCCATAAATTTGTTTTTATATCTGATTTTCATAGAGGGCGCTAGTTACACGGTTTATACCAAGTGTATTGTGGATTGAAAATTGTAGGGGGGGTCGTGAAGACTATGCTGCACCTCGACACCTTGACCTATCAGATCTTTTGTGTATATATTAATCTATTTGAGGCCCGGGATTCCAAAACTTGGTGCAAAGTTTATGAGTTTCCTGTGGTCCAAGTTTCTGACATAGAAGTGCTTTAGAAAGGTCTCTTTCAGAAACTTAAGCCTCGTCTGTTTTGTTCATCTTTTTAAGGTCACACCTTAGAGGGCAGTGTCCAGTAAGGAGTCCCGTCACCAGTTTCAAGTCTTTTTTGTCCAATTCGAGAAGCTGTTTAGCTTTTCTTGGCGAAAGGCTAACTAGCCTTTGCGCTTGTATTTCTCTTGGCACTTTATGCCAGTGAGTATTCATTTCATCAGTTTCCCAGCGTTAAACCTTTTCTTTCAAGTGGGCTTTGGAAAGTCCACAGAAGGGTTCTGGACCGGAAAATTGTGTATTTGTCCTTTCTTTGGCCGGCAATTTGCTTTTTCGTTGCCTTTAACCTGAAACCCACATCAGAGTAACATGATTGTTTACTGCCAGTTGTCTTATAGACTGTTTACAGTCCTAAGTCAGCTTAGACTAACAAGTTTATGACATCAGGGCTTTGAATGCTGCTTGGCTATCTGATAATATATAGATTTCTGCCCTTCGGGTGTTCCTTTCGATGCACTCCTGGGCACATATCTCTAAAGATGGTTGGGGTGTTACCAAGGGGTTTTGGGAGCCTAAAATTCGGCACTGTAACGCCATTTGCAAGAACCTCGTTAACATTTTAGAAAAACACTCGGACTTGTCGATTTTTGATTAAAGGGGGACACTCTTTTCCGGTATTTTCGACTCCACTACTTTTAATCCCAAGCGAGGGTAAAAATAACACCAAAATTTTTAAATGATATTGGGAGTCGAATAAAATGTCTTTTAAAAGCTCTTACAAGTCTCTATTTAATGGTCCTTATACATAAATATAGTCACGCCTTTTTCCCGTAGGGGTAGGCAGAGACTACTTCCTTTCACTTGCTACGGTTTTTACACACATTTTTTGCTTCCTACACTTTTATCAGAGCTCTCATGCATGCTCGTCGGTTGTTGGTACTCTTGACCTGGCCTTTCTTCCAAACAATGTTGATCTGATCGAGATATATTCGCCAAGGTCGACCTCTACCGACTTGTCCATTCACACTCACTTTATAAATTTGTTTCGTCAATCTTCATTCATCCACCCTATCTACGTGTCCAAACCATCTAAGCATTCCTTTATCTATCTTTGTAACCACATCTTCTTTTACACCACAGCGTTCTCTTATCTCACTATTTTTTACTTTATCCAACTGAGTCACTCCGGCTATACTTCTTAAACTACTCATCACCGCAGCATTAATCCTATTTTCATGGTTCTTCTGCCAAACCCAACATTCACTACTATACATAAGTGTACAGCCAGACGTGCCTTTTTTGACACTTTCTGGCTGCTCCTAAAGCTATGCATTGCCCCATTTATTTGTTTTCCTGCCAACAACCTTAAATTTTAAAATTTCGCCCATTCCTTATTAAGGAATTAGATTTTAAATGTGAAACTATCCGATCTACGGGCTGGTATTTGCGGTGACTAACTGGTGGGTCCTTTTTTTCTACCAGTAAATTTGACTGGCGAAATATATTTGCAATATCTTCTTCTTTTAGTGCCATATCAGGTCCTCCTGATGTTGGCAATCACAATGAAGAGCTGTGCTCTGTCTTCGGCGATTCTAAAGAGTTGTTCTGCGCTTCGAATTACGGTCCACTTTCTAAGGTTCCTTAACCAAGCAGCTTGTCTTTTACCGACTCCTTTACGGCTTTCTATCTTGCCTCCATTATAAGTTGTAGCATACGGTAACGATCATCCCTAAATATGTGACCTAGATAGGACAGCTTTCGGCATTTAACTGTAATTAGTAGTTCGCGGACAGCGTTAGCTCTGTTTAAAACCGCTTCATTTGTCTGCTTGGCTACCCATGGGATTTTGTTAAAGATAGATATTTGGTTTTCTCAATTATCCAAATATAGTATAGCTATATCTAAATTGGGTGGCGCCCTAATGAATTTGAATTTTCAATCTTAGAGCCGTAAATAATTCGAACTCACTTTATCTGTTCTCCGGCGAACAGCTGCCGTCAGCACATTGTGTTCTATTTTTTTATGTAATGAACATAATAAAGTAGGTCACACGTCTATGTAGCCACATTTCAAATGCTTTAAGACGATTAATGGTTGCAATTACTGGAAGACGCTATTGACCCGGCCCCGACTGATATAATTTAAAACAAATCCACAGTATGACGAGGATTTTTATTTTCAACAGGACGGTGCTCCCGCAATTGTTCGTCAGTATTTACACCAACGTTTTCCACGGCATTGGATTGGGAGAAAAGACAGCATTAAATGGCCTCCACAATCGCCAGATTGATCGCCCTCGATTTCTTTTTGTGGGGACATCTGAAAAGTAAAATCTATAAAACACAACCAGCGTCTTTAAATGATATGTGTCAAAGAATCGTTGACGAGTGCCGTCGAATTACTCCGGAAATTTTTCGGAATGTGCGTGAACGTTTTGAACAAAATATTTATTATTGTATAGAAGCGGGCGGTAATCAGTTTGAACGTTTAATTAATTAAGTAGTAAGAAAGCAACTAAAATAATTGGAATTTTAACAGGTAATTTTAAATATTGGGAGGAAATGTAAAATTTGAAGACTATTGTAAAGAGAATTGTTATAGCTTTTAAAAACATCTCATTCTACCACCACATGCACATTTACATTATATGAGCTTTAAGTAAAATACCTGATTTTAAACAGCAGCCACTTGCAAGCCAATGACCAAGTATGCCACAAGCGTATCGCGCAGCAATATTGACGTCTTTGTTCTGCTTTACATAAGCTTGATTACACATCTCTGTTACTATTTCGTAGAAAATGTTCATTATTGTTTTTCAATGATTTATATGGTGTAATAAGAGCGGAGAGTAGAAGCTTTTAAGATGTGGGCCTACCGTAGAATGTAGTTGTATGTTAGTATGGTTAAATCTGTCTGGCAAAAAATTTTTGTCTGTCTTTTTCCTAAAACTGTTTTTAACCATTCCGTAATTTTTTGGTTATCCATTTTCTTTTATCTTTATTGTTATGGTTTTTGTTACACCACAAGAGGATCCTGACCTAAGAAATACTTCTGATGCTCCTTGCTTGATAATTTCTTCTGCTTTTTCGTGCCTGATCCTCGTGCTCCGGTAAACTCATTATATTTATCTGGCTTTGGTTTAAAAGTATCTTTGGGGTACACACAACCAATTCCACATTAGCTTTGACCTATTCTTTTAATGAAATCCAGTCTCATTAGCGCTGCTTAGATGGTAGTTTGTCGATACTTCCGCCTAGAAGACTTTTATGTCCTCTGTGAGGCCAACTGAAATTTTTATACTTTGTGCAGGTTCTACTATGCCGTCTATATACTAGGTGGTAAGGGGTTCCATTTTTGGTTAGGGTTTGCGTAGATAGCAGCTAGTTATTTGCATTATGTCGAGGGATAGGTGAGCAGACCATTAGATGTCAAAATATTCATCTCATGTATACCATGTTGCATCTGCTTGAAAGGGTGTACCGTTTTTGCACTCTTATTTTTTTTTGGTATCTTCTTCTTTAGGTACCCTGTCCTTTTTGGACGTTGGCAATAATCAGCGCTATCTGAACCTTGTCTACAGCTCGGCGGAACAATGTGGTAGTGCTCACTCCATACCATTGTCTTAAGTTTTTTAGCCAGGATATCTTTTTTCTACCCGGGCCTCTTCGTCCTTCGATCTTCCCTTCTATAATAAGCTTTAAAAGTCGATACTTGTCATTCCTTAAGATGTGACCAAAATACTCCAGTTTGCGCTTTTTTAGTGTAAACAGAACTTTCGGCTGCTTATCGAGGCGTTGAAGTACCTCAGTGTTACGCACTCTTTCTACCCAGGAGATTCTTAATAGCCTTCTGTACATCCACATTTCAAAGGGCTCCAATTTTTTGGACATCGCATCTGTCAAAGTCAAGCTTCCATTCCATAAAACAGTATGCTGAACACGTAACAGCGAAGCATTCGGACGCGCAGAGGCAAGCTTAAATTTCTACAGCAAAGTACCTTACGCCATCTTCAGGAAAGAAGCACGAGCTTGTTCTATTCTGGCACGAATCTCCTGCATGCCGTCCCACTTTTTATTTAGTTGACACCCAAGATATTTAAAAGTTTCTACTCGCTTAATTCGATGGCCGTTAACTGGTATAGCAATGATAATTTTTTTTAAAAAAAATGTCCACTTTTAGAAGAAGAATATATTTGCCATGACAATATTTTATCAACTAGTGATTTAAAAGTTTTAAAGAGTTATTCGTAGTATTAGAAGTAATTCGAGATAATTATGATTTTAATTTTTATTAACTCTGATTATTAAACAAAAATCTGGTTAAATAAAAAAAATATTTTTCCACAATTAAGTTTCCTAAAATAAAAAAATCTATTATATTGCGAATCAATTAATTTTAAAAGAGTAAGTTGTTGTGTTTTGTATTTACTCAATTAAAAGTTTTATTTTTCTTTTATCAAAAAAAAATATATCTTTAGGGCTTTTTATAACAAAGAAAGTTTAACTCAACTTTTTCTCTACCTACATACGCTGTATCGTTTGTATCGAAAAGCCATGCCTTAATTGGAAACAGAATTAATATCATACAGTTTTTTATCAAAATATTTAGCCCACGGTTTAAATTTATGAAATTTAATTTAATATCATATTGACTATAAGCTTAATGTGGCAAAACCGACAGTCCGTTTGTTGATTTAGACCTATCTTTCCGAGTTGGTATCTTAGACGACAGTGTCCTGTAAGCAGTCCCGTTAGAATTCGCAGGTCATTTCTGCTCCATTCTAGGATCTGCCAAGTTGTTTTTCTTGAGAGTTTATGTAGAAACGCCTTCGAGTGAGATTACCCTGATACATCGGACCAGTACGTGAGTATTTTCCACTCTGCCCAGTCCGAAATAATTGTTTTGGTGAAACTTGCAATGACTCCAACAATCGGTTCTGGTTCAGTGAACGCAGATTCGGCCTCCTGTTGTGAAAGGGTGTCTGCTTTTTCATTTCCTTTCACCCCTGGTGCCCGGAAACCCACAGCAGGGTGTTTGCACCAAGGTACTCTAGTAATTTGATGCAATTCCAAACAAGTTTAGAGTTTATCTTGTTGGAGCTCAGTGTTTTTAAAGCAGCCTGGCTGCCATCCAGATGGTCGTGAACGAGTCTGGCAAAGACTAGAGGAGATGTTTGCTTATTACAATATCTCTCCAATGATTCCATTCGACGGTGGCTCTGTTATGTTTTTGGGTGGTATATGCTTTGACGCTCACACATATTTAGTTCCTGTTGGTACGATATCCATAAATGCTAATTGCTATCTTTAGAATATTGAAATAGATTATGTGATGCCTTTCGGTCCTTTTTGGAACTCAATTTTGTGATTATGCAAGACAACGCTCTAACTCACATAGCTGGGGAGGTACTTGATTATTGTGGAGACCAGTAGACACTCCGTATGAAACATAGTATTGCATAAGAACTGTGCTGAGTCAGTCTAGCTGATACGATAAGAACGGCACGCAGTTCAATTAACGACTGGAATTCGAGAAAGATGTTACACATACTGTGTACTCGATTCTTGTTGATAATATAATAATAATTATAGAAATAAAAGCGTTATTTCAAGAACAGTGTTTCATTGCAATACAACACCGTAGGTCACCACAATTATCTTATTTAAGTTGGTATACCAGTTATGCAGTGGTCACCAAAAAACCCGGATCTGAATCCGATCGAGCATTTATGGGATCACCCTAAGAAAAATCTTAAATGTTAAATACCAAAATTTAATTAGAAGCATGCCAATGTCTAAAAAAAATTATTAAAATTAATTAATTACAGCATGATTTAATATGTTGTTGCTTTTGTCTAGGAGTTTTTCTATCAGGTATTTTTGTGAAATAAGGACCCGACAAAATACAAAGATACATTTTTCATTAAAAAAAATAAACTATTATTTATTACTGTTATTTTTAATAAGTTCCAAATATTATCATATTTGATCTTTAAATTTCTGATATGTTAAAAACTTTATAGCGAGCTTAAGGCTTTAAACAAGAATTTTAATACTTTAAAGAAAGATAACAGCTGTCTGTTGTCATCGACAGTAGTCAAAGTTATACAAAAGTAGAGAAAACGGTAGTTAATGGTGGTGACAGAAAGACTTCTTAATGATCGTAAGACAGGATTGGATTAAGTGGTCAAATACTAATACTGTTGCAGTAGTAAAAATAAATCTTTTCCAGATATGTAAACCTCCAAAAAAAATACACTTATCTATTAAACAGTTCGTAAAATAAATAACAGGTACCTGTTAAATGTTTAAAAGACAATGACTTATTAATTTTTTGAAAATTAAACAAGATATAATAGACCAAACACCATGTAATTTACGTCAAAACCTATCTTGTTCTGTCATGAAATTCTCCAAGAATTGGAGATTTAATAACATAACACAACAGTTGGAAATAGAAATAAAGAAAATCAAAGAGGAGAATTTTTTTTCTTTCTTTCTTCGTAACACTACAACCCAGGGTCGGTTTTATCTGCCTTTACCACTTGTCTTCATCTGGGGTGGTCTTTTGCGGCTTCCTGCCATGTATTCGGGTCCACTTTTATTGTTGTGAGGTCTTTCCTGATGTTGTTCTGCCATCTCAATCTTGGCCTTCCTAATGGTCTTTTTCCTTGCGGTACTTTCTCCTACACTGCTTTGATTAGTCTCGTGATGTGACTCCTGTGGCCCGCCCAGCGCAATCGGTTTGCCTGTACTTTTTGTACGATATCTGGGCTATCATACACCTGGTATAGTTCAGAGTTCGTCCTTGTTCTGTATCAGCCAGTTTTAGGGTTCCGCTGGGGTCGGTATATTCTACGTAATATCTTTCGCTCGAACCGTCTTAGTACTTGGGTGTCATTTACGGTCATGGTCCACGTTTGACCTGCATATGTTATAATCGGTCTTATGATGGTCTTGTATAAAGTGGTTTTTGATTTTTTTCTGAAGTTAAATGCTTTGACATGTTCAAAATTGTATTCGTTTATTGTCGTATGCGGTCGCGTGCGGGGTTTCTTGTTACATGCTGTACTTTGTTTTCTGCTCGTTCACGCAGAGCCCTATCTTGTTGCTTCCCAGACTTGGGCCTTGCGGTCCAAATATCTCCTCTCTTGTCGATGCTGCTCGTGCGGCCTTTTCCAGAGCAATATTGAAGAGAATCGGGGACAAGGCGTCTAAGAGAAGAATATTTTTACCTGCAAAATCTTTTTTTTAATAAAAAAGTGATTATTACTCTGAAAAATACTAAAAATACTGGATACCAGGACACGTAGGTTGTAATGGCAATGAAGATGTTTACTCACTTGCCCGAGAAATAGTACTTCGAGCTATTATTAGTCGAGAATCTTTCATAGCGTTAAAAAAATAGCAGTACCAAAATAAAGGAAAAACCTAAATAGTGAGACAGAACGCTTGGATTAGAAAAGTTAGGAGTTTATTAAAGAATAAAACTTTTTAAGTACCTACCAAACTAAAAAAAATACCTTAGATCATAATGGTAATCAAGAATACAACGCTGCTTCCTTGCAAACATAATAAGAATTAATCTCCGGAACAGCCCTGAAATATGCATCACCCACCAAAACGTATATAACCTGCGATCGTGACATACATAATCAGCCTTAAAAATCCGACCGAAGTACATCTCCCGAAGATGCCATTTACTCGCGATAACAAAACGTCAAGAATTATCTCAGACCACTAAACCATGGTGTATACTCGACAAAAACATGTAGGACTGGCTAAAACACACACAAGTAGGTTCTGACAAGTGGATGTGGATAGTAAAGTGCTGATATTATGTCATTGTAAAGGCATGACAAGATTAAAGTTTTCAACTGAAGAAAAGGAACGAAAGAAGTATGTGAATCCTAAAATAAAACAAGACTTATGCAGACTGTTCTACAGAATTGTCAAGTTAAAAAAAATTCTGTGATAATGTTGGTTAAAGAATTATAATCATGATTAAAATTTTCTTTAAGATCAGTTGAACAACTAGAAGACGGAATGGAAACATTTACGAAGTTAATACAAACAGTGCTTATAACAATTTTAAGAAAATTACCCACATAACTAAAGAAGTAAACCACCCAGTCTAAATAATAAACTTAAAGAAAAAGATAGTTAGACGTAGACGTTAACAATCTAGAAATCCGGTGAACAAGACTATTTTAGGAACAAAACACAACGGATAAAAAGAGAAATAAAAAATCAAAGAGAAGACTATTTGATCTTATCTCCAAAATCTTGCTGTTGATGAAAAAAGTGAAGTATTTACTCTGAAAGTCACAAAAAAGATTAAAATACCTGTGGACTGTGAATAATGGGCTAGGAAAAACAAACAAAATGCCAATATGTTTGCGGATCATATTGTATACATATTTACGCAAAATCAAATGAAGAAAAATATTCTTTTTGAAGAAAGCTTTAATCAAATATCAGAAGAAATTACTTCCACTACACCAAAAGAAATAGCAGAAGAAATAACCAATTTAAATCCAAAAAAAGCACCTGGTTTCGATCTAATAACAAAAGAAATCTTGAAGCAATTGCCAAGAAAAAAATATCATGCTGACCTACCCCTTTAATGCAGCCTTTCTTTAATACGTGTACCTGATACTTGGAAAGTGGCAGAGGTAATCATGCTGCATAAACCTGGCAAGCCACCAAATGATATAAAATTCTACAAACCAATTTCATTGTTGCCAAGCATATTTAACTTATTTGAGAAAATACTTTTAAAAAGACATAAATCTTTAAAAAAATATATTTTAATTTTCGACTATCAATTTAGCTTCCAAAAGAAACATTTGACTATAGACCAAGTGCATGTTAAATGAAATCAATTTTGTTCAACAGTCTTTATAAATGTCACTCAGGTATTTGACAAGGTATGGCACGATGGTCTTATTCATAAATTAAACAAAATGCTTTCAAAACCATTTGTAGATATCTTAATATCATATATATCAAATAAACTTTACAGAATAAAACAATAAAATCTAGTGTGCCCCGGGAAAGTGCATTAGTACCATCTTGTACCTATTATATACGAGTGACATACTATTAATTAATAATGCAAAGATTTCCGCTTTTGCAGAAGGTACTGCCCAATAGTTACGGATAAAAATGTTGAACAGTCCACAGCCAAGTTACTAAGTGCTTGTAAAATGATCGTTGGTTGGACCAAAAACTGGAAAATCAAACTAAATGAACATAAATCAATCCATGTAAATTTTACTAATACAAAGTAACGAATCCTCCTACTCTTAATATTATTGTTACAATAGTATCTCATGAAAATATCTTGGTATGACTCTGGAAGCCAAGCTGCGATGAAAGGAGCATGTCAAAAAGAAAAAGACCGAGCTTAAATTAAAATGCAGATATTATTATTGGCTTCTGGGAAGAAACCCCAGACTATCAATACATAATAAAATCCTTCATTCATCATTCATTTAACGACGTTATAGCCCATTGTGGGTTTTGGTCTTTTCAGTAATTTTCTTCCATTCGGTCCTGTTTCTACTGAAATTATTTCAGCCATTAATTTTTATTGTTTTTAGGTCAAGCTCTACTTCATTTATCTTCTCTTCTTCTCTAGGTGCCGTCTTCGCTTCAAAGGTTGGCAATCATTATAGCAGTTCTTATTTTTGAGACCGCAGCTCTACTTAGTTTAATATTACTGCATCCAAACCAATCCCTAAAGTTCTTCAGTCATGAGTTTCGTCTTCTTCCTATAGCTCTCTTGCTTTGGATTTTTCCCTGCATAATTATTTGTAGCATTTGATATTTTTCTCCCCTCATGACATGTCCCATGAACAGCAGTTTTTTTCCCCTTAATTGCCGGAATAACTTCTCTTTTCTTATGCATACGTCTCATCACTTCCACGTTGATTATTATCTCTACCCATGAGATCCTCAATATTCTCCGGTATATCCACATCACAAATGCCTTCAGTCTCCTCATGTCGGTTACCTTTAGTGTCCAGGCCTTCATCCCATAGTATAGTATCTTTTCCTTGATCCTTATTCACAACCAAATCTTTAAACCAGTTTAGCTCTATGTTATCCAGATTTGTGGATGTACAAAAGAAAGCAATATAAAATCAATTTTATCTTTACATCGTAAATAAATAGCTTCCTATAGATTCCTGTCTTTGGAAAAGCAAATAAATGGAGAGCAACTCGGAGATCACTCCGGGATACTGAGTGAAACAAAAAACCACCAAATTCTCGGGATGGTTCCTGACTTGCTAGCTACAAAAATACACGTAGGAAAGTCGTTCAAAGTCCTCTTTCCGGAGAGAGACGAATGGATGAGGGGACAAATCCTCTTCCCAGAGACTGAATACGTAATGTACACAGATTGAAATATCTACCAGTCTTGGCAGGTATGCCACAATCTTTCAGGCTGAAATATTCGCTATCGAATTGTGTGCAAGAGAGTTGACCAACAGACCTCTAGCAAACAAAAACATAAATATAATATCAGACAGCCAGGCCGCTTTAAAAGCACTGAGCTCCAACAAGATAAATTCTAAACTTGTATGGAATTGCATCGAATCCTTAGAGTACCTTGGTGCGAACAACAGGGTGACCCTACTGTGGGTACCTGGGCACCAGGAAGTGGAAGGAAACGAAAAAGCCGACACCCTTGCAAAACAGGGGGCCGAATCTGCGTTCACTGGACCAGAACCGGTTTTTGGAGTCACCACAAGTGCCGCCAAAACAATTATTTCGGACTGGGCGGAGAGGAAAATACTCACGTACTGGTCCGACTTACCAGGGCTAACCCACTCGAAGGCGTTTTTACCGTTACAACCCTCGAAAAACACAACTAAGCAGATCCTAGAATGGAGCAGAAATGACCTGCGTATTCTAACAGGACTGCTTACGGGACACTGTCGTCTGAGATACCACCTCAGAAAGATAGATCTGAACCAACAAACGGACTGTCGGTTCTGCTGCGTGGAAGACGAAACTGCTGAACATATACTATGTTCATGCCCCGGCTTGGGAAGAATAAGGTTCAACATATTTGGTTACACTAACCTAGAACCTACCGATTTTAAAAAAATCTCACCCTATACAACCATGAACTTCGTAAGAAGGGCTGGATTGTACGGTGAACTGTAGCCTCTAGGGGTGAGCCACAATAGACCTACTAAGGGTCGCGGTGGAGGGGCGACCACGCCCCACTCACATAAAACCTAACCTAACCTACATCGTAAATGCACCGTGGTACGTACGCAACTCAGATATTCATGGGGACCTTGGAATCCAATACGCCAAAGAAGAGATTCAGAGACTCGCTGGCAAACATGAAGCCAGATTACACCATCATGTCAATCCGGAAGTTATTCTACTGCTTGATAACTAGAACTTGACTCGTAGACTGAAGAGAACGAAGCCCTTTGAATTAGTGTAGTGTTTGTGTATAAAATGTACAGCCAAGTGCGTGTGTGTTCCATGAGAATGTGTAGGAGTCTTAACCCAATTAGATATAAGCTTAGGACATCACTGGATTAGCTTAAGTATTACCTTTTTTAGTTTTTAAGATTTATTAAAATAAAATTGATGGATGGTCTTTTAGACCAGTTTTAATAGCATCAAAAGCAAAATGTCAAAATGTTTAAAATTAATTTTAAAAAAAACTTGGAATCGAAGGAAAATCTTAGGGAATAATAATAATGAAAAAAAAAAACCAAAACAAGTTTAGGGTATATTTTAACAGTAAAAATAACAAAAAAAAAGAAACATGGGAAGAGTGTAAAAAGTTGAAAAAAGTTTAAAATTTCATTTCGTGAAATAACTAACTCACTGTATACAATCCTGTTCACACGAAAAACCAGACAGTGTATATAATAAGTCATCCCTGCACGTCATTCAATTTGATTGAATCGTCTGCTAGAGATCAGTCAATAAAGATAAATTCGATTTTCGTCGTACATTTGTTATTACTTGGATTATTATTTTTTTTCTTTTAACACTTACTACAAATTATCTTCTTTTTGGTTATTTTAAACTTTTTGTATTCGAAGATTCATCGGGCTAATGTTTGGGGTTATTTAAAAACCTGAGATGGCTGTGGGAACGTCAGCTAATCGTTGGTTTTTCATATATTTTAATCCGCCGTGCAGCTTAACTTTTTTTAACATTTATTTATTTTTAAAATATTTAGTTTGTAATTAAAAATTATACCTGAATAACATTAAACCCCAAAATTTATTTTTTAAGTTTAAAAGACAACTTCAAATCATATATTTTTATTGTGAATTTGACAATTATTGTTGAAATCTACTTTTTTTCTTAACTGATTAACTTTAAGATATACAGCGTGATATTTCTCGATGGCACATTAGGCGTTATGGCAAAACCAGTTAGAATAAAAATCTGAAAATTTGTAATAAGAGGTTTCCGGCATTGGTCCATGGAATGAAAATATGCTTAACTTTTGGCGACTTTCGGTTGTACTGGAAGCAACATACTATACCTAAATTTAATGGTTTTTGATATATAAATGATTGGAACTAAGTTCCTTATCCAACGTAGCAAAAACTAGAAAAAACTATGCGTAACAAGAATGCGTTATTCGCTATCTCTCTTCCTCTACACTTTCAACCTCCAGAGAAAGGGAGAGAGAAAGTATAATTCGACTTTTTTTTTTTTATGTTCTGGTTCCCACGAAAAGGGATATCCTTTAATGTTCAGAGAACATCGTGGGAACCAAGGGAAAGAAGGTAGGAGTTGGTGTTCTTCTTAAATTTCTGGAGGTTGTATGCCTCGGGGAACACCTCCCTAGGCAATGAGTTCCAAAGCCTCGCAATTCGTTGGATGAATGAATCTTTGGAAAGTGATATTCTGCAGGTCTCCAAAGTGACCTCGAAGGGGTGTGAAGACTGAACTTGACGGGTTAATCTTGAAGAGACTGCCAAAGGAGGAACGATTGTTGATATTTCAGAAGAGCATCGCCCATGTAAATATCTATAAAATAGAGACAAATCGCCAACTTTTCTACGGTGTTCCAGACAAGTGAGCGAGTTTGTAAGCGAGGCATCACCGACGAGACGAATTGCCTTTTTTTGGACAGAATCCAGTAGCTTCAGGATATGTTTAGGTGCTGCACTCCAAATATGGGAACAGTACTCCAGTACAGGTCGGATCTGTGCCTTATAGATCATAAGCAGCTGACTGGAGGTGAAATAGCTCTTGGCACGAAACAAAAAACCAAGTTTTTGGGATGCACTTTTGGCAATGGACCTCACGTGATTTTCTCAGGAAAGGTTATTGCTGATAGTAATACCAAGCATCGATATGGATGACTTCAGTGGTATGGTTACTCCTGACAAAGTTATGTTAGGCACAGTGAGATCGGCTTTTCTAGAGAAAAGACATGCTTGTGTTTTGTTTGCATTGAATTCTACCAAGTTATTGGATCCCCATTCGAGAATTGTTGCTAAGTCCATATTTATATTGTTAACATTTCTTCCTCGTTCATTTCTGGTTTCACGGGCTGATATAGGGGCCCTGGAAGAGAATGCGGTATGGAGGGTACTATCATCGGCAAAGCTGTGTACGGGACATGAAGTTGCTTTCAATAGGTCGTTGATGTGAAGTAAGACTAAACCAATCATAAAATTTCCTTTAAATTTAATAATTGGCGGTGATAATTCATATTACGTAATTAATTTGTATAATCTAATTAAAAGAATTAAATTATATTGCTTTGGTATTCTTCATCCTTTGAAATCTACAAGGTGACAGTGACGTTTATTGGTTATAAAAACGTAAACGGCTAAAATCATTGTATAGTTAAAATGGTCTTTTTTTCTGGTTGTGCTTCCTCCCATACCCGTATTCTTAGGGGATCGTTTGTTGGAAAGTGAATCAACAGAAATGGTGATGAATGATTGTGTAAAATCATCAATGAGCACGTAAGTAGTAATTGGAGTAATATATTATACATTAAAGCAACAATTGTTTGTTGCTACATGCATAGATGCATGGAAAAATATTTTTAATTTTGTTTTACAGAGCGAAATAAAATTAATGTTAATTCTGATTTATGAAAAATTCTAAAAACTATTTTTTTAAATAGCACATATTTTTTTTTACCCTGTACAATTTTATAGTAAATTTAGAAAAAATATTCTTAACATTTTCCTATACCAAGTTTAACACTTACCGAGAGTTTTTAGCTCTTATTATTTAATAAAAAATAATATTATTATACACCATTTATGTTATCGACAAAATATCTAGAAAAAAAATTTTTTTAAAGAAAAATTACTATGTTAGAAAGCAGGACTTAAAAGAGTAACTTCTTGTAGTAAATCTAGTAAAAACATTTTGCATACAACTCAAGTAGGTATATTGTATTTATATTTTTTTATTTAAACTGAAAAATATAACTAAATCAAAAAAAAGTTTTTGCAAACCCAACAAGAAGTTTCAGTTTTATAAAAAAGTTAGTACAAGAAAATGATGGCAACGCCACTGACGTCCCTGCTCGAGCAGAACCAGAACAAACCTTCATCGATTTATTATTTTAAATTTAAAATTTCATACTCCTCCCTAATATCAATCAGGCTATGGATGTGTCATTAACAAAAACAAAAGCCGCGAGCATCATCAAGGAAGGCGACGTACGGCAGAAAGGTGAATTAACAATTGATGAGCGAACTCTGGAAGATTTACGGCTGCTTCGAAAATTAGTTTTTTATGTTTTTTTGTTTCCTCAACCTTACCTGCTCAATGATATTAAAAAGTCATTAATGATTTTTTTTAAGTTTAAGTTATTACAGCATATGTTCACTTTAATTAATAAAAAGTTAACAATTGGTGACGTTGACTTACACCATTTTTTTATTTTAAAAGTTATTTGAATACCTAAAGATATATTTCCTACTCTTAAACGTTTTCAACAAAGTATAATATTTGTATTGTGTAATGAATTGTTTTTTAACCGGTGGTTAGGTTAGGTTTCAGTAAGAATTATTCTTTTTTAAATTGTTAATTCGGGATTGTTTATTTGAGACGAAATTAATTAAAAAAAATTGGTTGTCAATCATAAGGAATGCCGACAGAAGTGAAAATTTAAAAGTACGATTTAATTTTAGGAAACTTAAATATTTATTTCCATGCTGATTATTTTTTTATTTTATTTTATTCGCGTAAAATTGCTTGCAAAATTTTTCGCAAATCACTCGCGAAAAACTCCCTCAATAAAAGATAGGTTAGCTTGACGTTCTTCGTCCTTTTTCGTGAACAAACTTTACACTGTCTCTTTGACGGATATAATTTCCGAAAATATACAAATAAAATAACAATAAATCATCCGTAAATCGCCAATCTACAGAATAGTACAATGTAACCTGATAATTATGTTAATATTATTTTGACCTCTGCAGACCTTAGGCTTCAATATATTATCCTAAGTTATTAGAAGAAATAATATTTTAAGTTGTTATAAAATATTTTATGTTGTTTTAAATAAATTTCAGGACTGGCCATTGAACTTGGCACCCATTTAGATCTCACTTCTTTTGTCGTTGAAGTCAGCAACCAATGCATATATCATAATATTGAACTTGGCTATCTTTTCACATTTATGTTTTTGATACGATATCATTACAGAAATTATTAGTAGGTACTTATTCATAATAAAATTAATACCAAAAAGTTTTTGTTATCCTACTGTATTTTCCTACGTTTACGGAGTGTTATCTATAATATAAAAATGAATCGCTGAATGGGTTGCTAAGCGCGAGAGCAACTGAACCGATTTCTCTAATTCTTTTTTTATAATATTCTTTGAAGTACTAGGATGGTTCTTACAGAGAGACAAATTTAAAAAATTGCCTGAAGAAGTCTAAAAACAACATTTTTCTATGTTTGTTTGATTGTCCTTTATGCCTTTCTAAATCGCTGGACAATCGTCAGGTTAACCTGACGGGTGTTCCTATGAAGTTTGGTAACGATCAGATTAATAAAAGGAGATTATGTTAGCACCTATACAAAAGGGATGGAAAGGGGATGAAATATAAAAACTATTAAAAACGCCGATATTAGTGTCGAATTTATAGTTTTTGAGGTCGCTGAGTTTAATAGTGACATTCAAATTTTGTTAAAACCACTATGAAAGGGTTGGAAAGGGGATAGATTATAAAAATTATTAAAAACGCCGATATTAGTGACGAATTCATAGTTTTAGGGGTCGCTGAGTTTGATAGTGATATTCACAAAGCAGTCAAGAAATCGTTCAGGCAAGACAACGTCTGCCGGGTCTGCTAATTTTCTATATTTTCTCGTATAATTAATACTAAATCCCAGTTAATAACGTAATAAATACGAAAGTTCGACTATACTCTGAGTTATGAGTAGTTATAAGTACTAAAATGTTTTGATTAAAAAAAATTAAGTGCGGTATTCCACTCGTTATATATTCACGTAAAGACCTTAAAATCCTCGTAAAGACCGGCTGTCATCCATTTTGATTGCTGATTCTTACATTACAGGCACTATAAGTAAGTGTTCCTAATAGAATAAATTAATTAAAAAATTATAATAAAATAAAAAAAATTTACTAGTTTTTGATTTATTCCTTTGTATTTACCTAACTACCCATCTGGATGCCAAATTTGAACTTTCTAGGTCATCTTGATCTATAGGTCAGTCAGTGATAAAAATGACGATTTTTGGACGTTAATATCTAAATCACTGTTTGAGGTGCGTTTAAGAAATTTGGAGCACATATGTATCTGGCACGTCTTAATATATGAGCTAAATTTGAAATGTTTATGTAAAATGGTTTTTGAATTATGAGGGGGTCAAAAGTGGCTCCAAATGGTTCGTGTAATATTACACTCGGTACTGCTTGCCATTCTTTTAGCTCGGACTTGGCTGGATAGGTCGTTCTTTAATCACTGACATGGTTACTATGAACTTGGGGGGTCGTCAGATTTTTTTAAAATTTTTAACTAGTAAAAAAATCGCGTATTCGGGAAGGTTCAAAAACACTAGTCTCATGTGATTGGTTTCTGAACTTAAAAATCTTTAGAATTATTTTTATCAAGTGTTAACCTCTAAGGAAATCAAGAGGTACATCGAGAAATTTTGCTACATTCTCTATTAATTGTTGCGAAAAAATACTAAATAATTACGCACTTTATGAGCAGTATTTGTTTTAAAATTTATTCTGTTTTTAAATTAATGTATAAAATATAACAACCGTCGAAGAAATATAGTTATCTGACTTTTTTATTTCCGCTTTCCTCGCCCCATGCAAATTGATTAGCATTTTGAACAAACTACGTTAATTAAAAAATTCCGCATTAATCAACCGATTATTATTACCAAGACAAGTAAAATAAATTTATAATTCACTTCGCAATTTTCATGACCCTCGTAGCGGGGGTGTACTGAATTCTCAAGAGCATAATTTTAATTTTGCATATTTTATTATATTTTTCTTTGCATAATTTATAGATCCGAAGGACTATCGGTATTTTGAACTCCTAAGGTTTTTAAAATTGTAGGAAAGAAGTTCCTTAACGCGGCTTACGGCTAGTGCGATTTAGTAGAAATCGTCTCGTAAAGAAATGCATCGGTGGTTCAGTGGTAGAATGTTAGCCTGCCACGCGGGCGGCCCAGGACCGATTCCCGGCCGATGCATTCTTATTGTGCTTTTACCAATCAAACTAAAAAGTAAAAAATAAAATTACTGACGATAAAATTAATGTCAATCAGTGTCACTGCTTTGTATTACATTTTTAAACTAACTGTGCGTTTCGGAATAAAAGCACGACGCGCTTTTAGAACAGTGACATTAATTTTCTCGTCAGTAATTTTATTCCTATGTTAAAAATTATTTTTTACTTTTTAGTTTGATAAACTCTATAAGCTATAACCGGAACCTTTGCTCAAATCAACAACATTTATTACAACAATTATCAAGGGTATGTTTTCAGTTATGATGTTTTGTCTGCCACTCGGCAGACGAGTACTCACGGCTAGCTAAAACAGTGGAGAAGAGTAGGTCCACAAAATTGTATCAAAAGACAAATTGTGATCCTAAGTACCTTAAGAATTACAATACCTAGCTCAATGCTCACCAAAATGTCAATTGAGCATTGAACACGAATAAACTCAGCATTTAACCACTTGATAAATTAGTTGGTATAAAGAAATTAATTGTAAACAAATAAAAAAAATAAATTTTATATATGTAATTCTGCCGGTAATTATAACTATTTAAATAAACCAACAACATTTCGTACAGCGCATAAACATATTGGCTATTCTAGAGAATGAAATATCAAGATTAAATTGTCAATTTTCAAGAAAACTTGTGTGTGATCCAGCGAACCATATATCAGCTGACGTAGGGGAGCAAAAACATTCAGTTATCACCCTGTATACCACTTCTTCTTGTAGTGCCTATCCGTTCCGGATGTTGGCTATCTTATTGGCTATTCGCATTTTATTGACTGTAGCTCGGAATAGCTTCTAAGCACTTCTGCATTAGAAACCCGGTATTTTTTTAATTCTCCGGTACAACCACATTTTAAATGCCTGAAGTTTTTTGGAGGAAGCCTCCGTAAGCGTTCACGATTCGACTCCATAAAATAGTATTGAAAACACGTAACAACGAAGTAAACGTATTTTCGTGGTTAGATATATGTCGTGGCTTGCGAAGAATTTTTTCATCTTAAGAAATGTGGTTCTTGCCCTTTCAATGCGAGTTCTAATCTCAATAAAGTGGTTCCACTCATCATTAATGTTTGTGCCTGTTTCTTTTATTATTGTCTTTTGTTGTGATTGCAGTGGGATCTAATAAAATCAGTGTATTTTTAACCAACGTACTGATATTTTACTTTGCAAAAATACAACTACTGACATCAATCTCAAAAATTAACAACTGTCTGTCATTCTTTTTTTATAAACATATTATTATTTTTCACTGCAGTCTCAATTATAAAAAAAACAATAATAATAATCAAATAATCTAAAAAATGTCCAACAGTGCCCGAGTATACGTAACTATTAAACCTTTCCAGGGAAGTTCCATCTGCTAATAAATTTCCACATATGTCTTGGTATACCACTGCATTCAACAAAATGGCTTCAAATCAGTATACCACCGAAAACAACAGCTTCAAGCAACAATGTAACAGCCAGAATAAAAGCTGGGATAACACCACGTAAATAATAGCCCAGGAATAACAACCCTAAAAACAAATTTTACATAGTGAAATTATGAAATTTAGTAAAATTCACGAGTGCAAATATGGGTAATGACCAAGAATGTACCAACTATTCTAACAATAGTTCGGTAGGTACAAAAAAAAAATAATAACGATCACTAACCTTTGTATAAGGGTTGCTCTCTTTGTTTCTTCTGTATAAAGATAATAAATTCAATATATCTTTCCTCGGATGTTGAATGGAGTTGGTTTTACAATTTTCGTAGTTGTAGCGTGGGCGTGGTAAAACTAATGCTCACATAGAGAAGTTATTTCGGAAAACAAATAATTCCTGAATACCATAATGCATTCAACGATAAATCCCAAAATAACCCAGTACCTTTCAAAATTGAATCCCTCCCAGGGAAGACAAGGATGTCTTGATATATTTGAAAGTTGTCACAACCAACACCGTATACACTATATCCACGAATCCATCGAATTTTTAATACGCTTGCTTATCGTTCTTTGCAGACGGGAAATATACCATTTTTTTGTTCTCGCAGCAATTTGTTTCGATAGATAGAAATTTATTTATTCGACGTTTAAAACACCTCCTGACATCTATTAGTGGGAAACAAAGAAGGCTAGCACATATAATTTATTTATCCCAAATATAACCATAGCAATTGCAGGTAACATTATTAACGCCATTTGAGACCCCATATTCACATAGAACAATGTATTATTGTTGTAATAGGCAAATTAGACTGTTACAAAGCGTGTTTTTTAATATTTTTAAACTATAATTTATTGTGTTAGATCATACGTGAATATTGTTTTATTATTGCAATTAAGTTTTGAAAAATGGAAACTGCAGCATATGTGTGTAATACAGATTTAGAAAAGTAAGTTGATAAAGTTGACTCATAGAATATGATCAACTGCAAATACTAATAAATCTATATAACACTATCTATTGTACAGGAATTATCCCTACAGATTGGCTGAGATCAACCTTCGTAATGTTGCCAAAGAAAGTGAATGCAAAGGAATGCGCTCAGCATCGCACAATTAGCTTAATTTCCCACACTTTGAAGACCTTCCTCAAAATCATACACAATCGAATATACAAAAAGCTGGAAATCGATATAAGTAAAAATTAGTTTGGATTTCGAAATGAAACGTGAAGCCTTATTCGCAGAAAATGTAATAATACAAAAATGTTTGGATATAAACAAGAAAATTTATATGGGATTTATTGACTACGAGAAGGCGTTTGACAGGGTGAGGTACGAAAGGATGTTTAACCTCTTACGAGAAAGATGTCAGAATAATAAAGAACCTCTATTGGAATCGAGTCGCTGTGATCAGCTCTAAAGGAAAAACATCAGAAAATATTAAAATACAAAGAGGGGTAAGACAGTGATGTGTCTTGTCACCACTTCTGTTTAATTATTATTCAGAGGCTATATTCAAAAAAGCTTTCTGGAATAGGAACGAGGGGATAAATATAAATGGAAAGATTATCAACAACATACGTTATGCTGATGACACCTTGATCATAACCAACAACATAGATGATCTTCAAGTATTACTACAAGAGATCGATCGGGTCAGCAGGGAGTACGGTTTAAAAATGAACTATAAAAAAACTAAATACGTGGTCGTAAGTAAAACCTTATTAAACCATCCTAATACCAACATCAATATCAATTCAGTGTTGGTCGAGAGAGTAAAGCAATATCAGTATCTCGGCACGTGGATCAACGATAGGCATGATCAGACTCAAGAAATCAAAGTTAGAATCAAAAAGGCTAAAAATGTTTTCTTTAAAATGAAACAACTATTTACTAACCCACACTTAAACCTTCAACTACGTCTGAGAATGGTTAAATGTTATGTAATCCCAGTGCTTTTATATGTACTAGAATCATGGACGATTAACAAAGCCACAATGAAAAAGCTCCAGGCATTTGAAATGTGGATCTTCCGGCGTGTACTTAAAATATCGTGGATAAAAAAAAATTACCAATGAAGAGGTTCTACGCCAAGTAAAAAGAGAAAGAGATTTGAAGAACTTGATTAAAGCCAGAAAACTGGAATATCTCGGTCACATTATGCGTGGAGAGAGATACAGTATACTTCGACTGATAATGGAGAGCAAGATTGCAAGAAGATCGGTGGGAAGAAGACGTATATCCTGGCTGAAAAGTCTAAGAGAATGGTTGAGATGCACATCTCTCCAGCTTTTCAGAGTCGCAGCGTCGAAAGTAAAAATAGCCAAAATGATAGCCAACCTCCGTGTAGAGACGGCACCATAAAAAGAAGAAAGTTAATAAAATTGTATAACTTTATACAAGTATTTACTGTTAACATTCGTTTATTGTACATGTGATTTAGGTGTTTACTATTTATTTTACTACTTTAATTATAGGGAGACAATAGTGAAATCATGTATTCAGAGTCCAAAATAGTATGGAAAGCGTAAACGACAGAGTGCAAATAAAATACCGAAAACCAACGCTCAACGCTAACAACAATTCTGGCAACATCAAAATAAAACGCATATGATGTGTAACATTTGACATCTCACCTAAGTGATAAGCAATTTTAAAATTATATTCTGAAAAAAATAGGTTAGGTATTATTTGAAATGATTTTTTATAACAAACAATAATTCTTTTTAATGAAATATTTAATTCGAATAATTATTTAATAACCTAACTAACCTAACATACTTATATTTTTAAAAACCGCAAAGTTGATGCCTTTTCGTATTCTTATTAATGAACCCAATACATTGAAATTTTAATAATAATAAAACAACAACCATGGTGTTGTTTTTTTTACTTTTTAGCTTTAGTTTGTTTTAATAATAAAATTCAATATTAGGTAATCCATTACTAGACATACGGTAGACTTGATAAAGTTAAAGATATTATAAGGTTAGGTTAACATATCATAAATATGCAACAAGAAGTGCCTTTGGTTAAATTAGTTTTAATAAAGTTTAAAATAGAACATAGCAAATTTCTATGGGTAAAAAAACTAAAAGCTTTTTAAGCAAAAATATATGTTTACTGCAAAAGACTAGAATGAAAATAAAAGATTAAAAAGATAATTTGATTTTAAAACATGTGCTATAATTCCTTACTTTGTGTATGCCAAACACTGCTCAGAGTATCGTACTATAAGCCTTATGATCCATGTACCAAGTCATCCACAACAGATTATATAAAAAGTGTGAAGAAACTCTCAGACACACAGTTTGGTTTCAGAAATGGTCTTGGAACAAGAAATACTCACTTTAGCATGCAAGTTCCAGTTCAGAGATGCTTGGATATGAATAGACCAGTATACATGTGTTTTATATATTATAAGAATGCTTTTGATGAGGTACAACATTCCAAAATAATACAAAACCTTCAAAATATCGGGCTGGATCAGCGTGACATAAAAATTATTGGTAATCTATATCGGAATCAACGCGCTTATGTTCAGGTGGAGAACCATGTTTTGGATGCGATAGAAATTTAAAAAGGAGTCAGGCAGGGCTGCGTGCTTTTCCATTATTGTTTAATCTATTTTGCCCGAAACTTTGTCCGAAAACGAAAAAGGAATTAACGTAAATGTTGTACCAGAGTTCAATACACCAGCATTTATTTGCTTCGTCGACCTTACTAAGGCATTTGACAGAGTCCGCCTGGAAGACGTCATAAATATCCTAAAAGAAAAAGAAGCCTCTGCCAATATAGTAACAACGGTATACAACCTGCACACTACTAATAGAACGCAAATAAAAGATGGAGAGAATATTACATCTAGCATCCCCACTCCAGGAGATAGCCTTAGTCCATTTTTATTTAACCCCGTAATGGACAAAATCATAGAAGAAGTAACATTCATGAATTCGGGTTACAAAATGAACAATAGGGCTATCAGCATGGTCAGCTAAGCCGACGACGCTGCAATATTCGCAGAAAGTGAGAATGACCTACAGAGACATTTATTTAAGTTCTACCAGATCAGTCAGCAACTCAATATGGATATATCCATAGGTAAAACGAAAAAAATGACCATCGCTAGGGAGCCAATGAGATGCAAGCTGGTAACAGATAATAAACCCATAGAGCAGATCATGCATTTTAGATACCTGGACATAGATATGTCCAAAGCAAGTCCGGAATCAACAGATCATCTAGATCTCTAACAAGTAGAAGAAAAAGAAGATCAAGTGTATCAGGAAATAACATCCGCTACACTAATGATACAGTATTATTGAGCAGTTTTTTTGAGGATTTGCAATGGTTACTAACAAGAATTAACCAGGCTAGTAATGCTAACGGGTAAACACTAAATTTAAAGAGGACCAAATTTCTGATAGTCATCAAGCAAAATATTGTAAAAGTACAATAATTGTCAGTTGGCCAAGAAATAATAAAAATAATTTATTAATATGAATACCTCGGATGTTACCTAAACAGTGAATGGGACATTGGACAGGAAATACGGATTGAAAAATCCAGATGCATTTATCAAAATGTAACAGTTTCTCATAAGTAATACAACGATCTTCTGAATATTCGCGATAATTCTGTCGGTTTGTTGCTCACGAAATTGTGTTGCTGTACGTCAGCACAATTGAGTGAGTAATAAGAGACAGAATTATGAGAATATATTCAGAACAGAGTGGTATTTTGCAAGACTATTTCACGAAACCAATTCCTTTATTATAAATATGAAAAATTCATTACAATCATAAGCAAATGTTTATAATCTTCAATGATATTTATTACCATGCCTACTTTTGAATAATTATTCCAACACGAAACCTTTTTAAATATGTATCATTATTATATTTTAATACTTGAACAATAATCAACATTACACTCAACTATAATTATTATATATAGAACAATTATAGAAATTTTGAATGGTTTGACCGTTATTTGGACACATTCTATTGTTGGACTCATTACTTGATGTACTTCCAGTATTTCTGAAGGTATTCAATTTGTTCTAATGATGTTTCTCACTAAGCTGTAAATACGGTTTCATAGTGTTGGAACTTCCATGTCTGGTTATTTTCATTGCCTGTTGTTCACCAACGCCAGATTGTAGTAACTGACTAACTGCAGTTGCACGATTAGAATGATTAGGGGTAGGCAGAGACCACTTACATAAGAGAATCTGAAGTTTACGAATATTTAAATTTTGGGGTACCATTAGTAAGCTTTTATTATAAAAAAATTATGTTTTTAGCGGTGGAGTGAAAAACTTCAAAATAATTTACAGAATTTGTTACACAGATTTTTTTCCTAAGTTGTACGATAAATAGTTTCTGTGATACAGCGGGTTACCTCTCTTAATCAGATACCCGGTACATGACTGATACTGTAGTTACTTTTTGGAAATTAATTTCTATCTTGACATTTCCAGTCTACAATTTGGTGTCTGTTGCAGTAGTTGCTAAACTTGTACATAGTACTGGAAATTTATTTTGCTGTTTGTTCTGGCTCTTTCTCCTTTTTCACTTTTTCTTTCACCTGCTTATTTGTCACGTGCCTATTTTTTCCCTCCTACCGTTCATTATAATTGTCTCAGATGAGTTCCGTATTCCTTGTTGCATAACTTGTAGGGGTAAGATTATCGTTTGGTTTGCAATTTCTGTATGAATGGGACTGGATATCCGCACGGACGAGGCACAGATTTGAGAAGATTGTGGGTTGACGTTTATTCCGCGCCATTTTTCTTGATTTCCGGGATAGGAGCGGGAGTCGTGTTTTGAGAGTCTTGGTGTCGGTAAAAGTTGTTGGGGACGGTGTGTTATTAACACGTGTGCAGAACCTCTATGGGATTTCTTTCATATCTGGCTGTATTTGGGCCATCTTAATTGGATTTTGAAGAAAAACTATTTGATTTTCAACTTGACCATTTTGTCTTGCCTTTGTTGTGGATATTTTGGAGTTGGTGTCGAGTTGAATAGCCGTTATTGGGATTTATTTGAGGAAAGCCATTGTTCACTAACTGGTGCCGCCTCATAATCTAACCAGCCACAAGAGTAGGCCACATGAGTAGGCCACAGGAGTACATGTGAATTCGCATACCCAAAGGTTATCAGTGATTTATTTTTAAATATATAACGCCTTGTCTCATTCGACACCACGTGTAAGTTTTGCTTTAGTTATAAATATAGTACTCTGTGAATTCGTATACCCAAAGGTTATAAGTGATTTATTTTTAAATATATAACGCAGTGACTCGTGCTGACACCACTATTACGTTCTGTTTTAGTTTATTAATATAGTACATTGTTGGAAACTATTTATTGCATTAGTTAATACGCCAAAACTAAACTTGGATTAAAATAACTTTCTCAATAATTCTTTATGTCCAAGTAAAAACATATTTTCTTCCTACTTATTTGTAAATATCCTACAATCTAGATATTTTAAAGGACAACCATTGTAAAGATATTTTTAAATGAACTCGATTGTTTTGGCAGTGAAAATCTTTATGTAAACGGTTAACTAGTGAATCTTCTTTGCCTTTATGTAAATGTTTGAATTAGTGTTATTAATGAGTTAACTTATATATATGTTTTACCTTTTGTTCTTTGCTTTTATGTAAATGTTTGAATTAGTGTTATTAATGAGTTTATTTATATATGTCTTACTTTTTGTTGTAACTTGGTAAAGTCTGTTACTCTTACTTCTGTTTTGGTTATTTTATAAAGTTGTAAATTTTACATTTTTGGTTTGTTTTAGCAAGAAAATTTCACCATAGCTGTTAATTTTGACTATATTTGTTATGATGTTGCTATGGAAGAACTGTGTACCTTAATTATCTATTGTGTGAGTAAAGATCCAACATATTTTTGCTATAATTTTATTTATTTGGTTCACTATAATCATAGTTGTTTATCTTGTGGCCCTGCTAGTGCCTATAAGATCTAGGGGTTTCCGGCTTATACCGTCAAGTCGGTGGCGCAGCTCACTTTTATATTTTTTTCTTCTACCCTCTACGGCTGAGCTCGGGCATAATTTGCCAGTAGAGAAACCGCTAGCAGAGTACTCGTTAGAGAACGAAAAAAAGACGTGGCATATTATCCTAGCACTAAAAAACGACAACGAAAATAAATAACATTGGGATTTTTGTTCTCATTTTTTTGAAGTGAACAAGATTTATTTTCTATAACAGCACTTACGACTTTTAACTTTTAAGCGAATCCAAAACCTGCTTCATTAATAAATATCCATCCTGTTTTATTTGAAAAAATTCATCTCGACAAACTCAGTCTTCTGGTCAAAGCTTTATCTTCATAGGTATTTTTTAACTTTTTCCATACTTCATTCGGTGAGTTGCGATTTCTATCTATATAATAAAGCAACTGAAAGTTAAATATATTTCAGTTACAAATATAACTTGGTAGGACCGGTGGACAACTGGATCTTTTATATGTAAGAGTTTTTGGATGTCAAGCTCTAGATCGATAAATGGATAAAAAACAGAAACGGTATACAAATGCCGAAGAATATATGTTAAAAGGATATTTTGAAATACTAAAGATTACATACTCATCAATAAAAAATATCCGACTAAAATCATAATTTCTAGAGATTTTGTGTGAATGGAGAAAGAAAATGATTAACCAATCATCGATTAAAAAGGTTATAATTGTAGGTAAATATAAAGTGGAAATTCGTATAACTAAATGTTCATGTTCTGATTAAATTCAAGAAGTAATGCAAACAGAAATACGAGGATAGTTCACAAATTGAGTTGGCGTTGAATGACAAATGCAAATAAAGTGTCAGGCAAAAGCTTATTGCATGACATTAGAGTGTGCCAATTAGCATATTTGCTTCGATTCGTGTATGTTAATGTTAATTTTTTTTGTTGAGGTTTGAGTGATTTTATAAAAATGGACAAAATTGAGATAAGAAGTGTAATAACGTACCTCTGTAAAAAGGGGTTATCACCGCAAGAAAGGTATAAAGTATAAAGTATAAAGTATAAAGGTATAAAGACATGGTAGAAGTATTGGGTGACTCTGCCTCTTCGTACCAGGTAATCAAGAACTGATCACGAGATTTTAAACTGGAAAGAGAGTCTCGTCAACATGCACCAGGTGCAGGAGCCCCCAAAACTGTGGTGACCAAAGACCAAAGAAAATATGAATTTAGTACATGTTATGGTATTAAATGTCAGAAGAATTACAGTCAAGGCCTTAGCAGAGACATGTAGGTTTTCTGTTGAAAGTGTTAAAAAAAATTTACATCAGAAATTGGGTCTCAAAAAACACTCTGCACGTTGGGTTCGACGACAGACAGAAACGTGTTCAACTAGTTGCAGCGGAGACAAATTTGAAGATTATTAACAGGAATCCAGATGAATTTAAGCGAAAATTTCTTACGGTCTACGAAACATGGGTTCATCACTTTGATCCAAAATCCAAAAAACAAAGCATGGAATGGTGGCCTCCTCCCCCTAAGAACATGGCTACAGTTTTTTTTTTATTTTGCAGGTGTTATTTTGGTGGATTATTTACCGCGGTGGCGCACCATAACAAAGAGAAAAGGAAAATTGAGTCGAGGTGTGCTCTTTCACCAGGAGAACGCTCTGGCCCACAAAACTTGTGTTGTAAAGGCTACCATTTACAATACCATCACCACCATTTATTAACAAAATTAAAAGAACATCTTTGTGGAATCCGCTTTGCTGATGATAATAAAGTGATTTAGGCGGTTGATGATGTGTGGCTGAAGACTCAAAGTTCTAAATTTTTTTCAAAAGGGTTTGAAACACACTTGAAACACCGATATACCAAGTGTTTAAACGTAACAGGTGACTTTGTTGAAAAATAAATTAGTTTCATTCTTCTCATGTGTTTGCTTCTATTTTAGGGACAACAATTCATGAACTGCCCTCGTACAAGTATTAAAAGACAACGAAAGAGAAAATAATCAAATATGTTAATATATAATTGACATTATTTTTCTTTTTTATATTGAAAAAATGCATAAAATTTGCGTTGCAGGATTTAAAAGTTTTGTATACCTCCAGACTTGATTTAATTTTATTACTTTATAGCTTTCTGTTATAATCTGAGTACTATTGTAGAAGAAAAACAGATGAAAATTTTAACATCAAAGGCGTCAAAATAAATCCTTCTACAATTTTGAGGTTAGTATAGAACATCTGCGTCAACTACTTATATATGATTGACAATCAGTTGCATTTTACTCAGACTAATATTAGTTTTAATAATCTCTACATTTTCTTTCTTTTTACCTCCAGATAGTTCGCTACCACTAAGGATTCAAAAAAGTCTGATTTACCAAATTAATTATCTCGAAAAACTAAAAAGCATCATTACTGGAGCTCCTTACAGCCTCCAGATAAATCAAATACTTGAAAGTTTTGTATGAAAAGTTAAATATTACCATTCTTTAACCTTCCAGAAGTTGCGTGTATCTGGAAGATACATACCGATATCTGTTTGTCATATAGTTTGTAAACCTAATTAGCGGTGGGGATGTTGGGGATGCTGCTTTTGGAAATACTTACGGTTACTATTTGACCGAATCTCGAAAGTAAACAGTTTGTAATAAAAGTGTCTGAGAGATACGCCGCGATCATTCATGTAAGTTTCATTGATCTGTTTTTATATTTATTTAATTTATGTAAACGCTACCTTTTTTATTTTAACTATACCACCTGTTAATATTTTTTACTTAATTACTAAAAAACATGGAAAAAAAATAATATGTGTCTGTAAGATACTCGCGAGCATTCTTGCCTGTTCTAAATTATTGTCGTAACTATTTGGGATTATTGTTGTTCTTGCAGTGAATTATGGCCTCCAAAAAAATGTTTAACTTTAATAATGAAGCAGATGTAATAGAGCTTTAAAGGTTCGTTTTTGAAGACGATGAAGAGGTTGAAGAGGTCTTACAAGAAGACTATGATACAGACGGTTTCTATATAATTTTAGCAGGGAAACAGACGCACTTATTACTTACAGATTAATTATGTTCCTCCTAAAGTGTTGCCCGGAATACAAAACGTTGGCCAATGATTGTGCTTTTTCTATGTTTAATTTAGAAGGAATAAATTCCCAAGTTATTCATATGGCGAATTAAAATCAAACAAAAAGTCGGCGACATTTTCTGCGAATTCTCGGTAACGAATTAATCAAACTACACCTCAAAAGATGTATACATATCCCGAAACTATTGGATACCGTCCAAAAAAAAGCAATTTGTCTGGTCGGTGATGCCTTGCTTACAAACTCGCTCACTTTTCTGGAACACCGTAGAAAAGTTAGTGATTTGTCTCTATTTTATGGATATTTTCATGGGCGATGCTCATCTGAAATATCAACAATCTTTCCTCCTTTAGATGTTTATTCGAGATTAACCCGTCAAATTCAAACTTCACACCCCTTCGTGGTCACTTTGAAGACCTGCAAAACATCTCTTTCCAAAAACTTGTTCATCCAACGAATAGCGAGGCTTTGGAACTCATTGCCTAGGGAGGTGTTCCCCGAGGCATACAACCTTCAGAAATTTAAGAACATCAATTCCAACCTTTTTTCTCTTGGTTCTCACGATTTTCTCTAAGTATTACAGGATAACTCTTTAAAGACGCAGAGACTTTTAGTAATGCCTTATGGTCTAAAACTCAGTGATGCTTAATTTCCGATCTACACCTCCACGTGGTAAAGAGTGGGCAACGGTATAGATGTTCTAAAGCGGCTAGCGTAGACGGAGACCGAGTGTTTGCCGGTATAAGCAATCAACCGATATCAAGAGATAACGGAAGGGCACCTTCTTGTCCTTGGGATGAGAAATTGTCCCTAAAGGCGGATGAATCAATCAAGTGATCAACGGCATGGAGATGCGGAAGGAAACGGGAAGCCACCACATTAAAGGTCCACATGGACATCCCCAGGACAATCATCATTATGGCTGGAAATCGAACAATGGCCCCTAGTCCCGGGCCCCCCTTAAATGGGGGAGGGGTGCAAAGAATCTCCCGGCTAGCCATGAAGATGAAGATAAAGATAGGGACATGGAATGTCCGTAGCATGTACGAAGCCGGAAAAGCGCACAACGCCATCCAAGAAATGAAAAGAATTGGGCTTGCGATCCTTGGTATTAGCGAGATGAGATGGCCGAAAACGGGAACATGTAAGATTGATGAGCACACGATATACTACTCAGGACAAGACCACACAACACTTTAACGGAGTTGGATTTATTGTCAATCGGATTGTTGAGAGATCCATCTTGAACTTCTGGCCAGTATCTGATCGTGTCGCACTTCTGCAAATTAATTCCAAACCTCTTAAAACAAATATCATTCAGATATATGCTCCCCATACGGAACAACCCGATCACATAGTTGAACAGCTCTACACTGATATACAAAAGGCACTTCGGCAGACGGAGCAAAATAAAATTACCATAGTCATGGGAGACTTTAATTTTAAAGTTGGCTGCGGTAGAGAAACGGATATAATTGGTGAATATGGGTTAGGTTTACGTAATGACAGAGGCGATAGGTTAATTCAATTCTGCCAAGAAAATAATATGGCGATTATGAATACCTTTTTCAAACAGCCAGCCAGACGTTTGTATACCTGGAAAGCTCCTGCAGATAATCCCAACAAAATAATTCGAAACCAAATAGACTACATCGTAATCAACAAACGTTTTAAAAACTCAATAACATCGGTAAAAACTTATCCAGGAGCAGATGTACCATCTGATCACGTACTCTTAGCAGCTGATATACCTTTAAGATTGAAAATTGTAAAAACGAACCCTAGACCACCACAAATAAATTATAAAAAACTTAAAGATCCCATGACCCAATACGCTGCCTCTCAAGATCTGTCTCATAAGCTCGACATCCTGAACAATAAAGAGTATAATTCAATAGAAGACAGATGGAAGGATATAAAGCAAGTAGCACTAGAAGTATCAACAACACATTTAGGTCACTTAGAACATACAATCGCTAAGAAGAAATGGATGACCAATGATATTTTGAAGATGATGGATGAAAGACGAGCACTCAAACACAGAGATGAGTCCAAATATAAAGAGAAACATAAAGAAATACGGAAAGAAATAAGACAGGCTAAAGAACAATGGTTCTCTCAGGAATGTAAAGAAATAGAACAACTACAGGAAAAGCATGATACATTCGCTGTCCATAAGAAAGTAAAAACTCTAATAGGAAGTAATCATCGCTCAAATATCAACAACTTACTAGACGAAACGGGAAACCTTATCACCACCACTGAGGATAAATTGAAAACATGGAAAAAATACATAGAAACCCTATTTAATGACAACAGAACACTACACGATATTACCTCACAAACAATATTGACCACAGGTCCATCGATAACAAACACCGAAGTAGAAAAAGCAATGTCACGAACAAAAAATGGAAAAGCATGTGGCCCCGATGGGATTCCAGCTGAAATCTTGAAACTGTTTACCGATCATAACTTAAACAACTTAGTTGACTTATTCAACGATATATATCGATCTGGAATGATACCCGAGGAATGGCTTCAATCGACCTTTATAACGTTACCTAAAAAAAGCAATCCTAAGAAATGTGAAGACTACCGTATGATTAGTTTAATGTCTCATACACTCAAATTGTTTTTAAAGGTGCTACATGAACGAATATATCGGAAACTTGAAACACGTATAGGAAGTACACAGTTCGGATTCAGAAATGGACTCGGCACCAGAGACGCTCTTTTTGTCATACAGGTATTAATACAACGGGCCAGAGACGTTAACTGTGAGGTAAACGCTTGCTTCATAGATTTTGAAAAAGCCTTCGACCGGGTACAGCATGAAAAACTTATTAACATCCTAAGAAAAACTGGATTAGATGATGGAGACATACGAATAATAGAAAACCTCTACTGGAATCAAAAAGCCTCGATAAGAGTGGGAGATCAAGCTACCGAAGCTGTGGAAATTAGACGTGGGGTTAGACAGGGTTGTATATTGTCTCCGCTGTTATTCAATATATATTCGGAAGAATTATTTGCTGAAGCATTGGAAAACATTTCTGAAGGCATTTCTATAAATGGTTTTAAGATCAACAATATACGTTACGCGGATGACACTGTTATTTTAGCCGATACATTCGATGGCTTGCAGCATATCATGAATGAATTAATGGTTCATTTAAATGAGTATGGTTTACAGCTCAATACTGCAAAGACTAAATATATGACAATAAGTAACAATGAATCAACTACTAGTGAATAATACTATTATAGGAAAAGTTGACCATATTTCCTATCTGGGCTGCCTGATAAACGAAGAATGGGACCACTCAAGAGAAATCCGCCAACGTATAGAAAAAGCGAGAGCCACCTTCCTAAGAATGAGAAGTGTGTTCTGTAATAACAACTTGAGCTTGAAACTCAGGAAAAGGCTTCTTAACTGTTATGTGTTCTCGATTTTGCTGTATGGTGTAGAGGCGTGGACAGTGACAGAGGCCACAAGCAAACGAATCGAGGCATTTGAGATGTGGGCGTACCGTCGGATTTTGAAAATTAGCTGGGTAGATCATGTATGCAACGCAGAGGTTCTGAGAAGAATTAAGATACGGACCCCTGAAATACTTAGAACCGTTAAAATACGGAAGCTCTCTTACCTTGGACACATAATGCGGAACGAAAAATATAACATATTACAACTAATAATCCCAGGCAAGATAGAAGGAAAAAGAGGACCTGGCAGAAGGCGCACATCTTGGCTCAAGAATCTGAGACAATGGTTTGGCAAAACATCGACTGAACTTTTTCGGGCAGCAGTGAACAGAATAACTATAGTAATGATGATTGCCAACGTTCGCTGAGCGGACAAGGCACCAAGAAGAAGAAGAAGAAGATTACAGGATATCCCTTTTTGTAGAAACCAGAACATAAAAAAGGCAGTTATCGTTCCGATTTATGAAGCAAAATGTTCGCAGCAAAACTGCAAAAACTACCAAGGTATTAGTTTACTCAGCATCGTCGGCAAACTGTATGGAAAGTTATTAATTAAAAATATAACGAATAAAACTGATGAGAAGATATGGGATGTGCAAGAAGGATTTAAAAACGAATACTGCTCTTTTAACTTTTCTGCAGCTCCTAAATTTGGAATATATAGATATTGGAATAGAAGAAACTAGATTGTGTGCGTGGACCTCTCACCCACAATCGTCTTAACATTTTTTTCAACACAATTCTAAAAGTTATAATAAAAACAAACTTTTGTCAATATCTTCATGCAATAAACATTTTTAGTTTTAAAGTGGTAAAAATAAGGTCATTTTAAGAACAAACGTTTTCGCAGCAAAAAAGTATGGGTATCAATTTTTTAAATAGTAAATAATTACATACCTTCTTTCATTTGATTATTCGCCGTAAAGTGGAGTTCGTAATAAGTCTTTTTACCTTCGCAATATTTCATTTGGGAAATTTAAAATTTTCCAGAGAACTCCCTTGTTAATTGCTTTTTAATCCATCGAAACATTTCTTTCACATGTCTGAATAAAGCTAAAAATTCTAAAAATATTGCAGTTCGTGTTTTACAAACAGAGATTGGAAGCAAATTAGAAATTGCACGTAGTTTTGTTGTTTTTATTAAATTTAAAATTAAAATTTATTACAAGATTGGGGCCAAAAAAAAAATTATAAAATAATCTTCAAGCTTTTCTTTTCTATAGTGGTGTAATAGCTATTTGTGTATTAAGAGCGCAAAGTGATATATTAGAGAGCGGCAATGACACTTTCTGCTCGAAATACACACAAGATTTTTTCTACAAATGCAGTTTTTAGACAAAAAAACACTAAATACTTTATTGAAAATAAGTAAGTAAATATTATTACTTGTATTTTTATTAACACATTTTATAATATTCTTGAAAATAATTACTTCAGTTTATCATTCACTATATTGAAATTGAATGTGCAATTTCGACAATCTTTAGAACGAGATGTAGATACATGCGGTTTTGGAAATATTTTTTTGGAGTTTCAATCTTATTTTTGATTAATTCGTCTAGATAACCTTCTGTGACATTACTACTTTTCCATCCACCATGTTTCTTTAGTTGTATTAGAACTCCTCCACCATTAACCAATAAAGTAGAGATGTTCGTCGAAAACAGTTTTCTGTATATAAAGTATGCTCAGGTAATTACAAATATTTAGCAATTTCACTGGGAATTTTCCCGATTTTATTCATACCCACAACTTGTTTCGTACATCTACCTTTTTGATAACGTAAAAATAGGCGTTGGGGAGTATTATTGTTATTTTGACAAAGTTGTCTGATTGCAATGTATTTTTTACAAATTGATAGATAATCAACTGAATTTTCTTCATTATGAATAACAATCGTAAAAACACGGCTAATTCTCGTTTTCGAATATGGAATTCGGATTATTAAAATAAAATCTTTATCTTCTATGTCACCGATCTCCATTTTCACCAATTTATCGCGCCAGCAATACCAAACATACCCATAATTAAAATTACCTATAAAAAAAATTAACAGTTAAAAGCTATCCAAAATGTATAAGCTATCCAAATTGCTATCAATCCAATAATTCATATTTCTAACAAAATAAAATGAAAAATAACTCGTAAATTAAAAAAAGTGGCCCCGGCCGGAATTAAACCCAAGCGAACAGTTTGAAATGCCTGCGCTTTAGATCCCTAGGCTAATATGACTGCTCAAGTAATCAAGAGTTTCATGGTATTATTCAACTAAAAAGCTATTCTAACTGCTTATTAAACTACAGAGAGTGTAAGGTGTAATTGAAATTTACCTTTTTCAGTAGATATTCTTCATCGGTAGCTTCTCGTAGAAATTTGTGAATATCTTCAGTGGTAAATGTTTTGGATTTATTCGCTTTGTATCCAACGGATTGTTTTTTGAGAAATGCGATGAGTTTAGGATACTTATTGATTTCGCTGTTATTTTTAACATTTAAGCATGTTTGTATCATCGAATAAATGGACCAAAGAGTTGATGACTTCAAGTCTTTGAATTTTCTCCAAAATAAGCCAGTAACACATTTTCTGAATACTTATTGACCTTCTTTGATTGACACCAGGTTATGAATCTATTGTATTGAAATTTATATTTTGCTCTCGATTTATTTGGTAGGAGATTTAAAGTTACATTTTTTGCACTTTCTGCTACATCAGGAGGTGTGTTCGATAATTAACTATTACTATTTTTCATGATAGAAGAATGATTAAGAGATGCAAGCGTTTTTGATATATTTCCGCGCTAGACCGGCAAAGCTGTCACAAAATGACGTTTGTCGGAAAACGTCAACTTTGCGTTGAAATTTGAAAGCGTCAAATGCTACTTTGCTAGGCAGTTGTAGACAAATCAGTTTTTCCAACTTACCTTTGTGTTTAAAGAAAAATCCACAGGAACATCAAAATTTTGATTTTACTTTTAATTGAACTAATATTAATGATATTTTCTTGGGTAAAAAAATCATAAATTGTATCCCGACAATTTTTTTAAATAAGAACATTAAACTACCAAAACATTATATAAAATAATTTTTAATTTGAAATTATTATTCCATTTTCATTGTTATTTATGTTCTTTTGCGTTTAAAGAAATCCAGAAAGAGTTTTAATACTAGTCAAAGTTTTTATCTTACCTTACTTTAAGTAAGAGTAGAAACGTTGTTAACACGTTTCGACTGGAATAATAATAGTGTTGACAGTTCCGCAAGACCGCCACTTGCACATAGGACTTACACTATTATACCCGTAAAAGCCACTTATCTTCGTTTTCTCCACTAACTTTGTTTGCTTCCATTGGCTTAAAAATATCTGAACATACGTCCTGGATTGTAGATTGTAGGAGGGGTCGTGAAGGCTCTCAACCACCTTGACCTATCAGATATTTTGTGCATAACCCTTAATCTATTCGTACAAAGTTTATTAGTTTCCTGGCAGCTAAGTTCCTGAAACATACATCCTAACTAATATTATAAATGCGATTGTGAGTTTGTTTGTTACCATTTCAAGTGTTAACTATTCAACCGATCATCATGAAATTTTGTACTTATATTTTTAAGAGTATAATAAAGGACATATGACACTTTTTATATAAAATATGCAAATACCGGTGGTCAGTTCAATATTCCATTGAGTATAGCATCCTTAAAACTAACAAATGATTAAATGACAAATAGACGTCAAAATTTAAAGGTACGTTTAGAATTAAACATGTTATGACCTTTTCAAATTGTCACGAATTTTGGAGTTTAACTCACTCTTTCTGAGATTAAGATTTATGTCTTACATAGGCATGATTATGCGAAATCTTGAAACTCCTCGACTATGTAATGGAACGAGGCTTAGGATCACACAATTGGGGCAGAATATACTTGGTGCCACTATATTAACAGGTGTCGAAAAAGTGTTACCATACTTTGAATTCCAATTATACACACGGACCTACCGTTTTAATTCAAACGAGTTTAATTTCCAATTAAGCTCAGTTTTGCTGTTACCATTAACTAAGCGCAAGGGCAAACATTACAGGTAGCAGGGGTGCATTTAAAAAAACCATGCTTTTCCCATGGCCAACTATATGTAGCCTGTTCGCGTGTGTCCAATGCCCGAAATCTTCACATCGTCCTTTCCATCTTCGCTTACAGTAACTCTAAGGTATTTATACTGGTTAACGTTTTTTATTATTTTACTCTCTAGTTCTACATCTTGTCCTGCTTCACCTATAACCAAACATTGTATTTTTTTTCTGTTTACTTTCAAACCCCATTTACTATATTCTTCCACAAGTTTGTTCAGCATGTACGTCATATTTTGTTGATCGTCTGCTATGATTACTTGATCGTCCGCAAAAAGAATGGTGTATATGGGGCTGTTGTCTACCCATATCCCCATCGAACTACATTTCCGTATCCACTGCTTTAGGGCTGCGTATTTGAAACAGTGTGGGGGAGAGGAGCAACCTTGCTTGACACTCTTTGTTGGCGAGAAAGGTGTAGAGGTTTCGCATCCGAGCTGGACGACCTCTTGGTTGTCTCTGTACAGTGTTTTTACGGCGTTTACATATTTTTTACCAATTTCTGCTTCTTCCATAACTGTCCAGAGTTTTTGGAGGGGGACAGTATCAAACGCCTTTCGCAGACCTATAAATGTCACGTGCATCTCCCTTCCTTTCGATATCTTTTTCTCTGCTTGGTGTCTCAATGTAAATATATTATCTACGCATGATCTTCCAGATCGGAAGCCGCTCTGCTCTTTTGCTTTTTTAATTTTTTTAAATCTTAGACACTTATACTACTTTTTTTTGTAGTAAGATATTTTAATGAAGCATGTTTTCATTTTTAAAACTGGGTTGAATTTTATAATTTTTAAATACTGATGATCCTAGTCAAGTAATAAAAACATTATCATATTAATTAACCTACTTTTTAATGATCTTTGACAGTTATTTCAGGACATCAACGCGAGCAAAGCCGCGGGTAAAAGCGGCTAAATATATGTAAAATGTTCATTAACATGTTTATTATTATTATTATTTTTTGTTACAAATGTGTGTATAAGAACGAATGAAATCACTGAACCAACTCAAAGAGCTTGATCCTTTTTGAGAGATGTATGTTGTGTAGGCGCCGGATCGAAGGCAACAGCCAGACAGACGTACTCAGAGGTGGATTTTTTAGTGAGTAGCCCTGAAACATTCAGTTGACGATACTAAGTGCTATATTTTGAAATCTTTGACCAACTGAACTGTAAGCAACACTTCCAAACCTGCGATTTGTATTGGAAACACAACTTGTGGAACGAGCTATGATGCTTTAAAAAAACAATAGAGCCGTAGGCCAGGTACACGCGGAAACTTCGAAACTCATAGTTAATACAAATGACTGGGGCCTAAACCTCCTTACCAATTTGTTTAACTCTATATACAGAGCCGGGAAAATACCAAATGATTGGTTGAAGTCGACATTCATCACGTTACCAAAGAAACCAAACGCCTCTCGATGCGATGACTACAGAATGATTAGCCTTATGTCTCATGTCCTTAAGGTTTTCCTTCGAATTTTCCACACACGCATGTACACCAGATGCGAACGACAAATTGGTAACAGGCAGTTCAGATTTAGAAATGGGGTGGGCACACCAGAGGCTCTCTTTTCAAGGCTTTCGACTGTGTTTCGCATCGAAGACTTATCGAAATCCTCATGTGCACGAGTGTCGATGCGGGAGATCTACACATCATCACTCAGCTATACAAAAACCAAACTGCAGAAGTCAGAGTTATCGGATAAGTTAAAAATATGGAAAGGTGTTAAACAGGGATGTGTCCTATACCCCTTCTCTTTAATAAATATTCTGAGGTAGTTTTCCGAAAAGCACTGGAAAATACGAAAGGGGGTATTAAGATCAATGGCACCCTCATAAATAATGACGAACAAAACGGTCTTCAGATAAACGTCGCAAAGACTAAAATTAAAAAACACCGAGACGCGTAGTCATTAGAACTAAGAACGAAGCCGTGGAACAAGTATAATCCTTTAAATATCTAAGAGCTCTTGTCAACGAGTCCAATGAGAGCAGAGAGCTTATGTTGGCCATCAAAGAACATAAGCTACAATACATAGGACACATAATGAAAGAAGAGCGTTATGGGATCCTTATACTCACCATTGAGGGAAAAATCAAGGGTAAAAGATCGGTGGGAAGGCAAAAAAACTCATGACTCAGAGACTTACATCAATGGTTCGCAAGAACATCAATAGAAATATTTAGAGGTGCAGCTTCGCACACCATTATTGCCATTTGGATCGCCAACCTCCGCAGGGAGACGGCGTTCTAAGAAGAAGATTGACATACGGCATACGTGTGTCATTCTGTTTACCCGAAGATTCTTCATCGTTTTGTAATGAGCTAGTAAAAAAACATACCTATGTTATTTAGTCAGGTAAATAGACAAATAGGAGCAGAAAAAGTACGAAAGCTAAAAAAACAGTATAGTGCTACAAATATAGAAAAAATACGTCGATCTTATTTTTATTTAAACTTAATAAAGTGTTAGTAAATAAGTCTTTATACGGACGGCTCTAAACTAGAGTGGAGAGTAGGGTGCGGTGTCTTCTTAAAAGACCCCTCACTTAGCCTGTCGTTTTGTTTGCCTGACAACTGTAGTGTGTATCAAGCAGATATTACCGAGGCAGCTGCCTGGATACTCCGCAGTGAACAAAATTCAGCGAGATATCCATTCTTTGCGACAGCCAGGCTGCTATCAAATCACTGAACTCAGTCTACTTGACCTCTATTGCATCGGTTCAATGCCGAGCCGCCCTGAATGAGTTAGCAGCTAAGTTTAGAGTTTACATTGTCTGGGTACCCGGACACAGGGACATACCAAGCAACTGTAAGGCGGACGAGCTAGCAAGTGAAGGCACCACCCTCATAACTGTATCTGCTTCATCTCAGCAAAGAGTACCAATTGCAAACTGCCGGCTCCTCTTGCACAGCAAAGTAGTTCAAAAAGCCAACTTTAGGTGGAAAAAATGAACCCACATGCACATCATCGAAACATATTTGGTCCAAACTAGATCTACGTCGAACTAATGATGTTTTAACTCTATCCAGTGAGTCCATTGAAAATGATAACGCGGCCATAGCAGGACACTGGGCAGGTGGATTCTATGCACGGCGCTTGGGAATCGCAAAACTACGACACGACTTTTGTGGAAGCTGTTACGATGAGAAAGAGGAGGAAACAATGGTAGATTTTCTCTGCCACTGCCCTGCCCTAAGGAGAAAACGGCTTTCTATACTGGGGCAACCAAACTTTGATGACTTATCTGATCTCAGCTCAGTTAGCATTAAAGACCTTAGGTTAGGTTAGGTTAGGTTTCATGTGAGTGGGGCGTGGTCGCCCCTCCACCGCGACACTTAGTAGGTCTATTGTGGCTCACCCCTAGAGGCTACAGTTCACCGCACAATCTAGCCCTTCTTACGAAGTTCATGGATTAAAGACCTTAACAATTTGGTTAAAAGTTTCAACTGGTTCTCACGGTAGAGAGGGAAGGCACCGCCGTCCATCGCGGTATCACAACGGGCCAAAAGGCATAAGTAGGTTTCCTCCGAACCTAACCTAAACTAGTAAATAAGTCATAAAATAAAATTCCAACTTTTGACACGTTCAAGACACGATTTGTTGTTGTCAATTTATTCCACAGATTTGATCCCCAAAATTTTGGACGTTCTAATATAATGTTTTTCTTTAGTTTTATTTTTGACAAAAACTAAAAATATAGGTAGTAAAAAATTTAACAACAAACCTCTGAAAAAGGTGAAGTTTAATAGCAAACATTCCTTATATTACGTGAAAAAGTATCCACATTAATAAAAACATAAATTTTAATAAACAATCTTTGAAATATTAAAGAAATGTTAAAAAGCTAAAAACAAAATAAAAAAGTAAATTTTTGTTATAAATAACTTTGTCGCGCCCATTAGGAATGCGACTAATTTCTTTAAATCTTTAAGTAGTATTTAGAATTCTGTTATATTTGAACTTTGGTGTTTGTTAACATTACAGGTTTTTAAATTTTACGATTTATACTGACTACCTTTTTCGTTCGAAATGCGATTATAAAAGTTTTTTACCTAATCTCTGTACAAAAGTTGCAGAAGGGCTTTTTCGAATGACCTCAGAAAGAACTGCAAACAAAATTATAAAAATTTCTACATCGGGAATTCTGGCTTATTTAAAAGTCGCAAAAAAAAATTTTAAATGACGTCGAACGGTTGTTTTCTTCATTTTTAAAAGGATATTTTACCTTTTATAAAGTATTTATACAACAATTAAAGGTGCAGTATCTTACAAGTTTTAAAATTAATAGTCCGGTCAATTTAGACATTCGAAGTTACATAAAGTCCCAACAAGCTGAATTTCTGTGAAGTTGTTCAAAACATAATTATAAACAATGTCTAGAAGTTCCCCATCATTCCCCTGTAAGGAAAAAATTTAATTCAAGGTCAAAGATCAAAAAAATGAGTTTTTCGCGATTTTCAGCAAAACAGTAAGTTTTATCATAAAAGTACCTCAGACAAAAATTGTAGATCATAAAATTTTCTATAAAAAATGTATTAATACTTTTTTTCTTACGAGCCACCGTTTCTGAGATATAACGATTCAAAAAGTTATAAAAGTTGTTATCGTCATAATATGCACACGTTTCCACGCCACCTATGAGGTAGTGTACTTGGCGCGTTTTTTTTTAACGTGGTTTCCCCAGTAGGCCTACTCCACGGGTCAGTTGTGATCCTGTTTAATGTAAAACTATTGCAAAATAACGGAAATTTTCAAAGATTGGGAAAGATAAAAGCGATGTAAATGAAAAAAAAGTGTTGAAGTTTATTTGTAAGTTTCAAATTCTTGTTCTTCTTCTTGATCTAGTACGAGGAGGACTTACTGTGGATGTACTGGCTTCTTGTTCTTCACGTTGTCTTTTATTAGCTGCAGCAATAGAAGACTTTCGAGTATAATTTTTACGGCAATTTTCATGTATTGTCACAGATTTCTGATTTTTGGGATATTCCGAAAAATCATCAGCTCTTTCGATACTTGCATTAATTAATGTCTTCATACCACGTTCAACAGTAACAACTTCACTTTCAGTTAAAAGTTTAGCACAAATAAAACAATATTCAGACATTTTTAATATAAAACTCAAAACAGCACAATATAGGATTGGATAAACACGTGTTTTCACTACAGAGTGACGCTCAAGACTAACAGTATTTCATTTATTATAGCAGGTATAAGACCCTAGCCACGCACACAATAGAACAAGAGACAGATATATATATATATATATATATATATATTATATAGAATATTACAACTCTAGATGTATATACGTGGCGTACTCATGCATATTATGACGATAACAACTTTTATAACTTTTTGAATCGTTATATCTCAGAAACGGTGGCTCGTAAAAAAAAAAGTATTGATACATTTTTTATAGATAATTTTATAATCTACAATTTTTGTCTAAGGTACTTTTATAATAAAACTCACCGTTTTGCTGAAAATCGCGAAAAACTCATTTTTTGACCTTTGACCTTGAATTAAATTTTTTCCTTACAGGGGAATGATGGGGAACTTCTAGACATTGTTTATAATTATATTTTGAACAATTTCACTGAAATTCAGCTTGTTGGGACTTTATGTAACTTCACTCTCATTTTTTGGTCTAAATTGACCGGACTATAAGTAAAATTCAAATATTTAATTTTTAATTGATTAAAAAATTTATTTTCATTTTATTATATATGTGGACATGTTATAAAGATTGCAATAATATTGTTACAAATCCGGTCCTGTCGGCAACCGAGGAATCGACCGCGGCTAGGGTCCGTATCAGACCGCTTTTTCGGCCGCCGACGGGGTCTAGCAAGGTCGAGCAACCTATCGAAGCCGCGTCGCGAAGGGTGGAGAAACAGGTGGAATGATCTAGAAATGTGATATAGAGGTATAAAAGGGAAAGCGATTATAACAAGGGACAGTATTGGTTTAAAAAGTGTTTATGAATTAAAAAATGTAAATAGTTATGGCAAGCCATAAATCTTCGGGGAAGCAGAAGTTTGGGCAGTTCTTGCAGGTTAATATAGGTGTTCCATAGTCTGCATCTTCCTGCAATCGCACTTAGTTTTTATTTCTTCAATAATACCCCATTTTGCTAGGTTCGTCGTTGTGGGGGCGGCTCCTGTTCTAAGGCAGTTTTCCAATTTTTTCATTACAGAAGGTTACTGGCGTAGAGGATACATATCCGGTGGCTCCATAAGGGCTGTCCCAGAAAAATCTTTCGTGATCTTAGTCGTCTAATTGGTTCCGGAGCATGGTACAACGGGTGGCGGTTATCAAAAGTTCTATCGCTAGTCGGCGAGCCACGGGGGCCTCGCTTCCAGCCGCTTCCATCGCATAAAGCAAGAATTGTCCAACAATATTTAAATGAAACGTACGGAGAAAATTGGATAGGTATAAATAAACCGATACAGTGGGCGCCTTAATCACTGGAATTGACCCCACTATGCACTTAAGATCGAGAAAACTGCTGATGTCAGTGTTTTAGCAAAATGTCCAACGAGGTACTACTTATTTGTTAATCAGACGAGGTTTAAAATACATCCTTAAGAGCTTGAAGAGTATGGGATTAATGAAGCACGATTGCAATGTCATTAAAGCTACAGCAGCATTTATGGCACACTCCAAAAAAAACTAGTTTAGAATTTTGTACACATTTATTACAAACCAAACCAAAAAATTTTTTACGGTTTCCGTTTTCCAGTAAAAGGGCGTGGGCTAGCTTTAAACTTGGTTGCACCACACACTTTGTATTTTTTTAAATATGCAATGTATAATGATCGGACGGGTGCCAGAATTTCTTACATATTTATTACAGATCATTAAAGTGTAGAAAATTCCAAAATGTTAATCCCAAGGTGTTAAGTGCCCCCAAATATTAAAGAATCCTTTTAAATATACATTAAAACGTAAACAGTATAAAAAATTTCCACCTATAGAAGCATGTGACAGAAGATCGTGGGCTACTGTAATAAATTCAAAACTCATAAAAATCTGTAAATGTCCCGTTTTTCTGTCATTATTAATTTTAAAAATTTATAAAAACACACTACTATACGACTTTTTAATTTTTATTATTAAAATAGTCCATGCGCACCTGGAAGCATGTGATATAAGGTTGTAAGTTACTGTAATCAATTTAAAAAACATAAAAAAAATGTTGATGTTGCTTTTTTTTTCATAATTCCTTACAAGTCATTGACACATTTTACTCGTCGAATTCTAAATTCAAATAGTTGAAAGTGTCCACCCGTCCGATCATTATATATTGCAAATTTAAAAAAATACCGAGTGTGTGGTGCAACCTGAGTTTAAAGCCAGCCAACGCGCTATTCCTAGAAAACGGAAACTGTATAAAAATTTTGCCTTGGAACGCAAATTTGTAATAAATGTGTACAAAATTCTAAATTAGTTTTTTTTGGAGAGTGCCATAAATGCTGGTGTAGCTTTAAGGACGAAATGCAATCAAGAGAGCTATCCAAAACATTGAACCTCGTTAATATTGGTCACAACACATCTGCAAAGATGTTGTGATTAGGAAGAAGAGCTTTAAGAACATACGATTGCAGAATGTACAAAAGGTTTATTCTTATGGCGGAGGTACAGTATTGCTTTGCGACAGAATCAGCATCGGAGGTAGACTATTATGGTTTTGCTGCAAACATAAATGAAATACTTCTACAAATTGTGCTTCCTTACTCCGCAGCCATTGAAAAAAATATCGTACTAATGACATGTTAATGCAATACTTTATGTTGCGGCAACATTGGCCAAGTTTCTTGATGTTAATAGTAACAAAGTAATGTCGTGGTCTGCGCAATCACCGGAATTAGCTAAAACTGATAGAGTATATATGAGACAATTTTTAACTAAGCTTTAGAAGTGATGACAGATCTTTTAAGATTCGCCAAAAATTATTCAAGGCTTTACTGGTAACATGGATAGATAGCTATACCTCATCAAAAAATGAATAACATGTGTAGACGATATAAAGCTGTTATCCAGCAGCACACTACTAAATGTTTTATTTAAATTTAAAGTATATTGGGCTATTTTAGATAATTTTAAGTTTTTTATATAAAATAGGTTTAAAAAAAAAGCAAGTGGTTTGTATAAAATTTGCGTGTTTTAATCTATCTGCTACAAAATTTTAATTCATTTAAAAATTTCCAGCTCAGGATAGAATATCCCTAATTTTTATGTATTTCTAGCAACTGGAAAAAATCAGAAAGCAAAATGGTAGTATGGTAAAAGGAAAGGAATGCGTTTTAAAGAGATGAAAGAAATACGAAAGTTTATGTAAGAAAGAGGATACAGGCCTCATTCGGAGACATGAGTGAAAGTTGCAATGAAATTAATACGACAGAAATTGTGGAAGCGTTAAACAGTATAAAATTGGGTAAAGCTGCTGGGTACAACAGGATAACGGTTGAAATGCTGAAGGCTGGACATAGCGTGGTAACAAGTCTGCTGTACCGCATTTTTACCCTTTGTTGGAGGAGTGGTAGCATACCATACGACTGCTGCAAGGCTGTTATTGTTCCGCTTTACAAGCGAAAAGGTTCGCAGCAGGACTGAAAGAACTACAGCGGTATAAGTTTACTTAACATAGTCGGCAAACTGTAGGCAAAAATATTGATCAAAAGAGTGACGAATAAAACTGAAAAGATGATATGGGATGTGCAAACAGGATTTAAAAGAGGAAGAAGATGTATAGATCCGGTCTTCTTATTACGTGGTATGGACGAAAGATTCTTGGCTAAAAAGCAGTAAGTCTACTTCGTTTTTATAGATTTGAAAAAGGCCTATGATAGAGTAGTGAGGAGTAAATTGTGGTCGACTTTGTAGGTATATGTATGGGGTGAGAAGTAGTTTAATACGAGCACTGAAATCACTTTACGAGGATTCCACTGCTTGCGTCAGGATAAAAGGAGCTTTCACGGACCAATTCAACACATGGATGTGTGGCTTCGCCATGGTTGTTCAGCTTATACATAGAAGATTGTTTAAAAGATATAAAAGAGAGTGCGTATGGATTGAAAATAAATAATTTGATCATCAAATGCCTTCTTTACGCCGATGATCAAGTCATATTAGCGTCATCTGAAGATGAGTTGTAGGCGATGGTTATTGTTATGCATGATGCCCTAAAATTCAAAGTGATAAAAATAAATGTAAACAAAACGAAAGTAATGGTTTTCGAAAGAAAAGAAAATACGACATACTGTGTGGTTCTGATTAAGGAAGGACAAGTAAATGAGTTTGTATACTTGAGTTCAAAGTTTACGAGAGATAAGTATGACAGTGACATTAAGCAAAGGGTGTTGGCAGGTAAACAAATGAATGGGGCACTACATAACTTTATGAACAACCAGAAAGTGTCAAAAAAGGCACGTGTGACTGTGCATAGAGGAGGGTTGGTTCCTACACTTATGTATGGTAGTGAATGTTGGATTTGGCAGAAAAAGCATAAAAATAGGATTAATGCTGCGAAGATAAGTAGTCTGAGAAGTATAGCTGGAGTGACTTGGTTGGATAAAGTGAAGAATAGTGAGATAAGGGAACGCTGTGGTATAAAAAAAGATGTGGTTACAAAGATAGGAATGCTTAGATGGTTTGGACACGAAGAAAGGATGGATGAAGGAATATTGATGGAACAAATTTATAAGGCGAGTGTAAATGGTCAAGTTGGTAGAGGTCGACCTCGGCGAACATATCTCGATCAGATCAACATTGTTTTGAAAAAAGGCTAGGTCAAGAGTACCAACAACCAACAAGCATGTATGAGAGTACTGATGAAAGTAGAGAAAGCAAAAGATGTGTGTAAGAACCGTAGCAAGTGGAAGGAAGTAGTCTCTGATTACCCCTACGGGGGTGTTACTGACAAATAGGTATTTTCGATAAAAAAAAGTGACAGCTGCTGTCAGTAGTGGTCAAAATAATATTAAAATAAAATAAGTACCTTATATTGTACTATTCTGAAGATTGACTGCTTGTTTACGGAATATTTATTGTTTTTGTATTTGTATATGTTCAAGAATTTTATTTGTCAGACACAGTAAATATTTTGTTCGTGAAAAGGTGTATTCATTTTTAAAGAACGTCAAACTATCTTTCATTGAGTGAGATTTTTGCGAGTAATCTGCGAAAACCTGTTTAGGCAAGTTTTCGCGAATAAAATAAAATAAAGTGTAAAATATACAAACCTTGAATTGTACAATAAGCGAGATGGGATATCTGCAAAAATACGATAAAAAGGAAGAAGCTAACAAAAAAAACGACGGGTTGCACTCTGGGAGTGCCGGCAGAAGTGAAAACTTAAGTATTAACGTTGTGCGCCCTGCGCCGCCTAAACGAAACAGCCGGCGCAGGCATACATTTTCGCCGCGCCGTAGAAAGAGAGGGGGATACTCCCTCTCCTACGCCACGCCAGCTGTCTACTATCCATCCGTCTTACGAATTTTCGATCAGGTCACGTGTCCTGACGCGAGTTTAACAATTTTTACCCATTACAAAAAAAGTGTACAACGCCGCTAAAGAAGTTTTCACTTCAAAAAAGATAAATAAAAGTTTATTAAATGAAGAGAATGATCAACAGAAAAAGGGCTGACGTCAGCGTCACCGACAGATTGGTATTTTCGATGTAGAAGGTGACTGCGGCTGTCAGCACTCGTCAAAATAATATTAATAAAGTGTATCCTTGTAAATTCTTTTTCTTTTATCTTTTTGTTAAAAATTGGCTTTAATGATTTTATTTTACAAAGTATAAAATTTTAACTTTTAATGCTACAACTAAATTGAAAATACAAAAAAACTCTTATTTTATGTTATTTTATAGTTTTAAGTTTTCACTTCTGTCGATAGTCCCAATGAATGCAATTATTTTTTAAATACTCTCGCTAGTTTAGTATAAAGATGAAAAATTACCCAACTTTACGTAACATAATATATTCACAGCAACAGCTTACGGCAAAAACTAATAAAACCATACAATACGCGTACCACACTAAATGACTCCCAAATATGTAAACAAAGTAATTTTACCAGAAGCAATAAAAATATCAAGATATGTAACTTTTAGTTTTGTGGGCGTTTAGCAGCAATTTAATTTTTTACCCGATCGCTTCCAAGATATCTACAGGTCTAATTTAAAATGTTAAATTTTTTTTTTTTTTTTAACATGACGCATTAAAGTATCTTGTATATGTTACGCTCAATAGTCGAATTCGAGCAATGCCCGAAAAAAATTCGCAAAACTAGAGTTTTGAGCATTGAATATTTCCAAAACCCGAAATTTAATTGTGAACGGTTATCGAGCATTAAAAAATAAGTAGAACTAATTTTGCGCAATTTAATATGTACAAAATTAGTTCTATACATTTCTGAATGACCAGTACTAGTTCTGCTTCCTTTATTTAATCAGTGCGCAGCGTCCGAACAAAATAAAGTTGGAATGTTATTTAAATAATATATTTTTCCGCAAATCGCTAAAAAATGTTTACATTCAAGACAAAATTTCTTAAGGAAGTCAAGATTTCCTAACCGTTAGAAAATATTCATTTCCTTACAGTTGTTAGTGTTCTACATATATGATTGAAAACGCGTTGTTTATAAGGAATTAATTTATATTTTGAAAAGCTCAATGCATTGCAGAATACATTTTAAAAATAGTTTGTTATATCTACAGTTAGTACAATTATTGAAAATTGGAGGAACAATATTATAACTGTGAGAAAATTTTTGGACAATATGCGAGTTAGTAGGGTTATTTTGTTGAATGTTATGCGCTGTGAAAATTTTATTTGCCACCTCAATTGTTAGTCTTATTCTCCTTTTAATTATACAGGCCGTTGAACTTGTTAAGATTTCCGCATAGAATTTGTTATAAGTTTTTAAATACCCTGTATAACATACTATAGCCTTGTATTGTTGTAATGGGGAGGTAAAGCGTATTTTAATTTTAAGATAAAATATTAATTTAAAAAAACATAACTTTGATCTGGTAACATTGTAATTAAATTTTAAATGGGAAGCTTAAAGCTGCCTACAATTTTTATAAACAATTTTTTTTAGTATTTTTTATGATAACAGAGCTACTAAGCTTTATCACACTAATAATCACCCTGTATAATCGATAATTGCATAATATTAGATAAATAGTAAACGGCATATTTTTGCTAAAAAATCTATTATTTATATTGAAATAAAATAGCCTTCTGAGAGCTTAATTAATTATTTTTAAAGCAATCCCGAGGGAAGGTAAAGCGTATTTTAATTTTAAGGTAAAATATAGAGTGTTTCATTTAAAAAAACATAACTTTGATCTTGCACTGCATTATGGAACACACTGTAACGTTGTAACTTAATTTGAAATGTGAAGCTTAAAGCTGCCTACAATTTTTATAAACAATTTTTTTTAGTATTTTTTATGATAACAGAGCTACTAAGCTTTATCACACTAATTAATCACCCTGTATAATCGATATTGCATAATATTAGATAAATTATAAACGGCATATTTTTGCTAAAAAATCTATTATTTATATTGAAATAAAATAGCCTTCTGAGAGCTTAATTATTTTTAAAGCAATCCCGAGGAAAGGTAAAGCGTATTTTAATTTTAAGGTAAAATATAGGGTGTTTCATTTAAAAAAAACAATACTTTGATCTTGCACTGCATTATGGAACACACTGTAAGGTTGTAACTTAATTTGAAATGTGAAGCTTAAAGCTGCCTACAATTTTTATTGTATCTCAGATGATAACAGAGCTACTGAGCTTTATCACACTAATCAATCACCTTATATATAAACAAATTTGTGTAGCAATAAAAATAAGTTTTTTTTAAATTTTTAAAAATTGATTTAATAAAATGCAATGGTTATAAAAATTAAGGCGATATCGGTTAGGTATAATATAATGATAAATAAATATTAATATTGTACCTCGAATTTTTATTAATGATAAAAGTCGTTTTTTGTCGTTATCTTCCATTTAAGTATCTCGATGCATAAAACAAATATTTAAAAGCACAATTTTATAATCCTATTAATTTCATGGTATTTACTATTTACATTTCATAATTTTTTTATTTCTCACTTTTAAAACCTTATCATATGCACGAGTTCTACACAGTGACGTTTCTAACAATTGGCCACATCCCCTGGCGATACGGGGAAAATAGAATAGATCCCAGGTATGGTATGCCTGTCGTAAAAGGCGATTAAAAGACTCCCAATCCAAAGTGTCATGCGACCCGTGCTGATGGATGCATGGCGGTGGGGAAGCACCGTAGCTAACGAAGCCTACAGGGCGAAATCCTGTAGTAGACAGCCTTAGTCCTGTGCAGGGGCACCTCAGGGCCGGACCACCCCTTTCTCCATACCCGTTATCGCTGGTAGACCGTAATCACGTCAAACTGATACGGGTTCCAGGACACCAGGAAGTTGCAGGTAATGAGGAAGTAGACAAGCTTGCAAGAAGAGGTTTGGAAAAACATGCCAGGAAACAAACACGGAAAATAATACATTAAAGGAATGTGCCATAAAAGGACAGCAGAACTATTAGCAATGAACAGGAATCAGCTAAGAATCACTAAGGGACTGTATAATGGAGGCCTGGCCTGCGGGTTGTGCGGCGGGAATCCGGGAACGGTGGAGCGCGTGCTGTACTACTGCAAGGCGCTGGGGAGGATGGGCGGTTCTTGGGCGTCTAAATTGTTTCCACTTAGTACAAAACTTGTACAAGGTACGGTGGATTGGGTACAGCGTGGTCTCGGGGATTGCTTGTCTTTTTCGGTCCGATGCCTCGCGGCGGCGTAGTGTGTGTTTTGCCGTTTCCGGGTCCTAGCTGGGTGGTCTGCGGGTCGGGAATCCATTGTACAATGATACAAAAACACATAGGCAAGATACGATGGGCCAACAGGCCTAATTGTCGCCAGAGTCAATAGCCAGATGGACCTAAATAGGGGTGGAGTTTTTAGTTAATAGACCTGACATAGTAACTGGAGTCTCACAGTAGACCTTGAGCTTTCAGACTCATAACCTCTCCGTAAAGGATTTTCTCCACTTTTGCAACAACAAAAAAATGGCTGTATCGTCATCGTATCTAATATTTTTGATTGTTTCTCTACAAAGTCTTACACCTTCTTGTCTGTCATCCAAAGCTTCCCTGAATATTCATTCTGAGTACAGGTTAAAAAGACTTGGTGATAGAAAGCAGTCTCGTAGTACTCCACGTTTAATGGGCAGTTTTTGAGTGTGATTGTCTACAACTTGGTTGTAGTATAGGTATTTTAGAAGTCAAATGTCATAGGTATCTAGTCTTGCTGTTTACGTTTGTTTAAAAAATGAGTCGTGTTTTACTCGGTTACATGCCTTTTAGAAGCAAACATAGACATTTTTTAGGAATTCAAAAAAATAACAATTGGCCATGCGGGAAGAGGGCATTCGGAAAATGCAATTTATTAAATTTAAAAAATGTAATATTTCAACAAGTTTAATCAAATATAAATAAAATATAAGTATACTTATATATATATACATATATATGTATATAGAATTCAAAAGGATTTATATTTATGAAGTACGAGATGGATCATGAGAAACGCGAGCACCTCTAGACCCCCTCGCTCGTAAGAACGTCACTGGTTTCACATACAGTATATCTATATATGTATATGGTACTAATTTTCGAATGAACTAACGATATTTGCTTTATTTTGAACAAAAACTACATTTTTATCGAATAATAAATATAAAAGACGAAAGTTTATTAATTTATTACCTTCCTGATAAGAAAAAATACATCGTTGTTAGGAAGTTGTTATATTACAAACATCTTTTACCGTTGTATATATATATATTTTTTTTTTATTTGAATTAGTAAAAATTACACGTAAATCAGTGAACAGGAATAAAGTTAAAATTTTTATTTAACTTTTGGTTGAATTTTAATTCCGAGCAATTAATTTCATTTAAAAAAAATGTTTATCTTTGTTTTTATTTATTTTTTGTGTAAGTTAACTGCTTACCGGATATCATTGGAATATAAAAAATAATTTCCAGTTAATTAAATTAATAAAATATGCTTGTATGTGGTTTTTCACATGCAAAAAATAAATTCTAAAACGTATTTATGGCAACTTTTTCTTTTGGCAATGTTTTCACAATATTTGAGCTATTTTTCTACGTATTAAAAAAATTAATAACATACCGGCCCATAGAGGACAAACTACTTAAAGCTGATACAATACAAATGTGCGTGCACGTCATCAATGATCTGTTTCAAAACTTAATACCAACAATAATAAAATTTACCGTTCGTCTTATATAATCTCGAACACATCGGGGTTAGTCTGTTCGTAATATTTTATTGAATTAATCAAGTCGATGTTTTGTTAAATATTACAATTACTATACTATTTTAGGTGGTATATTAAATTGCAGATATTATACATAAATATTTCATAAATATTGCACACAGTTCAAGTTTTATTATGTATTAATAAAAACGGTTTTTCCGATTAAACATCTATGAGCGCCAGCTGGCAGTTAGATTCATAAGTTGGCAATTTTATATACGTTTTTAAGACGTTGTCAAATCTGATTATTATGGTGAAATGAACCAAGATAATTTTTTAAAATGGTTTAATAATCAGTTGCTAAACAGAGTCACTGAACCATCAGTGATTGTTATGGACAATGCCCCTTACAACAGTATTTCACATACTTTGTTTAAACATTGTGGATCAGTAAGTACATTATATTTTGTGTTTATATAATAGTTTTTAATTTTATTAAACATTTTCCTCCCTGTATTTTTACATTGCATTATAATTAAATTTTAAAGTAGTTTACTGATTTTGTTGACGAAATTGAAACTGGTATATTTTTTAAAAACAAACCGCCAAAAAGATATTTGATAGATGACCTAGCTGAACAATATGGACATAAAGTGTTACGTCTTCCGCTACATCACTGCATTTTCAATCCAATTGAACTGATTTGGGGCATTGCAAAACAATATTATAATAAACATATTGGCTGTGATGGAAATGCAGAAAAAGTCTGTTTAAATATGTGGTCTGAAGCACTTTAAACTGTTAACTCAGATATCTGGAAATACTTTATTGATCATACAGAAAAAGAAATTGACAAATGGTATAATAGAGAACGAATATTAGAAACACAAGAAATTACTCCGATTGTTATTGATATTGACGATAATAGTGATGTCAGTGACTTTGAGTCAGAATCAGAATAGAGAAATAACTTATCCATTCTGTTTCAGACTTTTTGTCGTTGTAGCTTAACCCTGCAGTGGTGGCGCCTATATTTTTAGCATGAGTAGTAGCGCCAAGTCTAACAGACCCACTTTTTAAAGTTGTGTAACAAAAAATGGGTATATTATTTTACATTTTTTTGGACTTAATTTTTTTTATACATTATGTGTCATTAATAAAAAATGCCAGAGAAACGTATTATATTAAAAAAACAACTACAGATAGAAATAGCAAGAAAAGTGCAAAAAAATGTCCTAGATACAAAAATTAAGAATTTTTTGTCACAAATATTTTTAAATCAAAAACTAAATCTATTTTATCTTAGAGACTAAGTTATTATTTAACTGTTTTATCAGTTTTCAGGATTTGGTACGCAACTCGGGCACAGAAATTCCGCATGAAATAAACAGATAAATTTTTTACAAATTTTGCAAAAGTAACGTGTTTTACTATCTTTCTTGCAAAGATGACAACGTTTTTTAACATTTGGCGTTTCTGGATTGCCTCTTGGGACCTCTTCTGATGTGCCAGCTACCTCTTGACGTCTTTGGCGAACTACTGGAGGGTATGTAGCGCATAGCTCATCTACGGTATCAACTCCTCCTTTAGTGGAGTTGTAAAACGTGATAATCTCAGGCTTATTTTGATCACCTGTTGATTCGTCTATTTGGTTATCATGATGTAAACTTGACGCCAAAATCACATTTTTCTCTTTTCGTGGCACATAGGACACTATTGTCGTATTTTCCTGGAAACCAAAAACGGTCGATTTGGAAGGTCGTGACTTTGTATTTACAAATTCTGGTGGAAGCTGTCTTTTATTTTTACGCACTGTGCCCACATAAGTTAGATTGTGATTTTGGTATAAATTTTGTATAAGTTCAAACGACGTAAACCAGTTATCGCCGGTGATATTTCTTCCGGTTCCTGATATTGGAGCAATTAATCTTGTAACGACACTGCCTGGGCTATTGTTCACGCGGTATCGTCCTTCGGGCTGCATTCCCAAATAAAGCTCTAAATTCAAAGTGTACCTTGTTTTTGAATCAACAAGAGCAAACACCTTCAAACCATATTTGTTAGGTTTTGAAGGTATATACTGTTTAAAACTACACCTTCCGCGGAATTCCTCTAGTTTCTCGTCAATCGTTCCATGTTGACTTATTGTATAGGCATTTTTACAATTGGTGACAAAAATTTCGAATAAGTCTCGTATGGGAGCCATTTTATCGGTTTTCTTTCTTTCTTCCCGACTATCTAGGTTATCAAATCGTAGATGCCGTAGTAAAAAAAGGAAGCGTTGTTGTGACATAGTTAGCCAGAATAATTCAATGCCACTCCCGTTGCGATCCCATAGCTCTTGCGTATTTAGACGACAACTTTTTAGACAACCAGCTAGATACAAAAGACCTAGCAAAGCTTTGATTTCCGCAATATCTGTCGTTTTTGCGGAACGCTCCCTTGTGTATTTGTCTTTCATTTTTTCTATGTACTTGTTCGTGTTTCTTACGATAATCTCGAGAATTTCTTCGGAGAAATATAATTTCCAGCAGTCAATTATAGATTTAACATTTTTCGCGATTGGTTTCACACCCGGCAAATGAATTACTATATTTGATTTCCTTGTTCTCACCTTTTGGCTAGGTGTTTTCTTTTTCCAAATGGATCCATCTTTCCCAATAAAACTAGAAACTCGAGGAATTTTCGCAGGTGGCTCATCTTCTGTTTCGCTTTTCCCTTCCTGTTCAGTGTCAGAGTCAGACAAACGTTCTTCAATAATGTCTTCTTCTTCCTCAGACTCATCATCGTCAAATGGTTCTTCTGTATCAGTAACAACTTCGTCGAGAAGCTAAAGCAACCGGGCTTGCTCTTTCTCGTAACTCATTTTTCTGGAAAATATTAGATCATAATTTCTAATAAATCAAAGAGTTAAGTCACAAAAATCATTACTTGTGTGAAGCATATATATCGCTCGACTTACCTGCCCAAAAACTCAAATACTATTCAAAACATAATAACTAATAAAACCAACTTTGTGTTACACTAGTGGTGGCGCCAAGTCTGACAGGCCCAAAAGTCGTACGTAGCCAACGTAAAGAATTTTTGAGACGAGATTTCATGCACGATCAATAACATATTAAGCGATAGGAAGGTACTGACCGCATGAACCGGCTGGCTCTAAACCCCCCTCTTTTACGCATGAAATTAAAACACTCGGGTCTGAGAGACTTGGCGCCACTACTGCAGGGTTAATTAAAATAGGTAAAATTCTCAAAGTTTTATTGCAATGTCCTAGACTAATTAACGGTAGAGTATGTTTATTAAATGATCAACAACATTACCTGATTATTTCCTCAATGTCCGTACTACTGACAAAGTCTAGCAACGTTGTTCTAATGTGACCTCATACTCGCTCTATGACGTGCTTTACATTGATTTTTATATGTACATTGTACACAGTGAGTTCATAAAATAAAGCATAAATCCATTATTAGCTAAATAAACAATAATATGAAAAAATCAAAAAACAGGTTGATTTTTGGTTTTAATTTATTATTTTAAAAAAAATCATCATACAGGGTGAATAATAACCTTTGACTGATGATGTCAGCACCAGTTTTTGTTAAATCAAACACCCCCCCTTTTTTCCAATTTGCGGATTTCCCTTGTTGGACTGGTTCCAAAAATACATCAGAAGTTGATTCAAATTGGTACAGGGTGGATAAAATCGCAAAAGTTGTTGTAACATGTATTTTAACATTGTATCTATCCACTTTCATAAATAATCCTACTCTCGCTCGACCAAACAGAAATTTTTTAAAAAGTATTTCTTCATCATCATATGTAGCATAAAAACCCAGGGTGGGTTTTAGCTGCCTGCACCACGTGCCTTTATCTATCGTGGTTTCCTGCCATCTATTTAGCTCGACTCCAAGAGTTGAGAGGTCCTTCCTTACGTTGTCTCGCCATCTCAATTTGGGCCTTTCTAGCGGCCTCTTTCCTTGAGGTGCCTCTTCACATACCGATTTAATGAACAAGTAAATGCATTTGTGTACTTGGGTTCACAGTTTACGAGAAATGGAAAGTATGACAGTGACATTGAGCGAAGGGTGTTGGCCGAAAAACAGATAAATGGGGCACTGCACAGCTTTATGAACAGCCAGAAAGTGTCAAAAAAGGCACGTCTGTCTGTGCATAGAAGTGTGTTGGTTCCTACACTTATCAGTATGGTAGTAAATGTTGGATTTGGCAGAAAAAGCATGAAAATAGGATTAATGCTGCGGAGATGAGAAATCTGGTAAGTATGCGGCGATTGTTCGTCAGTATTTAGACCAACGTTTTCCACGGCATTGGATTGGCAAATAATCCAGCTTTGAAAGGCCTCCACGATCGCCAGATTGATCGCCCCTTGATTTCTTTTTGTGGGGAGTAAAATCTATAAAACAAAATCAGCATCGTTGGAATATTTGCGTCAAAGAATCGTAGACGAGTGCCGTTGAATTACTCCGGAAATTCTTCGAAATGTTCGTGAACGATTTAAACAAAATTATTGTATGGAAGCGGGTGGTCATCAGTTTAAACATTTAATCAATTAAGAAGTAATTAAGCAACCAAAATATTTAAAATTATAACATGAATTTTTTTCAAAGTATTGGAAGTAAATGTAAAATTTAAAGACTATCGTAAATAAAAAGAATTGTCAGAGCTTTCAAAAGACATCATATTCGACCCCCAAGGTCATATAAAAATTTTGCTTGATGCTCAGTGTTTGGTGCTTGGTGGAGTCAAAAATACCGGAAAAGAGTGTCCCTCTTTAATCAAAGATTGACGGGTCTGAGCGTTTTTCTAAAATGTTGACTAGGTTCCTGCAAATGTCTGTTTCGTTTTCACCTTGTATAACCGTTTATTTAGCTAATTATGAATTTATGCGTTACTTTATGGACGCTCTGTATAGTATAAAGATATTTATTACGTTAATATGTTAGGGTCTATAATAAAGTGATCTAGAAAATAAATTAATAAAATAAATTATTTTGTTCGAAATAAAGGTATATCCATTATATAGCCTATGATCTGATAAAAGAGTTAAACAATGGCATTTACATTATAAATACATATTTTATATAGCCGATTAAAATTAGCATTGAACAAACGATATTAATATCCAAGACAATCATCTAGACAAGCTAACATCAATCTGTCATTAATTGATTAAATGACCACACACAAAGCGTAATGAAAATATATAATTTAATAATTTTTCTTTAAACAAATAACGCTGTAACAAGCAAAATTTTAAACCATAAATTATAAAAATCTGTTTAAGATATAGCCCAGCAGATACAAGTAATTAAACTTTTACGAATGAGGTGAGACTTACATACCACAGCCAAAAATTGTACACACCACCTACTTTTGTTTGAAATTATTGTAAAAAACAACAATTAATTATATACAAATTTACCATTCAAGCAATTAAACAAGGTCGGATCTATGAACCTCAATCTTAACCTTAGTATCAAATATTTTTATAATTGACAATTTTTCCAATCTTTTTTTTTGTGTAGTTTTATATAATAAACATAGTATATGTTCAGCAGTTTCGTCTTCCACGCAGTAAAACCGACAGTCCGTTTATTGGTTCAGACCTATCTTTCTGAGGTGGTATCTTAAACGTTAGAATACGCAGGTCATTTCTGCTCCAATCTAGGATCTGCTTAGTTGTGTTTCTCGAGGGTTTAGGTAGAAACTCTTTCGAGTTGACACTGGTATATACCAGTACGTTAGTATTTTCCCTTCCGCTCAAAACGAAATAATTGTTTTGGCGGCCCTTGTGGTGACTCCACAAACCGGTTCTGGTCCAGTGAACGCAGATTCGGCCCCCTGTTTTGCAAGGGTGTCGGCTTTTTAACTTCCCTCCACCCCCTGGTGCCCAGGTACCCACAGTAGGGTCACCCTGTTGTTCGCACCAAGGTACTCTAAGGATTCGATGCAATTCCATACAAGTTTAGAATTTATCTTGTTGGCGCTCAGCTTTTAAAGCAGCCTGGCTGTCTGATATTATACTTATGTTTTTGTTTGCTAGAGGTCTGTTCGTCAACTCTCTTGCACACAATTCGATAGCAAAAACTTTAGCCCGAAAGATTGTAGCATACCTGCCAAGACTGGTAAATATTTAAATCTTTGGTTTTCTGCTGAAAACAGCGGCCCCAACTCCATCTGTGGTTTTTGAGCCATCTGTGTACATTACGTATTCAGTCTCTGGGAAGAGGATTTGTCCCCTCATCCATTCGTCTCTCTTCGGAAAGAGGACTTTGAACGACTTTTCTACGTGTATTTTTGTGGCTAGCAAGTCAGGAACTATCCCAAAAATTTGGTGGTTTTTTGTTTCACTCATTACCCCGGAGTGATATCCGAGTTGCTCTCCATTAATTTGCCTTTCCAAAGACAGGAATCTGTAGGAGACTATCCTGGCCTTCCTCTCTGAGAGAATATCTAGGGGAGGAAGATTTAGGAGGTGTTCCATCGCTTCTGTTGGTGCGCTGGACATAGCTTCAGTTATGGCCAGGCATGCCAGCCGCTAAAGGCCAACAAGCTTTGCTTTAGCTGTCTTTTGTAACCCTTTGGTCCACCAGGCTACTAAACCAAACGTGACCATAGATATTATCATTGTTTGATAAATATTTTATCCAGAACTACATCCAGGTATTTTACTTCCGCCGCAAATGGAATGCTCTCTGCTGCCGAAGCTTATCTAGCTTTTTCCTCTTAGTAAAAGAAATAATTACAGTTTTCCGGGGGTTGACAGACATCTGTTCCCTCTCGCACGTATAAAAGTTTTACTTAAAAAAATGTGTTTTTTTTCCCGTTATATGATTATAAGCAGATTTGTAAAAAAAAAGTATTAAAAAAAATTCTTAATCGTCACGATTTAAAAAAGTAACATTTGGAAAATAGCAAAATCGCATCTGTCAATAATTAAACTAATGGTTGACAGATATTGTTTTGTTGTGATTTGACTTTGAAAGATGTTCACGCACAACGAAAAAGTCGACATGTTATTAGTCTTTGGGAAATCCCAAAAAAAAACCTGAAAGAGCAGTTCACTTATACGCCCAGAAATACCCCGAAAGTGTTATTCCAAGCTTAAAAATATTTGCAAGATTAGAACGAATAACGAGGTATTTTCTTCTCGAAATGAAAGAAAAATTGTTAAAAGGGTCAATCCTGATAATACTGTTACCACTATTTTGCAGTATTTTGAGAACCATCCAATAAACTCGTTTCGTTAAGCCTGTCGTGAGTTGAATTTAAAATATAGTTCAGTACAAAAAGTTTTGAAAGAAAAACTTAGGAATACTTGTCAGATCAACATCAACAACGAAAAATTAATTATGTTGCCCAAATGATGGTAAACTTATATATCAATGACAATCGTTTTTCTCAGTATGTGTTGTAAACGGACGAAAGCTGTTTTGTTAGTAACGATAAGCCCAATAGAAAAATAAACATTTTTGGGCTACTGAAAATCCACATTTTGTCAATCCAATTAAAAAACAAGGACACTTTGGAATTACCGTTTAATGTGGTAATATTAATGAGCATTTGACTGGTCAATATTTTTACAAAGGGATTTTACATACCAAGTTAGCGATATTTGCAATTTCTTTTAGAAAAACTTCTTGTGCTTCTCAAAAATGTGCCATTACAGCAGCTAGCAAAAATGTGTTTCCAGCATGATGGAGCTCCACCGCATAAAGCAAGAATTGTCTAACAACATTTAAATGAAACATACGAAGAAAATTGGATGGTATAAATGGACCGATACAGTGGGCGCCTAAATCATCGGACTTGACCCCACTAGACTTCTTCTTGTGGGGAAAAATAAAGTTTACAGAACACTATCTGTTCAGCGAGAAAAGTAAGGATAATTGTTAAGAAGTAGGAAGAGGTGGTTGCATTGAAAAATGGTTGTAGTAATTCAACATATTTTGTTTCTTTCTGTGGTATTAGTAGTAACATATTATATCTTCTGTAATGTTAAATTAATAAATAATACTTATTAATAATGTTTAATTATTGACAGATGCGACTTTGCTATTTGTTTCCAAAGGCTACTTGTTTAAGTCGTGACTATTACAAATTTTGAATAATACTTTGTTTTACAAATTTGTTTAAAATTTTATTACGGAAATAGATAGCCATTTTTTTTTCTTTACAAAATTTGTTAGGAAACTGAGTTTTTTTAAATATGCCAAAATATAGGTATGTTTCTGGAAAAAAAATTGAAGACGTCATTACTTCAGTTTGCGTATATGAAGAAATATGCAAATTAGGCTTCATATGAACCTAACTCAATCCCGTTTCAGAACATCTTTTTAGATTTTTTTATCGTCTTTCCTTTTCTTATAATATAGCTGAGACATCGAGTTTCGCTCACCCTAAACTTAAAATGGATAGCTAGTGTTAGAGCATCGTTTGATAAAAGACTGCTATAACTTTTATTACTGAATAACAAAATTTTACTTACGATAAGTTTGCCAATTTTTTTCTTTGTCTGCACATGTTTTAACTTTTGAAATAGAGGGAGGGTATCCTATAGCTTAAAAATTGACGTGATAAAAAAAGTTGCTATCATTTTAAGATTCAGAAGTTAAAAGTTGGTCAAAAACAAGTGTCAACAAGATATCAGTGGCATGGGTGCGACCCAAAAGGTGGTCCACACGACTAACTTTCCAGTGGAAATAATGAAAAAATATCATGTTGTTTGTTTTGTTGTTATAATTATTATTATTATTAAAAAAAGAGATTTCAAATTGTTTACAACAAATTATAATTGTCATTAACAATATTCTGTTTATGTCAACCGTATTCTTTCAAACTTTTTCTTATCATTTTATAAGCGGGAGCTATTTTCAATTGTTTATAACAAATAAAATTTATTTTTAATTATTATGATCATTATTTAATCAATAATCAATATTTAATTCTTATAAACAATGCTTGATTATTACGTACAATAATTTTCTACTGTTATAGCGTCTTCAATGCTATTCTCTCAATACTGACACAACTTAAAAATTCTCCAATTCCTATTTTTGATTTTAAAACTATCTCCTTTTATGAAATATTGTCATCATATTTTTCATACAAATTTTCACAGGCAATAACCATATTATTCAAAAGATCTTAAAATTCTGTATTAAAAATAGTATAATTTATAAATTGCAAAATTCAGGTAGTTTGCCGTTTTTTCCAGTTTTTTGATTTTCCATAAAAAACAGCTTGACCGCTTTTGCTGAAAATCTAATTAGTTCTAAGTTGCGTAACTATGCGTCGAATGCATTTGGTCCCACGTCGATATAATTTTTTGTTCTTGAGATAATCAAGACGAAAAATAATTCCAAAAGTTTCCAATTTTTTTCAGTTTTTTGATTCTCCATAAAAAACAGCAAAACCGATTTTGCTGAAAATCTAATAGGTTCTAAGTTGCGTAATTATGCGTCGAATGCAATTGGTCCCACGTCATTATAATTTTTTGTTTCTGAGATAATCGAGACGAAAAATAATTTCAAAAGTTTGCCGTTTTGTCCAGTTTTTTAATTCTCCATTAAAAACAGTTTTACCAATTTTACTGATAATGTAATCAGTTTTAAGTTTCGTAATGATGCGTCGAATGCAATTGGTCCCACGTCAATACCTTTTTTTCAGGAGATAATCGAGACGAAAAATAATTCCAAAAGTTTACCATTTTTTTTCAGTTTTTTGATATTCCATAAAAAATGACTTAAGCGATTTTGCTGAAAATCTAATCAGCTCTAATTTGCGTTAGTATGCGTCGATTGCAATTGGTCCCGCGTTGATTGCAATTGGTCCCACGTCGATATAATTTTTTGTTCTTGAGATAATTGAGACAAAAAATAATCACGAACGCACATACGTACATACACATAGACGTCCACTTAAAAACTATTGTATTCGACTCTGGAGACCTTAAAATGTGGAGAAATGTCGAAATTCGCGATTCGCAAAAGCAGACCCGTTGGGAAGTTAAAAATGAGTGTTTCTTAGTGTAATACTGGGTACTTCTTTTTAAAAAACAACTAAACCTGTGCAGAAATATGTAAAAAAATTTATAAAGTGCAAGAAAGAATAAATGCGGCAAGAAGTAATGTTGTTAAAACAGCTGATTATGACACTGACATAACAAAAATCAAAAAATGTAAGATGCACGAAACAAAGTATAACCAATAAATCAATCTGCAACAAATGGTGTTCAAAGATAACAAATCTGCTAAAAAAACGAAAAACACATATATGGTAAAACGATTATCACCAAAGAAACAAAAATCGAACTTAAAGATTAATAACGACTTTTACGAGCATTAACACCGCATATATGGCACACGACAAATGATCCAAGGGAAAGAACATGATTTTAAACTTAGGACGATTTGAACGATACATTTTAGTCCAAAATGGAAGCTATTATAATTTATAACATTTACCGTTTAGTTTATAGTAAGACTAATCGCAGCAGTGGTGTGTTTGTTGCCAGTCATAAAATCAGAACGTGTTTATTATTAAAAAATTAAACAAAAATTAATAAATTAAAAATAAAACATAATTTTTAAAAGCTTTTATTTAAGTGCTCTAAAAAGGGAAAAATAAACTTTAAATTAAATCAAACCAATCAATTAAGTACATGTATTACACAATTTATTAAATGATATAAAAGCTTGTCGTGAGATTTACCTGTGTAATAACTAGTCTTGCTGGTGTAAGATATATTTGGATCCACCCTGTATGCAAGGAGAACTTATAGGGTACACGAGCACGATCTGGAGATTGGGTACCTAAAGAAAATGACGAGAAGGGGTGCGGGATGCGGCGGGTGGCTAGTCTTTACGAAGAGACAAAAGTGTACAGATGCATTGGTCATAGATTGATAGTTTGAATACGTTTTACAAGAAATATAGTTTTTGAGTAGAATTCGTTTTATTATTTCTTACACTTAACATACTCATGGTAAGTAATTTTATGAAAGAAAATGTTTCCTATAAAATACTATAGTAGAGAATCCCAAGTAAGATCGACCTTCACAAATCACAAAATTATTTCATAATTTACTGTGTTAAAAAATGGGTTGTCTAAAAAAATTCTGGCCAGGCTATAATTAATTAAAAATTCAAAAATCATTTTTTTTATTTCTACCGATGAGTTTAACGAAACACAAACCGTAAGTACAAAGTCTATAGAATATGCAAACGTAGGGTTGCCTATATTTTTCCTGATCTAACTATTGGGTTTCCAGGTATAAACAGGTATTTTGGTCCTAGTTATTTTTACCTACTTGTTTAATTTATAAATTAAACATAAAAATAAGCGCTGTTATATTGCGAACACAATTATATAGGGTTGCCCGCAAAAGTCTGTCCTGAGTGATGGTTGTCGAATTTTAAAAAATAAAATTTTAATGCGACTGTGAACGTGCGACAAAGAGGTCCGAGACAAATATCTCGTGCGATAGACGAAGACACAGAGTTGTAGCTGCGCGCGGCGCGACCGCAGAATGTAAGAGAGTGCGTATGTTAGTAGTTCATGCAATAAAGAATGATAGCTATAGACTAGTAAACAATATTTTGAAGCAACTGGTAGTATACGTACGAAAGTAATATAAAAACTCTGTCGCAAACAATAGACGCTTCTTATCCTTTATATAAGGAAATGGTGAAGGCTCGCCTCTAAATTAGGCTTAAACATGATTCTAATTGACACACAAATACACCCGAATAAACCAAAATACAGTCATGTCATTTTATTATACCTATAAAAGAAAATCAAAAATTCCCTCACTACCTGCCGTATCCCGCACCCCTTCTCGTCTTCCTCTTTTAGGTACCTGATCTCCAGACCGTGCTTTTGTACACTATAAGCTCTACTTGCATACATGGTGGATCCAAATATATCTTATACTCGGCCTCTAAAGTAACAAATATTCGGCTGCATATACTTTACATTCGTAAACTTTTTTCGCCGATTGTACTTGAGACTCGCGAATACTGAAAATTTCGTCGTCGCCGATCGGATCGTTGTTCGAATGTTTTCGTTGTGCGCAGATTTTGTGATCTCTCGCCCGCCAAGCTACTTCTGTTGCACTGGTCCAGCACGCTATTCCTAAATTCTGTCCAACTGGTTTTCACCTGAATACAAACGTCATGCATTTCCCCAAGACGGTTTGCAATCAGTCAAACAACAGAGTGATCATCCCATTTGTATCGACTAGCCAAAGTTTCAACCTTCTGGACCCACTCTTCGCCCGTAATATCATCACGCGAAGGGTCAAAAATTGGCACCAAACTCTCATTACCAACGCGCACTTCACAAACAGTTTTGTTTTTAATGTTACTTAGTTCTTTTTTTCAAACGTTTCACCTCACGTTTAAGTTTATCGATGATGATCTACAACTTTTCAAACTCAAAGAACTTGAAGTAGTACTTGAATTCAAACTACTACTTCTTTGTCGGCAGCGACGTTTTTCTTCACGTCCACGATTACAACTTTTTCGTTTTACCATTTTTATCAATACTTTTTTTTCTTTCAAAATAATAAAATAAAAAAAATATAATAAGATGTTGCAATCCCATCGCTACTTGTAAGAAATAAAAATATCTTATTCTACTCAAAAACTATATTTATGGTAAAGCGTATTCAAGGCCAAGAATGCGGTGGAAAGATAATATTACAGCGGACTTACGAACCCTAAATGTGCAACGACCAGAAGAACTTATGATGGACCGCAGCAAGTGGAGGCAAATTGTAATTTCAGCGAAGACCCACTCCGGGTTGTAAGCTACAGAGAGAGAGGGTACTTATTCAAAACTATCTATCGATTTAAGATACGTCTATTTACTATTGTCCCTTTATGAAGACTCCCTTACTAGCTGCCGTATCCCGCACCCCTTCTCGTCTTCCTCTTTTAGGTACCTGATCTCCAGACCGTGCTTTTTTACACTATAAGCTCTACTTGCATACAGGGTGGATCCATATACATCTTACACTAACAATATCCCTGTACTAGGGTAATGACATGGTGAAACATCGTCTCAAGAAAACCCTTTTACCAATCCATTAACATAGATGATCCAAAATTATTATGTAAAAACTTAAAATTTTAACTATAGTTAATAACGCTAAATTTTAACTTCAAAAAACAAATTATTTGGAGTTTCACCCAGTAAACTATCACGACATAAGGAATAAAGTAATAAAATTGTAAGATTAGTCGCAATAAATAAACAAAATTATGTTTTATTTCTCATACACGATACAGCCATAAAGCTGTCCCATCAGTTTATACCTAACCAAACCGGCTCTTTATTATCTTTTATTTAAACTTGAAACATTCGCTCTTATTTCTTTTGTTTTAATAATAATAATAATAATTCCGTGGCTACTAGATGACCCATGAACCCAAAGACGGCCGTGAGTGAGATTCCTGGAAACCGACAAAAGTCGTAGTGTAGTCGTCAGTCTTGATCTTTACAAGCGATATACCCAGTGGTGCACGATTTGTTTAATAAAATAACATTCTTGTTACATATAACCGTAAACCTATTCATCTCATAAATACTGAAAAACATTGTGAGAACAAGGGAAGATTATTTTTATTATTATTTATGCGGTTAATTTAAATAACTTTCTGATCCCTTCCTTGTCGTTATTGGCATAGACAGAGTAAGTAAGAAATTCACTAAGTACATAGTCAGATTAGGAGACTTTGGGAGGTATTACCATGCCTTCCGACGTATTCTCTCGACTAAGCAAAAACTACTCGCTTTATTTTAAAAGCCTATCAGCCTACTCGAGTTTATAGACCTAGCAAGGCATCGGTGAAGTGAAGCATCTAAAACCATCATCGCCTTAGATTCACCCCTAGCAAAGATTCCACAATAAGGTGAATGCCCAATTACCATTCCGAGTTATAATTCATGGTATAGATTATAGGTCGACCTAGGCGAAAGTATCTGGATCAGATTGAAATTGTTTTAAAGAAAGGCTGGATCCAGACTACCAGCAACCGACAAGCATGTATGAAAGCGTTGATTAAAGTAGAATAAGCGAAAGTATGTAAAATTTTAAAGGTTATGGTAATATACATTGTGACAGTATACGAGAAAACTGTTTTATAAAGAAGAATATTTAGGCAATATACAACTATTTTTGACAAGTAATAATTGTTAATATTAAGATTCGCGAAAAGTAGAGGTTGCCAGATCTTATAATATGGTAATAGGAATTTTTCCTACGACCACGTATGAAAACGCCATAAAGCAAACTGTTTTGTTATTTGGAAAATAGCTCATATCACCACGGCATTGTTATTTGAATAAAATATTTTAATGCAATAGACACTTCAGTCTTATAACGCAGATTTTGAAACGAATTTATTCTGTCATACATTGTTTTATCCTATAAGGCATTTATAAAGGAAAAAGTCTTATAGTATTTAAAAATCACGTATAAAAGTGTTTTATAAAGCAACGCAATTGAATGCTATAAAATATTTATTATACAACATTATACAGCTTTAATAAAACAATTTTAAGTAACTATTTTATAATGTTGTAGCTACTAGTTATATAGTATATTATAGAACTTTTATGCAATAGCTATAAAAGTCTTATAAAATTATATATTTAATATGGTATAAGCTCGATTATAAAATTATATCATTTTTGCGCGCCGGCGCCGACCCCACCAGGCGTAATAGGGCTTGTAGGTATGCTAAGTGATGAGGATAGCTTCCCCGCCGGAACTTTTTTTGCCTCGGATATACTTGCTCTAGGACGGCTTCGTTTTACAACGTAGAGATGTTAAATCCTTCGATAACTTAGTAATCGCTAGCGCGATCTTTTTACTACTGTAGGTTAACGAATTTACTGCCTTTTATCGTCGGGAATTGGTATTTTCACAGTAAATAAAACAAACACGTGTCATCGATAATTTATTGTTAATTTTAATACATGGAGCTTACAGTTTTAAAGCCTCATGTATCTTTAGAATGATTTCGCTGTTTACTAGCTTTTGTTTGATGTATTTTACTTGATTAAAGTTATGTGCATTTCACGACGTGGTGTTTTTTTAAAGTATCGCTTTGAACGCTAGAGGTTATACCTCGGCTGAAGATATGCTAAGCGCTGTGCTCTGCATTGTTTGAAGTTCGGACAGGGAAAGAGGGTCGAGAGCGGGAAGCCCGGTCAGACGTGGCTTTGCAAAACCGTTTTTTATCACGTGATCGTGTGCGCGCGACGATATTGGAATGTTCTGGAGGGAATAATAAGTGCACGTGTTCTAAATTGCACGGGATCCCTTGTTTATACGAAAGCTAATTTCCACGTAATAAATGCGTGACTTTTAGATGATTTTTGTCGGCGTCAGGGCCGTACTGAGTTGTTTTAAAAATCAAGGAATTTCTCAAAGAGGAATTGAACAGTTCGAAGTACTGATTTCCAAAAATTTTAAAAGAAATGATAATGATAATGCGTTATAGCATATATTGTAAAAGTCACTATAAAATCATTTAATACAACACTTCTTGAAAAAACAAAATTATTGCAACAAAAGGCTAAATAAAAACAAACAGTCCTTAAAACAACGCTATTTGACTATTATATAATAATTCGTTCCTTTTAGAATTCCGTTTTGCTAGTTGGGTGGGATCAGTGTGGAGTTAAAAAAAAGTATTGTTTTTAGCCAACGTTGAAAATCATACTAAATTCATCCTCAAGGCTTAAAAGGTACTAAAAGGTAATTCTTTCCGAGTTGAAACTTTAAAAATTGTAAAACTAAAGTTAGTTTTCTTTAATCTCACACTGATCCAAATCGTTAACCCCTTATGTATATTTTTAGATGAAAGTTTGCTGTGTTTCTTTTTAATATTGATAAACACGGCTGATTATTTAAAAAATGTACCTTAATAACTTCTCGGGAAACTTCAACCTTTTAGTGCTGTCCACTTCGTGGGACTTATCGTACGGGTTAATTTATTTTTTTAATTTTAATTATGTATTAACATGAAAATGACAGAGCTTGCATGCTCCCCCTATATTATAATTTTTTGTTATTTAAAAATTACGCACGTAAATATAAATAGTCCTATGCCCTTTCTTTACTGCTATTATTATTGGGTTTTACCTACAATTTATTTATCTATTAATTTTTCTTTTGGTTAAATCAATACGGATTATAGCCAGTTTATTTGGAAGGTATTAATAGTATTTATAATTATCTCATGTTGTATTTCTGATGAAAAATCCACATCACTTTTTTTAATCCTTTGCATTTTCATATTTTGTTGTTTATTGAATCCATTTCTTCACAAAATATTGTATAAATTTAACACTTTTAATTCTTAAATTGCTGGAGATAATATATAAAGTTCACTTTTCACTCATATAAACAAATGCAGGTTAGCTTGTTGTTCATACCTCGATAATAGATGTCGCCCACTCCGTGATTTTTCCATATAGTTGATTGGCTAGCTACAAAAGCCAAAAGAACGCAAAAGGCAACGATTAAGTATGTAAACAAGGCAAAGAATGAGTATAAAAGGTTAAAAAGTGTGGCAAAAGAAGTTGTAGCAAGAAAGAAGGAGAGTGATAAAAATGAATATGATAGAAGGTTATCTGACGATTTCCAGCCAGAGGTAAAAACACTACCTCGCATCTGGAAAGAATCAGAAACCAATATGGTAGTGTGGTAAAAGGAGAGGAATGCGTATTAAAAAAATGGAAAAAATACTTCGAAAGTTTATTTGATAAAGAGGATACACAAGTACAGGCCCCATTCGGAGACATAAGTGAAATTTGCAATGAAAGTGAAATTAGTACGACAGAAATTTTGGAAGCGTTGAACAGTATGAAATTGGGTAAAGCTGCTGGGTACGACAGGATAATAGTTAAAATGTGAAGGCTGGAAAAAACGTGGTAGCTAGTCTGCTGTACCACTTTTTAACCTTTGTTGGAAAAGTGGTAGCGTACCAGACAACAGGTGCAAGGCCGTTATCGTGCCGATTTACAAGGGAAAAGGTTCGCAGCAGGACTGTAAGAACTACCAAGGTATTAGTTTATTCAGCATAGTCGGCAAACTGTATGCAAAGATATTGAATAAAAGAGTAACGATTGAAATTAAAAAGATGATATGGGATGAGCAAGTAGGATTTAGAAAAGGAAGAAGTTGTATGGATCAGATCTTTTCATTACAAGGTATAGTCGAAAAATTCTTGGATAGAAGTCAAAAGGTCTATTGCGCTTTTATAGACTTGGAAAAGGCCTATGACAGAGAAATGAGAAGTGGTCAATATTGTCTATGTATGGGGTGAGCGGTAGTTTAATACGAGCACTGAAATCACTTTACGGAGAATTCCACTGCTTGTGTCACAATAAACGGAGCTTGCACGGACTGGTTTAAAATTGAAAAATGTGTGAGACAGGGATGTGTGGCTTCGTCATGGCTTCTTAACTTATACATGGACGATTGTTTAAAATATTTGAAAGAGAGTACGTATGGATTGAAAATGAATGATTTGATCGTCAAATATTAGCATCATCTAAAGAGGAGTTGCAGGCGATAGTTAATGTTATGCATGATCACCTGAAAATCAAAGGCATTAAAATAAATGTAAGCAAAACGAAAGTAATGGTTTTTAAAAGAGAAAAAAGCATGATAAACTGTGAAGTTTCGATTGTGGGAAAAAGAGTGGAACAAGTAAACAAATTTGTGTACCTGGGTTCAAAATTTACGAGAGATGAAAAGTATGACAGTGACATTAAGCGAAGGGTGTGTTGGTTCCTACACTTATATATGGTAATGAATATTGGCAGAAAAAGCATAAACATAGGATTAATGCTGCGGATATGAATAGTCTGAGAAGTATAGCCGGAGTAAGTCGGTTAAATAAAATAAAAAAAAGTGAGATAAGAGTACGCTGTGGTGTAAAAGAGGATGTGTTTAAAAAGATAGATGAAGGAATGTTTGGACACGTAAAAAGGATGGATAAAGAAAGATTGACAAAACAAATTTATAAGGCGAGTGTAAATGGACAAGTCGGTAGAGGTCGACCTCGGCGAACATATCTTGATCAGATCAACATTGTTTTAAAGAAAGGCCAGGTTAAGAGTACCAACAACCGACGAGCATGCATAAGAGCACTGATGAAAGAAGAGAAAACAAAAGATGTGTTTAAGAACCGTAGCAAGTGAAAGGAAATGGTCTCTGCCCACTCTTACGGGAAAAAGGCGTGACCATATGTATGTATGTAGTTGAGATACTTGATTAGTGGGAAGGAGGCTTTGCGATAAATGGGAACAAATTTCAAATCTTAGATATCCTGACAACACTCTTCTGATCGCTAACTCAGCTGAAGAACTTACAGAATTGATACAACGACTCGAGAGAACATCAAAAGAGTATGGTCTTAAAATCAACTATGCTAAATCTACATTATTGATAGTTGATAGATCGGATAAGACAGCAAACAGACCACATCACATTGCCAACTGTTAAGTGGTAGATCAGTTTGTTTATCTGTGTGCCCTTATCCACTCCTCCGGCAGCTGGAAGATGGAGATTCGCCGTCGTATTCAACATGGCCGGACACCAATTAGCCAATTACATAAAATTTGGAAAGATCGATATATATCCATCAATACCAAAAAATCACTGGTCCATGCCCTAGTGTTCTTCATTTTCTGGTACGCTTCCGAGACATGGAATATGAAGGCAGCCGTCAGGCGTCGGGTCGACGCCTTTGAAATGTGGGTATGGCGAAGAATGCTAAGAATACCATGGACGGCACATCGCACCAATGTATCAGTGCTGAACGAGATTGGACCACCAAATCGTCTCAGTAGCTTGATATCAGTGCGAATACTGAACTTCTTTGAACATATAACTCGTCACGACAACATTAAAGACAGATTGTCCAGGGAAAACCCTTTGGCAAAAGGAAACACGGACGCTCCCCATGTAGATGGACAGACATTGTATCAAAAGTAACCGAGCGTCCACCAGTGGAAGCCATTAGAACTGCTGCTGCCCGTGGGAGATGGCGAGAGACTGTAAGAAGAGTTCTGACATTAACTTGTGATCACTACACGTCGTTCTAGACGTTAGACTAAGAAGAAGAAAGTTGATCAGAAGCAGGGTGCTTATTTATTAGTTATTGGGAAAGATAGGCAGCTTTTTATCATTAAAAATGACTGTTGATTGGTCGATTTCAAAAATTGAATAAATCTTATTGGTTCTTAGAATAGGCGTTTATTAATCACTGGAATAAAATGTTTAAGTTTGTTTGACAGCGCTACTTACGTCAAATTTATAATTACAAAATGATATGTAAATGTCGCGTTGTTTGTCTTTGTAAATCAAAAACAACCGTTCTTTTGTGAAACTACTTTTTGAAATCTGGTACGAGAATCTACATTTTTAAAGAATTGGAATAAATATGGATAGTGATAGCACCGATGAAAATGTCGAAGTACTCAAAGATCTCAACAATTATTCTTCACCCACAGAATATGAGTACAAAAATCGTAAGACGTTTAACACTCGCGTGTTATATTATGGTACCGAAGATACGGATATTTCCCAAGAAAAATATTCGCTACTCGAAGATGTTCCGGTTTACTCGGAATCTCTCAACGAAAATTCGATTAATTTTAAACCATCGACATCATTGGAATCAGATGAAGGAGAATCGGAAGATTTATTTCCCGCTGAAAAATTCAAAACTTTCTTGGCCGCCATTATAATGTTCTTTAATTTTATGATAACCGTTATATCGCTTAGTTTGGTGCACGACAAAGTACCAAATAGAAATTGGTACGCGCCGTTGCCGGACATCATTCTCGATAATACCGCAGCTTTCGGTGACGCATTAGATCTTTCCGAATACACTTTAATATCCCTCACGATTTTGACGATTGCGATCACCTCGATGCACAAATATAGATCAATAGTTTTTCGAAGAATTTTCTTGATGATGTCCATTCTTTACCTTTATAGAGCGGTTTTTATGTTCGTTACAGTGTTGCCAATGGCAAGTAAAACTTATAAATGCGCGCCGCAAAAAACCAACGCAACGGTGGTTGATATTTCAAAAAGGATCTTCGATCTTATAACTGGATGTGGTCTGTCACTGTTTGGTAAACACATTTACTGTGGAGATTTTATATACAGTGGCCACACTGTTACGTTAATTTTATGTTCGTTAGTGATAACTGAATATACACCAAAAAAGCTTTGGTTGCTACACTGGACTTGTTGGACTATGAGTTTTCTTGGAATTATATTTTTGGAATTATCCCACGGACATTATTTTATTGATGTTATTATTGCATACTTTGTCACCACCAGATTGTTTTATATATACCATACGCTTGCGAACAACTTGAGCTTGAAGAAACGAAGTGACAATAATTTACTTAGTAAGTTATGGTGGTTTCGAATATTTATGTATTTTGAAAAAAATGTTAAAGAACCTTTACCGAATGAGTTGGTAGGGTTTTGCAGATAAATCTTTTAAAATAAACAACCTTATTTTTCTTATTAATAAAATATAGCGTATTTCACGAATATACGGCGGTTTCTGATTATCGTTAGAAACTCGATAACCAGCATTCAACTTTAGAGTGCAACAGAAGTAGCTTGGCGGGCGAGTGATCACAAAATCTGCGCACAACGAAAACATTCGAATAACGATCCGATCGGCGACGACGAAATTTTCAGTAATCGTGAGTCACAAGTACAATCGGAGGAAGAAATTTACGAATGTGAAGTATATTCAGCCGAATATTTGTTATTTTAGAGGCTAGTCGCCCGCCAAGCTACTTCTGTAGCACTGTACATTTACAAAGTTTTTTAACAAATTTCGTAGGTAACGAATTTTATTTTATAAGGGACTTTTTGTTTGTTAGCACGGTTTATTTTTTAATTAAATCTGTCCTTAATGACTTTATTTATTTTACATAATAAGAAAGCTAGGTAAGTAATCCAAATAATTTTCAGCAATAAATAAATCTATTAAGCTTTAATTTGCTTGTGGATCCATTTTTGTTAGATTTCTAGAAAAGTAATTAGTAATACTGGGTTATCATGATAGTGGGTACCAACATTAAAATCGTATAGTACACATTATTGTGCATGCAGGTGGAAAGCATGGTTTTGTTAATGTGGCGGATCTTTTATTTTCGTCAAAATCAAAATCGACCGATTATCATGACAATATGGATATAGAAATGTTTGCGAAATGGTTAAAAGAGAAACTATTACCATCGTTACATAAACCAAAAAAATAAATGGGACCACGACCGAATCAATAGCTGTGGGCCCAGGTTTTCGACAAGGGAATTTCCTGAGCCCTCTACTCTTCCACATAATTATGGATGAAGTAATAAGCAAAGTACGTTTACTGAAAGGATACAGAATGGATGACCGTAAAATTACTGTTATATCTTATGCCGATGACGCAATACTAGTTGGTGAAAATGAAGACGATCTGCAGCGACTATTACATCGATTTAACTGCACTGCCAAATAACTTAATATGGTAATATCGGCCCAGAAAACTAAATGCATGACGACATCAAAAACGCCATTAAGGTGTAAACTGGAAGTTGAAGGCAAAGTTATCCAACAGGAAATGAAATATAAGTATCCGGAAATAGAAATCTCAGGCTATGGTGATGTTAAGATGGAGGTGAGAGAACAGACAACGAAGGCAACAAGAATAGCAGGATGCCTAAATGACACAATATGGAGATATAAAAACATTAAAATAGAAACCAAATCAAGAATTAACAAGGCAATAGTAAGACCAACTATGACATACACGGCAGAAACTCGACCAGACACAGCTAGAAGTAAACAAATTCTAGAGACAACCGAAATGAGAGTACTTCGTAGAATAACTGGATAGACGATCTTGGACAGAGAAAGAAGCGAGAATAAAAGAAGGACATGCAAGGTAGAAAACATCAATGAGTTGGTTCTAGACAAAAAGAGAGAGTGGAAGGAGCACATCAGTAGAATGGACAACGAAAGAATAGTCAGAACAGCACGCGACAAATCACCAATGGGTCGCAGGAGTTTAGAACGCCCCCGAAAACGATGGAGCGACTACTTAGCAGTGCAATAGGCAGAGGGACTATGAAAAGAAACAGGCGATCCGCCTAGACTTAAGAAGGAAGCAGAAGAAGAAGTCATAAACCATCTGTCATTGTGTTAGAATATGCTCCGTACCATTCGAAGATTTTAAATAAGCAACCAACAAACTCCTGAACGGTACAGAAAATAAAAGAATGGTTAACGTACAAAAATATTTCATTTTTACAATATTGCTTCGCAGGAATTATTATCGATAGCTAAAAGGCACGAAAGAGAAAAACTTTACAGAGTGGATCAAATTATACTCAGTTATGGACATCGTGTGCTAAGACTTTTGCCTTATTATTGCCAATTTAATCCCATTGAGTATATTTGGGGAATATGCAAAACTTATGAAAATCATATTGGATCTAATGTTTACAGTGATAAGGCTGTTTTGAAAACCTGGCAACGATCACTTTACACTCCACTCCTGAAATTTGGGAAAAATGTGTAACAAAATGTGAAAATTTAATAGAGGAATAGTGGGATCGTGAAAACCCCATCGAAGCTGTTAATCCTGTTATAATTCGAATGAAATAGCGATGACAGTGATTCCGATTATAATAACTTTAGATCTGACGCTTAATAATACCGTTAGTACTACATGCTTAAACATATTTATTAAATAGGTACCGATAATTTATTTTTGTTGCATTCCTTTTTAACATAATTAAATATGTGCCTATTTCAAACCAAAAAACTTATCAAGAGCTACATCAACGGTTTCTGTTCACAATAAAGCAAAAAATAAAAATAAAACCTCTTTAACAAAAGCATAATAATAAACAAAAAAATTTCGGGTTTAAATCTTATGGAAATTTACTAAATGTACCTCTCAACAAAGTGCGCCCGTTAAGTCGATGCCTTGGTGACCAATCAGATACCGTCGTATATTGAAAAAATGAGCTATAAATCACAAATTAATTAACAACAATAACCAGATATTTGGTAACTAAAGCAAACAGCAGTAAGGGTAAAGAAATTAAATGAGAAATTTCTTGAAATTATCTATTAAGAAACAAATTAAATAATTTTCCGCATCATATGGTTCCACTTCAGTTGATTAATAATAGGCTATTAGTGAAGGACATGTTTATAATCCCGATTTCTATGATATCAACATCAAGAAATGACAGTGAAGATACAATCCCAGGGATTAAAATGGATAGACGAGGATTCAAAGAGAGAACTATCTTGTTCGTTAGCATGACATTTACAAATTTAAACAGGAAATTTTATCAGTACGTTTTGGTAAATAGTTGTTTAATTTTAAATAGTTAAAAGCACAATTTTGATTTAATGCAAAAATTTATTAAATAGGCAAAGCCTAATAATATACATAAAACAAAAGTTACTACAAATGTATAAATATCTTGCAACCCTATTAAGTTAGGTAAATAAAACGAACATGTAAGAGTACATTTTAAATAACAAAGTTTACATTCACATCAGCATAGTCGGCAAACTGTATGCAAAGATATTGATTAAAAGAGTAACGAATGAAACTAAGAAGATGATATGGGATGTGCAAGCAGGATTTAGAAAAAAAATGAGATATATGGATCAGGTCTTTTTATTACGAAAAATTCTTGGCTAAAAGTCAGAAGGTCTATTGCGCTTTTATAGACTTGGAAAAGGCCTATGACAGAGTGGTGAGGAGTGAATTGTGGTCGACATTGTCTATGTATGGGGTAAGCGCTAGTTTAATACGAGCACTAAAATCACTTTACGAGGATTCCACTGCTTGTGTCAGGATAAACGGAGCCTGCACGAACTGGTTTAACATCGAAAAAAGTGTGAGACAGGAATGTGTGGCTTCGCCATGGCTGTTTAATTCATACATAGACGATTGTTTAGAAGATTTGAAAGAGAGTGCGTATGGATCAAAAATAAATGATTTGATCATCAAATGCCTTCATTACGCCGATGATCAAGTCATATTAACGTCATCTGAAGAGAAGTTGCAGTAACTAAAACGAAAGTAATAGTTTTTGAAAGAGAAGAAAGCATAACAAACTGTAAAGTTTCGATTGAGGGAGATAGAGAGGGGTGTTGGCAGGAAAACAAATGAATGGGGCACTGCATAACTTTATGAACAGTCAAAAAGTGTCAAAAAAGGCACGTCTGGCGGTGCATAGAGGTGTGTTGGTTCCTACACTTATGTATGGTAGTGAACGTTGGGTTTGGCAGAAGAAGTATGAAAATAGGATTAATGCTGCGGAGATAAGTAGTCTAAGAAGGATAGCCGGAGTGACTAGGTTAGATAAAGTAAAGAATAGTGAGATAAGAGAACGCTGTGGTGTAAAATAAGATGTGGTTACAAAGATAGACAAAGGAATGCTTAGATCGTTTGGACACGTAGAAAGAATGGATGAAGGAAGATTGACGAAACAAATTTATAAGGCGAGTGTAAATGGACAAGTCGGTAGAGGTCGACCTTGGCTTTTTTTCACATTAAGTTATTTTATCAGTTCGACATGTCCGTACTAAAACTCGTTCACGCATAACTCAAATTCGTAAATTTTGGAACCAAAGTGTTATACACTTTTAAAATCAGTGTTTCAATAGCTTTCAAACGTCGTGTCGCAAGATGTACTCTTTTATTTAAGAAAATTAAACGGATGATTGTCCCATGAAGAGGGATCGAGTACCATGGTAGAACCTAGTATTTCATACGAGGGCACGACAATATTGTAACAACATTCGTTTTATTGGCCCCTTTGCGCCTTATCTATTTGGTAAACTGTGGGTAATGACACACGACGGGCCTTATGTGCATTATGCATAATAAGCATTATCTGTATTTTTAATATTATTTTTATTATTATTACTCCTTTTTGTTTTGTTATTTCTATTATTATTTTTATGTACTACTGTCAATTGTTTAAGCCAACGCTGGAGTACGTTGTGAATTGACCATGCGACGATGAGTAAAAGGTAAAAAGTACATTGATATCGATTTTGTCGACCGGCAATAATGAGGTTTTAATTTGTAAAAATACCTTGGGAATAAAAATTATTGTGTGAACTTCATGTGTCTAATACACATCGTTTACAAATTTTTATTACTAAAATACGTAAAATTGTTTAATTGACTGGGGCATCGATTTGGAAAATTATTACCTCTTGTTGTACGGTGGTGCAGTACTTTATTGAGTGTGTGTCTAAACAAATCTGTCGCAGAGCTGCAGTCGTGGTGAGTAACCTGTTTTTTTCACAGCGTGCTCGCCAATTGTGGTTTAGGTATTAACCGGGTATTAATTGTTTTAAACAATTGTTATTATTTATTTTAAAACTTTAATTTTGTATATATTCACGATTTAATTTATGAGAAATAAATTTTATAATCATTATTAATTAAGTATATCATTTTGTGGTAAGTAATAAGATGTACCTTCTCTCTCTCTCTCCACATAATTTATTTCTCCAGCCCTTCTTTTTTTTTATTGGTTAGTTTTTAGGTTTCATTTTCATATTTTATCCGTTTTGGGGTAAAACGGATTGGCGCCCAAAGTGCACTAAACCAGCCTGAGATTGGCTGAGGCAAAAAAATTCTATTGAGTCGTTCTGGATTTTTTTCATTTTTAGTAAACGTTCGCTAAAGTGTAGTATTAATTAGTTTTTCTGCTACTCCGCCGTGGACAAACTATTAATACTGTCACAATATGACTGACTGTTAACCTTAAGTTAAAAAAAATTAGGGTTCGCAATATTAATAGAAAGATACGTAATCCAATTTTAAGTGGCGGGATAGATATTTCTAAAAACTCTCAAATCGGATTCTGGTTTCAAAATGAAACTGTCTAGCTGTATCCAGCATCTGTTTAATCGCCAGTGTGCGATGACATGTCTGAACTTGTACGATTCATTTTCACCGGCAACAATTAACTTATTTACAAAATAGAACATTTTGGATACAATAAATTGTCTTAACTATTCGTCGGTGTCCATCATAAGTAGAAATGTGTTGAAATTTAGTGAATAAAAATGAATAAAAAGTCATTTTTATTTTGCTTACCACTGATTAAAAAAAAGGGTAGGTTTTAGCTACAATTTTAATTTGCACCAGTTACACAAAATTTTTAATAGGTATACTCCAGAACAGTTTTAACGCAACAATATATTAAATCATACACATTACAATACAGGGTGTTTCAAAAAAAGGTGTCCCTGTCTCTAAAATACGTAGAAAACTGAAACATAATTGGGGTTTGCTTTGTGAAAAATTTTCGTAACGCCCTCCGTATTCAAGATAAAGGGCGTTGAAGAAAAAAAATGTATACACATTTATTACGATTTTGCCGAAACTACTGGTATCATTGTAATGAAGTTTTATACGAATATGTTCAAGAAGCTGATACATAAATTTGTTTTTATATCTGAATCTCATAGAGGGCGCTAGTTACACGGTTCGTACCAAGTAGTATTGAACATAATTTTTTAACGTTAGATTTATTAATCAAAATTTCAATTAAACATTATTCAATTTTACATCAAAAAGGTACTCTTGGTTAAACTAGATACTGTGTACCGATTTCGGAATATTTTGATTTGAAAATTATGACGTAATAACAAAATTTTTTTTCTTCAACGCTCTTTTTCTTAAATACAGATGGCGTTACGAAAATTTTTTACTAAACAAACTCCAATTATTTTTCAGTTTTCTTCCTATTCTGGAGACAGGGTTTATTTTTTTTTAAACATCATTACTTTATACCAGCATCGGTTATTACTAAACATTACAAGGACCAATTTTCATTAAGAATCCTTCTTTTACTGGGTTACTACAGAATGGAACAAGCTTCCAAAATCAGTTTTTCCAGAGAACTATGACCTGCAATATTTCAAAAAGCGGGTCCACTCATCTCCTTTCTATAATCCCTCTCCCTTCTAATAGTCGCAGTGCGGGTCATCCGCGGCCCACACGATAGGTCTACCCTTTTTGCTTTTATTTTCAGTAAAAAAAATAGGCCTTGAGCCTGTTCTTATCCTATCTCTTTTTTTCTATTGCTGCAGTCGTATTTGTGACTTAGACTGCCATCTTTTAAGGGGCCGTCCTGGTGGTTTTAAATCCTTTCATATTCGGGCTAGTCTCTCGCCGCCACTCGTGTAACATGCTGGTTCCACTCTCGTCTTCTCTGCCTTCCCCACCGTACGATATCCTGTATCCCACGTAGTTCTCTTATTTGAATTTTCGGGACTCTGTCCCTCAATGTTTTTCCCGTTATTGATCTTAATGTTTTTATTTATGTTGTATTCTTTTTGTTTCTGCTGTTTCAGCTCTCGTTTCTATTGAATAAGTTAGTATTGGTCTTACACATGACATATATGCCTATTTTCCCGTCCAACCTTATATTTTTATTTCTCCAGATAACATCCCTTAAACATCCTGATACATAAGCTGCTCCGTAGCTTCTTCTCTTTTTCTTATGACGTCCTCTCCTCTCGAAGGTTGGTGATCCACATAACTAACACTGTTCTGGACACGGCAGCTCAAAAGATTTCAATGGAAGTGCACCGGAACCATTTTCTGAGGTCTTTCAACCTGGAGTTCTGACGTCTACCAACAGATCTTTTTCCTTGAATCTTTCCTTCAATTATTATTCTGAACAGTTCATACTTATTGCCTCTCATAATGTGGCCTATGTATGTAGTTTTTTTTATAATGAGGGCCATTAGTTCTTTTGGCTTCTTTATTTGTCTAAGCACTTTTTCGTTCGTAATTTGTTGGACCCATTAGATGCGAAGCATACGGCGATGTAAGTACATGTCAAACGCCTCAATTTTCTTTTCAGTTGCAGAGTCCAGGGTCCAGCATTGACATCCGTTTAGCAACACCCTGAAGACATAACATCTAATCATGCGAACCCTGAGCTTCAAACTCAGATCAGAACTAGTAAAAAATCTTCTCATGTTTATAAAAGTTTTCCTCGCTTGTTGGATTCTGGAACGGATCTCTTGTTTCGGATCGCGTTGACTATGGTACCCAGATATTTAAAACACGAAACTTGTTCCATCTGATTGCCGTTAATTAAAATTGTTTCAGCAGTGGGTCTCTTGGAGAAGACTAGCAGTTTGGTCTTTGATATATTTATGTCCAATCCATGATGCTCACTACATTCAATTATTCTATTCATCATATTTTGTAGGTCCGATATGTTATCGGCAAGGACTACGTCGTCGTCTGCGTATCTGATATTGGTGATACTTACTCCATTTATTTTGATACCTCCCATGTCTTCCGCTAAAGCTTCTTTGAAAATTGCCTCCGAATAGATGTTGAATAGGAGTGGTGACAATATACAGCCCTGTCGTACGCCTCTTCGGATTGACACAGTGCCAGATGTTCCTCCGTCTATTCTTACTTCGACAATCTGGTTCCAGTAGAGATTCGCTATCAACGTAATTTTTCTTTTGTCAATCCCGGTTACGGATAATATTTCCACCATCTTTTAATGTTTGACACGGTCAAATGCCTTTCGATAGTCAATAAAGCACCTCTGTGCTAAAACATTTAAGGAAAAGAGGGCTTCTCGAGTGCCTAGTCCGTTCTGGAATCCAAATTGAGATTCGCTTATTTGTTCTTCGCATTTCTTGTATATTCGAGTGTGGATTATTCTTAGAAAAACTTTAAGAATATGTGGCATTACACTAATCATGCGATAGCCGTCGCTTTGTGATGCGTTTGTTTTCTTCGGAATCGTTTCCAAGGTAGACTTGAGCCAGCTGGGAGGCTCCGTAGCTGGATATTTCTATTTCCAGATATTCGAACTTGGAAACTTTGTCACGTGCCTATTTTTTCCCTTTTACAGTTCCATTATTAATTGGGTCCCTGATAGTTTTGTATTCCTCAAGTACTCGTAAATAGGGTTGCATACCGTATTTTGTTGTAACTTAAATATACCATTCGTTGTAAATAGTGTTGCATACCTTGTAGTGATAGGATTCGTTTGTTAATGGGTGTGACATTTTTGTTAATCGATGGAAATTGAGTGGGGGTTTTGTTATTAGATTTTGCCTTGGTTTTTGGCCTCGATTGTTGTGCGTTGTCAGTTATATTATTGTTTGGTTTGCATTTCTGTGTGGATGGGGCTGGATATCCACACGGACGAGTGCGATTCTTGGTTTACGTCAATTCCGTGTCATTTTCTTGATATCCGGCCTGGGGGTCGGTAGTTGAGATATAGTCGTTTGGTGTCAGTCTCGGGAGTCGGGTGGTGGTGACAGTTTTTTGGAACGATTTGATATTAACACGTGAGCAGAACCTCTACGGTTTTTTCTTTCATATCTGGCTGTATTTGGGCCATCTTAATTGGATTTTGAAGAAAAACCATTTAATTTTTAACTTGACCATTCTATCTTACCTTTGTTGTTGATATTTTGGATTTTGGTGTCGAGTTAAAATATCCGCAAGCGGGATTTGATGGAGGGAAGCCATTGTTAATTAGCAGGTGCTGTTCCATAATTCAAACCGGCCACAGGAGTAGGCCACAGGAGTAGTGAATTCGTATACCCAAAGCTTACAAGTGATTTATTTTAGAATCTTTAAACGACGTGATTTGTTTTTGACACCACGATTAAGTTTTGTTTTAATTTATTAATATGGTACACTGTTGAAAACTATTTATTGCAGTGGATAATATGCCAAGGCTGAACTTTGATTAAAGCAATGTTCTCAATAGTTCTTCGTGTCCAAGTAAATATATTTTCTTCATACTTATTTGTAAATATCCTACAATTTTGATATTTTAAAGGACAACCATTGTAAAAAAATATTTTTAAATAAGCTAGATTGTTTTAACAGTGTAAATCTTTATGTAAACGGTAAAAACGTGAGTAAATTAGCAGCCGTATATGAACGATTGAATAAGTATTATTTAAAAGTTGACTTGTATGCGTTTTTTTTGGTAACTTGATAAAGTTTGTTATTCTTACCTTTGTTTTGGTTATTTTATGGAATCGTAAACTTTGTATTTTTGATTTATTGTTTTCTTATAAAGTTGTAAATTTTGAATTTTCGATTTATTGTTAACTGTTGATTTTGATTATATCTTTTATAAGTTTATTATTGAACTGTGTGCCTGGATTTATTGTTGGCTGTTAATTTTGGCTATATTTGTTATAATTTTGTTATTGAGCTGTGTATTTTATTATTTATTTAATTTTGATTTATTGTAGGAGTAAAGTATCCAATATATTTTTGCTATAATTTTTTTATTTGGTTCACCATAATCTTAGTTGTTTATCGTGTGGCTCTGCTAGTGCCTATAAGACCTAGGGGTTTCCTGCTTGAACCGTCTAAGTCGGTGGCGCGGCTCACTTTTATTTTCTTTTTTTTTTTATACCCTCTACGGCTGAGCTCGGGCATAATTTGCCAGTAGAGAGACCGCTGGCAGAGTACTCAATAGAGAACGAAAAAGACGTGGCAACTTGTTCGATTATTTCTTCGTTGATTACGATTTTGCATCGTCTGGGTTCACTTGCTACTAGGAGAGATCTGGTCTTAGATGTTGATATCTGCATATTGTAGGTTTTCGCCGTATGCACCAAGCGCTGCAGGTTATCTTCATTATCCGAGATCAAAATTGCGTCGTCTGCAAAATAAAGAATTTTTATCTGTTTTTATCAAAGCCCATAACCACGTCCTACTTTTTTTTTCTCCTATAATTTTGTCCATTACTAAATTGAATAATATTGGACTTCGGCTATCTCCCTGACGTATTCCAGATTTAATGTCCACTTCTGATGTCAATTCTTTAAGTAATTTTAGCACATGTTCTAATCTGACACGATCAAATTCTTAAAAATTGTAAAATTGTTTTGAAAGCTGCCATGAACAACGAGACAAAATATGCATAGCCTACTATTCAAATACTCGATAAACTTTAAAAAGAGACATAATAAAAGAATAAATTAATTTTTTGGATAATTTCATATTGTTTCGTTAATTTTGTCCAATAGGAAAAGTAATTTAAAAATGTAGCATTCCTCATCGCCATTATAAAGCTCAATATGAAATACATTAAGCTCCTGTACTACACAGTGCAGATTGGCGGTATTTTAAATTATAGAGTACCATTGTGTGTTATTTTGCATTTTTTTTTGCTTTCTGTATCGGCGATCGTGAAAAACAATCTCTACGATTTGTTGTGATGATTAAAGATTACCGTAACTGTTTCGTCTTCGTTTGATTTAAAAATGTTAAAATGTGACTAAGGGAATCAATATACGAGATAAAGAAGTATATAAGACTGAAAGAGTAATTATATAATTATTTAATCTGATGCAAATACTCGTTTTCTTAAAAGTAATTTTCTTGCGGGTTATTTCATAGGGAATCGTAGAAACATTCTTGGGCAAGAAATTATCCAGATAACATTTTTTGTTAAAATCAATGCTTAAATCAAACTTACGTAATAAACATAATACAAGGAATCAGTCGATTCTCTCAATTTTGAAAATATTTAATGAAAAATTTGTTTATATAAGGTACATGTAGTGTGTAAAAAAATATAAATTGCAGATAAAATTTTCAATCTTTACCCGTGCGTCGAAGGAGAATCCAGTTTGCATAAGAATACGTAAATTGGAAAGTTCATCAATGGGCTACATACATACATATAGTCATGCCTCTTTCCCTTAGTGGTAGGCAGAGACCACTTCTCTCCACTTGCTACGGTTCTTACACACATCTTTTGCTTCCTCTACTTTCATCAGTGCTCTTGACCTGGCCTTTTTTTAAAACAATGTTGATCTGATCGAGATATTTTCGCCGAGGTCGTCCTCTACCGACTTCTCCATACACACTCTCCATATAAATTTTTTTTGTTAATTTTCCTTCATCCATCCTTTCTACGTGTCCAAACCATCTAAGCATTCCTTTATCTATATTTGTAACGACATCTTCTTTTATACCGCAGCGTTCCCTTATCTCACTATCTCACGGACATTTTGGAGTACCATGTAGTACCATTTGCATCATTTGTAGATTAAAATGTTGTGTTAATGCATGACAATGCACGTCCATACGTTGCTAGAGTAGTGCAACCTCCAGGAGGTTTAAATTTCAACAATGGATTGGCCTTTAAGTAGTTCAGACTTGAACCTCATTAAGCTTTTATGGGACAACATGAAACGACGTATTAGAGCTTTACAACCAGCTCCAGAAAATTAGCTGAGCTGTCATTGCGACAAGTAGAGACGTGGGATAAAATTGAGCAAGACGAGATTAAAAACCTGATTTTAAGTATGAGAAAACGACGAGGAGTTGTAAAATAAAAGTAATGAAAATAAATTTGAGCAAAACGAAAGTAATGGTTATTGAAAAAGAAGAAAGCATGACAAACTGTGAGGTTTCGATTGAGGGAGAAAGAGTGAAACAAGTTAATGAATTTGTGTACTTGGGTTCAAAATTTACTAGAGATGGAAAGTATGACAGTGGCATTGAGCGAAGGGTGTTGGCAGGAAAACAAATGAATGGAGCACTGCATAGCTTTATGAATAGCCAGAAAGTGTCAAAAAAAGCACGTCTGGCGGTGCATAGAGGTGTGTTGTTTCCTACACTTATGTATGTTAGTGAATGTTGGGTTTGGCAGAAGAAGCATGAAAATAGGATTAATGCTGCGGAGATAAGTAGTCTGAGAAGTATAGCCGGAGTGACTCGGTTGAATAAAGTTAAGAATAGTGAGATAAGAAAACGCTGTGGTGTAAAAGAAGCTGTGGTCACAAAGATAGATAAAGGAGTGCTTAAATGGTTTGGACACGTAAAAAGGATGGATGAAGAAAGATTGACGAAACAAATTTATAAGGCGAGTGTGAATGGACAAATCGGTAGAGGTCGACCTCGGAGAACATATCTCGATCAGATCAACATTGTTTTGAAGAAAGGCCAGGTCAAGAGTACCAACAACCGAAGAGCATGTATGAGAGCACTGATAAAAGTAGAGGAAGCAAAAGATGTGTGTACGAACCGTAGCAAGTGGAAGGAAGTGGTCTCTGCCTATCCCTATGGGAAAAAGGCGTGACTTTATGTATGTATGTATGAAAACGACAACAGACAGTGATTAGGGCCAGAGAAGGCAATACCAGATATAGATATTGCTACCACTTATTAAAATTCTTTTTTTGTATTTTTTAAGTTCGTTATTGAAATACAGATAAATTTATTACAATTTTTTTCCGTGTACATTTGTTCAGAGTGTAGATTTATACTCACATATTTCTGCACTTAACCTGAATAGATATTTTGCATACATTCATACATACATAATATAGTCACGCCTTTTTGCCGTAGGGGTGGACAGAGACCACTTCCTTCCACTTGCTATGGTTCTTACACACATCTTTTGCTTTCTTTACTTTCATCAGTGCTCTTATACATTCTCTTTGGTTGTTGGTACTCTTGACCTGGCATTTCTTCAAAACAATGTTGATCTGATCGAGATATTTTCGCCGAGGTCGACCTCTACCGACTTCTTCATTCACACTCGCCTTATAAATTTGTTTTGTCAATTTTCCTTCATCCATCCTTTCTACGTGTCCAAACCATCTAAGCATATCTTTATCTTTATTTGTAACCACATCTTTATTTACACCACATCGTTCCCTTATCTCACAATTCTTCACTTTATCCATCAGAGTCACTCCAGCTATACTTCTCAAACTACTTATATCCGCAGCATTAATCCTATTTTCATGTTTCTTCTGCCAAACCCAACATTCACTACCATACATAAGTGTAGGAATCAACACACTCCTATGAACAACCAGACGTGCCTTTTTTGACACTTTCTGGGTGTTCATAAAGCTTTGCAGTGCCCCATTCATGTGTTTTTGTCAACACCCTTCGCTCAATGTCACTGTCTTACTCTCCATCTTTTATAAACTTTGAACCCAAGTATACAAACTTATTTACTTGTTTCGTTTCACTCTTAGTTAAATAAACTATTCTTGATTCTTGGACGTAATTCTAAACTGTCCCTAAAAAACAAGCTCTTAATTTACAAAACCATATGGGGAACTGCGTCGCTATCTAACATAGAAACATTAGAAAGGTTCCAGTCAAAGATACTTCGAATAATAACGGATGCCATCTGGTATGTGCCATCACATTATAGCACGAGATCTACGATTGACAACCGTCAAGGAAAAAATCACCAAATTTGCTTAAAAATATGACATTGCACAAACACCATAATGATCTAGAAAGAAGCCTCATGTTGCAGCCAATGCAACGAAGACTAAAGAAACATATTCCAACTGACCTGCTAAACAGCTTTTAGTGTACATTCTTTATTTCCAATGTCAAGTAAGGTTTATGACTATATAGGAGAATGTTATTAAATGTTGATCCTTCGTGTTAAATATGCATTGTCAAAAATTTTACTAATTGTAACTATGTATTGCAGATTGTAAAAAAATAAGGGTAGTCAAGAAAAAAACTCTTTCTCCCTCAATCAGAACCTCGCAGTTTGTCGTACTTTCTTCTCTTTTAAAAACCATTACTTTTTTGTTTTGCTTACATGCATTATGCATAACATTAACAATCGCCTGCAACTCCTCTTGAGATGACGCTAATATGACTTGATAATTGACGATCAAATCATTCATTTTCAATCCCTACGCACTCTCTTTCAAATATTTTAAACAATCGTCTATGTATAAGTTAAACAGCCATGGCAAAGCCACACATCCCTGTCTCACTCCTTTTTTGATGTTAAACCAGTCCGTGTAAGCTTCGTTTATCCTGACACAAGCAGTGGAATCCTCGTAAAGTGATTTCAGTGCTCGTATTATACTACTGCTCACTTCAAATATAGACAATGACTATTTACAAAAGTTAATAGAAGAATTGTTTATACAGCACATATATGCGTTAATTTTGCGACGAAGGGTATAAGTATCTTTGGATTAAAGTAATCTGTAGATTATATTTAAAAAAAAAACACAAAATAACACTAGGCCGTTTATTTTTTAATTTTATCGTGTAGTTAACGGTCACTAAAAACGACCGTTGTATTGTATACGTATATAGATTATCTGATCACCTGCATCGTTTTATTCCCTATAACCCTCTTTAATATTCAACTTCGAACTGGACATGTAACTAAATAAAGAACCGTAATAATCATCCGACTTGTAAATATATTCCTGTTCACACGCACCTTGAGGGTTGATCAACAACCTTTTAGTGATAAAGGGTGATGGTAAATACAACCGATCGTGGATGAAAATTCTGGTTTTGATCAATGCATACGATATTTATTGTAAAGACGACACTGTCGTTTTTTTATATTATTATAAAAGAAAGTGGCGGTAACGCTGATTTCATCTACTCTTCAAGTTATCATATTTAATGCGCTGCATTTCTATTATCACTAAAGGTACTTCACTCTTTATATTTCAAAATAATCACAATCAAATGTATAAACTTATCGGTTTAAAATACCTACATATATTTGCAATGTCTAGGGTTCAGTTTTTAGGTTAATTTTTTTTTTAAATGTGGGGGAATCTGTTGAACCTAAAAAAGTTGCTAGAAAAAAAAGAGAGAACTGCCCAAAGTACAACAGACCGCATCGAAAACATATTTGTGAAATGAGAGCCAAATTCAATATTATGATATATGGCTTGGTTGTTGACTTTAACGACAAAAGAAGTGAGATCTAAATGGGTGCCAAGTTCAATGGTCAGTCCTGAAATTTATTTATAACAACATAAATTATTTCATACCAACTTACATTATCATTTCTTCTAATAACTAAGGATAATATAGTGAAGCCTAAGGTCTGACTTGGCCAGTTCGAATAAACGAATTATTATTAAGTTCCTTCTAAAACAGTCATGGAAGAGCCCTATATGTTCGATGGCTAGTTTCTACCAGTAAGCCAAATTTTTGAAAGAATAAAATAAGAACTTACAGCTTTAGAACTTGCGAAGGCTCTAATATAATTCGTATATTCGAAGTAGCCAAGTCAGACCTTAGGCTTCAATATTAAAGGAAATGATATGTTAAGTTGTTATAATATATTTTATGTTGTTATTATTAAATTTCAGGACTAACCATTGAACTTGACACCCATTTAGATCTCGCTTCTTTTGTCGTTGAAGTCAACAACAATCATAATATTGAACTTGGCTTCTATTTCACATTTATGTTTTTGATACGATATCATTACAGAAATTATTAGTAGGTACTTATTCATAATAAAATTAATACCAAATAGTTTTTGTTATCCTACTGTATTTTCCTACGTTTACGGGGTATAATTGTCTTTTTTGTGTTATTTTCTTGTACCTTTGAAATGTTCGAGTGAATTGCCCATTCAGTATTCATAATTTCGTTAACGCATTATCTGTTTATACTTAATTTGGCCAATCAGGGCGGTATAACGTGCGTAGGCGGTTGTACTCCAATTTTTTTTTAATTTGAACATATTAAGGTCAAATAAAGATAAACACTTGTAGTTACTGTATTGAGTTTATTTTTTTATTTGTTATGACTACGATAAAAGACTGATCATATCAACACCTGTAATCAACAATGATCACTAACGTAAATATTAATATTTTAAAAAAACAATATCCTAACCAACATTTCCTAGACTCTTTTTCATTAATAGTTTTAAATCAGATCATCATCTTAAACCTTAAATCTAATAAGTGTTTTACCCATTTAAACATAATAACCGTTAGAAACAACCTAAAAATAATCTAAAACTTTATACTTTTTTTATTATCATGTGAATAATTTTAGATTATTAACATTTAAACAAAAATCCCAATATTTTTCAATTTCTGGTACATAATAGACTTCTCTTTTTGAATTTACACTTTTTGTTAATGTTAATTTGTCGTTTTATATTTTGGTAAGTGTACAAATTTAAATCATCCTTATTAGGTCATTTTCAGTTCTTTAGAGATTTGTGCATCCACTTTATAAAAACACCCTCTTCATTTGGAGATTTTATCTGACCTTCAAAGTCTTCTTCTTATTTCTTCTTTAATGCAAGCAAATTGCTTGTTTTTCTTTGTATCCCCTGCCGTTCAATTGTAAGAGAGGTTGTCGCTCCATCTCTTGCGGGGTCTTCCAACGCTTCGGCGCCTTAAAGGTCACTTGTCTCTAGTTATTTTGACCATTCTGTCGTCATTCATCCGATCTATGTGTTCGTTCCACTCTCTATTTTTTCCCAGTATCCATTCATTTACATTGTCTATTTTACATGTTCTTCTAATGTCCTCGCTTCTCTCCCCGTCAAAAAGTGTTTTTCCAGTGATCCTGCGTACTATTTTCATTTCGGTGGTTTGTAATATTCTCTTTGTGTTCGATGTATCTGGTCTAGTTTTCGCTGTCTTTGTTAATGTAGGTCTGATGACCGCCTTGTAGATTCGGGATTTGGTGTCGATTCCGATATATTTGTTTCGGAGAATTGTATCGTTCAGGTAAGCTGAGGTTCGTGCTGCTTTTGCCGCTTGGTTTCTTACCTTCGCCTCGATGTCACCGTATCCTGATATTTCTATGCCTAGGTATTTTAATTTCATAGCCTGTTGTATAATTTTGTTTTCTACAACTAGTTTGGATTTGATAGGTGTTTTTAAGGTGGTCATGCATTTCGTTTTTGCTTCAGATGTCTTCATTTTTAGACTTTTTGCCGTTGAGCTGAATTTTAATAGTAATCTCTGTAGGTCATCTTCGTTATTTGCAATCAGAACAGCATCATCGGCATAGCAAATTATTTTGACGTTTTTTTCTCCATTTTATACCCTTTTAGGTTACGAGTGCTTTTTATTATTTGGTCCATAACGATACCACTTTTTACATAAATTTCTTCGGTAGTTATAATCGATGGATTTTTCAGTTATTTGTCGCAGGACAAATACTGCATCTGTACAAGATCTTCCTGATCTGAATCCTTGTTGTTCATCGCCCAATGTGGTGAGTTCATTCATTTTATGTGTTATAATTTTGTTACTAGTTTTAAAGTTGTATTTAAAAGGTTTATGCCTCGATAGTTTGCGGGTATCTTTTTGTCTCCTTTTTTGAACAGTAATTTTGTGGTACTTAGGCACCATATGTTCGGAATTTTTTTATGTAAAAGGATTTTGCGAACTATGGCTGTTAGCTGCTGTTTCAGGCTTCTCCCGCCGTATTTAAGAACTTTGACTTTCTAAGTTTTCTTCATAAATAAATAGTACGAAGTCTTCAAACTCACACTTAACATTTTATTTTTTTATTTTAAGTAGTACTCTTGATATGATCTATCTTCAAAGCAATTTTAATCTGATCAAGAAACATTTGCTAGGCCGACCACTACCGACATGCCCATTCAAACTCGCTTAATAAATATGTTTCGTCAAACTTCTTTCATTCACTCTTTCCACGTATCCCATCCTTTTAAACACAGGAGTCGCGTTCGTATACAATGCACGACCGTTTTTACAACTTAATAATCGTAGATGCCCCTCTTTGATAGTATCAAAACTGCAAATCATGCTTCAGCAAGTACATAATGTTAAAGTTTTAGCCGATACTACTCGTCATCTTGGAGGGTCCAACCGTTTTTATGAGGATACAACTTTTGTGTCAAGCATTCTTTATGGCGAAATGTAAATAGGTCAACTGTGCTTTTAACTGATGAATCTTAGTTTTGAAATTTATCCTGACTCCAAAAAGGTTCGCGAATGGAGAAAGTCCATTGATAAAAACCGTCTTTGTAACATTTAGAGAGTGTAATATTTTCAAGGATGAACAATTATGGACTAAGGAGAAATCAGCATCGGCGGAAGATCCAATTATGTTGTAAAACTTTTTGACTGGTAATTGGTACATGGATCAGATATAGGCACCAGTTGTTGTTCTATATGCAGCAGCTCTTTTTTTTCCAACATGCATAACAATGCCAGATCACTCACGACAAGGGTTGCAATAAAAGTTTTAGAGATCAACAATATCGATGTATTACCGTAGCCACCACATTTCTACACTTTAATTATATCAAGCACATGTGGAAAATGCTTTAAAGAAGAATTAATTTTATGGAAAGGACAAAAGACAATAAAAGAATCCGTTTTAGCACTTTAAGAAGGCTTGAATGAACTACCTCAACAGGATATCAATCACCCAATTCTGAGCATGCCTAGACGAAGCCTAAAGTTTGTAAATATTTGAGAAAATCATAAACATTGTAAGAACACATTTATGTTGTTTTAAATTAAGTATTTTATAGTTATCGTTAATTTTTTTTGAAATTTTAAATTTTTCGTTTTCTTGGAAAATAAAAAATAAAATTGCTGTTTGCATGTTTTTTTTTGTCTTTTATTATTCTGTAAGTTAAATTTGTATATCCATATTAAAAAAAATAAATAAAAGTTTTTTAAAAACTGCAGGCATATTTTTAAAATATACAGTGTGTTTTAAAAAAAAGTAATCCCGTCTTTAGGATAAGTAGAAAACTGAAAAATAATTGGGGTTTGCTCATTGAAAAATATTCATTACGCCATCTGTGTTTAAGATAAAGAAAGGGCAATGAAGAAAAAAAATGTATACACGTTTATAACGATTTTTCGGAAACTACTGGAAACATTGTAACGAAATTTTATAGGAATATATTTTAAAAGCTGATACATCCCATAAATTTGTTTTTATATCTGAATCTCATAGAGGGCGCTAGTTACAAGGTTCGTACCAAGTAGTATTAAACATAACTTTTTTAAGCTTAGATTTATTATTCAAAATTTCAAGTCAACTTAAACATCATTTAATTTTACACCAAAAAGGTACTTTTGGTAAAACTCGATACTGTGTACCGTATTCGGATTATTTAATTTGAAAATTATGAAGTAATAACCAATATTTTTTTCTTCAACGCACTTTATCTTGAATATGGAAGACGTAACGAAAATTTTTTACTAAACAGACCCTAATTATTTTTCAATTTTATATCTATCCTAGAGAAGGGGTCACCTTTTTTTGAAACACCCTGTATATCGCTAGACATTGCAGTTGTGTGTATACGAAGTGGGCCACAGAAAACAGTGGTAGTATTCATTAGAATGTAAGGAAATTCTGAAACAAGTCGATTTTGGTTCCAAGGGGGGACATTTTTACGATACAGATATCTGCCATTTGTTAACCACCTCTCTTTCACTTTCTCAACCCCTTACTTTAAAAAAGAAAGTTTACCATTTGTGGTACAAACGGACTGTCGGTTCTGCTGCGTGGAAGACGAAACTGCTGAACATATACTATGTTCATGCCCCGGCCTGGGAAGAATAAGGTTTAACATATTTGGTTACACTAACCTAGAACCTACCGATTTTAAAAAAATCTCACCCTATACAACCATGAACTTCGTAAGAAGGGCTGGATTGTACGGTGAACTGTAGCCTCTAGGGGTGAGCCACAATAGACCTACTAAGGGTCGCGGTGGAGGGGCGACCACGCCCCACTCACATAAAACCTAACCCAACCTAACCTTACCATTTGTGGTACATAATCAGAGAGGCATTAAGATGGAGAAGGCACTATCTTAGAATTAAATTAAAAATTTTTAACAAAATTCATTTTAATTTACTTTTAATGTGACAGAAAAATTAACACATCAAAACATAGGCATTGCGTTTCATTTTTAATGGGTGTTAAACTTTAAATTAATTAAGAATTTTTTGCAAAGACGTAGTAAATATCGAAAAAAAAATGGATAATTATATGCCTGAATACTCCATCTAAATGCATTTCTAATGATGTGCCACACATGGTACATTTTCTATTTTAAATTAAGAGGTTGGAGAAATGAAGGAGAGAGGGTTGACAAATGACAGATATTTGTATCGTCCTTCTTGAAAAAAAATCGACGTGTTTCATCATTTTCTTATTTTCGAATATCGGGATGGACTGTTTTCTGCGGCCCATTCTGTATAATGTACTTAAAATGACTAGTCAAGAATCCTCCTTGAATAAAATTTTGGTCCTTCAACTAACTCTCTTACAAATACATTAATAATATTTGAAAAATGGTAACGGTGACCGTTATTAAGAATCTTTTTAAAAACGTTTAAAAATTTCTGAATTTCTGAAGGATAAAAAAATAGACGATAACATTTTTTTTATAAAACAGAACATAGTCGAGTGGACGTTATCCTCTACATTTTTTTTTTATTTTTTTATGTTTTGGTTCCCACGAAAAGGGATATCCTGTAATGTTTAGAGAACATCGTGGGAACCAAGGAAAAGAAGGTAGGAGTTGGTTTTCTTCTTAAATTTCTGGAGGTTGTATGCCTCAGGGAACACCTCCTAGGCAATGAGTTCCAAAGCCTCGCAATTCGTTGGATGAATGAGTCTTTAGAAAGTGATGTTCTGCAGGTCTCCAAAGTGACCACGAAGGGGTGTGAAGACTGAACTTGACGGGTTAATCTCGAAGAGACTGCCAAAGGAGGAACGATTGTTGATATTTCAGAAGAGCATCGCCCATGAAAATATCTATAAAATAGAGAGAAATCGCCAACTTTTCTACGGTGTTCCAGACAAGTGAGCCAGTTTGTAAGCGAGGCATCACCGACGAGACGAATTGCCCTTTTTTGGACAGAATCCAATAGCTTCAGGATATTTTTAGGTGCTGCACTCCAAATATGGGAACAGTATTCCAGTACAGGTCGGATCTGTGCCTTATAGATCATAAGCAGCTGACTGGAGGTGAAATAGCTCTTGGCACGAAACAAAAAACCAAGTTTTTGGGATGCACTTTTGGCAATGGACCTCACGTGATTTTCTCAGGAAAGGTTATTGCTGATAGTAATACCAAGCATCGATATGGATGACTTCAGTGGTATGGTTACTCCTGACAAAATTATGTTAGGCACAGTGAGATCGGCTTTTCTAGAGAAAAGACATGCTTGTGTTTTGTTTGCATTGAATTCTACCAAGTTATTGGATCCCCATTCGAGAATTGTTGCTAAGTCCATATTTATATTGTTAACATTTCTTCCTCGTTTATTTCTGGTTTCACGGGCTGATATAGGGGCCCTGGAAGAGAAATCGCAAAAATGTTACGATATTCTCTACTTGGGTTCGGTAATTATAAACTCTCAGTACAATAACTAAAGAATTTTTATTCCAATATTTTTACACAATAAATTTTACTTTACAAATCACTTAGATATTCATTTTATAATTACTTTAAATACCTAAAAACTAAAACTTCTTTGTGAACGCTGCCCTTTTTATAATTCCAAATCATCGTTCTAGAATCGCCACCATTCAAAACTATTGGACCTTTTTCTAGAAAGTCCCCGATTAATCCTTTTATCGTTTCGAAACTATTAGATGCAGTATTCTAAAATTTGCTGGTCTTTTTCTTGTTGCAATCGCCGTGCCGGCAATCCCCCATATGTGATCGACGCGCTGATGCTAACTTTGTTATTAATAATACTGGTTTTTAAATAGTCAAATAATCTAAATTTAAAAATACATTCATTATAGTCCATTGAATATCTGTCAAAAAGTGATTTTACTAGTAAACCTTTCACCCTAGAACTTATTTTTCACAAGAATAAATCATTTATTAAGAAAATAACAGTGGATTTAGGTAAGTTTTAAAAATTTTCCTCTCCAGAAGTACGATAAACTGTTTTACAAACTCAAATGCATCACAAACAATATAAAATGAAAAATTTGTGCAATCAATATTTATTCATCAACAAATAAATAATTGCTGAGCTGTGACTTTTAAATTATGACTGAGGAAGGATTGCACACCATTTAAAAAATCAATCGCATTAGCGTTTTTTTATTTGAACACATGGGTTCAGAGATATACTCATTGCATGCAATTAATAATATAATTTTTTCGCATTCGTCCCTACACTTTTGTTTGATGATAAGCATATCAATTTATAAACATAAATTTTGGAGTGTTTGTATTACATACTAAAATACTGCAATAATCTTGATATACAGTGCCTTTTTTTTAAACCAGCCAGTCGAAATAACTTTTGATTTTGCGTATATGTAAGAAAAAAAAACACGTCGAATTTTAAATTAAGGGGAAGGTTTAAAAATGTTATTTAGCTGTTTCCAAATGGCACCCCTTTAACATCCCCCACCCCTTCTTTAAAATTTCAAATAGCAACCACTACCCTGTTATACATCAAATACAAACCCAGGAAAAATGCAAATATGAACAATAATTTATTGCATTAATTCATTTTCCTGATGACAACAAATTTTGTGAAATAACATGAGAAATAACAAAAACAACCTACGCCACTGTTAAATAGGTAGATGTCTAATTAGGAATTAATTAAGTAACTTTTCAATACATGTCACCTTTTTTGACATTTTTTTGTCATTTTGTTTGAAAAATATTAATAGTATATTTACATAGCTAGTTAATCGTGACTTTAAATTAGCCATTATTTGTAGGTATAGCATCTTGAGTAATTTTAAAATGGTGCTTTCTCTGCAAAAACGAATAAATATAATATTTATTTACGGTCATTAAAACAAGTGCGCCAACAGACCATCATAAAATTAGTACGGAAATTTGGAAAAACTAGATTCGTTTGAAATAAAAAAATAATAAGAGTTCTCGACGAAGCTGCACAAATTGAAGTACTGGGTAATTTTGCTAAAGATCCTACCTATTCAATTCTAAAAGTAACAAATATTTTTGTTGGTTTCATACACAAAGTGTTAAAATTGCATAAGTTTTCTCCTCATAAAATAAAAAATTCATCAACATCTTAGTGAAGCTACTATGACCGCAGAATTAAATTTTGTAAGACTATATCTTAAGAAAACGCAAATTTGGTTAAAAATATTTGTTTTAGTGATGAATCAACGTTTTATTTAAATGGCTCTGTTAACAAACATAATAGTAGGTACTGAGATGACAAAAATTCTCACGTGTTTCGACAGGATAATACTCAGTTTCCAGCAAAGATCAATGTATGGACCACTTTTTATTGACCAAAACCTAACGGAAGAGTTGTACCTACAATTATTAGAATACAATTTTGTAAAAAGACAAGTTAATGAACAGGGAAAAATGGTGCTAAATAAACAGAATAATATACCTTCAACTATGTTCATACCCCGGCCTGGGAAGAATAAGGTTCAACATATTTGGTTACACCAATATAGAACCTACCGATTTCAAAAAAATCTCGCCCTTTACAAACATGAACTTCGTAAGAAGGGCTGGATTGTGCGGTGAACTGTAAGCTACAATAGACCTACTAAGGGTCGCGATAAAGGGGCGACCACGCCCCACTAACATAATACCTAACCTAACCTAACAAGACGGAGCTACACTACCACATTACGCACTAGCTGTAAGACAATGACTAGACGAACGATTTTCAAGAAATTAAATTGGCAGATTGAGTTTTATAGAATGGCTAGCAAGATCTCTAGAAATAACAACACTTGACTTTTTCCTGTGGGGCTATTTAAAAACATTATTTTACAAAACTGCTCCCGAAGACATTAAAGAACTAATGCTTAGAATAACTGAAGAAAGTAGACGAATTACTAGCAAAACTTTATAGGTTATATTATTGGCTACAAAATAATGAAGCACAGTTTTAACAGTTACTGCAAATACTTTTAAGTGATTAAGGATGTGTATGAGGTCAAAGTACGTAGTACATCTTATTATTTTTTAAACTTAATAAAATGTAGTAAACTGTACACAGCGACATTTCCTGTTAATTATGAGTTTCTATAAAAGACTTTTTAAAGAAAAATTTAAAATAAATTTTTAAAGAAAATATTTAAAATTGAATTTTAAAAAGGTTGATTTTTCGATTTTTTAAACCAGGTGACCCTAAAATTGTATTGTTAAGATATTTACATCTTGGGTTCGGCAATTTTAAACTCTCAGTACTGTAACTGAACAATTTTATACCAATATTTTTACACAATAAATTTTACCTTACAAATCACTTAGATATTCACTTTACAATTACTTTAAATACTTGGCTTCGAAACCATTAAACGCAGTATTCTAGAATTTGCTGGTGTTTTCTTTTGTTCCAATCGCCGCGCCGACATAATAAAGCAGTCCCCTAATTGTGATCGACTCGCTGACGCCGACAGACAACAGGGCCGTGTTTGTAGTCGAAAGAAAATCTGGCAACACTGCAGGCCACGTAGCGTCCGGACGCTCCAAAAGTTGTGTTTCACATAAAAGTGTTTATATAATAATATTAATATTTATCTCAATAATATTAATGTGTTGATTATATATTGTATATTTTATGATATACAGTGTGGAACAGCCAAATGGAATAAATTCAATAACGAATAAATGAAAATGAAAAAATAATTATATAGGGTGTGTCATGTGACAGTGGCCGATACCAACTTTCTTATTTTAAATTCAACCCCCTGTATATTATTTATTTTTTGGATTCATCAGAAAATTCTAGACATAATTCATGTACAATGTCCCATACCTATTTTCAACTGTTTCGGAAATATTAAGTGTTTCAGATGTTTTCAGGAGCTCATGGAAGACGATTTCGACAGAAGAACGTATTTTTGTGAACAAATGATGGAAATGTTAGATAACAATGTGATCCAATTAAAAGATGTTTTATTTTCTGATGAAAGCACATTTACACTTCACAGTCATGTTAATCGTCAAAATTGCCACTATTGATCTAATGAGAATCCTCAATGGATGAGAGAGGAATAAACGCAATGTCCTGAATAAGTTAATGTTTGGGCAGGAATTGTTGGAAATCATATTGTAGGTCTCTTTTTCATTGATGGCAACTTGAATGGAGATAAATATTTAGAACTGCTCCAAAATAATGTCGTGCCAACTTTGACAAACTTATATCCTAATCCAGCAAGCCCACAAGTTCCTTCCAATATACTATGGTTTCAGCAAGATGGAGCACCGTCCCATTACCAAATCAATGTCCGGCAGTACTTGAATCAAAATTTTCCAAATCGGTGGATAGGGAGGCGCGGATCGATAGAATGGCCAGCACGATCTTCTGATCTGACGCCATTAGACTTCTTTTTGTGGAGATATGTCAAAAGTATTGTAAACAAAACTAAACCACTCAACTTACATGATTTAAAAAGACGAATCACGCTTGCGATTAGATCAGTCACGCCTGAGATGTTAAGTAACGTGAGAAGACATTTCTATACCAGATTAGCATGTTGCCAAGACGTTCGTGGCGAACATTTTAAACATCTCTTACATTGAAATTAATGTTTTTTTGTTTTTTTTTACATTATTTGTGAAATATAATAATTTTCTTTTTTTAATGTAAATTTTTGTAATACATCTGAAAACAATTAATATTTCCGAAACAGTTAAAGTTAGGTATAGGACATTGTACATAAATTATGTCTAGAATTTTCTGAAGAATCCAAAAAATAAATAATATAAAGGGGGTTGTATTTAAAATAAGAAAGTTAGTATTGGCCACTGTCACATGACACACCCTATATAATTATTTTGTTTTGAAAAAATGCGCATCTAAAAATACAAATCGACGTGTCCAAGCGTCGTTTTTCCCAACTCGCTCTCATTTATTCGTTATTGAATTTATTCCATTTGGCTGTTCCACACTGTATATTGTTGATGAAATAAAAATGTATTTTCATAGGATAAGAATTTTACATATTAATTTCAAATAAAGAGGAAAATAAAGAGCACGTTATTATCGACATGCTGCCGTGCGATGTTGTCGGATTTTTATATAGCAAAAGAATCCTTCTTTTACAGGGCTGCTACAGAATGGAACAAGCTTCCAAAATTAGTTTTTCCAGAGAACTATAACCTGCCACTTTTCAAAAAGCGGGTCCACAATCATTTTCTTTCTATAATACATCCCCCGTCCGCGGCCCACACAATAGATCTATTTTTTTTGCGACTATTTTCAGTAAAAAAAAACTGCCACGAAAATATTTGCGCGCATTTTCATGCGACGAACCGTCCACATCTGCATAATTTTCAACAAATGCGTGCAAATTTGTGCCAAATACAACGCACAACGTAACAATTTATTGACGTGGATTGTTTTAACTTGTATTGTGATAAATTCAATAGTTTAATTTTCGGAGTACAACAAAGATTAGCCTTGAATCAATATTTTCCGAAAGCTGAATCTTAACTGTAGTGCCAGTGTTCCGCCAACGATAACCAAACATCATATATCAGCTTTTAATATATAACGCTATATGTTAAATTTTAGATGATTAATTAATAAATGAGGCAAAGGGGTAGGAAAACGCAGCGGCGAGTCCTGAGTCCTTGCTAAAGGATAACTAATGATTTGTAAAGACGTTGTTCATGCCTGAAAGGGAAACGCTAAGGGACGTTTCGTCCCTTCGTTACGCTTCTTTATTATTGTGTTTATTAATAGTCCTGTGTGTTGAGGAATGAAGGACTATCATTTTCTCGTCCTTTCGTAGTCCTGACGTGTTTGCAAAGATTGGAAAATTGGCTGATGGTGTGAGAATACAAATTAGAGGGTTCGATTGATGTTTTGCCTTTACTTTGAGGTTTGATGATGAAAAGTCTTAACGAATTTTATCCTTACAATGTGTGTTAGTTAATTTGTAAAGTAATAATATTTTATTAAAATTATTTAAATTTGCAAAAATTTTAAAATAAACCTGGGTTAAATCACAAAATGCTATTTGTACCATTTGCTTTTAATCAACATTTTAAAAAAATAAGTGCAACTTTTTCTGTGTTTGATATATATATATATATATATATATATATATATATATATATATATATATATATATATATATTGCAACAAAAAATATATTATGTTCTTTTCTATGCCCATTTATTTATAAATTTCATCTTAGTAAGTATGGTGTGTATTAATATAATATAATGTTTTAATTAATATACTACTTTATAGATTGTCTTGAGAAAGAAAATAAATTTTTTTGAAAGCTTGACAAAATAACGAAGAATTTCATTTAAAATGGGTCATTACTGACTGCATTACTGACTATATATATATATATATATATATATATATATATATATATATATATATAACGGATTGTCTACAGCTGTTGCCGTCTCTCCGTCCCCAATCTCCATCTTGCTCTGTTAAAAACCTCGTTTTCTTCCAAACCTCTTTTAGCCATTGCCTCGTCTATATCGTCTTTCCAACTTCTCCGTGGTCGTCCCCTTTTCCTTCGTTCTGGTGGTATCCATTCCAGTATCTTCCTAGTCCATCTGTCAGTTGTCATTCGCTTTACATGTCCGAACCAAGTTAACTGCCGCTTTTCTACTTCCTCGTGTATGTTTCTGTCCATTTGCATTTCATTTCGGATAACATCATTTCTAACCCTCTCAAGTCTAGACCTACAACAGCTCCTTCTCAAGAAATCCATCTCTGTTGCCAGAAGCTTATTCTTATTAGCCTTCGTTACGTCCCATAATTCGGAGCCGTATAGGGTGACACTTTGAACTAGACTCTTGTATATGTGTTTCTTTGTAGTTTTTTTAATTTTCTTGTCCCAGAGAAGAGAGTTCAGGGTTCTAGTTACGGCTCTACCTTTGTTGATTCTATCTTGGATTTCGTTATTACTGTTACCTTTTTTATTAAAAATTATTCCGAGATATTTACTGTGTTTTACTCCTCTTATTTTTTCCGTATCCAATACAAGGTCATTTATTTGGTCATCTCCTACCACCAAGTATTCACATTTAGATAGATTCATCTGTAGACCCGCTGCCTCATATTCTTCCTTGAGCTTTCTAATCATATAATTGAGGTCATCCTCATCTTCGGCTATTACTATCTGGTCGTCCGCGAAGAAAAGTGTGAATAGCGTATCATCCCCCACCTTTAGTCCCATGCCTTTACACTTCTTCACCCAGTTCGTGAGGGCCCTGTCCAGGTAAATTTTGAAAAGGGTAGGAGACAGACAGCAACCCTGTCTTAATCCCTTAGTTGTCTTAAAGGGGCTAGTAAGTTTGTTTCCGATTTTTATTCTTGTAGTGTTCTGTTCGTAGTATTTTTATGTAGCATAAATCAAGACAGGATTGATCTCGAGGTTTCCCATTTCCGTCCACAACCTAGACAAAGGTACGCTATCGTAGGATTTCTCTAAATCTATAAGAGCTACATGGGTCTCTCTATTTCTTTGCACTCTCTTCTCTAAGGCTATCTTTAGGGTGAAAGCGTTGTCTACAGTCGAACGGCCTGCTCGAAAACCCGCTTGTTCTTCTGGCTGCTTATTAATTATTTCCTCTTCGATCAGATTTCGTAATATTCTGGAATATATTCTGCCCACAGTTGGTATTACCGCAATTCCCCTATAATTTCCTGGATGGTTTTTCGGACCTTTTTTGTGAATTGGGGAAGTGAAGGATTGTTTCCATTCTTCCGGGGTATTTTCTCCATTTAAACACCTCTCGAAAAGCTTTCTAAGCATATCCCATAGTTTAATAGGGCCGTACCTGACTAGTTCTGGACTTATTCCTCCCGGTCCTGGGGATTTTTTTAATTTGGTTTTTCTTACTGCGTCTTTAACTTGGTCTATTGTTAAATTAATTGTTTGATCTGGCTGTGTATATTCCCTGTACTCCAAGAAATCTAATCTTTTTTCAGTTAGTAGGTGTTTGAAGTGTTCTATCCATTCCTGGTCCGATATGTTATTTAGTGCAGTGCTACTTTTGCCTGTTGTTTTCAACGATCTTATTGTTTTCCAGGCTTCAGCGCTTTTGGAGCCGCCGATTTGACTGTCGATATATTCGCATTTCTTTTCCCATGCACCGTTTTTCTTCCTTATTACTTCTTGTTTGATTTGTCTGTTTATTCTCCTATATTCTGCTCTAGTTGCTTCATCTTTGTTTTGTAGAAATTTGTGATATATTTCTTTCTTTTGTTGAATTTTTTCCTCGATTTCTCTGTCCCACTAATATGTCTTTTTTATCTCTGCTTTCTTTTCACCTAAAGCTTCACCTGCAGCTAGCTGAATACATGATTTTATATGGTTATATTCTTCCTCAGTTGATCTTTCAGCTTCAGTTAGTTTTTGTTCCAATCTCCAAGAGTAAAGCAAACGGGTGCTCTCGTTACTGAGGCTTTCAAAATTATATCTTGTGCAGTCGATTTTTGTGCTATCGCTTTTTGTTTCTGCAATCTTTGTTCCCGCAAATGGTACGTATACTTTAGCTACCACCAACAGGTGATCAGATCCACAATCTGCCCCCCTATGCACTTTTACGTCTTGCACTCTAAGAGTAGTGTTCTGTTTTATTAGAACATAGTCAATTATTGATTTCAGTCTCCTAGTGTGTTGGTACCAGGTATACTTGTGGATGTATTTGTGGGTAAAAAAACCATTCCATATCTTCAGTTCGTATTCCTGACATAAATTGATCAATCGTTCGCCGTTATTGTTTACTATTTCTTCTCCATGTATCCCTACTATTTGACTATGTATCTGTTTTCCTACTCTGGCGTTAAGGTCTCCACCGATTATGAGTTCATGTGTGTTCGGGATATCTTCTAAGATTCTCCTCAAGTTTTCTTTAAAAGCATCCTTGGTTTGACCTACGGAATCGTCGTTTACAGCGTATATGCCAAGAATAGTTATATATTTCCCCTTTAGGTAAATCGTCATTTTAATAAAACGTTCGTTATATGATTCCCAAGATTTAATATGTCGTTGGTACTTTTGATGGATAAATATGGATATACCAGCTTTGGCTCGTTGGTCTTTGCTTACTCCTGAAAAGAAGTGTATGTATTCTTTGGCGTTTTCAGTTCCGTTGCCTTTCTTCTTTGTTTCAGAGAGAATTGCTACATCTATTTTATGTTCTATTAATTCTTGAACTACCTCCTGTTGCTTGTTTCGGAGGCCTTGTACGTTCCAGATTCCAAGTTTCATTGTCCTTTTCCGTCGCTGTGTTCGTTTACCGTAATTTCCGTCCATTTTCCGAGGCCTAATGTCATTGGGTTTTTTTAGCAATCAATCATTTTTACGAGTGTTAGGTTGCTAGCCTTACGACTATATATATTATATATATATTAAATGTTTTTTTTTACTTTATCTTTATTAGGGTAGCAATTAGGAGTGACCAATTCAATAAAAAAAAATTTGATATAATTTCTTATAAAAAAACATTTTATGTTTATCTTTGCGTTAATTTTTTAATAATTTCGTGTAAAGAAGTCTTGAAAAAGAAAATATACATTTTCGAAAGCTTGACCAAAAAAACGAAGAATTTTTATTGAATTGGTCACTCCTAACTGCTAACCAAATAAAGTAAAAAAAAAAACCTCTTTCATACCTATATACATACATACGTACATAAAGTCACGCCTTTTTTCCATAGGGGTAGGTATGATCACTTCCTTTCACTTGCTACGGTTCTTACACACATCTTTTGCCTCCTCTACTTTTATCAGTGCTCTCATACATGCTCTTCGGTTGTTCGTACTCTTGACCCGGCCTTTTTTCAAAACAATGTTGATCTGATCAAGATATGTTCTCCGAGGTCGACCTCTATCGATTAATCCATTCACACTCGCCTTATAAATTTGTTTCGTCAATCTTCCTTCATCCATTCTTTCTACGTGTACAAACCATCTAAGCATTCCTTTATCTATCTTTGTGACCAAATCTTCTTTTACACCACAGCGTTTTCTTATCTCACTATTCTAAACTTTATCCAACCGAGTCACTCCGGCTATACTTCTCAGACTACTCTTCTCCGCAGCATTAATCCTATTTTCATGCTTCTTCTGCCAAACCCAACATTCACTACCATACATAAGTGTAGGAACCAACACACCTCTATGCACCGCCAGACGTGCCTTTTTTGACACTTTCTGGCTATTCATAAAGCTATGCAGTGCCCCATTTCTTTTTTTTCTGCCTACACCCTTCGCTCAATGTCACTGTCATACTTTCCATTTTTAGTAAATTTTGAACCCAAGTATACAAATTCATTAACTTGTTCCACTCTTTTTCCCTCAATCGAAACTCCACAGTTTGTCATGCTTTCTTCTCTTTCAAAAACCATTACTTTCGTTTTGCTTACATTTATTTTCATCCCTTTGATTTTTAGGGAATTATGCATAACAGTAACCATCGCCTGCAACTCCTCTTCGGATAACGCTAATATGACTTGATCATCGGCGTAAAGAAGCCATTTGACGATCAAATCATTCATTTTTAATCCATACGCACTCTCTTTCAGATCTTTTAAAAAATTGTCTATGTATAAGTTAAACAGCCATGGCGAAGCCACACATCCCTGTCTCACACTTTTTTCGATGTTAAACCGTGCAAGCTCCGTTTATCCTGTCACAAGCAGTGGAATCCTTCGTAGAGTGATTTTAGTGCTCGTATTAAACTACCACTTACCCCATACATAGACAATGTAAACCACAATTCACTTCTCACCACTCTGTAATAGGCCTTTTTCAAGTTTATAAAAGCGCAATAGACCTTCTGACTTCTAGCCAAGAATTTTTCGACTAAACCTCGTAAGGAAAAGACCTGATCCATACAACTCCTTCCTCTTCTTAATCCTGCTTGCACATCCCATATCATCTTTTCAGTTTCATTCGTTACTCTTTTGATCAATATCTTTGCATACAGTTTGCCGACTATGCTGAGTAAACTAATACTTCGGTAGTTCTTACAGTCCTGCTGCGAACCTTTTCCCTTGTAAAGCGGCACGATAACGGCCTTGCACCAGTCGTCTGGTACACTACCACTTCTCCAACAAAGGTTAAAAAGGCGGTCCAGTAGATTAGCTACCACGTTTTGTCCAGCCTTCAGCATTTCAACTGTTATACTGTCGTACCCAGCAGCTTTACCCAATTTCATACTGTTTAACCTATATATATATATATATATATATATATATATATATATATTGTTAAAGCATTGCCCAAAGGGTTGGGATAGTACATAAATTATAAGTTATGATATGATACAAACATTTATTTTTATTTTGAATTATAATGTCAAACAATTCAAGTGATCGATCTCATTCGCATATCCGGGTTAGACCGACTACCAACTACGGGTAAAACAGACTATGAAAAATAACAAAACATATTAGAACATCGTAATAATTAAAGTATAACAGAAAGGTATGAACAAATTTAATATTTACGACTTTTGTTTTTTAGTTTTCCACATAAATCACAAAAATTCTCGAATTTTGAGCATCCATTATGGAACCAACGACTGCAGTTCACACATTTGAGCCAGTCGTTATTCAAAGTGGTTTCAAAATAATTTTCCCCACATCCCGCGCATTCATTTTCGTCCCACTTTTCTGCTTATATATCACTTTCCTGCAATACTGGACTCTTGCTGTCCGAATCTGAAGATTCTAATCGTTTTTTTTTGTTTAACTACAGAATTTTTTTGAATTGGACATCTGTTTTTATTGTATTATTTTTGTTCTTTTGCATCTCAATGCGTTGAGAACTGTTTAAAACGGTTGCAAAGTGTCTACCTCGTGATTAACTACTGCTTTTGAACTAGTTTCTGGAATTGACAAAATCACGTTATCCAACAATTTTCCTGGTGTGGGGTTGATCCCAACTGTTTCTAAGTCAGGGTGATGCAAACAACCAGGCTTAGGTGACAAAATGCAAGTGAAAGTTGTATGAACGGTAGGGAACCGGGGCGGTGTCGAAGATGGGGATGGATTTTTAGTCTTACTATTTGAACCAGGTCTGGCTTCCGCATCTTGTTCCATTTGAATATTTATACATGCATAATCAGGAATGACTTCTGGATTAAAGGGTGCAGTAACTGTAGCTCTAAAACCAGACATTCCATTTTCCACAGTTGCAGTTTACAGAGGCTTGTCCCAAAAAGTATCCAAATAATATCCTTGTTATTTTTCTACTTAGATTTGCTTTTAAAAAACTGTTACAAGCCGCGTAGTATTTTTTTAGTGATTTAAAAAAGGACCTATCTAGTGGTTGTAGGTAATAAGTCTTGTGACTTGGTAAACAAAGTAGAATTATGTCATTAGCTTCTGAAAGTTGCAGTACTTCCACAGAATTTGTGTGAGAAGTATGTCCATCGACTATTAACAACGCTTTTCCAGCTGGTTTTCGTGGCAAAAAATAAAACTCCAACTAGTCCTTGAAAATGGTAGCGTTGACATACGCCGATTTCTGTGATATGGTAATTTGGGAGCCAGGTGGCATTCCATCTAATAATTCCTTTTTTTTATTTTTTCCTTTAAATATTGTCGCTTTTTCCCTGATTGATGTGGTCGTACTCTACCGAAGAAACGGGAGAGATCGACCACCTTCTTAACCTAAGAAAAAATGAGAAACGCCTACATTTTTGAGGTTATGTTGTAGTTCCATGCATTTCATTATCGAATATTCAAGCAGTTCAAATAAACTTACCCATCTTCAAAGCATTTAAAGACATGAGTAGGGTCTTGTGCTGTAGAGATCTGAAGTTAACTGTAATAATCCGACTTCTCAGATGTTTTTTCTTCTCCGCCCTGCTGTACGGTAAGGAAGCCTGGACTAATAAACAAGTACGAAGAAAAACGACTTGAAAGTTTTTGAGATGCAGGCTTACAGGAAAATATTAAAAGTTTCATGGACGGAAAAAGTATCCAACTTGGTAATACTCCAACATCTGAATAAATCCACCGAAATTCTTACCACCATCAAAAGAAGCAAACTGCAATATTTCGGGCATGTTATAAGAGGCGAAAAATACCGATTACTGCAGAACATCATGCAGGAAAAAATTTATGGTAAAAGAAAGCTGGGCCGCAGAAAAGCATCATGGATCAAGAATCTACATGACTGTTATAAACTCAACTCAAGCTCTCTGTTCAGACTTGCCGTCGACAAAGTAAGGATAGCTTTGTTGGTGACCAACGTTCTAGAAGGACGTGGTACTTAAGAAGAAAAAGAAGTCTTTAAAATATCACCAGCAGAGTAAATCAGTCAAAAAACTTTAAAGTTAGCACATATCTTTAAACCCAGTTTATAAATATACACTTTTGTTGGATGCAACAAGGTCAACTAATTTTATCATATATATGGCACACACGAGCCCTTTATTGATTTGTTCTTAAGTTATCGGTTATTTAAGAAATATGCATAAAATATCGACTGTCAACAATATGCCGACAATGAATTCTTCAATATTATGGGCATATAAACAGAAGACAAGGAGACAACATGAAAAAATTGATGATACAAGGAAAAATAGAAGGCCAGAGGACAAGGGGTCGCTCTCTCACCAGATGGGTAGACCAGGTAAAGAAAATTACGGAAAGACCCTTACAAACAACCATTAGAGACACAAAAGATAGAACACTTTGGAAGCAGATCATCAACAACACAAATTGAAAATCATGGAATTACGACCTCTCAGCTTTGAAAGAACGACTGACAGAAAAGAGAGAACTTATCGGTACTGGTCGGTCTCTCCCGATGGTCGATGTCTCCTGAACTTACCCTACCGTCTGTATTAAAATTTTATTGTAATTTGTAATGTATTATTACAAATTAAAGCAAATCTCCATTTTTTATTTTAATATTAAGTTAATGCGTTCAAATAGTCTTGGTGATTGCTGTAGTTAAAATTGATAATTTTACAGAAACGCTTTTTCTTTGCAACTTTAAGCTTATGACTGAATCTAAAATTATATTTTCAGTGTTAAAATAATGCATGACACATTTCCATTTTTTAATATCGTTTCACCGTTTAAATATGTAAATATAAATAAATTGCAAATAAAGCCGTCATAAAGTTCTCTTATCAGGAGGTGGGGACAAATATAGCTCCAACAAATTGTTAAACTAACGCCGTTTATTAATAAATATAAAAGTTGATTTATGATAGCACATAATGTAAGCGCAAGGTTACAATTGCACGGAAGGGGATAAGTAGTTGTGGTAGTGTTGTTTTAATTATGTATTTTTAATAAATTTGCCGCTGTAATGTAAAAGTTTTTTATTTTCATCTAAAAATTTTTCCCCACAAAAATATCAGTGGTCTGTGTGCGACCCGAGAGGGCCACACGTCTTATAATATATATTATAATTATTAATATATTAATATTAAAATAATTATAAAAAACTATTTTAAATTGTTTATAACAAATTATAATTATCATTAACAATATTATGTTTATGTCAACCGTATTCTTTTAAACTTTTTCTTATCATTTCATAAGCGGGAGCTATTTTTAATTGTTTGCAACAGTTAAAATTTTTTTTTAATTATTATGATCAATAATCATTTGTTACTAACAATATTTAATAGTTATAAACAATGCTTGATTATTACTAACAATAATTGTTTACTGTTATAGCGTCTTCAATGCTATTCTCTCAATACTGACACAAGTTTAAAATTCTCAAATTCTTATTTTTGTTTTCTAAAACTATTTCTTTTTATAAAATATTGTCATCATTTTTTTCATACAAATATTCCTAACATGAAATAATTATATTATTCAAAAGATCTTAAAATTCTTTATTAAAAATAGTATCATTTATAAATTGCAAAATTCAGGTAGTTTACCATTTTTTTCAGTTTTTTGATTGTCCATAAAAAGTATCTCGAGCGATTTTGCTGAAAATCTAAGTTGCGTAGTTATGCGTCGAAATAATTTTTTGTTTTTGAGATAATCGAGACGACAAATAATTCCGAACGCACAAACGAAAAAGTAAATGAGTTTGTATACCTGGGTTCAAAATTTACGAGAGATGGAAAGTATGACAGTGACATTGAGCGAAGGGTATTGGCAGGAAAACAAATGAATAACTTTATGAACAGCCAGAAGGTGTCAAAAAAGGCACGTCTGGCTGTGCATAAAGGAGTGTTGGTTCCTACACTTATGTATGGTAGTGAATGTTGGGTTTGGCAGAAGAAGCATAAAAACAGGATTAATGCTGTGGAGATGAGTTGTCTGAGAAGTATAGCTGGAGTGTCTCTGATGGATAAAGTGAAGAATAGTGAGATAAGGAAACGATGTGGTGTAAAAGAAGATGTGGTTACAAAGATAGATAAAGAAATGCTTAGATGGTTTGGACACGTAGAAAGGATGGATGAAGGAAGATTGACGAAACAAATTTATAAGGCCAATGTGAATGGACAAGTCGGTAGAGGTCGACCTCGGCGAAAATATCTCTATCAGATCAACATTGTTTTGAAGAAATGCCAGGTCAAGAGTACCAACAACCGAAGAGCATGTATGAGAGCACTGATGAAAGTAGAGGAAGCAAAAGATGTGTGTAAAAACCGTAGCAAGTGAAAGGAAGTGGTCTCTGTCTACCCCTATGGGAAAAAGGCGTGACTTTATGTATGTATACACACACACATACTTCCACTTAAAAACTATTGTTTTCAAATCTGGGGACCTTAAAATATGGAGATACGTTAAAATTCGGGATTCGCAAAATCGGACCCATTACTATAATAATAAATTCTTTACATACAGGGCTTTCATTTCAAAATCGGCCGGTCCAAGTAACTTTTTATTTTGCGTAAATGTAAGAAAAACAAAAAATACTTTGAAATTAAAACTAACGGGGAGGTTTAAAAATATTATTTTGCTCTTAACAAGTGGCACCCCTTAAACATCTTCCATCCCTTCTTTAAATTTTCAATTAGCAACCGCTTCCTTGTGATACATCAAATGAAAACACGACAAAAAAGGAAATCATCCATATAAACCACAATTTGTTCTATCGATGTATTTTGCAGATAACATTAAACAAAGCAACATTACAACAGAAACTAAAATGCAGTTAATTACAAACACCTCATTAAATGTATTTACAGTAATTGTTCAAAGTTTGCTACGTTATTTCGTAGGCAATAATAAAACCTTTTTTCAAATTCTCGAATATTTCGCTATGTTTCGCTATTAATTTGTCTACATTCTTTAGTTATTCTAAGCTTTAGTTCTTTAATGTTTTTAAATAGCCCCACAAAAAAAAGTCATGGGGAGTTAGATCTGGAGATCTTGCCGGCCATTTTATAAAACCACTTCTGCCAATTCAATGTCTTGGAAATCGTTCGTCTACACATTGTGCTGCAGCTAGTGCGTAATGTGGTAGTGTTGCTCCGTTGAAGGTATATATTCTGTTTATCCAATTTACCAATGGAAAACAACCCCCAATGATACCTAGAATAAACGCATCAATGCCTGAGGTCACTATCCGCCATCGCACTATCAGGAAAATCCTACGAAATCTTGACTCTAATAAGGCAGTAGGACCAGATGGAATTCCGACAATTGTCCTGAAGACCTGTGCTCAAGAGCTCACCCCAGTTCTCTGTAGACTCTTCAAGTTATCATACAGCAAAGGAGTATTTCCGTCCATGTGGAAAAACGCTAAAGTCCAACCGATTCCGAAAAAAGGAAAGAAGACTATTCCTGCAAATTATCGCTCTATTGCATTGCTCTTAGTCATATCCAAAGTTATGGAAAGAGCGATTAACACAGAACTTATCAAATATCTGGAGAAATTTGAGATAATCCATGACAGACAATATGGATTTCGACAACTTTGGTCTACTGGAGATTTGCTGGCTTATGTCACTCAGCTCTGGACAAACATTATTGAAAAGTTTCTCCCAACCAAACTGCGCCAATGGCTCTTGAGCTTCATGCAAGATCGCTCCTTACCTGTGGCAGTTGACGGTATTTCTTTTGATGCGTTTAAAACTAATGCCGGGGTCCCCCAGGGTTCCATCCTGTCCCCCACCTTATTTCTTTTACACATCAACGACCTCTTGAAAACCACCACGAACCCCATTTACAGTTTCGCAGACGATAGCACACTTGTCTCAACTTTCACATCCTATCGATCACTTTCGGTAAATGATACAAATGGACTCAGACAGGAACAGGTTGATTCCATCAATAGAGATCTTAAAGCAATCGTCGAGTGGGGAACCAACACTCTTGTTCAGTTCAATATATATATATATATATATATATATATATATATATATATATATATATATATATATATATATATATATTATTTCTATTCGTTCTTTTTTAAAATAACTCAAGATGCTATAGCTACAAATAATGGCTAATTTAACGTCACGAATAACTAACATTTGACAAAATGTCAAAAAAGATGACATGAATTCAAAAGTAAGTTAATTGATCCCTAATTAGCCATCTACCTATCCAACAGTGGCGTAGGTCGTTTTTGTTTATTCACAAAATTGGTTGTTATTAGCAAAATAAATTAAAATAATAAATTTTTGTTTATATGGCTGATTTGCATTTTTCTTGAATTTTCATTACCAGGTAGATAATGATATTTGACATTTTAAAAAAGGGGATGTTATAGGGGTGCTAATTAAAATACCATTTTTAAACCTTCTCTTTAAATTAAAATTCGACGGGTTTTTTGTTTTTCTTACATTTACGCAATATCAAAAGTTATTTGGGCTTAAAATGCACTTTAGTTGTACGAGTTTAATACAATTGTTACAATTAAATTATAACCTATTGACATAAACTATTTTAAGAAATAAAATGAGCTCGGTCCTTAAGCTCTATACTAAAATCGCTAATAGGCTCATGGAAAAGGTGCCAATATCCGAAGAACAGCAAGGATTTAGGTCCAATAGATCAACTGTGGACGCAATATTCATATTACGCCAAATGATAGAAAAATTGATAGAATTTAACAAGCCGCTGTTTGTCTGTTTTGTGGATTTAACCAAGGCATTCGACAGTGTCCAACTAGATGACGTAAACAAGATTCTAGACCAAAACAACATCGATTACCGGTACCGAAGAATGATACAAGAACTGAACAGCGGAAGTAAAACAAGAATAAAAACGAACGATGGAATATCTAAGGAAGTGCAAATCAATACGTGCTTACGACAAGGTGACAGCCTTAGTCCTACTCTGTTCAACATCATTATGGACCAAATCATTGAAAATATTAAAAAAGTAAATGCTGGATATAGGATGGGCAATCGCACCATTAAAATATTATGCTATGCAGACGATGCAATCACCATAGCAGAGAATAAAGATAAAGACCTACAACGTCTGTTATACAGTAACAGTACACCAATTTAACATGAACATCGCAACAGAAAAAACACAGTCAATGGTTATCTCTAAATAACCCATAAGGTGCAAACTGGCAGTTGACAACAAGATAATCCAGCAAGTGAGAAGATTCAACTTACTAGGAGTGGAGGTATCAAGCGAAAGAAACCTTATTGAAGAAGCAAGGACACAAGCCATAAAAGCAACAAAAGTCAGCGGATACCAGAGAGATATTATATGGCGAAATAAAATGATAAGTACAAAAAGCAAGCTGAGTATTTACAAAACATGTGTAAGACCTATTTTAACATACGCCGCAGAAAAAGAATAATGAGAACGAACGAAATGAAAATACTAAGAACCATCAAGGGTGTTACCCTCGGGGATAGAATAAGAAGCCAGGATATCAGAGAAGAACTAGAAATACAGGATGTAGTAAGATGGGCTAGAACAACCAAGAGGTGCTGGAAAGACCATGTGGAAAGGATGCCAGATGAAAGGTGGGCAAAGTGTCGCAAAAACCAAACTCGCGAAGACCGGTAGGCAGACCACCCAAGAGATGGTACGAAAGATGATGCTCATCGTCACAGGAAAAGCTCAGAAGAAGGCTAAACGCAACGAACCAAACAAGACCAGATCCTATTATAAGAAGAAGAAGAAGAAAAAGTATAGGGTATTTTATCTGAAAAAATTGAACGTCATGAGTAAAATTTTATTTTTAGATAATATAAAATATTATGCTTGTTAAAACTAATTTATTTTTGCGGAAACTATATTAAGTAAAATAATTGCTTATAACCTCGCAACGTAAAAAAAAATTAATTATTTTTTATGGAAACTTGCGTGCAATTTTTTATCGCTGTATCTAATCAAAAACACTAATTTTAATAACAAATTTCTTTACTAATACCTATTTATTATAAATAAACACAATGTTGACACATACTTGTGTAAAAAAGTTGCAGCTCCTAATAGTTATAACGATGTAACTAAAAATAAATTCTTTGCTAAAAGTCACAAAGGTCTTCGTCTAAGATCCGAAATAAAGTCAACCTTCGCCCATCTGTTTAATGGATTAAAATTATTTTATTAGTAATTTAGTATGTTAAAATTTTTAAAAAAATGAGTTGCCTGAAAAAATCCTGGCCAGGCTATAATTAATTAAAGATTTAATTTTTTTTTTAATTTCTACCGATGAGTTTAACGAAAATGTTTTACACCAACCTTAAGTACATAGCCTATAGAATATGCAAACGTAGGGTTGCTTATATTTTTCCCAGCTTAACTATTGGGTTGCCAGGTATAAACGGGTATTTTGTTTCTAGTTATTTTCACCTACTTGTTTAATCTATAAATTAAACATAAAAATAAGCGCTGTTTTATTGCAAACACAATGATATAGGGCTGCCCGCAAAAAGTCTGTCCTAAATGATGGTTGTAAAATTTTTAAAAATTAAATTTTAATGCGACATACTAAATTACTAATCAAATAATTTTATCCATTAAACAGATAAGTAATGGTCAATTTTTCTTCGGATCCTCTACTATAAATATTGTATTAATATTGACAACACGTGATCGTACTTATTTTGTAATTAAAAATGGTTTGAAAGTGTTTCTTATGTGACTCAGATAACCTCTTAATTGATTTACAGCGAAAATGTATGGCGTGAAAGAGTAAATGACGAATTTTTATAAAAAAATTATGTTGCGAAAGAAGACAGTTTTTAAAAAAAATAAAAAGTTTTGACTCAACACTATAGCGCCATGCTGGATATCTCTTTTTCTTTTAATGCCATATCAAGTCATCCTGATGTTGGCAATCACAATGGCGAGCTGTGGTCTGTCTTCGGCGATTCTAAAGAGTTGTTTTGCGCTTCGAATTACTCTCTAAGATTCATTAACAACGAGGTTTGTCTTCTACCGACTCCTCTACGGCCTTCTATCTTGCCCTTCATTATAAAAAAAAAGCTGCCAAACTGTAAGGTTCTGATTAAGGAAGAAAGAGTGGAACAAGTAATTAAGTTTGTATTCTTGTGTTCAAAGTTTACGAGAGATGAAAAGTATGACAGAGACATTAAGCGAAGAAAAACAAATGAATTGGGCGCTGCATAGCTTTATGAACAGCCAGAAACTATCAAAAAAAGCAAGTCTGACTGTGCATAGAAGAGTGTTGGTTCCTATGCTTATGTATGGTAGTAAATGTTGGGTTTGGCAAAAGAAGCATGAAAATAGGATTAATGCTGCGAAGATGAGTAGTCTGAGAATTCTATAGCCGGAAAGACCTTGTTGGATTAGGTGAAGAATAGTGAATAGTGGTGAAAAGAAAGATGTGGTTACAAAGATAGATAAAGGAATGCTTAAATGGTTTGGACACTAGAAAGGATAGATAACGAAAAAAAATTATAAGACTAGTGTAAGTCGGTAAAGGTTGACCTTGGCAAACATATCTCAATCAGATCAACATTGTTTTGAAGAAATGCCAGGTCAAGAGTACCAACAACAATCGACGAGCATCTATGAGAGAACTGATAAAAGTAGAAAAAGCGAAAGATGTGTGTAAAAACCGTATCAAAAGAAAACGAAGTGGTCCCTAACTACCCCCACGGGAAAAAGGCGTGAATATATGTATGTAAGTATGTATGTAATTTATTATGAAACAGGGCACTGGTCATATTATCATCATCTGAAGAGAAGTTGCAGGCGATGGTTAATATTACCTATGAATAATGCCCTAAAAATCAAAGGGATGAAAGTAAATGCAAGCAAGATGCATTATTCGCTCTAAAATGGTAGTGTATGTCGTCGTTTTTGTTTACTATAAAAATTTGTGTCTTTCTACTGTTTAGTTTCATACCGTATCTTTCACCGGTTTTCACTACACGGTCTGCAGATACTCCGCATCATCGGCTATCAAAACTGCGTCATCTGCATTTGCTAAGTTGTTAATGCTTTCACCATTGATTTTCATTTTTATAAAGAATCTATACCAAGCTTAAATAAGTTATCTACTTTCATGATCAACCACAAATCATTTTTTTATTAATTTTCTTCTTGCGGGCCTCCTCTGGTACCTGATTAGGTTTTATTTAAATACATTAATTCTAATTAGTGTCCTTATCAGGTTAATTGTTTGAGAAAACAATTTGTATTCTACAGCATGTTTACATCATGGTTAAAAAAATGTTTAAAATGTACTCGTATCTTGGTTGTATACTTTAAATAAAATCATTCTGATGTCTTTATAGCTCTCACTTATATACGCATTTCCTTTTGTCTATACCACAAATGAAACAATACTTTTTATATCATTTATCAATTTTTAAAGCGCGGTAGCGTCGAAGTTGTCAGTCAAAAAATCCGAATGTAACAAATGAATGTTTTTCACTCAGCTGGACAGAATTTACAGCTACCACCGTTGATTTAGACATAAATGATATACGACCTCTAGTACCATGTAGTGAAATATCAGTGATGATGAATTAAGATTCCAGAAATACAATTTAAATAAATTTATTGTTAAATTAAGCAAAATAATATAAAGATGGCAAAAAAAACTTTTAATTTGAATCGAATAATTATATTTTTTCCAAACATTTATTGTACGAATAGGATTGACAAAGCCACACAGAAAAGTGTTCAATCAATGCGTCCTGCCTGTTATGGCATACGGAGCGGAAACACTTACTCAGACAAGAAAATCCATCAATAAATTACAAGTGACACAACGAGCTAAGAAGAGAGTCATTTTTGGCATATCCCTAAAAGATAGAATCCAGAACAACGAAATTAGAAGAAGAACAGGTGTAGCGGGGATGTCGTCAGGAGAACTAATTAATTAATTAATCCGGTTTATAGCGTCTTTCGCCTTCCGGTTCCCAGTTGCCAGCCTCTTCGGTCAGTCCAATCTACTGGGGCTAGATTTCTTTCGGACATCGCTTTCTGAATGCCCCCTATCCATGTTGGTTTTGGTCTACCTCTTTTCCTTCGTTCTGTTGGGGTCCATTTAAGCACTAGTTTGGGTAGCCTTTCATCTGTCATACGTTCAACATGGCCGTACCATATAAGTTGTCTTCTTTGGATTTCATCTATTATAGTTGTGTCGGTCTTTACAATTTGTCGAATTCGGTCATTTGTAACCCTATCGAGACGTGATATGCCAGCAGATCTTCGCCAGAATTCCATCTCCAGGGCTAGCAATCGGCGTTCTAATGTTTTATTAAGTTGCCACGTTTCACAGCCGTATAGAACAGTACTTTGAAAGATAGTATTATATATCATATGTTTTTTTTCCCTAGATATATTTTTTGCCCACAACAGCGAGTTTAGGCATCCCATAACTTTCTTTCCTTTTAATATCCGTTGTTCTATTTCCTCCTCAGTACGACCTTTACATGTGATTTTTGTACCCAAATAGGTGTATTCCTTACATATTCCTATTTTTACAGGAGAATAACAACATTAAAATGGAATTGGGCAGGACACATTTCAAGAATAAGAGACAACAGATGGACCAAGAAAATCCTTGAATGGATGCAGAGACATGAGGCTTACGAAAATAAAGGACGACCACCAACGAGATGGACTGTTGATATAAAACGCATCAAGCATAACTGGATGCAGGCGGCGCAGTGCAGGGAGAAGTGGCATGGATTTCGGGAGGCCAATGTTCAGCAGTAGACGCGACAAGGCTGATAATTATGATGATTATTGTGCGTACCCGTCGAAAAATTGAGCTGAAGAATTTATTCTTGTCTTTGTGACCAAATTATTCTGACCTACATTCAAGAACTTTAATACAAATGTATAATCATGTAACCGACAGTATCGTTTTTTTATGCAAAAGTGGACAAAATCATTTATGGAGATGCTATGAGCCTGAAAGCTGTGAGACTCCACTGACTATTAGGTCTACTCACTAAAAACTCCACCTCTATTTAGGTTCATCTGGCTATTGACTCCGGTGATAATTAGGCCTGTTGGCCCATTGTATCTTGACTATGTGTTTTTATATCATTGTACCCAATCCAGTACTTTCGTACCTTGTACAAGTTCTGTACTGGATGGGAACAATGTACTTCTGGGTCGCCGAATGGCTGCCCAAAAATTGCCCGTTTTTTGCTATCCAGTGCCTCGCAGTAGCACAGTATGTGTTTTTCTGTTTCCGGTTCCTTGCCGCACAGTCTGCAGGTCAGGTCTCCATTATACACTCCCATTAAGGTGCTTCTTTACTGGTGCGTGACTGGCCAGGAGTCCCACAGTGATTCTTAGCTGATTCCTGTTCATGGCTAACAGTTCTGCCGTCCGTTTGTGGCACGGTTTTTTGATGTATTCTTTCCCGTATTTGTTTCCTGGGTTATTTCCCAGTATTTTTTGTGTTTTTCTCACTCTTACTGCACGCTTCGGTACCTCTAGCATCTACCCTTGATTTGGGGGAGTTTTTGAACCTCTTCTTGCAAGTTCGTCTGCCTTCTCATTATCTGCAATTCCCTGGTGTTCTGGAACCTATATCAGTTTGAAGTGATTACGGTCTGCCAGAGTTCTCAGTTCTTCTTTGCAGTCCGATACCAGTTTAGTTAACACTTCCTTGTTGTACAAGACCTTAAGTGCCACTTGACTGTCTAATATGGTGCTGTCTCCGTTGAACAGCCAGTCCTGTAGGCTGTAAGCACAAATGACATCATTTTTATCGGTTTTAGGACAGAATCCTAGTTCATATTGAATAATTTTTTGATTTGATAAAACAATAATCAAAAAGATTTCTTTCGTGAACTGATTTGTCAATATTCTGCACATACAGTTATCATACGTCATGTCTTAGGTATCTATCGATTGACGAATGTATTTTTTGACCATTTTTAATAACGTGGGATGTTACTGACTAATGTCAAGATGTTTATAAAAAGAAAAATGTGATCATTATAGCTACATAGTTAGATGTAAAAGCTCGAAAAAAAATAATTTTGTGGTACAAGAATTGCAAGAACACAGAGTTGAAAAAAACTCAGAATGCACTTGAGGCACTGCGGGTCTTTAAATCAAAGAAATTCAATAATGTTTTACCAAACGTTGCAATGTTGTTACAATTGTTTTCAACGACACCTATCACTTCATCAACAGCTGAACGAAGTCTTTCTTAGTTAAAAAGATCGAAAATCTACATACATACATACAGTGTGGAACAGCCAAATGGAATAAATTCAATAACGAATAAATGAGAGCGTGTTGGAAAAAACGTTTGGATACGTCGATTTGTATTTTTAGATGCGCATTTTTATCAAAAAAAATAATTATATAGGGTGTGTCACGTGACAGTGGCCAATACCAACTTTCTTATTTTAAATACAACCCCCGGTATATTATTTATTTTTTGGATTCTTCAGAAAATTCTAGACATAATTTATGTACAAAGTCCCATACCTATTTTCAACTGTTTCGGAAATATTAAGTGTTATTTTAGATGTATTACAAAAATTAACATTAAAAAAAGAAAACTATTTTATTTCACAAATAATGTAAAAAAAAAAAACAAAAAAACATTAATTTCAATGTAAGAGATGTTCAAAATGTTCGCCGCGAACGTCTTGGCAACATGCTAATCTGGTAGAGAAATGTCTTCTAACGTTACTCAACATCTCAGGCGTGACTGAACTAATCGCAAGCGTGATTCGTCTTTTTAAATCGTGTAAGTTAAGTGGTTTAGTTTTCATTAGAATACTTTTGACATATCCCCCCAAAAAGAAGTCTAATGGCGTCAGATCAGGAGATCGTGCTGGCCATTTTATCGATCCGCGCCTCCCTATCCACCGATTTGAAAAATTTTGGTTCAGGTACTGCCGGACATTGATTTGGTAATGGGGCGGTGCTCCATCTTGCTAAAACCATAGTATATTGGCAGGAACTTGTGGATTTGCTGGATCAGGATATAAGTTTGTCAAAGTTGGCACGACATTATTTTGGAGCAGTTCTAAATATTTATCTCCATTCAAGTTGCCATCAATGAAAAAGGGGCCCACGATATGATTTCCAACAATTCCTGCCCAAACATTAACTTTTTCAGGATATTGCGTATGTTCCTCTCTCATCATGCAGATAGACAACAAGTTGCTAAGGCTATGAGTTTTATGGGAAAATAAACAAAACTGTTTTTGTATTTTTTTTAATTCATATCAGTAAAAAGGAACGCATTATTGGTTTTTGCGTATTTTCTCAATATTAAGAGCTAAATGGAAAATAAGTTTTGAGTGTAATGTAGCCAATTTGTGAAATAAAATAATTTTCTTTTTTTAATGTTAATTTTTGTAATACATCTGAATACTTAATATTTCCGAAACCATTGAAGATAGGTATGGGATATTTACATGAATTATGTCTAGAATTTTTTGAAGAATCCAAAAAATAAATAATATACAGGGGGTTGTATTTAAAATAAGAAAGTTGGTATCGGCCACTGTCACATGACGCACCCTATATAATTATTTTTTTTTTGAAAAAAATGCGCATCTAAAAATACAAATCGACGTGCCCAAGCTTTTTTCCCATTACGCTGCTATTTATTCGTTATTGAATTTATTCCATTTGGCTGTTACACACTGTATAATCACGCCTATTTCTCGTAGGTGAAGGCAGAGACCACTTCCTTCCACGCCTTTAGCATTTTAACCGTAATCCTGTCGTACCCTGTAGCCTTAATCAATTTTATACAATCTCTGTTGTATTAATTTTACTTTCATTGCAACTTTTACTAACTTCTTTGATAGGGGCCTGCGCTTATGAATCCTCTTTTTCAAAGAAACTTTTAAAGTATTACTTTCATGTCCTTTTACCATACTACCATCTTGTTTTCTGATTTTTTCCTGCGTGTTTATATGCCTGAGCCCAGACTCAAGGGGTTAGCCATGGGTAACGTTTATAAAGAGATCAACATTTTAAGTAAAAAATAGTTTTGCCAAATCAAACCTCGATGTCTGGACTGGGCACTGGATTGTTTAAATCTAGTACTATACATATGTATATCCATATGAGGTTTATAACAACCATGCAATACCAAAATAAATTATTCTTCAATGATCTCCTGTAGAAATGTCTTATATTAGACCTATAAATAAACGTTTTTCGTACTGCACAAATTTTGTGGACCATCCATAGACTCTTTCCCCAAAGTTGAATGCAAGAACCGCCACTAATTGGGACTGAAGACTTTGAGATATAAATATAACTTGTAGACTTGCAAGTCTTTTAAAAGCGATCGTTGGTCCGCGCAGATTGAATCTTAGACCTGAAGCGATCTTTCAAGTTATTTCTCCGGAACTGTATTTTTACTGCTATAACTAAAGTAAAATCATATTTGTATGAATCTACCTCTCTCAATGCTTTATTAATTGGATGATTATAATTTGGCTGTTCGCTTTTATTTGAGCAGGAAAGTTTTGCAGTTGTGTTTTTTTATCTGCTCACCACGACGTCTCCTTCTAGAACGCGTTTTTTTGCTTATTTTGTTAAATTATTATTTTCAATTGTGTTTTGAGTTTTATTCATAAAACTTTCCTTAGATAGATAGCTTTCACTTTCTAATTAGTAAGTAAATTTATTTACTTTGGAGGAGTTACAAAAACCCTAATTTTTGTACGAAGCAAAAGCAAATGAAAATAATAATAATAATAATAATAAACTATAAATATCATTAATCAGACCATAGCGGATAATCGAGAGGGGCGAACTGAAATTACGAACTGACGTTGAGAAATGGAATGCAACTATATAGGGCATGTATACAACAATAATGGCAATGGCAAATAGTATATGGGTTTGTAAATTAAACAATACCGGTAGAGTGTTCAGAGCAATTTCAGAATAAATAGAGAATTTAAATTTAATTAAACACAGAACAATTGCTGAAATTACGTAAAATTAATGTCTTCATGGGGTATAGCTTGAGGTTTCGATCACGATCAGCGTCATTGAAAAACAGAGCCGAACTGAATAAAAATATTTTTCTTAAAGATGATATTTTTATACTAAATATAACTGTAGTGAATTTGGATAAGGTAACTTTTTGTCCTTACAAAAATTTTTTATACAGGTGCTAGCTTTTGCCCGTGACGTCGTCCGCTTAGAAGTCGAAAATGGTTCTTATTATTTTATTTTGAAGAACGGCCAGGTCAAGAGTACCAACAACCGAAGAGCATGTATGAGAGCACTGATGAAAGTAAAGGAAGCAAAAGATGTGTGTACGAACCGTAGCAAGTGGAAGGAAGTGGTCTCTGCCTACTCCTATGGGAAAAAGGCGTGACTTTATGTATGTATGTATGTTATTTTATTAATTTTGTTAAAATAAAAATTATTATGTTAAATTGTTTAAATACTACTGCTACTAAAATATAACAATCTTTATTATATTGTAGGAATTTAAGGGTTAAATAAACATGAAAACAAAATCAAATTTTGTTATATTTTATTTTATATTTTGTTATATTTTAGCCATTCGCTTGATAAACAGCTCAACTCTCACAGATACCCTTCACCCACTAGAACATAGAAGAAGAGTTGCAGACCAGACATTACTTTACGGATATTTCAATGGCAAATGCTACAGAGAAATAAAAACTGGCTACTGGCCACATTCTGCCAAAGAACTTGGCACGCTGATCAGTCTCACCCATTTACTCTCAAGATTGACACTACAAGAACCAATCTTCATCAAGAATCCTTCTTTTACAGGGCTGCTACGGAATGGAATAAGCTTTCAAAATTAGTTTTTCCAGAGAAGCATGTCCTGCAACTTTATAAAAAGCGTGTCCACACAATAGGTCTACCCTTTTTGCGACTATTTTCATAAAAAAAAAAAAACGCAGCTCAGCCTTTGATCTGGTGGAAGTAACACAGGGGTATTATCTTTTTACAGCAAAATAGGAATACTACACCTCGGTATTTCTTTGCAAACAATATTTTTTGTTTTTCCTTCGGGTGTCAGAATCACCAGGCGCCTACTCTGGAGCATGCCATATACAATTGGCCGTGGAAGAAGCAGTCTACTCCCGCTACCTTAAGTTTTGTTTATGTTTATGGCGAACAGATTTTGATAGGAAACTGCACTCTCTTGAATTCAAAGGTGTTATTTGATCTTATTCTTATAGTGCATCTCCTATCGGAGGTTTGCCATCATCACAGCTATCCGGACCTTATTGAATGCAGCTCGGAAGAGTTCAACATTGCTACAATTAAACCAGTCCCTTAGATTTTTAAGCCAAGTCACACGGCGTCTTCCAATATTCCTCCTTCCACCAATCTTTCCCTGAATTATCAGCTGGAGAAGTGCGTATTTGGGTCCTCTCAGTATATGACCTAGATATTGGAACTTTCTCTTTTTTATGGTGGTAATGACTTCACATTCCTTATTCATCCGATTTAGGACTTTCATATAAGAGATCTTTTCTGTCCAGGGAATACGCCACGTTTTACTGTAGCACCACATCTCGAAGGCTTGTAGTTTGTCTGTGTGATTCTTCTTGAGATTCCATGCCTCCACTCCTTACAAAAGCGCGAAAAACACGTAACAACGCAGCATCCTCATCCTAAGTCCAATCTTGATATCTCGACTGGTGAACAACTTTTTTATTTTCGTAAATGTTGACCTGGGTAACTCTATTCTTGTTCTTATTTCACTTGTTTGGTCACCTGATTGTTCTATCCTGGCTCCCAGGTATTTGTATGACTGCACATTCTCTATTAAGATGTCTGCTACTGACACGTTTACATGATTGTGATTTTGGGGGAACTTTGTAACTACCATTAACTTGGTTTTCTTAAGATTTATCTTTAGACCGTATTCGTTACATCGATCATTTAATTTCTCTAGAAGATGTTTTATGTCTCTTTGATTGCTCGTTAACAAGACGGTGTCATCAGCATATCGCATTTTATTTATAACTATATAATTTGATGGTGTTGGGAAAATCCTAGGATTAAATACAGACTCTCCTCGAGAACAACCTGTTAGTTTAGTTGCCTCGATTACGTTGCGATGCAATGTTTTCACTTGCAATCTGTTTCCATTGCATAATTTTGGTGGATTTATATTGCGCAGCAACATAATTGGCGCGCCAACTCTCAATTTTAATATGTGAGTTGGGAGACCAAAAGGCTTCAGTATATTCAGAAACTCTCAAAAGTATTTCATTTTTGACTAAGGCTTGTTCGTTTTTTGGTGTTAGGATGGTACGCTCGCATAACCATTCTGCAGATTTATCGGGCGTATTATTAATGTTTGGGTAAATTTTAGCTGTAAGCTCTTTCACAGTGAAAACAATTGTACCTTACTCTGTAATAAGAATTATATTGTTATCCAGGAAATCACCATTTCACATTTTAAGCAACATGTCTGAGAACTGTCCGGAAGTAACATCTCCCTTAAGATGGATTCTAATATTTTTGGTAGGACTCAGTGTTGTCACAAAAGGCCACAAATATTCTTGTATATTTGACATTCTAATTTTACAAAATATTGCATTGCACCAACCTTTTATGTGAGTCCAACGTTTTTTGAATAAAATCGGATTGAGTTTTCAAACATGTGTCAAAATAAAATATAATTTAAATCAAAAGCACTAAGCAGTATTGATATTAAGTTGGATGCAAATCACCCCCAAAAAATATGTTTTTACCCCTTTTTAACTCCGTTAGGCGATGATTTTTAATAAAATTCGAAACACGTCTTCCATCAATTCTGTTAAAGAATGTTTATGCAAAATTTGAAGTGGATTGGACCAAGAAATCACGTTGTCCCATACAAACTTTGCCCCCATTTTTCACCCCCTTAGGGGCAGAATTTTGGCAGAAATTTGGAATCGAAAATAAAATGTTTTTATTTTCTTTTCTTTAGTTTTTAAATAATATAATAATCCGAGGTTTGGCTATTAAATGACGAGACTGATTATGAAAAATAATTTTATTTTAAGAATTATTCTACAATCAAATTCTCCCCTTCAATGAAATTTTACATTGATTCATTACTCGTAGTTTTCGTCACACATTGTTATCGACACGAGAAAAAAACACGTTTGTTTCTAACCTTTATTGAAAAAATACTACTACAGCGACAAAAACGTGCTTTCGTACTAAAATAGTAGACACATTCAGCTATCCAACGCTGCATTCGTCTCCCCCCTGCCCCTTTAGGATGCTTTTTGCGCGCGCAGTCTCGTTATTATAATAGCCAAACCTCGTATTACATTGGTTGTTGCTATAAATGTGTATTATTGTTTAATACTTTGGTTTGAAAACAACTTTTGTGAAAAATTACGCAAAAATTTCTTAAAGTTCTTTCAGAATTTAATTTCATAACTATTGATAGATATCCATTTGACACCGTACATCCCTGGAGTCAGAGACGCGAATGGTAGCCCACTTTTTTATGTATAGTTTGTTTTTGCCGGTCTTGTGCAGCAACTCTGTAATCTTTTTCCGTTCTAATGGCATTATTACACCACCTGTCCACGTTGGTGGGCTTTGTCCTCTTGCTCGGTAAACTGGGGCTACGAGCATCGACACCATACGAGGGCAGCTATAATTGTTGACCAATAATAAATATTGATTTAGCTAAAATTTAATTTTTTGCAGCGACTGAAATGCAAGAAGCTCGTAATATTGTTTAAGGTGTGTCTGGTATAACTAGTTATAACATAGTAACGCAAATCAGATCATATTTTATATTAAAGAAATAAAACATTCAATTGATGTTGGAAATTAAAAAAGCTAAAAAAAATGTTTGTGTGCAGTTTACACGCAGTAGAAATAAAACTTGAGAAAACTCATAAATGTATAAATAAAAATAATAAACGGAGCAAAGGCTGACATTTATTGTGAAAATAGTTGAATTTTATTTATTAATCTCTTACATTTAAATAAATATATCTTTCATGGTACGCCTTTGTATATACAGGGTGATTTATTTAGAATGTCCTATCTCTAAATTGTAATATAAATATAATTATTGCTTGTTTTCTAGATACCAGGCGTTTAAGTTTAATTACGGATTTTAATTTTCGCAATAATTTTTTATGTTTTTACAATTTCCATTTGATAATTGGCAATTTTATCTTTTTTGGCATAAGATTGTCAATTTGGACTTATCGTTGCGATCATTGCTTATCATTGCGTTAGTTACACTTGGTTGTGTTTAGTAAATCAAAGCTAATATTTTTTTTCGGCTGAACTATGAGTAAAATAATAAAAAATATTAAAAAGCGTTCAACACACCCCGAAACCGGTCTATAGGTGGTCACTTTGGATGAATAAATCTAATAGTTCCTTCTCTTACTTAACAAGCATCTGCATATTGTTACCCGAAATGGGGTATTATACACGATTATGTATCAGATGTAATTCAATGCCTGTCGCGGCATATAGCCAGAGGAGTACTTGTTTTTTGATACATAATTGACCCACATGAACCTATAATATAGGTGACATACAGCAGAATTAGCTGATTTTTAAAATATATAAATATATATATCCCATTCTATTTTGGGTCTGCCTCTTTTTCGTCGACCCATCGGTTGCCATTCTGGAATTTGTTTAGGTAGTTTTGATGCTGGCATTCGTTGTACATGCCCATACCATGTTGGTTGTTTGGCATTTACGTCTTAAATTATAGATCCTTCCACACCCATCCGTTGTTTTACTATCTCATTCCCAATTCGGTCCCTTCTGGATTTACATAAAGATCTTCCCATCGCTTTCCTCTCCACCACCTCCAGTTTTTTCTTTTGCCTTTTACTTACTGTCCATGTCTCTGCTCCCTATAATAAGGTGCTCTTTATCATTGTTTCGTATATATTATATTTCCGCTTCTTAGTAATTTCTCCACTCCATAGTATGCCGTTGAGACACCCAATAATTTTTTTGCCCAGAATAATTCTTTTTTTGATCTCTTTGACGTCAGTTCCTGTGCTATCGAATGTAACACCCAAGTATACGTATTCTTGTTCGGTTCTTTGCCCACAAACAATTACCTTGTCTTTGTCAGATTGACAGTTAGTCCCCACTGGTTGTATTCTTCTATTAGTTTTCTTATTATGTACTGCATTTCCTCTATATCATTTGCTATAACGACCTGATCATCGGCAAACTATAGTGTGTAAATATATCCGTTATTCAGTTCAACACCCAGGCCATGAACTATCCTTGTAAAATGAGCTGCAACAGCCGGTACTTCGCGTTGCGCATTATATGCCCAAAATACGTCGCTTTTCTATATTTAATCCTATTGAGAATTTTCCTGTTTTTTTTTCTAGAATATCGCCATTGGTGACGTGATGTACATATAACACTTGCAGCATTCGCCGGTAGCACCACATTTCGAATGCTTCCAGTCGCCTACAGGCGTTTTCAATAAGGCTTAAACTTTCTGCTCCATATAGCAGCACAGAGATCACATAGCATTGAAGGACTCTGATTTTTACATCGATGCTTAACGAAAGATTACAAAGAACTTTTCAGAATCGGCTAAAGGCATTTCTTGCTTTCTCAATACGAGTTCTTATTTCGTATGAGTGGTCCCATGTATGTATGTTGCATTCCAGATAACAAAATCTGTTCACTCTTTCCAATGGCGTGTTGTTCATAGTTTTGGTTTTTTTACAGTTTAATTTAAGACCATATTTACTGCAGGCCTTGATTACGGCGTCTATAATCCTCTGAAGGCTCTCAGCACTATCTGCGAGCAGAACTGTATCGTCTACGTACCTGAAGTTGTTAATGAGCTCTCCATTCATGATTACATCATCTTTTATTTTGCTTAATGCATTTTTAAAGATACTGTCAGAATTGGTGTTAAATGGGGTAGGAGATAGTACGTATCCTTGTCGTACACTTCTCTGTACAGCAAAGCTTTCTGAAAGTTGATTATTTAATCTGATAGTTGCATGTTGGTCAAAATAGAGATTTGAAATTATTCCTTTGTCTTTACTGTCAATACCTGATGTTTACTTTTATAAGTTTTTAATGAGACACAACGCCTTTTCGAAGTCTATGAAGCATGCGAATATGTCACAATTTACGTCTCGATCTCTTTTTAAAGTACCTCTCACCTTAAGACAAAACATGTGGTTTTTGCACGACGGGGCACCACCACATTATTCTCTAAAAGTTTATCAGTACTAAAACAAACATTTTCCACATTGATTGATTGGTCGTGGAAGTGTGTTCGCTTGGCCACCGAGAGGTCCTGATTTATTTTATTAAAATTTTCAATTTGGTTGCAAATAAAGACATTAGTTTACAAAGGAAAAATTAATTCTCTTTCAGAATTGCGATGGAAAATAGAAGAAGCCGCGAATATGAATAAAAATAATAGAGAAGTGTTATTTGATATTAATAGATCTTTGCGAAAGCGGATCATAAAGTGTATTGAAATGAATGGCGGGCATTTTGAACATTTACTTTGAAATTTTTTATTTTTGTTTTTTAATTTGTTATTGTTACACATATAGAAAATAAATTTTTTTATAAAATTAAAATTCATTGAACTTTTTAGAAACAAATCACTCGATAATCAAACAAAAGTAACCTTTTTTTGGAATTTAATATTTTACTTATAGTTTAGCCAAAAAAAATTTGTTTTGATTTGTTGACTGAACACAATCAAGTGCAATAATAAATTCACCCTGTATAATAATTCTTGATTGACTATTAAAGAAATCGTAAATTAATAATAAACAAGTTTGTTATGTCATGATATTTATTTCATGATTATCAACCGAGAACAAGAAGGTGCTTCACAGCCAAACAAGGTGGCAAATTTGGAAGTCGACGGAAAGATCGTGTATCTAGGGTCAATAATAACATTAAATGGGGATTGTGAACCTGAAATTAGGTAAAAAAACTATGAGCAACTCACCAGGGTATGGAAAGATCGCAACATCTCGATCCAAACAGAAAAAACTCTAGTAAAATCACTGGTATTCTCAGTTTTTTGGTTCGCTTCAGAAACGTGGGTAGTCAAGGCCGCCGATCGACGTAGAATCGATGAGTTCGAAATGTGATGTTGGCGCAGAATGTTAAGAACCCCATGGACTGCTCGAAGAACAAACGCATCCATATTAAAACAAGTAAGAATAGAGCACCGTTTGTCGAGCCAAACTTCAGCGCCGGCTCTAAGGTTCTTCGGCCACATTGTACAGGGAATGCCATTTGGTAAGAAACGACGAGGCCAATCACCAACGAGATGGACCGACACCGTTCGCAACTTAAATGGCCCAAACTTAGATACAGCAACAAGAGAGGCTAACAGCAGGCAAAGATGGTAACAAATTATTAGTCACGTCCTTGACAGACTGGATCAACAACCACCACACATTATGTATGACGTAATGGACTAAAAAAAAATATTTATTTAAACAAGAGTGGGAAGGCTACGAAGCACCGTACAAAAAGCAGACCAAGAAATATGATACGCTGTATAATGTATTCTATCTTAATCTCTCGTAGGTTTAATCCTATAGATATATGTGTTTTTCTCTTTTAAGTGTCGTTTTTTTTTCATCGAGTTTAAAATTACAACAATTCTAAAAAAGTTTTACTTCAAATATAATTTAAATGTTTTATCAAAACAATAACTTTTGCAGTCAAACGTGTTTTTATCAATTTTCTCTTACAATTAAATAAACAATCCATATCATTTACACTATTTTGTAAAATATTTAACCAATTTTTTCTTGAAATTATTATCCTAATTTGAAAGATATTTAATTGACAAAATGTTTTTTTTAAAATAATTAAAAAAGGTAATGTTATTTTTCAAAACTTTATTTGAGAATTGATAATTTTTTAAACATTTAGGACGTCTCCTCGTATAGTATCTTCTCATCGATAGTTGTCATTTGGAATTAATGACAAATATCATCGAAGTAGATTCCTCGATGACAGGCGAAATTAATTTAATGGATGACAAATTGTAGTTTCAGTTGGTATTTATCTAAACATGACGGTATATACCTTTGGAGTTCGAAAAGCAGAACTTCGAAAAGGGTTATTAATTAGTATTGGGAATGTACGGGTGGACGATATCGCGATCTCGGAGATGCTCGTAAATCTCTTTTCCTAAGGTCAACACAAAAATTCGAGGTAAGATCAACAGTTTAACACTTTAATACAAATGAGAATGATTAATATCAAAATCAAATACTTAATCTTTTAGTTATAAAACATAGCGAATTCATTTGGCGGATTTAAAATGTTTCGGGATGATGTTTAAAAGTTTTTTGGTATCGTAGAAAGGTTTTAAAAAATTGGGTTTTTAAATACAGGGTAGCCTACACTATAATACCACGTGTGAATGTCAACTGGTTCTATATTTAATACCAAGCAAAAACCGTGCGTAACAAGAATGCGTTAGTCGTTATCTCTCTTCCCATAGACTTATTGCCTGCAGAGAGAGGAAAAAAAAATAATTTGACCACTCGCACAGCACATTTATTATTAAATAACTTAAAATACAACGCTTCGGAGATCGAGACGGTATTTCTTCTGATGCGTTAAGAACCAATGCCGGGGTCCCCCAGGGTTCCATCTTGTCCCCCACCCTATTTCTTTTACACATCAACGACCTTTTGAAAACCACCACCAACACCATTTACAGTTTTGCAGTCGACAGCACACTTGGCTCAACTTTTACATCCTATCGATCACTTTCGGTGAATGATACAAAGTCTTCTTTCCGAAGAGAGATGGTTGAGGGTAATACACACAGATGGCTTAAAAACTTCAGATGTAGTTGGGGCCGCTAATTTCAGCAGGAAACCAAAGATTGAAATATCTTCCTGTGTTGACAGGTATGCTACAATATTTCAGGCTGAAGTCTTCGCCATCGAATTGTGTAAAAATAAGCTGACTAACAGACCTCTGGCAAACATAAGTATAATATAAGACAGCCAGGCTGCTTTAAAAGCACTAAGCTCCAACAAGATAAATTCTAAACTTCTATGGAATGGCATTGAATCCCTGGAGTACATTGGTGTGAACAACAAAGTGACCCTGCTGTGGGTACCTAGGCACCAGGGGGTGGAGAGAAAATGCCGACACCCTTGCAAAACAAGGGGCCGAATCTGCGTTTACTGGACCAAAACCAGTCTTTGGAGTTAATACAAGTGCCTCCAAAACAATTATTTCGGAGTGGGCGGAAAGGAAAATACTCTCGTACTGGTCAATAAACCAGGGTTGACTCACTCGAAGGCGTTTTTAGCTAAACCCTCGAGAAACACAACTAAGCAGATCCTAGAATGGAGCAGGAATGACCTGCGAATTCTAACGGGACTGCTTACATAACACTGTTGTCTAAGATAACACCTTGGAAGGATAGATCTGAATCAATAAACGGACTGTTGGTTTTGCTGCGTGAAAGACGAAACTGCTGAAAATATACTATGTTCACACCCCGGCCTAGTAAGAATAAGGTTGGTTATGCCAACCTAGAACCTACCGATTTCGAGAAAATCCCACCTCATACTACCATGAAGGGTGAGTCACAATAGACCTACTAAAGGTCGCAGTGGAGAGGCAACCTATGCCCCACTCACATGATACCTAACCTAACCTTACCTACATAAAAAAATATTTGTCGAATAGCGTAAGGAGCTTTGTTCCTATCGGTTATCCAATGTCACCCTACACGGCTTGGTTATTATTATTAGTTTACTCGGTTATTTTCCCTTCTCGAGTAAAAATTAACTACCTTCTACTTTCTTTAGATTCTTACCGACCAGTAACTTGTTGTCTAGTTTTCTGTTCCACTGAATCTAGAGAGGTAACCAACCGCAGAATTCAAGTTCTTAAGTTATTTTCTTCTTTTTGTTTCGTTTCTGTCCAAGAGGAGTTTGGATTGTATACAGTTTTCTTTTTGTCAGAGCTTCTTGCTTGATCCAAAATCTTTCAGCAGTATAGACTTTTCCACGTCTATCTTTGGACCAACAAGTTTATTTCTTCGATGTCAAAATGCGCAAGCACTTGTGATTAACATGTATAGTTAGTATCAATTGTTAGTCTAGCATGAGATGTTTTAAGTCTTGAAGCAGACTTTTGCTGTTACAACAAATGTATAGTACTCTTTCACGCCCCGGTGTTTCTAGCATCTTTTGTGCACCATCAGTTTTGTCTTGAAGGTACTTTTAAGGATTCTCGTTGGTATTGATAACCTCTCTTCGACACCTTTGTGGATAAAATAAACGTAGGCACTAATTAGTCAATATTAAAAAATGAACCATTACCACTCATTTTAATCAAGGCCTTAATATTTTATGGAAAATCGCTCCACATCATCACATCAAGATTAAGCTTTAACTTTGCCTAAATAACTACAAAACAAAATCGTGGATTAATAAACCCTTGATTGATTGCAATTACTATAAGATGTTTGTTTTTGATACACGTCTTAAAATCTGCATGTTTTGTGCTTATCCCTTATATTAAATCTATCTCCTTCTAATGTGTTTAAACTTCAATTTTAAAGAAAGACGGAGAAAGTGCTTGTTCGGAGGAAAGGTTGATATATTTCCGGGTTACGACAATATTATTTTTATCCGCTAAAATTTTCAGCAATGGAAAGAGTAACATATATGTGTAATTGAGCTTATGTATTGCAAAACAAAGATATCGGACCGAGGTGTAAACAACGAATATTTTGTCATTTGATCACTTGTAAAACCAAAGTTTTTATTGAAAGGAATTTTAGTTATTTCAGAGATTTAAATTGATTTTTTGTGTTAAACTATTGGATTAAAGATGTTCGACCAATTAAGGAGGGTGAAGAGGTTTTTGTGACTGGTCTCAATAAAAAAATCATAAAAATCATCTTTTAAAAGTTTTCTTTGTGTTGTCCAGTCACTATAAATAATCACAAATAAAATGAAAAATCATTGGACAACAATATCAAACTTACCATTGGAAAAATCATCTTTCACAAATTGCGATTGCGAATTTTGTGGTTTTTTAAAACCAATTCTTTACAAAATATTGTTCAAATATAACACTTTCACTGCTTATATTGCTCCAAATAATATATAAAGTTCACTTTTCACCCATATAAACAAATGAAGGTTAGTTTGTTGTTCACACCTCGAGATGTTCATACGATCAATAATAGATGTCGCTCACTCCGTGATTCTCCCTATTGTCGCAGAAAAATTGCCCAATAAAAGAGAAGGAAAAGAGGAAATGTTAAATATTAGAGGTTGTTTTTGTAGAGTTCATAAGGGTATATTTTCTGAGCTTTCTCCCCGTGTTTAATTAATTGTAATATTTAAAATTTATAAGTATTATAAACAATTTTTTTTTTAGAGGCAATTTAATCGTTTTTGTATTTGCTAAGGGAATAGTTTTTATCGTCGTTCTATTGTCAAATTTTACCTGCGTCCACAAGCGTCTTGCGCGACACACGTTAAATAAGATAGGTCTATTGTGTGCCTTTATATAAGCTAATCCAAGATGCTGTCAAATAAAGAAATTCAAGTTGGTGGCCTGTAGGCATACAATGTATTCTGTCGCTTGATAATGTTATGGTACAACTATGTTAATTAAACTGAATATTTGCTAACCTTCATTTAAAATACTTGCTGGTTGCGATTTGGAATCAATATTATAGTATTTATAATATTTTTTCGTTTACGTCTTTTATATCGAAGACTTGTCACAAACATGTTAGGTTAGATATTATAGTCATAGTTGAAATGTTTATAATTAAAAAAATATTGAGGGACACTTATTTATTACAAATTTTTTTTTAAAAAAACACTACGCATTAAAAGAAAGGTACCTCATTATCGATTATCAGAAAAAATAGTTTTCATTAACGCACATGAAATGGTTATCTGTTGGTGTAAAATACGCCTACTGGTCTTACCCTTTTAGTATTATAAACTCCGCTTGGAAGGAAAGTTTTACGGCTAAGGAGCAAAATTTGTTAGTGAATTTTGTTGCCAGTTTATACTTAGCAAGTTTAGTCATGCAGGGAATCGCAAATTTGCGATTATGGAAAATATATATTTTCTTACAAGTTAGGGATTTTATTAATTAGAAGTTTTAACGAGGTATCTCAAGATTAAATAGTGGCTTTGGTTATAGTGGTAAACATGTTCGTACAAGCTGTGGCAGTTTCGTTAGCAAACTAGCTTTTAAAACATGCTAAAATTTTTTATGCAATATTGCATTGTATAGGTATATTACGTTAATTCACTTTTATTTTAATATTGGAACAAGTGGCTTGCATTTGGACTAAAACAAATAGATAAAATATACCACAAAAGTTATGGAAGTTCATAAATTTGGAGATTGTGTTTTGACAAATTACGATTTTTGGTCACCAAGTGTTCATACACTGCGATCCATATGTATGGAATAAATTCATTTTTAGCGTTATTATGTATTTGTCTAATAAAAGCTGAAACAGGTCGTTTTTTATTGTAAACTTGACAATTTACAGTATGAAAATATTACCCCTTCTTGCACTCCCTCTGAATTATGAGCACCCCCTCAAAAATTTTAAATGAGAAGGGGGGTCGTGTGGCAACTAATTCGGAAGGGATTTTCATTCTCTGTTCAGCTAATCATAACTAAAAAAAATTATTTTAAAAATATAAAATGTTTATACTTTAAGTTATGTATTTGTTTAAAAAACCTGTAACATATCGATTTCTATTCTCAATTTGACAATTTATAGTATAAAAATATCACCCCCTTCTTGCACCTCTTCTGCATTATGAGCATTATGAGAAAGGAGGTCGTGTTGCACCTTTTTCAAAAAGGAATTTCAATTCTTTGTTCAGCAATACTAAGTTTTTAAAATTTGGTGCAATTATAGCTGAGAAAATTCCACCAACGGTTCTCATACTAAATTGAAGAGCATCAGCTACTCGCTAAAAGAATATAGATTGGACTGGATGCTATTAAAAATGTTTCATATTTGAACTTACCTCTCGTACAGCCGTTAGAGGAACTAATGGTCTAATATTTTTACGTTCTGGCTCAAAATAGTCAATTAATGATGCAACGAGTTCTTTACAGCGACTATTTAGTTTTTTTTTGCATATTTTCATACAGTTTTTTAGTCGAAATTAAATTATAAACATAAACAATTTGACAACGTCTTAAAAATGTATATAAAATTGCCAACTTATAAATTAAGTGTCAACTGCCAGCTGGCACTAATAGATCTTTAATCGAATAAACCGTTTTTATTCATACATAATAAAACTTGAACTGTGTTTAATTTTAATAAAATATTTATATATAATATCTGCAATTTTATATACCGTCTAAAATAATTTAGAAATTGTAATATTTAACAAGAAATTGACTTGATTAATGCAATAAAATATTATGAACAGACTGACCCGATGTGTTCGAGATTATATAAAACGAACGGTGATTTTTATTATTGTTGGTATTAAGTTTTAAAATGAACAGAGCATTGATGACGTGCACGCACATTTGTATTGTCTGAGCTTTAGCGGAAACAGAATCATAGCTGCCCTGAGCAATTTGCTTCGACCACGCAATCTACCAAGAAAAGTAAAACTGAAGATATACAATACAATAGTGATTCCTGTGGTGCTCTATGGAAAATTTGTGGACCTGTACAAGATCCAGTAACAACCCAGTGAAGGAAATGCATATATGCATACATATAGTCACGCCTCTTTCCCGTAGGGGTAGGCAGAGACCACTTCCTTCTACTTTCGCTACGGTTCTTACACACATCTTTTGCTTCCTCTACTTTCATTAGTGCTCTTATACATGCTCGTCGGTTGTTGGTAATCTTAACTTGGCCTTTCTTCTAAACAATGTCGATCTGATCGAGATATGTTTGCCGAGGTCGACCACTACCTACTTTTCCATTCACATGTGGTGAAATAAGGGAAATGACTGAACAGCCATGGATCACTAGCACAATAAGATCCAGAAGGCTCGCATGGGCGGGTCACGTAGTCAGAGCGGAGAATAGGGATATTGGGACCGTTTATAGGGGCAGACCAAACGCAAGAAGGCCACCAGGACGACATAGACAAAGATGGACAGATAATATAGAGAGGGACACCGATATGATGGAATTACGAAATTGAGAAGTAGTAAGACATAGGACTAGATGGAGGGCGGTGGTCGAGGTGGCTAAAACGCTTAAAGTGTTGTTTGGCCACGTTCAGTAAGTAAGTAAGTGTTTATATGTTATAAATTATATGTTTTTTCTTTTATGTAAGCGTTTGTTTGCCCTTTTGCGCAATACGTTTGAAGTTTTAAACGACAAAAACAACAATTTGACGTTGCGTACTATTTTAATATTATTAAAAATTAAAGTACATACGTTATTAACGAGTATGCTTACCTTTAATATTAATTACAGCCAAACAACGCCTCAGCATACTTTCAATAAGGTCGTTAAAGTAGCCTTGAAAGATTTGTCTCCAAAGTTGGGGTAAAAGCTATCTAAGTTCTTAGAGTGTCTATGGTGGTAGTCGATAGCGTCTTCGCCTACTCTTGCATGATGCGGTCGAGCATTATCGTCTAAAAATAAGAAAGTTAGTTCAATAGCAGCATGAAACAAACGTTTCACATTGTTAATAACTTATACTTAAATTTGCGCAGTCATGTTCCCATTAAGTACTAAAAATTTTGTACGCCTAATAAAACAAATGCCTCTTCAAACAGCAACTGTATCACCTCTAAACGAATGAACTTCCTGCACTGCTTTTCGATTTCTTGTCACTAGTGGAAGGGACCATACACGAACACGCCGACTATCAGAAAACCGAGCATACCACGACTCATCTGTGAACAATGCGTACCTCCATTCTAATTCACATGTTCATTAGCCCATGCCAGTTGAGCACGCAAATGAATTTGTGTCAATGGAACTCTTCTCAAATGTCGTCTTGAACGTAAGTTAACCTCTTGTAATCTTCGACGTGCTGTTTCAAAACACCAGAAGCATTTAAAAGACGCTGTTGTATGATTTGACAAGTACTCGGAGGTTCTCTACGGGTAAACACAGTCGGAGAAGCCGCAAAATGACATTTTCACGGACGACCCGCCTCAATCATACCAATAGCCATATTAGCTCATCCGTACTAAGTTTACGTCTAAACATTATTCAAAACAAAATTCTAAATTTTAAATCACAGTTGACTAAATAATTGAAAACAATAATTAATGTAAAATTCTTGAAAATACAAAAAAAACAACTTGCCTTAAACATAAAAAAAAATTATCAACTCGGAAACAAAAAAGCTAGTCAAATAAGCAAATTCAATATACAGGGTGTTTCAAAAAAAGGTAACACCGTCTCAAGGATAGGTAGAAAACTGAAAAATAATTAGGGTTTGCTTTGTAAAAAATTTTCGTCACGCCATCCGTATTCAAGATAGAGGGCGTTGAAGAAAAAAAATGTATACACATTTATTACGATTTTGCCGAAACTACTGGAAACATTGTTATAAAATTTCATAGGAATATGTTTTAGAAGCTGATAGGTCCCATGAATTTGTTTTTATATCTGACTCTTATAGAGGGCGCTAGTTACACAGTATATACAAAGTAGTATTGAACATTATTTTTTTAAGATTAGATTTATTAATTAAAATTTTAGGTGAACTTAAACATCATTCAATTTTACACCAAAAAGGTACTCTCGGTAAAACTTGATACTGTGTACCGTTTTCGGAATATTTTGATTTGAAAATTATAAAGTAATAACCAATTTCTTTTCTTTAACGCCCTTTATCTTGAATAAGGATGGCGTTACAAAAATTTTTTACTAAGCAAACCCCAATTATTTTTCAGTTTTTCACCTGTTAGGGTGGATCAAAAATACGAAAATTTTAATTTGCAAACTGCTTGGTGTGGAATATATGTTCTGTGATAAGATGCTTTTTATCTTAATATTTTTGACTGCCCCAGGCAGCAAAAGAGAGTAAATATATTTTTTACGAAAAAAATTAAAATTTTATTTTAAAGTAAATAATTACAAACAGAACATTTAAACAGAAATCTAAACTAACATAAAACTTCACAAAGGTACTACAATCGTATAATTGATGGTAGTCAGTACTTAATCAGCAGCTCGATATTCTTTTTTTGTATTGAACGAAGGCACTATTCTCCTTGATTCGATCTTCGCTTTTATAAAACCGTCTCTATTTTGATAAACCGCATAAAGCTATCGATGATTCTGTTACACTTTTCACGTGTCTCTCTACGGCTTAAGTGTGACATGGCTAGCCATTTACAATAGGAATCAGTTGATTCAGATCAATAGCTTTTTGTTGTATGCAATTTAAAATTTTATGATCTGTTAAAGTTTTTGTCACTGGAGGTTCAGTGAGCTCAATATTTTGCCAATCTACCAAGCCAATTTAATATTTTGCCTCAAAATTAAATTTCGGCAAAGTAAATATTCTTACAGAGTTTGGAACATTCCCTGTTAAATTTTTTCTAGCTTTCATAATACGTCTCAATGATAACTCTCTTATTTCATATCGTAAGTCTTGTAACAAAAAAAAATATATTTTCGGGATGGCCAAAGAATCCATTTCGTTGGATAACTGGATCGATTATATCTTTCAGCTCTTGTGGCAGATACCGAGATAGAACTATTAAAATATGCAAATGTTTTTATCTACTGGTACGAGATGGTTTAGTTTTAATATGATACCACATAGGTGCATAAACTTTTATAACAAATGTTGCTAGAGTAACCAGATTTTCAGAAGGACTATCAGTTGCCACATATTAGTTTTAATATGATACCACATAGGTGCATAAACTTTTATAACAAATGTTGCTAGAGTAACCAGATTTTCAGAAGGACTATCAGTTGCCACATATAACCGCAAAATTTTGTTTACCGTGGTTAACCATCTTGAGTGAACTAAATTTCCTGGATTACAATTTGCTAGGCTAGTAGAACATTCTTTCAAATTGATCGTTTTACAAATATCCAAGAGATATTGCTTATATGTACTTAAATCAGTGCTTGTAACAAACGATAAGTTTGTCACATTAAATTTTTTTAAATCTTACCGGTAGTAGATCTTCGCATTTCTGTAAAGCTTTTCCAAAAAACCCAGCAAAAGCTCGTGGACCACTTGTTGTTTCATCCAAACGGTCGAGGAGATGCCTCACTGGAAGTTTGTTAGCGTGCAGGAGGCAAATAAACCATTGCAGTGGTGTTTTAATTTGCACTTCCAAAAGTCGTATTAGACCACTTTTTTGACCGGTATTCGTCACAGTACCGTCACAGCCAACTGCAATTATTTTTTGTAAATCTATCAAGTTCTCGACAAAAAAACCATATTTTTTTTGGCACTGTTTTTTTTAATCGAGTTGGGGCAATACTCGCTGTTAATATTTTTTCTCAAATTTTGCCAGAACATTCTTATTGTCTCAGAGCACCGACTTTGCAACAAGCAAATAAGATTAGCAAATATTGTTTTTTTAGTATACAACCAATCCCTCCTACTACCTATCCTAGAGACGGGGTCACTTTTTTTTTGAAACACCCTGTATTACAGACAAAACTATGGTGAATAAAATAGTTAATAATTTTTAACATAAATCCAATATTTGTGAACATCCCTAACTTTTGTGAGGCAGTTTATTTTATAAAAATACATGTAACAGCATAAAAAGAATACTCATTGATGACAACTCCCAAAACCTCAAAACACATAAAACACCTAGTATAACAATAAATTAAACAGCCATAAGTCACCCTATCTATAAAATCTAACCACAAAAAAAGACAAGCATAACCAGAACAGCCACCAATTAATAATTATCTTTGACGTCTTGATCGGACATAACATGACATGCGAAGGAGCAGGACCGTACCGGCAAAAACAAAAAAGAATTAATTTATTAAATTTAATTTAAAATAGATAACACCAACAAAGTGTTAAAAACATACTTAAAAATTATTAGTTAAACCTACAATTATAAGCTCAAACATGCCAACAAATCTACTGCAAATAATATCGGTGAACTTTAAAAGCTTAAACTGAAATAACATACAGTACCTAAGCAAGGCTAGGTCCAGAGTACCAATAACCGACGAGCATGTGTCAGAGCACTGATGAAAGTAGAAGAAGCGAAAGATATGTGTAAAAACCGTAGCAAGTTGTCTTTGACTACCCCTAGGACAATGAAATTCTGAACATCTGGGAACAAACTGGAATACGAAGAAAGACTTCGTGGATTGGAAACCTTAGGCAGTACACTGTAATGATCTCTAATATCCTATTTAGATCAGCAGTAAACAAGATCATCTGGACCAATGTGATAGCCAACATCCATGGAATAAGAAGAAGTTACAGCCATACTGCTCATTATTAACAACGCACTGTTCTTATTGGTAAAATCAGAAAAAAAGAACGTGCAGACTCTAAACAGAGATTAACAGTAAGATCAAGCAAATATCGCTTATGTAAATGGAGTCCACTTGCAAGATACTGCTTCTTCACCAGCTACTTCTGTGTATTTCAGTTGGTAGGAGTTATACCCATTCTGAAACTCTTTTGTCTTAAATTAATTTGTACAGGTTCTTTACCAGCTGATTATTACATTAATAGTGTGTGATAACCTTCTTTTTCTTCTTCTCATTGTGCCGTCTATACATGGAGGTTGGCTATCATTATGGCTATTTTTACTTTCGACACTGCGACTCTGAAAAGCTGGAGGGATTTGCATCCAAACCATTCTCTTAGATTTCTTAGCCAGGATATACGTCTTCTTCCCACCGATCCCTTTCCTGCAATATTTTCCTTCATTATCAGTCGTAGTATACTGCATCTCTTACCACGCATAATGTGACATGAATATTCCAGTTTTCTGGCTTAAATCAAGTCCTCCAATTCTTTTTCTCTTTTTACTCGGCGTAGAACCTCCTCATCGGTTATCTTTTTTATCCACGATAATCTCAGTACACGCCGGAAGATCCACATTTCAAGTGCCTGGAGCTTTTTCATTGTGACTTTGTTGATTAAACATGATTCCAGTCCATATAAAAGCATTGGGATTACATAACATTTAATCATTCTCAGACGTAGTTGAAGTTTTAAGTGTGCGTTAGTGAATAGTTGTTTAATATTAAATAAAAGCCTAGGTTGCCTAAATAATTCCTGTCTAAGTCTTTGCAATGGCTTTTTGTTTTCTTGCCTCATTGTCTGTGGAAACAGTTCCTAAGACTTAATATCAAATACTCCCAGAGTAATTTTTTAATTTTTTTTTTGACAAGAAATACCAGAAATAGGGTCAGGCAGAACGTCTATACTAACGACCACAACTTTAAAGTTGTAAAGGAAGTCAAGAACCTGGGAGCGATAATCACCCAGGATAACTGAGTTGAGAAAGACGTGTCAGCGTCAGCGAGACGTGGACTCTGAACCAAAGAGAAATAAACAAACTGCTGGTATGGAAACGAAAGATCCTGCGAGCCATTTACGGTCCCTGTAAGGATGCTAACACGCAAGAATGTAGACTTCGACATAATCATGAGCTCCAACAACTATTTGGGAAATAGAGCATTACTAGGCATATAAAGGCCAATATGCTTAGATGGGCGGGTCATGTAATAAGGAGCGACGATCAGCGCCTTATAAACACAGCTTTTTGAAAAAGACCGGTTGGCAGAAGACCAGTAGGACGCCCCAGAAACCGATGGAAGGACGCTGTAACGGCAGACCTTGGGAAGATGGGCATCTGACAGTGGGAATAAGAGGCACAAGACCGCCAAGGATGGAGGGCAACAGTGAATGCGGCCAAGAGTCCCGACGAGTTGTAGAGCCAAACAAGAAGAAGAAGACAATTTACAATATTTTTAAAACGGTTTTGAAAAATCCAATATTCTTTTTGTTTTTGTGTGATAATTACTTAGTTAATGCATATGCAACGATAATGCTTCAATGCTTATTCTTACTATACTTTATTTACAGTAACTTTACTTTTAAAAATTTTGTGTAATTCGTGAACGTACTTTTGTTTTTTTTCATCTACCGTATTCTAATTTATATTCATGTTATTGAAATAATATTGTTTTTTTTTTCAAACTAACATATTTATTAGGAGTTGTCGAGACATGAAAAAGTCGATGTATCGTGAAAACTGTCTGTTTATATTTAAGCTAAAAATTATATCGAATTTAACAATGTTTTTATTTTATTTTATTTTTTTAAATTTTTATTTGAAACTGCTTCAAACACTAGGGCTATTAACAATGATCGATATAAATATTTTGTTTTTGATTAAAATTACTCATTACTAGTTGAGTCAGTCCCTTCACCGTTCCACCGACGACGTTGCAAGTTTAAATCTAACCTCAAAACAGGTAATAACATATTCAGGTAGCATAAGCCGTTTGTAAAGCTTCTCTCAAAAACTTGGCTATACATCAGACCTATAATTGCACTAAGAAAGATGTGATCTTGACTCATAAATTTGTAAAATAAATACTGAAGATCTCGGTTCGCTTTACGTGAGGTTATTTTATTTAGATGCCGAGGTATGATTTTCTCTTGTTTATCGCCTCGGTGACTGTGTTATGTTATAGTTATGATTATTTCTTTTATGTATGTTTTTTTTTGTTTTTGGTCGCGCTTAACATCGTAGCGTGCGATGCCGACGGTGATACTTTATTGAAATTTTATACCATTTGGAAAGCCAGTAGCCATTTCAAAAAAAGGTATAAAACGTTATGGGGATTAGAGAATAGGAATGTAGTGGGGTATTAGTTAAATTTTCGTTGTTGTATAGATACTTATCTTTCTACGAATACTATAGTACGTGCGTATAATACTTTATTATCTTTGATTATGTTATCATCAACCTGTCTTTAAAAGTACATGAGTAAACAATCCTTTTCCGAATAATTTATTTATTTAATCATAAACACACAAATGAGACTTGTAATGCAATGAAATATGAGTAAAATATGCATAAATTTAAAAACTGGTAATTTTATACTATCGCGGTCCAATCGTTTTTTGGTTTTAGAAAATTGAAAAACCATCCGATTTTGATGAATTTTTTTTTTAAAACTTTGTTTTTACGGCGGATTTATGGAAAAATATATAGGAAATATCTCACTTAAAAATTTCATATGCTTTGATGACTTTAAATGCGATCATAAACGCACTTCTTTGAATATAATCGTTCATAACTTTTTTGCAAAGCATCAAACGAAGTTCATATTTTTTTTTGTTAATCTACACAAAAAACAAACATTTTGAAAAAAAAATCACATAAAAATGTTTTATATATATATTTATGTAGATTAACAAAAAAAATATATGAACTTCGTTTAATGCTTTGAAAAAAAGTTATTAACGATTATATTCAAAGTCATATTTAAAGTCATCAAACCATGTGAGATTTTTTTTATATTTTTTTCCATAAATCGGGAGTCCTACAGCTTCTGCCGCATCCCGCATTTCGATCGCCAAATTCCCTTATCTCTCCATAAATCCTTCTGAATTGCTCTATTTCTCATTGTTTGCATAACTCCGCTTATCCATATAGTTGTTGGTCTTCCACGTTTTCTCTTGCTTTCTGGAATGTATTCTAAATCACGTTTGGGCTACCTATTCTCGTTCATGCGTTGCACGTGACCATGCCATATTAACTGTCGAGTTTCTATTCTTTCTGAGGTTCTATGAATTCTATTTGTTCTCCGCCCAATTTCATTATTAGGAATGTGTTCTCTCCTTGATATGCGACAGGCTCTTCTAAAGTAGTTCATCTCCACACAGTCTATCTTTCTTTTTGTCTTTTCTGTCATTTGCCAGCATTCTGCCCCATACGTTAGAATAGGCTCTACAACTGCTGTGTAGATTGTCTTCTTAGTCCTTAAGCTAATTTCGTTGGATCAAAGTAATGACTTTTATGGTTTTATGACTTTAAATGTTATCATAAATCGTACTCCTTTGAATATAATCGTTCATTACTTTTTTACAAAGCATCAAAGTTCATGTATTCTTTTTGTTAAATGGTTATTTATTAATTTTTTACAAATGAAATTTCATTAATGTTTCTTAAAATCAAATTTCTTACTTCAATAATCGTATATAACATTTATACACGTAGTTAGATCAGACTATTTCCCTGATCTACACAAAAAATTGAATATTTACAAAAAAAATTATACACAACTGATGATTTTTTAAATGTTAAATAACTTATGTTAATGATTTCAAAATTTAATAATTTTATGTTCAATGGCAAGCTTCTCGAGTTGGACAAGAAAGACTTGAAATTGGCGACGAGACTTCCACATTAAATGGGGCTAGCTCTAAAAACCTTTTCACCTTCCTTAATTGGTGTAACACGTTCACCTACATGATACAATATGTCCGAAATTGATATTTTGACTTTAATAGGCATTGCAACAAGAATTTCAGGGACAACAGAGCTGAAAAATAAACCAAAATTAATACCTGGACACACCTGGTCTTTACTGGCATTTAATAAGAATCCAGCGACAATAAAACTGAAACGTCAAAAACAAACCTTAAATCCAGCTTTAATCCAATAGTTTAACACTAAAAATTAACTCAAATCTCTGAGATAATTAAAATTCCCATCAATAAATTTGTTGTCCACACCTCGATCCGACATTTTGTCATTGACAGCGCCATCTCGCGTTACGTGATTTTTCCCTATTGATAACAATGTACCGAAAAATACGAAGAAATCGAAGGAGTCTCTTTGGAAGTTCATAATATAGGGCTTAATGTAAAAAAGCAAAAAATACCCAATCACTCAAATCGAGCAACTGCAGTCAGTGAACTTTTATTTAAAGGAGTAGGTGAACAGGAGGAAGTCATCAAGATCACAGGACATTTGAGCTCTAATTCGCTGAAACCTTCCATCCAACTTAGTTAACAGAATCGGGAAATACTCATTGCAAATGTGAGAAATAATAGCAATCAAGATATAAAAACTATTGCAGATATAAACGGATGTTCAAATAATCAAGTTTGAAGCATTGTATATAATAACTGTACCATTTATCATTATAATGACAAATATTTAAGTACATTATGTTAATACTGATTTTATGTATTTTATTCGACGTCAATGTTTCCTGTTTATTTAACTATAATTTCTCTGATCAACTTCTTAAATTTTCTGTTAATTTTCTTTAATTCTGCTAAATTTCAGTTTTTTTACGTGTTACTTTGTAAAATAGCCAAATAAAATTCTACTCGTAAGTCTGTCTTTTATTTCATAACTCAACTAAGTTTCTTTGCGGACACGTGGTGTTTTCAAGCAACTCAGTTTCGTTATGAAATATATCTACTTACTTATCACAAAAATCCAATCACTTGAGGTATTAATACTAAAATATTTTTTACCAATTTATAACAATCAGAAGGATGCAAATATAATATCTACATTTAAATATTTTGTGTAACATGTTAAAAAAATTTCATGCAGCAGCTTCCATATATACGAGGATAGTTTACGAATTGTTGTCCCTAACATAGTTGTCGTTGAATGACAAATGCAAATAAAATGTCAGGCAAAAGCTTATTGTATGACATTAGTGTGTGCCAATAAGCATCAGCGCATCAGTTCGTGTATGATAAATATTTATTTAATTCCATTAAGGTGTGCGTGATTTTATAAAAATGAACAACATTAAATTAAGAAGTGCGATAAGGTACCTCTGTAAAAGTATTGGGTGACTCTGTTCGTTCGTACCAGGTAATCAAGAATTGGTCACGAAATTACAAACTGAAAAGAGAGTCCTGTCAACAAGCACCGGATGCAGAAGCACTCAAAACTGTGGTGACCAAAGAAAATGTGAATTTAGTCCATGACATGGTATTAAATGTCAGAAGAATTACAGTCAAGACTATAGCAGAGACATGTAGGTTTTCTGCAGGAAGCGTTGAAATAATTTTACATCAGGAATTGGTTCTAAAAAAACTCTCTGCACGTTGGGTTCCACGAATGCTGACGGCAGACCAGAAGCATGTTCGCCAGGTTGCAGCGGAGACAAATTTGAAGATCATTTACAGGAATCCCGATGAATTTAAACAAAAATTTCTTACGGTTGACAAAACATGGGTTCATCACTTTGACCCGGAATCCAAAAGCAAAGCAAAGAATGGCGATATAGGTGTTCCCCCACCCCTCGAATATTTCGTGTTGTACCATCAGCTGGTAAGAACATGGCTACAGTTTTTTGGGATTTTGCAAGTATTTTCGTGGATTATTTACCACGTGGACGCATCATAACAGGTGTATATTATGCGAATTACATACCAAAAGTACGCGAAACGGTCAGAGAAAAGAAAAGAGGAAAATTAAGTCGAGGTGTGCTTTTTCACCAGGACAACGCTCCAGCCCACAAAAGTTTTGTTGGAATGGCTGCCATTTACCATGCGGGATTTAAAATTTTTGAACAACCCCTTATTCTCTAGATTTGGCACACAGCGACTACCATCTATTTCCAAAATAAAAAGAACATATTCGTGGAATCCGCTTTGCTAACAAAGTGATGTCGGCTGAAGACTCAAAGTGCTGAATTTTTTTCAAAGGGTTTTAAACACTTCAACACCGATATACCAAGTGTATAAATGTTGCAACGTTGTTGTAAAATGAATTAGTTTCATTCTTCTCATATGTTTGCTTCCATGTTAGGGACAACAATTCGTGAACTATCCTCGTAGTTATTATTTTAGTTATTGGTGATGTTTTACGTACACCGATTTAATGAGGTAATAAAGCTACAGTCTTTTGGGTTGTTTTCATTCCTACTTAAATTTTTTTTAATTGTTTATAAGGATATATAGCCACCTGTACACTCTTATCATTAGATATTTTAATATTTTTGTGATTAGTGAATAATCTTAAGTTGAAACTGGTATATTTTCAATGCTCTCAAGGATTTCATATCTTTTTCTTTTCATTATTGCTGATATAGGCTTCATTGGCATCATCCTATTGTGGCATTCAAAAATGTGAGGTTCCACACCTTTTTTTAGAAGAAGTTTTCCTTCAAAAATTTTAAACTTCATTCAATTTTCGACGTCGTTCTCCAAATCCAAGTGGTTTTCACATCATCTTTGGAGAATAATTGTTATCCCTTCTCGCAACCAGGAACCAATTTTTTTTTTATTTTTGGAATTCGAAGGTCTTAAGGTCCAGTTAAAAAAACAATTTATTTGAAAACTGAAAAGTAGATGGACACATTGGTACAAAACATGAATCAACACGGCTGGATAGCTCATTTTAAATACTTTACAGTACATATATGTACTTATAAAAAAAAAACTTGAAAGTCGAAACTAATGCAAAAGAAAAAACAATGAAACCCAGCGACGAACAAGTGTAACGCGTAATAAACTGGAGTGACGTCATTGGAACTGTATTTTACATGAAATTCTTAAAAATGATTGCCAAAATAAAAATATTGCATGATGCCTATTACCATTGCAGGGGCGGAAATTGTAGATTCTAGATTATACGGGGGTTGTGAAGGCTAAACTGCCTCTCAAGCACTTCGACCTATCAGATCTCTTGTGCATAACCCTTAATCTATTCGATGCCTGGGTTTCTGAGACTTCGTACAAAGTTTATCAGTTTTCTGGAAGCTAAGTTCCTGACATCGGAGGGCTTAAGGAAGGCACCTTCCAGAAACTTGAGCCTTTTGTAGAAAAGCGCTGGGCATTCGCAAAGCAAATATTCTGCAGTTTAAGCGAAATTCTCGCAGTAGCGGAAACTATCACTCTTTTTTAGGTGATACCTCAGAGGGCAGTTTCCAATAAGGAGACCTGTCATCAGCTTTAAGTTTTTCTTGTTCAACTCGAGAAGCTGTTTGGCTTTCCTTGGCGAAAGGCTTACTAGCCTTCTTGCTTTTCTTTGTCCTGGCACTTTATGCCAGTGAGATTTAATTTCATCTGTTTCCTAGCGTCGAACCTCTTCTTTTATGTGGGTTCTGGGCCGAAAAATTGTGTATTTGACCGTTCTTGGCATGGCAGTCTGCTTCCTCGTTGCCTTTAACTCCGTTATTGTGACCTGGAATCTACATCAGAGTAACCTGATAGTTTGCTGCTTGGTTATCTGATAAAATATAGATATCTGCCCTTCGGGCGTTCCTTTCGATGCACTCTGGGTACATATCTCTATGGCATGTAATTCTGCTTAAAAGATGGTTTGGGTATTACCAAGTGGTACCTAAAATTCAACCCTGTAACGCCCACTCCAACCCTTTCATCCATTTTGGATCCATTGGTGTACCACACTGAAGCATCCCTTTCTACTGAGGTCCGTTCTCTGTGCAAATCTGGTGGTTGTTTATAACCACTTCAAACTGCATTCCGAAGTCGTTCCTAACTAGTGGTGGGAATAATTATTATCCAATTTGTGTAGACAAACCTTTTAAGACATATTTACAAAAAAGTTTTTAAAAGAGAAATTTAAATACTTCAGCTGTGTAATATTGTGATTAAAAAATGCAAGCCTGTAAACCCCAGAAGTACGACCTTGCTTAAAGGTGTGTTAGTGTAAGCAGTTGTTTACTGGATGGGATTGCAGCAGTATATATTGCCTTAACTTGATATATAAGATCGATACTAAAAGAAAATAAAAAAAACGTTGTATTCTTTTCTAAATTAAATATTCAAATTTAACAGTCACAGGTGTTAAAAAGTGCAGGTTCTATGTTGAATAGGAATGGAAATATTAAAATTTATTACACTGTATCCAGTGTAGTGCTGTGTTACGTTGTCCATAGAATTGCAACGTCTGCAAACGTGAAAATGTGATCAAGTACATTTTTTCCAACACCTTTTTAAGTAAGGTGACATCTGGTTTTAACGAAACTTGCAGTAGAATGATTCAAGTAAAATTTTTTTTTTAATTTTTTACAATAATAATAAACAATTTAATATAAATAGTTCATTAAAAGAAAATTAACATAAACTCATATTCTTTTTTTTGTCTGTTTGTGCTGTCTGTATGTGAATTTAATATTGTTGAAGGAATAGAAATTATTAGTTTTAATATTGTTTTGTTATTATGTAATTAATTTATTTGCTCAATGTTAATTGTTAACACGTTTGTCCTGATTCTGTGATGGATACGATATCAGAAATTTTACATTACAGACTTGAGACTTCCACGAATTAAAAAGGTATGTACCTAATTAATTTATTACAACTATTCACTTGTTAACAAAGATTATTCTTGTATATTTGAATTTAAGGGATTAATATGTGACTAAACTGACTTTGGAATTACTTTTTATTAATATCTTATGCATAAATAGTCAATTGTTAAACATAAGAATAAGTCTACTGATGATGTTGAATAATTGTACCTATTATAAAGTATGTGTAGCCTTGAGAAAGTTTTAAAATAAAGATCGAAACGTCGGCGATTAAAGAAGAGCGAGAAGATTGTTTTCTTTTATTTTTAACCTGCTATCCACCCCGAAAAACAATTTAATCTTAAACCCCAAAAATACCATTTTTTTTGTAAAAATTGGCTTTTTTTTACTTTAATTTTTCGTCAGTAATATTGTTACGATATTTTCTTCTTGGGTTCGATAATTATAAACTCTTAGTACAGTAACTAAACAATTTTTATTCCAATATTTTTACACAATAAATTTTACTTTACAAATCACTTAGATATTCACTTTACAATTACTTTAAATACTTGACTTCGAACTAATTAAACTTAAACTGACTTCTTCGTGACCGCTGTCCTTTTTATATTTTCAAATCATCGTTCTAGAAGCATCGCCACCATCCGAAACCATTGGACCTTTTTTTAGAAAGTGCCAGAACAATCCTTTTACCATTTTGGAACTATTAAACGCAGTATTCTAGAATTTGACGGTGTTTTTTTTTGCTCCAATCGCCGCGTCAGCATAATAAAGCAGTCCCCTAATTGTGATCGACTCGCTGATGCCGACAGACACAGGGCCGGTTCGTAACAAAATGTATACTATTGAATCAGATAATTCAACAATAATATATGCCTTTAAGCTCTTGTTCTTCTGCTTTAGATAATGTTCTTCAACAAGCGAAAGCATTGTAATTTTACTACTTTAAATCTGCTCAGTTTTTATTCCTTTTGCAACTTATGCCTAAAATTCTTCTACATATTCATTTCTTAAATGACTTTGGTCGATCGAAGTATTTTTCTTAAGCATCCATCTTTTTATGCAATATAGGTAGTACCTACTAAGAATACTTAACAGTTTAATGTTTTAATTTTGGAAAGTAAACAAGGTGGTAAATATCTATTGAACATTTTGAGGGGGCTAGTATTTTATGTTAAACATAAGCCGTGGAGGGCTTTGCCCCCACACTCCCCTAGTTATTAATTCCAATTATATGTTATCAAATAAAACCTATTTCATTTTCGGAATATTTTGATTTGAAAATTTTGAAGTAATAACCAAATTTTTTTTCAACGCCCTTTATCTTGAATACGGATGGCGTTACGAACACTTTTTAATAAGCAAACCCCAATTATTTTTCAGTTTTATACCTATTCTGGGGACGGGGTCACCTATCTTTGAAACACCATGTATTATTAATAAATCGCCATAAAAATTAAATATGCCAGCACTTGTAAATACGTAAAAATTAAAAAAAAATTTAAATAGATGAAAAATATTGAATGTGATATAAAAGTATTAATAAAATTAAAGTCAATGTTCAAAGTTCCACTCGTATATTGAATTACGCAATATTGCTTCACGAACGCTCCAAAGAAGCTGATGTTCTATTGAGTTGAGAGACATCCTTATACATTTTTTAGTTCGACGAACAAAGTAGACATAATAAACGAAAAACGAACAACACTTGAATCATTGATCAAGGTAAGCTATGCCGTATCAATGATAAATTGGTCGGAGTCTTTGATGTTTGATGTACTTCAGACTGCAGTAGGTTTCAAGCAACGCCCCCATCTGCTAATATTGGTATTTTCGATATATTACGACTGAAGATCATTGAATACAATATCATTGGCGTACACTACAGAATACAGGATAAAAATTGTCATGGTTTTGCTGTACAATTTAACTAAATTGACATAATATACGAGCCCTAACCACTATATGTTCGGACGGTATTAAAATCAAACGAATATGTAAAATATTTTATGGTTTTTTCAATTTTGTATGTTTGGTACATTTTATCATTTTATACAAACGAGTAACTGAATACAAAAAAAATTGTCACAACATATCTAAGCTAAAAAACTGTGAAAATTAAATGGAAACAACATTTTAATATTTAACAAAAAATTCAGCTATTTTAATATGGCGTAATATCCCCTCAAGCTTTGATTACGGCTTTTATAAGCAAGGGCATTGTTGTAGTAAACTTTTGGCATTCTTCAGCAGGAAATAAGTCCCAAATTTCCTGAAGTTTTATACGTAGATCCAGAATAGTGCGTTGGGGATTATTTCTAAGACACTGTTTCATTTTATGCCATAATATCTCAATTATGTTGAGGTCTGAGCTGCTCGAAGGCCAGTCTAAGGTGTTAATTTCATTATCTGCTTGCCATGTTTTTGTGGAAATGTACCATATTATTGAAAAATTATATTATCTTAATTAGGATGTAACTCTTGAATGGTTGGTAATAAATATTCTATTAAAATATTTTGATATTTCTGCGCATTTACCGTACCATATAAAGAATGCAGACTTTTTGCTGACATGCATGCCCAAACCATAATTCCTCAAGGAAACTTAACTATGCGCTTTAGACAATCTTTATGAAATGACTCTGCTTTGCTTTTAATTACACGCTTCCTACAATCACCCAAACTGATATTAAATTTGAACTCATTGCTAAATATCACTTTACTTCAGTTCACATTAGTCCACAAAACCCTTTTCTTAGCCCAAAAAAAAGTTACTTATTTGCTTTTAAGTTAACAAAGGTTTTTCTTTAGCCTGCAAACAAATACTCAAATGTCAAGGATTATTTTAGTAACCGGAAAAATTTAAGAATATGGCTGCCAAATGAATTTTCATAAAACTTTCATAGGTCATTAAAACACACTATAAAATGAATATCCTGATAGAAATTTTCGCGCGGAAACGTTTGAAAAGTACTTTCTAAAAAAAATGTGTAAAAAATTCATCATGGTTGCTACTTCAAGGGTAATTTTTATAACAAGTTTTTACCTCGATTAAACACTTAAAATTCCTGGTACTTTTTTGCAACACAATTTACACAGTATAATTCAACTATTTCACCCATTTTTTGCAATTATTTAACGAGATATGAGTTAATAGATCGAAAGAAATTATTCATTATTATTGCATTATTGGTAGACAGAAACACTGGACTACTTTGACAAATGACAGGCTTTTTAAATCCGTACTTGGAATTGCGACGTTGCCAGAGTGCGCGTATATCTTTTTTTATAAATTACAGATTCGACTGTTAATCGATGATGAACATTAAAAATTAGCCTAACGTAACCTAACAGCCTAACCAAACACAAACAGTACCTTTTTTAACCAATTCAAACATCTGTTTATTTAAGGTAATAAAAGTAAATAAATTGATACTAATATAAACTACGCATGCGTATGCGCATGCGCGGATTAGGTGTCGGTCGTCAATTCAATTTCAAAAATGAATAAAATGATAATATTTGACTGTTAATCGATGATGAACATACAAAAATTAGTCCAACCTAACTTACGGCTTAACCTAACACCAACAGTACTTTTTTTTAACGAATTGAAACATTAACTTTGGTACGCGCACTTGTTCTCAACTTACTTGCTCATTAACTAACTTGCTCATTAACTAAAAAAAACAGTCTTTTGTAAATTTATAAAGTAATCTAGAAGATATAACTTCTTTTTTATTAACTGAGCCATAAAAATACCATTACTTCTGGTTTGAATCGGCAACGTCGCAATTCCAATTAAGAGTTTAAGATACTGTCATATGTCGGACAGGTTAATAGTTTATGTATCAATAACAATGATCAATTTCTTTGGAATTATTGACGCTTATTCCGCTAAAAAATTGGTGAAATAGGTAAATTATAATGTGTAAATTGTGTTGCAAAAAATTACGAGGAATTTTAAGTGCTTAATCGAGGTAAAAACTTGCTGTAAAAATTACCCTTGAAATAGCCACCATGATGAATTTCTTATACATTTTTTTTTAGAAAGTACTTTTAAAATGTTTCCGCGCAAAAATTTCTATAAGGATATTCATTTTATAGTGTGTTTTAATGACCTATGAGACTTTTATGAAAATTCATTTGACAGCCATATTCTTGAATTATACCTAGCAACCTTTAAGCATATCATACCTTAAAAAAACTAAGCCCAGATTTAAAAATCCTTTTCGACAACACTTTCTTCCAAAATTTAACCCAGTTTGCTGATTCCAAGAAGAGGTAATTTCGCACAGTGTTGATCTTCTTTGAGCCCTGCAAATTTTTTCCAAAAGTCTTCTATTTCTTTCAGTTACTAATTGTGAGCGTCCAGGACTTTTACTGCGAACAGTTAAATTACCAGTTTCCCTGTGTTTCAATGATGTCTCCAATTGTTGATTTTGATATATCAAGTTCAGAAGCAATTTGAGACAATGACTTGCCTTCTTTATGTTTTTTACAAATTAATTCTCAAATTTTAAACGTCCCATTTTACCTTACAATGTAACAAATGTCAACTAGTAAACAAACCTACCTAAAATTGTGGTTATATTTCACAGCCCACTTTTAAAATATTTAAATATCTTCGTACATTGTCCAACTGTTCGAACATTTAGGGGTCAATTAATTATGACAGTTTAACACTATTGTTTGACATAATTTTTAATAAAAATAAAAAATGCCAAAACACTCACACCAAGCTTTCATTTATTTACCTAGTTTATAGAAAAAATTTGATTCGTAGAATAAAATAATATTTAAATCCATGCGAAAAAATTGAGGAGGTGATATGGAATTATGATGGATATATCCTGTAACAAAATTTCCTCAGTCCACCCTCTACCGAGATATCACCTCTAAATGGTGGTAAGTAAAATTCATTTTTTTTTCTCATATTTAAGTAAAGAAAGAAACTTGAAATTTTGTAATATCCGTGTACTTGCAGGGGACTAACCACCGGAATTTTTTAAACATTTCTATTACACTATAAGGGGGCATACCTTACCTTCTTCTTGTGCCGTATTCATTAATGAATGTTGGCAAAATTTTCTCGGTTTTTAGCTGTCCTTCTAGAACGTTGGTCACCAACAAGGCTATCCTTACTTTGTCGATGGCAAGTCTGAACAGAGAGCTTGAGTTGAGTTTATACCAGCCACGTAGATTCATGAGCCATGATGCTTTTCTGCGGCCCGGCTTTCTTTTACCATAAATTTTTCCCTGCACGATGTTCTGAAGTAATCGGTATTTTTCGCCTCTCATAACATGCCCGAAATATTGCAGTTTCCTCCTTTTGACGGTGGTAAGAATTTTGGTGGATTTATTCAGTCGCTGGAGTATTGGATACTTTTTCCGTCCATGAAACTTTTAATATTTTCCTGTAAGCCCACATCTCAAAGGCTTTAAGTCGTCTTTTTTCGTACTTGTTCATAGTCCAGGCTTCCATACCTCACAGCAGGGTGGAGAAGACATAACATCTGAGAAGTTGGATTCTTAGAGTTAACTTCAGATCTCTACAGCACAAGACCCTACTTATGTTTTTATATGCTGCTCGAGCCTGCTCAATCCTTGATTTTACTTCAGTTTGACTATCCGCGCTGTTAGTTGTTATGCTGCCTAAAAATTTTATTTGGTTTACTTGCTTCAATAGTTCACCCCTAACTGTAATGTTAGCTATGATATTAGTTTGCTTGCTAATTACTAATACTTTGGTCTTTTTTGCATTTAATCTTAGTCCGGCCATTGCGCATTTTTCGATAACTGCATCTTGTATCCGCTGTAAATCATTCCGACTGGATGCCAACAGTACCGTATCGTCTGCGTAGCGATGGTTGTTTATGATTTCGCCATTTATAATAATGCCGGCTTGTATATCAATTAGTGCTTCCCTAAATATTCTTTCAGAGTATTCATTAAAGAGCAAGGGCGATAATATGCAACCTTTCCTTAGTCCACGTTTGATTTTCACGTTCGGTGTAACATCACATCTATTCTAATCACCGAAGTTTGGTTCCAATATAAATTTACAATTATCCCAATATCCCTTTAGTCCAGTCCTATAGGGTCTAAAGTCTCTACCAATCAATGCATGGATACTCATATTGGTCCAGTCTCTGATATTTTTGAGCCAGGAGCATCTTCTTCGACCTCGTCCTTTTTTTCCATCGATTTTAATCTCTTTCCTGTATAAGCCTTGAGTATCCAGGCCTTGACCCTACCTTATTTAATATTTAATCTTTTTTTCGAGATTAAGGTTTGTAAAATAAAAATATAACTTAAACTCCCTGTTTGGAGAAAAAAAAACAAATAAAATACAATATCCTGTGTGATAACTTGTTGTAATTTTATTGATTCAAAGAGGAAAAGAGAAATAGATAAAACAGTAAAGCAAATTACCAAATATATACAATATTATACCTACATCATGTTTTGGAGGACTTGGGCCTGGACGACAAAGACGTTACAATAATTCGCAATCTCTACTGGAATCAAACCGCCGAAGTACGCGTCTGCCATGTGGAAGTGAAACAGAAAAATTTCCAAATAAAAAAGGAGTAGGACAAGGATGCATGTTATCACCAATGCTGTTCAATCTGTACGCGGAAAAAGCCTTTAAGGAAGCACTTACGACAAGCACTTTAGTAATTAAAATTAATGGCATCCCTATCAATAATATCAGATACGCTGATGATACTGTGATCTTAGCTGACACAGCAGATGATTTACAGTCGCTATTGAATGCTGTAAATGATGCAAGCAATGCGTTTTGTCTAAAAATAAATGCCGCTAAGACCAAGTTTATGACAATGTCAAAGAACGTCCTGCCAAATTTCACAATGGTATTAACCACATAGAACAAGTACGAAAATTTAAATACCTATGCTGCTACTTGAATGATAAGTGGGACCCGGAGGTGGAGATTAGGTGCCGTATAAAACAAGCGAGAGCCGCATTCTTTCGTCTACGTAAGTTTTTAGTTGATCACTGACTAGACATAACATTAAGACTCAAGATGACCAAATGTTATGTGTGGCCTGTTCTTTTATATGGCATGGAAGCGTGGACTTTTAAGGTTTCGTCAATTAACAAGCTCGAAGCATTTAAAATGTGGACCTTCAGTCGAATGCTTTAAATATTGAGAGAGTCAGAAACGAAGAAGAAGTTCGAGATAATCAAAAAGAGAAAAATCGCATATTTTGGACACATAATGAGTGGGAACAGATATGAGTTTCCACGGCTAATATTAAAAGGGAAAATGAAAGGTCGTAAGAAGTTATCTTGGTTGCGCAACATCCGAAATTGGACGGGAATTAAAGACTTTGCATTACTTCGAGGCGCTGCAAATAAAAATAAAAATTTTCACAACCAAAATCAAATAAAACCACCCAGTCAGTATTTTTGAAAAATATTTTGATTCATTAAAAAATTTTTATAATATGCAAACAAAAGATGAGTGTGTTTACAAACAAAAACAGTAACATTCATAAAAAGTCGTCAATAATTATTTAATAATTATTTACTGTCGAAAAGAGAGATTGCAAGAATCGTATAAGTTGGACAAGGAAATGTTTAAAAAAAAACAAGATTTTTAAAGTTGATATAATTCAGGCCAAAAATAAGTCGCAGAAAAGTTAAGGGTTCCTAAGCTATCATGACAGAATCAAACTAACCGTTCGAATTGGTGTTTGGATCATCAAAAGTGGACTATACAGGATTGGCAAAATATCTTATTTTCAGATGATTTTAGTTTTCGGTAAAGACTACCAGCGAATTCAAGTTCTTAGAGGACGTAGAAGACACACTAAAATTAAAAGATGTAATGTTCTTGAGTAATATTGTGATTGGTAAACAAACTCATGTAATACAAACATTGAACAGCAAGTTGATTTAAAACGACAGCCCTTACCCGTACCCGTACATATGTTATCCTATACAAAAGTAAAATTTCCACAGATTTTTTAAAAATAGAGCAATAAGTACCTAGGTTTATTAAAAAAATTTAATGGTTAACCTGATCTGAATCCAATAGAACACAAAAAGAAAATCAGGTCATATCGGCATCATCTGAAGAGCCTCTTTAGAATAGGAGTTGCAGCTGATGGTTAATATTATGCACGATGCCCTAAAAATAAAATGTAAGTAAGACGAAAGTAATTGTTTTTGAAAGGAGAGAAAGAATAACAAACTGCGAGGTGCTGATTATGTAAGAAAGAGTGAAACAAGTGAATGAGATTGTGGGTTCAAAGTTTAAAAAAGACGAAAAGTATAATTGTGACCTTGAGCGAAAGGGGTTAATAGAGAAACAAATGAATGGGACCTTGTATAACTTTATGAGCAGCCAGAACGTATCAAAAAAGTTACTACTGTCTGTACATAGAGGAGTGCTGGTCCTTACACTTATGTATGGTAGTAAATATTGGGTTTGGCAAAAGAAGCATAAAAGTAAGATCGGTGCTACAGAGGTGAGTAGTTTGAGAAGTATAGCCAGAGTGACTCTGATGGATAAAGTAAAGAATAGTGAGAAAGGGGAACGCTGTGGTCTGAAAGAACATGTGGTAACCAAGATAGATGCAGGAATTTTTAGATGGTTTGGACACGTAGAGAGGATGGACAAAAGAATACTAAAAAAACAGATTCATAAGGCAAGTGTTAATGGACAAGTCGGTAGAGGTCGACTTTGCGAAACGTAACTCGATAGGATTGAAATTTTTTTAAAGAAAGTTCAGGTCAAGAGTACCAACAACGATTATACATCGGATGTAATTCAATGCCTGTCGCGACATATAGTCAGGAAAGTAGTTTTTATCTGATGTTTAATCGACCCACATATATACCTATTTTAAAATAGGTATCATACAGCGAAAGTAAGCTGCTTTTTAAACAATTAGTTATACATTTTACATATATATATATATATATATATATATATATATATATATATATTCTGTAATGTATGATAATCTTTGTTACCACCATATAATGATCAGACCCGCATTCAGCTCTACGATAGATCCTCACATCATTCGTTTGAAGTCTTGTATTTTGAGGTTGGATAAATTAGTCAATTATGGATCTTAGTTTTTTCTTTGGTTGTTCTCATGTGTACTTATGAATGTCCTTGTGCTGATAAAAATTGTTCATATAATATTGATATATTATACTTATATTATTATTATACTTATTTTAGCAATTTTTCCATTTTATTAAAAATAAAATGTGTTCCTACTTTTTTTAAACCTCTGTTTGTTGCTTAATTTAAGATATGTAACCAATATTTTTGAGAGATTTAATTTTATCCAGTATTTTAACAAATTGAAAACAAATACCGCATCTAATAGTACGTTTTGATATCTCGATCGACCCGATATTATATCGATATTAGTCGATTATTACGTGTGTCCAGCACTAATCGATAATTCGATAGGTGCGGCGGAAAGTTTCCGTGAAATTGGTCCTTCGGGCTGGATGGATTGAAATTCGAATTCTCTATTAAGGGGTATCATCCAAAACGACGTAGGTGGCATAATTATTGGAAGGTAAGTTCATTAAGTGTGTAATAGTTATTTGTTTACATGGGCGGGGAAATGCCGAAGGATTACAAAACATTAAATCATTACCGGTAAAATAATATTGTAAAATTAATACAAATAACAATTTATATCACTATCTACTTTTTAAAAATGTATATCTAGGAATTTTTTTATTATTTTATCAAGGGTAATAATACCACGAGTCCTTCAAATGTTATCGATAAATTTTTATTTTCCACGAAAACTTTTTTATTTGGTAAAATTATGAAAACAAACCTCCATACAAACGTCCATAGGACGAGTGATTTTATCTAATTCGGTTTGTTTGAATGCTTTTGCCATAAAATAAAAAAGTATTGAGTGTTTTGAAAATGAAAATTTATCTCATTAAATTTGAAGAACGACTTGTATTTGTAGAGACTATTTATTGAACAAATCAAAGGAAGAACAATTTAATTCATTAGTATTTCATTAACATAAGGAGAAAAAGAGAGAATTTAATTATTAGAAAATGTACAATTATTAAAAACGCACTTTTTGTAAATGGATCGGGCAGCAGAAACACTTGATGTCTCTTCCAAGTCATTTTATATGGATTTTTTTGTCTTTACAGTGTTTAGTGGAGTGAAATTATGTATTAACTTTTCAATATTTTCTTGGCCAAATCGGTTCGCACTCATTTTCACATAAACTTTTGAATGGGTAAACATATATTATAACCTTGTATAAGCCAGTTCAATAGAATCGACGCGGTAAGCCTTATAGTTTTGACAGTTTAAAGTTAAACAATGTTTTCTCAAGGACCAGGCAGTTTTATCAACAGTAAAAACACAAGAGCTTTTTTTTATCGGATAAATTTCTTTTCGTAACGAAATAAATTTGCCAATCAGTAATTTTACGAGAGAAACTGACAAATGTCAGTTTTTCGTGCAAAATTACTGATGGAAAATTTTTGAGTTAAAAAGAAATTTATCCTAAAAAGAAAAGCTCGAGTGTTTTTTGGCAAGATAAATAAACGACCGAATATATGAATGAACAACAACAATAATTATCTTTATTGATACAATTAAATTATTTAAATGAACAGTTATTAAATACACAATTCTTATAAATTGTTTGATTTGGAGTACTAATTTCAAAATTTTCTTCTCTGGTATTCACACATGTAGAATATTCATTTTGATTTTTCTCACTCGATACTCGTAAGGAACTAATAAGATTTTCGTGATGTTCAGGATCAATTTGGAGATAGGGTTTAATAGAAGATGTCCCATTATCTTCATAAGTTGTTGGTCACTTACTTCTGCTTTGGCTAACTGGGAAACTGTACTAGCACGACTCATGTTATAATAATTCAGTATCAATTATAATTATCAACAATACCTAAATAACTAACAGGGCAGACATTAAAGTAACGTAAGCATACTAGATGTAGACGCTTAGGAGGAACAGGCATTTTTATCGGTGATAAAAAACGATGCACCTTTTTTATCGCTTTCAAACTGACAAAACAGTCAACTTTAAATGACACATTTTATACAGGAGTTAATTTATCGGTATAAAACCGAATGATTGGCTAGAATAACCCGCTATTATTAGTTAAATTGCCAAAAACGACACATTTTGACCTTCGGTGTCGCGTTTTTAGGTTGACGGTTTTTCGAGTCAAACCTTCATTTTCCAGCGCTGTCATCCTGACGCCAAGTGTGATTGCATATGCTATAATCTATGTGTTTACTAAGGGAAGTGTAAATTTAGTGAAAATTTCGATATTTGAATGTAATTAAATTTAATATTTTATATTGAAATAAATTCAGGTAAGTTTCTACCATTGATCTCAATTTTTGTTTATCTGGCTGCTACTCCAAGAAGTCGATGCATCGTAGAGGGTAAAGCTGTTCTTGCAGCAAACCACTTTATTGTTTGTGGTGTCAAAGAAAAAAAGGATGATAAGTGGATAGATAATCAGATCTTATTGTTTGCAGACCAGTGCTATTAAAAGTGATCCTTATGAAATCAATGGATGACATGACTTCAATGATAAGTATAAGTATTTATTTACTTATGACTTTAATAAAAATAACCAACAAGAGAACTTGTCAGTCTTTTTTCAATGAGTTTTTCATTTCTTTTCTTTTCCTCTTCCATTTTCAGGCTTTTGGACTTTGTTATAATGCTGGACAAAGGTAAGTTTTTATTTGGTATAGCAGTGATTTTCAGGTAAATTTTTTAATAGCCCCCTGACAGATTGATAGGTAATTTTATTAACCACATAAAATATAGAAAACAAAATACTTACAATCACAAGAAGTTATTAAATCTTTCTCAAAAAAATGTTTAGAACAAACTCTCATGTTTTTGGTAACTCTCTTTCCTATATTCAGTTTGATCTCCCACAGTTTCTTTCTATCAACCATAGTCACCATCCCCAATTCTCTAATATGCTCAACTCTTTTATCCTCATTTGTGAAATAAGTTACATCCAGGTACACAACAGTTTGCTCTGTTGATCATTTCCACTATTAACAAGTTATTAGTCACTATAATCATCTATAATCTTCGCGCAAATGCGAGCTTCACGGTATATAAACACAAAGCAATCACTTGCTGGTCACGTGATATTGATGCAAGTTTATTCCGCCAGATAGCGTATTGCTTAGCATTAAAACTCAATTGCTAAAGGAAATAGTTTAGAATTTGAACAGCACAAATTTACCTGATATCAATACAAACATCGAGTGTAATTCGGCAGGACAATTTAATAAATAAGAAGTTTATAAACATATCAATGCAAACTTTATTTATGAAACATTAAAAATAAACACATTTTTATTTGAATGTACAATTATTAAAAACGCAGTTATTGAACTTCATACTGGGAACAGTGATGTCACTGCGGGTGCCACAGCTAATCGTTTTTGTAGTAGATGTTGAAGTTTTTTCTTTTTCCAAACGAATTGATTGAATAATGCTCGAATAATACGCTTTATCAACTTGTAAGTATGGTTTTATTGATGATGAAACGCTGCGTCCTGTTACTTTTATTAAAGCTTGTTCTTAAATTCCTCTCTCTCTCTCATTCTCTTTCTCTCTCTCTTTCTCTTTTTTTCTTTGTAACTTGCAACCCGAGGTGGGTCTTCGCTGACATTACAATTTGTCTCCATTTGCTGCGGTCCATCATAAGTTCTTTTTCATTTAGGGTCCGTAAATCTACTGCAATATGATCTTTCCTCCGCATCCTTGGCCTTCTCAGCGGCGGCTTTCCTACCTGGGTCTCTTCCCACACCAGGTTTACGACACGTTGGTCTTGTCTCTTCACATTTCCGGCCCACATCAATCTCTCTGCCTTTATTATTTTAACTATACTTCAATTCCACTTTTACTAAATTCGCTAACTGTTGCCGCTCGATCTGAGTGATTTGTAATTTTAATACGTTTGACATCTATACCAATGCGTTGTGCTGAGCATTTGGTCCATTTGGAATTTTTCTTCTTCCAAAAGGGATTTGGTTAAAGAAATACTCTGTCCAATATTATACAAGTGTCTCGTTTTTTCATTAACCTTTTAAATAAACGTATTGGGAAAATATCTTCTAAAATATTAGGAATCTCTTAGGCTGATTCTCAACATGGCGCGCTCTATGGCTCTCTGCGTTGTTCTGAGCATTTCTGCACTTTTCTTTGTTAGTGTTATAACTGAAAACCTAAAAACTATAAAACCAAAATCAGTTGCTACATACATACATAAAGTTTTTTTTTTTATGAAAATAGTCGCAAAAAGGGTAGACCTATTGTGTGGACACGCTTTTTAAAAAGTTGCAGGTCATAGTTCTCTGGAAAAACTGATTTTGGAAGCTTATTCCATTCCGTAGCAGCCCTGTAAAAGAAGGATTCTTGATAAAGATTGGTCCTTGTAGTGTCAATCTTGAGAGTAAATGGGTGAGACTGATCAGCGTGCCGAGTTCTTCGGCCGAATGTGGCCAATGGTGGTACAAGAATTTTTATTTCTCTGTAGCATCTGCCATGGAAATATCTGTAGAGCAATGACTGGTCAGCAACTCTTCTTCTATGTTCTAGAGGGTGAAGGGTATCTGTGAGAGTTAAGCTGTTTATCAAGCGAATGGCTCTTTTCTGAATGGAATCTAGAAGACGAAGAGAATGCCTTGGTGCTGAACCCCAAATGTGCGAGCAATACTCCAGTAGAGGTCGGATTTGAGCCTTGTACGTCGTCAACAGTTGATCAGGAGTAAAAAACTTTCTGGCTTTCCACAGAAAACCTAGCCTCTGGCTTGCCGACTTTGCGATGTTAGCAACATGGTCATGCCAAGACATATTATTGGACACCGTGACTCCCAAAATCGAGATGGAGGGACTTGGTTCAAGGGTATTTCCGGACATTGTGATGGGATGATTTGAGGAATTTACTTTCTTGGAAAACGTGGCACTTTGTGTTTTTTGGGCGTTGAACTGAACAAGATTGTTGGTTCCCCACTCGACGATTGCTTTAAGATCTTTATTGATGGAATCAACCTGTTTCTGCCTGAGTCTATTTGTATCATTCACCGAAAGTGATCGATAGGATGTGAAAGTTGAGACAAGTGTGCTATCGTCTGCGAAACTGTAAATGGGGTTCGTGGTGGTTTTCAAGAGTTCGTTGATGTGTAAAAGAAATAAGGTGGGGGACAGGATGGAACCCTGGGGGACCCCGGCATTAGTTTCAGAAGAAATACAATACCGTCAACTGCCACATGTAAGGAGCGATCTTGCATGAAGCTCAAGAGCCATTGGCGCAGTTTCGTTGGGAGACCGTAGGCAGATAATTTACTTAACATTGCCTGGTGCCAAACGCGATCAAAGGCTTTAGATATATCCAAGGCTATTGCACGGGATTCACCAAACTTTTCAATAGTGTTTGTCCAGAGCTGAGTGACATAAGCCTGCAAATCTCCAGTAGACCGAAGTTGTCGAAATCCATATTGTCTGTCATGAATTATCTCAAATTTCTCCAGATATTTGATAAGTTCTGTGTTAATCGCTTTTTCCATAACTTTGGATATGACTGAGAGCAATGCAATAGGGCGATAATTTGCAGGAATAGTCTTCTTTCCTTTTTTCGGAACAGGTTGGACTGAAGCGTTTTTCCACATGAACGGAAATACTCTTTTGCTGTATGATAACTTGAAGAGTCTACAGAGAACTGGGGTAAGCTCTTGAGCACAGGTCTTCAGGACAATTGTCGGAATTCCATCTGGTCCTACTGCCTTATTAGAGTCAAGATTTCGTAGGATTTTCCTAATAGTGCGATGGCGGATAGTGACCTCAGGCATTGATGCGTTTATTCTAGGTATCGTTGGGGGTTGTTTTCCATTGGTATGGAGGGTTGAGTTAGAGCCAAACTGTCACGCCTTTTTCCCTCTCTACATGTCCAAACCATCAAAGCACTCTTTTAGTTAACAATCGAAACCAGCAATAGGAGTATTCTTGGATCTTGCAAAGACATACGATACTGTTGATCATAGACAGTTATTGGACGCTTAGGAAGATTCAGGAATACGTTGAACAGCTTTAAAACTCTTCAAGTCATACCTTCGTAATCATACACAACATGTAAAAGTAGATAATTGTGTGAGTTCAGGGCAAATTGTGAAATGCGGTGTTCCGCAAGGGTCTATCCTGGGGCTCATTCTTTTTATTTTATATTTAAATAATTTACTTACTACTTGAAACATTACTGGAACTATATATAGTTTTGCCGATGATACGGACATGGTCAGATTTAAAAACCATAATAGAAGACGACATGAAGAACATTTTTGATTGGTTTGAGTATAATTTATGAAAAATTAATTATAAAAAAACAATGTTTTTGCCTGTTTGTAGCTATAAGAATGGGATGCCTGATTATCGTGAGCTAAAAATTTATAATGAATATACAAAAAACAGCTTAAATATTAAACTTACTGAAAATATAAAATATCTTGGTGTAACGGTAGATTGTCATTTAAGATGGGATCATCATATAAATAATGTCACCAAAACCCTAGGATCCTTTCTCGGGCGATTTAAATATTTGTTATAGTTTTTAGATGCAGATCATTTAAAAATGCTCTACTATTCATTGGTAGAGTCTAGATTATCCTATGGTATTTTAGCTTGGGGCGGAACTGTACATCTATATTTGGAGAAGCTACAAATACTTCAGAAATATTTTCTAAAAATAATATTAGGAAAAGAAATGACGTACCCGCCCGACCAGCTTTTTCTTGACGCATTTTATTGTATTTTTGCCAAAAATTTTTTTTTAAAACTTTAACTTTCTTATTTAAATATAAATAAATAATAGAAATAATAAAATTTTTCATTCAATTACAACAAAAGTTATGAGAAAAAATAGTTTCGAACACTCAAAGTATTTAGCTCCTCGTTTCTACAAGTTTTTACCAGATCGTATAAAAAATCATTTACTTCAAAACATTTTAAAAAAGCAATAAAGTTTTTCTTGTTATCCAATAATAGACAAATGATTTCTCACTTCTTTCAATTTGCTAATTGATCCGTTAAAATGTGTATTACAATTTGTTGAATTTTCATATTTATTATTTATTTTTGTTTTAATTGTATTTATGCAAACATAAAATTAAATTAGTGTTAGATTATGTGACTGATAACAATATTGGTTTTAATTCATAGTTTTAAATTAATTCATATTAATTCGCTAATTTTAATTAATGAATTATTATAATTCGTTAATTTTAATTTATAATATTATTAAAATACATACACTAATTATAATATATGATATGATTACAAAATTAAATTGATACCACGGACAGGCCATTGGCTTGGTGGTTTTCGAGTGTATTAGTAGTTGTACCGAAAAGAAAAAAATTAAGTTGTATTGTAAAATTATTCTTGTTGCTAATAAACATTATTATTATTTAAAAAAATTGGGGTAGTTCTTACCCTCGCTTGGAGTTGAGAGTAGTGAAGTCAAAAATACCGGAAAAAAATGTCCCCCTTTAATCAAAAATCGACCGGTCTGAGCGTTTTTCTAAAATGTTGACGGAGTTCCTGCAAATGGCTCTGTTTCGTTTTCGCTTGGCCACCCTGTTTATTAATTTATTTTATGTACACATTAAATAAAATCTTTGGGACATTTGTGTGTGATGAGTGTTAGGGAAATGATAAACAATTCGAATTACTGTTATATAATGCTTCTGAAAAGACAGATCCACAATTTATGCAATATTCATAGTCAAAAAGATATCTGAAAAGTACTTAGAATTCAATAAAACCGCATACATGTGCTTCGTCGATATGACTAAAGCTTTTGACAGAGTGCGCTTAAAAGATGCCCTGGAAATAATGAGAACAAATGGACTAAACCAAAGACTACTTAATGTAATACACGAAATAAACACCCAATGCAGAACAAATAACAGAGTAAAACACATTACAACGGAATAGATACATGTAAACACAGGAATAAAACAGAAAGACTCACTCAGCCCCTTAATATTTAATGTCATAAAGGATAAAATAATAGAAAATCTGCCCAGAACGACTGGATACAAAATGGAAAATACTTTTTCTTTTACCACCAAAGCAAAAGAACTAAACATGCTCATTAACACCGAGAAGACTAAATGTTCAGTAATATCAAAAAAACCGATAAGGTGTAAGCTCCAAAAACGTCGAACAAGTAAACCATTTCAAATATTTGGGAGCAGATATAACGAGCCATGGAAATCTACCTCTCAAAGTAAGAGAACAAACAATGAAAGCGGTTCGAATTTCGGAATGTTTGAGAGAAATTGTCTGAAAGAACCTAAATACGGAAAGCAAAGTCAAGTTATATAAAACGGCAGTAAGACCTGTCATAACATAGGCAGCAGAAACAAGACCAAATATAAACAGAACTCTACAAATGATGAGAACAGCTGAAATGAAGACCCTAAAAAGTATACAAGGCTAAACTCTATATAATAGAGTACGAAATGAGGATATCAGAATACAAAGCGGGATACAGGACATAGGAAGATGGGTGAGACAGAAAAGACGATTCTGGAGCAAACATATAAAAAGAATGGGTAGTATACGTGCTTCCTTGAGAAGGACAAGACTTGGGATTAAAAAGGTCTTCAGTAAAATTATTCGTACGAATTTTTAGGATTGAAAAATGAAAAAGTTTTGTTACGTCGTCTGTGCATGATTTGTAAGTATGGCCGATACAAATCTTTTTTCCTGTCCTATTTTTTTTTGGAAAATTTCGAGAACCGGTTAAAACTGATTCTTTGGAAATCTGGAAAACAAAAACCGGATTTTCAAAAAGTAGGTTTTTGTATAAACCCTAGTAAGAAAGATAGATAGAGGAATGCTTAGATGGTTTGGACACGTATAGAGGACGAATGAAAGAAGATTGACGAAACAGATAAAAGAGTATTTTAAATACCTAAAAAAAAAATTAAAAAATAAAACTGATGTTCGTTTCATTTATTTGATTAAATTTTTTTTTGGTGAATTATTTTATCCTTTTCCAAAGCTTATATGATTATATTAATTAACTTTTATAAACAAAAAAAAGCTAATAAATTGCATCCCAAAGAGTAACGAATTCCCCAAATGGAATCGGCAATATATGGGCAATCAATTCAGAGACACTGACATATTAGTCGATATGTGCTGGGTATATTTTTTCACTTACATCTGAGTGGGCCATGACCGATCGTCAGCTGTTCCCTGCAGCGAACCCATGCAGAGTCTACTCTAATCGAGGATCTGTTATCTGACAACCTCTGAAAGTGCTGCCAATGTTTGATAGAGACGCATTGCCGTTATTGGAAAATTATTATTTATTAGTATATTGTTCTAAATTAACTTTTATATTACGGAAGGTTTAATAAAAGTTAGCTATTGTTACGATATTTACTCTTTGGGTTCAATGATTCTCATACACTCAGTAAAATAACTAAACAATTTTTATTCTAATATTTCTACACAATAAATTTTACTTGACGAATCACTTAGATATTCACAACTGTATACAGTCTTTTTATAACACTTTATAATAACTTCAAAAACTTGATTCAAACTAAACTAAACTTCCTTCTGTGATTTTATTTATATATCTGTGAATAAATGTTCTCGACTAAACAATGCCCTTCTGGACATTTTCCGATATTATTGAACCTTTATAGAATCATTCGATATCTTCTATTACGCCCGCGGCTACACGTCATGCATTTTTTTCCCATTGTGGTCGACGCGCTGTCGCCTCAAGGTGACAGTCGGAAAGGATGGGCTCACAAATCGTAACACCATAAAAAGTCATCTGTAAAATACAAGTAATTTCTTTATCTACAGGTGTTTTAAAAAAAGGTGACCCCGTCTCTAGGATGGGCAGAAAACTAAAAAATAATTGGGGTTTGCTTATTAAAAATTTTTCGTAACGCTATCTGTATTCAAGATAAAAGGCGTTGAAGAAAAAAAATTGGTAATTACTTTCTAATTTTCAAATCAAAATATTCCGAAAACGGTACACAGTATCAAGATTTACCAGAAGTACCTTTTTGGTGTATAATTGAATAATGCTCGCCTGTCACGCGGGCAGCAGGGGCACGATTCCCGCCCGATGCATTCTTTTTTTGCTTTTACCATTTAATGCATAATTTCTTTAGTGAGTAAAACAAATCGAACTAAAAAGCGAAAAATAAATTATAGTTTAAAAAACCTAAAAAATATTAATCAAACTAAAACTCAAAAAATAATTCTTAACATGGGCATAAAAGCACAAAAAGAATGCTTCGGCCGGGAATCGTACCCAGGCTGCCCGCGTGGCAGGCGAGCATTCTACCACTGAACCACCGATGCGATGAGCTGTGTTAATATTTGTTCTGCGCGCATGCATAGTTCAAACACTAGTTTTATCTCTATAACTCTCATGCAAAGGATCTCCAAAGAAGTTTATGAATCCTAGCGAAAGTAATCAGGATAATCGGATAATCGGAATCGAATTTTGTATTGTCGTCGGTCTTTCACAAGTGTGCAAAGTTTAAATTAAATCTGATCGCTTAAAGTAGGGCAAAATCGAGGCCTAGGAGTCAGCTACAAACAAACATACAAAAAACATACAGGTGAAACTAATATAAGCGTGTTACAAAAACGAGCAAGCGTTACAGTAGTCGCATACGATGTGTAACATTTGACATCTCACCATAGTAATAAGCAATTTTAAAATTATATTCTAAAAAAAATTGGTCAGGTATCATTTGAAATGATTTTTTATAACAAATAATTTTTCTTTTTAATGAAAATTTTATTTTATTTAATTGACACTGACAGTGACAGAAATCAACCCTAAAAATTAAAAAAAAATAAGTACTGAAATATTTAATTCGAATAATTATTTATTATTACTTTCTTGAATTTTTTATCAATGATCTGCACTTTATTGAGACTTATCAACAGTAAATATTTATTAACTTCTCAGTGGAAGTTATAGTAATGGGTCCGATTTTGCGAATCCTGAATTTTGACATATCTCCACATTTCAGGGACCCCAGAGTCGAATACAATAGTTTTTAAGTGGACATCTGTGTGTGCATGTACGAATGTGCGTATGTTCGTATGTGCGTTCGGATTTATTTTTCGTCTCTGCTAGAGGTTTCCTCAAGCCCTTTGATGTCAGAAACTTAGCTAGCAGGAAACTGATAAACTTTGCTGGAAGTCTCGAAATCCCGGGCCTCAAATAGATTAAGGGTTATGCACAAAAGATCTGATGGGTCGAGGTGCTTGGGAGGTTGCATAGCCTTCACGACCCCTCCTACAATCTATAATCTACACAATTACGCAACTTAAAACTGATTAGATTTCCAGCAAAAAAGCAGCCAAGCTTTTTTTACGGAGAATCAAAAAAATGGTAAACTTTTGGAATTATTTTTCGTCTCGATTATCTCGAGAACAAAAAATGATATCGACTTGAGACCAATTGCATTCGACGCATAATTACGCAACTTATAACCGATTAGTTTTTTAGCAAAATCAGACAAGCTGTTTTTATGAAGAATTAAAAAACTAAAAAAAAATGTAAACTACCTGAATTTTTTTGCAATTACGCAAATTAAAACTGATTAGATTTTGAGCAAAATCGGCCAAGCTGTTTTTTATGGAGAATTAAAAAAATGGTAAACTTTCAGAATTATTTTAGTCCCGATTATCTCGAGAACAAAAAATGATATCAACGTGAGACCAATGGCACTCGACGCATAATTACGCAACTTAGAACTGATCAGATTTTCAACTAAATCGGTTAAGCTGTTTTTATGGAGAATCAAAAAACTAAAAAAAATGGTAAATTTTGCAATTTATAAATTATGCTATTTTTAATGCAGAATTTTAAGATCTTTTGAATAATATGATAAATATTTTTTTTACTGCATTAGGAATATTTGTATGAAAACTATAATGACAATATTTTTAATAATAATAATAAAGATAACAACAAAACATAAGGTAATTTTTACATTCTTTTCATTGGGAAGTTAATATTTTTTTTTTTATGAAAATAGTCGCAAAAAGGGTAGACCTATCGTGTGGACCTCTCGGGTCGCACCCAGACCACTGATATTTTATACAGTTTACGCATAAAACAGGAAACTTTATACACAACACTCTCGGAAAACTGGTTGACGTCTATTTGACGGGCAACTCTAACAGTGCGCTTATTCGTCAAATCAAATAGCGTGTGCTTCTGTGACTTATTTTTATTGTTGCTGTTACACATGCAAGAAAGCAAGAGCAAAAATGGTACTAATGACACAGTCTTGATAGCAGATAACTTGATAGCAGATAATATAAATGACCTCCAAAGGCTCCTGGACATAGTTGGAATGCACGGCTGACTTATGGGAATTAACATTCACATAAAAAAGACAAAATTCCTAGTAATCACCCGCAATGCGAAACTTTCATACGATAGTGAAGACATAGAACGAGTAAAAAAGTCTAACTATCAGGGGACTTAGTTATCTGAAGACTGGTCTTCAGACGTAGAAATCAAATGCCGGATAGAAAAAGCGAGGAGCTCATTCCTGAGATTCAAAAACGTCTTCACGAACTTTGACATTGACCTCAATCTCAGAATAAAATTCACAAAATGTCACGTATGGTCCTTACTGTTGTATGGTATGGAAGGCTGGACATTAAAGGTTAGCACAATAAATAGGCTGGAAGCATTTGAAATGTGGATCTATCGAAGAATCTTGAAAGTCCCATGGACAGCAAGGAAAATCAACGAGGAAATTTTGAGGACAATAGGAAGAGAACGATAAAACGCAGAAAAACAGCGTACCTGGGACATGTGTTACGCAACGAAAGATACCATTTGCTCCAACTATAAATAGAAGGAAAAATAGAGGGAAGAAGGTGCGTAGGCAGAAAGAGGATGTCGTGGCTCGGAAATATCAAACATCGGACAGGAATGGGATCCGCAGGAGAATTAATTCCCACCACCAAAGATAGGAAAAAATGGTCAGAAGTGATCGCAAACATCCATTATTGGATAACAGCGGAAGAAGAAGAAGATGGATTAACTTGAATGAATTTTATGACATTTTCACCAAATTTTTCAATTTAGAATTTTTACTTTGCCGCCTTACGTAAAAATCATTAGAAACGCATGCAACCTCCATAAATAAAAGATCCCCTTTCGCCCAATTAGACGGGACTCTTCTTGGAGCCATTGTTGCAAATCAAATTTTGAGAAATTCAACCCCTCTTTAAAGAACTTTAAAAGTGTTGAGACGCGTAATTAAAAAAAATAATATCGAATACAAATTGAGTTATGGCCGCAATTTCAACTTTAAATAAAAGGGTTACAAAGGAAACTTGTAAGAAAAACGTATAAATCACAAATTAAGTGGTTTTTTAAGGTAGATAAAGGGTGAGTTATATAAAACACAAGGGGTCGTCTTAAATTAAAAAAAAGGGAAGGAAGAGTGCCGCCGCGGTGCCGTATTGGATAATAAATTTTGGATTCTATTTAAAAGTTTAATACACTTGTTAAGAGTGAATATTTGAAGTTTCACCCCTTTGAATAAAAAAATCATCGGCGTATTTTTTCCAGTCGCCATAAAACACTTGGAAAAATAAGATGATTCACTAAACCTGTTGATGCGTTATGGACATAAGCTAAACGATCATTTAATCAAAATAAACCAATTTAATTTAAAAAAAAAACCGACTTCAAATTTTGTTTGTGCTTTTTAATATTTTCTTCTTAATAAAATTGTTCTTTAATTAAGATTATAACATTTTCAAAACCACAATTTGTTCTTAATTGTTTGATGCATCTTATTCATTGAAAAAATTTCGACAAATAAAATTATGTTTTTTGTTAATAAAGATTGAAGTTTTATTCGCGTAATAAATGCAAACAAATGATCCAAAACATCGACAATTAATACACATTGAAATCAAAATAATTGTGCAGCTTCATGTTTAACCCGATATATCTCCAAAAATAATAACTTTATCGCTATGGAGAAAAAGTACAATATTCACGTAGAAAGTATTGGAAAATCAAAAAATTGTGATAAAATTGCAATTCCGCCACTAGCGTAGAATTTGGGAGGGATCAACCAGTTACTTGCCCCTGTCGTACGCCTCTAGTAGTGGCCAGAAACGTTCATTTAACATAATTTAGTAGGGTGTAAAGTACTTATACTTCCCACCAAATATGGCAATAATACTTCAACTAATTTTAAAGTACTGGACACAAATAATTTTTAAATTTTCAAATAAAGTACCCTGTAACTCAGACAGAAGACACATTTTATCTAGGTGATTTATGTTGAATTTTCATATTTTGAGTTCAGGATTCTAAAGTTAAAATATTTCCAATTAGTAATAAAACACCCTGTATATATATATATATATATATAAATGAAAAATGTTTGTATGTATGTCCTTCAAAAACTCCCAAACAGCTGGACCGATTGGGATGAAATTTTCAGAAGTTGTTTTACACATACCAGCGGTGGTTTTAGTAAAAAAAAGTTTTGTGTAGGAAGTGGTAATGGTACCTCCCATACAACGCAAATGAAATATTCGTAGCCAAAGTCATTTCAAATTTTTTATTCGAAAATATTGAAGCTGGGAAACATTTAGGTATTTTAGTTATTTTAATTTGAGCAAAAACATTTATGATTGAAAATCTTTGTGATAAAAGAACTGACTTGGTTTTAAATTTGGACTGTTGGATAACAATTTTGATATTGACTGGATTGGTTTTGATTTCGGAATTTTTTGCCAAATGCAGACATCAATTGAAAATTTTGTGCAGAAAGTTTTTTCCGATATTGGAAACAATTACAAAAATCATGATTGGCTTCGCGAACGAGCAATTTTGGCTCCCAAAAATGATGATGTAAACAACATTAACCATCAAATTCAATTAGGGCTTCCAGGTGAAGTTGTCAAGTATAAATCGATCGACACAGTTATAGATGAGGAACAAAGCTGTTAACTATCCAATAGAGTTTCTTAACTCTTTGGAATCATCTGGAATGCCACCACACATCTTAAATTTGAAAGTTGGTTCACCGTTGATGCTCATTCGCAACTTAAATCCCCCGAAATTGTGCAACGAAACAAGACTTGCTATTTAAAAATTATCGCCGATTTTTATCGAAACCACAATCATCAGCAGAAAAGATGTGCAAATACCATGAATTCCAATGATTTCAATGGATTTGCCATTTAATTTTAAGCGATTACAGCTTTCAGTGCGTCTGGCTTTCGCTATAACCATCAACAAGGCTCAAAGCCAATCTCTAAGTGTTACTGGTTTGATCTTACAAAGTTTCGCACGGTCAATTATACAGGCTGATTCTTTTAATGGGGTGTAGCAATGTACACCTGGTTCTGCTAGTTATTATTAAATAAAACTGAAAGTAGTTTGATGTGTTTTAAAAAGTTTTGCAGGGTAAATTGCTTTTCTAAAATGGTTGTTGATGAAAAAGAACGTATTACTATTCTAATGATGAGAGGGTACGGCGACAGAAAAAGATCTTGTAGTAAAGTAACCAACTTGTTCTACGATACTTTCACCAACCAAGCAAAAATTTTATTTTATAATCTTGATTAGCATACAAAAGAACCACTGAAAATGAATATTGATAATGATAATTAAAAAAAAATAGCTCCCGCTTAGGAAATGATAAGGAAAAGTTTGAAAGAAGACAGTTAACATAAACAAAATATTGTTAATGACTGCATAGCTTTATGAACAGCCAGAAAGTGTCAAAAAAGGCATGCGGAGATGAGTAGTTTGAGAAGTATAGCCGGAGTGACTTGGTTGGATAAAGTAAAAAATAGTGAGATACGATAACGTTGTGGTGTAAAAGATGTGGTTACAAAGATAAATAAAGGAATGTTTAGATGGTTTGGACACGTAGAAAGGATGAATGAAGAAAGATTGACGAAAAAAATTTATAAGGAGAGTGTGAACGGACAAGTCGGTAGAGGCAGACCTCGGCGAACATATCTCGATCAGATCAACATTGTTTTGAAGAAAGGCCAGGTCAAGAGTACCAACAACCGACGAGCATGCATAAAAACACTGATAAATGTGGAGGAAGCAAAAGATGTGTGTAAGAACCGTAGCGGAAGTGGAAGGAAGTGGTCTCTGCCTACCCCTACGGGAAAAAGGCGTGACTATATGTATGAATGTATGTTAATGACAATTATAATTTGTTATAAACAATTTAAAATTGTTTTTTATAATAATTTTACTAATAATAATTATAACAACAAAATATATGGTGTTTTTTATTCTTTCCACTGGAAAGTTAGTCGTTTGAACCTTTCGGGTCGCACCCAGACCACTGGTATTTCCTTTTTTATTAAATGTACTTATTTAAAAAAAATGTGAAGTAATCTCAAATTAACATTCCGATGCAGTAGCCATTTTGCTAGGTTATTCTATGTATCAATTTAAGGTAACGTTAAAAAAATTCTTGTAAAAATGTCAAATAAATAAACCCAATCTTATCGGCAATAGTAATCTAAAAATATCCCTGATCATCAAAAACACCTGTATTTATAACACATATTTACGATACAATACCAAACCAAAACGAAATCTAGCTCTGCGGACATAGACGTAGAATAAAATAATAAAAAAATGTTTGTAAATTAAATTTAATACAATGTTTTCTTTTGTCATAAAAGCATGTTTGTTATAACCATCTTGCTACAACAACAAATAAAATAATTGTTATCACTATTAACTTTAATTTTAATATTAATAAGTTTTCGGAAGCCCCATTATTAATAAAACTAATACGAGAAGCAAGCTAAACTTATAAATTAACATGATAATTTCATAATTAATTTATTTTTAATAAATCATTTTTAAAATTTAGTGTATTATAAAAAATACTGATTAATATTTACAATACGGCTTTTGCGAAAAATGGCTCCAAATTTTTGTGACATGTTTTTTATCGCTAGTATGTAGTATCGCAAGTAATATAATCTTGGACTTGGATTAAATATTACCCCTATAGTAACTTTTTTGAAAATATCTCAAAAACGTAAAATGATACGAAAAAATTTTTTTACAAAAAATGTAGATATAAAAAATGCCTAAAAAAATTGGTTTTTATTACTTTTGGCATATTTGCAATAGAAACCGAGATATTTGCTATAAGCCAGGTAACTTTGTCGAATCTAGGCTTCACCTCGAAAGAGCTTCAAATGTTTTTCTATCGTTCTTTACCACTAGTATGTAGAATCCCAAGTAATATTAAGGAGGCGCATGGCTTTCGACCCCTACAAAAAATTGTGTTCGTTCTTCACTAGGTAATGTTGGTGTTAGGTTAGGTTAGACTATTTTTTTACTTTTGCTGCCTCAATTAAAACTGATTATTATTAACCTAACCTAACCTAACGTCCTAACCTAACATATATAAATACATAAATAAAGTCGCGCCTTTTTCCCATAGGGGTAGGCAGAGACCACTTCCTTCCACTTCCGCTACGGTTCTTACACACATCTTTTGCTTCCTCTACTTTCATCAGTGCTCTCAAACAAGCTCGTCGGTTGTTGGTACTCTTGACAGCTGGCCTTTCCTCAAAACAATTTTGATCTGATCAAGATTATGTTCTCGGAGGTCGACCTCTACCGACTTCCGTCCATTCACTCTCGCTTTATAAATTTGTTTCGTAAATCTTCCTTCATCCATCCTTTCAACCTGTCCAAACCATCTAAACATTCCTTTATCTATCTTTATCTAACACCAACAAAACCTAATGAAGAATTTTAAAAATGTGGGGACGTATTTGCGGCTTTTGCGAAAAATGACTCCATTTTATTTTTACTCTCACAATAATTGTTGTTAAAAAATGGTATCCCATATAAAATTGAAAAGGGGGAACCCAAAAAACCCCAAAAAAACACCATTATCAACAAATATGAAAAATACCTGTTATCATCAAAAACGGTAGGTTAGGTTAGACTTTTTTTTTTACTAAAAAATAGTCGCAAAAAGGGTAGACCTATTGTGTGAGGGTTTATAAAAAAGAGATTATTGTGGACCCGCTTATTAAATAAGTTGCAGGTCATAGTTTTCTGGAAAAACTGACTTTGGGAGCCTGTTACATTCCTTAGCAGCCCTGTAAAAAAAAGACTCTCGATAAAGATTGGTCCAATCTTGAGAGTAAATGAGACTAATCAGTGTGCCGAGTTCTTCGGCCGAATGTGGCCAGTGGTAATACAAGAGTTTTTATTTCTCTGGAGCATCTGTCATGGAAATATCTGTAGAGTAATGTCTGGTCTGCAACTCTTCTTCTATGTTCTAGAGGGTGAAGGGTATATGTGAGAGTTGAGCTGTTTATCAACCGAATGACCCTTTTCTGAATGAAATCTAGAAGTCGAAGAGAATGCTTTGGTGCTGAACCCCAAATGTGTTAGCAATATTCCAGTAGGGGTCGAATTTGAGCCCTGTACGTCGTCAACAGTTAATCGGGGCTTATAATAATCGGTATTAATTGAGGCAGTAAAAGTAAAAAAAATAGTCTAACTTAATCTACCACCAAGAAGAGACAGGACCAACGTGTCGTAAAACTGGTGTGGTAAGAGACCTCTGTAGGAAAGCGGCCTCTGGAAGGCCAAGGATGTGGTGGAAAGATGATATTGCAGTGGACTTACGGACACTAAATGTCCAACGACCAGAAGAACTTATGATGGACCGCAGCAAGTGGAGGCAAATTGTAATGTCAGCGAAGACCCACCCCGGGTTGTAAGCTACAGAGAGAGAGAGAGAGAAAGAACTTAACGCTAACACCTGGTAAAGAACTTTAAAAATGCGGGTACTTTTAAGAAAAGATCCCTACAACTGTAAACAATATCTAATAGTATATTCTTCAACAACCGTATAATAATAGCTATTATTCTCAAAAATAATAGCTATCATTATAAGCAAGTAGAAGACTATACTTTCTCAGAGTTTTAATGCAATCTAAATATTGGGGTCTTCTCTAATACGTCCCCACATTTTCAAATTAATTCACCATGAACTGTTCGTGTTAGGTTAGGCAAGGCTTAAAATACTCGGTATTTATTGGGGCAGTAAAAGTAAAAAATTAGTCTAACCTAGTCTAACGTCATAACCAAACACCAACAGTACCTGGTGAAGAACGAACCTAATTTTTTTAGGGGTCCAAAGCCATGCGCCTTCTTAATATTACTTGGAATACTACATATTAGTGGTAAAGAACGATAGAAAAAAATTTGGAGCATTTTAGAGGTGAAGCCGTGATTCGACAAATTTACCTGGTTTATTGCAAATATCTCTGTTTTTATTGCAAATATGCAAAAAGTGGTCAAATCCAAATTTATAGGCAATTTTAATATCTACATTTTTCGTATTTTCCGTATCATTTTACGTTTTTGAGATATTTTCAAAAAAGTAACTTTAGGGGTAATATTTAATTTTTTTTAGGGGACAAAGACTTCTCCCTCCTTTATATTGCATAAAATATCATTCGTTATTGATAAAAAACATACTATAAAAATTTGGAGCCTTTTTTTCGCAAAAGCTGCGATTGTAAATATTTACCAAAATATTAACTCTTTAAATAATCGTTTGCAACCTATAAAGTCACATATGAACTAAATCATTTATCGTGCTAAAGTTGTAGTTTTAAAAGCGTAGGTATATTTATAAACTTGTGAAGAAAAATAACTCAATTACTCATTAAATTATAAAAATTGCTATAATTTTTTATTTTTAACTTTTGTTTATTAACAATCAAAACCACTTATATACATGTCATGTACAATATAAATTCTATGAGTTAATTCGATGGCTTCTTGTCGAAAACGGTTCCGCATTCGTTGACACAGTCAATGGTCAAATCCTTCGATTTCGCCCTTGCTTTGGCGTTCTAGAATAATTAAGCGTTTTCCATACGACTTATTGTGAAACGATTTTTGCCTAACAAATTGGCAACATAACTTGACAATATCCCCAATCCATTATAACTAGGCCCGCACTATCTCTTGTTTAGTTGAATTCCTTGCCTCGATTTATTTTTCCAATTTTTGGGGGTCAAAATTACAGTCCACTACAAAAAACGTATTAATTTCAAAAAGAGCTTACTTTCAATAAAAATTTATCGTAAGTACTAGACAAAATTGTTTATCTTCAAACAAATTCTTTAAAAACTGTAAATCTAAGCGAATTGTTTTGATGGCTGTCGTTAAAAATAAGACAAAATATGCATATCCTACTATTCAAAACGGACACAAATAAAAGAATATCAGTGGTCTGGGTGCGACCCGAGAGGTTCACACGATCAAACTTCCAGTGGAAAAAATAAAAAATTTACCATATGTTTTGTTGTTATAATTATTATTATTAAAATTATTATAAAAACCTATTTCAAATTGTTTATCTCTCTCTCTCTCTATTGTCCTTTTACTATCGAGAGAGTATGGTGACATCATGTCTCAATTGCTCGGATCGTAGTTCTCCATCCTTCTTTGTCTTGAGCTGCAAGAGAAGCTTCTTGCAGACCGTGACAAATGATTTCTTTGGTTTGGTCCACCCAGCGCGTCGGAGACCTTCGTCTTGGTCGTTTACCATTGATTTTTCCCTCTACAATAAGTTTTTCCAGCCCATTCGTCCTTCCTGAAATGTGTCCAAAAAAAGGTATGATTGGTTTGTCCTGGTTGATAACCTCTTGGTGATTTTTCGTTTTTTAAGAATTGACACGTTAGTACGGTGTTCTGTGTATGATATTCGCAGCATTCTTCTGTAGGCTCACATTTTAAAAGCATCTATTATTCTTCGATTGGCCATTTTTAAAGTCCAGGTCTCAGAGGCATATGTGGCAATAGGAAAGATCAAGGAGTTTAATAATTTCAGTTTGTTGTGTTGAGATAATGCAGAGGCTTTCCATATTCGAGTTAGTTTGATTGTTGAGTTACGTGCTATGGCCAGTCTGCGTTTAATATCTCCATCACAGCCTCCTTTGTTTGTGATAGGTTATCCTAAATAGTTAAATTTCTCAATCACTTCAAAACTAACATTGGCAGGGTTGCGGTCCATTATCATAATTTTCGTCTTCTTTTTGTTCAACGTAAGACAATGTCGCTGCTGATCCTGTCCAACTTTCTCATGAATTCCGTGAGTTCTTCTTCCGAACGAGCTAGTATTAAGGTGTCATCTGCATATCTAAGGTTAGTAATTATTTTTCCTCCTATGGTTAATCCCCCTCGCCAGCCTTGCAGAACTTTTCTCATTATATACTCTCCGTATATATTGAAGAGTATTAGTGACACTCTGCAGCTCAAATTGTTTATAACAAATAATAATTGTCATTAACAATATTCTGTTTATTTCAACCGTATTCTTTTAAACTTTTTCGTATTATTTCATAAGCGGGAGCTATTTTCAATTGTTAGTAACAATATTTAATAGTTATAAACAATGCTTGATTATTAATAACAATAATTTTTCACTGTTATAGCGCATTCAATGCTATTCTCTCAATACTGACACCAGTTAAAAATTCTCCAATTCCCATTTTTATTTTCTAAACTATTTTTTGTTACGAATTATTGTCATCATAATTTTCATACATATATTTCTAACATGCAATAATCATATTATTCAAAAGATCTTAAAATTCTGCATTAAAAATAGTAATGCAAAATTCAGGTAATATAAAATTTAATTTAAATCTAAGGACTCGTTTATTACAATGTTACATATTTTCAACATTAATGTATGGTGTTGAATCATGGACATTGACGGATGCAGCTTGCAAAAGACTTGAGGCGTTTGAGATGTGGTACTTCCGACGCATGTTGAAAATATGTTGGAGTCATCATGTAACTAATAAAGCGGTCTTGCAACGTATGCAAAAAAAAAGAAATTAAAGAAAGAAAACTTTAATACTTTGGACACTTAATGCCTAACTAAAAATATGAAATACTGCAGCTGGTTATGCTAAGTAAAATGGATGACAAGAGATGTCCTGGAAGACGCCGAATATTATGATTACATAATCTTAGGCAATGGACTGGAAAAACATCAGCAGAGTTATTTCGAGCTGCTGTCAACAAAGTTATGTGGGCCAGAATGATCGCCAACGTCCATTGAGGATAAGGCACTAGAAGAAGAAAAAAATTCTGGTAGTTTACCATTATTTTCAGCTTGACCGATTTTGCTGAAAATCTAATCAGTTCTAAATTGCGTAATTATACGTCAAATGCAATTGGTCCTACGTCGATATCATCTTTTGTTCTCGAGACAATCGAGACGAAAAATAATTCCGAACGCACATACGAACATACGCACATACTTACATACACACACAGATGTCCACTTAGAACTATTATATTCGACTATGGGGACCTTGAAATGTGAAGATATGTCAAAATTCGGGATTTGCAAAATCGGACCCATTACTATAACTTTCACTGGAAATAAAAAAAAATCATATTATTTACAAGATCTTAAAATTTTGTATTAAAAATAGTATAATTTATAAATTGCAAAATTTAGGTAGTTTACCATTTTTTTTTAAATTTTATTCTCCATAAAAACATAATGAACGATTTTGCTAAAAATGTAATCAGTTTTAAATTGCGTAATTATGCGTTGAATGCAATTGGTCCCACGTCGATATCACACACAGACACACACACACACACACACACACACACACACACACACACACACACACACACACACACACACATACACACACACACACACACACACACACACACACACACACACACACACACAAACACACACACGCACACGCACACGCACACGCACACACGCACACGCACACGCGCACGCGCACACACACACACACACACACACACACACACACACACAATCGCAAAATCGGACCCATTACAATAACTTCCCATAGGAAACTTAATAAATTAGTTTTTTAGATAATTTCATATTGTTGCGTTAATTTTTTCTAACTGACGTAATATAGTTTAAAATTTAACATTAATAAATGAACCATATTTAAAGTTTTCTTTTTTAAAATTGTTACCCATATTTTTAAATTTATTTTACAGTTATTATTTTTGAAATAAATGACGAAATTTTTTACTGTCTAGTGGTGCGCTCATGTATTGGTACAGTAAAGAAAATCTTGGATTTTTATTCCTAGAAGGCGCCCATAAACAATTTTGGAGAATTCGAAGGGAATATTGATGAGATGCCTCAGATATGTTAATGTTATTTTTGAAGAATGTGACAAAAATAATATACAAACTACCTACGATAGATCCTTTTTTCCAACTTTATTTAAAAAATGTTATCATTCAATGTTTATTGCTGTTCCAAAAAAACAAAAAATGTTTACGGTAATATTTTAATTGTCAATTCAATTTTTGATGGATAGAAGCAGATAATTTATGGGTGTACTTACCGGCAATGTTTTTCACAATAGTTATTTTACTTATTAATATAATTTTATTTTGCATTGCTTAACCAGAATAAGTCATTTTTGTGTTTAAAAAAAACACATTTGAAAATAAATGCTCCACAAAAGTTAGAGAAGTTCACAAATATTGGATTTATGTTAAAAATTATTAACTGTTCTATTCATCAAGGTTTTGTCTATAATATACATACATACATACATATAGTCACGCTTTTTTCCCGTAGGGGTAGGCAGAGACCACTCCACTTCCGCTACGGTTCTTACACACATCTTTTGCTTCCTCTACTTTCATCAGTGCTCTCATACATGCTCGTCGCTTGTTGGTACTCTTGACCTGGCCATTCTTCAAAACAATGTTGATCTAATCGAGATATGACCTTTATCAACTTCCGTCCATTCACACTCGCCTTATAAATTTGTTTCGGTAATCTTCCTCTATCCATCCTTTTTACGTGTTCAATCCATCTAAACATTCCTTTATCTATCTTTGTAACCACATCTTTTATACCACAGCGTTCTCTTATCTCACTATTCTTTACTATATCCAACCGAATCACTCCGGTTATACTTCTCAGACTACTCATCTCCGCAGCATTAATCCTATTTTCATGCTTTTTATGCCAAACCCAACATTCACTACCATACATAAGTGCAGTACCAACACTCCTCTAAGCACAGCCAGACGTGCCTTTTTTAACACGTTCTGGCTGTTCATAAAGCTATACAGTGCAACACCCTTCGCTCAATGTCACTGTCATACTTTCCATCTCTTGTAAACTTTGAACCCAAGTACACAAACTTATTTACTTGTTCCACTCTTTCTCCCTTAATCAGGACTTCACAGTTTGTCATGCTTTCTTCTCTTTCTAAAACCATTACTTTCGTTTTGCTTACATTTATTTTTAAACTTTCAATTTCAAGCATCATGCATAACATTAACCATCACCTGCAACAGTCGTCTGGTACGCTACCACTCCTCTAACAAAGGTTAGAAAGGCGGTACAGCAGACTAGCTACCACGCTTTGTCCAGCCTTCAGCATTTCAACCGTTATCCTGTCGTACCCAGCACCTTTACCCAATTTCTTATTGTTCAACGCTTCCACAATTTCTGTCGTACTAATTTTACTTTCATTGCAACTTTCACTTATGTCTCAGAATGTGCCCTGTACTTGTGTTATCTCTTTCTCAAATAAACTTACGAAGTATACTTTCCATCTCTTTAAAGCGCATTCAATTTTTAATAACTTTAAAATGGTGCACAACCTCAACTTGTTGTTTTTGGTCATTTAAAACTGCAAACGTATTGCGCAAAAGGGCAAACAAATGCTTACATCATCATCATCAAGTAGCATTACAACCCTATGTGGGTCTTGGCTGCAAGCACAGTTTGCTTCCATCGACTTCTATCTAGCATTGTTTCCTGCTCATTTTCAATGCCCATTTTGCGCATATCCGATAGAACATTGTCTCCTCATCTCATTTTAGGTCTTCCCGGTTGTCTTCCGCACGTCGGTGCTTTCTGCCTTGCTATTTTCAGCATTCTGTCATCAGGTGCTCGGTGTACGTGTCCTCTCCATCTCAATCTTTGTGACTTTGCTTCTCTCGCTTACACAAAAGGAAAAACATTCAATTGGTCACTTAGTTAACAAAAATCGAAATATTTTAAATCGGATTTTATACATTTATAATTTATCACCACAACGAGACGCAATATATCTGAATGTCGATGGAAATCGACATTCGAAATCGCATTTAGCACCGTATGATTCCCTATAAATTTCACATAATCATAGTGTGTGGCCTGCTATAAATTATTGTCATAACAGGCACCCCGCGTACAAACGGTGTAGTACCTAACAGACTATAAATAATGTTATCTTGCACTTCTTTAACACATTTTAATTTTATTATATCCACTTATTGGTTTGAAAATATTTTCATAACTTTTGTGGAATTTTTTTTCTCATAGTTCTTTATCATAAATTCCTTACGGCATATGCATTAACTAAGGGAGCAAAGCGTCCCATTCTTTCATGTGTCTTTCATCGTAATTTCATAAACAGTGTTTATCAGCCAAATGGAATAGATTCCATTTTTTTTTAACAAAAACTTGCGATACAGGTTGTGTCATGTAACAGCTGCCAATACCAACTTTCTTATTTTAAATACAACACTTCTTCTACTTCTTCGAGATCCGTCGATCTGTTAATTCTGTCTGCTTCTCCATCTTTTCCTGAGAGGTAGATTGCCAACTATTTCTCCATCTTTAGGTGGCCTCACAGGAGGTCTTGAGCCAGGTGGGCTCCAACATTCACTACCATACATAAGTGTAGGAACCAACACACCTCTATGCACAGCCAGACGTGCCTTTTTTGACACTTTCTGGCTGTTCATAAAGCTATGCAGTGCCCCGTTTTCCCGCCAACACCCTTCGCTCAATGTCACTGTCATACTTTCCATCTGTCGTAAACTTTGAACCCAAGTACACAAATTCTTTTACTTGTTACACTCTTTCTCCCTCAATCGAAACTTTACAGTTTGTCATGCTTTCTTTTCTTTAAAAAACCATTACGTTTGTTTTGCTTGCATTTATTTTCATCCCATTGATTTTAAGGGCATCATGCATAACAGAGATTGGTTCTCCGTTCACTTTTACTCACATTTCCTGATCTTCAAAAGTTTCAATAAATATAGCCTCGGAGTTAGATTAAAAAGCAGCGGAGACAAAACGCATCCCTGTCTAACGCCCCTACGAATTTCGATATCTTCAGTAGTAATATTCTGCGTTGTATTATTTGCTGATTGACACCAGTATAAGTTTTCAATGCATCTTATATCTTTGTCATCGATGTCAGTTTTTCTTAAAATTTGCATGAGTTTTGAATGTTAAACGTGATCGAAGGCTTTTTCGTAGTCGACAAAGCATAGAAATATTTCATTGTTAACGTCTCGACAGTTTTGTATTAAGACCGAAAGGCGCCTCACGTGTTCCCATGCCTGATTTGAATCCAAATTGACTGGTACTGAAAATTTTTTATGGAATGGTTCATCAGGTTTATCAGTCCATGGTCTTTGCATTTTCGGGCGTTGTTTTTCTTGGGTAGCGGTATAAAATTGGATTTTAACCAGTTTCGGGGGAAGTGTCCTGTATCATAAATATGATTGAAAACCTTGTGTAAGATGGCGATATTTTCATCATTGATCAGTTTTAAGACCTCTGCTGGTATTCCGTCTGGTCCTGTAGCTTTTTGATCTTTTGCTTCCATTAACGCTTTCCATATTTTTTCCTTTAGTATTGGTGGTCCAGATAATGATGTTTTTAAGTGGTTACCTGTTAGTTCCTCGCGAGAGTCATCAGCGAATAAATCCGTAATATATTTTTTCCACAGTTGCTTTTTGTCGCTTGCTTCTATTATAAATTTGTTCGTGTTATCGGTAAGTGCTGTTGGAGGTCGTTTTTTATACACGCCCGTATTATATGGGTCTGTTGTAGGTACTCAATGCTCTCACACTATTCTTTTAACCATTTCCTCTTGGCTTTTCTAATTTTATATCTTATTAGTAAATTTAGTCTCTTGTACTTATCGTGATTTATATTTTTGTGTTGTCTACGTTTGTCCATCAATTGTAAAATCTCGCCGGTCATCCACTTTTTTTTGCTACGTCTTTTCTGATATCCCAACTTCTCAGTCGCGACATTTCTTATGGAAGTTTCAAGCGTTTCCAATAATTCTAGTATGTGTTGATCTATTGTATTGTTATGTATACGGTTCAGTTCTTGATTTAGTTCGCTTTTGAGATCCGACTTGATATTTTCCTGTTGAAGTTTGGAGGTGTCCAGTTTTTTAAATTGGCTTTGGTTGACCTTCGCAAGGCTATTTTCAGTCCTAGGTTTAGGTTAGAAGACAATTATCAGATATCACATCTGCACCTGGATAAGTTTGTGCCTTTGTAACGGTTGTGCTAAATCTCTTGTTGACTAGGATAAAGTCAATTTAGTGTTTGTAATGTAACCAGGTCTGTCCTGTGGTGCTTTCCATGTGTACAGTCTTTTTGAAGGTAAGGAGAACCAAGTGTTCGTGATTTTATACTGTTCTTCTTGGCAGAATTGTATTAGCCTGCCTCCTCTGATGTTTCTTTCTCCTAGGCCACAGGGTCGCTTTTTGTTGTTCTCCTTATATTCTTTTCCCAAATAATTGAATTTGGGGCTCCTATGATTTTTCTACCTTTATTATTCCTTTTTGTTTTCTCATCCTTGCTATTGCCTTTTTTGTCAAATACAACCCCTAGGTTTTTTGACTTTTCTACTTCTTTTATGAATTCGTTTTCTAAGAGAAGATTATTCCGGTTGTTATTGCGTTAATGTGTTAATAATCGATAAAATATTTGTTCATAACATATTTTACGTAAACGATTTGAAACTTCTCGGGCGAAAGAAATTGTGCCGTCGTTGATTTTTTTAGTCTACTTACGCAAATTTTTTGTAAAATTAGCATAAAACTCAATCAGAGTTTTTCCGACGAAAAAAACAAACGAAAAAACTTGATGAAAACCGGAGAATATTTTATTATATATCCGATTCAGAACGAATTTCAATACACAATCAAATGAAAAATTTATTAAATTATCAAAGGAGCTTTCACAAAACGAAAAGCAAATCAGTGATATTAAAATTTTAATCAAATCATTGAATGAACAAAAACAAACTCGACGCGGCGGGCCAGAGCGGTTTTTCAATTCAACAAATTATTAAAACAAAAACTCCCGATTTTCCTGGATTTTAATTAATGTTGCAGCAGGAAGAAAAAATACTCAACTTTTACGCTCTCTCCAGATTCCCGATGTAGAGATATGTCCGTCAGATATGGTCCAGCGTCGGAGAAAATTCGTAGGAAGTGAAAGCTTCTCAGATCACACATACATTATTCCTATGAAAGCTATAAAACATTAATTTTTTTAAACAGCCTTCACAAACTTCACCTTATTTAAAATCAAAATATCTTACGGTTATACCTGATTTGAATTTTTTAAATAAACTTTTTAAGCATCCGCTGTTTCTTTGACTAGTACTATTGTACCTCTGACCAGTCAAAGGTATAAAAATTGTCGTTGATCAAAGGTACAGTGCAACAGAGGTAGCTTGGCGGGCGAAGAAACAAAAAATCTGCGCACAACGAAAACATTCGAATAACGATCCGATCGGCGACGACGAAGTTTTCAGTAATCGTGAGTCTCAAGTACAATCGGAGGAAGAAGTTTACTAATGTGAAGTAAATTCAGCCGAATATTTGTTATTTTAGAGGCTAGTCGCCCGCCAAGCTACTTCTGTTGCACTGTACAACACTAAACACGTTTAGTTAAAAAAATCTACAAATATTTTTAAATAAGATTGCTAGAATTAGTAATTTAAATACTTATTTCCCGTAGGGGTAGCAGAGACCTCTTCCTTCCACTTGGTGCGTTATGAGAAAGATGAAAACCTCACGACACAAGGCAGATCAAACCAAAATCTTGTTTTACTCAAACTACCAAGAAATACATAAATGCTAAATTCAACACAATGGAGCAGTTGACATTTTTGATTGAATAACAATAGCACTATCCAATGGACTAGTTGTCAACTAGTGAAAAATATTGCTTACAGATTCCTTAATTTTTCTAAAAACGGGTAAAACATACAACTACAGAAAAACAATAGTTTTTAAAGAAATAAAGCATTAAATGGCTTTTAATCGTGTGTATTAGATGGTGCAGCTTTAGCTACCACAAACTCTTCTCAGCTGAAACAGTGATTTGTGAACAAGCCTTTCGTGGCTGTGCTCTTTAAAGAGCTGTGTTTCACAGCCCCTTTCCTTTGTGTACACATACAAAATAAATTATAATTTAAAAGTGCTAAAAAATACGCTTTTAGAGTTTATCTAACTAAAAAGTAAAAAATAAGCAATACTTTTAAACAGATAACGCATTGTGGTTTTTCTTCGCCACCCACTTCAAGGCTAGTAAAGCCCGAATTTAGGTATGATGGGTCATATTTTCTTGTTTTAGATTTCGGACGATTTCCACCTGAACCTGTCGATGTACAAGCCCCGTCATCCTCAAGTTTTCGTTTTAAAAATTTATCCATACTACATCTACTTATACACTCACACTTCACAATAATGCTTGTTTAGTGTTAAATCACCTTCACTGAGAGACTGAGAATACCGTATGTGCGCTTCTGTATTTATAGTCGCGTTCAGACAGTTCGAGAAAGATCAGGAAGCTTGAATACGTGGCACGAACGCCGCGAACTTTCCGACAGCATCTTTGGCGCTCTCGACGAGACAATGTTGCCTATGTTAGTCCAAATTCCTAGGTCTACGGATTGGGGGGCGCAACATTTTTTAAATTAAAACAGGGGGGCGTGAATAACAAAGGTTTGAGAACCGCTGGTCTGGGGCATCTTTCAGAAACTTATTAATTTGTTCAGTAGAAAGGATTTTAGATTTTCTACTTTTAAAACCATCCGGTTTCCGCTTCAGTTAAGTGATTAGTTTTGGATAATTTGCAATGTTAATGTTATTATTATGGTTTAGTGTAGTTCTTAGCATCGAATAAATGGCCCATAGAGAAGATGGCTTCATATTTTTTGATATTTCTTCAAAATACGCAAGTAAAACATTCTCCGAAAAGGATTTAACGTTAAGCTTGTGTCGCCAATCCATAAATTTTTGATAGGTAATTTCGTACCTTTCTTTGGATTTTAGCGGTAACAAATTATATGTGGCAGCTTGAGCTTTTTCTAAAATCTTCGGTGGAGTGCTCATAATTTCATCACTTTCACTACTATCAGACATATTCGTAGATAAAGTTGAGAAAATGTTCGGATACAATTATATTTTGTTCAAGAAATGGACAATATAAATGACATGACATTTATTTTCATAGCATGCTATTTAAGAAAACGTGTCCTATTTTTAAAAAAATTGCATAACGTGCTGTCTACATTTAGGGGCATCACTCTTTCAATCCTAAATATATCTCGCTAATGCTAAAAGTTTTTATGTTTTTTAATTGACTAAATTTGTGTAAATAAAAATTTGATTGCAATTTAATTAAACCAAGAAGTTTAAGTTTAAAACGCTCGTGTATGTTATGAGATCTCATTACGTGCATGTTATTGTTATATGTCATTTACAAGGAACGTTGAAAGTGTGATTTTTGACGTTTACAGACATGGGCGTAGAAAAAAAAATTTATCTACGCCCATGTCAGTAAACTTTAAAAATCGCACTATCGACATTACTTGTAAGTGACATTTAAAAATAACATGCACGTAATAAGATCTCATAATAAACACGTGCGTTTTGAAAAGAAAACTTTAATTTCTTGGTTAAATCAAATTGCAATAAAAATTTTATTTACGTACAACGTTATTTGGTCTATTTACATACATTTAATCGACTGAAAAATATGAAATCTTTTAGCAGTAGCAAAATACATTTTGGATTAAAAGAGTAATGCCCCTAAATGTCGGCCACAATTTCTCAAAAAATAAGTCGCGTTTTCTTAGCATGCTATGGAAATAAACGTTATGTCATTGATGTCAATTTTTGTAACAAAGTATTGTATCCGAACATTTTCTCAACTTTACCTATAACGAACATGTCTGTTAGTAGAAAAATGATGAAATTATGAGCACTCCGCCGGAGATTTTAGAAGATGCTCAAGCTGCCACACATAATTTGTTACCGCTAAAATCCATACGAAATTACCTATCAAAAACTTATGGAATAGTGACACAAGCATAATGTTTATTCATTTTCGGAGAATGTTTTTTTTGCGTATTTTAAAGAAATATTAAAAACTATAAAGCCATCTTCGCTATGGGCCATTTATTCGATGCTACACTAAACATTAATTAATATAGCAGATTATCCAAAACTAATTGCCCTACTGAAGCGGCGATCGGATGGATTTAGAAGTAAAAAATCGAAAATCCTGTCTACAGAACAAATTAAAAGTTCCCGAAAGTTGCCCCAGACGATAAACATTTGTTGTCAAAGGTTAAGAATTAAAATATTGCGTAATTATCATTACATAAAAATGAGTTTTTGTTTTCAGGTTATCCTCATTATTGGATTAAGCGGGGCTTGCCGTAAACAAGAACTTGAAAATATAAAATTGTAACACATTCAGGACTCGGAACTCCTTGATAATTGATATTCCAGATTCTAAAACTAAAACGAGACGTTCATTTGTGGTACCAGAAACGTTCTATACCACATGTCAAAAGTATAGGAATTTGCGTCCTTCTGAAATGAAACTTTCTTTATTTATTAATGACAGAAATAGAAAATGCATAAAACAGGTTGTGGGGATAAACACACCACGTAAAATTGCTAAATATCTTTAGTTACCGGAACCAAAGCAATCTACTGGCCATTGTTTTAGGAGATCATCAGCCACTATATTAGTTAATGCGGGAGGTGATATACTATCATTAAAGTGAGTAGGTAGCTGAAAATCCTTCTACAGTGGCGCAAGGTTATGTGAATCACTCTTATAAAATATAAATGACAAAGTATTACGAATATCGGAAGCAATTACCAATTATCGATCTTCGTCTTCTAATGTACCGTGCGGTACTACATTATAGATAACCGTTCATCACCCTTAAGTAATGAGGCACAATCGACTTACCATAATTGTTCAATTGTTATTAACAACTATTATAACAAAGTTTAAATAATTGCAATTTCATTTATTTAATAGAAGAAAATAGGTGGACGCAGAAAAAGTATAGTACGTTACACGAGTTGTAAGCCTATTACGCACTTATAGGGGTAGGCAGAAACCACTTCCTTTCACTTGCTACGGTTCTTAGACACATTTTTTGCTTCCTGTACTTTCATGAGTGCTCTCATACATGCTCGTCGGTTGTTGGTACTCTTGACCTGACCTTTCTTCAAAACAAAGTTGATTTGATCGAGATATGTTCGCCGTCTTGTCCATTCAGACTCGCCTTATAAATTTGTTTCGTCAATCTTTCTTCATCCATCCTTTCTACGTGTCCAAACCATCTAAGCATTCCTTTATCTATCTTTGTAACCACATCTTCTTTTACAGCAGAGGGTTCTCTTATTTCACTATTTTTTACTTTATCCAATCGAGTCACTCCGGCTATACTTCTCAGACTACTCATCTCCGCAGCATTAATCCTGTTTTTATGCTTCTTCTGCCAAACCCAACATTCACTACCATACATAAGTGTAGGAACCAACACACCTCTATGCATAGCCAGACGTGCCTTTTTGACACTTTCTGGCTGTTTATAAAGCTATGCAGTTATACGAAATTTTGGCTATAAGACCATTTTGAGGTTTTTATTATTTTGACTTTGTATGTTACAACATTTAATTATTTATGTGTTGATAACTATAAGGTTAATTATTAAAAATTTATTTAAAAATGATTACATGCGAATACAATGGAAAAATTGTTGAATAATTGTTTTATTCTCTCTTAGCTTTATTAAAAAATTAAATGCAAAACACGCTGTACCAGGGATTTTTCTGTAGCGATGGCATAATCCACCTCCTATAAATCCTTCTCTCGTTATCGTCACCTCTAATCTACCCCTTTCCATTTTCGTTTTCGAAAAGGAAAATGGAAATGGGATATTTCACCCACCAATAATTAAATATCCTGATTAATGGCTTATCGCTCAGTAGCGTGGAATATTTACTTTATTTAGGAATAAATTAAGGAACATTTAAATACGCATATACATTAAAATTTTAAATTTATTTTGCGAGTTATTGATATTTTTAATAAATAACGAAATAATTTTACTGCAATATTTTTAATCTGTCAACATAACTTGTTTTTTTATGTTTTTACCGCAAGCGTTTTCACCATTTACTTCTCCGATTATTGTTTTGAAAGCGTAAGACAATATTTAGTAAACTTAACATTTTAATCAACATTTCAGTTCAACCTATTTAAATTAACTTATTAGCAATTACACAAGAATTCTAACTTTTAATCCCCACACCAAAAGCTAGACTTTGTTACAATTGATAACTTGCCAACTCTGTCAAGAAGATGAGAAAACCTCAGCACACATTCTGTGTGAGGTACTGCAAAGTTTTTTTATGGTAGGGGAGGAAAAACCACAACCTTCCCAATATATGGAGGACCCAAGGTCTGACCTATGGACTCTAGTGACAACGATAGAAAACTATAACATAACATGAGGTCACACACAATAGATCTGCAGAGGTCGCAGTAGATTGTAGATTGTTTGGGGAGTCGTGAAGGTTATGCAGCCTCGCAAGCACCTCGACCTATCAGATCTTTTGTGCACAGCCCTTAATCTAGTCGAGGCCCGGGATTCCGAGACTTCGTACAGTTTATTAATTTCCTGGAAGCTAAGTTCCTGACATTGGAAGGCTTTAACGGACCCTTCCAGTAACTTGCAGTCCAGCAGCCACCGCCTGTTTTTTCAGTGATTAATAACAAGCAGAATCTTCGTGAGCTCATTCGCTCATTTCTTTTTGGAAAGAGGTAGCTAATGGAGTGCGCAGGTGTAAAACATGTCGATTTGCTAGGGTGTCGAAATTGTCTAACAGAATTTTTTTTTTTATTAAAATGTTAAGATAATAGGATAATAAACTACAAAATGAATGATTTGACTGGAGCGTCCTCCACGCCGAATATGTCGAAATAACGAGGTCATAAAAAGGTTTAATAACCAGCTGATTTTTTGAATGCAGCTCTGTAAATATTTGTATAATTAAATGGCCTACAAGCCTACAAAGCCTACAAATTTAGTGGTACGTTTTCCCAGTCCTACGCTTGGATGTTGTCGATTCTACGATAACACTTTTTTCATTAATAACCGTAGGACAAAAAAAACACATGTTAAGTTAGTGCAATATTTGCCCAAATCAAACAGTGCCCAACCAAAAAATGGGTATGTATCGCTAGTCCTACAAGAATATTTAAAAAAACAATATTTCGTAGTTGTAGTTTTGGTAACTTGTAACTTGGGACACGTACTCATATATTCGTAAGCAGAATCATTACTTTTTTTTGAAATATTATAATTGTAGTTGTATGAACTGTAGTTATATCAGACCTGCCAAAATAAAACTAAAAAATACAATCATGAAAATAATTAAATACAAACTTAATCTTCGTCGGTTTTCGACGTCGACGTTTCATAAGTTTCGCCTTGAATATCGTCTTCATCTTGGTCGCAATCGTCAGAATAAATATCATCTTATTCTGTAACAAAATAATTAGAAAAATTAACAAATTTGAGTTATTAATTACTGAAAAAAACAGGTAGTGGATGCTAGACTATTGAGCCTCTTGCAGAAAAGCGCTGGGCATTCGCAAAGCAAATGTTCTGCAGTTTCGGCAGCTATCGCTCTCTGTTTTGCCCATAGTTTTCAGAGGGCAGTGTCCAGTCATGAGTCCCGTCACCAGTTTTAAATAATTTATAAGCTACTAGCAACTGCTTGTTTCAAGATATTTTGAAATGAGCAACCTTTTCCAATTAATAGCTTTCAAAATACAGTCTACTAGATTTAAAAATATAGATCTAGAAATCAAAGCCTATATAGCTGGAAATCACTACAATTTTTCAACACCAGAAAGAAGACGGAAATCTAAAATCTCCACGAAAGAAAAACGATTAGTCGGAACTAAGAACGATATGTTAACTAATGGTACTCAAAACCTCAAGGTTTCTATCTTAACAATAAACCACTTTCATTTTAAAGAAATGGTAAACAAAAATTCAAAAAAGCGATTGAAGTGGGTCCAAACATGCATGAAAAATGTAAGACCTGAAGGGCAGAAAACCTAAATTTGATGCAGTTGCTAAAAAGTAAGACTCAATAAGATTCTTTATATCTTTGTGATGACCAACAACATCAAAAATTATATATAGCTTACATTGAAAACACTCTGACTGAGGCCATGAAGACACTAAGCTATTATTTTAGGAGATAGCGACTGACACTAAGCATCACGAAAACACAAAGCTGTCTCTTTCACCTGAACAACAAAATGGTTTACGTTCGCCTGAACGTCCTACTAGACGGATCCACTCTCTCTCTCTCTCTCTGGTGTACTTCACGGCAGAGTACTGCTCATCAGTCTGGCTTAATAGCCACCACACTAACAAAGTAGACAAGGTGCTTAATAAACAATGCGGATTATAAGTGGCTCGGTTAAATTCACCCCTCTGTACTGGCTCCCAACCCTCAGCCACATTGAACCACCCGTAATACGCAGAAACCTGAACCTGCTCCGTGAGTTAAAAAAAATCCTTCTAGTATCCAATTTGGACCACTGAAATCTAGATCTCCATCAACAGAACATGCAAAAAGTTGTTAAAAGCGACAACTACCCTAGTAGAAATTTATCTTGGCGCAATATTGGCTAGACGTTGGTGCCAATATTCGACAATATTGGAAATAGAAAAAAATGTTAACACTTTCCAATATACGTCCAATATTGGCAATATTGATCAATATTGCGCCAATGTCTGGCCAACATTCGCAACCGAATCTTGGCGGTATATTGAGAATCAATATTGGGCCAATATTGGCTAAGTATTGATATGGTGCACCAATATAGCCCCAATATTCCAATATTGGCGCGAGGTTGCGCCGATGTTTTTCCAACATTCGGTTCTACTAGGGTATGATGGCATTACGAGCTGGATCTCTGAATGGTTTCCGTGAAATAGCACTGAATTACTTCAAGCACAAGCTCGAGCTGCCTCGGAGGATATGGATATCACTCAATAGCGTGCGGTCTGGATATAGTCGCTGCAATTACTCTCTGTACAAATGGGGTTTGAAATCGTCACCTAAATGTGATTGTGGGGCGAAACAGCAAACAATGAACCACATCGTCGGAGAGTGCCCGCGTAGAAGTTTTGCCGGTTCATCTGACGACTTCATTATGATGTCCCTAAATGCAATTCAGTGGCTACAATTTTTTGACATTCATTCATGACGTATTCGACAAATGTTTTACGATTTACCTTTGTAATTATTGATTTATGTGTATGTTAAAAGTCATAAGCTAAATAAAATAAAAAAATCAAAAAGTAAAGAGCCCGTATAGTTTATACGTCAAATATGTGCTAGTCACCGATTAGAGGGACATTTTATCATCTAGAGAACTTTGACAGAAAAAACACTACTAGAACAATTGTCATTGTAATATAAAGAGTGCTGCAAGCTTTGCGGAATGATGATCCAATATCTTTTTAAAGTCACCAAATTTAAGCGTGGAGATACTTTTTAATTTTACCATTTTTATTGGTTTTAATTGGGTGATAAAAATCTTCGATTTGGTATATTAAAGACGAGAAGCAAGCATATTGTAGCAACATGAAGAGAACATATACAGAGTGGACAAAAGTCTGGAAACGAACAATTATCTCGTAAATTGCTTGTCCAAATTGTACAACAAAATTGTACATCACCCTGTATATTCAGTCATAATTGGAATCTCTTCTTTAATACGAGTTCAGTCATATGTAACACTTATGATTTTATGTAGTCTAGAAAAGCTCAGGAAAAATGTGGTAAACGCATTCTACCATCGATTATTGTAATGTCAACTTACAAATGGAGCACATTTGATTAAGTAATCATTAAGTTAAAAATGTTATATTTCAATTGTTACGTTTAAATGTAGTAGAAAATAGTTTGTATTAAAAATTATTAAGACAATTAGGCGTTGTCACACTTCTGTTTTATTTATTTAAGACCTTCTGGACTACATAGAATCATAAGTGTTACATATGGCTGAACTCGTATTGACGAGGAGATTCCAATAATGACTGAATATACAGGGTGATATGTTTAAAAAATCAAAGTGAATAATAATATCAGAGAAACGACAAATCTGACAACATTGCAAATTTCAAATCTGGAATCTTCGTATCTCAAAATGGGCTTATCCCAAATTTTGTACAATTCAGACAAGCAATTTACGACATAATTGTCCATTTCCAGACTTTTGGTCCACTATCTTCTTCTATCTTCTTCTTCTTCTTATTTTAAGACAATGTCTTGTTTTTTCAAAATTGTAGCCTAAGTTGTTACTCCGATGTGCAGCTTTCGAACCATCGTTTGAGGGGTCTTCCCGGAGGTCTACAGTTGGTTGGTTTCTCCTCTTTTGCAATTTTGGGTAGTCGATTATCAGCCATTCTATCGACGTGGTCTCTTCATGTTCGTCTTCTTATTTTGGACCATCTTACAATGTCTGGAATGTTACATCGGGCTCAGATATCACTGCTTCTCACTTTGTCTCTAAGCGTTTTGCTCGTAATTGATCTTAGTGTCTTCATTTCGGTTGTTATTAGCAGTTTTTTAGTAGCGGCTGTGTCTGCTCGTGTCTCTGTGGTGTAGGTCATAATAGGTCTTCAATACTAATATGTTTGTTTTTCCACATTATGTCCCAAAGATATCCTAATAACCTAGCTGCCGCTATTTTTTGTGTTCAGACTTTTTCTTTAAGATTTTTATTACTTGTGATACTAACGCTTAGATATTTGAAAAACATGAGATCTGTTCTACACTTTTATTGTAGATCGCTAACTTACACGTTCTCGGTTGTGATATTGTTATAGACTTTGTTTGCTGGACAGATATCTTCTTCTTCTACAGGTGCCCTGTCCTCCTCGGACGTTGACAATCATCAGCGCTATCTGAACCTTGTCTACAGCTTTTTTTTTATGAAAATAGTCGCAAAAAGGGTAGACCTATTGTGTGAGCCGCGGACGGCCCGCGCTGCGACTATTAGAAGGGGAAGGGATTATAGAAAGGAAATGATCGTGGACACGCTTTTTAAAAAGTTGCAGTTCATAGTTCTCTGGAAAAACTGATTTTGGAAGCTTATTCCATTCCGTAGCAGCACTGTAAAAGAAGGATTCTTGATGAAGATTGGTCCTTGTAGTGTCAATCTTGAGAGTAAATGAGTGAAACTGATCAGCGTGCCGAGTTTTTCGGCCGAATGTGGCCAATGGTGGTACAAGAGTTCTTATTTCTCTGGAGCATCTGCCATGGAAATATCTGTAGAGCAATGACTGGTCTGCAACTCTTCTTCTATGTTCTAGAGGGTGAAGGGTATCTGTCAGAGTTGAGCTGTTTATCAAGCGAATGGCTCTTTTATGAATGGAATCTAAAAGACGAAGAGAATGCCTTGGTGCTGAACCCCAAATGTGCGAGCAATACTCCAGTAGAGGTCGGATTTGAGCCTTGTACATTGTCAACAGTTGATCAGGAGTAAAAAACTTTCTGGCTTTTCACAGAAAACCTAGCCTCTGGCTTGCCGACTTTGCGATGTTAGCAACATGGTCATGCCAAGACATATTATTGGACACTGTGACTCCCGTGGCTCGGCGAAACAATGTGGTAGTGCTCACTCCATACCATTGTCTTAAGTTTTTTAGCCAGGATATCTTTCTTTTACCCGGGCCTCTTCGTCCTTCGATCTTCCATCTATAATAAGCTTTAAAAGTCGATACTTAAGATGTGACCAAAATACTTCAGTTTGCGCTTTTGATTCTTAATAGCCTTTTTAACGTCCACATTTCAAAGGCCTCCAATTTTTTGCAAATCGCATCTGTCAAAGTCCAAGCTTCCATTTCATAAAACAGTATGCTGAACACGTAACAGCGAAGTACTCGGACGCGCAGAGGCAAGCTTAAATTTCTGCTGCAAAGTACCTTCAGGAACGAAGCACGAGCTTGTTTTATTCTGGCACAATTCTCCTGCATGCCGTCCCACTTCTCATTTAGTTGACACCCAAGATATTTAAAAGTTTCTACTCGCTCAATTCGTTGACCGTTAATTGCCAGGTGTCCGTCCACGTTGTTTGATTTGCTGACTGCTAGCCACTTTGTCTTTCTCACGTTCAGGCTAAGTCCGGCCTCTGAGCTTGCAGCCGTCACTCGGCTTACCAGTTCCTGCAGTCCTTTCAGGGAGTCGGCAATAAGATCCGTGTCATCCGCAAACCTCAGATTATTGATATTAATCCCATTGACAGATATCCCCTCGTCACATTCATCCAACGCCTCTTGAAATATCCTGTCGGAATACAAATTGAATAACAGTGGTGATAAAATGCATCCTTGACGAGCGCCTCTCAGGATTTTGATCTCGTCGGACGCGGTGTTATCGATTCTTATGTGAGCACTTTGGTTCCAATAAAGGTTGGCTATTATTCCAAGGTCTCGTTGTTCTAGTCCTATTTCTCTAAGAATGTTGATCAGTTTTTCGTGCTTAACTTTTTCAAAGGCTTTTTCGATAAATCGATAAAACATGCGTAAACGGTCATCGACATGTCATGGCACATTTGGATAAGAACCTGTATGCTAAATAAACAGATATCACAATATTTAATTCCTTTGCAACTCTTTCGAATCTAAAAAGTAGTTTCTGCAGATTGTCCTCTTCCTCTTACGATATTATTACCGCGTCGTCAGCGTAGGAGATTATTTAAAACTGCAGAACATCATGCAGGGAAAAAATTATGGTAAAAGAAAGCCGGGCCGCAAAAAAGCATCATGGCTCAAGAATCTACGTGACTGGTATAAACTCAACTCAAGCTCTCTGTTCAGACTTGCCGTCGACAAAATAAGGATAGCTTTGTTGGTGACCAACGTTCTAGAAGGACATAGTACTTAAGAAGAAGATGAAAGACATCTGTTCCCTCTTGCACCATCTGTATACTGTGTAGTGTTTCATTTAATAGTGATAATATGTATTTCCATCAAGTAACGACTTCATCAGTACAGTTGTAGTATCCTATTTACACCATAATTAACTTTTATTGTAACCAATGTTCGTGAAAAATTATTAAAATTAATTCGATACAGGAATTTGTGTGATTTCATATGTTGTTGCGGTAATTTTGTTCGAAAGAGTATTAAAATTAATATTTTTTTATGTCCCTACAAAAAAATTATCTGAGACATTAAGGATACGCGAACGTAAACCAAATATATTTCCAAACAAAATTATCGGCTGTCAATAGATTTAAATGAAATTCCTGAAATGTTTTAAAAGACATATGTTCGGGTTCTCATTAGAGGTCGCCGACAAAAGACACATTTTTGTCAATCAAACCGGTCCTTTTTTTCAAAACATTCTAAAAATTGTATTAATGCCCGCATACCTTTTCAAGTTCTAATAACTAATTTGTTTGGTTATATTCTTTTAACACGAGCTCATTAAAATCTATTGATAAAAAAATGTTGATGCATTAAATTTTTATTGGCAAGTACCCAACGAATTAAATATTTTTGAATAAAATAAACTGCTCCAAAAAAGTTTATCATACTGTTACGAATTTTCTAGTTCTTCCGTGGGTTCGGCGATTTAAAACTCTCGATACAGTACCAAAACAATGTTTATTCCAATACAATAAATTCTACTTTTATAGATCACTTAATATATCACTATAATCACTATAATATTCACTTAAATATACAACTTTTTATAATTATTTACATTTTTTAAATCATAAACACTTTTAAAACTAATCCTGTCCCTTGTTCGCAGTAGGACTGTAAGTACTACAGAGGTATTAGTTTACTCAGCATAGTCGGCAAACTGTATGCAAAAATATTGATCAAAAGAGTAACGAATGAAACTGAGAAGATGATATGGGATGTACAAGCAGGATTTAGAAGAGGAAGGAGATGTATGGATCAGGTCTTTTCCTTACGAGGTATAGTCGAAAAATTCTTAGCTAGAAGTCAGAAGGTCTATTGCACTTTTATAGACTTGGAAAAGGCCTATGACAGAGTGGTGAGGAGTGAATTGTGGTCTACATTGTCTATGTATGGGGTGAGTGGTAGTTTGATACGAGCACTGAAATCACTTTACAAGGATTCCACTGCTTGTGTCAGGATAAACGGAGCTTGCACGGACTGGTTTAACATCGAAAAAGGTGTGAGACAGGGATGTGTGGCTTCGCCATGGCTGTTTAACTTATACATAGACAATTTTTTAAAAGATCTGAAAGAGAGTGCGTATGGATTAAAAATGAATGATTTGATCGTCAAATGCCTTCTTTACGCCGATGATCAAGTCATATTAGCGTTATCTGAAGGGGAGTTGCAGGCGATGGTTAATGTTATGCATGATTCCTGAAAATCAAAGGGATGAAAATAAATGTGAGCAAAACGAAAGTAATGGTTTTTGAAAGAGAAGAAAGCATGACAAACTGTGGGGTTTTGATTGAGGGAGAAAGAGTGGAACAAGTTAATGAATTTGTGTACTTGGGTTCAAAATTTACTAAAGATGGAAAGTATGACAGTGACATTGAGCGAAGGGTGTTGGCAGAAAAACAAATGAATGGGGCACTGCATAGCTTTATGAATAGCCAGAAAGTGTCAAAAAGGCACGTCTGGCTGTGCATAGAGGTGTGTTTTTGTTCCTACACTTATGTATGGTAGTAAATGTTGGGTTTGACAGAAGAAGCATGAAAATAGGATTAATGCTGCGGAGATGAGTAGTCTGAGAAGTATAGCCGGAGTGACTCAGTTAGATAAGGTAAAGAATAGTGAGATAAAAGAACGCTGTGGTGTAATAGAAGATGTGGTTACAAAGATATATAAAGGAATGCTTAGATGGTTTGGACACGTTGAAAGGATGAATAAAGAAAGATAAACGAAACAAATTTATAAGGCGAGTGTGAATGGACGGAAGTCGGTAGAGGTTGATCTCGGCGCACATATCTCGATCAGATAAACATTGTTTCGAAAAAAGGCCAGCTGTCAAGAGTACCAACAACCGAAGAGCATGTACGAAAGCACTGATAAAAATAGAGGAAGCAAAAGATGTGTGTAAGAACCGTAGCTGAAGTGGAAGGAAGTGGTCTCTGCCTACCCCTATGGACAAAAGGCGTGACTTTATGTATGTATGTATGTATGTTACGACAGCTGTTATTTTTATACCTCTATATCACAATTCCAGATCATTCTTCCTCTTTCTTTACCTTCGCGACGCGGTTTCGAGAAGTTGCTCGACCTTGCCAGTAAAGCATTGACGCTTTTGACCTATATTTTTAAGTCCATAATTGGAACCGGACATTTTCCAATCCAGTGGAAAACAGCGGAGATAATTTTAATCCAAAAACCAGGTAAATCTCCTGAAGAAATAGCATCCTGCAGGCCCATAAGCCTACTACTATTAAAAAATAGACTAGAATCAATTTTAGAAGAACTCCAGATAATCCCCACCTTCCAGTTCGGCTTTAGAAGACAACACTCCACAATTGAGCAAATTCATCAAATTGTTAAAAGAATCTCGCTAGATCTTGAAAAAAATAAATACTGTTCTGCTATGTTTCTTGACATTAATCAAGCCTTTGACAGAGTCTGGCACCAATGGCTGATGTACAAACATAGAAAAATTCTACCCGTCAATTATTTTTGCATCCTAAAATCTTACCTACAAGACCGCCACTACCCTGTAAAATACCTGAACGAATTCTCACACTTTCACCCTATTAATTCTGGCGTGCCCCAAGGAAGTGTCCTTGGTCCTTTTTTGTACCTCCTGTACACATCCGATTTACCAACCGCTGGAAACGCCACTGTTGCGATTTTCTCTGATGACACAGCCATCTTAACCTCACATGTAAAAGAAAATATGGCTCCACATCAACTGCAATTATACCTACTTCAAATCCAGTCTTGGCTGATTAGATGGAGGATCAAAGTCAACGAGAGTAAATCAGTACATGTAACTTTCACAAATCGTAAAAACACCTGTCCTCCAGTTAGATTAAATAATATCCAAATCCCTCAGCGAGAAGAGGTGAAGTATCTTGGTATCCACTTGGATCGAAGAATGACATGGAAGAAACACATTTTCACGAAGAGAAAGCAGCTCGGCTTAATGTTGCACAAACATTACTGGCTAATCGGTCCCAAATCAGAGCTATCCTTGGTAAACAAACTATTAATCTATAAAGTTATTTTTAAACCCGTTTGGACATATGGATTAGAACTCTGGGGTTTAGTATCCAACTCTAACCTAGAAATCCTGGAAAGGTTCCAAGCTAAGATGCTCAGAATTATCTCACAAGGGCCATGTTCCTAATAGCTTAATTGCACGAGACCTCAAAGTACCAACAGTAAAAGAGGAAATCAAACAACAATACATGAAATATTCTACGAGGCTAGAAGCTTATCCAAACCCTATCCTGACGGCCAAACGCAATTCACATAGACGTCTGAAACGTCACTACCCAAGTGACTAACTGTACCGTTTTTAGCAGACTCTTAATACACGTTCACTGTAGTTATATTATAATACAAGTAATGTAAATATATGAACCAGTTGATGAACTGATTTCTACAAGTTTCTTCATATGAACACACAATTTATTTATTGTTATATGTACATTGTAACAGATTGTTAATAAAGCTGATATTTATAAAAAAAAGAAATCACAATTCCAGATCATTCTTCCTGTTTCTCTACTTTCGCGACGCGGTTTCGAGAAGTTGCTCGACGTTGCCAGACCGCGCGGTGGCCAACAAAGCGGTCGTCAATACGCACCTCAGCCGCAGTTGACTGCTCGGTTGCCGACAGGACCGGATTTGTAACAATACATTCTGAAATTGTGTTTATTTCATATTACGATTTTTAGTCATAAAGTGTTATTTCACCAATATACGACGGTATCTGATTGGTCACCGAGGCATCGACTTAACGGGCGCACTGTGTTCAGAGGAACGTTAGTAAATTCCCCTAAAATATAAACCCGAAAAATTTTTGTTTATTATTATGCTTTTGTTGAGAGGTTTTATTTTTATTTTTTGCTTTATTGTGAACATCGTTGATGTAGCTCTCGATCGTTTTATTATTAGAAATAGGCATATATTTAATTATTTTAAAAGGGAATGCAACAAAAATATCTAATCGGTACAAATTTACTAAATATGTTTAAGCATGTAGTATTATTAAGCATCAAATTTATAGTTATCATAATCGGAATCACTGTCGTCGCTATCCTCATTTGGATTGAAAATAATAACAGGATTAACTGCTTCGATACGGTTTTCACGAACCCACCATTTCTCTATTGAATTTTCACATTTTGTGGCACATTTTTCCCAAATTTCAGGAGTGGCAGTATTAAGTGCTCGTTGCCAGGTTTCCAAAACAGCCTTTTCACAGTAACCATTAGATCCAATGTGATTGTCAAAATAAGTTTTGCATAATCGCCAAATATACTTAATGGGATTAAATTGGCAATGATAAGTCATAGCACACAATGTCCATAATTTGATTCACTTTGTAAAGTTTTTCTCTTTCGTGCTTTTTAGCTTTTAGCTATCGATAATAATTCCGGCTCGAAGCAATACTGTGAAAATGAAATATTTTCCTGCAAAAGTATCATTTCCCATTCTAAATACAAAAATAACTATTTAATTACAACAGTCAAAAGTGCAGGTATTGTCAGTGGTCTGATAATTGTGATACGTAATACAGGGTGATTCCTTAGGAGTTTCAATCAGACGTTTTAAACAACTTTGACAGAAGAAAAATCTGGAAATTTAAGGTGTGAGGTTTTCGGATATGCCAAATGGATTTAAAATATTTAGAGGCTCCAACTACTTCCGGTTATACCGGAAGTTGACTATAATTTCTTATTTTAAATAAAACACCCTGTATATTATTACGCATTTCGATAAAGCTACTCTTGTGAATTCTCACAATATAGGGTTTTGCTACCTTATACTAAGTGTTTTACGAAAGATGACCATTTTTATTACGAAAAAATGTCCGATTTGACCATTTTTATCACGAAAAAATGTACGATTTGACACCCTGTATCATTATAAATAATTTATATTTAAATATTTTTTTTTCAATATGTCTTTCTAGTATCTTGTATTTTTATTAAACTTGGTCATTTTGTTAATAAAATGATTTTTTATTGTATAGGGTAATTCAAAACGCAGATTTAAAGATTTCTTATTTTTCTTAAATGGATCATCCTGTATTTTATAACGTTGTTAGACAGAACTTTTACTGCTCTTTAAGTTTCGTTAACAACTCCCTATACCTAAATCAAACCGTTATTGAGATATTTAGCTTTTAAATTATGAATTGTGAATTAATATTTTATACTTACGCGTTTATTTAATAAAAACACATTAAATTTGTTTAATTAAAATTGAAACATTTAAACCTTTAAAGTAAAAGCTCAAAAACGAGTCCCTGTTGATGCAGATATTTATTCGCTCGTTGAACTGTAGCAGTCATTGTGCCTGGAAACTCTTAAAAAGCAAACTGATTACAAGAAAGACAAAGCTAAAAATTTACAAGACATTAGTTCGAACAGTAATACACTATGGGAGTGAAAATTGGACACTCACGGTACAAGATCAGGAGAAGATAAGAAGGTTCGAACGTAAAATAATCGGAAGAATGTTTGGAGCAGTCAGAATTAACGAAGCAGAATGGCACATCTTCAGCAACCGGGAAATAGCAGAGATCCTGAACTGTGAAGACATTGTGAAATTTATAAAATCCCAGAGACTCCGTTGGTTCTGACACATTCCAAGAATGGAAGACGCCAGGATGCCAAAGAAAATTCTAAACATTAAAATCTATGCTACCAGAAAAAGAGGAAGACCACGGCTCAGATGAATGGACCAAGTACTGGGTGACCTGAGGGCAATGCGGATATACGGCTGGGGAACCAAAGTCAAGGACCGCATTGCTTGGAGGCGAATTGTGGAGGACGCCAAGGCTCACATCGGGCTGTAGCGCCTATTGGTAAGGTAAGTCATTGAACCTGTCTAATCTGCACTGGTGTTAGTGACGCAAAAGCATTTCTAACTCTTTCAATAGTTTCTTCTTTGGTCGTTACAGGATTTTTATAAAAATTTATTTTTTATTTACCCCCAAATAAAGAAATCCAAATAAGTTGGATCGGAAGCAAGTGAGGGCCATAGATAAGGGTCTTTGTTTGCTTTGTTGATACAAACTCATAATCCATAGGTTAATATATCTCAATAACGGTTTGATTTAGGTATAGGAAGTTGTTAACGAAACTTAAAGAACAGTAAAAGTTCTGTCTAACATATACATAAGATACAGGGTGATCTATTTAAGAAAGTTGAGAAATCATTAAATACGCCTTTTGAATCACCCTCTACAATAATAATCATTTCATTATCAAAATGACCAAGTTTAGTAAAAATACACAATACTAAAAAAACATAATGAAAATATAAATTTTTGAATTTACATTCTTTTTAATGATACAAATCGAACACTTTTTCGTGAAAAAAATGGTCATATCTTGTAAAACACTCAGTATAAGGTAGCAAAACCCTATATTGGGAGAATCCCCAAGAGTAGCTTTATCGAAATACGTAATCATATACAGGGTGTTTTATTTAAAATAAGCAAGTTATAGTCAACTTCCGGTATAACCGGAAGTAGGTGGAGGCTCTAAATCAGTGTTTCCCAACGTGGGGCCAATGCCCCACAGGGGGGCAATTTGATTGTTCAGGGGGGCAATTCGAAAATGGTTTCGACACGAGTTTAACCCATTTCGCTCCGGGCCATACTGAAGTAAGATGGCTGTCTTAAGGGAACTGCTTGAAAAGATTTATGGAACTGTTTAATACTTTTAGTGATTTTTTAAGCGACAAATCTGAAATGAAGTATCCGTTAACAATCGATGGTAAAGCATTTGTGAGTTATTTAGCCAATATCTTTGAAAAACTAAATAATTTAAGTAAGCAACTTTAAGGAACAAATAAAATTCTTGTCGATGCAAAAGCGAAATTATTTGGTTTCGTTACCCATATTAAGTTATGTCAGGAACATATTACAAAATTTTTGAACAATTACATGGCTCCAAAAATTTGAAAGAACTGATACCGATTTACTTGTTATTGTCAATCATCTGATTATTCTATCGGCTGATTTAAAAGAAAAATTTTCTGATTTAAAACAAATTGATTTTCCAACATGGATGATGCAGCCTGATATATCAAAAATGCAGTATCAAGAAGAACTCGCAGAATTGCAAAACTTTATTTAATATAAAAGGAGCGATAACACGTCTTTGTAAGGAAACAGAAATCAAATACTCAAATTCAACCAAATGTGCTAGAAAACTATTGCTACCGTTTACATCTTCATTTTTAGCTAAATGTGGGTTTAGTGCTGTAAATAATTTACTGGTAAAAAAAAATCGGCTGGATATAACACAACGTGGAGACTTGACACTGAAGCTAACCAAATTGGAACCTAATATAAAATCTCTGTGCAGCAAACATCAATTGCAAGGATCTTACTAAATTAAATAATTAATTAATATAGAAAAATCATTATTAAATTTATTGGAATTTGAATTCGAATTTTTCATTATATGTTTTAAAAATTTACTTACCGTGTTTCGTTAAAAATTTCCTAGTGATTTCTTCCCAAAACCTATCATCTAAGTTTCTTAAGTGAACAATTTAATTTAATATTAAAAATTATGTGTGTTACATAGGGGGGCACTAGAATTTTAGGCTAAGGTGGGGCATGGCACAAAAAGGTTTGGAAACACTGCTCTAAATAGTTTAGATCAAAACGGCATATCCGAAAACCTTACACCTCAAATTTTCAGATTTTAATCATGTCAAATATCTCTTCTTTCGGTACCCTGTCCGATTATCGAACGTTGGCAATCATATTGGCTATAATAAAAATTTTTATCGCAGCTCGGAATAGTTCAGCGGATGTTTTGCGATACCACTCTCGAAGATTTCGGAGCCAAGATGTTCTTCTTTGTCCTGGACCTCTACTTCCGGCAATATTAACCTGCATCACTAAATGAAGGAGGTAATATTTCTCTGGATGCCTCATCACGTAGCCGAAGTATTCGAGTTTTCGGCTTTTTATTATTTTAATTATTTCTGTGTTTTTCCTCATTCATTGTAGAACCACCTTATTTCTTATTCGGTCCATCCAGCTTATTTGTAGGATTCTCCTGTAGACCCACATTTCAAAGGCCTCCAGCATCTTCAATAATGAGTCGGTCAGCGTCCAACTCTCTATTCCATAGAGCAATGTGGAGAATATATAGCAGCGTGTTTATTTTATTTTTAATTTTAAAGTGATTTCTTTGTTGCAGAGAATTCTTTTTAATTTAAGGAAGACGGATCTGGCTTTTTCGATACAGATCTTTATTTCTTTGCTCATGTCCCAACTGCCATTGATGTTAGCACCCAGATATGAGATGTTGTTAACCTTTTCTAGCTGTATCCCGTATGTCCTGATTTGTATTGGTGGAATTGGAGTTTTGCTGACAACCATAACTTTGGATTTTGAAGTATTGATGTCTCTAAAACGTCTAATTGGAATTCCCAAAGAACGATGACGATGTGATAAAGATTCTTTTGGACCTCTTTAACAACATTTATGATAGTGGAGAAATCCCTAAGCAATGGCTGACATCTACTTTTGTACTTATACCAAAGAAACCAAACCCAAGAGAATGCTCAGACTACCGGACCATTGCACTCATGAGTCACACCTTCAAGCTGTTTTTAAAGATCATCCATAAAAGATTATACAGAAAACTTGAGGAGGACAGTTTGGATTCCGCGAAGGACTTGGAACAAGAGAGGCGCTCTTTGGGAAAACGTTCTTTTCCAGCGCTGTCTCGATATGAACCAAGATGTTTGCATGTTATATCGATTTTGAGAAAGCTTTTGACAAAGTGAAACATGACAAGTTACATCAGCTACTCGACATTGATTTGGACGATGTGAGAATAATTAGCAACCTATGCTGGGGCCAAAGAGCGAATAAAAAGGTAGAAAACCAGCCAACAGAGGAAATGGAAATCAGTCGTGGTGTAAGACAAGGATGCATCCTATCGCCAATACTATTCAACCTGTATAGCGAAGCCATTTTTAAAGAAACCTTGCAAGAAGAATTGGTAAGGATAGTTATTAACGGAGAAGTTATAAATAATATGCGATATACTGATGACACCGTCTCGTTTACGAGCAATCAAAGAGACATACAACATCGTCTAGAGAAATTAAATGATCGATGTAACGAATACGGTCCTATGATAAATCTTGAGAAAACCAAGTTAATGGTAGTTACAAAGTTCCCCTAAAATCACAACCATGTAAAAGTGTCAGTAGCAGACATCTTAATAGAGAATGTGCAGTCATAAAAATTCCTAGGAGCCTGGATAGAACAATCAGGTGACCAAACAAGAGAAATAAGAACGAGAATAAAGATAGCCAGGTCAACATTTACGAAAATGAAAAAGTTGTTCACCAGCCGAGATATCAAGATTGTACTTAAGATAAGGATGCTGCGTTGTTACGTGTTTTCCGCGCTTTTGTATGAAGTGGAGGCATGGACTCTCAAGAAGAATCACACAGACAAACTACAAGCCTTAGAGATGTGGTGCTACCATAGAATGTGGCGTATTCCCTGGACAGAAAAGATCTCTTATATGGAAGTCCTAAATCGGATGAATAAGGAATGTGAAGTCATTAACACCATAAAAAAGAGAAATCTTCAATATCTAGGTCATATACTGAGAGGACCCAAATACGCACTTCTCCAGCTGATAGTTCGAGGAAAGATCGGTGGAAGGAGGAATATTGGAAGACGCCGTGTGTCTTGGCTTAAAAACATAAGAGACTGGTTTAATTGTAGCAATGTTGAACTCTTCCAAGCTGCAGTCAATAAGGTCTGGATAGCTGTGATGATAGCAAACCTCCGATATAAGATGCACTATGAAAAGAAGAAGAAGAAGAAGAAGAAAGAAGCACCCTGTATAATTTGCTTGTTGAGCTATAAAACTGTCTGAGCATTCTTTCAACTGAAATAATTAATAAAATAGTAAAAAGTTTCAATAAAAAATATCGAAAGTGTGAAAAAAAAAGTAAGTAACAAATATAAAAGATTTAAAGGTGCAGTGTTTTTGTTTGTGACTGTAATTTTTAATCGGTTATTTTTTTATTTAAATAAATGTTTATTTATTTAATTTGATGAGTCTTTTTGTTTTTGTTTCTGTTTTTCAATAAATTTTATAATGCAATAATTGAACGCACAGATGTAACTAAATAAATTATTGATTAAGAAAAAAAATACCTTCATATTTCAGTAATTTGATACACCCAGCAACATTATATTCGATCCTCTATATATATACACAGATTTGATACATTTGCCAAGGTTTGATCACTTGACACATCAGTGAATTATGTATCTTGATCCTTAACTTTATCCCCCGTGATCAGATATTATACGAACTACACTCATTTATAATTCTTCTCTCTTATATACATGGTACATTTGTATCTTTGATTTGTGGGCTATTCAAGACCAGCTGCTGTTTTCTTAATAGATAGGGATGGTTGGTTTCTTTAAAGAAATCTTTGACACCGATGACCAGTGTCATATGGTATTTAGAAAAATATTATAACTCGTCTTTCGATATTTCTTACATTTTCTATTGAAATTTCTTTTGTTTGCTCTAGGTATTATCATTTTTCGACTATAATTCGAGTTTAATCATTTTGAATTTACTAATTTTAATTTGGTACAGAAAAATTTAAAGTAAATAATATAACAAATTGACTAGTAGGAATTATTTACATTTCTTATATTTATAATAAGTAATTAGGCGAATACAAATACCTAGGCACAACCATTAATGAAAACAATGACACCACCCAGGAATTACCAATCAGAATCAAACAGGCCAGAAGTACGTTTACAAGAATGAAGAGGATTTTCTGCTGCCGAGACCTTATGAATGAATAAATTAATAAATAGGAGTTGTGAAAGAGGACTAATTTTACTAGGCACTGCAGCATTGTCTGCTTTTTGTACCTTTGCAGCTCCTTAGTTTAGTCCCATTTTTTCAAATCTCCCGTTATGGAGTAAAAGCTCATGTACTGCTATTGCCCCAAGTAGATCACTTCCTTGGTATACACCCCGGGTAGTGGTTCCACTGGGCGGTGGCTTCGTATTCGAAGATAATATGAGTGGCTGCTTCCTTCTCCTCATTACGTTATCTGCATATAGGTTCTGTGTCAGACACGCCTATATTATGCAGATGTTTCCTCACCAGCAAAAAAGTGACTCTGTTATGATTAGTCAAGGTTTGTGGGTTTCCGGCACATTCCCGGACAATTTTAGAGTCTTTTCTTCGTGATACCAAAGCTTTTAGTGCCGCTTAACTATCTGATCTAATAAGAATTGGTTTTTTTTGTATCCTCAACAGCACAAGCGGTTATGACTTGTACTTCAGCTTGGAAGATATCTCCCCAATGAGTTTGATTGCTCATATTTGTTTAAAAGAATAGTGCCGAGACCATGAATTAAAAATACGACTGTTGAGATGATATGTGCTGTCTGTATTATATTATGGGATGGAAGCCTGGACGCTAAAGGTAACCGACGTGAGGAGACTATAGGTAATTGAGATATGGATATATCGGATAATATTGAAGTAATGAGACGTATGCATAAGGAGAGAGAAGTAATCCCAACAGTTAAGAGATGAAAACTACTGTATATGGGACATGTCATAGGGGGAAAAAAGTATCGAATGCTACAAATTGTTATGCAGTGAAAAATCCAAGAAAAGAGATCTGTAGGAAGGAAATGAAACTTATGGCTGAAAAACCTTAGGGAGTGGTACCGAGCCCACCCCAGCCCGAAAAATTTTTTCAAATGAAATTCGCGACAGCTACTTTAACGAGTTTCCATTTACTGACGTCGGCAGAAAAATCAGCTGCCTTGTAAATTTTTTTCGAAAACATTGAAAAATTGAATTTTCATGTACTTGATTTTTGAACACGAATATCGCCTGTAATAAAGACTTTTTCGATGAATGAACCACAAGAAAACACCGCTACCGATCTAAACTAAACTGCTCCGTGGTCAGATTACGAAAGGTACGTGCAAAAATGAAATAATTGTTAAACATTTATTCATAGATTTTCCGTCGCATGCAGGCGAAGAGCGCATGCGCGTCATGAAAGCCTAGTAACGACAGCTCTATTTTTTGCTGGTGTATTGTTTAACAATTACTTCATTTTTGCATGCACCTTTCGTTGATCTGACCATGGAGCAGTTTAGTTTGGATCGGTGACAGTTTTTTCGTGTGGTTCATTCATCGAAAAAGTCTTTATCACAGTCGCTATTCGTGTTTCTAAAATCAAGTACATGAAAATTCAATTTTTCAATGTTTTCGGAAAATTTACGAGGCAGCTGATTTTTCTGCTGACGTCAGTAAATGGAAACTCGTTAGAGTAGCTGTCGCGAATTCTTTTTTTTCTTTCGGTGCCATATCAGGTACCCCTAACGTTAGCAATTACATTGGCGGGTTGTTCGCGGTTTTCGGCTAATTTGAGTAGTTGTTCGGCACTGCGTATTCCTGTCCAATCGCGAATGTTTTTCAGCCATGACATCTGTTTTTTTTCCAATTCCTCGGCTGCCTTCGATTTTGCCCTTCATTATAAGTTGAAGCACCCTATATCGGTCTCCTCTGAAAGCATGCCCCAGGTATAATATTTTTCTGATCTTTATAGTGACAAATAATTCACAAACCGCATTTGCTCCATTTAACACTTCTTCGTTAGTCTGCCTAGCTGTCCAGAGTATTCGGAGCATTCTTCTATGTAACCACATCTCAAACGCTTCCAGGTGATTGATTGTAGCAGCCTTTAGAGTTCAGGTCTCAGCTCTATATAACAACACTAACCAAATATAACATTTTATCATTCTTTGGCGTAATTTTAGGTTTAGGTTGTCGTTAGAGAGGAATGCTTTCATTTTCAGAAAAGTCGTGCGAGCGGTCTCAATTTTGCACTTAATTTCTTTATCTGGGTTCCGTAATATAGCAACCAAAATATTTCGCGAATTGCATTTGAAAAACTTTGCGGGCTGGGGTGGGCTCGGTGGGAGTGGTTTAGATGCAATAACAACAAACTATTTAGAGCTGCGGTCTCAAAACTAAGAATCGCCCTGTGATGATTGCCAACCATCGAAGCGAAAACGGCACCTAGAGAAGAAGATATTCTTAATAAATTATAACGTTGATAAAGATATATTAAATGTGTTTTTAAGTCGTCGCCACATTTTTGTTCCTTATTACAGATATAGTCTCGTTGGATAAATTAAGCCTAAAAAATCCTCGTCATTTATTACTAAAAAAAAATTATTTTGTGCGGTAAACATTATTAATTTTAACACACATTTTAATCACCGGTAATATTTTTTTTAGTGCTTTTAGTCATCATATTTTGACATGATATTTTATTAAAGAATTTAATAAAATAATTTTGGTTATTAAAATATTGTTAAAACAATGTTTTAGGTATTGTTTATTTCCTAAAAAACTACTAGAAAAATAAACAAGGATTTTTACGTCAAAATATTATTCATAAAATTATCAAAAAAAAAGATAAATATCCACATTTATATTCACACCTTTTTTCCGAAGATATGGACAGACCACTTTTTTCCTCGGATCTTACACACGTCTTTTGCTTTTTCTACTTTAATCTGCTACTTTATACATGCTCATCGGTTGCTGGTACTTTTGACCTGGCCTTTCTTTAAAACAATATTAATCTGATCAAGATACGTTCGCCTAGGTCGACCTCTACCGACTTGCTCACTTATACTCGCCTTATAAATCTGTTTTGTCAATTTTTTATTTCATTCTCTCTTTTTGTCTAAACCATCTCAGCATTCCTTTATCTATCTTTGTTACTACATCTTCTTTTACGCCACAGCTTTCCGTTATCACACTATTCTTCACTTTATCCATCAGCTTCGCTTCAGCTTTACTTCTCAGACTACTCATCTTACTTTTATGGTTTTCCTGCCAAACTCATCATTTACTACAATACCTATAAGTGTAGCGATTAGCACTTCTTTATGTACAGCCATTTAATCCTTATTCGTCACGTGCTGGCTGCTTGTTAAGTTATACAGGGACCCATTGATTTGTTTTCCTGCCAACACCCTTCGCTCAATATCATAGTCATACCTTTCGTCTCTCTTTAAGTTTTAACCCAATTATACAAATTCTTTTATTTAATCCATTCTTCAATCAGCACCCCATAGTTTGTCATCATTTTTTCTTAAGGCATTACTTTTTGTCTTGCTTGCATTCACTTTTATGCCTCTGATTTTTAGGACATTGTGCATAATATTAACCCATCGTCAGCGACTTCTCCTAAGATGATGCTGATATGACCTGATCATCGTCGTAAAGAAGCCAAATTGGGAACAAAACCATATTTTTTGATTTGCTAAATAACTTTTTTAACTATCAAATAATGTATTAATTTTTAAAAATTTTAAAAATGTGATAAATGTTAACTAATATTAGTTATGTTTAAATTTTAAATGTTAAAGAAATTTTTTTCAGAATACAGTGTCATTCCCAATGGTAAACTAATATATTAAGGGTTTTTAAACAAAAAGGTATTTTTATTAAAAGTTTGTGCATCCCTAAAAAATAAACATGCGCCAACAAAATTTGGTAAAAAACTCGTAATATACGAGGAGCCTTCAGAAATTCGATTTTGAGACAAGAGTAAAGTACCCCTATTTTAAAAAATCTCAGGAAATGTTATAAAAAAAGTTGTTCAGCATTAAAAAATACATCTAGATTTAAAGTTATGGATATCTAAGTGTTGTTTTATTTTTTTACCCACTTTTTTTAAAAGAAAGTTTGCCAAAACGATATATTGACAACATCTTGTATACGACGGTTTATTTAAAAAGGCTGTAATATTACAAAAGAGACTCAGCAGCTAAAATATGCCAAATAAAAAAAGGGAAGCATTAAAAAAGAAAATAGATGAAATAGAGGAACATTATCAGAAAAATGAGAGCAGAAAATTCTATAAAAAGATTAATGAACGAACGCAAGATTCCAAACCAAAAATAAATGCATGTAAAGACAGCAATGGTAAAACGCTGACAGAAAAGCAAGACATTCTGAAAAGATGACAAGAAAATTTCGATAACCTATTGTCAAACCAGGCAGATGATTTAGAAGAAATATTAGTGCACACCGCAGAATCCGAAGATATATTACCCAGTTACCAGGAAGTGTGCGAAGTCATAACGTTCTCAAAAAACCATAAAGCACCGAGAATCGACAATATAACAGCTGAGCTGTTGAAAAATGGAGAGGAAACCCTCTGAAGAAGATTACATCCTCTAATCATTCTAATTTGGAAGCAAAATAAATTACCAGAAGAATGGTCGATGGGAGTTATTCAACCCATACATAAAAAAGGAGATAAGTTGGAATGCTCTAATTATGAAGCGGTAACCCTTTTTAATGTAGCTTACAATGTGCTATCTGGCATTATTTATAACAGACTGGTACCCATTGCAGAGGAACTGTTAGAAAAGTCCCAATTGATCAAATCTTCGCCGTTAGACAGGTTAAAAAAAAGCTTACGAACACAACATTCCTCTATATAATCTGTATATAGATTACAAACAAGCTTTTGATAGTGTTAATCTAAATAAAATGATCAACGATCTTTTAATAGTAGGCATCCCAAAAAAACCTGGCCCAACTCGTGAATAAGACCATGGCCGGTTCCAAGGCAATCGTAAGAGTTGACAATGAATACACAGACGGCTTCAACATCACATCGGGAGTAAATCTAGGCGACGCACTATCTTCCATACTATTTGATCTAGTTTTAGAAGCAGTCATTAGGAAATTAGATGTTACTGGCTACATCGGCAAGAAGAACCTACAAATATTCGCATATGCGGACGATATAGCAATAATAAGTAGGCGCAAAGACAAATTTAAGAAGACTGTTGTCAAACTAAAATTGAAGCAATCCCAATAGGTCTCCGAATAAATAAAAAAAAGACCAAATACCTGAAAGTAACGAAAAGGACAATTAATAGAGAAAATTTTAAATGTAAAAACTTAAAATTCAAGCACGTAGGGGTCCCAAATGAATCGATCTAACTCTATCAATAGCAAAATTCAGGTAAAATCCGTGGAAACCGTTGTTATTTTGCCTACAAAGAGCTAATGAAGTCGAGAGCTTTAAACGGAAAGTCTAAATTAAAAATATATATAAGTATCATCAGGCCTGTTGTTACATAGGGATGTGAAGCGTGGACCTTAACCAAGAAAGATGAGCTAGTAATATTGACGCAAATTTTTTGACGGAAGGAAAGGATGCAAGCTACAGAAAATGTGCGTAGAAGTTTAAAAAGAAGTGTTAGAGAAGAAGAAAGCCTGGCTGGATTGGCTGGCTACAAAAGCCAATCAAAGAACGCAAAAGGCAACGATTGAGGATGTAAACAAGGCAAAGAATGACTATAAAAGGTTAAAAGGTGTGGCAAAAGAGGTTGTGGCAAGAAAAAGGTTAAGTTATAAAGATGAATTTGATAGACGGTTATCTGACGATTTCCAAAACAATATTAAACTCTTCTGGAAGTCGATAAGAACCTCCAGAGGTAAAAATACTACCTCGCAACTGAAAAAAATCAAAAACCAAGATGGTAGTATGGTAAAAGGAGAGGAATGCGTATTAAAGAGATGGAAGGAATACTTCGAAAGTTTATTTGAGAGAGGATACACAAGTACAGACTCCATTCGGAGACATGAGTGAAAATTGCAATGAAAGTGAAATTAGTACGACAGAAATTGTGGAAGCGTTAAACAGTATGAAATTGGGTAAAGCTGCTGGGTACGACAGGATAACAGTTGAAATGCTGAAGGCTGGACAAAACGTGGTAGCTAGTCTGCTGTACCGCCTTTTTAACCTTTGTTGGAGAAGTGGTAGCGTACCAGACGACTGGTGCAAGGCCGTTATCGTGCCACTTTACAAGGGAAAAGGTTCGCAGCAGGACTGTAAGAACTACCGAGGCATTAGTTTACTCAGCATAGTCGGCAAATTGTATGCAAAGATATTGATTAAAAGAGTAACGAATGAAACTGAGAAGATGATATGGGACGTGCAAGCAGGATTTAGAAGAGGAAGAAGATGTATAGATCAGGTCTTTTCATTACGGGGTATAGTCGAAAAATTCTTGGCTAGAAGTCAGTAGGTCTATTGCGCTTTTATAGAATTGGAAAAGGCCTATGACAGAGTGGTAAGAAGTGAATTGTGGTCGACATTGTCTATGTATGGGGTGAGCGGTAGTTTAAAACGGGCACTGAAATCACTTTACGGGGATTCCACTGCTTGTGTCAGGATAAACGGAAATTGCACGTACTGGTTTAACATCGAAAAGGGTGTGAGACAGGGATGTATGGCTTCGCCATGGCTGTTTAACTTATACATAGACAATTGTTTAAAAGATTTGAAAGAGAGTGCGTAAGGATTGAAAATGAATGATTTGATCGTCAAATGCCTTCTTTACGCCGATTATCAAGTCATATTAGCGTCATCTGAATTTGTGTACTTGGGTTTAAAGTTAACGAGAGATGGAAAGTATGACAGTGACATTGAGCGAAGGGTGTTGGCAGGAAGACAAATGAATGGGGCAGTGCATAGCTTTATGAATAGCCAGAAAGTGTAAAAAAGGCACGTCTGGCTGTGCATAGAGGTGTGTTTTTGTTCCTACACTTATGTATGGTAGTAAATGTTGGGTTTGACAGAAGAAGCATGAAAATAGGATTAATGCTGCGGAGATGAGTAGTCTGAGAAGTATAGCCGGAGTGACTCAGTTAGATAAGGTAAAGAATAGTGAGATAAGAGAACGCTGTGGTGTAATAGAAGATGTGGTTACAAAGATATATAAAGGAATGCTTAGATGGTTTGGATACGTTGAAAGGATGAATAAAGAAAGATAAACGAAACAAATTTATAAGGCGAGTGTGAATGGACGGAAGTCGGTAGAGGTTGATCTCGGCGCACATATCTCGATCAGATAAACATTGTTTCGAAAAAAGGCCAGGTCAAGAGTACCAACAACCGAAGAGCATATACGAAAGCACTGATAAAAATAGAGGAAGCAAAAGATGTGTGTAAGAACCGTAGCTGAAGTGGAAGGAAGTGGTCTCTGCCTACCCCCATGGGAAAGAGTCGTGACTTTATGTATGTATGTATTTTTGGGCCCGTGCAAAACAAAGATGTAACGTGGCGATGAAGAGTTAATTTTAAACTAGACAACCCGATAGAGAGCACAGACATTGTAAAATTCATTAAAAGCCGAAGACTGTATTGGACAGGGCACGTAATGAGGATGAATGAAAGCAGAACAACCCTGATCCGTCAGTGTACCATCATTTTACTCCTGTGCTTGTCAATGGTGTTTTCTTCACTCAGGCATCTTTGGTTGGTATTTTTGTTTTGTAGTTCTTTTCTAAAATTTTTTTTTCGGAATCTCGCCCGATTTTATTGTAAAGGGGTGTTTGTGGAGGGCCTCCATGTAATTATTATTATTTACGTTGGCTTAATTGCTGTCAGTGCAGTACATTTAAATTTTCGATGAGCGAATTTTCACTAGTAATACCACTAGAGGTCAAATTATTTCCGGAAATTTTCTAAAAATATTCATAAACGAAAAAAAAATTCCGGATATTAATTTGACCTCGCGTGGTATTCGGTAAAAAAATTCCGCACCGAATTGTGGGGGAAAATCAAATATTTTTAAAATTTATTTTTCGATTCTCAACAATGCAAATTATTTTCTTCATCAAGCAATTATTTAGGTCTTGAAATTGGTAATTTCTACTCATTGTAGTGGCATGGGAATACCATTTCAAAATAGAAAATGGAATATTCTTCAATATTACATAAGTTTTGAGTAACTACAAGTGGTAGAAAATTGTTTTTTTTGCGTTTTTATTAACGTGCGTTATTCGCGCTACATGCAAAATATGCGTGAAGTTGTCTGATGTAATGATCAATCATCGTACCATGACTTATTTATTCGCATTAATAGAGGATGTTGGCTCCAACTTGAAGGAAGAAATTTTTTTCCGAATTGTCCACGAATATTTGCATCTAAACTACGCAAAATTGAAAGTACTGAATGGGAAAAAGGTAGTTAAATTAGTGTCTTAATATTATATATATTTTATTAGACATAGACACTTAATTGAAAACATTCAAAGTCTGCATTTTCGCCATTAAGAAGCGAGGAGATGTCCGAAGAATATAGAAGACATCTTAACTTTGTAATTAAAATGTATCAAAACTAAATATTATGTGAACAAATAAAAATCAGTCTGTCAAAAATGGTCTGTTATTGTAAACGTCAAAAAGCTTCTAGTATTATTCGCTGTTGGGTATGCCACGAGAAAAAAATTTTCACTAAAATACCTCCGTTGCCGTGATGATCTGTTAAAATAAAGTATTTTGATTGGTCCAAAATTGCAGGTGTGGAATTTTCGTAATAATATATTTTTTAATACATTCTGTACAACTTTGTACTTAATGTAAGCCCTGTTGTTATGGGTGGCCGATGAGTGTGCGTTAGGGTGTCCGGTATTCCAGAGCCATCGCCTGATTGTAGTGTTAAAATTTCACCCTAAATCCTTATTCTAATTTGTAAGTAATTTTATATTCCGACGTGTCATAATGACATTAAAAAAAATCTAGGTATACTAGGCAAAAATTTGAAAAATTAATTGAAAACAGCAAAATTGAACAATTAAAATTATTTGGTACAATATTGCAATTTGTTAAATTAATGTTCGACATAGGCGTCGAAATTGTTTCATTTTTCTGGTTGTTTATTTTTGGTTTCTTGTGTAGAGAAGACAATCATCTGGTGAAACATCCGATAATGATTTTTGTCCAAGAATAGATACCGAAATTCTTTTTTTATTTTCGCGTGAATTTTCAGCAACTGTGTCACTTTTCCAGCCACCATGACGTTTAACAGTGTGAGGATCTACCCCGGAATCAGCCAACAATGAAGCCGAAGATCTTCGAAAACAGTGACCCGTGTATTCGGCAGAATAAGGTAACTTTAAAAAAGAAGCAATCGTCTTGCACATGTCTCCAAAAGTGGGAATATCTACTCGCTGCTTCGTTGTTTCTCATTGATGCATAGGTTCGCACCAATACCCCAATGGAACAAATTGACTTTATGGGACTCACCAAAAAAAAATACACCAATTTTAGTCGATGCGGCTTGAAAAGCTGAGTCGTATGACACCCCTCCCAGGGTGAGGAAATTCCCCCTTTAAAAGTTACGCCACTTAATTTTCAACCTTCAAATTTTTAGAGGCACATTATTTTCGTCCAAAACGTTTGGGCACAGTTTGTACGATGGTGTCATTCGATGCAGCATGACCAACCGAGTCGAATGACACCCCTTTCAAGTTAAGGAAACGGCCCTTTTAAAAGTTACACCACTTTAAAATTTTAAATTTTTAGAAAAACGTCTCTTTCTCATGACACTACATACAACGGTGTCCTAGTGTCATTCGACGCAAACCAATTTTTTAATTTTTAGAAAAACATTTTTTTCACCCCTCTTAACTATCGATTTTTATATAATTATAGACAACAATCTTAATCAAATGAAACCCTCTTAACTATAGATTTTTATGTAATCATAGACAACAATATTAATTAAATTTAACGATTGTTGTCTACGATTACATAACAATTGATAGTTAAGAGGGCCCGGCCCTCGGAAGGGGGGGCCAATTGTATCATATTCAGCAACTGCATCATTTGCTAAATTTTCAATTTCTTGATGTAAATCATACATTTTACAATCCTTGATGAATTTTTTAATAAATGTAACTTTGACATTGACATGAGAATACAGACAAACAAGTCCATTGTTACTTTACGTTGTTACGCACATTACTGAAATTAAGCTACGTTTACATTATTTGGATAAATGAATGAATAAATGAATAAATAGGAGTTGTGGAAGAAGTTTAATTTTTCACTAGGCACTGCAGCATTGTCTATTTCTATTTTCTATTTCTATTTCTTTTTCTATTTTTATTTCTATTTTTAAAGAAATCATCAGAATATAAAATTTTGTATGAAATTCGGATCAAAAACAATCATTATAAAACACGCCGTGTTATCAGTCTCTGCTGACGCCTCGTCTGATAATCTTCACAGCCATAATGATCGAAATTATGATCCTCATATCATATACGGGTGTTAGTAAATAAGTGCGACAAACTTCAGGGGGTGATTTTACATGAAAAAATAATGACAGTTTGCTATATAAACGTATGTCCGCAAATGCTTTGTTTACAAAGATACGGGTTCTGGATTAATGTTATTGTATTAGATAGTCCTTGTTAAACAATCTTGAAAAACTAATCTATTTAAAAGTTCTTGATAATGTATTAAAGAAATGAAAAATACGCGTAAAGATGTTTTATATTTTTTTTGCATAAAAACGGCACACTATACGAAAAAAAGACAGGAGAGATTTTTTATCACAAATTTACCGAAGAATTCAAACGTGATTTTTAATATAAAATATCTCAGTGGCGCACCATTTTTTTCTTAACAAAAATTGGGATCATTACCCATATGCGCGCCTATAATAAACATAAAATTCTTAACTGCATGTCAAAAAATGCGCAATAACTACCTCTTATAACCCACCAAATTTCATTTGCGTGTTTCGACCGGTTTCAGAGCAATAAATAAATCGTCAGTTTTTAAAAAAAACTTTAACATTACCTATCTCTGAAACGGAGTATTTGCGGACATCCGTTTAAATAGCAAACTGTCATTATTTTTACATGCAGAATTACACACTAAAGTTTGTCGCACTTATTTACTAACACCCTGTATATTTATTATGTAACTGAGCGTCCTTATACGAATTTCACAAATTTTACTTTAAAACCCAGCCTAGTACCAATATTATTAACTTGTTGCTTATTTAACCAATTTTGATTTGATAACGTAATCATGTTTATTCAAAACCTCTGAAACTGCCAGTGAGCTTTTACTACAATAAATATTACAACAGTCAAAAAGTTCGGGGACCAACCAATAGGTGGTGGTACTTTTAATAATAAACTCATACTCTTTCAAAAGACACTTGTTAAAGTTTCATAAGTAGGTTATCCAAAATGCTGTCAAATGAAAAAATTCAAGATGATGGCCTGTAGGCATACAATGTATTCTGTCGCTTGATATTGTTATGGTACATCTCTGTTGATTGAACTGAATATTTGCTTGTTTATTTTAAATACTTGCTGGTTGTGGTGTTGGGGTTTGGATTCAATATTTAAATATTTATTTTATTTTTTTTTACGTTTTGTGTGCCTACATGCCGCCATTTTGAATGTCACGTGTTCTGGAATACCTAATATTCCAAATATTAGTCATTGAATTTGAAAAGACTATTGTAACGTGTTAAAAAAAAGGAACGACTGGATGCGCATAGAGGAGTGTTGGTATCTACACTTATGTATAGTAGTGAATGTTGGGTTTGGAAAAAGAAGCATACAAGTAAAATCAATGCTACGTAGATAAATAGTCTGAGATGTAGGTACAGCTGGAGTGACTCTGTTATAAGAGAACGCTGTGGTGTGAAAGAAAATAGATAAATATATACTTAGATGTTTCAAACGCTTAGAGAGGATGGATGAAAGAAGATCGATAAAACAGATTTATAAGGCGAGTGTGGATGTGCAAGTTGGTAGAGGCCGACCTAGGCGTTTTAAAGAAAGGCCAAGTCAAGAATCACGAGTTTAAAAAAAATGTCTTTGTGAAAGATATTTTAAACAAATAAACTGAACCGTTTTCTATTCTAAATGCTGGACAATTCGTTCTAAAACAAAGGCCTCGAAATGAAGGAGAAGCGTTGTAATGAGTTAAGTGGAATTTTGCAAAAAAAAATACTAGTTAATCTCCAGATATTTGAAGGAATTTGTTGCTTACATTTTATAACTCGTAAGGTGTTTTTTAATCAGTAATTATCAAAATCCCTTCATCTAGCAGATTGATTAAACTCCAGACCTGTATCAGAATGCAGCAGTGTATTATTGACGAATAACATCTGAATCTAGCAGACTCACACATAACATATATACCTATACATAGATTTACAATCTCTATCACATAATATACACTATATTCCTTATTCGAGACAATATTAATTGTATATATATCCTTATTCAACAATTCGGAATTTGATTGTTTACATATGAAGCAGGAAAAGCAATTACTTGATAAGATTGGTAGAATTTCTGACTGTTTTAGTGAGATATATCAGAACAAAGCATTTGAGAAGACTTCCTTTTATATATTTTAGAGTAATTGTTTGATAAAATTAATGCTTAATAAGTACCAAATTTAATCTAGTAATAAACGTATACCAAAAGAATATTAAAATTATTTTCTTTTCGGAATAAGATAAGAAGCAAATATAATTCAAATGTTTTTGAACTTTTTCTACAGGGTACAGCATAGTAAAGAACTACTTTAAATCGTGATGATAATGTTAGGCGATGGGGAGGGTGGTTATGTTCGGCATCAAATAGCATCAGCTGTGGAACTCTCAGCATTTTACGCATGCTGTCAAATATTTTTATCAAAGTTACCACTATTAGCTAGCAATCATTTTAACAATAATCGAAAACTGTCTACCTATGCGATTGAAAAGTAGGTCGAGAACTTTAAAGGGCCGCTAATGTAGACGACACTGTCATCCTGAGTGACAAACTAGAAGACCTGCAACTTCTACTAAACTGTGTAAACGCAGAAGGACAAGAAATGGGGCTTAACATAAATATCAACAAGACAAAATTTATAGTCTTTAGTCGACAACCACATCCCGATGCTTCACTGCATATTGATACGAAGAATATAGACAGAGTCTGGACCATTAGAAACGTTTGAGATGTGGTTACACCGGCGAATGCTGAAAATACCCTGGACAGCTATGCAGACCAACGAAATGGTGCTAAACAGGGCCGACGCAACACGTTTGCTGCTAAATACAGTTAAGTGCAGGAAAATTTCATATCTTGGACATATCTTCAGAGGAGAGCGATACAGAATCCTACAACTGATCATGATGGGAAAAGTGGAAGGACGTAAAGGAGTAGGAAGAAAGCAAGCTTCCTGGCTGAGGAACATCCGTGAATGAACCGGTATACGCAGCGCAGAGGAACTGTTTCGATTGGCGCAGAATCGGGAAAGACTTGTCCAAGTAATAGCCAACGTCGGGGAGACCTAATACGGCACTCGAAGAAGAAGAATGTAGAAGAATAAATATTACCAGCAAATTAAAACGAAACTAAAAGAGGTTTTTATCTGTTTTATCGACTATGAGAAAGCGTTCGACAGTGTCGAACACACAGCCCTGTTTGACATCCTAAAAGAGAAGGGCCTCGATAATAACGACATCCAGTTACTGAAAAGTTTATACTGGAACCAAGTCGCAAGTAACAGGGTCGAAGGGACGAAACGAGGGATGTACCCATTCACAGAGCAGTGCGAGAAGAATGCGTTTTATCGCCCTTGCTATTTAATATATATTCTGGCTATATATTCGAGAAACAAGTTCTAGTAACAACCCAGTGGAGGGAACGCTCTCTCTCCTCGGTCCTATTACCCTCACAAGGGTTTGGTCGCACTAAGCTTTTACCATTTTTATAGCAATTTTCCACTCCTCTTTGTTCTGGGCTAGTTTTGTGGCCTCGTACAGAGAGAGTCCAGTCAAACTTGAGATTCCGTCTACCCATCGGGTTGGAGATCTTCCTCGTGACCTTCGTCCGTCGCCTTTACCTTGAACCACCAGCTTTTCTAAAGATCCGGTCTTCTGGAGACGTGCCCGAAATAACGTACTTTGTTCCAATTTATTCTTTTGGACAGTCTGTCCTCGATTTTCAGTTCTTATAGGATCGATACATTGGTGCGGTGCTGCACACGTGGTGAAATAAGCGAAATGACTAAACAGCCATGGATCACTAGCACAATAAGATCCAGAAGGCTCGCATGGGCGGGTCACGTAGTCAGAGCGGAGAATAGGGATATTGGGACCGTTTATAGGGGCAGACCAAACGCAAGCAGGCCCCAAGGACGACCTAGACAAAGGTGGAAAGATGATGTAGAGAGAGACGTCAATGTGATGGAACTACGAAATTGGAAAGAAGTAGCACTAGATGGAGGGCGGTGGTCGAAGAGGCTAAAACGCTTAAAGTGTTATTTGGCCACGTTAGTAAGTAAATATGTATTCGAGGAAGCTCTACAAGGTATGGAACACGGCATTAAAGTAAACAGACATTTGATCAACAACTTACGTTTTGCAGATGATACTGCGATTATATCCGATGGCCTAGAAGGACTATTTAAAATATAGGGACACAATAGTGAAATCATGTGTTCAGAGTCCAAAAGAGTATGGAAAGCGCAAAGGCCAGAGTGCAAATAAAATTTATTGTGAGCCGGTAATTTTCAGAGATTATTTGTACGGTTCACTAATCTTTGCAGTTCTTCTACTGTACTTGCAAGGATAATCGAGTCGTCAGCAAATCTTATATTACCACCTCAAATAAAACTTCAAAAATAAAAGAGGGAACATTTTGGCCCTTCCAGCTATCGAAATTATAGATACAGTGCTTTCATTTTAAAACCATTTAGTCCGAATAACTTTTTTATTTTACAGAAAATGCTCTGCATGGTCTGAAGTCTAAAAAAAAATAATCAAACAAAAGAATTGTGTTATAATAATAAATAAAGTACCTACAATTTCGGTCAAACTTAACCTGATTTATTTGTAACTTAAAAATAATAATATTTAGAGATACTTAACAGTCTTACATTTTACAATCCATCAGCGATAAAAGTCTTAAAAACTTAAAAACTATTTATAGCCTCGTAAAATTTTAAATACCATATTAAAAAAATTTATACCCCCATTAATACCCACCATCCCCTTGCAATAAAAGAAAATACAGGTATATAACAATTCAAAGCACAAAGAAAGATTCACTAATCAAAATTATACGACCAATAATAAAGTGATAACTATCTATTTTATATTCTTTGTCTTAAGAAAACATAAAATTCAAAGTCATGAATTTTTATTGGAGATTTTTTTAGTTAAATAATCTTTTTTCAATGGTAGCAGGACCGTTTTTGGGGAGGAAGAAATATTAGTGCCTAAATAAAAAAATTGGCAAACTGTTCAAGAGTCAAAACTATAAAGATATGTTAAACCAGTATTTTTTTTTATAAAAAATTGTTGTTGTTGTTATATTACCCACTCTTGCACTTGCTCTTTGTTCCCAATACAAATTCTTTATCAACTGGATATCCTGTCTATCCAATCCCTTTTCTTTTAACATTACCAGAAGCTTATCATGGTGAATTCGGTCGAACGCTTTTTTATAGTCCAGAAAGCATATGAACACATCCCTACGTTGGTCTCGGCATTTCTGTAGCATCAAGTTGATTCCGAACAGTGCCTCCCTTGTACCAAACGCATTTCTGAAGTCGAACTGTGATTGATCTAGGCCTTCTTCGCATTTACTTCTAATACGGGAATGAATTATACGCAGTAATGTTTTCAGCATGTTTGACATGAAACTTATTAGTCTATAGTCGCTGCATTGTTTTGGATGTAGCTTCTTAGGTAAGGTAATAAATGTAGACTTTAGCCAATCACGCGGGATGTCACCTGTTTCGTATATTTTATTGAATAACCTTGTTATTAATTCCATATTGTCTTCATTATTTACCTTGATTGCTTCCATCGGTAATCCATCTGGCCCACAAGCCTTCCTATTTTTGGAGATTGAGATGGCGTGCATGACATCGGATTTTAATATTTTGGGTCCTTCTTTTTTTATGTTTAACAACACCTCATCTCTTTTACTGGTGAATGACGCAGTAATGTAATCTTCCCATGTAGTCCTTATAGCACCTTAGAGCTCCTAACGACCGACTAATCAAGACAGTGTGGGAAGAAAATCCGGTCGGAAAGAGACCGCTGGTGCGATCGAGACTCAGATGAAGATACAACATCCTAAGAGACCTAAAAATTATGCGAATATATGACTGAAAGAAGGCCATGCTGGACTGAGATCGGTGGAGGCAAATCGTTACCGCAGCCAAGACCCACGAAGGGTTATAGAGCTACCCCGAAGAAGTAGAACTTTCTATCTATTTTCCATTAATAACTTTAACTTTATTTCAAATTCACCATTTAGTAATAGGCTATTTATTAATAAACTAACTGTCATCAGTTCTTATATATCGTCATGGAACATTCCCCAAACATCCAGAACACACTAACCTAAAATAATCGATTTTGGTGAATGTGCCAGAACACAAAAAATAAGAAATGGAATACAGTTGCAAACAAAGAAGAGTATCAAAGAACCATAGCTGAAAAATTGGGAAATATAGACACAAAGGATGTAGAGGACTTGAACGACACAATACTGAAATCGCTACGAGAAGCTCAGCAAATACACTGCACCCAAAGAAGTGATAAAGAAGAAAGACTATCGGTGAACACCCGCCACCTTATGAAACAAAGGCGAGAAATGATACACAAACAATCAATCAACAGAGACCAGTTGAGAATATTGAATAGGAATATATCGAGAGCCGCACGGAAAGATATCAGAGATTACAACACAAGATGGGTAACGGAGGTCATAGAGGAAAACAAGAGCATGAAAGTACTCAGAAATAAACTCGCTTTGGGGAAGACAGAAATCATTAAACTGGAAAACGCAGATGGACAAATAGTCACAAATAAACAAGAGATTCTAGAAACTGTGAAAGATTTCTATGCAAATTTATATTGCAATAATGAACAGCTGAGATGCACAGAGGACATCCCTCGAGTTTTAAACCAGGGATCGGAGGAAATACCTGACATAACAGAGGAGGAAGTCCTAAAATCAATGTCGGAAATAAAAAACAATAAGGCTCCAGGTGACGACGACATCGTGATTGAGGCAGTTAGGGAAGGTGGAGAACAACTGTTAAAGGCTATAACAAAATTATTCAATAAATGTCTTATGGAAACCACAACACCTACGAACTGGAACAATGCAATTATAATCATCATGCATAAAAAGGGCAACATTGCCGATCTGAAGAACTATAGACCAATTAGCCTGCTTTCTCATCTCTATAAATTGTTTACCAAAATTCTAACTAAGCGTCTAACATCGAAATTGGACTTTTACCAGCCGACAGAACAGGCAGGTTTCCGATCCGGATACGGAACAAATGACCATCTGCAAGTTATTAAGACATTGATCGAGAAGTCCGTTGAGTACAACAAGCCACTCGTGTTAATATTTGTGGACTACGAAAAGGCGTTTGATTCCATCAAGCACAGTGAGATGTTTAAAGTACTTGCCGACTGCCGAGTAGACCACAGATACTCTGCTATACTGCAACATATATACGAAAATGCAACAGCGAGCGTAAGACTCCATGAAGAGACAGAGAGATTCAGAGTGCAGCGCGGTGTACGACAAGGCGACACATTCTCCCCTAAACTATTTACCACTTTGTTGGAGTATATGTTCAAGAGTGTCGAGTTGGAGAATATGGGTATAAATATTAACGGTGAACATTTCAGTCACCTTCGGTTCGCGGACGATATTGTACTGATTTCAGATAGCTTGGATAATGCAGAGAAACTGCTTATGAGACTAACATCTGCTTCACATAAAGTTGGGCTTAAAATAAATCCATCGAAAACAAATTTCATGACAAATCTAGTCCCAAGCCGAAACTACTTAGTAGAAGGAAAAGAAATTTCCCAAGTTACATCCTACAGATATCTGGGCCATGATGTTACGATTGGCAGGGACAATCAAACCTGCGAAATCAAAAGAAGGATAGGGCTAACGTGGGCCGCCTATGGGAAGCTGAAACACATTTTAAACCCCCATATGCCTTAAGCGGAAGGTGTTTGATCAGTGTGTTCTGCCGGTTCTGACTTATGGTTCGGAGACCCTAACTCTAACACGAAAATCGGTAAATAAAGTAGGAGTAGCCCAGCGAGCCATGGAACGCTCCATGTTGGGAGTCACGCTGAGAGACAAGATTCCGAATGATCGGATACGTCAGAGAACAGGGGTTACCGATGCAATCCAGCGAATAACATATTTAAAGTGGAACTGGGCTGGACATGTCGCAAGATGGACCAAAAAGATCATAGAGTGGAGACGTAGGCAAGATGCGTTCAGGAACAGAGGTCGTCCGCCGACCCGGTGGACGGATGACATAAAAAGAGTAGCACCAAATTGGATCCAGGATGCCCAAGATCGAAATAAATGGAGATCGTTAACGGAGGCCTATGTTCAGCAGTGGACGAGACAGGCTGTTTGATGATGATGATGATGATGATGATGATGCCAGAATGTTCTATACTAAATTGTTAATTAATTGTAGTCATCGTTAATTAAAAAGGGGTTAATTTAATTTAAAATAGATAAAAATATGGTCATTTATTGTTGCTTCAGATAAAATTTTGGTTCCAAGACATAAAAATTCTTTATTTAAATATAAGCATTTTCGTAAATGTGTATTTTGTAATTATATAATAAATATTTTTTTCTTCATAAATGGTGATAATATTCAGAGACCGACCCTGTACCAAAACAAAAAAAACTCGTACAATTTCGAGAAGCAGTAATTACTTGTCGATACCTATCAAGATAGTCGAGGAGGGCGTTTGTTTTATTGAGGCTCAAAGTGATAATCATTAGTAAATAATCGGTTAGAACATCTTCGGAAACTTGGATTCTCAACCAACTAATAGTCATTTGTTCACTGTTCGAATAAATGCCACCTTAAAAATCGTTTTGGTATTCCATAAAAAAATTTGGTTTTACATAAAAAAAAATTTAAAAAAGATAATCACCATCAAAAGAATAATTTAGTTATTCATTAGAATCACGTAAACCTTCATACTTTGAACAACAAACATTTCCCATATCGCTTCTCCAATTGAAAACCGACATAACTGCAAACTTTTCATTTTGAAGTCGTAATGATATGTTCTTTTGACTGAAAGAACAACATTATTGTATCTAAGCAACTAAACGCTAGATGGCGGAAGTGTCACATTTTATTTACGCATAGTTTTAGCAAAAAAACGATCCATCTGTGTGTTTATTTTCAGCATAGACCTATTATCCAGATAAATGGTCTATGATTTTCAGCTTTCGATTCAGTAGGACGTCAATTTATGTGAAAAACGTCATAAGTACAATTTGATAAAAGTGAATCGGACTTTTGTTTGCATTTTTAATAGAAAAAAGACGCAGGTGTTAGTCCTGCCGTTTTGCTCATTGCTCATAAAAATAAGCTTTAAATAGCTTACTATAATGTTACAAATCCGGTCCTGTCGGTAACCGAGAAATCGGCCACGTCTAGGGTCCGTATTCGACCGCTTTGCTTTGTGGGCCGCCGAAGGGGTCCGGCAAGGTCAAGCAACCTCTGGAACCACGTCGAACTTTGGAGAAACAGGTGGAATGATCTGAAATTGTGATATGGAGATATAAAATGGAAAACGATCATAACAAGAGCAGTATCGGCTTAAGTGTTTATGAATTAATAAATGTTATTAGTTATATAGAGTTGTAAAAGTTGTATAGCTAAGTGAATATCTAAGTGGCTGATGAAAATAGAATTTATTGTATTGAAATAAACATTGTTTTGTGACTGGATCGAGAGTTTTAATCACCGAACCCAAGATAGAACTAAAATTTGTAACAAAAAGTTTGGTTAGTTTGTATAATAGTTGTAATGGCTGTACAAAGTATTGGTTTTTTTTTCAGTTTATAGTATTTTTTTGTGCTGCTGTTAATTTTTAATAAAAATGAAAAAACTCGTTAAATTTGTTTTTGTGTTATCTAAAAGAATAAATTATTTTTTTTAAAAAAAGTGTCACAATTACCGATTTTTTTCGTTTGCAAACGCATTTTAAAAAAAAAACCAACATTTTATATCCCTATTAAATATTCGTAACAACTTATTAGCGTCATCTGAAGAGGAGTTGTAGGCGATGGTTAATGTTATACATATTGCCCTAAAAATCAAAGCGATAAAAATAAATGTAAGCAAAACGAAAGTAATGGTTTTTGAAAAAAAACAAAGCATAATTAACTGTGAGGTTCCGATTAAGGAAGAAACAGTGGAATAGGTAAATGAGTTTGTGTACTTGGTTTCAAAGTTTACGAGAGATGGAAAGTATGACAGTGACATTGAGCGAATGGGGCACTGCATAGCTTTGTGAACAGCCAGAAAAAGTCAAAAAAGGCACGTTTGGCTGTGCATTGGGGTGTGTTCGTTCCCACACTTATGTATGGTAGTGAATGTTGGGATTGGCAGAAGAAGCATGAAAATAGGATTATTGCTGCGGAGATGGGTAGTCTGAAAAGTATTGCTGGAGTGACTCGGTTGGATAAAGTGAAGAATAGCGAGATAAGGGAACACTGTGGTGTGAAAGATGTGGTTATAAAGATAGATTAAGGAATGCTTAGAAAGTAGAAAGGATGGATGAAGGAAGATTAACGAAACAGATTTATAAGGCGAGTGTAAATGGACAAGTCGGTAGAGGTCGACCTCGATCAGATCAACATTGTTTCGAAGAAAGGCCAGGTCAAGAGTACCAACAACCGACGAGCATGTATGAGAGAACTGATGTAAGTAGAGGAAGCAAAAGAAGTGTGTATGAACCGTAGCAAGTGGAAGGAAGTGAAAATATGTATTTGTATGTTCGTTTAAATTAAGTGGTTAACACTAAGTCTATTTGTACCAAAAAAAAACATTTATTTTCAACAATCTTAGTACATTATTATTTGAATTAAGAAGTAGCATTTCTGATAATTAATTAATAGAAGTATTTTGTCAATCATTCATGTCCTTTTTAAGTCTACTTGTACCAAAAATACATTTATTTTTACCAATTTAGGTACATTTTTATTTGTGCGTAATCATTAATTAATTATAATAATTATTCATAAAATTATTAGGGGCACCTGCAATTGCTAGGTTGTTAGGTCAAAGTAAAAAATTAATTTCATTAAATTATTTCTTGGAATATTTTAATCGCGATTATCTTTGAAACAGTAAATTTTTGCGAGATGAAACAAGTTCTGAGTAGAAATGATTAAAAAATTTATTTTGATGATTCAGTCTTCCAAAAAATGTTGCACAAAACAGTAGGTACATTTTAAGTTACTCAGTATACTGTACGTAGCGCGCTCTGTGTGCTAGACTGAAACTGATTATGATTTCTCATTACAAAAAAGCTCTATTTACCAACTTTTGTGGAAATATTTTAGTTTTACGTAGAAATTTAAAAGTGGGAAAACACAACATCTGCAAACTAGAAAATAAGGCAGGGCAAGTGACTACCAACAAGGATGAAATTGTAAAAATTGTCGAAGACTTCTATGAAGAACTTTATAGAAAACCAGATGAAGAGGAGGTACCTATCCTAAGAATACTGAACCAGGGCTCTGAAGATGTACCAGACATAACCTACTGTGAAGTAAGAAAGGCGGTGTCTGAGATGAAGAAGAATAAGTCACCAGGAGAAGACGAAATTGTTATAGAGGCAGTAAAGGAAGGTGGACACATAGTTATTAAAGCCCTATGTAAATTATTTAATGAATGTCTACATCAAGGAGTAACACCTTCAAAGTGGAACAACGCCACTATAGTAATAATGCACAAGAAGGGGAACATTGGTAATCTAGCAAATTACAGACCCATTAGTCTCCTATCCCACTTGTATAAACTATTTATGAAGATCATTGCTAAACGCCTAACTCCAAAATTAGATTTTTACCAGCCGAAAGAACAGGCAGGATTTCGAGCAGGGTACGGTACAAATGACCATTTACATACAATCAAGACCCTTATAGAAAAATCAACAGAATATAATAAACCTCTCATCCTTGTTTTCGTAGACTATGAAAAAGCTTTTGACTCAATCAGCCAACAACATATGCTCAAATCATTAACAGAATGCAGAATTGATTACAGGTACATTGCACTGATTAAGGGTATATACGAGAAAGCAACGGCGTGTGTAAGATTACATAAAAACACAAGAACATTCCGAATAGAACAAGGTGTACGTCAAGGAGATACCCTCTCTCCAAAGCTGTTCACCACACTGCTCGAATATGTCTGTAAGAAAATCGACTGGGGGGAAATGGGCCTAAATATAGACGGTGAAAGATTAAATAACTTAAGATTTGCAGACAATATCGTCCTTATCACCGACCGTATAGATCAAGCGTCCATGATGTTGGAAAAATTATACAATGCTTCAAGGGAAGTTGGCCTAAGAATTAACTTTGCAAAGACGCAAGTCATGACAAACCTAGTCCCCAGTAAAAACATAACTATTGGAAGCAAATCTATTGAACAGGTCACCGCCTACAAATATTTGGGTCATGAGATCCGAATAGGACGGGACAACCAGACGTGCGAACTTCTCCGGAGAGTAGGCTTGGGGTGGGCATCCTTTGGAAGATTAAAGTATGTTTTCAAGTCGGATATTCCCATCAGTCTAAAACGAAAAGTATACAATCAGTGCATATTACCAGTGATGACATACGGAGCCGAAACATTGACGCTTACAAAAAAGTCAGCAAAGAAACTGCATGTCACCCAACGGGCGATGGAGAGGGCTATTCTGGGTATCTCCCTCAGAGACCGAATACCAAATGAGATTATTCGCCAAAGAACAGGTGTTATAGATGTAATCGAAAAAATAACAACTTTAAAGTGGAACTGGGCTGGCCACGTAGCTAGAAGAACTGACGGAAGATGGTCTAAAAAACTATTGGAGTGGCGTCCGAGGCACGAAGCTTATCGTAGTAGAGGGCGCCCCCCCACACGATGGACCGATGACATCAAAAGAATCTGTGGTAATTGGATACAAATGGCTCAAGATAGAGCAGAGTGGCAAAATAAACGAGAGGCTTATGTTCAGCAGTGGACTACTATAGCTGAGTGATGATGATGATGATGATGATGTGGAAATATTTTAAAGGCTGTTAAAATTATTTATTATTTATTTATTTATTATTTTAATTAAAAAAAAAATTACATTTAACGCCCTGTATGTGTATCTTCTTTGATATTAAGAATTGAACTAAAGTAAATTTTTTTTATGTTCTGGTTCCCACGAAAAGGGATATCCTGCAATGCTCTGAGAACATCGTGAGGACCAAGAGAAAAAAGAAAGGAATTGATGTCCTCGAGGAACAACCTAGGCAATGTGTTCCAAAACCTTGCTGTTCGTTGAATAGTCTTTTAAAAGAGATGTTCTGCAGGTCTTTAAAGTGACCACGAAGAGGTGTGAAGTCTGTAAAATAAAATGTGGTTACAAAGATAGATAAAGGAATGCTTAAATGGTTTCTTCTTCTTCTTTCCGTGCCGTCTTCAATGAAGGTTGACGATCACATTGGCAAATGCATGTGTATCTTGTGCCGTTCTAAGGATTTGCTTAAAGTTCAGACCGGTCCAGTTTCTGATGTTTCGCATCCAGGACAGTCGCTTTCTTCCTATACCCCTCGTACTTTTACTCGTACTTTTCATGCCTGAGTAGGTGACCTAAGTATGCTGTTTTCCTTACTTTTATCATATGTAGTAGCTCTCGCTCACCACCTATTCTCTAAAGTACTTCATCGTTCGTAATTCTATTTGTCCAAGGAATCCTCAGCATTCGTCTGTAGCACCAGAGTTCAAACGCCTCCAGTCTATTCATCATGCCCGCTTTCAACGTCTATGATTCAACGCCGTACAACAGGATTGACCAGACGTAACCTCGCACCAGTCTTAGACGCAGGTTCAGTTCCAAGTTTGAATCAGAAAAGAGTCGTTTATATCGCATAAATCCTTGGCGTGCTTGTTCAATTCTAGTCCTTATTTCGTTATCGGGATTTGTGTCTCTTTCAATCCAAGAACCCAAATATTTAAAACGATTTACCATTTCTAGGACTTCGCCGTCGATTTGCAGTGGAATCGGGATATTCTGATTTTTGCTAATTACCATTGTCTTCGTTTTCTTAATGTTGATCTTCATTCCATAGTGTGAGCATGCTCTTTAAACGCTATCAATAATATTCTGAAGCCCAATGTCCGTGTCGGCCATTAATACCATATCATCAGCATATCTTATGCTGTTTACGATTTCCCCATTTACTTTGATTCCATCTGAAATATTCTCTAGTGCGAATTTAAATAGTTCCATGCCAATAAAGATTCTTTATTAATTGGATATCCTTTTCATCGATTCCCACGTTGACAAGGGAGTTTATGATGCCTTTATGCGGAACTTTGTCAAATGCCTTTTAAAGTCAACAAAGCATATGTATAGGCTCTTCTGTTGGTCCATGCATTTATGAGCCAAAACTTGTAGGCTAAACAGTGCTTCATGAGTGCCCATGCCTCTCCATCTCTCCCGGATTCGATTGTGGACAATTCTGAGAAGGATCTTTAAGGCGTTGCTCATCAAACTAATCAACCTTATCTTACCTTAAGTCATTGCATTGACGAGGATTCGGCTTTTTGGGAATGAGAATGAATGTAGACTCCAGCCATTCTGTTGGAATTTTACCAGAGTTATATATTTGGTTTAGTAGCTTTAGAAAGAGATCCAAGTTTTCTTCCTTAATTAACTTAATAACTTCTGGACAAATATTGTCAGGTCCTGGGCTCTTATTGTTCTTCAGTTGGTTAATTGCACGTTCAAGTTCACATTTAATTATGGTAGGACCTTCGTTGTTATTGCTAGTAGATGGCACTTCTGGTAAGTCGGCAAATAAATCTCGGATGTAATCTTCCCATATGACTATTTCCTTGGAGATGTCTTTTGCATGTTGGTGGTTATTATCAAATAGCCCATATGGTGCTTGCCGCTTATTTGCTCCAGATATTTCCTTTATTTTTTTGTGCAGGTTGAAACTATCATGTTTTCGCTGTAAGTCTTCCAATTCCTCACACCTTTCCCTCATCTAGTCTTCTTTTGCTTCTCTGATTTTCCGCTGAAAAATTTTATGGATGCGTCTATATTTCGTTGGGTTTTTGTTTTTGCATTCCCGGCGCTTGTCCATTAGCTCCAGAATTTCTCTGGTCATCCATTCTTTCATTTTCTTAGTTTCTGACTTAAGGTGTTTAGTTGTAACTTCCTTTAATATATTAGATATTTCAGTCCAGGTCGCGTCAGTGTTATCTGCTGTCAGCTGGCTTCGATTTACTTGCTGGAGGTTGGCGTTAAGCTCGATCTGCAAGGAGTTTTTTTCCTTGCCTCTTCTTTTAATAGCTGCACATCAATTCGTGGTGTTGGGTTTCTTTTCTTCATAAACTTAAGTGTCATAGAGAAATCAATTAACACAGGATTATGATCAAATCCTATGTCTGCGCCGGGGTACGCTTTTGCATTTTTGACCGAGCTGCGGAATCTCTGATTTCCCATGATGTAGTCAATTTGGTTTCGTACTATGTTGTCATTATTGTGTTGAGGTGATGTCCACGTGTAGAGTCTTCGCGGGTGTTGTTTGAACAAAGTATTTAGGATTACTTGTTTTCCTGACAGAACTCTATCAGCCTGTCTCCTCTATCATTTCTTTGCCCCAATCCAAAGCTCCCAACCATTTCTGACGAGTTTCCCTTTTCGACCTTCGCATTTAGGTCGCCCATAACAAAGGTAACTTCTTCCTTTCGTGTTAAATGGTTTGGACACGTATAAAGGATGGGTGAAGGAAGATTGACGAAACAGATTTATGAGGTGAGTGTAAATGAACAAGTTGATAGAGGTCGACCTCGGCGAACATATCTCGATCAGATCAACATATAACCACACGCTTACCCTCGGTTTTAGCCCCCAGGTTTTTCTCATGGCTCTCTTGCATGTCCACAATGAGGCAAACATTTAATTTCTCTTTGCCTCGAGGTGTACGCTCCCTTTCAGTTTTGCATCCAGACGTAAAAATAAATGTTACTTTAGTGCCAAATCTGTACTCAACTGATAGCGTTGTGTTTATTTTTATGTCTCTAGGACGTGATCTCTAAAACTGCTAAACCAGTTCTAAAAATTCTTCCACTTATTAAAAGCTACTCCATCCCTAAGTAAAATGAGCTACATACAGTGTGGAACAGCCAAATGGAATAAATTCGATAACGAATAAATGAGAGCGTGTTGGGAAAAACGCTTGGACACGTCGATTTGTATTTTTAGATGCGCATTTTTTTCAAAAAAAAATAATTATATAGGGTGTGTCATGTGACAGTGGCCAATACCAACTTTTTTATTTTAAATACAACCCTCTGTATATTATTTATTTTTTGGATTTTTTAGAAAATTCTAGACATAATTCATGTACAATGTCCCATACCTATCTTTAACTGTTTCGGAAATAATAAGTGTTTTCAGATGTATTACATTAATTTCAATGTAAGAGATGTTCAAAATGTTCCCCGCGAACTTCTTAGCAACATGCTAATCTGGTATAGAAATGTCTTCTAACGTTACTCAACATCTCAGGCGTGACTGATCTAATCGCAAGCGTGATTAGTCTTTTTAAGTCATGTAAGTTGAGTGGTTTAGTTTTGTATACAATACTTTTGACATATCCCCTCAAAAAGAAGTCTAATGGCGTCAGATCAGAAGATCGTGCTGGCCATTCTATCGATCCACGCCTCCCTATTCACCGATTTGGAAAATTTTGGTTCAGGTACTGCCGGACATTGATTTGGTAATGAGGCGGGGCTTCAGCTTGCTGAAACCATAGTATATTGGCAGGAACTTGTGGATTTGCTGGATCAGGATATAAGTTTGTCAAAGTTGGCACGACATTATTTTGGAGCAGTTCTAAATATTTATCTCCATTCAAGTTGCCATCAATGAAAAAGAGACCTACGATATGATTTCCAACAATATCTGCCCAAACATTAACTTTTTCAGGATATTGCGTATGTTTCTCTCTCGTCCAGTGAGGATTCTCATTAGACCAATAGCGACAATTTTGACGATTAACATGACCGTGAAGTGTAAATGTTCTCTCATCAAAAAACAAAACATCTTCTAATTGGATCACATTGTTATCTAACATTTCCATCATTTGCTCACAAAAATACGTTCTCCTACCGAAATCGTCTTCCATGAGCTCCTGAGTTAGCATCATTTTATAGGGGCGCAGTTCCTTTAATATCCGAAAAATTGATGTGTGGCTAATGTTTTACCGTGAGGCTGCTTTTCGACCAGAATTGGTGGGTTTTCTTGAAACTCAAGCATAACATCCAATATTTCCGAATATTTCCGAAACAGTTAAAGATAGGTATGGGACATTGTACATAGTTTTTGTTTAGAATTCTTTGAAGAATCCAAAAAATAAATAATATACAGGGGGTTGTACTTAAAATATAAAAGTTGGTATCGGCCACTGTCACATGACACACCCTATATAATTATTTATTTTTGGAAAAAATGCGCATCTAAACATACAAATCGACGTGTCCAAGCGTTTTTCGCAACACGCTCTCATTTATTCGTTATCGAATTTATTCCATTTGGCTGTTCCACACTGTATATTTTGATTAGTAATACAAAGTGGCCCAAAAGTTACAGTTACATATACATAATTGATTGTGCAGTTTCTTTTGTTTATAAGGTAAAATGTTAAAAAGTATGTGACAATTATCATATCATTCGAAAGACTTTAAAATTGATCAGCTGATTAGCCGTTTTAAACATATCAGATTTATTATTGTTATTGTTGTTTGTGTATTTATTAATGCATGTAGCGTTTTGCTCCATGTAACTTTTTTTTGGTAAATTGACATTTTTTATACAGATAGTTGGAAAAAAGTTAATTACCAAGTGCAGAACATTTTATAACCGTTTTTCCAATGTCCAAGCGAGTAAGAAAAATGTGCGGGCTGAATCTCTTACAATATCCGTTCTTCTTTTACATCCATTCGGGGAATCGTATTCACTAAGCTATGAGGTCACCAAGCACCCTATCAACAATATAAGTAGAAAGCAACGCAGGCAAAGGGATTTTTACGATACTCTATACCAAAAATCATGTGCGAAAAACCGTGCGAATTTAATACACCTTGCGGATTAGAAAACTCCAATGCTGCATTTATTTTTTTAGCATTCGTTATTTTAATGATAACAATTTTTTTTATTCTTAAATAATTTTTTACATAAATTTAAAACGTAAGAGGATATAATACCAAAATAAATCATTAATTTTTATTCAGAGTCAATAAGTATTTTGTTTATGCTTACGTAAAGACATAAATATGCAGATTGTAGTGGGACGGGACAGTACCCATTGTATGTTTAGTAATATATGAGTTTGAGCTCTTGTTTGTATTGTTAAAGATTTGGGATTTGTGTTTTATGGTAATATCAATTTATTGTTAAAAACTTACACTAAGAAAAAACTAAATATTTCTTTTCGTGTTAAGTACCTATCAAAGAGTCTCGGAACTCACTTCTTCTTTGAGAATGCTTACATTCTTTCCAACACTTTTTAAACATTTTTATACCATATTCTTTAAAAAACATTTTAATTTCCGATTTTAATTTGTTTCAAATCTCTTTCCGTGACCCATACTTTTGATATGTGCGATCAGGTAGTAGTTGCTGCGAGCAAAATCAGGAGAATCCGGTGGATGCTTCATGCAAGATCGCTCCTTACATGTGGCAGTTGATGGTATTTCTTCTGATGCGTTTAAAACCAATGCCGGGGTCCCCCAGGGTTCCATCCTGTCCCCCACCTTATTTCTTTTACACATCAACGACCTCTTGAAAACCACCACGAACCCCATTTACAGTTTCGCAGACGATAGCACACTTGTCTCAACTTTCACATCCTATCGATCACTTTCGGTGAATGATACAAATAGACTCAGGCAGGAACAGGTTGATTCCATCAATAGAGATCTTAAAGCAATCGTCGAGTGGGGAACCAACAATCTTGTTCAGTTCAACGCCCAAAAAACACAAAGTGCCACGTTTTCCAAGAAAGTGAATTCCTCAAATCATCCCATCACAATGTCCGGAAATATCCTTGAACCGAGTCCCTCCATCTCGATTTTGGGAGTCACGGTGTCCAATAATATAACTTGGCATGACCATGTTGCAAACATCGCAAAGTCAGCAAGCCAGAGGCTAGGTTTTCTGTGGAAAGCCAGAAAGTTTTTTACTCCTGATCAACTGTTGACGACGTACAAGGCTCAAATCCGACCTCTACTGGAGTATTGCTCGCACATTTGGGGTTCAGCACCAAGACATTCTCTTCGTCTTCTAGATTCCATTCAGAAAAGAGCCATTCGCTTGATAAACAGCTCAACTCTCACAGATACCCTTCACCATCTAGAACATAGAAGAAGAGTTGCAGACCAGTCATTACTCTACAGATATTTCCATGGCAGATGCTCCAGAGCAATAAAAACTCTTGTACCACCATTGGCCACATTCGGCCAAAGAACTCGGCACGCTGATCAGTCTCACCCATTTACTCTCAAGATTGACACTACAAGAACCAATCTTCATCAAGAATCCTTCTTTTACAGGGCTGCTACGAAATGGAATAAGCTTCCAAAATCAGTTTTTCCAGAGAACAATGACCTGCAACTTTTCAAAAAGCGTGTCCACAATCATTTCCTTTCTATAATCCCTTTCCCTTCTAATAGTCGCAGTCCGTTGCCCACACGATAGGTCTACCCTTTTTGCGACTATTTTCAAAAAAAAAAAAATGCAATTTATAGCTCAATTCGTGCAGTTTTTACATCGTAACCATTGATTTGTAAAACGATGTAAAATATTAGTAAAAGAACAAATTTTTTTCGCCATATGGTACCGCCGTTTCACCTAGGTTAGGTTAGGTTAGTTTAAAACGGTGGTTCGGAGGGAACCCACTTAGGTCTTTTGGCCCGTTGTGATACCATGATGGACGGCGGTGCCTTCCCCCTCTACCGGAAGAACCAGTTGGAACTTTTAAAAAAAAATGTGAGAAATGATTAAAAATGATTAAAAATGAACAGGCAAAAGACTAAAATCAATAGCCCAGATGAAGAGACAACAATCAATTGGAAAACGTCAAGGAGTACATATACCTTGAACAACAAATACAACTAGGAAAAGAAAATACAGATGTCGAAATAGAACGAAGAAGGCATCTAAGCTGGGCAGCTTTTGGCAAACTCTCTCAAAAAGATACCTCAACGAATACGCACAAAAATGTTCGACCAATTTAAATTGCCAGTATTAACATATGGAGCGTAGACGTGGACCCTTACAAAACAGACAACACAAAGAGGTATGGAAAGGACAATGATGGGTATTTCTTTAAGAATTAGAAAGACAAACGAATACATAAGACAACATACACAGGTCAAGGATGTAATAGAAAGGGTAACCAAGATGAAATGGGACTTTGCGGGGCATGTAGCAAGGAGAGACGACGAGAGATGGAGAATACCTAAATAATACAATGGAGACCATGGCTGGGAGGAAAATCAAGAGGTAGACCGAATACAATATGGTACAATGACATCAAGCGAACTGCAGGACTAAAATGGATAGAAATAGACAAAAACCGCGAAAGATGAAAGTCGTTAAGGGACCTATGTTCAAGTATGGAAGCAAGGAAGTTAAAAAAAAATCACCAACGGACTTCGCTTCCTTCTGTCTGTATATGAAGCTCCAAACAAAAATAACCTGCTTAAATGAGTATCAATACTTATCTTTAGTAAAAAATACTCGTAACAATAAACGAGTATAATTAGCTAGTATTCCCCCAACCTCTGCTTCTGCTCAGCAACATCTATTTCGGGTATATTATCAAGTGTAAGTGTGGCTTGGTAATCAACTGAACCCAGAAGAATAGGGTTGGAAGTTAATTGATGATACATTAGAACCAATACAGAATTACTTCCACCTGCGTCGAAAAAATTTCTGTATACAATTTTTTGCAATTGTAAAAAAGGATGTAATGCGAAAAATATGGATTGTTTTGTTCATCAACATGTACCAGTTGTCAAGGCCAGGAAATAATATCGGTGAGGAGACATCTAATGCAACGCTGTTAAAACAATTCACGTGTATCCAGACAGAAGTTCCGGTAGAGGGCTGTGATTCTGACGAATAGTTTTCCCTACTTACGTTTCACACAGCTTCCATTATCTCCACTAGTTCTATTTTTTATTAAAAACAATATTTTTTGTTTAAACAAGACGACAATAGACCGTGAAATAGGCCTACCGGGAAAACCACGTTAAAAGAAGCACGCTGTGTACACTACCTCACAGATGGCGTGGAAATGTGAACTTATTATGGAGATTGCAAATTTGAATCGCTATATTTCGAAAACGGTGATTCTAAGGAAAAAAAGTGTAGTTTCAATTTTTGTAGATAATTGCATGCTATACAATATTTGTCAAATGTATTTTTATGATAAAACTTACCGTTTGGCTGAAAATGCAAAAAAAAACAATTTTTGTGAACTGCGACCATGAATAAATTGTTTTGTAGATGCGGGATCGATAGGGAGTTCTAACATTTCTTTTATGCTGATGATATAGAAAATCAAACCAAACTTTAGGTTTTTCTAAATTAATGTAACCTTGAATGTCCATTTTGACTGGGCTATACATACATATAGTCACGCCTTTTTCCCGTAGTGGTAGGCAGAGATCACTTCCTTCCACTTCCGCTACGGTTCTAACACACATCTTTTGCTTCATCTACTCTTATCAGTGCTGGTTGTTGGTACTTTTAATCTGGCCCTTCTTGAAAACAGTGTCGATCTGATCGAGATATGTTCGCCGAGGTCGACCTCTACTGACTTGACCATACACGGGCTACTGTGAAGGTATCATTAATCGACCAATCGCGTCCACTGCTGAACATAGGTCTCCCGTAGCTTTTTCCATCCATGCCGATTCTGTGCTGCCTCTATCCAGTTGGTCTTTCTTCTTTTGATATTGTCGGTTCATCTGGTTGGTGGACGGCCTCTATTTCTGTATGTGTCTTGGCGCGGTCTCCAATCAAGTATCCTCTTTAACAAGATTTGTCATGTATTGAGTTTTGTTGGTGTTGATTTTGAGCCCAACAAAGTTCGATGCTTCCTTGAGCCTCCGTATTATGTGAGCACTGTAAAGGTATGGGTTTTATTAAATACTGATTGTGGTGCAATATTAATCGAGTTGGACCGTAATGAAATCAACAAGTTTATGCGGAAGTACAATGACGTTTTTGAAAAGTATGGCAATCTGCAAGAGTAGGTACGTCGTATTCAGGTGTGTTTAAGAAAAATTAGGGGCAAAGTTAGATAGGTTGGAAGAGGATAGCATTATTATCATCAAGGAGAAACAATATTTTAAAAGTCAGACGAGATAAAAAGTTTAAAATATGTAAGGACCCTATACACTTGAACAATGCTTTAAAGAGACCACATCTATGAGTTGGTCCTGGAACTTTTAGACCGATGCAATATTACTTGCAGTAAAGCTCGATAGCAGTTTCAGTCAATTCTTTTTACTCATATTTCATCTTTTTTCTTCTTGTAACAATAATTTAATTTGTACAAAATATGTACTTATTTTGTAGCTCCATCGTATAATTTCCAATTAAAATATCACAATTTTCCAATAAAATGGGTTTCGGATATTCTATCACGTGAGAATTTTTGAACAAAAAAACTATTAAAATCCCAGCATGTTTTCCTATTTTAAAACGCGGTAGCCTTGTGGCGATTTTTATTGAACATCAACGCAGTAGGCTACTTCCTCAGTAAGCGGCGCACATCAAAAGATTCGATCACTCTGGTCGGCATTTATCGAAATTGTTAATCAATTTCAGATGCTGTGGAAATTGTTATTGTCAGTGGTGTAGCAAATTACTAAGCAAGTAAACAATATTATTGGTATTTCAATCAAAAATATTATTTGATATTTGTTGTTCATTATTTCTTTAGAATTCAATTTTTTTTCTTCAAATATTGATTTTTTATTTTACGAACATTTTTTTTTTGTCAAATATTCATTTTATTGAACATTTTATTATATTACAATCCGGTCAAAATAAACCAATGAGTAATTCTATTCTAACCTTAATTAATACTTTTACGTCTTAAACTAAAGTATACTCAGTAGTGTTCCTTAGGTTCTGGCAGATGGGGTTACACTTAACTTAACATGTAAAAATGCACTATGCTCTGCTTTAAACACTTTCACTTTACTAACTCAACTCTCACAGATACCCTTCACCCTCTAGAACATATAAGAAGAGTTTCAGACCAGACATTTCTCTACAGATATTTCCATGGCAGATGCTCCAGAGAAATAAAAACTCTTGTACCACCACTGGCCACATTCGGCCGAGGAACTCGGCACTAGGTACGCTGATAAGTCTCACCCATTTACTCTCAAGATTGATACTACAAGGACCATTTTCCGTCAAGAAACCTTCTTTTACAGGGCTGCTACGGAATGGAACAAGCTTCCAAAATCAGTTTTTTCAGAGAACATCATCTGCAACTTTTCAAAAAGCGAGTCCACAATCATTTCCTTTCTATAATTCCTCCCAATTCTTTTAGTCGCAGTGCGGCCCACACGATAGGCTTACCATTTTTGCGACTATTTTCAGTAAAAAAAAAGAAATATGCCATACGTTAAATAAATAAAATCTAACAGGAAGTACCGGGTTATTACTTACCACTCGTAAAGGTTGAGGTTGACATTTAAGTAGTAGAGGCTATTTGAGACGCAACCTACCCCTTACTTGCCCAAAATAAACCATATAATAAATAGGTTTTAGAAAAAATAACTTAACGCTTAAATCATAAATAAGCAACAAAATATGAATGTTTCATAGGACTCATTTTTGTTGTTTAACAAACGTTGCGAATGCAGAATGTGACAGACGCCAACTATGACAGATAGCATCCATCGAACAATATAACTTTCACCCCCTACTAAATGTATGACCCTCTGTTTGTTTTTAATTTTAAAATTATTTGCAATTTTTTAAGTTATTTAAACTTAAATTTTTTGCTCTGCAGCGTATTTCTTAATAAAAAATATTGTGTTTTTACTTATATACTTACTTGGAGGTCTAATATTACCGTAAATATATCTTAAGTGGTTATTGCTAGGTTGAAAAAAAAATTTAATAATTATGAGGCTCAGGGTATACAGAATTTAAATAGTTCTTGTTCTCTTATCTACCTATATCAGAAAAAAACAATGTGAGTTTAAATAACATCAGTTACGAGTCATTAAATAAAGGAGTATTTTTTCCACAAAATAATAACTCCAACAACCAAACGATTTTAATTAGTAACCTTACGAAATTCGAGCCATAATTTTAAACATCCGATGCCGAGACCTATCAACGCGTTATTATCTTTGTTAAAAAGGCTGAAATACAAATATGTGTACACACATACAAGAGAGTAGTTTTACGAGGAGTAAACAATAAATACTTTTGTAGACTCTTTTTTTTGTTACTTTACGTAAAGATGACAAACAAAATTGGACTTTACAAAATTTGAGTTAATTAGTAGTACTTACTTACTTACTTACTCCATGACTTACAACACAGGGTGGGTTTTTGCAAAATTCACAATAGTCCTCCACTGTCGCTCATGGCATCGAGTGAATTTTGGAAGCCCATATTCCTTAAAAAGGAATCGTGGATATTGCTATTGAAGTGTGTGGTGTAAGTAAAAGAAGGAAATAATGCAAGTTACAGAGGTTCAAAAATCAGTGTCAAAGAAGTAGAAAGCCTGACTGGATTGGCTGGCTACAAAAGCCATTTAAAAAACGCAAAAGGCAACAATTGAGGATTTGAATAAGGCAAAAAATGAGTATAAAAGGTGTGGCAAAAGAGGTTGTGGCAAGAAAGAAGGATAGTGATAAATATAAATTTAATAGTAGATTATCTGACGATTTCCAAAACAAAGATAAACTCTTCTGAAAGTCCATAAGAACAGCCAGAGGTAAAAATAAGAAATCAAGATGGTAGTATGGTAAAAGAAGAGGAATGCGTATTAAAGAGATGGAAAAAATACTTCAAAATAATATTTGAAAAAGAGGATACACAAGTACAGGCCCCATTCGGAGACATGAATGAAAGTTGCAATAAAAGTGAAATTAGTACGACAGAAATTGTGGAAGCGTTAAACAGTATGAACTTGGGTAAAGCTGCTGGGTACGACAGGATAACAGTTGAAATGCTGAATGCTGGACAAAGCGTGGTAAATATTTTGCTGTACCACCTTTTTAACCTTTGTTGGAGGAGTGATAGCGTACCAGACGACTGGTGCAAGGCCGTTATCGTGCCGCTTTACAAGGAAAAAGGTTCGCAGCAGGACTGTAAGAACTACCGAGATATTAGTTTACTCAGCATAGAAGGCAAACTGTATGCAAAGATATTGACTAAAAAAATTAAAAATAAAACTGCGAAGACGATATGGAATGTGCAAGCAGGATTTAGAAGAGAAAGGAGATATATGGATCAGGTCTTTTCATTACGAGGTATAGTCGAAAAATTCTTGGCTAGAAGTCAAAAGGTCTATTGCACTTTTATAGACGTGGAAAAGGCCTATGACAGAGTGGTGAAGAGTAAATTGTGGTCGACATTGTCTATGTATGGGGTGAACGGTAGTTTAATACGAGCACTTCACTCACTTTACGAGGGTTCCACTGCTTGTGTCAGGATAAACAGAGCTTGCACGGACTGGTTTAACATCGAAAAAGATGTGAGACAGGAATGTGTGTCTTCGCCATGGCGATATAACTCATACATAGACAATTGTTTAAAAGATTTGAAAGAAAGTGCGTATGGATTAAAAATGAATGATTTGATCGTCAAATGTCTTCTTTACGCCGATGATCAAGTCATGTTAGCATCATCTGAAGAGGAGTTGCAGACGATGGTTAATGTTATGCATGATGCCGTGAAAATCAAAGCGATGAAAATTAATGTAAGCAAAACGAAAGTAATGGTTTTTGAAAGAGAAGAAAACATGACAAACTGTAATGTTCTGATTAAGGAAGAAAGAGTGGAACAAGTGAATGAATTTGTGTACTTGGGTTCAAGGTTTACGAGAGATAGAAAGTATGATAGTGACATTGAGCGAAGGGTGTTTGGCAAGAAAACAAATGAATGGGGCACTGCATAGCTTTAGGAACAGCCAGAAAGTGTCAAAAAAGGCACGTTTGGTTGTGCATAGTGGTGTGTTGGTTCCTACACTTATGTATGATAGTGAATATTCGGTTTGGCAGAAAAAGCATGAAAATAGGAATACTGAGAAGTACAGCCGGAGTGACTTGGTTGGATAACGTAAAGAATAGTTAGATTAGAGAACGCTGTGGTGTAAAAGAAGATGTGGTTACAAAGATAGATAAAGGAATGCTTAGATGTTTGGACACGTAGGAAGGATGGATGAAGGAGATTGACTAAACAAATTTATAAGGCGAGTGTGAATTGACAAGTCGGTAGAGGTTGACCTCGGAGAACATATCTCGATCAGAACAATATTGTTTTGAAGAAAGGCCAGGTCAAGATTACCAACAACCGACGAGCATGTATGAGAGCACTGATGAAAGTGGAGGAAGCAAAAGATGTGTGTAAGAACTGTAGCAAGTGCAAGGAAGAGGTCTCTGCCTACCCCTATGTATGTATCTATAAACGTTGCAGGTAACTATGTTGAAAAATAAATTAGTTTCATTCTTCTTATGTGTTTGCTTTTATGTTAGGGACAATTAGTGTAACTACTATTATCGCAGACCAACATATTCATTAAAGAATTCTCGTGTTGTTAGAGATGTTCAAAAATGCGGAAAATTTCGGAAAAAAAAAACAATTGTGAATACTTTTGCCGATTTTCTATTTTATAATCTTAAAAATATAAGTGTAAACATTTGTAAATGTGGTAAAAATTACTAATCAAACCTTGTAACTCGATTGTTAATTCGTGAGAGTTTTTTTTTTTTTTTCGGGAAAATTTTTATCGAATTGTGATCGGTATGTCGGCATCATGTCAAACGGTTTTATTTCTGTAACATCGTTTCTTGATTTTATAGTTTGTTGTGATTTCAATTTTATATTATGATGTGGTTTGAAATTGTTAAATTATTCTAAAAATTTGGTATTCGGTTATGTTTCGTCGTTTATTATCCCTGAAATGTTTGTCATCATTTTGCATTTATTAAAAAATTTCAGGTACTGATCATATCGTGTAAACATACATATTTATTTATCGTATGGCAATACATCGCATTAGTACATATAATATGTTCAATAAACACTAATCAATTGTAAAATTATTAAACAAACAATTACAAAGAGAGATTACAAACAAACATCTAAATTTCGGGTGTATTCGACAGTATTGTGTGTTGCATCCAGAAATCAACCATCAGAAACCATTATCAGATAACGAGTAGCTAGCGAGAAGAAATACTTCAGAAGGCTCCACCAAAACTCCATGAATCACTACTAGAGATGGTAAACGAGGAACCCCCTGGCTTCGATTTACCACGTAAAGCTTGGTGTACACTCAACAGGATCAGAACAGGTCACGGTGTCTGCTCATACTTCTTGCATAAGTGGGGCAAAAGCAATTCTCCATCCTGCGACTGCGGTGCCGATAACCAGACTGTCCAGCACATTGTAAGTACCTATGTGGGCAATGTTAAGGATTTTCGATTGGCTACACCAGAGTCGATTCACTGGATTTTAAATGTGTTTATAACTGCCATACGCTAAATAAAATCAACCATCAACCGTCGTTTTGTAAATTATCCGCTGTTCGGAGAGAAACTCTGAGTGGATACCGTCAAATCCTAGGGCCTTACCGGGTTTAGTTTTTCTCAATGCAGACATAGTGATGTATATTGACCAGGAGATCCAAGTAACTTAAATTGTTTGGTCGCCAACTGTACTAGTTCATTTAGTTCACGTCTATAGTAAGTGAACGCTTTTCAGGGTGCACCACGGGGAGGTAATCTAGCATCAAGCCCCTAAAAAAACATATGTATAGTTTTTCCCGTAGAGGTAGGCTACGATTCCTACACACGTCTTTAGCTTCTTCTACTTTTAACAGCACTTTCATACATGCTCGTTGGTTGCTGACACTGTTTGGGAAAAATAATGTTTAACATATTTGGTTTTACCAATTTTGAACGGACCGATTTCAAAAAAATCTCACCCCTTTCAATCACGAACTTCGCGAGAATAACTGGAATTTGCGGTGAACTGTAACCTATTGGGGTGAGTCACAATAGACCTATGAAGGGTCCGAGTGGAGGGGCGAGACTACGACCCACGCACATGATACCTAACCTTACCTAAAACATCTTCTTTCACAACACATTTATCCAACAGAGTCACTCAGAGTACTCATCTTCGCAGCGTTGATCCTACTTTCATGTTTCTGCCAAAACCAACATTCACTACCATAACATAAGTGTAGGACTAGCACTCTTCTATGACCCTTTCTTGACACGTTCTGGCTGCAAATATCTCCATTCAATTTTTTATCTGCTAACACCTTTCGCTAGATATCAGTCATACTTTCCATTTCTCGTAAACTTTGAACCCAAGTATACAAACTTATTTAATTGTTGCACTCTTTCTCTTTTAATCAGCACCTCGCAGTTAGTCATGCTATTTATTTTTTCAAAAACCATTACTACCATCTTGCTTACATTTACTTTTATACTTTTAATTTTTAGGACATTAAGCATAATATTATAAATAAATGAATTAATAAATAGGAGTTGTGGAAGAGGTATAATTTATTTTCTAGGCACTGCAGCTTTGTCTGCTTTTTTTACCTTTCCAGCTCCTTAGTTTAGTCTCATTTCTTTAATTCTTCTGTTAAGGCTATTTTCCCAGGTGGATTACTTACTTGGTCTTTTATACACCCCTGGTAGTGCCTCCACTGGGCGGTGGCTTCGCTTTTGAAGATAATACAAGTAGCTGTTTCCTCCTCCTCATTACATAATCTGCATATAGGCCCTGTGTCAGACACGCCTATATTGTTCAGATGTTTCCTCAAAAACCAGTATCCGGTACAAAGTCCTGCAACTGTTCTAAGTTTTTCACTACTTAGCAAGAGCAGCTTCCCTGCCTAGCTCCCTCTGGCTGTGCACAATTCAACTGATGCCGCGGACGGCCCGCACTGCGACTATTAGAAGGGGAAGGGATTATAGAAAGAAAATGATTGTGGACACGCTTTTTAAAAAGTTGCAGGTCATAGTTCTCTGGAAAAACTGATTTTGGAAGCTTATTCCAATTCGTAGCAGCCCTGTAAAAGAAGGATTCTTAATGAAGATTGGTCCTTGTAGTGTCAAGCTTGAAAGTAAATGTGTGAGACTGATCAGCGTGCCGAGTTCTTCGGCCGAATGTGGCCAATGGTGGTACAAGAGTTTTTATTTCTCTGGAGCATCTGTCATGGAAATATCTGTAGAGCAATGACTGGTCTGCAACTCTTCTTCTATGTTCTAGAGGGTGAAGGGTATCTGTGAGAGTTGAGCTGTTTATCAAGCGAATGGCTCTTTTCTGAATGGAATCTAGAAGACGAAGAGAATGCCTTGGTGCTGAACCCCAAATGTGCGAGCAATACTCCAGCAGAGGTCGGATTTGAGCCTTGTACGTCGTCAACAGTTGATCAGGAGTAAAAAACTTTCTGGCTTTCCAACCTAACCTAACCTAACCACAGCAAACCTAGCCTCTGGCTTGCCGACTTTGCGATGTTAGCAACATGGTCATGCCAAGACATATTATTGGACACCGTGACTCCTAAAATCGAGATGGAGGGACTTGGTTCAATGGTATTGATGTATTATTGATGTATTAGTTTGACAATACCAGTTTAAGATACAGAAGATTATGAAGTCCTTTGTGGTTTTTATTGTCAAAGACAGCTTAGTACTACTGGCTAACCCAAATAATAACGTGGTTTTGTAAGTAACTACAATTCTAAAAACACAAAAGGTGACAAATGTTTTGAAAAACAGAAGATTTTTTAACATTTACATTCCCACAATGGAATAATTAGTATACTAATATTGTAACACTTTAAATATTTATCTTATACAATAATCCTTTTGCAAGTACAACATTTATCAATGACATTTTAAACGTCCCATAGAAATTCCCCTCTTTTATAGTCATTAATGTATGCTATTATATTGGTCATACCATAACAGGCAACAATAAGTCCACGTTAACCAATTTTCATACGTATCCTTAACTCTCTTGGAGAAACAATTCATATTCCTTTACACACACGTTCAACCCTTCATTTATTACAAGTAAAACTGACAGTTTAAACAATTTAATTAATTGGATAATTATTTTGAAATTACTAAAGTAACAAATTGATTATTTATTAAATCCATAGATCCATAAATCTTATCGTTTTATTAACACAATCGCACATTTGTACAAACGAAATGAGGAAATTCGAAATCCGTTTCTGCGTGTGGATAAGGTCGTCACCTCTCGCTGCCAGTGTCAGTGTTTACTGCTTCCAGAACACCGCAGTAAATTACCTGTGGCCGCAATTGTTCCAAATTACACATAGACATCTCCGAAATTGTTGTAACATCGTTTCTCGATACGCAATCCGCAAAATCAAAGGCGAACCGTATTCCAGTAGCGTCCCAAAAAGTTTACAGCTCAATTATTATATAACAATAATATTTAAGTTTTAAGTTTTATTTATAGTAAAAAAATTCGGTTTATATTTTACAATATTTTGGGTTTGCAAATAAAAAAGCTGCAATATTTTGGTCATTCTTCAAAAAATTATCCAGGACAAAGAACAAAGGGTGAAAGACGTATTTTCTGAAAACAAAATTAAAATTTAAGTTTTATTTACTTGCTAAGATACGAGGGCAGTTTGATATGTCAGTGACTTTTTGAATTTCCCGCGCAGTTACTCCAAATGCAATAGTGCTGCCGTCAACTATAATCTATCAGTGGGCAACTTTCTAATTTTGAGCAAGCTACGTCATGCAGTTGGTGTTTGATAGCCGTTCAAAGCAGACAACCTCGTGAATTTTTACGAAAATGGAAAAAAGTGAATTTCGTGTGCTGATTAAGCATTACTTTTTACGTAAAAAATCCATCACTGAAACTAAGGAAAGACTTGAAAAATACTACGGGGACTCGGCACCATCAATTTCAATGGTTAAGAAGTGGTTTACAGAGTTCCGTTGTGGTCGTACCAGCACTACTGACGCCGAACGTCCAGGTCACCCAAAAGAAGTGATCACACCGGAAATCGTCGATAAAATCCATGAAATGATATTGGATGATCGGAGAATGAAAGTGCGTGACTTGGCTCATGCTGTAGGTATCTCAACTGAACGGGTACATCATATTTTACACGAATATTTGGACATGAAAAAACTCTCTGCGAGATGGGTGCCGTGATTGCTCACACTCGACCATAAGCGCAATCGTGTGACCACTTTAAAAGAGTGTTTAGCGATGTTCAGCCGTAATCCGGACGAATTTTTGCGCCGTTTTGTTACTGTGGATGAAACATGGATCCATCACAACACGCCAGAGACCAAGGAACAATCGAAACAGTGGGTTGCTCGCCAACAAGGTCATGGCCACAGTTTTTTGGGATGTACGCGGTGTCATTCACATCGATTACCTCAAGAAAGGTAAAACGATCACCGGCGAATATTATTCAAAGCTTTTGAACAGATTCGACGTTGATTTGAAGCAAAAACGACCGCATTTGGGATACGAACTGCTACCCCATTCAGCATATTCTCCAGATTTAGCCCCCTGCGACTATTTTCTGTTTCCAAACCTAAAGAAATGGCTGGGCGGTAAGAGATTTGAGTCGAATGAAGAAGTCATTACCGAAACAAACCTATTATTTGGAGGAAATAAAAAAATTAGAAAAACGCTGGACTAAATGTATCGAGCTGAAAGGTGATTATGTAGAAAAATAAAATGTTTATTTGCGGAAAAAAATTTGTTTTATTCAAAAAGTCACTGACTTATCAAACCGCCCTCGTATATAGGTAAATAAGTGCACTTCAGGAATGTAGAGTCGACTACCGATATACTCATCCACAATATCTACAACAATGACGGTAAAACTACATGAAAATACCAACCTCCTAACTATTGAACGTGGTGTACGGCAAGGCGACACGATGTCTACAAAGCTGTTTATTACAGTCATGGAGAGTGCATTCAAACAGTTGGACTGGAGTCAGAAAGGTATAAACATAGATGGCAGAAACCTAAACAACTTACGTTTTGCAGATAATATAGTGCTATTCTCGGACAATCTAGAAGAAATGCGACTGATGCTGCAGGACCTGCAAGAGGTGTGTAGAAAAGTCGGTCTTAATATCAAAATGGCAAAAACAAAATTTATGACAAACCTTGTTTCCAGCTGTGGCTTGAAGATTGGCGGAGCTGAAATTCAAATGGTAGATAGATATGTGTATCTTGGCCATGAAGTCAGCATCTCAAGGGATAACCAGACATGCGAACTAAAAAGAAGGCTCACTCTCTCATGGGCAGCTTTTGGAAGACGTTTTCAAGAGTGACATCCCCGTGTATCTAAAAAGAAGGGTTTTTGATCAGTGCGTGCTGCCAGTGATGACATACGGCTCAGAAACCCTAACACTAACAACAGCTAAGAAACTTAGAGTTACACAGAGGAAGATGGTATGATCTATGCTTGGTGTGACCTTGAAGGACCACATAAGAAACGAGGATTTGCGCGGAAGAACCGGTGTCAACGATGTCGTTGGAGCTATTGCGAAGCTTGGAGACCTAGAACGGACAAGCGAAGTAGAGGAAGACCGCCTACGCGTTGGTCGGACGATATTAAAAAGACCCGCAACAGCTGGATACAAACAGCACAAAATCGATTAAAATGGAAAATAATTACGGAGGCCTATGTTGAATAGTGGACACAAAGGGCTGAATGATGATGATGATGATGAAGTGTTACAAACTTCAGGGGGTGATTCTGCATGAAAAAATATCAGTTAGCTATACAGGGTGTTTCAAAAAAAAGGTGACCCCATCTTTAGGATAGGTAGAAAACTGAAAAATAATTGGGTTTGCTTGGTAAAAAATTTTCGTAACGCTATCCGTATTCAAGATAGAGGGCGTTGAAGAAAAAAAATTTACACATTTATTTTTGGAATTTTGCCGAAACTACTGAAAACATTGTGTTAAAATTTTATACGAATATGTTTTAGAAGCTGACACATTCCATGAATTTGTTTTTATATCTGACTCTTATAGAAGGCGCTAGTTACACGGTTTGTACCAAGTAGTATTGAACATAACTTTTTTAAAATTAGATTTATTAGTCAAAATTTCAAGTGAACTTAAAAATCATTCAATTTTACACCAAAAAGGTAGGTACTTTTGGTAAAACTTTATACTGTGTACCGTTTTCGGAATATTTTGATTTGAAAATTATAGAGTAATGACCAAAGTTATTTTTTCAACGAAGAGATTTTTTGTCACAAGTTAATCGAGAAATTTAAACCCCCTTATTTACTAACACCCTGTATAAGAGTGCCAGCAACCGACAACCGACAAGCATGTATAAAAGCGCTGATGAAAGTAGAAGCGAAAGACGTGTGTAAGAAATGTAGCAAGGGGAAGGAATTGGTCTCTTCCTACCCTTACGGACAAAGGCAAGACATACGTACATATGTATTAAGTATCGACCATTTTTCCGTTTTATTTCCCCAATTCAGAATTGTTGTTGGTGCTTACATTAAAAATTTTTAACTTCAGTAAACGAGCAAAGTCGATAAAGAATGTAAAACATCCAACAAACGATTAAAAAAAAATTCACAAGACAGTGAACAAGTTCCAAAATTGGATGAAATTTGCTCACTATTTCAAAGCTACGCACTGTATTTGATTGAACTCTTTGTCATCCCTTTTATGTAAAAGACACCGGAAATAGATTAGTATAGTATGAAAAAAAAGTGACGCCGCATTGTCATCCAGCCAAAGTAATGACACTTGTTTTTTATGAGGAGCGGAAAAATCTCTCAGGATAAATCGTGCGTGATCTGGGATGAGTCAAAAATTATTTGGGAGATTTAGTATACCGTCACAAACTTATTTCGTTAATATTCCATACTAAATGCCAGTTTTATTAACCGTAAAATAAATGTGAAACAGATGTCGAGACTCATCAGACGGACAGAGAAAAGAAGCAAGTGCATTTATTAGCACAAACCACATAACGAAAGAAACTTGAGTCCAGTATCTTAAAGAACTATATAAAAAAGAAGATACGGAAAGCATACCGGACACCCCAGAAATCGCAACTAACTAAGTAACTGAAATGAAAGAAAAGGATATACAAACGGCATTAATGAAACTTAAGAACAGAAAAAGTCCAGGCCCAGACAGTATTACAAATGAACTCCTAAAATACGGCGGAAGAAGCCTGAAACAGCAGCTAACAGCCGTAAATCGCAAAATCCTTTTACATTAAAAAATTCCAGACGAATGGCGCCTAAGTACCACAATCTTACTGTTTAAAACAGGAGACAAAAGATACTAACGAGGCATAAACCTTGTAAATACAACCATAAATCTAGTAACAAAGATTATAACAAATAAAATAAATGAACTCACCACATTGGGCGATAAACAACAAGGGTTCAGATTAGAAAGGTCTTGTACAGATGCGGTATTTGTCCTGCGAAAAACAACTGAAAAATTCATCGAGTATAACAAACCAGCCTTCAAGTGTTTTATAAACCTGTAAAAGGCGTTTGACCAAATACAACTGGAGGACGTGGTACACCTTTTATAGAACAGGCAAATCCCATAAAACATATTTACAAGAGAAACAAAATACAAGCCAAAATTAATGGCACAACTACCGAAGAAATTCCTGTAAATAGTGGTATTCGACAAGGAGATTCCCTTAGCCCATTATAGTTCAACAACGTTATGGAAGAAATAATAAAAAGCACTCGTAACCTGAAAGGGTATAAAAAGGGGAACAAAGACGTCAAAATCCTATGCTATGCCGATGACGCTGTTCTGATTGCAGAAAACGAAGATAACCTACAGAGATTACTGTTCAAATTCAGCACAACGGCAAAAAGTCTAAAAATGAAGATATCTGCAGCAAAGACGAAATGCATAACCACCTCAAAAACACCAATCAGATGCAAACTGGTTGTGGATAATAAAATTATACAACGGGAGATAAAATTTAACTACCTAGTCATATAAATATTAGGATACGGTGACATCGAGGAGGAGGTAATAAACCAAGCGGCAAAAGCAGCGCGAACTTCAGCTTACCTAAACGATACAATCCTCCGAAACAAATATAACGGAATCGAGACCAACTCCCAAATCTACAAGGCAGTCATCCGACCTATATTAACATACTCAGCGAAAACTAGACCAGATAGATCGAACATAAAGAGAAAATTAGAAACCACCGAAATGAAAATAGTGCGCAGGATCGCTTGAAAAACACTTTTTGACAGGGAGAAAAGCGAGGACATTAGAAGAACATGTAAAATGGGCAATGTAAATGAATGGATACTGGGAAGAAAGATAGAGTGAAACGAACACACAGACCGGATGAATGACGACAGAATGGTCAAAATAACTAGAGACAAGTGTAGCCCTTATGGCGCCGAAGCGTTGGAAGACCCCGCAAGAGATGAAGCGACAACCTTTCCAACAATTGAACGGCAGAGGATACGAAAAAAAAACAAGAAAATTGCTTGCATTAAAGAAAAAAGAAGAAAGTAAAAGAAATTTCACATATAAGTCGGAATCATGATTAATCCCTCAAATTAAAAATAAGAATATTTTTGGATCTTCGTCCAGTTTTGTTATTTCTTTAAAAGAGACATTTAGACAATAATATTTCTGTCCGTTTCTCTCCGCTACTGAGTCATAGCGACTGAATTTAGCAACAGGCCGAAGTAAATGAATACGCTTTAGGCCACGGTATACCGAGTACCCGTACCTTTGACCCTGCTGTCAAATTTCCTGGTCTTTGGTCGAGGGCCACTGTTTCCTTTGTGTTGCAATCCACGGTTCGGCCCTTCGGCACATTATCGCCTTCTGATTTCGCAGGACTAATTATTGCCCTTTATAGTTTCAACAGAGAGAGAGAGTCCTCAGAATGGTGTTCTGTAGTCGCTCGACCATGGAAATTATTTTTTATTTTATTTTTAAGACGATTATGTTGTGTAGTCGAGTGTGGTAATGGCAGGTAGTTGAAGTTGCGAGTTTAATTAGAGAAGTAATTTAATTTTCCACATTTTACTTTGTATTCACTGAATCGTTAATAACAAAAATTGATACAAGTGCATGAATTTTCAAGAATTTATGTGATAGAAATAACCACTACTGCAATTCTACCAATACATTTTTTAAACATTAAATTGAGCTGCTAAAATTGCAAAATAAAATTACTTCAAAACATCAGCGCTAAGCAATAAGCATATGTAAAATGGCAACATTGTGAAATTGCTAGTCCTCAACTCGAACTAGGAACAAAAACAGGAGCGAACTACTTATAAGTGTCGACAACTTCGGTCTACTGGAGATTTGCTGGCTTATGTCACTCAGCTCTGGACAAACACTATTGAAAAGTTTGGTGAATCCCGTGCAATAGCCTTGGATATATCTAAAGCCTTTAACCGCGTTTGGCACCAGGCATTGTTAAGTAAATTATCTGCCTACGGTCTCCCAACCAAACTGCGCCAATGGCTCTTGAGCTTCATGCAAGATCGCTCCTTACATGTGGCAGTTGACGGTATTTCTTCTGAAACTAATGCCGGGGTCCCCAGGGTTCCATCCTGTCCCCCACCTTATTTCTTTTACACATCAACGACCTCTTGAAAACCACCACGAACCCCATTTACAGTTTCGCAGACGATAGCACACTTGTCTTAACTTTCACATCCTATCGATCACTTTCGGTGAATGATACAAATAGACTCAGGCAGGAACAGGTTAATTCCATCAATAGAGATCTTAAAGTAATCGTCGAGTGGGGAACCAACAATCTTGTTCAGTTCAACGCCCAAAAAACACAAAGTGCCACGTTTTCCAAGAAAGTGAATTCCTCAAATCATCCCATCACAATGTCCGGAAATACCCTTGAACCAAGTCCCTCCATCTCGATTTTGGGAGTCACGGTGTCCAATAATATGTCTTGGCATGACCATGTTGCTAACATCGCAAAGTCGACAAGCCAGAGGCTAGGTTTTCTGTGGAAAGCCAGAAAGTTTTTTACTCCTGATCAACTGTTGACGACGTACAAGGCTCAAATCCGACCTCTACTGAAGTATTGCTCGCACATTTGGAGTTCAGCACCAAGGCATTCTCTTCGTCTTCTAGATTCCATTCAGAAAAGAGCCATTCGACAAAAGACAAAAGTGTAAGTGATCAGCAAACAACCTTACATCGTAACTAACATTACAGTTAGAGGCAAAACGCTACAGCAAATTGATCAAATGAAATATCTTGACAGTATTCTGACAAGTAACGCCGATAGCCAATCTGAAATAAGGTCACGAATTTAACAGGCTCGTACTGTTTTTAGGAAGATGAGTAAACTCTTATGCTGTAGAGATTTAGGGTTGCCCCTGAGAATCCGTCTTCTGATACCCTTCTATACGGCGTAGAAGCCTAAACACTTAATAACAAAAACATGAAACGTCTTGAAGCATTTTAGATGTGGGCCTACAGGCGGATATTAAAAGTAGCGTGGACAGAAAAGGTTCGCAATTCCGAGATACTCGCGAGAGTACAGAACAACACCGAGATTATTGTCACCGTTAAGAAACGGAAATTAGTATATTTTGGGCACGTGAGTCAAAAATACCGGAAAAGAGTGTGTCCCTTTAATCAAAAATAGACAGGTTTTCGTTTGGCCACCCTGTATACATATTTTATTATGGGATTTAAATAAATAAATTATGGACGTTAATTTTAAATTAACTTTAGAATTTTTTTATTAAAACCGAAAAAATCAGCCGTTGACTAAAACTAAAACTAATTAGCTGATAAAAATATAAGATTTTAAAAAAATGTTTTTAAACGATATTTTTATTTTTTATTAGGTAAGTACGTCATTAACGCTCTTCAAAAACTGACTTAAAACTTGTAATATCGAGAATTTTTGAATTAAGAATGTTGTAAACATAATACCATTGTATAAAACCCAACATTAACCAACATAATAAAGTATTTTGTGGCTCTTTACTTTGTCACTCTTTCACTCATCTATTTAGAGTCAACGTCAGACATTGTATCACTGTCATCATCCGTACTTTCTATATTTATAATTTATTTACTTAATATTCGTAAACTTTTCACATATTTAATTTCAACCACAATTACGTGTTTAATTGCATTTTTCTAACTTGTCACTTTAATTTTATTCGCTTCTTCTGTAATAAATTGAAGGACAGCCGAAGAAAATTGCAGGGTCAAGTTGTTTCTTCTTACATTTCCTTTTACATATAGTCACGCCTTTTTCCCGTAGGAGTAGGCAGAGACCACTTCCTTCTACTTGCTACGGTTCTTACACACATCTTTTACTTTCATCAGTGCTCTCATACATGCTCGTCGTTTATTGCTACTCTTGACCTGGCCTTTTTTGTTCGACCTGGCCGAGGTCGACCTCTATCGGCTTGTCAATTCACACTCGCCTTATAAATATGTTTCGTCAATCTTCCTTCAACCATCTAAGCATTCCTTTATCTTTCTTTGTAGCCACATATTTATTTACACCACAGCCTTCGCTTATCTCACTATTCTTTACTTTGTCCAACCGAGTATAAAGCTATGCAGTGCCCTATTTATTTATTTTCCTGTCAACACTCTTTGTTTAATGTCACTGTCATACTTTTTATCTCTCGTAAACTTTTAACCCAAGTATACAAACTCATTTACTTGTTCCAGTCTATTTCCCTTAATTAGAACTTCAGTTTGTCATGCTTTCTTGTCTTTTAAAAACAATTACTTTCGTTTTGCTTACATTTATTTTCATTCCTTTAATTTTCAGGGCATCATGCATAACATTAAACATCACCTTCAACTCTTCTTCAAGTGACGCTAATATGACTAAATCATCGGCGTAAAGAAGGCATTTAAAGATCAAATTATTCATTTTCAATTCATACGCACTCTCTTTCAAATCTTTTAAACAATCGTCTATGTATAACTTAAACAGATATGGCGAAGCCACACATCCCTGTCTTACACCTTTTTCGATGTTAAACCAGTCCGTTCAAGCTTCGTTTATCCTAACACAAGCAGTGGAATCCTCGTCAGTTATTTCAGTGCTGGTATAGAACTACCGCTCATCTCATATATAGACATTGTCGACCACAATTCACTTCTCACCACTTTGTCATTATCTTTTTTCAATTCTACGAAAGTGCAGTAAACCTTTTAACTCCTAGCCAAGAATTTTTCTACTATACCTCGTAATGAATAAAACTGATCCACACATCTTCTTTCTCTTCTTTTTCTTGCTTGCACATCCTATCTTATCTGTTCAGTTTCATTCGTTATTTTTTTATTCAATATCTTTGCTACAGATTGCCGACGATGCTAAGTAAACTAATGCATCGTTAGTTCTTACAGTCCTGCTGCAGTTGTCTGGTACGACGCTAGCTACCACTCCTCCAACAAAGTTTAAAAAGGCGGTACAGCAGACTAGCAACCACGCCTTGTCCAGCCTTCAGCATTTTAATCGTTATCTAGTCGTACCCTGCAGCCTTACCCAATTGCATACTGTTCCGGCGAAATAAAGTTCATAATATTTAACCTATCTTCAAAAGTTAAAAATAACATAAATTTTTTATTGGATTCTTAATTTCGCAAATGTGAAGTAATTTGTCTGGACTATTGGCACTTATTCTACAGCACAGACAAATAGACCGATGACGTTTTAAGAATCAAATTTTGCAAACTTGCCTGTTAATAAAGTCCAAGAGAGATATTCCATTACCTTTACGCGGCTGATCTGTTATTTAGTTATGTAGTATGTTTAAAGTAATAATTTTATAAATTTAAAAACTTCCTACTTTAATAAACCGTTTGCGAGTTTAATTAATCAATACCAATTACTGTAATTACTGTCTATCCCGACCGATATCCGATATCAGTCCATTCTTTTAATTGATTTTTTATTAGCCACCCGCATTGTATCCTCTTTGTAATGACATACGATGTGGTAGTGACTATACATCTAAACAAACGGAGACCAGGCAAGCTATTTATAATTAATCCGTACCTACCAATTTCGAAATAAGTTATTTTAGTTTAAAAGAATGATAGAAGAAGGATGTTTTTGATAAAAATCTTACCGATTCTTGTACTACATCTTTTTTTAAAAACTTATCTGTCTAAGGTTAGGTTAGTTTAGGTTAAAACGACATTTAGGAGGGAACCCACTTAGGCTAGTTGGCCCTTTGTGATACCGTAGGGGACGGTGGTTCCCTTCGCCTCTACCGTGAAAACCAGCTAGAGATTTTAATGAAAAGAGTTAAGTCTTTAATGCTAACTGAGCTGAGATCAGATAAGTCATTAAAGTTCGGTTGCCCTAGAATAGAAAGCCGTTTTCTGCATAGGGCAGGACAGTGGCAGAGAAGATGTACCATTGTTTCCTCATCGTTGTGACAGCTTCTGTAAAAGTCGTGTCGTAGCTCTGCGATTTCTATGCGTCGTGCATGGGAGTCACCTGCCCAGTATCCTGTTATGGACACAATCCTATTACCAATGGATTCCCTGGATAAAGTTAAAACATCATTAGTTCGACGCAGTTACAGTTTAGGCCAAATCTGCTTCGTTGCATAAAAAAATAGGTCTAAAAATGAAATACGCCAAAACAAAAATAATGACAAACACACAAGAAATTATACCAAACGGTACCATTATAGAAGCGCTCAATGGTTAAATATATTTGGACAGACCATAAAAATAAAGAAGAAAAACCAAACAGCGGAGGTGAAAAGTAAAGTCAGATTAGCCTGGGCAGGATTTGGAAAATTAAAATGGGTCCTAAAAAATAAAAAAATACAGCAGCACCTAAAAACCAGTGTATTTGACCAGTGCATCCTTCCTATTTTTACATACGCCTGCCAAACATGGACCTTGACTAAAGCAAACATCGATAAAATAAAAAAAAGAGCCATGGGGCGATCACTGTTGGGAATTACAAGAAAACAAAATAACTGGATTAGAAACAAAACAAAGGTCAAAGATACAGATCAACATATATCCAGGCTAAAATGGGACTTCGCAGGTCATAACGCCAGACAAATGGATAATAGGTAGAATACCTCGATACAATAATAGAGACCATGCACTGGAAAGAGAGCAAAAGGACGACCCCAGATGAGATGGGGAGACGACATAAAGAAAAGAGTAGGTATACATTGGAAATAAAAAGCACAAAATGGAAACGATTGGAAAGATCTAGGGTAAGCCTATGTCTAAAGTTGGACGAATTGAAAAGCAAAAGAAGAAGAAGTAGTTGTGCATCTAAGTTAATTTTGCCACCTCAGGCTGTCTTTTTGAACTGTCTTACAGAAGGAGCCGACAGTTTGTAATTGATACACCTGGCCTGAGATAAGACAGATACAGCTGGGAGAGTGGTGCCCTCTCTTGCCAGCTCATACGCTCTACATTTGCTGGTATGTCCCTTTGGCCAGGTACTCAGACAATGTGAACTTTGAGCTTAGCTGCTATCTCATTCAGGTGGCTCGCGGCATTGCACGGCTGCCCTAAAGGTAAAATAGACTGAGTTCAGTGATTTGATAGCAGACTGGCTGTCGAAAAAATTGAATATATCGCTGAAATTTTGTTCATTAGTTTATTGGAAAGTGTTTAAATAGCTGCCTCGGTAATGTCTGTCATTTCGACCCGATACACACTGCAGTTGTCAGGCAAACGAAACGACAGGGGTGTTCCGAGTAGACACCACTACCTTCTCTCCCCTATAGTTTAGAGCTGTCTAAGGTTAACAGGGTTAATTATTTTATTATCTATTTCATAAATTAAAATGTATTCAATTATTTTTAAAATTTCAATAATAGCGAGAATGGAAACTGAAAAATTTAATGGATACCCACAAAGACTACAAAATACTTTAACGTTTAGAAGTAGTAACGAAAAAAACTATGTTAGTATCCTGGATAAGAGTGTCTGGTCAAAGTAGGAGTAGTCATTTCCTCAAAATATATATTATACATATGTGGCTTGATGACGGCATATTGAACTGATTAATAGACCTCAACCGAAATTTAATTATTCGATTCGTTTTTGTCATTGTTTTTAGTTTATCACTTTAATCATGTAACCGATAACGATTAATGATAAAAGTCAGTTAAATTGACGTTCATTGTTTTTTTTTGTTTAAGGTTTCTCTTGCTTGTTTAATTTTTATTTCAACACAATAATTTCTTCTAATAACAGTTAAATTGTTTCCAGTCTTATCAATGCGAAATATAATTTTTTTAACATTATTTTTTTCTAGCCATTAGAAATGTAACTGGTCAAATATGTTCAACCAGCAATTTTGCTTTAAAATACTTAAAAACTAATGACTAAATCTAAGACATCACCCACTGGTGTTTCTTAGCTTTTATCTCACTTGTTTGCTGTGTTAACTACTTCTTATACACTAATCACTTCATAGCACTAATCCAAAGGGCTTCACTCTTTTTAATCGTCTCTGTTGATTCTGGTTGTCCAAAATCTGCAACACATTCGGCCGAAGAACTCGGCACGCTGATCAGTCTCACACATTTACTCTCAAGCTTGCCACTACAAGGACCAATCTTCATCAAGAATCCTTCTTTTACAGGGCTGCTACGGAATGGAATAAGCTTCCAAAATCAGTTTTTCCAGAGAACTATGACCTGCAACTTTTTAAAAAGCGTGTTAACAATCATTTCCTTTCTATAATCCCTTCCCCTTCTAATAGTCGCAGTGCGGGCCGTCCGCGGCCCACACGATAGGTCTACCCTTTTTGCGACTATTTTCATAAAAAAAAAAAAACTTTTATTTTGTTGTGATTGTGTAACCTAGTCTCGTACTTCCTGGCATATCGTTTGATTTTCTCAGCTACTGTTAAAATTCCTAGATCCCTGTGTAGATCACAATTTCTAACATACCATGGTCATATTAGCATCATCTAAGAAAAAGCTGCAGGCGATGGTTAATATTATGCCTAAGGCCCTAAAAATCAAAGGAATGAAAGTAAATGTAAGCAAGACGAAAGTAATGATTGAAGATGAAAAAGAAGATAGTATGATAAACTGCGATGTGCTGATTGAAGGAGAAAGACTGGAACAAGTAAATGAGTTCAAATACGTGGGTTCAAAGTTTACGAGAGACGGAAAGTATGACTCTGATATTAAGCAAGGGGTGTTGTCAAGGAAACAAATAAATGGGGTCCTTATAACTTTTTGAGCAGCAGACAGCTGTGCATAGAGGAGTGCAGGTCTGTACACTTAGGTATTAAATGTTGGATTTGGCAAAAGAAGCATGAAAGTAGAATCAACGCCGCGCATATGAATTGTCTGAGAAGTATAGCCGGAGTGACTCTGATGTATAACGTGAGTAATAGTGACGGGAACAATGTGATGTGAAAGATAACGTGGTAACAAAGATAGATAAAGTAATGCTTAGATAGTTTGTAGAGGGGACGGATAAAGGAATATTGGCGAAACAGATTTATAAGGCGAGTGTAAATGGACAAGTCGGTAGAAGTAGACTTAGGCGAACGTATTTCAATCAGGTCGAGTTATTTTAAAAAAAGGCCAGGTCAAGACGAGAATATATAAAAGTGCTGATGGAAGTAAAAGAAACGAAAGACGTGTGTAATAACTATATCAAGTAAAAAGAAGTGGTGCCTGTCTACCCCCACGGGAAAAGGCAGCCTTAAGACTTTGTGGCTTCAAGAGGAATATACATAAATGGATAATGAGCGCTATTTATTAACCCAGAACCAACAGTCGGTGGTATAAAGACAAAAAGAACACTGGATTTTAGCACCTTACACCAAAACTTACACTTATGAACTGTCAAAGAACATAACTTAAGAATTACCCAAAATTAAGTAGAAACCAAATCTCTTAAGTGATCACATTCCAGTAAGTGAACACCTACACAAAATGGAATTGTATGTGTATGTGTATTCTATAAAGAGAAAAAAACAGCCATACGTATACTGTCAGGACGCGAAGCAATGTATCGCAGAACTACTAGCATTATTCGGAAAACCTACGCTACCTACAGCCATTCAGTGAACATATTGACAAATTTGTAGCAGGTACTAGAGTGTAACAACCACCAACTAAAATAGGCACATAAATAGCCTTAGATGAAGGTATATGGCTGGTGAAGGACCAGTATATAAGGCATACGAAAAAAACCAAATAAATATTTATTGCTTTAGTCAAGCCGTAATTACAGTGACAATTAAATGAATGCTGTTTTATGTCTTAATATTTATGCAGTTGTTTTCAAAATCAGGTAGGTAGTAACAACGTCTATAAATAATTATTCAAGTCGCAAATATAATTATGCATCTCGCAGAAATATTTCACGATTTGATTTTATTTCGAACGCACATGCAAAACATCATTATTCCATTTCTAAGAGCCAAATCCGAAAGATTTACGTTCCCTTATTGGATCGAAAACTAAAATTATATTCTAATAAACATGTTTCAAAAGTATAAATTGAAAAGCTGCTTACAATAATTCACACTAATGGGTTCCTTCACTTAACATTATTCCCGATATTTATTACATGACACTGTACAAGAAAGAACACTGCGTAATTTTAAGTTTAGAATTTCTTACAATTTTTTTATTTTTTAAATTCCCAGTCGAAAGTTATAGTAATGGGTCCGATTTTGCGAATCCCGAATTTTGACATATCTCCACATTTCAAAGTCCCCAGAGTCGAATACGAGGGCGGTTTGATAAGTCAGTGACTTTTTGAATAAAACAAATTTTTTTCCGCAAATAAACATTTTATTTTTCTACATAATCACCTTTTAGCTCGATGCATTTAGTCCAGCGTTTTTCTAATTTTTTTATTCCCTCCAAATAATAGGTTTTTTCAAAGCTCTCAAAATACGCGTTTGTTTCGGTAATGACTTCTTCATTCGACTCAAATCTCTTACCGCCCAGCCATTTCTTTAGGTTTGGAAAAAGAAAATAGTCGCAGGGGGCTAAATCTGGAGAATATGCTGGATGGGGTAGCAGCTCGTATCCCAATTCAAGGATTTTGACCAACGTGACTAGACAAGTGTACACGCGTGCATTGTCTTGATGGAACAGCACTTTCTTCTTCGCCAAATGCGGCCGTTTTTGCTTCAAATCAACGTCGAATCTGTTCAAAAGCTTTGAATAATATTCGCCGGTGATCGTTTTACCTTTCTTGAGGTAATCGATGTGAATGACACCGCGTACATCCCAAAATACTGTGGCCATGACCTTGTTGGATGACAGACTCTGTTTCGCCTTCTTTGGTTCACGTTCACCCCGAGCAACCCACTGTTTCGATTGTTCCTTGGTCTCTGGCGTGTTGTGATGGATCCATGTTTCATCCACAGAAACAAAACGGCGCAAAAATTCGTCCGGATTACGGCTGAACATCGCTAAACACTCTTAAAGTGGTCACACGATTGCGCTTATGGTCGAGTGTGAGCAATCGCGGCACCCATCTCGCAGAGAGTTTTTTCATGTCCAAAAATTCGTGTAAAATATGATGTACCCGTTCAGTTGGGATACCTACAGCATGAGCCAAGTCACGCACTTTCATTCTCCGATCATCCAATATCATTTCATGGATTTTATTGACGATTTCCGGCGTGATCACTTCTTTTGGGTGACCTGGACGTTCGGCGTCACTAGTGCTGGTACGACCTCAATGGAACTCTGTAAACCACTTCTTAACCATTGAAATTGATGGTGCCGAGTCCCCGTAGTATTTATCAAGTCTTTCCTTAGTTTCAGTGATGGATTTTTTACGTAAAAAGTAATGCTTAATCAGCACACTAAATTCATTTTTTTCCTTTTTCGTAAAAATTCACGAGGTTGTCTGCTTTGAACACCAACTACACGACGTAGCTTGCTCAAAATTAGAAAGTTGTCCACTGATAGATTATAGTTGACGGCAGCACTGTTGCATTTGGAGTAACTGCGCGGGAAATTCAAAAAGTCACTGACTTATCAAACTGCCCTCGTACAATAGTTTTTAAATGCACATCTGTGTGTACGTACGTATGTGAGTTCGGAATTATTTTTCGTCTCGATTATCTCAAAAACAAAAAATAATATTGACGTGGGACCGATTGCATTCGACGCATAATTACGCAACTTAGAAATGATTAGATTTTCACTAGTGAAACCACTAGAGGTCAAATTTCGGGATATTAATTTGACCTCGCGTGGTATTCGGTAAGAAAATTCCACACCGAATTGTGGTGGAAAATCAAATTTTTTTAAAATTTATTTTTCGATTCTCGACAATGCAAATTATTTTCTTCATCAAGTCACCAGCGACACATAAAATGTGTGGTCGACTTGATTGTTGAGTTGCCAATGGTACAAGTGGTAGAAAATTATAATTTTAGAGGTTTTTCGGGAAGTTGCATGAACAGATTCATAGCGCGTCATAGCTTTGTTAGCAATTATTTAGGCCCTCAAATTGGCAATTTCTACTCATTGTAGTTGCATGGGAATACCATTTTAAGATAGAAAATGGTATATTCTTCAATTTTACATAAGTTTTGAATAACTACAAGTGGTAAAAATTGTTTTTTTTTGCGTTTTTATTAACGTACGTTATGCGCGCTTTAATGGTATGGAATTCATAACCAGCGTCAGCAAGCATCAATCATAGGAGGCTGTGATCATTGTATTTTGACACTTAAAAACATCAACAAAACTCGCGATTTGTTGCAATAAAGAATATTGCACAGCCAGTAAAACCAATAAAATTCTTTCTTAAAAAATAAATCGATTTGAAAATCATACTATATGCAAAATATGCGCGAAATTGTCTGATGTAATGATCAATCATCGTACCATGACTTATTTATTCGCATTAATAGAGGATGTTGGCTCCAACTTGAAGAAAGAAAATTTTTTCCGAATTGTCCACGAATATTTGCATCTAAACTACGCAAAATTAAAAGTACTAAATGGGAAAAAGGTTAATAAATTAGTGTCGTAATATTATATATATTTTATTAGACATAGACACTTAATTGAAAACATTCAAAGTCCTGCATTTTCGCCATTAAGAAGAGAGGAGGTATCCGAATAATATAGAAAACATCTTAGCTTTGTAATTAAAATGTATCAAAACTAAATATTATATGAACAAATAAAAAACAGTCTGTCAAAAATGGTCTGTTATTGTTAACGTCAAAAAATTTCCGGTATAATTCGCTGTTGGGTATCCCACGAGAAAAAAAACGACGGGTTGCACTCTGGGAGTGCCGGCAGAAGTGAAAACTTAAGTATTAACGTTGTGCGTTTTGGATATTTTGGAATGGTTATAGAATAATTTTGCACGAATTGCTTTAATTATCAGAATAAAAGTACTATCTTTTATGTGGTAGAATACAATATTTATTTATTGCGCTATCGTACACAAACATGACAATTTATATTACATTAAAATGTTTATCACTCAGAAAAATCAACTTCCATCCATAATTTCGACGACTTTTTCACCATCATTTTTACCAGAACCATCATCGCCAATCTCTAAAACTGATACGATCAGTTTATGATAGCTGAAGTAAGAAACTAACAGTTTTGATTCGAACCTATTTAAATGTCTAATAAAGACCGCATCAATAGCAGTTTTATATTTTATATTTCGTTTCGCCTAAACGAAACAGCCGGCGCAGGCATACATTTTCGCCGCGCCGTAGAAAGAGAGGGGGATACTCCCTCTCCTACGCCACGCCAGCTGTCTACTCTCCATCCGTCTTACGAATTTTCGATCAGGCCACGTGTCCTGACGCGAGTTTAACATTTTTAACCCATTACAAAAAAGTGTACAACGCCGCTAAAGAAGTTTTCACTTCAAAAATACCTCTGTTGCCGTAATGATCTGTCAAAATAACTTATTTTGATTGGTTCAAAATTGCAGGTGTGGAATTTTCAGTAGTAATAACCCAAGGACATTGATAATTGTCGAAACAATTTTATAAGCAACAAGCTTGAGATAGATATAAAATTTTTGAGCATTCATCAATGTTCGAGGGTTATTCGGATAGAAATTTTTTTGCTGATTATGGAAATAAATACAGAGCAGAAACAATTTATTTGAATGTACAATTATCAAAAGTACAATTAGAAAAATATTTTTCTTGTAGAATTTTTCTTGTTATGTTCCATATGGTTTTGACAGTAGCTTCTTTAAACTCTGTACCATCTTTTCTTCGCATATTCACAGCCCAATCGACGCCAATTCTTCCACCATCCGATTTCCATCCAATTCATATTTTCTTACATCACAAAAGTCCATGAACGCTTTCCACACAAAATTTTTATTGTGAACAGTATTCTTCGGTATATTCGACGCTATAATTTCATCAATATTATCTTGAGTATCACAACCAAATCGTGACATATTGAAATATTTGAATTGTCAAAATCGAATTGAAAGGAAATGTAGGTACGTATCCATAGCAACATGACATGATTTAGTGAAAAGAACCCATGGGCTCTTTTCAGTATAATTTTGTTTTGATTGGTTGTGTTCGATCAGATGACCACAAATTGACTGATTTTATTGGATATCAACTTGAGCAAAAAATTTTCAGCAAAATCAGTCAAGCTGTTTTTTATGGAGAATCAAAGAACTGAAAAAAATGGTAAACTTTCGGAATTATTTTTCGTCTCGATTATCTTCTGAACAAAACATGATATCGACGTGGGACTAATTGCAGTCACCGCATAATTTCGCAACTTAGAACTGATTACATTTTCAGCAAAATCGGTTAAGCTTTTTTTTATGGAGAATCAAATACTGAAAAAAGTGGTAAACTTTCGGAATTATTTTTCGTCTCGATTATCTTCTGAACAAAACATGATATCGACGTGGGACCAATTGCATTCGACGCATAATTAGGTAACTTAAAACTGATTAGATTTTCAGCAAAATCGATCGTGCTTTTTTTATGGAGAATAAAAAAAACAAATTGATAAACTACCTGAATTTTGCAATTTATAAATTATAATATTTTTAATACAGAAATTTAAGATCTTTTGAATAATATTATTATTGCATGTTAGGAATATTTGTAGGAAAAAAATGATAACAATATTTCATAAAAAGAGTTTTAAAAAACAAAAATGGGAATTGGATAATTTTAAACTTGTGTCAGTATTGAGAGTATAGCATTGAAGGCGCTATAACTTTGAAAAATTATTGTTAGTAATAATCAAGCATTGTTTATAACAATTAAATATTGTTACTAACAAACCTAACCTAACCTAACCTAACCTAACCTAAACTAAACAAGTAATTATTGAATATAATGAATAAAAATTGTTTTCAATTGTTATAAACAATTGAAAATAGTTCCTTCCCGCTTATGAAATGATAAGAAAAAGTTGGAAAGAATACGATTGATATCAACATAATATTGTTAAAGACTATTATAATTTGTTATAAACAATTTGAAATCGTTTTTTATATTAATTTTAAAAATAATTATAATAATTATAACAACAAAACATGGATTTTTTTCATTCTTTCCACTAAGAAGTTAGTCATGTGGACCTCTCGAGTCGCATCCAAACAACTGATATTTTAAATTTTTATTATAAGATTTGTAATTTGGGTGATAATATATTTTGGGTGGATCACATCTATCTTCAAGCTAGTCCATTATTTTAATAATGTTGCACAACAGTCAATATTTTCGGGGGAAATCTGCTAAGAGATATTTCACAAAAAGCATGGTCGTTTGGATAAAATACTATAATCAATCAATAGCTAACAGCTTGATAACTTCCAGACTAAATTTCGACGTCTTCCAGAAACCTCATCAAAAGCTGATCTTTCCCGACTTATATATGACGGAAGAACTAATGGCAGCAGCCATAAAAGAAAAATTGTGATCTATTTGACTCATCAAATGCTGAGGCAATGCGGAGAAGGCGTGATGGTGATATATTTGAAGAAATATATTTTAACTTACACCGTATTTCGGTTTGATTAGGACTGAAAATAAGAATTATTCACAAAGTTTATATTTGCTCTCGGCCAACCAACACAATGAACGTTGTTAGTGCAATCCGTTTAGGAAAATTTATGCTTTTTACATTTTTTTACATTAAATTTTTTAAATTTAAATATTTCACATTATTTACTTTTTTTGATAACGTCCTACTTTAAATATTGATTGTTAGGAGAGACAATAGATTGACAAAAAAAGTTTCATTGGAGTAAAAATCAATGTTTTTGGTTATTTGATGTTCCAATGTTACTCTTATTAAAAATAATTTTTAATGCTTACGAGTATAATTTTATAAAAAAGAAATTAAAAATTTCTAAACTCATCCTACACAAATGAATTTAAAAAAATATATATTATTTTTTAAATCATTCTACCGTGCTTGGATATCACCGATAGATTTAATTTAAGCGTATAAAAAAATACTTAAAGTAACAAGATTTAAACTCGGAAAAAAAGTACTTTTCAAACATAGACTCACGCCTTTTTCCAGTAGGGGTAGGCAGAGACCACTTCCGCTACGGTTCTTACACATATCTTTCGTTTCCTTTACTTTCATTAGAGCTCTCATACATGCTTGTCGATTGTTGATACTCTTGACTTGACCTTATTTCAAAACAATGTCGATCTGATCGAGATATGGTCGCCGAGCAGTCGACCTACTTACCAAACATTGTTACAAAATTGTCAGTTGATACATTGTGGCCTTTTTATTATTTGAGAAACCATTATTAGGGAGCCCCGAGCAAGAATTTAATGAAATTCGAAACGTTGACAAAAAAACAACTTACACTGATTTCAATTCCAACTAAACTCCGACAAAAAAAAATGTGTTGTAAGATTAATTATAAATGTTTTGTTAGTTTGATATTGTGAGAATACAGCCTTTGCGTTGAAGATTTTTTGGTGAACGGTTATTTTTATCATAAAAATAAATTATAGTTTAAAAAAACTAAAAAACACGCTTTTAGAATTAGTCAAACTAGAAAGTAAAAAATAATTCTTAACATAAGAATAAAATTACTGACGAGAAAATTAATGTCACTGTTCTAAAAGGGTGGGATGCTTTCATTCCGAAACGCAGAGTTGATTTAAAAATGTCATACAAAGCACTCCACGCTTTTAGAACAAAGACATTAATTTTCTCGTCAGTAATTTTATTTCTATGTTAAAAAATATTTTTTACTTTTAGTTTGATCAACTCTAAAAGCGTGTTTTTCATTTTTTTTAAACTATAATTTATTTTTCGCTTTTTAGTTCGATTTGTTTTACTCACTTAAAAAATTATGTATAAAATGGTAAAAGCACAAAAAGAATGCATCGGTCGGGAATCGAACGTGCGTGGCAGGCGAGCATTCTACCACTGAACCACCGATGCGATGAACTGTGTTAATATTTGTTATGCGCGTATCCCGCACTAGTTCTGTCTCTCTTACTCTCATGCAAATGATCCCTGAAGAAATTTATGAATCCTGGCAAAAGTAATCAGGATAATTTGATGTAAAGAGTCAGTTACAAACTTACATACAAGCAAACAAACAGGATACAGGTGAAAGTTTTAGATTTTTTTATGGCCAAAAAGATAATACCGTTTGAATTTAAGAGTTTCTTTATTTAGACATAAATTTTGGGCCAATAGAAGTGTGGAACCCCTTCAAACTCCCTCGAAACTGGGTTTACGTAATTTTTGAAGTGAAACATCTAATAGTTTTAATAATAATTATTCATACGATTTTACTGACAAACTAGTGTATCTAAAGAACTTATCTTCAAATTTCTCTAGTTCTGAAATAAAAATATTAAACTCTCTGCTGTATATAAGTAAATAACTGCAGCAACTTCTTTAACGTCTATTATGTTCAATTTTTTATATAGCAGGATTTAAATGTAACAAGTTAACATCAAGTTTTTCTTGACCGGTATTCCACAGGTTTGAAATCACCTTCCGGTAAGAGCCGTCGACTGATTATTACCCAAAATAGATAGTAATTCTTCTTTATAATAATTTGTGATTTTTATATTTTTTATTTACTTTGCTTAACTGCTTATCATCTTTTTAGAAGTCTCGATGCTGGCATTTGTGTCGAAAGTGCTTGACTAATTTTAATAAACTATTAAACGAAAATATCTTGAACATTCCCAAAACTTGCACACTTTAAAAACGTTTTTCATTGCTTCTTAACCTTTAATCCTCCAGTGTGTACACACCTATTACTTACTTAAATAAACGTAAAATTGTATTTGATGATTTTTGAATTTTGATGTTAGAAAATCAAATACGATTTATACTAACAAATTTTCGTTATACTTACATAAAAATTTAAAATAAAATATGTCTTTTACAATTTTAAAAATCCCCAAATAACGATTTCATTTAAAAAGAAATTGTACCCGCCACTGGAATTACCTTCTTTCTTCCTTTTCTCACTTCTCCCGCCACGAAGCTTTAAATGAATCACTGACTATTATTTCCGTCTTTTAGTATAGAAGCATCTATTAGATGCATGCACGCGCTAAACAAAGCCTTTCAAAGCAAGAATCTGTCACGAAAATCTAAGATTCTCCCGTACAGAACGGTAATTAGACCTATCATCTTGTATGGAAGTGAAACATGTATACTGACAAAAGCAAGTGAGTATAAATTACTGTGTTTCAAATGGAAGATTTTAAGAAGAATCTTTGGACCACTATGCAATCCGGAGACGCAAAAATATCGCATAAGAACTAGGTTGGTTGGTTTTATGTGAGTGTGGCGTGGTCGCCCCTCCACCGCGACCCTTAGTAGGTCTATTGTGGCTCACCCCTAGAGGCTACAGTTCACCGCACAATCCAGCCCTTCTTACGAAGTTCATGGTTGTATAGGGTGAGATTTTTTTAAAATCGGTAGGTTCTAGGTTAGTGTAACCAAATATGTTGAACCTTATTCTTCCCAGGCCGGGGCATGAACATAGTATATGTTCAGCAGTTTCGTCTTCCACGCAGCAGTACCGACAGTCCGTTTGTTGGTTCAGATCTATCTTTCTGAGGTGGTATCTCAGACAACAGTGTCCCGTAAGCAGTTCTGTTAGAATACGCAGGTCATTTCTGCTCCATTCTAGGATCTGCTTAGTTGTGTTTCTCGAGGGTTGTAACGGTAAAAACGCCTTCGAGTGGGTTAGCCCTGGTATGTCGGACCAGTACGTGAGTATTTTCCTCTCCGCCCAGTCCGAAATAATTGTTTTGGTGGCACTTGTGGGGACTCCAAAAACCGGTTCTGGTCCAGTGAACGCAGATTCGGGCCCCTGTTTTGCAAGGGTGTCGGCTTTTTCGTTTCCTTTCACCCCCTGGTGCCCAGGTACCCACAGTAGGGTCACCCTGTTGTTCGCACCAAGGTACTCTAAGGATTCGATGCAATTCCATACAAGTTTAGAATTTATCTTGTTGGAGCTCAGTGCTTTTAAAGCGGCCTGGCTGTCTGATATTATATTTATGTTTTTGTTTGCTAGAGGTCTGTTGGTCAACTCTCTTGCACACAATTCGATAGCGAATATTTCAGCCTAAAAGATTGTGGCATACCTGCCAAGACTGGTAGATATTTCAATCTTTGGTTTCCTGCTGAAAACACCAGCCCCAACTCCATCTGGGGTTTTTGAGTCGTCTGTGTACATTACGTATTCAGTCTCTGGGAAGAGCATTTTTCCCCTCATCCTTTCGTCTCTCTCCGGATAGAGGACTTTGAACGACTTTCCTACGTGTATTTTTGTGGCTAGCAAGTCAGGAACCATCCCGAGAATTTGGTGGTTTTTTGTTTTACTCAGTATCCCGGAGTGATCCCCGAGTTGATCTCCATTTATTTGCTTTTCCAAAGACAGGAATCTTAAGGAAGCTATCCTGGCCTCCCTCTCTAAGAGAATATCTAGGGGAGGAAGATGTAGGAGGTGTTCCATCGCTGCCGTTGGTGTGCTGGACATAGCTCCAGTTATGGCGAGGCATGCCAGCCGCTGAAGGCCAGCAAGCTTTGCTCTAGCTGTCTGTTGTAACCCTTTGGTCCACCAGACTACTGAACCATACGTGACCATAGATATTATCATTGTTTGATGAATCCAGTAAATCTGTTTGGGGTTCATTCCCCAAGATTTGCCACATACTCTTCTGAAATTCCAGAGAGAAAACCTGGCTTTGTTTATTGTTTTTTCCAAATGGGCGTTCCAGGTGAGTCTTTTATCCAGAACTACACCCAGGTATTTCACTTCCGTCGCAAATGGAATGCTCTCTCCGTATAGGACAGGCTGCCGAAGCTTATCCAGCTTTTTCCTTTTCGTAAAAGGAATAATTACAGTTTTTCGGGGGTTTACAGACATCTGTTCCCTCTCGCACCATCTGTATACTGTGTTAAGGGCTTCTTGGAGGACGTTTGAAATCGTCGCTTCAAATTTACCTCTAACTATTATAACCAGATCATCCGCATAGCATTGAAAATCTACTCCCTGTATGGAAAGCTCGCTCAGCAGAGAGTCGACTAGAAGTGACCACATTAGGGGGGAAAGTACCCCGCCTTGTGGACACCCCTTCGCCGCCCTGAACCTAACCGACTCTCCATGCAGTGATGATATTATATATCTGTTTTCAATCATGTTACAGATTTTACTGTCTATGCATAAGAACTAATCGCGAACTAAATCAACTCTACCAAGACCCGGATATTGTACGTGAGATAAAATCCCGAAGGTTACGTTGAGCTGGACATGTACAAGACAGTCAGATGAACGTTTAGTAAAACTAGTGTGGCAAAGCAACCCGCAAACAAGAAGGCCCCTCGAAAGACCACGGCTAAGATGGCGCGACAACATCAAAAGCCATGGGGTATGAAATGGATACCCAACTAATGAGGAACCGAGAGAAATGATGGCAAGTGTTCCGGTCAGCCAAAACCCACCAAGGGTTGTAGTGCTATGGAGTAGTAGTAATAGTAGTATCGAAGCACTGACGACGAAATGTGGCGTACCGCAATATAACCGAGACGGTACGGTTAGCATCACTGCCAGCCGCCAGTGCATTTTAGCACAAAGACATTCATTCATTCAAGTAGGTACGTCTTCTTCTTGTTTGGCTCTACAACTCGTCGTGGGTCTTGGCCGCATTCACTATTGCCCCCCATCCTTGACGGTCTTATGCCTCTAATTTCCACTGTCTGATGCCCATCTTCCTAAGATCTGCCGTTACAGCGTCCTCTCATCGGTTTCAGGGACATCCCACTGGTCTTCTGCCAAACGGTCTCTCCCAAAAAGCTGTGTTTATAAGGCGCTGATCGTCGCTTCTTATTACACGACCCGCCCATCTAAGCCTATTGGTCTTTATTTGCCTAGTAATGCTCTATTTCCCAAATAGTTTTTGGAGCTTATGATTATGTCGAAGTCTCCATTCTTGCGCGTTAGCATCCTTACAGGGACCGTAACTGACTCGTAGGATCTTCCGTTTCAGATTCTAATAAGTGTTGAATGGAGTTAAAAGCCCTGTTCGCCGCGACTATTCTGGCTGCCACGTCTTTCTCAACTCGGTTATCCTGGGTTATTATCGCTCCCAGGTACTTGGATTCCTTTACAACTTCAAAGTTGTGGTCGTTAGTATAGACATTCTGCCTGACCCTATTTCTGCTATTTTTTGACATTACCATGTACTTGGTCTTGTCCTCGTTTACTTTGAGGCCCATTTGCAGTGCAGCTTTCTCAAAACAGCTGAAAATTCCACACACGTCTAGTGTTAACTGAGCTATGATATTGAAATCGTCAGCGAATGATAAAACAATCTTCGATCCTCGTGCCAAAATGCTTGTGATCATATTCTAAAGCTAGGGCAAATAAAAAGTGGGATAGTGGATCTCCTTGTCTTAAGCCAAAGTCGGTACGTCATAATTTTTAATGCTTTATTGTAAGTTCTGTTGCAATAGAGTTTATTGATATCTATTTATTTTTCACTAAATCTTCACGTGACAAACATCGACAAATAATTATACGCTTATATTCAAACAAACTCATAGTTATACCTAATTTATACATGGTCTTCGAGCCAAATAATTAATTACGAATTATACAGTTTGTAAATAAAAATAGTCCTTCAAAGGATTGTATAAAGGCAAACTCTGTTGCCGTATGCAGTATGTATTACAAATATTTATTTAATAATTTGGATAAAATTAAAATAGTTGTCGCGAAATATATATGCGACTTTATGCGCTGGATTGTCATTTAATAAGAAGTATAATACAGGGTTATTTAAAGATATATTTTAATTAAATTTTGTAATTAAATGTTTTTGTTTTGCTCCTCCACCCACCCTGAGACTCTAGAAAGAAATGCAGTATTCCTGGCTCGATCTTTGAACAAGAGATACAAAGGTGGTACATTGAGGGCTATTCGTAGTTCCTCTGCGGGAGCGGTGCTCATTGCCCCCATTGCAGCCTTTTTTTGTTGACATACTTTTGTTGATTTTCCACTTAATCAATTATTAAGAAATAACACATCCACAGATAGTACCTAAGATATATTACCTTCATGGAATTTATCCAAAAAAAATAATTTGTGATTGTTTTTAGTTGCTACAAATAGATAAATAGGTAACCTGTGCATCAAAAACTTTTAAAATTCTTATTACTTAATTTAAAAATTATATTTTAATAAAAATATCCTAAAACGACATTTCTCCATACCGAGTTAAAAAGTTTGCTGGTTAGTTCAATCGAAAATTTTGTACGGGAATAGAGACTGGTACGAATGCTTCACCGATGGTGGTACCTACCTAGAACTGGTTTAAGGTGGTTTTGGCAAGAGTGTATTGAAAGAGCTTTTTTTTTTTTAACTCGGGTTACTTAAAAGCAACCCAGCTCATGTGCGAATTGACGGCATGCTGTCAGCCGAAACTAAAAAGGAAAAAGAGGTTCGTCAGGGCTGTATACTACTCCCTATGCTCTTCAATGTTTACTCTGGATTCATCATGCGACAGGTGCTGGAAAACTAGGAGGAAGGTATAACCATTAGTGGAATTAGGATGTCTAACTTGAGATTCGCCGACGACACAGCTCTTCTAGCAACCACAGAAGCTAACTATTAACTCTTCCTAATACCTTAGAACAAACCAGCGAGGCTTACGGCCTTAAAGTTAATTAAAGCAAAACCAATGTGATGATTATAGACAGAGAACATGACAACCATCCTCAAAAATCTCGAGTTGGAAGCTGTCAAGTGGTGCAGAACTTTGTATACTTCGGATCGTTAATCGAAAACACAGACAGCAGCGAAAAAGAAATCCGCCGAGGCATTCAACAGGCACGACTAGCCATGACAAAACTAGAATAGCATGACTCTAACATAACCAAAACAACTAAAATATCTCTGGTCCGATCCCTAGTTTTTTTCCATCTTTCTGTACGCGTTATAGACGTGAACTACTAAACAGGCTGATCGCCATCGTATAGAAGCCTTCGAGATGTGGTGCTAGAGGAGAATGTTGGACGGCACATAGAACAAACGTCTCAACTTTAAATGAGATCGGTAATATAAGGCGCCTGTCCTCTATAGTACTGAAGTGTGTCCTGACATTTTATGGACACATTTACAGAATGACAAAATGTAGAAACTAGTTGTGCAGGACCATTCCCCCACTGGTCGACGACGTGGTCGATCTCCTACACGGTGGGTGGATCTAACAAAGATGTGTCTTGATCTAAACGTCAGCGGAGCTTCCGAACTGACTTCTAATCGGATGAGATGGCAAAACATCGTTAGGAAAGCAATCGACAAGCTATATATCAGTAATGTCTCAGCTAATACCAGCAACAACTAACAATAAAATGAGTTCATAACACATCTGACAAGATGTCATGACTGTGATGATGATGATCTTAAAAGACTGAATAACCAGCCGAAAAGATAATTATTGACTAAGTTATTATTTTTCTCTTTAATCCAAACATTTTTATGGCTTAGATAAAATATGTCAATAAAATCAAAAGGTCGAATCACCTTGTATATATATCAACTCGGACCATAGCTTCGAAATAACATCTCTATATTTATCTAGGTGGCCAGGAAATTTTAATTAATATTGTTAATTGGAAACGTCTAGAATGGACAAAATAATAACTAACTATTCTCTGAGGATTTCTGAAATATGCGTATGTGGCTCCTGGAAATATTCATGTATGTATGTAGCTTTCCGGAAAATACAGAGTCTATTGTACCAATTTGTAATGTGTGTTTATTAACTTTGTTTGATTATGTACTTTTCCATCTTGCATATTATTAAATGAAAATTTGATAATTAATTTTAGTTTTCTGCCCGTTATTAATATTCCATTTATAATGCTTTTAAAAACCTGATATTTATTCCCACTTAATTTTCAGGTTTCAATAGTGACAACGGACAAAATAGTTAGATATTTATTCTTAACAGCAGACAATCTACGAAGACCCACGAGTTGAATCGAAAGAATTAAATGTCTCAAAAAGAGTTAATTCTACAATCTTAATATCTGCTTAAAGTCCTTCAAATCCAAAGCTGATACAAACTAAACAATAACCACAATATTTGAAATCTAATATTTTAGATCGAGCTTTTAAAAATTTAGCAAAAAGACACTTTAAATTGAAGAAGTGCCACAAAGTAGTGTTTTTATCCAGTTATTTATTCACGTAACACCAGAAATTTTTCTAAATTAGATCATGCTATTATAGCCATCTATGTTAACATACATACATATAGCCACGCCTTTTTCCCGTAGGGGTAGACAGAGACCACTTCCTTTCATTCGCTACGGTTTTTACACATATCTTTTGCTTCCATTTACTTTTATCAGTGGTCTCATACATGCCCGTCGGTTGTTGGTACTCTTGAACTGTCCTTTCTTTAAAACAATGTTAATATAAACGAGATATTTTCGCTGAGGTCGACATCTACCGACTTCACACTTCCATTCACACTCGCCTCATAAATTTGTTTCGTTAATCTTCCTTCATCCATCCTTTTTACGTGTCCAAACCATCTAAGTATTCCTTTATCTATCTTTGCAAACACATCTTCTTTTACACTACAGGGTTCTCTTATCTTACTTATTATTACTTTAACCACTCCGGCTAAACTTCTCAGACTACTTATCTCCACAGCATTAATCCTATTTTCATGCTATGCTTCTTCTGCCAAACCCAACATTCACTACCATACATAAGTGTAGGAATTAACACATCTCTATGCACAGCCAGACGTGCCTTTTTCGACACTTTCTGGCTATTCATAAAGCTATGCAGTGCCCCATTAATTTGTTTTCCTGCCAAAACCCTTCACTCAATGTCACTGTCATACTTTCCATCTCTCGTAAACTTTGAACCCAAGTATACAAACTCATTTACATGTTCCACTCATTCTCCCTTAATCAGAACTTCACAGTTTGTCATGCTTTATTCTCTTTCGTTTTACTTACATTTAGTTTCATCCCTTTAATTTTTATGGCATCATGCATAATATTAACCATTGCCTATAACTCTTCTTCAGATGACGCTAATATGACTTGATTATCAGCATAAAGAAGGCATTTGACGATAAAATTATTCATTTTTAATCCATACACACTCTTTTTTATATCTTTTAAACAATTATCTATGTTTAAGTTAAACAGCCATACATCTCTGTCTCACACTTTTTTCGATGTTAAACAAGTACGTGCAAGCTCCGTTTATTTCGACACAAGCATTGGAATCCTCGTGAAGTGATTTCAGTACTCGTATTAAACTACCACTCACCCCATACATAGACAATGTCGACCACAATTCACTTCTTACCACTCTGTCATAGGCCTTTTCCAAGTCTATAAAAGCGCAATAGACCTTCTGACTTCTAGCCAAGAATTTTTCGACTATACCTTGTAATGAAAAGACCTTATTAATACATCTTCTTCCTCTTCTAAATCCTGCTTGCACATCCCATATTATCTGCTCTTCTCCTTCTTCTTCTTTGTGCCGTATCCGCTCAGCGAACGTTGGCTATTATCATAGCAATCGATACCTTGTTAACAGCCGCTTGGAAGAGTTCACTAGACGTTTTGCCGTACCACTGTCGTAGGTTTTTTAACCATGATACTCTTCGTCTCCCTGGTCCTGTCCTACTGTTCACCTTACCCTGGATAATGAGTTGGAGTAATGCATATTTCTCATTTCGCATGATGTGTCACAGATATGTAAGTTTTCTTACTTAAATTGTCTTCATGAGGTCTCTGCCTACTCCCATTCTTCTTAAAACTTCATTATTTGTCACATGGTCTGTCCAGCTAATTTTAAGGATTCGCCTGAACACCCTCCTTTCAAATGCTTCAATTTTCTTGCTAGCAGCTCCCGAGAGTGTCCATGCATCTACGCCGTACAGTAATACTAAGAATACATAGCATGCATCTAACTATTCTCACGAGCAGATGTAAACTTAAAGTATTGCTTAAGAGCACATCTTTCATTTTTAGAAAAATTGTTCTTGCTTTTTCTATTCGTCGTTTAATCTCTTTGCTGTGGTCCCATTGATCATTTACTAAACATCCAAGGTAAGTAAGGCTTTCCGCTCTTTCCAATGCCACATCGTTCGCATACAGTCTTATAATTTCAACCATAAATTTTGTTTTATTGGTAATAAGGCTTTTTCCATACTCGTTTCCCACATCAATGACTTTATTTAGCAGTTGTTGTAAATCCTCAAGGGATTCAGCTATAAGGACGGTATTATCGGCATACCTTAGAGTTTTAATCGGATGTCCATTGATGTTTATTCCAATCGGCATGTCATCAAGTGCTTCCCTGAAAATTTCCTCAGAGTAAATATTGAATAACAGTGGCAATAACACGCACCCCCTGCCTTACTCCCTTTCGAATGTTCACCTCTTCTACTCAGTTTCATTATTTTCAATATCTTTGCATGCAGTTTGCAGTTTAAAAAAGATACACAAAATATAAAATTAATACATTTGGGTAATAATGTTGAATTATTTTTATTTATGACGTATTTGTTACTTTGTTACCGTTAAAAAATTATCTATAGGTAACCAATTTAAACCCAAATAATCGTCGAGACCATTTATTTGAACCACTGAACAAAATGGACAAACAAACTGACATAGTCAATGACCGGCCTAACAAGGTTATTGGTGTGTGTCCAAGAATAAAAATATAATAGAAATAATAACATAACAAGTGCATATGTGCGTGTAGTTTTTTGGTATTTCAGTCTCTTTTTGTCGACGTTATAATTTATACGGGGGACACTAATTTTTTTTTTAACAAGCTTACTCTTATTAACAAAAAAAAGAAAATTACTGAAATAGTAAACTATTTATTGTTATTATAATTTTTCCATACATACATATATAAAGTCACGCCTTTTTCCCATAGGGGTAGGCAGAGACCACTTCCTTCCACTTCCGCTACGGTTCGTACACACATCTTTTGCTTCCTCTACTTTCATCAGTACTCTCATACATGCTCTTCGGTTGTTGGTACTCTTGACCTGGCCTTTCTTCAAAACAATGTTGATCTGATCGAGATCGATGTTCTCCGAGGTCGACCTCTACCGATTTGCCCATTCACACTCGCCTTATAAATTTGTTTCGTCAATCTTTCTACGTGTCCAAACCATCTAAGCATTCCTTTATCTATATCTTTGTGACCACATCTTTTTTTACACCACAGCGTTTTCTTATCTCACTATTCTTAACTTTATCCAACCGAGTCACTCCGGCTATACTTCTCAGACTACTCATCTCCGCAGCATTAATCCTATTTTCATGCTTCTTCTGCCAAACCCAACATTCACTACCATACTGATAAGTGTAGGAACCAACACACCTCTATGCACCGCCAGACGTGCCTTTTTTGACACTTTCTGGCTATTCATAAAGCTATGCAGTGCCCCATTCATTTGTTTTCCAGCCAACACCCTTCGCTCAATGTCACTGTCATACTTTCCATCTCTAGTAAATTTTGAACCCAAGTACACAAATTCATTAACTTGTTCCACTCTTTCTCCCTCAATCGAAACCCCACAGTTTGTCATGCTTTCTTCTCTTTCAAAATCCATTACTTTCGTTTTTCTCACATTTATTTTCATCCCTTTGATTTTCAGGGAATCATGCATAACATTAACCATCGCCTGCAACTCCTCTTCAGATAACGCTAATATGACTTGATCATCGGCGTAAAGAAGGCATTTGATGATCAAATCATTCATTTTTAATCCATACGCACTCTCTTTTAGATCTTTTAAACAATTGTCTATGTATAAGTTAAACAGCCACGATAAAAAATATCAATTGAGACAATCAAATCCATATAAGATACGTACAGACGTGCAACTTGAAACCGCCGAGCTAAACTTTTTGGTTACGCGTTATTAGGATTTGTAACAAAAGCATGTGGAAAAGTTATTCTTCATAAAAAGTTCTGCATGGTCTAATACCTAAAATGCAACCGTCAGCTATAAAAATTTCCAAGTCATATACGAGGTATATCAGAAAATATGAATTTTACCCAATAGTAAAATTCTTTTATTTTTGACCACATCGAAAATTGTTATCAAAAAAATTTATTTAAATAATAAACTACAAAAGTAATTTTCGACATTTTCAATTTTTTCTACAATATAATTTTTTTTTTAAATATTAATAATATTAATTAATGATAGATATTTCGTCTTTAAAGCAGCCCAAAACTGTTCAATAACAATAAGCAGCTTAAGCCAACTATGTCAATTTTTTTATTTCCAAAAATTTTATGAGATGACAATTGACATATGACTTACAATTATTTCTAACGTATTCGACACGAGCTCAGTCACAACTGAATATACCATAATTGTCTCGGCACTTTTTAACAAACATTTTACCTTTACCCGTTACAAAAACTTTGTATAATATGCATTACTGCTCCAGGTTTACATGTTTGTAAAGTGTTTGGTTTCATCATTTCTTCATATCACAAAAAAATACGACCATTGTTGTCCCTTACATAGTTAGCGTTAAATGACAAATGTAAATAAAGTTTCAGGTAAAAGCTTATTGTATGACGGAGACCTAAAAGAAGGTGTGCGAAAGCAGGCTAATAAAGCAGCTTATGTATCAAGATGTTTAACGGATGTTATCTGGATGAATAAAGATATGAGATTGGCTTATATAAGTCATGTGTAAGTCCAATACTAACATATTCAACGGAAACGAGAGCTGAAACAATAAAAACAAGCAGAATACTTAGAACAGAAATGAAAACATTAAGATCAATACCGGGAAAAACATTGAGAAAAAGAGTCCCGAACATTCAAATAAGAGAACTATGTGGGATACAGGATATCTTACGGAGGAGAAGCCAAAGAAGACAAGAGTGGAACCAGCATGTTACACGAATAGACGGCGAAAGACTAGCCCAAATATCAAGGAGTTTAAAACGGGCAGCAGACCACCAGGACAGCCATTTAAAAGGTGGCGAGGTAGCAGGCAGTTTACGTCACAAATACGACTGCAGCAGTAGAGAAAAAGAGATCGGATAAAAACAGTCTCAAGGCCTAATAAAAGAAAAAGAAAAAGAAGAAGAAAACCAAAAGTACACGAAGCGATCAGAGAAAAGAGAAGAGGAAAATTAAGTCAAGGCGTGCTTTTCTACCAGGACAACACTCCGTTGCAGGTGACTATGTTGAAAAATAAATTAGTTTCATTCTTCTCAAGTGTTTGCTTCTATGTTAGGGACAAAATTTGTGAACTATTCTCGTATACGAAGTATATTATTTAAATTAAAAAAACTAAAAGATATTTTACCTGAAAATTATTTAAAAATGCTATACTTTACATTGGCATAAAGTCATCTTCGTTATGGAATCCTTGCTTGGGGTACAGCTCACAAAATTCACCTTCACAGTCTAGAAGTAATGCAAAGAATTTTGAAATTAATTTTCTTTAAAAAATCGAGGTATCGATTAAATGCTGAAATAAAAATAATGGACAGAAGACAATTATATTACTTGTTCTCAACAACAAGCTTCACTTTCGTCTCATCAATATAATTCTCGCCAGAAACACCACTTTATTCTTCCATTCATAAACAAATATTGTACTCAACGTTCTTACTTATTTATGGCACCAAAATTATACAATACTATACTAGAAAATATCAAGTCTCTTAGTAGTATTTGTGGCTTTAAAAGAGAGCTAATACTATTTATAAATAATACCGATAGGTCTAATGTACAGTGCAATAGAAGTAGCTTGGCGGGCGAGAGATCACAACATTCGAATAACGATCCGATCGGCGACGACGAAATTTTCAGTAATCGTGAGTCTCAAGTACAATCGGAGGAGGAAGTTTACGAATGTGAAGTATATTCAGCCGAATATTTGTTATTTTAGAGGCTAGTCGCCCGCCAAGCTACTTCTGTTGCAGTGTAACTAAGCATTTTGAGAACCATGTAGTTAAAAAAAAAGCAGTTGTTACTAGTAATATTGTGTTACAGCGTTGTTTATCTATAATCATTACATTGATGTTCATTAATTTGTATATAACTTTTCCTGTAGAAGTAATTTTTACCCTTATTTTCTATTTTTTTTTTTTTTTTTTTTATGTTCTGGTTCCCACGAAAAGGGATATCCTGTAATGTTCAGAGAACATCGTGGGAACCAAGGAAAAGAAGGTAGGAGTTGGTGCTCTTCTTAAATTTTTGGAGGTTGTATGCCTCGGGGAACACCTCCCTAGGCAATGAGTTCCAAAGCCTCGCAATTCGTTGGATGAATGAGTCTTTGGAAAGTGATGTTCTGCAGGTCTCCAAAGTGACCACGAAGGGGTGTGAAGACTGAACTTGACGGGTTAATCTTGAAGAGACTGCCAAAGGAGGAACGATTGTTGATATTTCAGAAGAGCATCGCCCATGAAAATATCTATAAAATAGAGACAAATCGCCAACTTTTCTACGGTGTTCCAGACAAGTGAGCGAGTTTGTAAGCGAGGCATCACCGACGAGACGAATTGCTCTTTTTTGGACAGAATCCAGTAGCTTCAGGATATGTTTAGGTGCTGCACTCCAAATATGGGAACAGTACTCCAGTATAGGTCGGATCTGTGCCTTATAGATCATAAGCAGCTGACTGGAGGTGAAATAGCTCTTGGCACGAAACAAAAAACCAAGTTTTTGGGATGCACTTTTGGCAATGGACCTCACGTGATTTTCTCAGGAAAGGTTATTGCTGATAGTAATACCAAGCATCGATATGGATGACTTCAGTGGTATGGTTACTCCTGACAAAGTTATGTTAGGCACAGTGAGATCGGCTTTTCTAGACGTATATTCGGCTTTACACGTATATTCTGTTAGTAAGAGATGTTTAAAAAGAACCATATTTTTATACTTTCATTTTTGTATCCGTAACAAGTGCTTATGCACTTATTGGTATTTTAGGCTTTATTTTTTGTTTATACATTGGTTTTTATTATCTTTAATGAAGCATTATTATTATTATTATTATATACATCACCTTTTAGGGGTGATATCTCGGAAGTGGATGGACTGAGGAAATTTTGTTATACAAACGATCCATCATAATTTCATACGAGCAATCACCTTCTGATTTTTTTTCGCATGAATTAAGAAACACCCTGTATATACACTGCGGTCCATATGTATGGAATAAATTCACTTTTAGCGTTATTATGTATTTGTTCAATAAAAACTGAACCATTTATAGTATGAATATATCACCCCCTTCTTGCACCCCTTCTGAATTATGAGCACCTTCTCAAAAAATTTGAATGAGAAGGAAGGTCGAGTTGCACCTTTTTCAAAAGGGATTTCAATTCTCTGTTCAGCAATACTAAGTTTTTAAAATTTGATGCAATTATAGCTGAGAAAATTTGTTTTAAAAATGTGAAATTTTTATACTTTACGAAAAATGAAGGAAATATTTTGTAGTGTTTTTCAATTTATTTTACAATTAAATAAAATGTTCAAAATGACCACCATTAACTCCTTGATAATAAGCAAGGACATCTTGGAATTCTTGTACCTCAGAGGTAATGTTGTTAATTTCTTCTGTTATCCATATTCATCCATATTATACATATTCAAAATAAATTTTCTGAGTAATGATTGCACCAAATTTGAAAAACTTAGTATTGCTGTACAAAGAATGAAAATCCCCATCAAACAAGGTGCCAAACAACCGTCCTTCTCATTTAAAAAGTTTGAGGGGATGCTCATAATTCAGAGAGGGTGCAAAAAGGCAGTCATATTTTTGTACTGTAAATTGTCAAATTGAGAATAGAAATCGACCTGCTTCAGAGTTTTTTAATAAAATACATCTTCTTCTGACAGTGTCTTGCTTTCTCAAGCGTTGACGACTTCCATATTGACTACTTCTTTGTATCTATCTCTATGTTGAGCTGCGTGGATAAGTTCCTCAGCAGTTAAATCTGTCCATTGCCGGAGATTTCGAAGCCAGGATAGCTTTTTACGGCCTATCCATTTTTTCCCCTCGATCTTGCCATTCAGAATAAGCCGAAGCCGACTATAACATGGTCTACGCATCACATGTCCCAAGTATTCCAGTTTGCGGCGCTTGATGGTAGTTAAGAGCTCTCTATCGTGCCCTATTCTGATGAGTACATTCTCGTTGGTAGTTCGACTTGTCCACGGATATTTGAGCATCCTTCTGTACAGCCACATCTCGAATGCACTAATGCGGTCAATAATTTTTTGGTGAAGCGTCCATGTTTCGCAAGACTACAACAGAATGGACCATATATAACACTTGGTAAACCTTTCCCGCAGATGAATGTTAAGTTGCTTGGCACAGAGTAGCCGCTTGAGATTCAGAAATTCTCTTCCAGCTATTTCTATTCTAGCCTTGATTTCTTCGTCTGGATCCATCGACTGATTGATCCAGCTTCCAAGATATTTAAAGTGCTGAACTTTTTCTATATTCTCGCCATCAGGTGTTATTCTTTCCGGGCCAACATTCATTTTGTCATAAATTTAGTTTTTTTCACATTGATTTTCAGTCCCCATCTATTACTTTGTTTATAAAATACATAATAACGCTAAAAATGAATTTATATACCTATGGATCGCACTGTATATGTTACAAATTTAACAACCCAGGTATAAAATTTAAAATCGGGCATGTCTATATTAAACAAGTCGACCGAACGTATCACAATGATTTCTTTAAACTATAAAAAAAAACTCTTAACCGGGAAACATGATTTCCGGTCGAGTTATATGAAATGATCGTAATACGGACGTCACTACAGGACTATTGTCCTCTCTTTAATTATGGTCATTAGGGGTCATTCGGTCATCCAAAACAGGCATGGGAAAGAAAAATAATCAAAGTAGATATTGCGCTGATATTTGCACCCGTCTAAAACTTATTATTTATTTAATTCCCAAACTAAATAAAAAAAAAATGGGAGTTTAATTATAATGGGTAACTGCAATTGGAAATATTAATTAATATTGTAGAAAATATATGCAATTATACATAAATTTCTAGTAAAAAGCATTAATCCGCTGAACAATGAAAAAATCTATAAAAATTCAAGGAAATCATAAATAAGTCGTTGATTCAACGCTTCCAACTGTTTAATTACCTCCCATTCCGTACAACAATCGAATAAATCTATGAAAATATCAAATCGTTGCATCTTTCCATTGGTCGAGCATACTTTTACATCGCATGACGTACCAAACGATTTCGTAAGGGAAAAATCATTGTTGTTAAAATCACATTATAAATTAAGAAGCCAACTCACAATTAATACTGATTGATTTCTTTAAATTTAATTAAAAATATATTCACGTGTGAATTATTTTTATACTTTTTTTAAACATAAACGCAGACCCTAGAAACAAACAAACAACATTAATTTCATAGGAAAGTCACATTTAATAGGCTCAAAGAAGGTTTGGAGACAAAAAAAAAAATGTTCGTTCTTCACGTCTGTATGTGTCAATTTTTATTTAATATTATTTTTTCTCATAAAAAAGATATATAATACCTACCTGGCAAGATTCGAATTCAACGTTTCACTTGTTTGTATCTTTTTTTGATTCTGTCGGAATTGTTGTTGGCGTTGGGCATAAAAACGTTGACTAGGTATTTTGTATTTATTTAATTAGATAACTTACAAACAAAAATCTTCTTCTTTGTGTGCCATGCTTGTTTTCAAACGTTGGCTATCATAGAGTTGACAATTTGTTGGAAAGCTTCTCGATCGGTAGCTACATGAAACAATTTTTCGACTGTTCGACCCGTCCAATGTCTAATATTACGAAGCCAAGAAAGCTGTTTTCTGCCAATCCATCGCTTTCCTTTTATTTTACCCTGGATAATTAATCGGAGCATGTGATATTTATGCCCCCTCATCATATGTCCAAAGTATTCGACTTTTCTTATTTTGATGGTGTTTGTCAATTCTCGCTCTTTATGAAGTGATTCTAACACATGTTCGTTAGTTACGTGTGCTGTCCAAGGAAACTTTAGCATACGGCGATAGCACCATAACTCAAACGCTTCCAATTTATTTAGATGCTTTACTTTCAGTGTCCAGGTTTCATATCCATAAAGCAAAACAGACCAAACGTAGCACTTTAATACTAATAGACGGATGTTTATCGAAAGACTTCTATTACATAGTACAGAACGCCAACTAGTGAATCTTTTACGTGCCAGTTCTATGCTGGTTGAGATTTTTTTATCGCTTTCAACTCTACAGTCTATCCAGCTACCCAAATACCTAAAGTGTTGTACTCTGTCCAGAATTTTGCCATCTAATTTTAATTTTGGATACTCGATATTAATTTTACCGACAACCATCCACTTCATTTTCTTTGTGTTAACACTTAAACCCTTTTCCTTGCATGCATTGTTTACTGCATTTAGTAGTGTTTAAAGGTCTTTGAGGCTTTCTGCCATTATAGCAGTATCATCAGCGTACCTAATGTTGTTAATTATTTCTCCACCAATTTTAACACCTTCATGGCGATATTTCAGCGCTTCTTCAAAGACAGCTTCCGAGTAGACATTGAAAAGCATTGGTGACATGACACATCCCTGCCTAACGCCACGTTTAATAGGAACTTTTTCTGAAACCTCTTGTTCCATACACACAAAAATAAGTAAATGTAATATTAAAAAATAAAGTGTTATAATAAGTGTTCAAAATTAGCACCATCTACTTCTAAACATTTATGAATCCTTAATTAAGGTATGTCTTGTAATTCTGGAAATATGGTCGGGTGTTGGAGAATTAAAAGTAAGTGAGACTCTGCATCATATCTTTCTTTGTCACAACAGGTTTGGAAAATACCTGTTTTTTAATGTAACCCCAAATACCAAAATCTAAACGAGCCAAGCCAGGAGAGCGAGCTGGCCAACGAAACGGGCCCTGATTGGCAATCCATCTGTCATCAAAAATGTCGTAAAAATGCTGAGCAATAGGCCCAAAGTTATAAGAAGGTGCTTTATTTTGCTAATACCAAGCTAAAGCCGCCTCTCCATTTCTTAAAGTATGTAACGCCGGTCGTATGGTTTCTTCTAAAATGTGGCAGCATCTTTCACCATTTAAATTTTCATTATAAAATTTTGATGCTAACATTTTATCGTCTTTTATTGTATAAAAAACATTAAAACTTCAACTATCTTGGAAGTAACGTTCTCTTCTAACATGTGGATTTTCATTGGATCAAAAATGGGAATTATGTCGATTAAATAATCCATTTTTGCTAAACTTTGCTTCATTACACCATATAACTTTTCGCGCCACAACCTGTATTGTAGTCAGGATAGATCGTTTCACACAAAATTGGGAAGGTTATTATGATTTAAAATAAGCTTATATGTTAAATAACAATAAATTGGTAAAATTATTTAAATCGATCCATGCAACAACTACCTCGTGCAATGGGTGTCGTGAACCACGTGGCATTTACCTAAATTTGGACGAAAGTAACGTCACTATTTGAGATTGGTAACGAACAAGTAAAAAAAAAGGCATATCTTTTATAAGGTTATTTGTGTGGTTAACGATTTTAGTGTGCTGAGTTTTTTAAGTTTTGGGGTGAGCTATTTAACAATTATTTAGGTTTAAGAAACAATACTATGTGGTGTTATTAGTAATTTTTAAAGACTAAAAATTAATATTTAAGTGTTAAAAGGTAGAATTTATGTTTACATTAGCCGAGGACACTTTTTAAAAGATGGAAAAATCCCATACTATTACGTCACTCTTTTGTCTATTTTTAAGCTGAAACGTCATATGTACGTTATCCATATCAAAGGCACAATATCTAGTGATTTTTATTACATCCATAAATGCATTTTTTTGTAACAATCCATTTAAAAAACAAAACAGTAGTCAAGAAAAAGATTTTTATATGCTCTACCTTTTTAACCGACTTCAAAAAAGAAAGAAAGAAGGTGCTCAATTCGACTGTATTTTTTTTTATGTTTTTTACCTCATAACTTTCGACTGAAACATAACCATACTTAATTATTATTAATAGCGTTAAGAATAAAGTCAAGAGTTATTAACAGTAAGACGAGAATATCATGTCACTGTCATACTTTCCATCTCTCGTAAACTTTGAACCCAAGTAGGTACACAAACTCATTTACTTGTTCCACTCTTTCTCCCTTAATCAGAACCTCACAATTAGTCATGCTTTCTTTACTTTTAAAAACCATTACTTTAGTTTTGCTTGCATTTATTTTCATCCCTTTGATTTTCAGGGCATCCGGTTACCGGTTACCCCATAGGCCTTTTTTAAGCCTATGAAAGCGCATTACCATGTTTTTTTTTTTTATGAAAATAGTCGCAAAAAGGGTAGACCTATCGTGTGGGCCGCGGACGGCCCGCACTGCGACTATTAGAAGGGGAAGGGATTATAGAAAGGAAATGATTGAGGACACGCTTTTTAAAAAGTTGCAGGTCATAGTTCTCTGGAAAAACTGATTTTGGAAGCTTATTCCATTCCGTAGCAGCCCTGTAAAAGAAGGATTCTTGATGAAGATTGGTCCTTGTAGTGTCAATCTTGAGAGTAAATGGGTGAGACTGATCAGCGTGCCGAGTTCTTCGGCCGAATGTGGCCAATGGTGGTACAAGAGTTTTTATTTCTCTGGAGCATCTGCCATGGAAATATCTGTAGAGCAATGACTGGTCTGCAACTCTTCTTCTATGTTCTAGAGGGTGAAGGGTATCTGTGAGAGTTGAGCTGTTTATCAAACGAATGGCTCTTTTCTGAATGGAATCTAGAAGACGAAGAGAATGCCTTGGTGCTGAACCCCAAATGTGCGATCAATACTCCAGTAGAGGTCGGATTTGAGCCTTGTACGTCGTCAACAGTTGATCAGGAGTAAAAAACTTTCTAGCTTTCCACAGAAAACCTAGCCTCTGGCTTGCCGACTTTGCGATGTCAGCAACATGGTCATGCCAAGACATATTATTGGACATATTATTGTAATTAAAAGACCTGATCCATACATCTCCTTCCTCTTGTAGATCATGATTGTACATCCCATATCATCTTCTCAGTTTCATTCGACACTATTTTTAACCGAAAAAGTAGGAGGTTCTCAATTCGACTGTATTTTTTTATGTTTGTTACCTCAGAACTTTCGACTGGGTAAACCGATTTTGATTTTTTTTTATTTAAAAGCTGGTGCTTCCCATTTTAATTTGGTCCAGTTCTGACAATCGCATCCATGAGAAAACCATTGTCTTTGACCAAGTCTTTGAAAAGATGGTTTTTTTTACGTTTCTTTACACGGATTATTATCTTAGCTAAAACATAACAACACTTAATTATTATTAATAGTGTAAAGGTACCAGAATAAAGTTAAGAGTCATTAATAATAAGACACAAGAAAATAGGAATAGTACCTATATTGTTTTACGAGTGACGAAAGTAACATTTTTTAAAGCGAGAGAACAATTTTTAAGCCTAGGCTGGTAATGTTCACGAGATTCAAAAAAATGTTTTCGACGAGCTAAACACTATACTTCTGCGAATCTATTTATATCATAATAATATACCAAAAAAATAACAATAAACAAATTTAAATACGCAAAAGTTATATCTCTCTTTTTAGATTTTACTGGTAATAAATCCAAAGAGGTTTCCTCGGCTTGATTCGCCATTTCTGGTGGTGTATTTGGAAAATATAAATCACTTTCCAAATTAGAAATCATGGTAATTTAAAAACTAATAATGGTTTTAGTACAAACTGACAGGTCTGAGGAACGTTAAAATAATGAAACCAGGCAACTGCATATAAATTGTTTTTAAATCTCACGGTATATTTACAATTCTATTTTGCTTTTTATTTAAACTAAAGTAAAAAAAATGCATTTTAATTATAGATATTACTCCTGTCTTTATTTAATAATAATTTAATGTCATCAAAACATTATATACGAGGACGGGAAATGATAAAAAACATAAATTTAAATTTTTTAGTCGCAAACGGGTAGACCTATCGTGTGGGCCGCGAACGGCCCGCACTTTGACTATTAGAAGAGGAAGGGATTATAGAAAAAAGATTATTGTGGACCCGCTTTTTGAACAGTTGCAAGTCATAGTTTTCTAAAAAAACTGATTTTGAAAAATTGTTCGATTCCGTAGCAGCGCTCTAAATAAAGGACTCTTGGTGGAGATTGGTCCTTGTAGTGTCAATTTTGAGAGTAAATGGGTGAGACTGATCAGCGTGCCGAATTCTTCGACCGAATGTGGCCAGTGGTGCTATAAGAGATTTTATTTCTTAGGAGCATCTGCCATGAAAATATCTGTAGAGTAATGTCTGGTCTGCCACTCTTTTTCTATGTTCTAGTGGGTGAAGGGTATCTGTGAGAGTTAAGCTGTTTATCAACCAAATGGCCTTTTTCCAAAATGAAATTTAGAAGACAAAGGCAATGCTTTGGTACCGAACCCCAAATGTGCGAGCAATACCATCAAGTAGAGGTCGGATTTAAGCCTTGTACGTCGTCAAAAGTTGATCAGGAGTAAAAAACTTTCTAGCTTTCCACAAAAACCTAGCCCTTGGCTTGATGACTTTGTGATGTTAGCAACATGATCATGCCAAGACATACTATTAGGCACCGTGACTCCCAAAATCGACATAAAGGGACTTGATTCAAGGGTATTTCCGGACATTGTGATGGAATGATTTGATGAGTTCACTTTCTTGGAAAACGTGACACTTTGTGTTTTCTGGGCGTTGAACTGAACAAGATTGTTGGTTCCCCACTCGACGATTGCTTCAAAATCTCTATTGATGGAGTCAACCTGTTTCTGCCTGAGTCTATTTGTATCATTCACCGAAAGTGATCGATAGGATGTGAAAGATGTCGTCTGCAAAACTGTACATGGGGTTCGTGGTAGTTTTCAAGAGATCGTTGGTGTGTAAAATATTTAGGGTGGGGGACAGGATGGAACCCTGGGGGACCCCAGCATTGGTTTTTAACGCATCAGAAAAATACCGTCAACTGCCACATGTAAGGAGCGATCTTGCATGAAGCTCATGAGTTATTGGCGCAATTTGGTTGGGAGACAGTAGGCAGATAATTTGCTTAACAATGCCTGGTGCCAAACGCGGTCAAAAGCTTTGGATATATCCAAGGCTTTTGCACGGGATTCTTCTCAATAGTGTTTGTCCAGAGCTGAGTCTCATAAGCCAGCAAATATCCAGTAGACCGAAATCCATATTGTCTGTCATGAAGTATCTCAAATTTCTCCAGATATTTGATGAGCTCTATGTTGATCGCTTTTTTCATAACTTTGGATATGACTGAAAGCAATGCAATAGGGCGATAATACTCCTTTGCTGTATGATAGCTTGAAGAGTCTACAGGGAACTGGGGTGAGCTCTTGAGCACAGGTCTTCAGGACAATTGCCAGAATTACATCTGGTCCTACTGCCTTATTAGAGTCAAGATTTCGTAGGATTTGCCTGATGGTGCGATGGCGAATAGCGCCCTCAGGCATTAATGAGTTTATTCTAGGTATCATTAAGAATTTTGTTGAGTGTTGAATTAGAACTGAATATTCCAGCCAGCAGATCCGCTGATACGGCTGTCGTGCTGTCGGACCTCTCGAGTGGTGATAAAGAAGAAGTTGTAAAATTCTTATTTATGGCATAAGCCAAAGACCAGAAGGTTTCTGATCCAGGATGGGCATTGACAAGCTTATTGCACTAGAGACGTTATGAGAATTTCTCTCACATGCGACGGAAATTACGTTTTCGCTGTAGGTATTCTATTACAAAATGACTTCTTTTGTAAGGGGTTGTAGAAAAAATAATGTTTAATAAGCTAAGTTACACAGTTAAATAGACGCTGATTTTAAAACTTGTGAGTTTACTGTTGGAGCATAAGGTGACATTTTGTATAACTTAAGTTAATTTTTGTTAACATATCTGGTCATTTTTTGCTTTATTTTTATTTGCATGTACATTTTGTATGATTTTGAAAAAAAAGAGTATCTCCTGTAGTTGACATAATTTACAAAAACTAGCGTCATTTTTTTGGATTTAGGTGCCAAAAGTAAGTTACAAAAAAGTGATATGGAATTAATTGTAGTCGACATTGTCTATGCATGCGGTGAGCGGTAGTTTAATAACTGATATCACTTTACGAGTATTGTGTCAGGATAAACGGAGCTTATAGGAAATGATCTAACACCGAAAAAGGTGTTATACAGGAATTTGTGGCTTCGCTATGGCTATTTAATTCATACATAGACGATTGTTTATTTATTTGTTTATTTTTATTAGCACAATCTAAGAAGGAGTTGTAGGCAATGGTTAAACAAGATAGTTAGATCGATGGGAACTGATACTTTCTCTTAGGTTAGGATAAGTAACGTTAAAACGGCGGTTTGGAGGAAACCCACTTAGGCCGTTTGGACCGTTGTGATACCGTGATGGATGGCGGTGCCTTCCCCCTTTACCGTGAGAACCACTTGGAACTTTTAAGAAAAAGTGTAAAGTGTTAATGCTAACTGAGCTGAGATCAGACTCGGTTGCCCTATTATAGAAAGCCGTTTTCTGCCTACGGCAGGGCAGTGGCAGAGAATATGTACCATTGTTTCCTTCTCTTTCCCATCGTGACAGCTTCTACAGAAGTCTTGTCGTAGCTTTGCGATTCCCATTAAAGTTCGGTTGCCCAAGAATAGAAAGCCGTTTCTGCATGGGGCAGGACAGTGCCAAAGAAAATGTACCATTTTTCCCTCCTCATTGTGATAGTTTCTGCAAAAGTCGTGTCGTATCTCTGCAATTTCCGTGCGTCGTGCATGGGATCCACTGCCCGGTGTCCTGTTGTGGCCGCGATCGCATTTCCAATGGACTTTCTGGATAGAGTTTAGATCATTAGTTCGACGTAGATCTATTTTAGGTCAAATCTTTTTTGATGATGTGCATGTGGGTTATTTTGCCACCTTAAGTTGGCTTTTTGAACTACTTTGCTATGCTGGAGGAGCCGGCAATTTGCAATCGGTACTCCTTGCTGAGATAAGACAGATACAGCTGGAAGGTTGGTGCCCCCTCTTGCTAGCTCGTCCGCCTTACTGTTGCCTGGTATGTCCCTGTGTCCAGGTACCCAGACAATGTAAACTCTAAACTTGATGGCTAGCTCATTCAGGGCGGCTCGGAATTGCACCGCTTCCCTAGAGATCAAGTAGACTGAGTTCATTGATTTGATAGCAGCCTGGCTGTCGCAAAGAATGGATATCTCGCTGAACTTTTGTTCGTTGCGGAGTATTCAGAAAGCTGCCTTGGTAATAGCTGTCATTTCGGCTTGATATACACTACAGTAATCAGGCAAACGAAACGATAGGCTCAGTGAGGGGTCTTCTGAGAAGAAACCACAACCTACTTTTCCCGCTTGTTAAGACCCGTCCGTATAAAATACTGCTCCCTGAGGTTTAACTAGATTCTCGGCCCAATCATCTCTGGATGGGACTTTCAAGGATAGGTTGCCTTCGAACTTAGGGGTAGGTTAAGTGCTATTAGTGTTTTTTGAGCACAGATCGTATTCTCTTAGGATCCTAAAGTGACCATAGTGCGTTTCGGTTCATGGGGATACAGCATTAAGTCTGAGAGCCGCACTAGCTGCGTATTCTTTCCCAAACAGTTAAATCGTTGGGAACTGATACCACCCACTTTCTCTTAGAAAAACAACAACAATTGACCTATTGGATTAATATTTTATAAATAAGCCGATGTATTTTTCGATCTATCACACATTTAAAACAATCACCAAAATAATTTAATAAATTTTGAAATGCACGTTGTCAACTTTTTGTAACAAGAAACTGGGGAAGTAACACGGTGTTGGCGCATAATATTTTGATGGACGGCCGAAGAGGGTGAGTTCAACTGGGAAAATGGTAAGGGTTAAAAGGGGTAGATTTGTCAGCCGTCTTAACTTGACCGGTCTTGGGATGAAAGTCGGAAATTGGAAAATTTGTAAATGATTAAATAAGTGGTTGAAGATAAATTTTCTCTTAATGCTTTATGCTATTTGTTTGTAAATTGGCTAGTTTAACATTTATAAAAATGAAATTAGAATGTTAATATAAATATAATTTTAACTTGTTTTACTTTGCCTTTATGGTTTATATTTAAAAGACATTACTTTTACCAAAGATGTTTTTTTAAAGTTATTGTTTTTAGAAAAAAATAACAGTACAGTAAACAAATTAGGTACAATTTTATGCAGGCATATCGTTATTTAAATTTGTTATACAATATGCAATAAAACCACAAAGGAAATTTTTTTATTTGATTTATTAGCAGTTAAATAGACTCCTCTTTTTGGGAGGGCCCAGTTGCCCATGTACTGGGGTCAACAAGGCCTATTGTGCCCCCGTTTATAAATAAGCCTTCACAGCAGCGTCCTCTACATGTACCTTTAAAACATTTCAGCGTATTTGCAATGATGGTGTTGCCTAAATATTATCTACAGGTTCCAGTTCTGGTTCCACTAAGTGCTTTTGTCTGCTAATTTCTTCGCAGTGAAGAGAAGTCTCGTCAAACTACAAAGCATGCTTTTTGTAAGCCGTATAATGTGTTTATTTATGCAACAGTTTTGGAAGTACACAAGCTTTATAACGCTTCGTTCCAACAGGGTGCATACTTTGCACATCTATTTTTCTAACTCCCTGAAAAATCTTGATGTAGTTAGTAATGAGCAGAGTAAGCGATTCCCCGTTTCTTTATAATAATTTCGATTTGATTTAGATACGTTTGCCTAGGTCAGCGTTTCTCAAATTGTGGGGCGAGCCCCCTAAGGGGGGCGCGTTTACATGATTGGGGGGGGCGCAGTACAGATTAAAAATAAAATGGTGATGATAAAATGCTACAGATAGATTTTTAAAAAATCTTTATTGAAATTTTACTTACTTAATGATGACAAAGAAACATTCTAAGGACTAATGGCTAACATGAGCTTGTTTTAAGGCGCACAACTTCTCTAAATTTGGTTCTATGTTAGAGATGGCAACTCTGAGTTCATTTTCTACTTGAAGTTTATTTCTGTATTTAGATTTCACGACAGCAAGTGCAGAAAATCCAGTTTCACAAAGGTAGGACGTTGGAAAAGGCAACAGAATTCTAAGCGCTTTGGCTTTTATAACGGAGTAGTCGTTCGGAAGTTCAGTCCAGAAGTTTGTTAAAGATTTGTTAACAAAGTTTGATTTTTGTAAGGGGTTTGTTGAAATATCTATCAGTGCAGATGCAGATAACGCATTGTGATTTTTCTTCGCCACCTACTTCAAGGCTAGTAAAGCCCAAATTTAGGTATGATGGGTCATATTTTCTTGTTTTAGATTTCGGACGATTTCCACCTGAACCTGTCGATGTACAAGCCCCGTCATCCTCAAGTTTTCGTTTTAAAAATTTATCCATACTACATCTACTTATACACTCACACTTCACAATAATGCTTGTTTAGTGTTAAATCACCTTCACTGAGAGACTGAGAATACCGTATGTGCGCTTCTGTATTTATAGTCGCGTTCAGACAGTTCGAGAAAGATCAGGAAGCTTGAATACGTGGCACGAACGCCGCGAACTTTCCGACAGCATCTTTGGCGCTCTCGACGAGACAATGTTGCCTATTTTAGTCCAAATTCCTAGCTCTACGGATTGGAGGGCGCAACATTTTTTAAATTAAAACAGGGGGGCGTGAATAACAAAAGTTTGAGAACCGCTGGCCTAGGTCGCCCTATACCGGTTTGCCCATTCAAACTCGCCTTATAAATAATAAATAAATGCGTCAATGTATCTTTCCTGATAGGTTGGACGTGCACACCGCCGCTAAAAGCTTCATACTGATTTTTAGCGTCGCAGACACATGTCGACGAGGTGAAGACAGTTCAAATTGGATTCGTGTAATTAATTACTTGATTTTTCGTCGCGAATATTTATTATATTTTGGGCTTTCGTGTACCTCAGCGGTTTGCAATGAAATTTCTATGTTTCGCAAATAATTTTGCATACATACATATAGTCACGCCTTTTTTCCGTAGGGTAAACAGAGACCACTTTCTTTCACTTGCTACGGTTCTTACACAGATCTTTTGCTTCCTCTACTTTTATCAGTGCTCTTATACATGCTCGTCGGTTGTTTTTACTCTTAACTTGGCCTTTTTTCAAAACAATTTTGGTCTGATCGAGATATGTTCGCCATGGTCAACCCCTACCGACTTGTCCATTCACTGCCACGTTTTTTTCGTTCTCTATAGAGTACTTTGCCAGCGGTCTTTCTACTGGCAAATTATGCCCGAGCTCAGCCGTAGAGGGTAGAAGAAAAAAAAAAAAAGTGAGCCGCGCCACCGACTTGGACGGTTCAAGGCGGAAACCCCTAGGTCTTATAGGCACTAGCAGAGCCACACGATAAACAACTAAGATTATGGTGAACCAAATAAATAAAATTATAGCAAAAAAATATATTGGATACTTTACTCATACAATAAATCTAAGTACACAGCTCAATAGCAACATTATAACAAATATAGTCAAAATCAACAGTCAACAATAAATCAAAGTACTCGGTTCAATAATAAACTTATAACAAATATAATCAAAATCAACAGCTAACAATAAATCAAGGTACTCAGTTTAATAATAACATTATAACAAATATAGTCAAGATCAACAGCCAACAATAAATCGAAGTACTCAGTCCAATAATAAACTTATTACAAATATAATCAAAATCAACAGCCAACAATATATCAAAGTACTCAGTTTTGGCATATATCTAATGCAATAAAAAGTTTCCAACAATGAACTATATTAATAAACTAAAACAAAACTTAATCGTGGCGTCAAAAAAAAATAAGTCACGTCGTTAAATATTTAAAAATAAAACACTGGTAACCTTTGGGTATACGAATTCACTACTCCTGTGACCGGTTTGATTATGGAACGGCACCTGCTACTTAACAATGGCTTCCCTCAAATAAATCCCGCAGGTGGTTATTTTAACTCGACACCAAAATCCAATATATCAACAACGAAGGTAAGATAGAATGGTCAAGTTAAAAATTAATTGGTTTTTGAAGTAAAACCAATTAAGATGGCCCAAATACAGCCAGATATGAAAGTAAAACCGTAGAGGTTTTGCACACGTGTTAATATCAAATCGTCCCAAAAATTCTCACCACCACACGACTCCCAAGACTGCCACCAAACGACTGACACTAAACGACTCACTCCCAGGCCGGATATCAAGAAATGACACGGAACACGCGTCAACCAACAATATTCGCAAATCTATGTTCCAAACTTAGAATCGCGCTCGTCCGTGTTGATAGTCAGCCCCATCCACACAGAAATGCAAACCAAACAATGATATAACCGACAACACACAACAATCGAGGCCAAAAACCAAAGCAAAATCTAATAACAAAAACCCCCACTCAATCTCCATCGATTAACAAAAATGTCACAGCCATTAACAATCAAATCCTATCACTACAAGGTATGCAACACTATTTACAACGAATGATATATTTAAGTTACAACAAAATACGGTACCTGAGGAATACAAAACCATCAGAGACACAATTATAATGGAACTGTAGAAGGGAAAAAATAGGCACGTGACATCACATTTGCCTTATAAATTTGTTTCGTCAATCTTCTTTTATCCATTCTTTCTACGTGTTCAAACCATCTAAGCATTTCTTTATCTATCTTTGTAACCACATCTTATTTCACACCACACCTTTATTACACTATTCCTCACTTTATCCATCAGAGTCACTCCAGCTGTACTTTTTTGTCACGATTCAGCTGCTAATAAAATTATTCAGGCCAATTGCTTTGTTTCCCTGCCAACACCCTTCGCTCAGTATCACAATTATACTTTTTGTCTTTCATGAACCCAAGTATACAAATTTATTTACTTTTTCTTTTTCTCCTTTAATCAGCACCTCGCATTTCATGTTTTCTTCGTTTTCAAAATCCATTAATTTTGTCTTGCTTACATTCACTTTCATCCCTTTTACTTTTAAGGCATCATGCATAATAAGAACCATCGCCTGCAACTCCTTCTCAGATATTGCCTAGTAGGTAATACATATTTGCTGCATTTTTTACGTAATAAGTTGATGTAGTTGTTTAGAGATAGTCACAATCAAATATATAAGATTATAGAACTAAAAATATTTAGTCATGGGTTTGTTATTTTAAAAAACACTCAGAACAAAAACTTAACAATTTAGGTATTCTAATATTTCTTCTGGTAATACAATAAACTCTTTTCATAACTATATCATTTTCTAAATTAACTTAAAAACTCACAGCCCATAATTCTTAAATATACCCAACAAATATTTTTGAAAATTGTAGCGGTTTGTGAACATTTGTAGATATATCTCGGTCTCCAATTACCGCCCGCGGCTTAAAATGTCGTTTGTATACCGCCGAAAAAAAATTACACATCTTTGTGTGGACGATACACCGCCTCGGCCAGATAATAATACAGAGGCGTATTCATCGACCGCAATCAGTAACAATATAATAAAGCAGTAGTCAAAAATTGTATTTAAAGTGCAATCTTTCTACATCCATAATGATCTTATTTTTTAACAATACGCGTCTTTTAAACATTAAGTAGTATTTATTATAAACGTCTTAAGACAATAATAAAAAAAGAATGTTTAATTACCTACTAAGTAAATAGATAAAATATTGAAAATTTGTTGTTGGAAAGGTCAATTTATGAAAATGAACTGGTGTAAGAAATTTATATTTTATATTCTGCAGGAGTTTTCGTAAGATATAAATAAGAACATAGATTTGTGGCAATCACGCAACACCAGATAATTGAAATGTCCATTTGGACATATTTATAATTGTAACTACTGCGAATATTTTCAAAATAAATAATATTTTCTCAATTTCTAACCTGCCAAAATGTGTTGTAATTGTGTAACATGCAACCGAGAACGAACCAAAGAAGTAGATTATTGCATGACACAACGTAAGATAATATAACACCCCAATCGGTGATGTTTCCCTTAACACAAAATTTAGTCGTGCATTTGTTACGTTAAATAATAGTTGCCAAGTATTTCTTAGTGTTAGTACATAAAAGTAAAGTTCCAACTTGAACTCGTTTTACAAATTTAAACGTAATAGGTAGAAGTAATTTTTTTAAAATTTTTTATTAAAACTGTTTTAAGAATACCTTTAAAAAAACGATTAGAAAAAACATCCCCACTTTATGCCCCACCCACCCTAACCAAACTAATTTTAATAGTATACCCCTCTTGTTATTTGTCACTATTTACAAAAAATATTTTAAATCAAATAATTATTTAATTTTACAGTAAAATATTGACACATTGACAAAAAAATTAATGATATTTTTAAATATTAGTAGTAATTTTTTATACATACATACATATAGTCGCCCCTTTTTTCCATAGGGGTAGGCAGAGACCAATTCCTTCCACTTGCTACGGTTCTTACTCACATCTTTTACTTCCTCTACTTTCACCAGGGCTCTCATGCATGCTCGTCGGTTGTTGGTACTCTTGACCTGGCCTTTGTCAAAACAATGTTGATCTGATCAAGATATGTTCGCCGAGGTCGACCTCTACCAACTTCTCCATTCACATTCACCTTATAAATTTGATTCGCCAATCTTCCTTCATCCATGCTTTCTATGTATCCAAACCATCTAAGCATTCCTTTACCTATCTTTGTAACCACTCCTTTTTTTACACCACATCGTTCTCTTATCTCACTATTTTTTACTTTATCCAACCGAGTCACTCCGGCTATACTTCTCAAACTACTCATCTCTGCAGCATTAATCCTATTTTCATGCTTTTTCTACAAAACCCAACATTCTCTACCAGACATAAGTGTAGGAATCAACTCGCCACTATACACAGCCAGATGTGCCTTTTTTGACACTTTCTGGCTGTTCATAAAGCTATTCATCTGTTTTTTTGCCAACACCCTTCGCTCAATGTCACTGTCATACTATCCATCTCTCGTAAACTATGAACCCAAGTATACAAATTCATTTACTTGTTCCACTCTTTCTCCCTCAATCGATACTTCACAGTCTGTCATACTTTTTTCTCTTTTCAAAAACCATTACTTTCGTTTTGCTAACATTTATTTTCATCCGTTTGATTTTCAGGGCATCATGCATAACATTACCCATCGCCTGCAACTACTCTTCAGATGACGCTAATATGACTTGATCATCGGCGTAAAGAAGGCTTTTGACGATCAAATCATTCATTTTTAATCCATAAGCACTCTCTTTCAAATCTTTTAAACAATCGTCTATGTATGAGCTAAATCGCCATGGCGAAGATACACATTCCTGTCTCCCACCTTTTTCGATGTTAAACCAGTCCGCGCAAGCTCTGTTTATCCTGACACAAGCAGAGGAATCCTCATAAAGTGATTTCAGTGCTCGTATTAAACTAGCGCTCATCCCATACATAGATTATGTCGACCACAATTCACTTCCGACCACTCTGTCATAGGCCTGTTGCAAGTCTATAAAAGCGCAATAGAACTGACTTCTGGCCAAGAATTTTTTAATTATATCTCGTTATAAAAAGACCTGATCCATACATCTCCATCCTCTTCTAAATCCTGCTTGCACATCCCATATTATCTTCTCAGTTTCATTCGTTACTCTTTTAATCAATGTCTTTGCTGAGTTTTCTGACTATGCTGAGTAAAATATTACCTCGGTAGGTCTTACAGTCCTTCTGCGAACCTTTTCCCTTGTAAAGCGGCACGATAACGTCCTTGCACCAGTTGTCTGGTACGCTACCACTCCTCCAACAAAAGTTAAAAAGGCGGTACAGTAGACTAGCTACCACGTTTTGTCCAGCCTTCAGGATTTCAACTGTTATCCTGTCAAACCCAACAGCTTCACCCAATTTCATACTGTTCAACGCTTTCACAATTTCTGTCGTAGTAATTTCACTTTCATTGCAACTTTCACTCATGTCTCCAAATGTGGCCTGTACTTGTGTCATTTTTTACAATTAACATTCCTAGTCATATTGTAAATTATAGGGGGGGGGTCGTGAAGGCTATGCAGCCTCTCAAGCACCTCGACCTAACAGATCGTTTGTGCATAACCCTTAATCTATTCGAGGCCTGGAATTCCGAGACTTTTCACAAAGTTTATCAATTTCCTGGAAGCTAAGTTTCTAATATCGAAGGGCTTTAAAAAGGCCCCTTCCAGAAACTTGAGCCTCTTACAGAAAAGCGCTGGGCATTCGCAAAGCAAATGTCCTGCAGTTTCAGTAAAGTTCTCTCCGTAGCGGCAACTACCACTCTCTGTTTTGCCTGTCTTTTTCAGGTGATACCTCAGAGGGCAGTGTCCAGTGTATTAAAACTGTTCTAAAAATACATTTAACAAAAAACAACTAGAAAACTCATCCCTACTCACCTACCCCAACCAAACTAATTTTAATAGTATGCCGCAATTGTTATTTGTTATTTTCGATTATATATGTGGGAGCAAGATCAATAGTGTCCTCTACTTATTTGAGATATGTGTCTTCGTTCAAAGTTTTGTGGAAAAAAAAATGGCCCAACAAGACGATTCCCATAAATTTTTGCCCTCACATTTAATTTAAAAATATGCTGGGTATGTTTTTAGCGGAATACCCTACGATTTTCGTCAGCCCAGTAGCGGCAATTGTGTTGATTTACGGTACCATTTGGAAAAAAGAAAAATTCGCTCAAAAAACAAATATTAAATGAAAAGTTTGCATTAGTATTGGTACGATTTGCGGAGTCCGTCTCTGTTGATTGTTGCCTTGAGGCGACAGCGCGTCAACCACAATAAAAAAATGTTTTGTTTTGCAACAATTAACGCCAAATGATATTTTAGGAAAGAATCTTCTTGTTGGTTCCTTGTTCTTCCAGAATGGACGTACCCATTTTCGGATAGTTTGTTTTGCCTTTTAAAAGAAGTTTTGCCGATTTAGTTTTAGTTTAAAGTTTTTAAATTCAAAGTGTTATAAAGAGATTGTACATAGATTGTAATTATCTAAGTGATTGCAAGAATTTATAGAATAAATTGTTAATTATTGTACTAAGTGTTTAAAAATCACCGAACCCAAGAATAAATATCCGCAACAGTATTTATTTTGTCAGTCATCATCTCACAAAACTGTGGTCGCCTGTCTGGGTCATCTTTATCTAGTTCCTGCATCAAATAAAGGATGAAATTTATGAAGTTTTAAAACCCTACGAATTGTAGTGTGCGAAAAACCAGAATCTACGGCCAAATTTTTAGTACTATTCTTCTTCCTAATTTAATTTTGATATTGATTTATAAATAATTGTAAAAATAAAAAAATGAGCCATTTACTCCTATAGATGTTGAAAAAAGTTTTTCGATTTATAAACATATGTTTTGAGACAGGAGACAAACATTTCTGTAAGAAAATTTTAAAAATTTGATTATCAATTGTTACAGACCTATGTCGTAAAAAACAGTACAGTTTGTAAATTGACTAGTGGTTAAGTTTAGATATACAAATATTGAATTAACCCTTATGTGAGCAACCGGGTACCCGGGTACCCACCGCCTTACATTTTTATCTATCACTGTAAAATATTTTTTACGATCTGAGGTTCCGGATCCCTACGATTTAACGTTTTTAAAAGCTGTCGGCTATATAAGATGTTTAAAAAAAAATTTTTTTAATGAAAATTCAGCTCTTGAAAAAAAGTAGCACTGGGGGGCAACCGGGTACCTGGGTACCCACTCGAAAAAAGTGACTTATTTGAATGAAAGAATGAATGAGTAAATAGGAGTCTAATTTTTTTCCCTAGGCACTATAGCATTGTCTGCTTTTTGTACCTTTCCAGCTCTTTAGTTTAGCTCCATTTTTTCAATTCTTCTGTTAAGAAGTAGAAGCTCATGTCCTGCTATTGCCCCGAGTGGATCACTCCCTTGGTCTTGTATACAACCCAGGTAGTACCTCCATTGGGCGGTGGCTTCACTTTCAAAGATAATATGAGCGGCTGTTTCCTCCTCCTTATTACATAATCTGCATATGAGTTCGGTGTCAAACACGCCTATATTGTGCAGATTTTTCCTCAAAGACCAGTGTCCGGTACAAAGCGCTACAATTGTTCTAAGTTTTTCCTTACTTAGCGAGAGCAGCTTTCCTGTCTGCTTAGGTGAGGGTTCTTTCAGCATTAATTTGCTATGCTTACCTCCCTCTGTCTGTGCCCACTTCAGCTGATGCTGAGAGTGGATCCAGCCTTTGATCGCTGCTTTAACGCTGGCATTGGGTATCCCTATTATTGGTTCTGGCTCAATAAATGGTGTTTTAGAGCCCCGCCTATAGAATGTTCATCGCTTACAGGTTTCTGACATTTTACGCAACTCTTTCTAGTCTTTCTACGTCTTTTTATAGTTAATCTGTAGCACAGATGACAAGAGCCTGTAACTTTCAATCTGCCTGTAGTATCTCGAGGCTCTTCATCTCGTTTAGCGGCAGACACAGGACCGAGGTGAACTCCGAGTATATCCTCGATTGCGTTTTTTGTTAAGTGGTGGCGCATGATTTGATTGTTTGAATAGCGGTCTTCAATCAAAGGCTTACATGGTTCTTAACTCAATTGGCGTAAAAAAATACGACGCTGATGGGTCTTTTTCCCGATCACATTATTATTTTCAAAGTAAACTATGTACGCTGCAAGTGCAGCTATATCTAAAACGATAAAAAAAAGGGAGTGGCCACCTTTGAGTGCTATATTTGCCTACTATCTTATCCATTGTATTAACACTTTGTATTTGTATTTATTATAATAAGTTATCATGTGTTTCTTCTTCAGGACGTGATAAATGGTTCTGCATGATGAACGATGACAAATATCTTCTATACAAATCACTCAATAACACTAAATAGCAACGTTTAAAACTGAAATGACGCTTGGTGTCGATGTATATTCTTCGTACCGGCGGCTTGTTGCTATACTCGTCTTTCCTCTTCGACTAGACATTCCTTAGTGAGCCTCAGCAGTTCCAAAGGGCCTCAGTGCTATAGTAACGCAGGTAGGCTACCCTACTACCCCCACTACTAAGATTGCAAGCAGCTTCCTGCCCCTCGAACATGAATACTGACCGTGAGCTACCCGTTTTGCACTCTAAACCTCTGCTCCTATTTTCATTTAAGACATCTCTGCTGATCTGTATGTTATAAAAATAACCCGAATAGTTTCTGCTTATGTTTACTTATGAAATGGAATCGGTTTGGATGGATTTCCATAATACTACTACTCAATAAATAGAAAAAAAAACAGAGGCGGGTACCCGGGTACCCGGTAGGAAAAGTTGTTCACATAAGGGTTAAATAGTGTCTATATATTTTTGTTTAGGTAATAATTGTTGGTTAGAATTAGGAAAATTTTGCACGAATAAAAATATTAGATGGCCTTAATTAAATCTATCTTTTTTTCATTAAATTCTGTCAAAGTTTTGCATATTGTAATGCATATATGGTCGAATTGAGTGCATATTTCCTCAAAAATCGATACATATATTTAGTTTTTTTGGTGCATACAATCCGCCCTTTACATATGAGTGATAAAGTTGCTTGTATTCATAAAGCTGATTAAATAAATTCGCTGTTCCTCTTGCGCACTTCCGGTTTTCAAAAAATATGGAAATAATCTCAACTTGTTCTGCAATTGAATATACCGTTTTGAAATAATTAAAAAATTACCTAAATTGATTTACACTAACATCAATGTTAAACGAACTGTCTTAGTTTTAAATTACTAATTTTTTACAAAATTCGTTTTAATTTACTTTTGATGTGACAGAAAAAGTGAAACATTATCAAAACATAGGCGTTGCATGTCATTTTTATGAGGTGTTGCACTTTAAATTAATTAATATTTTTTATGGAAAAACGGTGTGAATATTCATGCATGTTCATATGCCTGAATACTCCATCTAAATGCATTTCTAATAATATGCCACACATTTTTTGTTTACTGAAAATAGTCGCAAAAACGGTAGACACATCGTGTGGGCCGCGGACTATTAGAAGGGGGAGGGATTATAGAAAGAAGATGATTGTGGACCCGCTTTTTGAAAAGTTGCAGGTCATAGTTCTCTGGAAAAACTGATTTTAGAAGCTTGTTCCATTCCGTAGCAGCCTTGTAACAGTAGAATTCTGGATGGTGTTTTTATTTCTTTGGAACATCTCAACCTGTTCCTGTCTATTTGTATCGTTCACATGGTACATACCATAAATTAAATTAAGGGGTTGAGAAAGTGAAAGTGGAAGGGAGGGGGTTGACAAATGACAGATATCGGTATCGTAAAAATATGTCACACTTGAAACACTTAAATTTTAATAATTACTGCCAAATATCGGGGTTGGCTTTGGCCCACTCCATAAAGTAAACTCTGCAGGGTGTTTCAAAAAAAGGTGACCCCGTCTTTAGGGAAGGTTAAAATTAAAAAAATAATTGGGGTTTGCGTGGTAAAAAAAATTTCGTAAAGTCATCCGTATTCAAGATAAAGGGAGTTGAAGAAAAAAATTTGTTTATTACTTCATAATTTTCAAATCAAAATATTCCGAAAACGGTACACAGTATCGAGTTTTAGCAAGAGTACCTTTTTGGTGTAAAATTGAATGATATTTAGGTTTACTTGAAATTTTGATTAATAAATCTAACCTTAAAAAAGTTATGTTCAATACTAGTTGATACGAACCGTGTAACTAGCGGCATTTATGAGAGTCAAATATAAAAACAAATTCATGGGATGTATCAGCTTCTAAATGTGTATACATTTTTTTTCTTCAACGCCCTTTATCTTGAATATGGATGGCGTTACGAAAATTCTTTACAAATCAAACACTAAATACTTTTCAATTGTCTACCTATCCTAGAGACGGGGTCACCTTTTTACCCCGTATAATAAATAAACCTATATATTTAAATATTGTTTTTTATAAAAAAACAGTAACCATTCGTTGACGTTTTTGTAAATTTCATGCAACCAATGCATAATATTTCGATTAAAAAATTGTATAAAAAGAAAGCTTATTTGGACTTTAATTAATTACTTAAAGTTATTTATAAGTGTTGCATTTTTTTCAGGTTTCAAATATTATAAAAGTTGGAGAAGAAAATTAAAAAAATAATACAAAATATTAGCTGTACATACAACGTCTTTAAAGAGAGTAGGAAAAGATCTCCTGTACTACTCAAAATCCATAAAGCCCTTCATGCATAAAAATTCTATAATTAATTTTTACCGAAAAGCAATTCACTTAGTAGCTTCGGGCAAAAGGTTAGGAATTCATCAACTATTCGGTATTCCCGATACCTGGGGCCTCCGTGTTTTCCTGTCCCCGCTCTTCGCCGCACCAATGCCACCACGCGTATGAAATTCAGGGATCAAAGCCAACGTAGGCCCTTCAAAGAAGAGTACGCCAGTTCAAACTATGCGAAAAATTAATATTTAACCCACGATTATTGTTATTAACTGCCAAAATTACGGATTAAACACTTATGAGGAACGCTTTGATGTCCTCTCCTATCGACTCTTTGTATTCGAATACACCCCTCCCCCATTTCGAACCATTCCAAAAGAAAAATCATTTACGTCAATAAAGTAAATGATGAATTGAGATTTTAATAAAATTATTAAATATTAATTATTAAGTTATTGATAACTTTAAAATAACTTTATTATTAAAAAATAAAAAATGTTCTCTAAAATAAATGTGACTGTTAAAAAGATATGTTAAAGTTAATTTTTATTTTGAATGATAATCTTTGCGATCAATTTATAGTCCTGTATGATATTATAGAATATTTATGACAGATGGATTATTATGGTACTAGTTATGAAAGTGTCAGTGATAATAGGCATGTCGAAGAAATGAGCTAAAAAACTTTAGAAGGGAAGATGTGCACAATGAAGGGACTGTTTTTGGAATTGTAATACCTAGTACAAAAAACAATTATTATTATTATTATTAGTTAGTATGCAATATGTGAATTAAAAATTTTTTGTAGCGTAAATGAGACCTCATCGATAAAACGGATACATGTTAAAAAATTGGGATTGAGGGCTTTCCTTTCTTGTAACGTTTCACAAAAATTTGTTAATAATATGTCGGTGTATTCAACATTTGAGTGCATTTTGATTAGCAATATCTAATTTTACTAAAAATTGTTACTAACAAATTATTATTGATCATAATTATTAAAAAAAAAATTCAATTGTTATAAACAACAACTCTCGCTTATAGAATTATAAGAAAAAGTTTAAAAGAATATTGATATAAACAGAATATTGTTAATGACAATTATAATTTGTTACAAACAATTTGAAATCGTTTTTCATAATAATTTTAATAATAATAATTATAGCAACAAAACATATGGTATTTTTTCATTCTTTCCACTGGGAAGTTAGTCGTGTGGAACTCTCGGGTCGCACCCAGACCACTGATATTACGGTTTTGTTTTTTTAAAAAAACGCATAAATAGCTATACTTAAAGTGCCCATTTCATTGATAAATAAATGGAGTAGCAAGGAATCGAAAATATACAACTGTCCCGAAGTCAATGAGGAGGAAGCAACATCATTAAAGACGGCCGCACACTCTGAAACGGACAAAAACGCAGGAAACGGTAAGGAAAAGTAGCTTTATTTATCAAGTGGTATAACAAATCGAACTTAGAGACAAGCCAAAAGGCGTTCTACTGGACTAACGACCTATTCAGTCATTAATGGAAATATCCACTCCGGAAACATTAACGTAAAGACCAAAAGGGAGACAAATAGTATTTAGTTATTTCAAACTTTCTAAACTTTTTAATTAAATAAATACGGTTAATTTTATTTTTACAAACTACAACGTAATAAAAATAAAGTAAAAATTAAATGTCTAAACGCTGAAACGCCCACCTGGAAAAAAAACAATAAACAAAGCCAGGTTTTCTCTCTGGAATCTCAGAAGAGTATGCGACAAATCTTGGGGAGTGAACCACAAACAGTTTTACTGGATTTATCAAACAATGATAATATCTATGGTCACGTATTGTTCAGTAGTCTGGTGAACCAAAGGGTTACAACAGACAGCTAGAGCAAAGCTTGCTGGCCTTCAGCGGCTGGCATGCCTGGCCTTAACTGGAGCTATGTCCAGCACACCAACGGCAGCGATGGAACACTTACTAAATCTTTCTTCCCTAGATATTCTCTTAAGAAGAAAGGCCAGGATAGTCTCCTACAGATTCCTATCTTTGAAAAAGCAAATTAATGGAGAGCAACTCGTAAATCCCTCTGGGATACAGAGTGAAACAAGAAACCACCACATTCTCGGGATGGTTCATGACATGCTAGCCACAAAATAACACGAAAAAAAGTCGTTCAAAGTCCTCTTTCCGAAGGGAGACGAATGGATAAGGAGAGAAATCCTCTTCCCAGAGACTGAATACGTTATGTACAAAGATGGCTCAAAAACCCCAGATGAAGTTGGGACCGGTGTTTTCAGCAGGAAACCAAAGATTAAAATATCTACCAGTCTTGGCAGGTGTGCTACAATCATTCAGGCTGAAGTCTTCGCTATTGAATTGCGTGCAAAAGAGTTGACCAGGCTGCTGAGCCAGGCTGCTTTAAAAGCACTGAGCTCCAACAAGATAAATTATAAACTTGTATGGAATTGTATCGAATCCTTAGAGTGCGAACAACAGGGTGACCCTACTGTGGGTACCTGGGCCGACACCCTTGCAAAACAGGGGGCCAAATCTGCGTTCACTGGACCAGAACCATTTTTTGGAGTCACCACAAGTGCCACCAAAACACATATTTCAGACTGGGCGGAGACGAAAATACTTACGTACAGAGAGAAACACAACTAAGCAGATCCTAGAATGAAGATGCGAATTCTAACAGGACTGCTAACAGAACACTGTCGTCTAAGATACTACCTCGGAAGGATAGGTCTAAACCAACAAACGGACTGTCGGTTTTGCTGTGTGGAAGCCGAAACTGCTGAACATATACTATGTTCATGCACCAGCCTGTGAAAAATAAGGTTCAGTAGATTTGGTTACACCAACCTAGAACCTACCGATTTAAAAAAATCTCACCCTATTCAACCATGAACTTCGTGAGAAGGGCTGGATTGTGCGGTGAACTGTAACCTCTAGGGGTGAGCAACAATAGACCTTCTAAAGGTCGCAGTGGAGAAGCGACCACTCACATGATACCTCATTTTTGTGCAACTACAGTATTGTGTCTCTTTTTTTTAAATTTTATTTACTTTAAGCCTTCTCCTGATAAAGTCAATAAATATTGACGAAATATAGAGAAAAAAAAACGAATGAGTTACATTTGTCACAGACCGCAAACCTTAATAAGAAACCACCTACTCCTTAAGTTATAGTACGGTCGAAAATACATCGTTTTACATTATATATATATATATATATATATATATATATATATATATATATATATATAGATTATTGGCGATAAAACTAATAAAATTTTTCTTAACACTCATATTTTTTTTACTGTTACCAAATGTAGGTATTCCTTTATATCAATTTAATGAGTTATATCGTGTCAAAAGAGAAGCTAAAAGTCGTTTTGTATAAAACTTTATTTCGATACTTCTAAACCCAATACTCACATTATTATCACAAATAAATATTCAAACAAGAAAATTAAATATCCATCGAGTATCAAGTTGCTCAAAAGCTTCCGTACGCGCACCTAATAGATAAAATCTCTTAAAAAAAATGTTAGACGTTGACTATATATTACCTTTTGTTATAACATTCTTCCGAGCCATTATTATTTAAAAGAATATACTTAAGGGAAATATTTTGGGTGTGTAAAATTATTTTTATTTTATTTATTTTTGAGGGGTTATTGCTCAAAATAATTTAGAACGCGGGGAAGGCAGACATTGTTTATGCAGTATGACTATTAATTTATTGTATACTGAAACTTTCAAACAGGTATTTCTTGCACCTTTTCTAAAAATAGGAAACCTTAAAATCTATCGCCTGTTGCCATGACCAGAAAATAGTATATTGTGTGACTAGGAATGAAAAAAGACGATTCCAGACTAGGGTGGACTTCTGAAATCGGGTTTTATCCCGCTTCACACACTATATTTTTCATATTGTTACGAAATTTACTTCTTTCTTAGGCTCGGTGATTTTAAACCCTCGATACAATAAAAAAACAATCTTTATTCTAATACTTTTACACAATAAACTTTACTTCTCAAAATCACATAGATATTCGACTAATTACAATCTTTTACAACTATTTAAATTTCATAACTCATAAACACTTTTAAAAACCGTCTTTTGTTACGACCACTGTCCTTTTTATATTTCTAAATCATAATTCCAGACCATTTCGTGAAAGCGATAGATCCATCTGGAAGTCTTTCTCTAGAAAAGCCGATCTCACTGTGCCTAACATAACTTTGTCAGGAGTAACCATACCACTGAAGTCATCCATATCGATGCTTGGTATTACTATCAGCAATAACCTTTCCTGAGAAAATCACGTGAGGTCCATTGCCAAAAGTGCATCCCAAAAACTTGGTTTTTTGTTTCGTGCCAAGAGCTATTTCACCTCCAGTCAGCTGCTTATGATCTATAAGGCACAGATCCGACCTATACTGGAGTACTGTTCCCATATTTGGAGTGCAGCACCTAAACATATCCTGAAGCTACTGGATTCTGTCCAAAAAAGAGCAATTCGTCTCGTCGGTGATGCCTCGCTTACAAACTCGCTCACTTGTCTGGAACACCGTAGAAAAGTTGGCGATTTGTCTCTATTTTATAGATATTTTCATGGGCGATGCTCTTCTGAAATATCAACAATCGTTCCTCCTTTGGCAGTCTCTTCAAGATTAACCCGTCAAGTTCAGTCTTCACACCCCTTCGTGGTCACTTTGGAGACCTGCAGAACATCACTTTCCAAAGACTCATTCATCCAACGAATTGCGAGGCTTTGGAACTCATTGCCTAGGGAGGTGTTCCCCGAGGCATCATCATCACTCAGCTATAGTAGTCCACTGCTGAACATAAGCCTCTCGTTTATTTTGCCACTCTGCTCTATCTTGAGCCATTTGTATCCAATCCCCGAGGCATACAACCTCCAAAAATTTAAGAAGAACACCAACTCCTACCTTCTTTCCCTTGGTTCCCACGATGTTCTCTGAACATTACAGGATATCCCTTTTCGTGGGAACCAGAACATAAAAAAATAAGTCTCTAGGCGCGGCGAGAGTATATTAGACGGAGGCGGAAGCCGACAAAGGGCTCATTAATATGCACCTTCGTTGTGGTCGATGCTTGGATGCCGATAAATAAACAGGGCTGGTATGTAACAATATAATCTGCATAAAAAATGAGAGTTTTAATGTCTGGAGCCAACCAGAACTAGGCAATTTGTGACTAATAGCGAAAAAAATATACGATATTAATATTAATTGAGAAAATTCATAACTATAATTACAAAAATTAGTGGTTTATTTTTTATTAAACTTACGGTGTATATTCTGCAGATTGGTCTACGGAATAACTCAATAATACATTTATTTAAGCCACAAAATATTTAAATATTTTTTTTATACAGGTATTACAGGGTATACAGTTTCATTACTGATTGGAAATATTTTAACTATAGAATCCTGAACTCAAAATATGAAGATTCAACTCAAATCACCTAAATAAAATGTGTCTCCTGTCTGAGTTTCAGGGAGTTTTATTTGAACATTTAAAAATAATTTGTGCCAAGTACTTTAAAACTATTCAAAGTATTATTGTCATAGTTAGTGGGTAGTGTAAGTACTATACACCCTACTAAATTATGTTAAATGAACGTTTTTGGCTACTACCAGAGGCGTATGACAGGGGCAAGTGACTGGTTGATCCCTCCCAAATTCTACGCCACTGAAAAAACTGCAATTTTATCACAATTTTTCCATTCTTCAATACTTTTTATAAAAATTTTGTACTCTTTCTCCAAGGCCATTAAGTTATTATTTTTCGAGATATTTCGGGTTAAACATGAAGCTGCACCATTTTTTTTATTTCAATGTGTATTAATTATGACGGTGTTTTGGATCATTTAATTGCATTTATTAAACGATTGAAACTTCAATCTTTATTAACAAAAAACGATAATTTTATTTATCAACATTTTTTTAATGAAAGGATGCATCAAACAATTAAATACAAATTGTTGTTTGGGAAATGTTATAATCTAAATGAAAGAACAATTTTATTAAGAAGAAAATATTAAAAAGCACATAAACTAAATTTGGAAACCATTTATAACAAATGTTCAATGTGACCCCCGCTTACCCCAATAAGTATATTTATTTTTTCGGTAAACGATCCTCTAGTTTTAAAATATATGTTTGGCTGATTAACAATAAAATTAGCCGAATTTACAATTTATCTAAATAAAATGGAGAAATGATTCAAATCGCATTTATTTATCTGATTTTGATATTGTATTGTTGAAAAAATTTCGATAAATAAAATTATGTTTTTTGTTAACAAAAATTAAGGTTTTATTCGCGTAATAAATGCAATTAAATGACCTAAAACACCGACATTATTAATACACATTGAAATCAAAACAATTCATGTTTAACCCGAAATATCTCGAAAAATAATAACTTTATCGCCATAAAGAAAAAGTACAATATTCACGTAAAGAGTATTGGAGAATTGAAAAATTATGATAAAATTGCAATTTCGCCTGTGGCGTAGAATTTGGGAGGGACCAACCAGTCACTTGCCGCTGTCGTACGTCTCTGGTAGTAGCCAGAAACGTTTATTTAACATATTTTAGTAGAGTGTATAGTACTTACACTCCCCACCAATTAAGGCAATAATAGTTTCAAAGAACTGGGCAAAAATAATTTTTAAATTTTCAAATAAAATACCCTGTAACTCAGACAGACGACACATTTTATCTAGGTCAGGGATGGCAAACCTTTTTGAGCCTGCGTGCCAAAAAAATTTTTTTATTAATATAATAATATGTCGCGTGCCATATGCCATGGAAATAAAAATGCATCAAATGTTTGTGTAACTTTAGATTTTTAATAAAAACAAAGCATTAATACATCGAAAAAAATATTTAAGTACTTGTTAATGGCAAAAGAAAAGAAATAAAAAAAAATGTAGAACCCTTAAAACTTCCTTATTAGTGAGATTTTTGTCGTTGGATGCTAGATGCCAAATTTTTTATATCGGGTTCATAGCTGGTAGCTTTTAATAGAATACAAGCAGTAGTACTTTCGTCTGTAAGTCTACTTCTTATGTCTAATTTAATAAAGTTCGTTGGAGAAAATAATTATTTACAGGAATAAGTTGACGAAAAAATTGTTAAAATGCCCATTGCTATTTTTTTAAGACAAGAAAAAGTTTTCGGGATGGATTGCCAAGTTGTAAGTACCCACTTCATTTTCGGGATTCCTCTGGACTGGTCCAACGAATCGATCTCACTCAATTTCTTCCAAAATAATTCTTAAATCTTTAAATTTTTGTGTTCATATCGAACTCGACTGAAAATCATCTAATTCCATGAATTTAAACATTGTCAAGTTTAATTGCTGATACGTATATGTGTCTGGATGAATAATAAATTTTGTAGTTTCTTCAAGTTGTCGAAAGTGAACAGGTCCTTTTTAAAAATTGTTCTATTGTTGCATCTTAAGCATTTTCAAATTGTATCATTAATTTTTCCAAGTCCGGCTTTTCATGAGTTTCTAGATCCATCATGTATTTTTTTAGGTTAGGAAAGTACTTGAAATTTCTGGTCATTTTATCACGTTTAAATATATGTAATTTGGCTCTAAATGCTTTTATAGTATCAAACATAATAATTGTTTTGCCACGTTCTTGTAATTTTATATTTAGGTCATTCAAATGGGAGCAAAAATCGGTCTCTACGTCGAGTCTCCTTACCAAATTTGCATAAAAAGTAGCTTTATAGTTTGCTGCCTACAAGCTATGTTACACTACCTCCCTATCATATAACCTTCTTAAATCAAACACGTGACTAGCACCGTGCGGGAAGTATATATTAAACAATGCGCGATCCATTTATGCATTAATGTCGTCATATCCTTCGTTTCCATCGTATGTGAAACTATTGATGAACGAAGAAAATACACATGGTTATTTAAATATTTTTTGATTTTTTTTAAACTATTTATAAAACTTTTTTGAAATTTTTGTTTAATCACTTTTATTTTTTTCTCTTCATTCGCGTGCCATAGGTTTGCCATCCCTGATCTAGGTGATTTGGATAATATCTTCATATTTTGAATTCAGGATTCTATAGTTAAAATATTTCCAATTAGTAATGAAACACCCCGTATATATTTAATATTTTAACATTTATTTTTGAAAATTATATTTCTCACGTAAATCTAAATATTTTTGTTTTACTGAATCTTTTCAATTTTCGTATAAAAACTACCATCATGCAATTTTTTTCATTTGAAAAATTATATTTAATAAGAAATAAAATAAAAATTGCAATACTTAGTTTTAATCCACACGCGTGTTATCGTTATCGTTTCTTCGGTTGAGAAAAAGTTAAGAGTTGTATTATTTATATAAAACTTTTCCACACAATAGTCTTCGGTTTTGCAGCATTAGCGGGCATAATTTTTCGATTACCTTTTTCTTGTTTTATCAGTTGTCTCCTTTCTTGGAAAAGTTAGAAGTAAATATATCCTGTTTTAAAAGATTTTTTCCGGTCCAAAAGAATTTTTTATCATGTATTTTAGCTTGTTTTTTACCATTTGCACCCTCACATTTTTTATTAGAGGGATTCCGGTATTTTTGACTCCACTAGCAAGGGTAAGAATCACTCCAAAAATTTTAAATAGCATTGGGGATATAATAAAATGTCTTTTGAAAACTCTTATAATTCTCTATGCAATAGTCTTTAAATTTTAAAATTCCGCCCATTACTTATTGAAAAATTATATTTTAAATGTGAAATGAAATTGAAAATAATGGAGAAGAAACGGGACGTATCGAGTATAATGCTCCATTTTCGAAAACAAGACAAGGCGGTACCAATAAATTATCTTCTTCTTCTTTTTCTTAAGACATTTGTCTTGTTTTTCCTCATATATATTAGCACTCATAGCAGCCGCAATTGGGATTCTGATGTCCAGCTCTCGTGCCACCTCTTGGGCGGTCGTCCTGGTGGTGTGTTACTTTCAGGCTTGTTGTGCTTAGCAGCTCTTACGAGGCGGTTTCCAGGCATTCTGTCCACATTATCCCTCCAAGCTCTCTTTCGGACTCTGGACCATCTTACTACATCTTGAATGCCGCAGGTAGCTCTGATGTCTTCCCTCCTCTGCCTGTCGAGTAAAGTATGTCCTGTTATGGTCCTTAGGGTTCTCATTTCGGCTGCTCTTAAAATTCTCTTTGTTGCTGCTGTTTCTGCCCTCGTTTCAGTTGCGTAGGTCATTACCGGTCTTACGCAGGTCTTATAGATTCTTGTTTTGCTCGCTATAGACATGTGCTTGTTCCTCCATATCACATCTCGTAGGAATCCCGATAGTCTTGCTGCTTTGATTGTTTGCGACTTGACTTCCGACTTAAGATCACGGTTACTGGTTATTTGAGCACCCAAGTATTTAAATGACATAACCTGTGCCACGCTCTTGTTATATAATGTCAGTTTACATCTTTTGGGATCTCGTGATATTGTAAGAGATTGTGTTTTTTCTTGCGAGATGATCATGTTATACTGTTGTGCAGTTTGCTCGAATTTAAATAGCATTCTCTGTAAATTGTCCTCGTCTTGCGATATAATGACCGCATCATTAGCATAACAGATTATTTTAAACTCCTGATCTCCCATCCTGTATCCTTTTCCCGCCGTTTTGACTTTGTCGATTATTTTATCCATGACGATGTTGAACAAAATAGGGCTAAGGCTATCTCCTTGTCTTATACCTGTAGATATGTCTATCCTTTTTGTTAGCTTCTGTTCAACGTAGAATTTCCGGTATTCAATTCTTTAATTAATGCGATAAGATGAGAGTCCAAATTTCTTTCCTCGAGCAGTGCAAGCACATCCTTCAGTCTGACTCTATGAAAAGCCTGTTTTAGATCAATAAAACACATGTAAGCAACATTGCAACAATGCAAATAATCATGATGATCGCCAACCTTCGACGGAAGACGGCACCATAAGAAGAAGAAGCAACATTGTTGTATTCTATTGCTTTTCCAGCTATCTGTCTAAGAATAAAAATCCCAATAAATTATGTGACAGCAAATTGATTATGCCTAATATTTAAAAAAAATATATTTTCCCAATACGTTTATTTAAAAAGTAATTGGAAATACGAGACATTTTTATAACATTGAATAGAGTATTTTTTGCACCAAATTCCTTTTGAAAGAAGAAAAATTCTAAAGGTTGGTGTAAAAATGTGCCGATTGGAATCAAAGTAATTTCCAAATAGACTAAATGCTCAGCACGACGCATTGGTATAGATGTCAAACGTGTCGAAATTTCAAATTACTCAAATCGAGCGGCAGCAGTTAGCGAATTTAGTAAATGCGGAATTGAAGGACAAGTTCTAATAAAAATAACAGGACACGGCAATTCATCATCAATAAAACCATACTTTCAAGTTGACAAAAAGTATCATTCGAACATTATTCAATCGATTCGTTTGGAAAAAGAAAGAACTTCAACATCTACTACATAAACAATTAGCTGTGGCACCCGCAGCGACATCACTGTTCCTAGTATGAATTTCAATAACTGCGTTTTTAATAATTGTACTTTAAAAAATATGTGTTTATTTTTAATGTTTCATAATTAAAGTTTGCATTGATATGTTTCTAAATTTCTTATTCATTAAATTGTCCTGCCGAATTACAATCTTTGATAAAGCCTTGGCGTCGGAAAAAGATGAAATGATAATAAACGGAAAGGTAATAAATAATATAAGATTTGCTGACGACACGATTATCCTTGCTAGTACAGAAGAAGAACTGCAAAGATTAGTGAACCGTACAAATTTTCTCTGTGAGAATTATGGGCTAACAATAAACATTAAAAAAACTAAGTACATGGTATCTACAACAACAACGAAATATAGATACTGACATAACACTTAAGGGAACACAGTTGGAGATATCAAAGAGTTACAGATACTTAGAGACTTGGATAACACACAACAACGATTAAACAAAAGAGACAAGAACCAAAATTGAGACGGCTAGGAATGTTTTTAATAGAATGAGAAAGATTCTATACAGCCGAGATCTTTCGATACAGCTATGAATGAGAGCGCTAAGTTGCTATGTATTCTTAACATTACTATATGGAATGAAAAGTTGGACACTCACTCATGAACATATAAATAAATTACAATCCTTCGAAATGTAGTGTTATAGAAGGATGTTGAGAATATCCTGAACTGAAAAAAGAACAAAAATCGAGGTAATGAGGAAAATGGGAAAGAATGTACAAATTATTATTAAGTACCTACTAAAACAGTCATGGAAGAGCCCTACGTTCGATGGCTAGTTTTTACCAGCAAGCCAAATTTTTGGAAGAATAAAATAAGAACTTACAGCTTTAGAACTTGCAAAGGCTAATTCCTATATTCGAACTAGCCAAGTCAGACCTTAGGCTTCAATATATTATCCTAATTTATTAGAAAAAATGATAATTTAAGTTGTTATACTGACTAACCATTAAACTTGACACCCATTTAGATCTCGCTTCTTTTGTCGTTGAAGTCAACAACCAAGGCATATATCATAATATTGAACTTGGCTTCTATTTCACATTTATGTTTTTAAAGGGATATCATTACTTTTTGTACAGAAATTATTAGTGTACTTATTCATAATAAAATTAATACCAAATAGTTTTTGTCATCCTACTGTTCCTACGTTTACGGGGTAAAATTGTCTTTTTTGTGTTAATTTCTATATTTTCTTGTACCTTTGAAATGTTCCAGTGAATTGCTCATTAAGTATCTGGAATAGTTTTTACGCGTTTTCTGTTTCTACTTAATTTAGCCAAGTGGGGGCGGTATAACGTGCCTTGATTTGACTTGGATCTAAATTGATAAGATGTACTCCATGTAAGGTTTTAACTTTGGAGAGTCCAACGTAAGCCTTTTTTTTTTTTTTTTTTTATGTTCTGGTTCCCACGAAAAGGGATATCCTGTAATGTTCAGAGAACATCGTGGGAACCAAGGGAAAGAAGGTAGGAGTTGGTGTTCTTCTTAAATTTCTGGAGGTTGTATGCCTCAGGGAACACCTCCCTAGGCAATGAGTTCCAAAGCCTCGCAATTCGTTGGATGAATGAGTCTTTGGAAAGTGATGTTCTGCAGGTCTCCAAAGTGACCACGAAGGGGTGTGAAGACTGAACTTGACGGGTTAATCTCGAAGAGACTGCCAAAGGAGGAACGATTGTTGATATTTCAGAAGAGCATCGCCCATGAAAATATCTATAAAATAGAGACAAATCGCCAACTTTTCTACGGTGTTCCAGACAAGTGAGCGAGTTTGTAAGCGAGGCATCACTGACGAGACGAATTGCCCTTTTTTGGACAGAATCCAGTAGCTTCAGGATATGTTTGGGTGCTGCACTCCAAATATGGGAACAGTACTCCAGTACAGGTCGGATCTGTGCCTTATAGATCATAAGCAGCTGACTGGAGGTGAAATAGCTCTTGGCACGAAACAAAAAACCAAGTTTTTGGGATGCACTTTTGGCAATGGACCTCACGTGATTTTCTCAGGAAAGGTTATTGCTGATAGTAATACCAAGCATCGATATGGATGACTTCAGTGGTATGGTTACTCCTGACAAAGTTATGTTAAGCACAGTGAGATCGGCTTTTCTAGAGAAAAGACATGCTTGTGTTTTGTTTGCATTGAATTCTACCAAGTCTGCCCTTTACTAAATATAGAGAAGCCTATGTCGAGAAGAGCGCTGTCAAGGCTAAGGCCTTGTGATTTGTGAATAGTAATAGCATATGCTAAGCAAGTAGGAAATAATTATTTAAGACGATTACGAAGTGAATTACCTGTTATCTATTGAATTCTCATGAAAAATATAGGTACCTAAGTCCCGCACCGCTCCCCACTCCGCTGCTCCACGGCCGCCGTCCGTGCACCATGGTCCGAAATACCTATTTTATTTAATTATTTATAAGTAATGATCTTACACTATTGATACGAAAGCTCGACTATACTCTTAGTTTTAAGTACTAAAACTGATATGTTTGGATTAAAAAAAATTAAGGGTGGTGTTCCACTCGTTGTACGGGGGCAGTTTGATAAGTCAGTGACTTTTTGAATTTTCCATGCAGTTACTCCAAATGCAACAGTGCTGCCGCCGTCAACTATAATCTATCAGTGGGCAACTTTCTAATTTTGAGCAAGCTACGTCGTGCAGTTGGTTTTTGATAGCCGTTCAAAGCAGACAACCTCGTGAATTTTTACGAAAATGGAAAAAAGTGAATTTCGTGTGCTGATTAAACATTACTTTTTACGTACAAAATCCATCACTGAAACTAAGGAAAGACTTGATAAATACTACGGGGACTCGGCACCATCAATTTCAATGGTTAAGAAGTGGTTTACAGAGTTCCGTTGTGGTCGTACCAGCACTAGTGACGCCGAACGTCCAGGTCGCCCAAAAGAAGTGATCACGCCGGAAATCGTCGATAAAATCCATGAAATGATATTGGATGATCGGAGAATGAAAGTGCGTGAGTTGGCTCATGCTGTAGGTGTATCTCAACTGAACGGGTACATCATATATTACACGAATATTTGGACATGAAAAAACTCTCTGCGAGATGGGTGCCGCGATTGCTCACACTCGACCATAAGCGCAATCGTGTGACCACTTCAAAAGAGTGTTTAGCGATGTTCAGCCGTAATCCGGACGAATTTTTGCGCCGTTTTGTTTCTGTGGATGAAACATGGATCCATCACAACACGCCAGTGACCAAGGAACAATCTAAACAGTGGGTTGCTTGGGGTGAACGTGGACCAAAGAACCCGAAACAGAGTCTGTCAGCCAACAAGGTCATGGCCACAGTTTTATGGGATGTACGCGGTGTCATTCATATCGATTACCTCAAGAAAGGTAAAACGATCACCGGCGAATATTATTCAAAGCTTTTGAACAGATTAGACGTTGATTTGAAGCAAAAACGGCCGCATTTGGCGAAGAAGAAAGCATATTCTCCAGATTTAGCCCCCTACGACTATTTTCTATTTCCAAACCTAAAGAAATGGCTGGGCGGTAAGAGATTTGAGTCGAATGAAGAAGTCATTACCGAAACAAACGCGTATTTTGAGAGCTTTGAAAAAACCTATTATTTGGAGGAAATAAAAAAATTAGAAAAACGCTGGACTAAATGTATCGAGCTAAAAGGTGATTATGTAGAAAAATAAAATGTTTATTTGCGGAAAAAAATTTGTTTTATTCAAAAAGTCACTGACTTATTAAACCGCTCTCGTATATTCACGTAAAGACCTTAAAATCCACATAAAGACTGGCTGTCATAAATTTTGATTGCTGATTCTTACATTACAACCCAAATTTACCCGATAAATGCTGGAACCTTCCACCATTGCACTTATGTGTAATGAAAGAAGCTACAATCAGTGCCTTCGGATTGAGCAAGACAATAAATATTAGAGCAAGAAATCGAAATGGACATTTAAAGATTTTGGAAAGTATTTACCTAGAATCCATGTCTAAGCCGACATATATTATGCCAGGTAGGTACGACTTCGAAATGCAGTTTGAAGTGGTTATAAACAACCACCAAGTTTGCACAGAGAACGGACCTCAACTAGAAAGGTATGCTGTAGTGTGGTACACTGATGGATCCAAGATGAATGAAAGGGTTGGAGTGGGCGTTATAGGGCTGAATTTTAGGCTCTTAAAACCCTTTGGTAACACCCCAAACATCTTTCAAGCAGAATTACATGCCATAGAAATATCGAAAGAAACACCCGAAGGGCAGAAATCTATATTTTATCAGATAGCCAAGCAGCACTAAAAGGGATTGTAAACAGTCTCTGAGACAACTGGCAGCAAACAATCAGGTTACTCTGATGTGGGTTCCAGGTCACAAGGGAGTTAAAGGCAACGAAGAAGAAGATTGCCTTGCCAAAGAAGGGGCAAATGGACAATTTTCCGGCCCAGAACCCTTCTGTGGACTTTCCAAAGCTCACTTGAAAGAAGAGGTTCGACGCTGGGAAACAGATGAAATGAAATCTCACTGGCATAAAGTGCCAGGACAAAGACAAGCGAAAAGGCTAGTAAGTTTTTCGCCAAGGAAAGCTAAATAGCTACTCGAGTTAAATAAGACCTGAAACTGGTGACGGGGCTCCTCACTGCACACTGCCCTCGAAGGTATCATCTTAAAAATATGGGGAAACAGAGAGTAATGGTTGTCGCTATTGCGAGAACTTCGCTGATACTGCAAAAAATTTGCTTCGCGAATGCCCAGCGCTTTTCTGCAAGAGGCTTAAGTTTTTGGAATGGGCCTTCCTAAAGCCCATCGATACCAGAAACTTAGCCCCCAGGAAACTGATAAACTTTGTTTGAAGTCTCGGAATCCCGGATTTAGGGTTATGCACAAAAGATCTGATAGGTCGAGGTGCTTGAGAGGCTGCGTGACCCTCACGACCCCTCCCCCCTACAATCTACAATCTACCCGATAAAATACAAACCTCTCGTGCAATTATTAGTGATAAAAAATTAATTGAAAAAGTAGTTTTTATTTCAGTGTATAACACAATCGATATTTTCGTTTTAGGTGTTGTTTCTATCAAAAGAATTTCTAGACGTCCTTGATTTCGGATGAATGGTCCATCTGAAAATTGATCATTAATACTTACATTGAAAGAACGCTGTGCATTAAAATCCGAGGCAGCCAAGCTCATCAATTGTCTAACAATAGAGCAACGACACAAACACAGCGCATGTAAAATTAAATAATCTATCAGAGTCGTCGTGGGTTTAACGCCTATACAAATCTTTGTCACCGACCACTAAGATCCATTTATCGTTAAAAGTACTTCGAATACGGCCAAATATAATACCAAATTTGTCAATTGGACGTTTTGTTTATTGTATCTCTCGAGTGACAAGACGAATGGCCATTTAATTATAGAGGGCGGTAGTTTTTTTGGAACGCTACCAATTTGAAAACACGCGCGTATGTTGCTAAACCTAAGAAGACTAAACAACGTTCTTAATAAAATAAAAATAAATTACTAAAATATTTACTTACGTCATTTAAAAGTTATTCTATTCATCATTAGAAAACAATAACAAACTACTTTTATTGCTAATTTTCTAACAACGTTAAAAGTTTTATTGGAACGAAGTTCCTTAATGCGGCTTACGGGTAGTGCGATTTAGTAGAAATCGTCACGTTGCGAAATGGGACCCTTTGCATGAGAGTAAGAGAGATAGAACTAGTACGTGAACTACGCATGAACTACACAGTTCATCGCATCGGTGGCTCAGTGTTAAAATGCTCGCCTGCCACGCGGGCGGCCCGTTAATCAAACTAAAAAGTAAAAAATAATTCTTAACATAGGAATAAAATTACTGACGAGAAAATTAATGTCACCGTCCAAAAATAAATTAATGTAAATCAATGTAACTGCTTTGCATGATATTTTTAAACTAACTCTGAGCTTCGGAATGAAAGCACCCCACGCTTTTGGAACAAAACAATAATTCCTTTTAATGAAAATTGTATTTAATTAAATTGACACTAGAAGAAACAGAAATCAACCTCAAAATTTCAAATAGCTAAATACTGAAATATTTTATTCGAATAATTATTTATTATTACTTAGTTAAATTTTTTGTCTCTGATCTGCACTTTATTGAGACTTATCAACAGTAAATATTTATTTATATAGTTTACGCATATAACAGCAAACCTTATACACAACACTTTAACCTAAGTACACAGCACTCTTAGAGATTGGACCGGTATACACATGGCAGAAGACCGTGAAGCCTTCGCTATGGTGATAGTCCTACAAGTAACAAGGATTAAAGGCGCCATCAATTCACTGCATACCAAATATCAGAGTACACTACAAGACCATCCCAATACACTAGCAAACGACCTTCTAATACCACTACAAACCAGAAGACTGAAAAGACGAGACCCACTGGACCTCAACGTCTGTGCATCTAATATATAAAATTCTCGTGTCACAGTTTTCGTTGCCATACTCCTCCGAAACGGCTTGACCGATTTTGTTGAAATTTTTTGTGCTTATCCGGTATCTATGAGAATTGGCCAACATCTATTTTTCATCCCCCTAAATGTTAGGGGTAGTCCACCCCTAAATTTTTATTTTTATTTTTTAGACAAAATTTTTAATTTCTATTTTTTTATGATACAACATACAAAAATACATACAATCCTCAATTTTTACCCTTCTACGATCAACCCTTATTTTTTAATAGCCATTTTAGTAATTTAATCATTTTTCCTCTCCGGTCGAAAACTGATCAATCGTCATTTAATTAGTTATCCCCGCCAGATGTCTACAGGTGTCACTTCTGACCCAGTAAACAGCACGGAGTAGGGATGAGAACGAAGCCAGTCTCCTTTCTTTCTCACTCCCTACACAGTTGTCGGCCATCATTATTGTTTATGCATCAAGTGTAGTAGTAACGTTGACAATTATTATTTTGCTATCTCAGTGTAACTCTCATATTAACTTTTAATCATTCCTATTTTATCAATAATAATTAAATTATCAATTTTGAGTGTATTTTGCACGATTAGTTAAAAAAAAGATTGATAGATTTGAGAACACCATGTTTTTCACACGGACAATTATACGTGGCATTCTCTCGAGTGGGTAAACCATCCAGTTTGTTTGTGTTAGCTAAAGATGGACTAACAAAAAATATTGTTCACGCTATAGCATTAAGAGATTGATATTGTTTAATAGTGTTACTGTCGTAATTGTTTAATTAATGATATATAATTTTAAGGAATAAATTATAATAACTTAAAAATAATGTTTGCCTTTTGTTATTTTTATATTCCCTCATCGTTCACAGCGCTCCATGCTTATTTCACGCATATACCACATTCTTACATACATACAATATACACATTCTAACATACATACATACTTACAATAAGTAAGCTATTTTTTGTCTACACTAGAAATTACTAGGAAATTATTTATATGGCAAAATAACGTTTGCCGGGTCAGCTAGTAATAATATAAATCTATAGACTATTTATCAAAACCTGATACTGGAAAGATGAAGACAGTATGTTTCGGAACTATTTGACGACAACAGAAATCAAGAGCATGGAATAGATGAAGTGGACACTGGTCCACCTATAAGCAAAAAAAAAGTAGAAAAAGCACTAAAAATGACAAAGAATGGCAGAGCACCGGGCTCTGATGGACTGCGAAGAGAGGTAGTAAAATTGCTAGGCGATATGGGAATAACAACGATAACAAAACTTTTCAACACAAAATACAATACGGGCATTATTCCAACCGACTGGCTGAGTTCAACTTTTGTTACAATCCCTAAGAAAAACAGAGCTACAAAATGTAGTGATTACTGTACCATCAGCTTGATGAGCCACCTTCTTAAAATATTCTTGCGTATTATTCATTCGAGAATATATAAAAAATTTGAAGCGAGCATCGGCAGAACTCAGTTTGAATTTCGATCAGGATTGGGAACGCGTTAAGCGCTCTTTGGAGTTCAAGTACTAATACAGCGCTGCCGAGACGTTGACTCTGTTCGTGTGCCTGGTGGATTTTGAAAAAGCCTTTGACAAAGTGCGACATGACAAACTTATGGAGATACTTTAAACAACTGGTATTGATGACAAAGATATTCGCTTGATAGGTAATTTATATTGGCACCAGTCTGCCAAAGTCAGAATTAACGGTCACCTGACAAAAGATGTTGAAGTGAAGAAAGGTGTGAGACAGGGATGTATATTATCTCCACTTCTTTTTAATTTATACTCTGAAGAGTTATTTGGGCAGGCCCTAGGAGTCACGGATTTGGGAGTTGTGATAAATGGACAAATTCTCAACAACATAAGATACGCGGATAACACTGTAAAACTCGTGCAGTCCATCGATGACCTACAGAGACTTATTAATAGGGAAACTGAAGCTTGCGAAGTATTTAATTTGAAAATAAACACGGAAAAACCAAATACATGCTAATAAGCAAAGGAATTCATAATGAAGTTGCTAGTGTCTACGTCAACGGAATAAAATTAGACAGAGTCTCAAGTGCGAGCTACCTTGGTTGCAGGATAAACGACGACTGGGATTCATCAGTTGAAATCAAAATACGTATTGAGTGTGCCCGGGCAACATTTATTCGCATGAAAAAACTTTTGACCAGTCACGATCTATCGATTGCCCTGCGAATGAGGATGATTAGAGCATATGTCTTTCCAGTTCTTTTGTACGGAGTCAAGAGCTGGACACTAACAGAAGCCACGCTCAAACGTCTACAAGCTTTCGAGATGTGGTTGTACAGGAGAATGCTAAGAGTAAGTTGGGTGGAAAAAATCACAAACGAGGAGGTGCTTAGGAGAATGCATAAAGATACAGAAGTGGTCAATATTGTAAAACAACGAAAACTTGAATATTTCGGACATATCATGAGACACCCAGAAAAGTATGACATTCTACATCTTATAATACAGGGTAAGATTAATAGTAAGAGACGCCCTGGCAGACGAAGAACTTCCTGGCTCAAAAATCTCAGACAGTGGTTTGGTCTCACCACTATACAACTTTTCCGAGCGGCTTCCAACAAAATAATGATTGCAAACATGATAGCCAGAATGATCGCCAACGATCGTTAAACGGTCATGGCACCTAGAAGAAGAAGATAGACTATTTCAAGCAGTGCTCATAGACCAAACCTTTAGTTCCCAAGGTATACACCACTGGGTGTAATACCAACTATGTCAATTGCATTTTTCTACAATTATATTGTTTATTGTTTTTGTATGAAACAGATCACAGTAATACAGGATATAAAACAAAATGAGACTTTCTGATGTAAGTTGTTCCTTTAAATTATTTGCCTTGAAAAAATAATATAAAATAAAAATCGGTCGTTACCCCGACCGCACAATTTTTTGTTTATTTGATCGGAGTTTGTAAACTTATTTTACACCTACAACAATCAAGATTCCGTTGGTGATAATCACGACGTCATTCCGTCTACCTAACTAATAAACGTTTAAAGCGTCTGTAATACGAAGCATAAAACCTGTTTCCTTATAAATCGCCAACAAATTTACGTTTATTATCGCTAATTATTCGCCAATTTCATCCGACCACTGCGAAAAATAAATCAGATCTTGTTATATAGTTAAACGTCAATAGTCTCAATCACATAAATGCGCTAAATATTTATATAAAAAGTGTACGTTTGATGTTTGCCGCTCACCCGTAAATACCTTTGGAAATATGCAGTCAAGTCGCATAGCACCGGCTCACTTTTCCCACCCTTGGAATGGTTACTTATTTCGTACGTTTGCTGATCGACGAATATTATTGGGAACTTACCAAAAATTCACTAATTGGGGGGCTACGACCCGATTTCACGTGTAGCTGCTTGGATCTTTCATTTATCATTAAAAACACCGTTGCCAAATCGATTTATGAAAAAAAATTAAAAAATATAACACGAAATTAGTATCAAAAATAGTTATTTAATATAAAAAAAAAGTATTAGAATTTAGCTCGTGTAAAAAATAACAATATCCTATTCTACTCAAAAACTATATATATCGTATTCAAAACTATCAATCTATTACCAGTCTGTACGCTTTTGTCTCTTCCCAAAGACTGCCAAACTACCCGCCATATCCCGCACCCCTCCTCGTCTTCCTATTTAAGGTACCCATCAAAACAGATCTTTCTGTTATTTGTTATTTCAAGTAACACTCGATTATGACTCCACCGATAGACCTTGCGTACAGGGTGGATCCAAATATATCTTAAACTCGGCCATCCTGCATTAGAGGTCTGTCCTTAGACCTATCGCTGCTAAAAATAGCATTATGTGCTCCTAAAGGAATATTTTATACCTACAAATAATTTACACATGACAATATTTGTCCGTAAGAAATCAAATGTGAGCGTAACAACTCCATTGTGACAATATATGTCCGTAAAAAATCGAATGTGAGCGTAGCAACTCCATTGTGACAATATCTGTCCGTAAGATATTAAATGTGAGCGTAACTACTCCATTGTGACAATATCTGTCCGTAAGAAATCGAATGTGAGCGTAACAACTCTATTGTGACAATATCTGTCCATAAGAAATTAAATGTGAGCGTAACAACTCCATTGTGACAATATATGTCCGTAAGAAATCGAATGTGAGCGTAACAGCTCCATTGTGACAATATCTGTCCATACGAAATCGAATGTTAGCATAAAAACTCCATTGTGACAATATCTGTCCGTAAGATATCGAATGTGAGCGTAACAACTCCATTGTGACAATATCTGTCCGTAAGAAATCAAATGTGAGCGTAACAGCTCCATTGTGACAATATCTGTCACTAAGAAATTGAATGTGAGCGTAACAACTTCATTGTTACAATTTCTGTCTGTAAGAAATCGAATGTGAGCGTAACAACTCCATTGTGACAATATCTGTCCGTAAGAAATCGAATCTGAGCGTAACAGCTCCATTGTGACAATATCTGTCCATACGAAATCGAATGTGAGCATAAAAACTCCATTGTGACAATATCTGTCCGTAAGATATCGAATGTGAGCGTAACAACTCCATTATGACAATATCTGTCCGTAAGAAATTGAATGTGAGCGTAACAACTCCATTGTGACAATATCTGTCCGTAAGAAATCAAATGTGAGCGTAACAGCTCCATTGTGACAATATCTGTCCCTAAGAAATTGAATGTGAGCGTAACAACTTCATTGTTACAATATCTGTCTGTAAGAAATTGAATGTGAGCGTAACAACTTCATTGTTACAATTTCTGTCTGTAAGAATTCGAATGTGAGCGTAACAACTCCATTGTGACAATATCTGTCCGTAAGAAATCGAATGTGAGCGTAACAGCTCCATTGTGACAATATCTGTCCATACGAAATCGAATGTGAGCATAAAAACTCCATTGTGACAATATCTGTCCGTAAGATATCGAATGTGAGCGTAACAACTCCATTATGACAATATCTGTCCGTAAGAAATTGAATGTGAGCGTAACAACTCCATTGTGACAATATCTGTCCGTAAGAAATCAAATGTGAGCGTAACAGCTCCATTGTGACAATATCTGTCCCTAAGAAATTGAATGTGAGCGTAACAACTTCATTGTTACAATATCTGTCTGTAAGAAATCGAATGTGAGCGTAACAACTCCATTGTGACAATATCTGTCCGTAAGAAGTCGAATGTAAGCGTAACAGCTCCATTGTGACAATATCTGTCCGTAAGAAGTCGAATGTGAGCATAAAAACTCCATTGTGACAATATATGTCCGTAAAAAATCGAATTAGCGTAACAACTCCATTATGACAATATCTGTCTGTAAGAAATTGAATGTGAGCATAACAACTTCATTGTTACAATATCTGTCTGTAAGAAATCGAATGTGAGCGTAATAACTCCATTGTGACAATATCTGTCCATAAGAAATCGAATATGAGCGTAACAGCTCCATTGTGACAATATCTGTTCATAAGAAATCGAATTTAAACGTAACAACTCCTTTGTTACAATATCTGTCCGTAAGAAATCGAATGTGAGCGTAACAACTCCATTTTGAAAAATGAAGAACATTACAATAAAATGTTTTTTAAAGCAGTAATCAACTAATTCCTGACCTACTCTTGTTTCGTAATTACCTGCGTCTCTTAATAAATTGGCAAATGGAACACACTTACGAAACTGGTCCAGCACACTATTCCGTATTTCTGTCCAAGTGGTTTTTACCTGAATGCAATCGTCATGCATTTTTACAAGACGGTTTGAAATCAGTCGAACAACAGAGTGATCATCCCAATTGTATCGACTAGCCGAAGTTTCAACCTTCTGGACCCACTATTCGGTCGTAATATCATCACGCGAAGGGTCAAAAATTGGCACCAAACACTTTTGTTTTTAATGTCACTTGGTCCTTTTTTTTTAAGCGTTTCACCTCGCGTTTTAAGTTTATCGACGATGATCCACTACTGTCCGAACTCGAAGAGCTTGGGGTAGTACTTGAACTCAAACTACTACTACTTTGTCGGCGGCGACGTTTTTCCTTACGTCCACGATTAGTACTCTTTCGTTTTCCCATTTTTATTAATACTCTTTTTTTTTTCTTTTAAAATAATAAAAAATAAAAAATAATAATAAAATGTTACCAATCCCACCGCTGCTTGTAAGAAATAACAATATCCTATTTTACTTAAAAACTATATTTATTGTAAAACGTATTCAAAATTATCAATCTATTACCAATGCGTCTGTACGCTTTTGTCTCTTCCCAAATACTGCCAAACTACCTGCCATATCCCGCACCCCTCCTCGTCTTTCTATTTTAGGTACCCAGCAAAACGGATCTTTCTGTTATTTGTTATTTCAAGTAACCCTCGTTTATGACACCCTGAATGAAGATGAAGAAGAAGAAGATCAAGAAGAAGTATTTGAAAGTTACGAATCAAACGAATAAATTTCACAATTTTTTTTTAATTTACATCGCTTTTATCATTTCCAACATTTGTTAATATTGGTTTTTTGCAATAGTTTCAAATGAAACAGAATCACAACAGACCCGTGGAAAAGGTCTACTGGCGAAACCACGTTAAAAAAACGCGCAAAGTACACTGCATCATAGGTGGCGTGGGAACGTGTGCATATTATGTCGACTACAACTTTTACAATTTTTTGAATCGTTATATCTCAGAAACGGCGGCTCTTCGAAAAAAAGTATTAATACATATTTTATAGATAATTTCCAGAGTAATTCGACGGCACTCGTTAACGATTATTTGACGCAAATAATAAAAAGAAGAGGCAGCATTGAATGACCTACACGATCGCCAGATTTATCGCCCCTCGATTTCTTTTTTTGGAGACATCTGAAAAGTAAAATCTATAAAACACAACCAGCCTCGTTGGAAGATTTGCGTCAAAGAATCGTTGACGAGTGCCATTGAATTTCTCCGGAAATTCTTCGGAATGTGCGTTAACGTTTTGAACAAAATCTTTGGTATTGTATAGAAGCGGGCGTTCATCAGTTTGAACATTTAATCAATTAAGTATTAAGTATGTATGGAATTGCATCGAATCCTTAGAGTACCTTGGTGCGAACAACAGGGTGACCCTACTGTGGGTACCTGGGCACCAGGGGGTGGAATGAAACGAAAAAGCCGACACCCTTGCAAAACAGGGGGCCGAATCTGCGTTCACTGGACCAGAACCGGTTTTTGGAGTCACCACAAGTGCCGCCAAAACAATTATTTCGGACTGGGCGGAGAGGAAAATACCCACGTACTGGTCCGACATACCAGGGCTAACCCACTCGAAGGCGTTTTTACCGTTACAACCCTCGAGAAACACAACTAAGCAGATCCTAGAATGAAGCAGAAATGACCTGCGTATTCTAACTGTACTGCTTACGGGACACTGTCGTCTAAGATACCACCTCAGAAAGATAGATCTGAACCAACAAACGGACTGTCGGTTCTGCTGCGTGGAAGACGAAACTGCTGAACATATACTATGTTCATGCCCCGGCCTGGTAAGAATAAGGTTCAACATATTTGGTTACACTAACCTATAACCTACCGATTTTAAAAAAATCTCACCCTATACAACCATGAACTTCGTAAAAAGTGCTGGATTGTGCGTTGAACTGTAGCCTCTAGGGGTGAGCCACAATAGACCTACTAAGGGTCGCGGTGGAGGGGCGACCACGCCCCACTCACATGAAACCTATTCTAACCTAGTAAGTAAGCAACTAAAATAATTGAAATTTAAACGTGTAATTTTTTTCAAAATATTGGAAGACTTTTGTATAGGGAATTGTAAGAGCTTTTGAAAGATCTTATTCGACCCCCAATGCCATTTAAAAATTTTAGGGTAATTCTTACCCTCGCTTGGGGTTGAAAGTAGTGGATTCAAAAATACCGGAAAGGGTGTCCCCCTTAAATCAAAAATCGGCGGGTCTGAGCGTTTTTTTAAAACTGTTGAGGTTGCTGCAAATGGCTCTGTTTCGCTTTCCATTGCCCACCCTGTATATCCGGAAACAGGTAATTTTAAAAAAGTGATATTTTATTACCTGTCAACAGAGATAAAATGTCAAACGCTTTTCCCGTTTTAGAAAAAAAAATTTGGTTGCTATCAAAATATAACATAAAATAAAAAAATGCTTAGAGTGGCTATATTTATAAACATCCAGTACTACGATTGAATCTAACCTAATTATAGCGCCCTCTAGCAAAGTACACAATTACGTTTTCCGAAGTGTAACGCTTTGTTTAAAAGTAAATTTGCTTAGTAATTAATTGCTTCGCAAAGCAAAGTATTTTTGCAGTGTTGACAAATAGAGAGAAATACAAAGACTGAAAGGATCAAACGTACCTTAATGGCAATGAAAGAACTTAAATTTTACTTATACTGAGTAATAAAAAGTAACATAATAATCTACAGGATGTGATACAAAAAATAAACGAATTAAAGTATAACGATTATAAATCAAATTACCTTGGGATCCATATTGGCATATCTAGGAAAGAATTTATGGAATACAGATCCTCAGAGAATGCCAATACAGGTTTATATTGAAAATAATTGCTTAAATTGGGCAGTCTTTGGTGTAACAAGCTGCAGAATGTACACCTTGTGATCTGTATAGGCACAATTAGGAAAGGAGAAATGAAAGAAAAATCCTTTTAGGGAAGAATTTATGGAATACAGATCCTCAGAGAATACCAACACAGGTTCATATTAAAAATAATAGCTCGAATTCGGCATTATTTCGTGTGTAAAGCTGCAGAATGTAATGATGCACCTTGTGATCTTAATTGGTACAATTGGGAAAATAAAAATGAAAAAAAAATCCTCCTAGGGAAGAATTTATGGAATACAAAACCTAAGAGAATACCAACACAGGTTTATATTGGAAATAATAGCTCTATTGGGCAGTCTCTGGTGTGTAAAGCTGTAGAATGTAATGATACACCTTGTAATATTTATTGGCCCAATAAGAAAAGAAGAATTAAAAAAAAATGGTTCTAGGAAAGAATTTATGGCATACAGATCCTCAGAGAACACCAACACAGGTTCATATTGGAAATAATAGCTCTCATTGGGCAGTATTTCGTGTGTGAATCTGCAGAATGCAATGATACACCTTGTGATCTTAATTGGCACAATTAGGAAAGGAGAAATTATAGAAAAATTCGTCTAGGGAAGAATTTATGGAATACAAAACCTAAGAGAATACCAACACAGGTTCATATTGGAAATAATAGCTCTATTGGGTAGTCTTTGGTGTGTGAAGCTGTAGAATGTGATGATAAACCTTGTGATCCTTATTGGCGCAATAAGGAAAGGAGAAATGAAAGAAAAATCCTTTTAGGGAAGGACACTATTGTAGGTAAAAAAAGAACTTTTACAATTTAACAACAAATGCCAAACATCACATAAAACAATATTTAAAAAATCTGAAAGTTTGACAAAAAAAATCAAAAATAATAATTAGAACAACAAAATAAATGTCCAAATTCACATAAAAAACATGTTGACATCAAAATGATAACAGGTACATGTGCAGAAAATAACAAAACAATATTTTTAAAGTGATTATTTTACCTGTTTCTTTAATAATCAGCAGCGCACTATTACATGTATATACTCGTACATAGGCGTACGATAAAATATACAGTTTGGTCTCATTTGAGCTTTACAGACAAGAAATAATTGCTGATTACAGTCCAAGAATTTTAATATACGTTTTAAGTACCCTTTCAGGCTAAAGTCTTCGCTATCGAATTGTGTGCAAGAGAGTTGACCAACAGACTTCTAGCAAACAAAAAAAAAATTTTACGGGTTGCACTCTGGGAGTGCCGGTAGAAGTGAAAACTTAAGTATTAACGCGCGTGAAAATATTATTTTTAATCTGAAAAATATTGTCTCCAGATTTCCATAGTTTATGAATAATGCATTATTTTTATTAACGATTTATTATAAATCATATATTAAACATCAGTACCAGATTTGAATGTTTTCGATTTCTTTCTTCCGCTTTTTGCTTGATCTTCTTTCAATATGGCGCTTTTCTTCCTACCTCGACTTTTTCGTTTTCGGCTACCTCGTTTTCGGTTTTGTCGCTTTTGGATACGTCGTCTACGGCTTCTGCTTCTATTTTTTCTTCGTCTTCGAGCCTCCGTTATCGGCAAACCAAAACCTAATTTAAACCTTCCCCCGTTCTCTTTGATCAAACCAGCTTTCAGTCCAGTTTTTAATGCTTTTTTAACACAAATTGATGCATTTTTCTTGCACTGATAAATTATTTTATCTAAAATTTTGTCGGGGGGAGAACCATTAGAGTCATTAAGACACGCTATGGTGTCCATAACATCTGCTAAAAACGACACCTCTCCTTGGACCATTTTAATGCAGCAAAAGCAGAACTTAATCAATAAACTAATAAATAGCACTTAAATTTTGAATTAAGCTACTAAATTAATTTGTCAAAATGACATAAAAAATGTACTTGAATTTGTCAGTTTGTTGAATAAGGTTGCCAAGTTACCAGTCAAGAAAAGTCGCATTTTATATTGCTCCAGTGAAATACATCCGTCTTACGAATTTTCGATCAGGCCACGTGTCCTGACGCGAGTTTAACATTTTTTACCCATTACAAAAAAAGTTCACAGCGTGCCATAAGAAGTTATCACTTCAAAAATAAGTATAATATCAGACAGCCAAGCTGCTTTAAAAGCACTGAGCTCCAACAAGATAAATTCTAAACTTGTATGGAACTGCTTCGAGTCCTTAGAGTACCTTGGTGCGAACAACAGGGTGACCCTACTGTGGATACCTGGACACCAGGGGGTGGAGGGAAACGAAAAAGCCAACACTCTTGCAAAACGGGGGGCCGAATCTGCGTTCACTGGACCAGAACCGGTTTTTAGAGTCACCACAAGTGCCGCCAAAACAATTATTTCGGACTGGGCGGAGAGGAAAATACTCTTGTACTGGTCCGATATACCAGGGTCAACTCCCTCGACGGCGTTTCTACCAAAACCCTCGAGAAACACAACTAAGCAGATCCTAGAATGAAGCAAAAATAACCTTCTTATTCTAACGGGACTGCTTACAGGACACTGTCGGCTAAGATACCACCTCAGAAAGATAGGTCTGAACCAACAAACGGACTATCGGTTTTGCTGCGTGGAAGACTAAACTGCTGAACATATACTATGTTCATGCCCCGGCCTGGGAAGACCTGGAACCTCCCGATTTTAAAAAAATCTCACCCTATGCAACCATGAACTTCGTGAGAAGGGCTGGATTGTGCGGTGAACTGTAACCTCTAGGGGTGAGCCAGAATAGACCTACTAAGGGTCGCGGTGGGGGGGCGACCACGCCCCACTCACATGATACCTAAGCTAACATAAGTACCCTTAGTGGTACTTAATTTACTAGATCAAAACAAAAGCAGTATAAAACATTCATTACAATTTAAAAATATCGGTAAGGTCAAATAACGATATCAAAAAGGGAACAAATGTACACTCAAGATAGATCTTTAGGTTATATATTTAAAAAGTGAATTAATATTTTGTATCATAATTGATAAAATAACAAAAATTTAAATAAAAAAGTACAAGTCCTTGAAAATGATATATGAGTTATTAAACTGCAACAAATCATTAGGTTGCCGGACTACACGTTGCGACCAGTTGTATTCAACAACTAATAAAATATGTCGGACGTCATTTTATAATTTAAGATCGTTTATAGAACATTAATTATTAATTTTAACCACTCGATTCGGTTCGAGCTTTTGTAGGTCCAAATCTGAAACCGCCGAGGTACTCTGTATCTTTTTGTCAACCGAATAAGAATCGAGAACTGTTCGTGAACCGCCAGAGGTGGATTTACATATATCTTGGGGAATAAGCCAACTCACGAATAAAGCTCTTACACATTTATATATTGGGCAAATCAATTTTAAAATTTAAAAAATTGATTTGAAAATAAAACTGCCTTTGAGACGGCCTTTGATTTTCTAATAGACTCTTTCGCATGCCGCGTAAATATGTAGCAAGATTAGAGATATAATATGCTGGGCTTCAAGATTGAAGAAATGTCTTGATTGTCTATTGTTGTCTTTTCTAATTATTTGTTTCCCATTTTATGTCACACAAATGAAAAAGCAATTTGATAATCTATACATATAAAATGCTTTGTCCTAAATGACTGACTGACGGATCAAAGCACAGCCTAAACCGCTGATCGTAGAGACCTTAAACTTCAAGGGTGTGTTTTTTGTATGACGTAGGCAACCGATAAGAATAAATTTTCCAAAATTCTGCCCCTAAGGGGGTGAAAAACGGGGGGAAAGTGATTCCTTGATCCAATTTTGAATAAACATTCTTTAACAGAATTGATGGTGCTTCGTATTTTATTGAAAATAATCGCCTAACAGGGTAAAAAAGGGGTAGAAAATTATTTTAGGGGTGATTTGCATCAAAGTTTATATCAATACTCCTCCTTAGTGCTTTTGATTTAAATTACATTTTATTTTGACACATGTTCGGAAACTAAATCCGATTTTATTCAAAAAACGTTAAACTCACATAAAAGCTTAGTGCAATGCAATACTTTTTAAAATTGGAATGTCAAATATAAAAGAATATCTAAATCGGATTTAAATTCGAAATATCAATTTTATTTGTTCTTGGATATTTGAAAGAAAACTTACCTTATACCTTGACTTCACACTCCGCGTTTAAACTTCCTCTCGATTTGATACAAACCGAAACCCCACTCTGCAATATATCCAAACAAAGTAATATGGCAAAAGTACTCCGCAAAAAATTATTTGTTTGAGATGAAAGTACTATGGCTCATAAAGGAAATTTCGAAGCCCTAAATAGATCTTTATAAGATATTAGGAATAATAATTGTCAAATGGGAGGAGCTATTGTATTAAAAGCAGGCGATTTCCGGCAGACTTTACCAGTAGTTCCCAAAGGAAAGCGAGCGGACGAAGTTAAACCTCGTGGTCTAGGGAAAAGTTGAGGGAAAAAAAATAGAGGACAGTCTCCAATGAGGTGGACAGACAGATTAAAAGAAATGACGAGACATTCAATACACGAGGCAATACATCTAGCACAAGATAGAAACGCATTGAAACAACAAAATCAAACATATACCTAAAATTGTATTACTACATCCTCCAGAGGGTAAAATGTCTGAGAAGACCAGATTGCAAGTGAAAACCTGCCACGTCTTTTTCGTTCTCTAAAGAGTACTCTGCTAGCGGTTTCTCTACTGGCAAATTATGCCCGAGCTCAGCCGTAGAGGGTAGAAGAAAAAAAATATAAAAGTGAGCCGCGTCACCGACTTAGACGGTATAAGCCGGAAACCCCTAGGTCTTATAGGCACTAGCAGAGCCACAAGATAAACAACTAAGATTATGGTGAACCAAATAAATAAAATTATAGCAAAAATATATTGGATACTTTACTCACACAATAAATAATTAAGGTACACAACTCAATAGCAACATCATAACAAATATAGTCAAAATTAACAGCTATGGTAAAATTTTCTTGCTAAAACAAACCAAAAATTTAAAATTTACAACTTTATAAAATAACCAGAACAGAAGTAAAAGTAACAGACTTTACCAAGTTACAAAAAAAGTAAGACATATATAAATTAACTCTTTAATAACACTAATTCAAACATTTACATAAAGGCTGATAATTCACTAGTTAACCGTTTACATAAAGATTTTCGCTGCCAAAACAATCGAGTTTATTTAAAAATATTTTTACAATGGTTGTCCTTTAAAATATCAAGATTGTAGGATATTTACAAATAAGTAGGAAGAAAATATATTTTTACTTGGACATAAAGAATTATTGAAAAGGTTATTTTAATCCAAGTTTAGTTTTGGCATATTATCTAATGCAATAAATAGTTTCCAACAATGTACTATATTAATAAACTAAAACAGAACGTAATCGTGGTGTCAGAATGAGTCACTGCGTTATATATTTAAAAAAAAATCACTTATAACCTTTGGGTATACGAATTCACAAAGTACTATATTTATAAACTAAAACAAAACTTACTCGTGGTGTCGAAATGAGACACGGCGTTATATATTTAAAAATAAATCATTGATAACCTTTGGGTATACGAATTCACATGTACTCCTGGGGCTGGTTAGATTATGGGGCGGCACCGGCTAATTAACAATGGCTTCCCTCAAATAAATCCCGACAACGGCTATTTAACTCGACACCAAAAATCCAAAAATATCCACTACAAAGGCAAGACAAAATGGTCAAGTTAAAAATTAAATGGTTTTTCTTCAAAATCCAATTAAGATGGCCCAAATACAGCCGGATATGAAAGAAATCCCATAGAGGTTCTGCACACGTGCTAATAACACACCGTCCCCAACGACTTTCGCCAACACCTTCCCTCGAAGAAGCTCAACACACGACTCCCACTTCTAGGCCGGAAATCAAGAAAAATGGCGCGGAATAAACGTCAACCCACAATCTTCTCAAGTCTCCACAATCGCCTCGTCCGTGTGGATATCCAGTCCCATCCACACAGAAATTGCAAACCAAACTATCGAATCTTACCCCTACAAGTTATGCAACATTATCTACAACGAATGATATATTTGAGTTACCACAGAGTACGGTATGCAACAAGGAATACGAAACTCATCAGAGACAATTAATAATGGAACTTGTAGAAGGAAAAAATAGGCACGTGACAAACCATTGCATCGCAATGTAATCGAGACAACTATACTGTTCTCGAGAGTCTGTATTTATTCCTAGGATTCCCCTAACACCATCAAATTACCCTTTTGATTTTAAAAGAGTGCAGTTTTCTATCAAAGTCTGCCATAACCATAAACAAAGCGCTCAAGGTCAAACTCTTAAGGTAGCGGGTGTGGACTTGAAAGAAAGCTGCTTCTCCCACGGCCAGTTGTATGAGGCATGCCACAGAGTAAGCGCACAGAGTAGCCTGGTAATTTTAGCACCCAAAGGAAAAACAAAAAGTATTGTTTACAAAGAAATACTGAGGTGGGTGTGGTATTTCGGTCTTGTTGTAAAAAGATAATACCCCCGTGTCACTTTTACCAGATCAAAGGCCGAGCTGCGTGTTCATAAAATATAACAAAATTTATTTTATTTTCATTTCTAGTTAACCTTTAAATCCCTACACTATAATAAATATTGTATATTTTATAAGTATTACATTTTAAAATAATAATTTATATGTTGTAACAAAATTAACAACGTAAAAAAACCAATTGAATATCCTGTTAAAACCTTTTTCGACTTCTTCGCGGGCAAATGCTAGTAGGTTATAAAGAGTGCGAATTTATTTTCCCGGTTACAAAAATGCCCCCCATTTTTCATTTGTAAGTTTTTTTTAACAATTAACCTCAAAAGCTGGGAGAGGGTTCACCACTATCATCCGAAGCTTGCTCCAAATATCCTAGTAACAAATATTTTAGTCAAGTACTAATTTTTTTACTGTTTTTCTTATTATTTTGGCGCGCAATTTATTTAAAGTACATTTTAAAATTTTACTTTATTTAAAATAATTATAAAATTAATAAATTAAAACTTTTCTAATAGCTAGTTTTACCCTAAAGGTTGCAAAAAAGTTAATATATAATTTAAAAAGAGATAAATCCTACTGTAAATTTTCCAATTTTCCACCACATTTTTTTTTGGTGTAAATAAGTAGTAAATCTGTTGATCATAAAATAGATCCAAAATATTGGACCGAATCATCATCTCCAAGAGCTACAAAAACATCTGCCTTATTACGATACGAAAACTGGTTCAATGTCCATTATCGTAATAAATTTATTAATATGGCATGTCACGAATTTTCTTTCCTGTTTTTCCACATTTTCCTTCATCTCTTGAAGTATATCGTTAAGATTATTGGTGATATGACGTAATGTGGATATACGGTTATTAACGAATTTCCTTTATTTGCTTCTGCAGTCATCGTTCTCAAACAGATAGGAAATAATGATAGGCCATTAGTGGTTCTTTTTTTCGGATACTTTTGTTGGTAGAAGTTTTATGGGGAAATATTTTTAACAAATCTTATTAACTTTCAACTCTCATGCTGATAGACTATCATAAAAATTCTTTGTAAGTTATTTAATACAAAAATACAGCAAATATTTAGTTTTTTTTAACAAAGTTTTATTAATGTTTAAGTACTAATTAATTAATAGCATTAATTAACTGCACTCCAGGTGTTGGTAAACAATAAAGCTAAGCTACCGGTTCATTCCAAATTCAAATTCAATAGCATTAATTAATCATGATACTTTAATGTTTAAAAAAGGAGACAAAAAAGATACCTGCAAACTATTAAGGCTACCTTCTAAATACAACCTTAAAACTAGTAACAAAGATTATAACAAATAAAATAATACTCACCACATTGGGGGATGAACAACAAGGATTCAGATAAGGAAGATCTTGTACAGATGCGGTATTTGTCCTGCGAAAAACCACTGAAAAATCCATCGAGTATAACAAACCAGCCTTCATGTGTTTTATAAACCTGTAAAAGGCGTTTGACCAAATACAACTGGAGGACGTGGTACACCTTCTATACAAGAGACAAATCCCATACATCATAAAAACCATCGAAAATATTTACCAGAGAAACAAAATACAAGCCAAAATTAATGGCACAACTACCGAAAAAATTTCTGTAAATAGTGGTATTCGACAGAAGATGCCCTTAGCCCCTTATTGTTTAAATAATAAAAAGCACTCATAACCTGAAAGGGTATAAAATGGGGAACAAAGACGTCAAAATTCTATGCTATGCTAATGATGCTGTTCTAATTGCAGAAAACGAAAATGACCTACAGAGATTACCATTTAAATTCAGCACAACGGCTAAAAGTCTAAAAATAAAGATATCTGCAGCAAAGACGAAATGCATGACCACCTCAAAAACACCCATCAGATGCAAACTGGTTGTGGATGATAAAATTATTCAACAGGAGATGAAATTTAAATACCTTGGCATAGAAATATCAGGATACGGTGACATCGAGGTGGAGGTAAGAAACCAAGCGGCAAAAGCAGCACGAACCTCAGCATACCTGAACGATACAATCCTCCGAAACAAATATATCGGAATCGAGACCAAATCCCGAATCACCGAAATGAAAATAGAGTGCAGGATCGCTGCAAAAACACTTTTTGACAGGAAGAGAAGCGAGAACATTGGAAGAACATTAAAAAAGACAATGTAAATGAATGGATACTGGGAAAAAAGAGATAGTGGAACGAACACATAGACCGGATAAATGACAACAGAATGGTCAAAATAACTAGAGACAAGTCGCCCTTGGGCGCCGAAACGTTGAAAGACCCCGCAAGAGATGAAGCGTCAACCTTTTTAACAATTGAATGGCAGAGGATACGAAGAAAAACAAGCAAATTGCTTACATTATAGAACTTGTGCTATTTGATGTTTATGTATACTTACAATTTAGTCCCAAAACCATTATTTATTTTTTTTAAGAAGATTGTAATTAAAATAGACACCATTTAAAATTATTTTTCCTAAATGATTTGGGATTGAGCCGGGCGCTCAGCTTTATAGCCATTGTGCCCGGGCACTACGAAGGACAATTCATGTTGGAAATAATGGGTTTAGGAGACAACCTTCATGCGCAAAGCGAATCAACCTATACCTGGTCCCACCCCCTTGATGTCGGTGTTGGTACCTGTTTCTAGACCGAGGTTGCCCTTGCAGATTCCCCTGAGCAATTCACATTTAACCAAAACATTGAGTGAAGTTTCTTTTTCCTTCCTGCATCTTAGATATAGTGCGTCATGGGTGATGCCCATGTTCTTAAGATGCCTTGCTGTGAACCAGTGACCAGATATCTTCTCGATTCCCAAATGAAACTCCTCAAGACCTGTAAATCATAATAATATCAATACACACACATTTATCTGGGTCATATCGCTATGGCAGTGCAGCACCATATAAAGTACACGACAGCAGAACGTATCTGATTGTTGTCAAAGTACATACATATATATATATAGTCACGCCTTTTTCTCGTGGGGGAACGCAGAGACCATTTATTTTCACTTGCTACGGTTCTTAGACCCGTGTTTCGCTTCTTCTACCTTCATCTGCGCTCATCGGTTGCTTGCACTCTTTACCTGACCTTTCTTTAAAAAATTTTAAATCTGATCGAGAAATCTAACCATTTATTTGTTTCCTTGCCGACACCCTTTACTCAGTCGTACTTTCCGTCTCTCGTTAATTTTAAATTCAAGTATACAAACTTGTGCACTGGTTTTCCACTTCTCCTTTAATTAGCACCTCGCATGTTACGCCTCTTCTTCTTAAGAAAAAAGTCGTTTTATTTTATTTAAAATAAAGTAGTTAATGCTGAAAAATAACAACTGCTTTTCGGGGTTGTCAATTCTTGATTTCTCAATTGAATTAATTTTGAGGAAATGAAGAGATCAGTTCACGGACCTATCCATTCTTTTTTACCATACTAACTAAAAATTGAAAAGCCAAACCACGTTAGGGCCGCAAGTGAATTTTCCTTAAAATCACTAAAAGAAATACAAGTAATTCAAACCTTAAAAAACATTGCACCTTGCCATTTATTTTAATATTTTTAAAACAAGCAACGTATTTCGTCGTATTTGACCGGCTTCAAAACTGCTATCACCTTTTTTTAGAAACAATTAAAAAATAGATATATAAAAAAATTCCAACATCCAAAAGGTAGAAACTCAAAATTGTCGAAGAATCCTGTAACATCGGAGAGCACAACGTCTAAAAACGCAAAACGTGAAAAGAGTTCGAATACTAAAAATCCAAACCAGGAAAGTCTGAATGGCTAACTGTACGAAGTCTAAATGGACCAAAAATATAAAAAGTTTATAACGTGCGAAAACTAATTTGATTTTAACTAATGTCATTTTAAATAATGTCATTCATACATACTGACAAACTTTTGCATTTATAATAGTAGTAGGTTCACACAATATCTTTTAAAAATATCAGTGGTCTGGGTGCGACCCGAGAGGTCCACACGACTAACTTTCCAGTGGAAAGAATGAAAAAATTACCATATGTTTTGTTGATATAATTATTAAAATTATTATTAAAAATGATTTTAAATTGTTATAACAAATTATAATTGTCATTAACAATATTCTGTTTATGTTAACCGTATTCTATTATGATCAATAATCATTTTTTAGTAACAATATTTAATGCTTGATTATTACTAACAATAAATTTTCACTGTTATAGCGTCTTTAATGCTATTCTCTCAATACTGATACAAGTTCAAAATTCTCCAATTCCTATTTTTGTTTACAAAAACTATCTCTTTTTATGAAATATTGTTATCATATTTTTCATACAAATATTCCCAATATGCAATAATTATATTATTCATAAGATCTTAAAATTCTGTTTAAAAAAAGTATAATTTATAAATTGCAAATTTCAGGTAGTTTACCATTTTTTTCAGTTTTTTGATTGTCCATAAAAAACAGCAATAGCCGATTTTGGCTAAAAATTTAATAAGTTCCAAATTGCGTAATTATGCGTCGAAAGCAATTGGTCCCACGTCGATTTTATTTTTGTTCTCGAGATAATCGAGACGAAAAATAATTCCAAAAGTTTACCATTTTTTTCAGTTTTTTGATTCTCCATAAAAAACAGCTTCACCGATTTTGCTGAAAATTTAATAAGTTCTAAGTTGCGTAATTATGCGTCGAATGCAATAGGTCCCACGTCGATTTTATTTTTTGTTCTCGAGATAATCGCGACGAAAAATAATTCCGAACACACATAAGAACGCACAAGCATACGCACAAACGTCTCTGGGATCTTGAAATGTGGAGATATGTCAAAATTCGGGATTTGCAAAATCGGACCTACTACTATAACTTCCTACTGGAAACTGTGTTTTTCTGATGTATAAGCTACATTATTGTAAAGTTTCATAAGAATCCATTCAGTAGTTTTTGCGTGAAAGAGTAACAAACATCCATACATACTCGAAGACTTTCCCCTTTTTGAATAGTAGGTAGTAGGATAATATTAATATTTTTTTAAATTATCATTTTTTGTACGTGTATGACATAAATTTAAAGAGTAAACGGTTAAGTTTAATTATAAAATTTAATTGCATAATTTTTTTTAACAGCCTGTAAATTTTTCGTCAAAAACTGCATTGTAAAACTCACGTTGAGTACGATATTTGAGAATGTTCGAACTCTCCCAACATTCTATAACTTCCGAATGAGATTTCGTCAACAAACAAGTGTTTATATCACAGTCGGAATGGTTCAGGAACTAATGTTAATCGAAACTCGGATGTTCCCCCTGTAGAGTAATTAGAGTGTAATAGATTTACTACCAACTAAAAGTTCTGTATATTTCTTTGGTTGTTTAGATGGAGTTATTTGAAATGAATTTATTTGAAAGGTTTTCGAACTTTTTAAAAGTCTGTTGTGACCGGAAAAAAATATGAAAAAATACCTTAATCCTTGCAGGTCCTTTATAACCTTATTGGTAATTAAAACAGATATTTATTAACAAATTCCCGATGGTTAAAATTTGAGAATCTGTCGTCGATATCTTTTCTAGCAGCAAGCAGAAAATAGCACGGGGTTCTGACCTTATGCAGCCATTCAAATATGGTAAAAATGTTTTTGACAATATATTTTACTAATTTTTTTTATTCCCTGTAAGTATAAAAATGTAATTGTTATGTATATAAGCGGGGTTCCTACAGATTCTGCCGCATCCCGCATTTCGATGGCCAAACTCTCTTATCTCTCCATAAATCCTCCTGGATTGCTCTATTTCTCATTGTTTGCAAAACTCCGCTTATCCATGTAGTTGCTGGCCTTCCTCGTTTTCTTTTGCTTTCTGGTATGTATTCTAAATCACGTTTGGGCCACCTATTCTCGTTCATGCGTTGCACGTGCCCATACCATATTAACTGTCGAGTTTATATTCTTTCTGAGGTTCTATGAATTTTATTTTTTCTCCGCTTAATTTCATTATTTGGAATGTGCTCTTTTCTTGATATCTTCTCAGATAGTCTATCTCCACACAGTCTATCTTTCTTTTTGTCTTTTCTGTCATTTGCCAGCATTCTGCCCCATACGTTAGGATAGGCTCTACAACTGCTGTGTAGATTGTCTTCTCAGTCCTTAAGCTAATTTGGTTGGACCAAAGTAATGAGTTGAGAATATTTACCGTTCTCTGACCCTGTTGTTCTTTGTGTTTTATGTCACGTTCTGAAGATTCTTTGTTCGAGATAAAGCTTTCCAAATGTTTATATTCTTCGCACTTTTTTATTTTTCGCAATTCTAGATCCTGATCTTCATCCCCCTCTCCGACTCGCATATATTCCGTTTTTGTCATGTTCATGCTCATACTCCATTTTTCGTATTCTTCATGTAGTTTCCTAAGCATGTAATCTGCATTTTCTTCGCAGCTAGCCATTATTACCTGGTAATCTGCGAAGAAAAGCGTCATCAAACAGAGATCATTGATTTTCAGACCCATTTCTGAGCATTTCTGTCTCCACTTGCGTAGTGCTTCTTGGATGTACATTTTGAACAGGGTAGGAGAAGGACAGCATCCTTGCTTTAGACCCTTCGTGAAATTAAATGGTTTTGAAAAAGTATTTTCTGTCCTAACTCTGCTTTGCGGGTTCTTGTACATATTATGCAATGCTTTTATATATGTTCGTCAAAACATTAAATAAAAGTTTAGGAGGAACAGTATTGTACGCCTTTTCCAGGTCTATAAAAACGAGATGTGTAGAGAGGTTTCGAGCTGTCCCTTTTTCTATTAGTTGTTGTAGAGTAAAAATATTGTCATTGCAGCATCTTTCCGCTCGAAAACCACCCTGTTCTTCTATTTTCGTGCATTGAGCTTCAATTTTCATCTTTAGTATACGACCATACAACCGTCCCAACGAGCTGGTGACACTGAAACCTCTATAATTTTCACACTCTTACCTATCCCCCTTTTTATATATTGAGCTAATGTAGGCTATATTCCATTCGCCCGGAATATCTTGGCCTTTAATCAGGCACTTTTTAAAAATCTCTGCTAGTGCCTCCAATAGAGAATCTGTCCCATATTTCACCAACTCGATGGGAATATTTCCCGGCCCTGAAGCCTTTCCGTTCTTCATCTTCTTTAGTTCTTTTCTTATTTCTTTTTTATTTACTTCATGAACATCTATGTTTTCTACCTCCATGGTACCTTCTAGCTCCTCCAAAAATTGAGGTCGGTTTTCAGTCAGAAGTGCTCTTCCAATATTTTATTTTGTAAAATTGAATGTAATTGTTATCGTGTTTAAAAAAAAGTTTTTTAAATTAGTTATATCGCTATTAAACTGGTTTTATTGCTATTAATGCTGGTATGCTTTTACCTACAATATTATAAAAACTTTTAAAATTTATTTATGTATCCACGTAGGCCTATCCGTGCCATCATCAACTCGTATTTCTTTCGAAATCGGTGTTAAATACGATCAAAAAAGACTTAATAAACTACAAGATAGGTTTCGTTTAATAAATATATTTTCCGATATGTAGGTATATCAGGAATGCAAATTGGAAACACAAATATCGGCCTAGCATTAAGTAAAGATCTCTCAGCTCCACGGCCACAGCAATACTAACCAATCATATGTATCACATAAACAATCATAAAAAATGACATTATATTTATAAAATACTATCATTTTTGAACTAATATCCATTGGGTAAGCCATTATCATTTCTTTATATGGTGGTGGTACACTGTTAAAACACTGGTTTACAATGGATACTTTTTTGAGGCAACTGCATATCTGAAACTTAAGTTTAACAGCAAATAGATAAAATGAATTTTTTTTTTATTTGCCAATTCATTTTTATATACTTTAACCATCTGTAGATCCAAATATTGGTACTGATTAAGTGCATTTATCTAATGAAGAATATAATTAAAACATGCCTTGATTGGCTCTTTTATTTATTATAAATTATATGAGACTATTTTTATTAAAGTAAATCTCACCAATTTTGCGTGAAACGATTTTAAAAATTTATAGTTTTAACACGTGATTATTTTTACTAAAATCAAAAACAATAAACTTAATAAATAATTTAATTTGTTAAAATCTTAGATAAATAGCTCAACTCTCACAGATACCCTTTAACCACTAGAACATAGAAGAAGAGTTGCAGACCAGACATTACTCTACATATATTTCCATAGCAGGTGCTCCAGAGAAATAAAAACTCTAAAACTCTAAAAGCGGGTCCACAATAATCTTCTTTCTATAAGTCATACTTTTCATCTCTCGTAAAGTTTAAACCCAAGTATACAAACTCATTCACTTGTTTCATTCTTTTTAATCTTCACCTCGCAGCTTGTCATGCTTTCTTCTCTTTCAAAAATCATAACTATCGTCTTGCTTACGTTTATTTTCATTCCTTTGATCTTAAGGGCATAATGCATAACATTAACCATCGTCCACGACTCCTCTGCAGGTAATGCTAATAGCGAGCGCAATGAACCACAAGCATCAAATTTTGTCATTCTAACCGTGTAACAGACGATAATTTTTCTACGACCATAGAATTTAAATAAAAAATATTTATTGAAACATAGATATGTATGAGTTATTATTAATATTAATATTTATTGTGTTCGTAGTTATTAAAATGGTGCATTTTAAATATTTTCTGTAAATTTTTTTATAACAGATTGATTGAATGGAGCAGATGTAACGTTCGTGTAACAGGAAGAATTGGAGGTTGATTTTTGAGGAAGTAGGTTTTCTGTTATGTTATTAGCGTAATTTATAATCTTATGAGAAGTATTTTTAAATTTTAAATCTGATTCGCTTAATTTCTCGCTTATTTTTACACAAAACTTTTAAAAAATAACTTTTTATAACGACGCGTAGCCAATTTAATTCAAAACTAACATTTACTTTAAAGAGTTTATTTAATATCCATGGCAATCGCTATTGTTTAAAAGAATTACGAAATATTCATACTGTAACAAGTGATGGAATGAAAATATATGCAAACCCCATAAGAAACAAGTGTAACAGAATAAATATTCCCAACCTTTGTGTGCCGTGCCCCACCTTAGCATTTCTAAAATTCGTATGCTCCCCCCCCCCCTACGTAACATACATAATTTTTGGTTTTAAAAAATTGAATTGTTTACTTAAGAAACTTAGATGATAGGTTTTAGGAAGAAATCACTAGGAAATTGTTAACGAAACACGGTAAGTAAATTTTCAAAACATATATTGAAAAGCTGAAATTCAAATTCCAAATAATTTTAATAATGATTTTTCTGTGTTACTTTAGTGAAATTCTTGCAATTGATGCTTGCTGCACAGATATTTTATATTAGGTTCCAATTTGGTTAGCTTCAGTCTCAAGTCTCCACGTTGTGTTATATCCAGTCGATTTCTTTTTTTTTATAGTAAATCATTTACAGCACTAAATACACATTTAGATAAAAATGAGGATGTAAACGGTAGCAATAGTTATATAATATATATATATATATATATATATATAATAATAATAATAGTATAATAGTATAATAATAGTAATAATTTTAACTGACTCATCATTTTGCAATTCTGCGAGTTCTTCTTAATACTGCATATTTGATATATCAGATAAATTCACCAATATTGGCTGCATCATCCATGTTGGAAAATCTTCTTTTTCTTCTTCTAGCCGTTTTATATCCTATGGATATAGGCTTCTCTCATATTTTTCCAGTTTTTCCTGTTCTGTGCCACTTGGTGCTAGTTAAGTCCGGCTATTCTTTTGATGTCATCATACTATCTTTGCTGTGGTCTGCCGGTGCTTCTTTTCTCCCCCCAAGGTCTCCATCTTGTTGTTTTTTTGCTCCGATTGGTTGTATTTCGGGCAACATGTCCAGCCCAATTTCATTTAAGACCACCTATTCGCCTCGCTATATCTTTGACCCTGGTTCTATTTCTTATCCACTCATTGGTCTTATGATCTTGAAGCGTTATTCCTAGCATTTTTCGTTCTATTGCTCTTTGGTGTATCTTTAATTTATTTAGGATTTAGGGAGAATGCATTCCATGTAAACCTTGGTTTAGTTTAAGGGGTAGGTTGGAGTTAAAGACGTGTCGCATCTTCCCATAGGCCGCCCATCCTAGACGTAATCTATGGTTTATTTCAAGTTTTGATTAGTTTTTCACAATGTTAACTCTTGACCTAGGTAGACACAAGAGTTCACTTTCTCTATCTGTTGTCCTAGCACATTTATACTCTCTAAAATCAATTTGTTTTAAATCAGAAAATCTTTCTGAGTGATTATAGAAAAGGGATGATTGTAGACACGCTTTTTGAAAAGTTGCAGGTCATAGTTCTCTGGAAAAACTGATTTTGGAAGCTTATTCCATTTCGTAGCAGCCCTGTAAAAGAAGGATTCTTGATGAAGATTGATCCTTGTAGTGTCAATCTTGAGAGTAAATGGGTGAGACTGATCAGCGTGCCGAGTTCTTCGGCCGAATGTGGCCAATGGTGGTACAAGAGTTTTTATTTCTCTGGAGCATCTGCCATGGAAATATCTGTAGAGCAATGACTGGTCTGCAACTCTTCTTCTATGTTCTAGAGGGTGAAGGGTATCTGTGAGAGTTGAGCTGTTTATCAAGCGAATGGCTCTTTTCTGAATGGAATCTAGAATACGAAGAGAATGCCTTGGTGCTGAGCCCCAAATGTGCGAGCAATACTCTAGTAGAAGTCGGATTCGAGCCTTGTACGTCGTCAACAATTGATCAGAAGTAAAAAACTTTCTGGCTTTCCACAGAAAACCTAGCCTCTGGCTTGCCGACTTTGCGATGTTAGCAACATGGTCATGCCAAGACATATTATTGGACACCCAAAATCGAGATGGAGGGACTTGGTTCAAGGGTATTTCCGGACATTGTGATGGGATGATTTGAGGAATTCACTTTCTTGGAAAACGTGGCACTTTGTGTTTTTTGGGCGTTGAACTGAACAAGATTGTTGGTTCCCCACTCGATGATTGACAATAACAAGTAAAGCGGTATCAGTTCCTTTACATTTTCGGAGCCAATGAAACTGTTCAAACATTTTTTTCATGTTCCTGACAACTCAATATGGGTAATGAAACCAAATATCTTTGCTTTTGCATCGACAAGTGTTTTATTTGTTCCTTAAAGTTGCTTATTTAATATATTTAGTTTTTCAAAGATATCGGCTAATTAACTCACAAATGCTTTACCATCGATTGTTAACAGATACTTCATTTCAGGTTTGTCGCTTAAAAAATCACTAAACGTATCAAACAGATCCATAAATCTTTTCAAGCAGTTCCCTTTAGATAGCCATCTTACTTCAGTATGGTCCGGAGCGAAATGGTTAAACTGATGTCGAGTCCATTTTCGAATTGCCCCCCTTAACAATTAAATTGCCCCCCTGTGGGGCGTGAGCCCCACGTTGGGAAATACTGCTTTAAATTGTGAATGTTTGCATTACGTTATTAAAAATAATTTTAAAATGTGTATATTCGAAGTATGCTCGTGGAGAAAAAAACTAATAAGATTAGAGGAGAGAGTATTTATCAAAAAAATTGAAAATAGGTTGGGTACGGACATGAATAATTTTTGGAATTTTGTAAGTGACAAAAAATAATAATGATAGTATTAGGAACTATGTATATAAAAAAAATTGATGACAATGAAACAGGGTATTAATGTAACAAATGATACGTACAACATGCAACCAGTCACACAGTCCGAATACGAAGAAGCAGTAAAAAAACTGAAACCTAAAAAGACAGAGGTATTAGGCGCTGGTATTTCACTCTATATATTGAAAGGTATATGTGAGTGGTTAGCAACACCTCTACCACATATCTTTAATTTAATCCCGACAACGAATGAATTTCCGAGTTTATAGAAAACAGCTGCAGTTACTCCCATTTTTTAATCGGGTGACAAGATGGATATTGAAAACTTTAGGCCTCTATCCAAATTATATATTCAAGATTGTACGGATATATTGAGAATAGTATAATGCCTAAAACAACAAATTTATCGAGCTTTGTTTGTACAGGGTATAAAACACTTGACACAACTTGATGTGGTATTTACTGATTTTAAAAAGGCCTATAATAAAGTTGATCATGGTGTACTATTAACAAAGTTGAATGAGTTTGGACTTTCTGATGGCACACTCAAAATATTCGGAAGTTATCTTAAAAATAGATTTTTAGTCGTCAAGCATAATGGAAATACCTTAAAGAAACATGAAGTTTATTCTGGAGTAACACAGGGTTTAAATTTAGGATTTATTTATTATGTTTATCAATGACTCAAGCTGTTTTTTATTTGCAGATCTAAAAAATTTTAAAAAAATTGAAACGATCAGACACAGTGTTAGGTTGCAGAAGGACTTACTATATGTTTGCAAGTGGAGTTGTAAAAATAAACTATTCTCTAATCTGAAAAAATGCAGTGTTATGAGAATAAAAAAGCAGAGAGATCCAATAATATTTTATTACATGATACAAGGAGAGGGATACAGGGCGTTAGGAAAATAAAAGACCTGGGTATTACATTTGATGATAGACTATCCCTTTTAAAACTTGTGAAAAATATAATCAAATCAGCAAACTGTATGTTTGGCTTCATAGTAAGACAAACATTAAATTTTTCTGATAAGGAAGCTATAAAGATTTTGTACTAGACTTTAGACAGATCAAAACTTTCATTCGGATCAGAAATTTTGTTAGGAGAATATCAAACCACACTTTTTCAAGCAGAAATAATTCAAAATAAATTTTGAAGATTCTTTCATTACAAAAAATATCGTATCTATCTTGACTTAAACACAGTAAAAACACACATTTGAGAAATGAATTCAGAATATTGCCTCTGGACAGCAGAAGAAACCAAAATATATTAATATTTCTATTTAAATTACTGAATCAAAACTTTCAAAAACTCATTTTACAGATCAGTTTTAATGTGCCTTTAAGAAAAACAAGAAATTCTCTTATGTTTAATTTACCCCTAGTTTGTTTTACTGCAAAGTCCCCGCTTATAATCATGTTGCACACTATATGAGAAACTTCAATTAATCTCATAGGTAAAAGATTTTGATCTATACAATTAGTATGTAAATTTATGGCATCTCAAACTTTTTATTCATGGCCTTGTAGCCCTATTTGAATAATAAATAAATAAATAAATAAATAAATAAATAAATAAATAAATAAATAAATAAATAAATAAATAAATAAATAAATAAATAAATAAATAAATAAATAAATAAATAAATAAATAAATAAATAAATAAATAAATAAATAAATAAATAAATAAATAAATAAATAAATAAATAAATAAATAAATAAATAAATAAATAAATAAATAAATAAATAAATAAATAGATAAATAAATAAATAAATAAATAAATAAATAAATAAATAAATAAATAAATAAATAAATAAATAAATAAATAAAACTACAATTTACTCCTCTCCATTCTTTTATAGGCCTTTTCCAAGTTTACGAAAGCACAGTAAACCTTTTTTGACAATGGTTGTAGGAAAAAGATCTGATACATGCATTCCCTTTTTATCCCAAATCCCACTTACACTTCCCAAACCCTTTTATCCGTTGCATTCGTCACTCTTTTAATCAATACCTTTGCCGACGATGCTGAGTAAGCTAATGCCTCGGTTGTTATTGCAGTCGTGCTGCGAACCTTTTTCTTTTGTAAAACGGAACAATAACGACCTTGCACCAGTCTCCTGATACGCTGCCGCTCCTCCAGCTAAGATTAAAAAGCGGTACAGCAGACTAGCTACCATGCCCTATTTAGCCATCAAATTTTTTACCGTAATACGGTCATACCCTGCAGCCTTTCAGCCAATGCTTCCACAATCTCTGTCATATTAATTTTACTTTCATTGCCACTTTTACTTATGTCCCCATGTCAAATTTCTTTCATCTCTTTAGGACGCCTTGCTCTTCTTTCATCTTGGTTTCTGATTTTTTCAGTTGCGAGGTCTGGCTGTTGTTATAGACTTCCAAAAGAATTAAACGTTATTACAAAAGTCGTCAGATAATCTTTTATTAAATACATCTTTATCATTCTTCTTTTTTCTAGCTACAACTTTTTTGCAACACCTTTTACATTTATTCCTTGCTTTGTTTATATCACTTTATATCTTAACCTTTTATCCACTATCACGAAATCAATTATACTACTTTGGTATTCTTCTTGTCTTGTGTACAGGTGGATCTTTTTATTGTTTAACATTGTGTTTGTGAACACAAGATTCCACTTCAAATTTACTTCAAGCAGGCTTTCTTCGATTTATTTACTCTGTTATTACCTTACATTCCCAGAAAACTGTCAAATTTATCACGCTTTCCGCCTACCAACTATAAAAATCGCCTATTACTACTATTTTTTTATTCTGGTTACTTTTATTTAAAAGATTTATTACACTATCCCAAAACGCCTGCCTTTTTTTGGCATGTTAAAAGATGCCAGTAATACCAACCTTTAGCATCTCCTAGAGGAGTATTGGACTCACACATTCGAAGTCGGTCACAACTTTTGCTGGTTTCTGTAATTCCTGACCAGTATGCTGTAAAGGGTCCATGCGTAGTGGTGTCGTCCTTTCCGCTTGGTCTATATATATATATATATAGCACACAAAAATACTTTTTTTTTTTTTAAATTTACTGATGTCATAAATTCCAAATCGTTGTAGTCTTGCGCCACAACAACCTGGTCGTCCACACAGTGGAGCGTATAGTTGTTTAGTCGTCTACCTGCATTTCCATTTTTTCACATGACCGCCTCCATTTTACTATCGCTCCATGCAGGTATATCTTAAACAAAGTTGGCGACATGCAGCAGCCCTGCCTAATGCCTTTCAACACAGGAAAGCTTTCGGAAAACATATTACCAATCTTAATTCTTGACAAGGAGTTTTTGTACAGCTGTTTTATGGCTTTTATTATTGTATTGTTGATGTTCGATTATTTAAGTACTTTCCATAGTTTTGGTATTGGTACATTGTCGTAGGCTTTTGTAAGGTCAACGAATAGTAGATGAATTTCTCTATTATTTGCTATTTTTTTGTCTGTAAGTTGGGCAAAACTAAATATAGTATCGACGCATGAGCGACCCGCTCTAAACCCTGATTGTTCCTCTATTTCTTAGGGTCCATATTCTTCGTCTACAAAGTTCCTAAGTATTTTCCCGTAAATTCTACTTAGGGTGCTGGTGACCGATATGTATCTGTAGTAGTTACAACTTTATTAATTTAATAATTTATTCCTCCTCTAACATTCACAAGTCATACAAGGGAAAAGTTGACGGAAGGCGCCGAACAGAAAGATCACCGAACAGATATATCGATCCAAATAAAATCCTGGACAAACCTCTCCATACAAGAAGTGATACGGACTGCTGAAGAAAGAGAAACCTGGAGAAGCATGACTGTCCCGGGCATACATTCAAGGAGTCACGACGTCTGAAACCAGACATCGACTGAAGAGAGAACATTCAAATTAGCAAAGTGACTATCTGCAGTCCACTTTTTGCCTCAACGGGAAACAAGACTTGACGGGTGGCGAACCAAATCACCATCATTTTAACTACCACTTAATAATAATAACAATAATTGATAAAATCGTAAACGAAGATGACGAAGCGACAAAAGTTATCTTAATCGTTTTTTGTTGTTATCAAGAGGGAGATATATGTAATGTTAGTTACTTAAAAAGGTTCACGGATTTAGTTATTCAAAAACCTTTTCCATCATATTAAAGTGCTTTCTTTATATTTTAGTTATAATTCAAACAGCTTAAACGTTTAAATTACGCTCTCTGGAACCAACCATCTCAAATATTATTTAAAGAATAACAGTGTAGAAAATATATCGTAAACAAAAACAGGTAGATTAAAATTTAAAAATATCATAAATATATAATAAGTGCGTCGGTTCGAATTTCGAGGTTTCTTTGCGCGTTCGATTATTTAAAATATAAACGAGAAATTTAAACAAAAAATACTTTATTGGGTTGTAAATTAAAAACAAAATTTAGTTTACCAAAAACTGTTATTGGTATGATTCTTTATAACTTATTATAACATAAGGTACATGCAGCCAATATGGCCAAGCCAACACATTTTATTTTTTCACATTATGATATTTGAATTTTTTAAAATTTTGAATAAGCTATAGTATGAATTACATTAATAGGCAGATATTGTAAGTAATTAAAAGTCAACTGTAATGACCATTACAAAAATATGAGTAATATAAAAAATAGGTGCAACTGGACATCCGGGTGCATGGCAATGTGGCCATTCAAAATATTGTTAATGTATAGAATTACAATAAATGTTATTCAGGAATAATTGAATTAAAAGGTCAAAATAATATCGAAGGTCCAAAAAATAAATTTAGTATGACGGGTCAATATAGGTTAATTGCGAAATCAAATTTATTACTCATAAAAATCAAATTCATTAGATTCATCGTGTTTTTTTTTTATGAAAATAGTCGCAAAAAGGGGAAAACCTATCGTGTGGGCCGCGGACGGCCCGCACTGCGACTATTAAAAGGGGAAATGTGCGAGCAATACTCCAGTAGAGCCTTGTACGTCGTCAACAGTTGATCAGGAGTAAAAAACTTTCTGGCTTTCCACAGAAAACCTAGTCTCTGGCTTGCCGACTTTGCGATGTTAGCAACATGGTCATGCCAAGACATATTATTGGACACCGTGACTCCCAAAATCGAGATGGAGGGAGGTGTATCCTGAATCACTGCTGCTGTCATCATGGGTAGAAATTCTGTCTCTAGTACGGTTTTTCGTTTGTAATCTTACCAGATGTAAAAACACCAGTTTCTAAAAAAATTAAGTAATCGACATTATTTTCTAATTTTGCTAACATCGCAAAGTCAGCAAGCCAGAGAATAGGTTTTCTGTGAAAAGCTAGAAAGTATTTTACTCCTGATCAACTGTTGACGACGTACAAGGCTCAGATCCTACCTCTACTGGAGTATTGCTTGCACATTTGGGGTTCAGCACCAAGGCATTCTCTTCGTCTTTTATATTCCATTCAGAAAAGGACCATTCGGTTGATAAACAGCTCAACTCTCACAGATACCCTTCACCCAATAGAACATAAAAAAATAGTTGCAGACCAGACATTATTCTACAGATATTTTCATAGCAGATGCTCTAGAGACATAAAAACTCTTGTACCACCACTGGCCACATTCGGCCGAAGAATTCGGTACGCTGATCAGTCTCACCCATTTACTCTATTGACACTACAAGGACAAATTTTCGTTAAAAATTCTTCTTTTACAGGGCTGCTATGAAATAGAACAAGCTTCCAAAATCAGTTTTTACAGAGAACTATGACCTGCAACTTTTCAAAAAGCGGGTCTACAATCATCCCTTTTCTATAATCCCTCCCTCTTCTAATAGTCGCAGTGCGGGCCGTCCGCGGCCCGAACGATAGGTCTACCCTTTTTGCACTATTTTCAGTAAAATAAAAAACAAAATCGTGCAAATACTGTTTACTTCAAATTCAAGGTAGTTACCGAAGTTATAAGGAAGTGGCCCTATTGCCTGCTTGATCTTATTGGCTGCATGTACGAGGTTTGTCTAGTATACAGGGTTTTCAAAGTTAAGTCGGCACTATTGCTAATTTCGTTATTATTGGAGATACAAAGTCAGTCAAATGGGCAAACCAGTAGTATTATTTTCGCCAATTACGATGGTGAAAATGGAATAAAAATCGAATATCGCGTTATTGATGATTTTTCAAATTCGTCAAGATGGCCGTTATTTTAAAAACAACATTCGTTTGTTTCATAAATGTCAGGATTAAAGTGTCAAATTGAAGTTGTGCTAGTAAACAGTTTACAGTTTGTGTCCTTTGAGAGCAAAAATGCCTTTCACGCATTCAGAAAAATGTGATATGATGAAATTTTATGTCGTTTGTCAAAAAAATAGCCACCGAGCTCGTAAACGTTAATATGAACGTCATATGCGCAATTCGCTAGATTGAAGGTACTTTTTGCTTTTGTATCGCAAGTTTGGATCGAATGAAAATACGTTTAAGAAAACTATAACCAAAAAACAATTTATAATAAGTGCAGCAACTGAAATTGATGTCTTAGCTAACTTTGAAGCTCATCCTACTAATTCGATCAACGATTTAATGCAACAAAGTGGACTGTGTTTAGGAACTATCCACAATATTTTAAAAAACCATAAGTTTGTACCGTACAGGTACAGACCTATATAGACGCTGGTACCAGAAAATCAAGAAAGACGCATCTAGTTCTGTCAGTGCATGTTCAACAGGAAAAACAACCACTGTTGGAGTCGAGAAAATCCGATACTCGTCCGTTCTTGTAACCCGCAGAGACGCTTTAGTGTTAATGTTTGGTGTGGTTTGATCGCGGCAAGAATTGTAGGCCCTGTATTTTATCAGGGTACATTAACTGGTGAGCGAAATGTTAGCTGCCACACTTCGAGACTTCCTTGATGATTTTATTATGGACAACAGATCCACTTTTAACAAGCTGAAGCTCCTGCCCATAATGTTCGCCAGATTGATATGCTATTACAAGACCTTTTTGATGGAAGATATTTATCAACCAACGGCCCTATCTGTATGCCTCCTCAATCACCAGACATAACTCCTATGAATTTTTTCTTTTGGGGATATGTGAAGAGTGTGGTGTATACCAGGCGGTATGATAATCTTAAGGATCTTTAGCAAAGCATCAATCATACTATCGAAAATATTGATGGTAGAATCATTGCCACAGCCACTAGGAGCGTTTACCAGCGCGCTCAAGAATACTTGGAGCAAAAGGGTGATAATTTTGAGCATCTAACTTGAAATTTGTTTTTTTTAGGTTTATAAAATAATTTGAAATAAACGATATTGTTTCACTTTATGGATATTCTTCTTACTGTCTGTTTTATCGTAAGGCAAAGTTGCCACTGGCACAGCCATCTTAACGAATTTGAAATATCATCAATAGCTTTGTTATTTGTGACATTAAAATAAAATTAAAGGGCACTTTTTGTTCATAATTCAATTTTCTATCGATTGTGAATATTGTTCCTTTAAAAAAAACTTTTTGGCATAACACGCTAACGCGATGTTCGATTTTTGTTCCAATTGCGTATTTGACTGACCCTGACCCTGTATAATCAATGTTTACTAAGAAATTTCAGTGCATCCACGATATGATTGCATAAAAGTTACAATTAACCCTAACAGATCAGTTAAAAATTGATCATTCACTTAGACTTTTAATAACCTTTAATATTAATATAAGATTTTCTCGGTAAAGTCGTTTCAATAACAAAACGTCCCCTTGAATTCTTAGAGCTGAAATCTGTCCACCCCGTAAGTCAGGAAGCTGATATTGCCAATTCCCTTCGGCCAGAAAGGCAGGACGCATTCATTTTCGGTTATCAATCACTCGCTAACCCTTTTCTCTATTCCAGGGACACTTCTTACCCCCCTTATCACCCCCAGCCCCCTTGCTCTTTCGTTATACACGTCAAGGCATATTCTAGATGATGTCCATATCTCATTCCTTTATATGGACGTAGCTAATATTCATAGCTCATGCATACATTAAGTGATGGAGGGTGACCTCTTCTGAAAGAAAATTTTATGTATGTATGTACGGAATTCGCATGTGGAACCTTTTGATTTAGGATTAATATGCTAAAATTTAATCAATTTGGATATAGTATAGTTATTTCGCTTGCAAATTTTATGTGTGTCGTTCAAATATAAAAAAAATTAGCAAAAAAAGTTTCAAAATAGGTAGATGTAAAAAAAAACAATATTAAAAAACATGTAAGAGAATTTTATTGACTGGAAACAACAAACTAATTTTTTTTTGTAATGGTACTCAGTTAATGATATCGTTCTCGTAATAAAGAAGTTGTATCTCTCCATCGACAACTTGACCGTCCCAGAAACTCAGAAACCAAGAGCTTTTTCAAAATTTAAAAAAACACGGACACATTTTATTGGGAGGGAGACGAATTTTCATACCCAAAAATTCAACCCCCAGCAGTTCCGCATCAACCCCAAAAAAATTTAAATATGAAGTGTTGTCGAATGACACATTATTTGTTTTATTTTGTTTTTAATTAATGAAATAACTTTATAGATATCTTGAATTTATCTAATTTATTTGTTAAATATCAGTGATAACACAAAAACTTAAAATTTCATCATTTAATTTGAGAATTGACAACGACTGATTAATCAGACAGATTATTGTTATAACATCGAAAAAGGTGTGAGACAGGGATGTGTGGCTTCGCCATATAACTTATACATAGACAATTGTTTAAAAGATCTGAAAGAGAGTGCGTATGTTTTAAAAATGAATGATTTGATCGTCAAATGCCTTCTTTACGCCGATGATCAAGTTATATTAGCGTTATCTGAAGAGGAGTTGCAGGCGATGGTGTTTTCTGGGCGTTGAACTAAACAAGATTGTTGGTTCTCCACTCGACGATTGCTTCAAGATCTCTATTGATGGAATCAACCTGTATTTACCTGAGTCTATTTGTATTAGGTTAAAAGGATTTGTAACCCTTAAGAATGTGACTTATTTTCCATTGCTCAATTTTTTATGAAAACTAAATAACAAGACTTTTACTTATTTAGTTTCTGCCGTTTATATATGTATGGGCTAGTCCCTAACGCCAAGGAAAAAAAAGATCACAAACATTAGATTAAATAAAACCAAACACTAAAACAATAGAAACGACATACCCAACAGCAAGAACGAAACAATTTAATAATATTGGCAATTTGCAAAGTCTAGCATCGATTTAAGAATCAATAAAACTTTTTATTATCATCATTCGGGATACAAATATAAGTAGTGGAATTCTAGAGGGTTGGATATTTATACGTAATAACAAACAGAAATATTAAATCCTCTCAAATGAGACATTCGACTAAATAATTGAATGTGGCAATAAACCTTCACTATACAAGATTAGATCAAAGATACGTATCCCCCCGAAAATAAAACTTTTAATTACCGATAAAATTAATATCGAACGTTTGGAAATTGAGAGTTTCAAAGACGAGAACAAAATTACAGAAAAAAAAATTCAAAATTTGTTTGATTTATTACTAAATAAAAATTGAAATAAGTAAATCGTCATATTTAATTCTATTAAAATAGACAGTTTAAGAAAATATTTATTAGTATCTACCTATCGAGTTAAAAATAGTACTGTTACAACTTTTTAGTTCTTCCGTGGGTTCGGCGATTAAAACTCTTGATCCAGTAACAAAACAATGTTTCTTTCAATACAATAAATTCTACTTTTATTAACCACTTAGATAATCACTTAGCTATACAACTTTTACAACTCTATATAACGATTTACATTTCTTAGTTCATAAACACTTTTAAAACCGATACTGTCTTTCCTCATAACTGCCGTCTGTTTTTATACCTTCATATTACAATTTTAGATCATTCCACCTGTTTCTCCACCCTTCGACGATGCTTCGAGAGGTTGCTCGACCTTGCTAGACCCCGTCGGCGGCCGACAAAGCAAAGCGGTCTAATACGGACCCTAGACGCGGTCGAATCCTCGGTTTCCAACAGGACCGGATTTGTAACAGTACTATGTTTACCGGGTAGGAAAAGCCTAACATTCCTGGACGACTGTAAAGATTGCTAAGTCTTGGCTTGCGCTTCGACTTAGCAGCACAGAGTCCAGGAATGTGGCTTTTTCTACGAGGTAAATATACTATTTTTCCTCAAATCGTTTAAAATTCGACAGATATTAATTAATTTTAAAAAAATCGCGAATAATTTTATTCATAAATAAATGGTGCTTTGAAATTCGTAATAAAATTGGTTGCGTTACTATGGAAACGTATTAATGTTGAATTGTCAAACTTGACGCATATAAATTTAATTGCTGGTGTTTTCGAAAACAAAACAATGTAAAATGATAAGTGAAGATGAATTTCCAATTTATGGGGCTCCTTCAGAGCTGGTTGAGGCAGTGAATACTGCTTCATTGGAATTATTGTCAAAGAAATCAAGAGAAAAGTACGAATATGCATATAAACGTTTTGGACTATCGCAAGAGTTCTTGCTCGGAAAATGTTCTAATGGAATACTTTCTTAAACCTTTGTTTAATAATGAAATCTTCAACATTGTGGGCCAATTATTTAATGTTGAAGTCAACCCTTGCAATTAAACACAATGTAGATATATCAACATATTCAAAACTTCATTCTTTATTGAAACGGCAAGCTCAAGATTATAGGGCAAAGAAATCTAAGATTTTAACGAAGGAAAAAATCGAAAACTTTATTCAGCAAGCTCCAGATAAAGAAAGTTTAATGAATAAGGTTATTTACAAGGTTTTAATTTTTATTTAGATTACACATTTATTTATTTTTTAGGTAGCTTTATTATTTGGTATTTCAGGGGCCTGTAGAATGGATGAGTTAGTCCGAATGACTCTACACGATGTAAAAGACCTAGAATCTAAACTTTTAATGAGCATACCTGATTCGAAGATCAACAAACCATGATCATTTGTAGTTAATCAGATTTACTTGAATCTTTATCTAAAGTATGTTTCGTTAAGAACAGAAAATATGAACGGTGACCGATTTTTCTTTAAACATTAAAGCGGAAAGGGTTGTAGACAAGTAGTAGGAATACATTAATTTAGAAAAATGCCTAAAATAGTTGCTATTTATTTGAACTTGGAAAATCCGACAGAATATACTGGTCACTGCAACAATATTGGTTGACTCTGTTGCCGACATAACTAGTTTAAAAAGGCATGGCAGATGGAAATAATCAAACGTTGCTGAAGGATATATCGAAGAATCTCTAAACAATAAGGTTGGGGTGACAAATAAAATATTCACAGTATAAAAAATTTAACAAAACAGCCCTACTACCTCCCATGTTGTGCAAAATGATTCTCATAGTTCTAATAATGTTCCTCCAATTTTCAATAATTGTACTAACTGTCAAATAACTGTAAATATAACCAACTAATTTAAAAATGTATTTTGCAATACATTGAGTTTTTCAAAATATAAATTAATTCCTTATAAACAACGTGTTTTCAATCATTTATGTAGAACACTAACAACTAATTTCCTTACAGTAAGGAAATGAATAAGAAATTTTGTCTGGAATGTTAAAATTTGCTAGCAATTTGCGGAAAATTAACTGTTCATTATTTTTCAGTTAATATTTGATTATTTAAAGTATTAAATTAAGTCCGAAAACTATTGATTAAAACTAATTTCTATCGCTGCATCTAAAAGGGAGGGTATCTAATAAAGAATGGGAATATTTCGAAATCTTCTTGCATTCAAACCATCCGAATTTGACGTATAGGGGTTGATATCCCGTCGTGATTCAATAAAATTCATAAAAAGCAGTCGAACGACCCAAGATTCTGATGGGTAGGGTTTTTTTTTGGTCGAAATCTATTGTCTTTTTGACGTTTTTATGTCATTTTATGTGATTGAAACGGGTATCCCTTGAATTGATAATTGACTATAAACAATATAAAATAATAGGAAGCCGGTTGATATATTCACAGAAAAAAAAACAAAAAAAGAAATGTTTTAAATAGTCTCTTACTGTTTTATTTAGGAGTGGTTTTTATATAGGAATCGTGAATGTTTAGTTACAATATGAAGTTCAATTGTTGAACCCTTACAAAACTGTTAAATCTTTACCCGTACGTCATAACTAATATGCATTATGACATAAGTCTTTAAATTTATATAAAACTAAGTTTAAATTAGGTCTAAAAATGACGTAGCCAATGTTCTGAACATCAGATAAACAGTTAAAAATTAATTAGTTTGCATTTTAAAGTATTAAAAGTACATAAAACAAAACAATTTTTTTAAGTCCGGAGGAAATGGCCTTACTAACTTTAAGGACCTTTTGTCAGCAAACTATAAGGAATAAAGCAAGAATTAAAATATTTAACATTTAGAGCAGAAAGGTCTACAGTGGATCATCTTTTTTCTCTCACCCAGACCATAGAAAAGAAAATATCATTTCAACAGGAAGTACACCTACTGTATGTAGATCTAAAAAAGGCCTATGATAATATCCCACAAAGCAAACTATAAGAAGCGCTAGAAAGGACCAATATTAATGTCTGTATAGGGACAACGCACTCAAAATTAAAATAGAGAAAACGATTTCAAAAAGGTTTAGAGTGGACAAGGGCCTGAAGCAGGGATGCTGTCTTTCACCGAAGCTATTAAAAATCTACCTGGAACAAGCCTCAAAACCGCGGAAACAGAAGTGCAAAGATATGGATACCCCACTAAATAACACAACTTTATACACTATGTGTTTTGCCGACGACCAAGTGGTTTTAGCCCAGGACTACGAAGACCTAGAGTATATGACCCGAAAGTTAATGAAAGAATATGCCAAATGGGGTCTTGAAGTTAATTTAAACAAAACGGAATATATGTGCATAGGTGGGATACAACAAGATCTAGTCCTTAAAGACACACAGCAAAGAATAAAGCATACCAGTAAATATAAGTATCTGGGAATGTATATTACAGTAGACGGCAATACTGATAAAGCAATAAGGGACCGAATAACCCAGGGACGCAGAGCCATCAGCCTGTTGAATAGTGTACTGTGGGACAAAAATATATCGAAGGCCAACAAACATCGGATCTACAACAGTATTATTAAAAGCATAACCACATACGGCAGTGAGGTATGGCAACTGAAACAGCTCGGAAAATGCGTTAAGGGTAACCGAAATGGACTTCTGGAGACGCGCTGCGGGAAAGTCAAAATAGAAAGAATCAGAAATGAAAGAATTCAAGAAATTATGAAGGTCAAACATACAATAGTAGAGGACATTCAAGTTGCACAACTCAAATGGTATGGACACGTTCAGAAGATGAATGAGAACAGATTACCTAAGCAAATTTTAAACTGGACACCCCAAGGAAGAAGAAAAAGAGGGCGACCCAGAAAAATCTGGAGAGAGGGTATCGATAATCAAGTCCGAGAGAAAGGCCTAGAACAGGATTTATGGATGGATGGGGATCAATGGAGACTGGGGATCGGAAGGCGTCGAAGAACGTTTTAACCCGAGTTTATATATATAAAAAAACTTTAATTGTTGTAGGTGATAAATTTTAATGTTTAAATAATTATTTAATAATTAAGTCAATACAACTGACAGTCGCGCGGCCATTGGGGCCCTCGTGAAATGCACGACTACATTATCGGTGGTGTGGGCTGCATGCAGGCCCTCACTGAGTTAGCGACTGCAAATAAGGTCACTCTTACATGGGATAAATGGCAACAAGGTAGCCGATGTACTGGTAAGAAATAGGACCCTGGTGGAACCAAGGAGCCAGTTGATCAGATTGCCAATTGCCGAAGCGAAACATGAATTGAACATCAAGACAGCTAATGAAAAAACCTCTCTAGAAGAGGGCCAACAGGACCAATAGTAATCCTGCGGTTTGTCTAAACCAACGGACCGGAATACTGATGCTCTGAAGACACAGCGGTAGTCACAGAGGATCAAATATCTAGGTGACATAGGTACCTATACCAATGGCCCAACCGCAAAAATGTAATGTAATTTAAGTGAATACAAAAATAAAAAAATGTAGTCATTTTAATAAAATAAAAAAATACGTATGGCTATCTCACTCGGAGTGTCCGGAAGTGATGACCATAGGATTCGTGGTAAGAAAACCAGTGCTTTTTTTTTCCCAATTTTTATTATCGCAGTTGAAGCACTTGTCTTTAATTTTCATGTCCCCGGAGCAACCAGATAGCACATTGTAGCTAGCCATGTCTTAGCAAGAACCTTAGCTAGAAATACGACGTTCTGGTTGTTTTATCCATAGCCTGCATGATTCGTAAAAATAAGTCTTAAGAAATTGAAAGTCAGCAACGTTTAGAGGCTGCAGATAATATGATGTATGGCTAGTCATTGACAGCAAAATGATACCATTTTTGCTCACAAATTCCGCGATTCGGCGATTATATAAGCGAAATTTTGTGACATAAAAACACATGATCTTGGACTTGGACTAAACCATCTTCGAATTCTGGTTTTTTCTTTGACCTTTCATTGTGCACACGGGGGGTAAAAAGTTTCCCTCCGCATTATAGCAAGCAATGACTGTAATGGTTTCTCTTTCTCCGTGGAAGTTAACATCGTTACTGTTTTGGAGCCTTTTTCCGTTAGAGCATATCCTGACCGATGGTTAAGCTCGTCTCGTCCATATTGAATATGTGACCTGATTTATCCAGCAAATCGTTTTCACAAAGAGCAGTATCTCAAAATAAGCGTTTACTTCTGCTTTGTTCATACCTTGACTCTTACCGTAACATACTCTCGAAATATCAGAATTCCTTTTCAAAAACGGTTGCACCCAATCTTAGCCAGCTTTCTTTTCCTCGCTTTCTCATCTGCAATATTAAATCGATATTTGATCTGTAATTGCTCAGCAAGGGAAAACTTCAGAATGCATTTCTTTGATATATTTGTATCTTTTATTGTACACGCCAAACGCGTTTATGATGAATCCACAAAAAAAAAAATTAGAAAAAAAAAAAATAAAAAAAAACACACCCACACTAGGTCCTTTTGTATCATTGTTCTAACCGTGTGACATACGATATTTTCTCCACGACCAAAGAATTTAAATAAAAAATACTTCGAAAAACTTAAGTCAATAATATTCTTTATATTCCTGTTTTGATTTTTGAGGAAGAAGGTTTTCTGTTATATTATTAGCGTAAAACTCTTGCTCATTTTTATACAAACCATTTAAAAAATAACTTTTAAGAACGACGCGTCGCCAATTTAATTTGAAACTGACATTCAAAGAGTTTATTTGACATCCATGGCAATCGCTATTGTTTAAAACAATTACGGAATATTTATACCGTAACAAGTGATGGAATGAAAATACATGCTGCAAACTCAAACCTTCGACTAATCGACCGCTTGCAAGTCAAAGCAATTAAAATATGTATCGGTGCTTTTAAATCATCTCCATCCCCGGCCGTTCTTGCGGAAGCCCGAGAACCTCCACTTTTCCTTCGTAGACAATTTTTGGCATGCAAAAAGTTAGTAGCATTCAAAACCACATCGGAATATCTGACAAAATCGTCCCATAATTTATCTATAGAGAACCTCACTAACTTACTTTACTTTACTTTTTCGTGTCCGGAATGTCCTAGAGTTTTTCGGCCCAGTACTGGGCCACGTCCAATGCTTCGGTATTGCCAAGCCATAGATCGTTCAGGGAACAGCGTGCTGGGCAGTTTGGGCAAGTTAGAAGGTGTTCCATGTTTTGCATTGCCCCGCATTCGCACTTGTCGTCGTTGGGTTGTCCTAGACCCCATTTTATTAGGTTGGTCTTTACAGGGGCTACTCCGGTTCTTATCCGGTTGAGCGTTTTCCATACTTTATAGTTGCATGAGATGCCACTAGGCGGGCGTTCTGAGATGGGATAGCTGGCGGGAGGTTCATCCAGGTTATTGCTGAGGAAGCGGTGTCTTGATTTCAGTCTGTGGGACCCGCAGGATTTTCTATAGAGTGAGTGCCTTTCATCAAAGGTCCTCTTGAACTGTTCTCCATGTTCGAGGGCCACTCTCCTTGAACTGAGGCTGCCAATGCCCGAGGCTTGGTAGAGCTTGTCCAATGGCGTAGGTCTCATACAGCCCGTTACCAGTCTGTGTGTTTCATTTAGGCTCACATTGACTTTCCTCGCATGTGCGGACCTGGACCAGACGGGGCATGCATACTCAGCTGTTGACAGGCATAATGCTTGGGCGGTCGTCCTTAGTACGGCAGGTTTGGCACCCCATTTGCTAATGGTTAGTTTCCTCAGGATATTATTTCTTCCAGCTACCTTGTTTCGTGTTTTCTCGCAGTGGTGCGTATATGTGAGGGACCTATCAAGTGTCACTCTGAGATATGTTGGCTTATCCGTGTGCTCGAGGGTGGTCCCGTTCCAGACAACGTTCAGCTTCCGACCTGCCTCGCGGGAGCGGAGATGAAATGCACAGATTTGTGTTTTAGAGGGGTTCGGTTTAAGGAAGTTTTCGTCATAGTACCTCGACATTCCCCTTAACGCACCCTCCAGCTTCGCCTCCACTTCTTCAAACGTTCTTCCCTGCGCCGCGACGCCCAAATCATCAGCGTATAGGAAGTGTCTTGTATCTGCGGGCGTTGGTTGGTCGTTCGTGTAGATGTTGAACAAAATGGGCGCTAGAACACTTCCTTGGGGGAGGCCGTTTTTTTGCTTCCTCCAGCGGCTCTTTTTTCCCTCCAGAACGACGTGGAATTGTCTGTTCTCCATTAGGGATTCTATTACTTTTGTTAGCTGGTGGTCTCGTAGATTTTGAGTAATAGTGTTCGGTGGTTAACTGTATCATAGGCAGCACTGAGGTCTACCAGGGCGAGGCCCTCACTAACAAATATTGGAGGTTAAAAAACAGTGAACCATCAGCTGAAGCTTTCGAGTCCTTAAACGAATCACTGAACAAAATTAATACTCATAGTGTTCTGCCGGTATATCAATTGAATTTCGATGATTTGATGTTTAAGCCAACAGTACTTTTCCCCGTATACACCGATATCTCCAAACTAAACAATCTCATTACCAAATCCTTATTAAGCACATTAGATTAACAAAATACCATATATTGCTATGAGTCCAAAAATAAAAATGGTTCAGGATGTGCCTTTTATGTTGAAGATAAAAGAGTGCTCGCTGAATTCCGCCTCCCTGATCATTCGTCAATTTTTAGTGCAGAATCATATGCCATAAATGAAGCTCTCAAATGGACTAAGTACCGTGGAGGAGACAACTCAGTCATTTTCTCGGACTCGAAATCGGTTTTGACTGCCATTTATAATCATGCCTTAGTGGCAAACTGTAACCCTATTATAAACGAAATCATTCAAACACTGCTCTTTCTCCAAACCAGCAACATTAAAATAATTTTTATCTGGGTTAAAGGCCACCCAGGCATAGTTGGAAATGAGAAAGTCGATAAAGCAGCAAAAGATGCCATCTCTCTCCAACAAATAAATAACATATTCACACCCCAAGACACAATTAGTGAGTTCAATCAATCAGTGCGAATACGATGGGAGAAACTTTAGGAAGATTTTGTTTCTATTTCCAAAAACCCTTACGTGTCCTTCCACCCTCTACTTCCTACAAACATTCCTTACTTAAACACTTTCAAGTTATCTAGGCTTTAATCTTCTACCATAACAAGAATGAAATTAAACCATGGAGGTAATCTCTCACACTTAACCAAAATTGGAGTTAACATATCACCTATGTGCCCTTGCAACAACTCCTCAGAAGCAGACATCAACGACTTAATACGAGGGCAGTTTGATAAGTCAGTGACTTTTTGAATTTCCCGCGCAGTTACTCCAAATGCAACAGTGCTGCCGTCAACTATAATCTATCAGTGGGCAACTTTCTAATTTTGAGCAAGCTACGTCGTGCAAGTGGTGTTTAATAGCCGTTCAAAGCAGACAACCTCGTGAATTTTTACGAAAATGGAAAAAAGTGAATTTCGTGTGCTGATTAAACATTACTTTTTACGTAAAAAATCCATCACTGAAACTAAGGAAAGACTTGATAAATACTACGGGGACTCGGCACCATCAATTTCAATGGTTAAGAAGTGGTTTACAGAGTTCCGTTGTAGTCGTACCAGCACTAGTGACGCCGAATGTCCAGGTCGCCCAAAAGAAGTGATCACGCCGGAAATCGTCGATAAAATCCATGAAATGATATTGGATGATCGGTGAATGAAAGTGCGTGAGTTGGCTCATGCTGTAGGTATCTCAACTGAACAGGTACATCATATTTTACACGAATATTTAGACACGAAAAATATCTCAGCGAGATGGGTGCCGCGATTGCTCACACTTGACTATAAGCGCAATCGTGTGACCAGTTCAAAAGAGTGTTTAGCGATGTTCAGCCGTAATCCGGACGAATTTTTGCACCGTTTTGTTACTGTGGATGAAATATGGATCCATCACAACACGCCAGTGACCAAGGAACAATCTAAACAGTGGGTTGCTAGGGGTGAACGTGGACCAATGAACCCGAAACAGAGTCTGTCAGCCAACAAGGTCATGGCCACAGTTTTTTGGGATGTACGCGGTGTCATTCACATCGATTACCTCAAGAAAGGTGAAACGATCACCGGCGAATATTATTCAAAGCTTTTGAACAGATTCGACGTTGATTTGAAGCAAAAACGGCCGCATTTGGCGAAGAAGAAAGTGCTGTTCCATCAAGTCAATGCACGTGTGCACACTTGTCTAGTCACGATGGCCAAAATCCACGAATTGGGATACGAACTGCTACCCCATCCAGCATATTCTCCAGATTTGGCCCCCTGCGACTATTTTCTGTTTCCAAACCTAAAGAAATGGCTGGGTGGTAAGAGATTTGAGTCGAATGAAGAAGTCATTACCGAAACAAACGCGTATTTTAAGAGCTTTGAAAAAACCTATTATTTGGAGGGAAAAAAAAATTTAGAAAAACGCTGGACTAAATGTATCGAGCTAAAAGGTGATTATGTAGAAAAATAAAATGTTTATTTGCGGAAAAAAATTTGTTTTATTCATAAAGTCACTGACTTATCAAACCGCCCTAGTATTCTCATGTAACCTCCATAACACACATCGGTCGGAATTTTTAAATAAATTAATCCTACAAAGTATCCAATTGCCAACAAATATTGTTATTTTGCTGAGTACATTCAAAGAAGATATATACACAATAATTATGGTATTTCTGGGCAAAGAAAAAATCACAATTTAATTTCAATCTAATATCACTATAATATATAGATAATAATGATACAAAAGTTTGTGGCAAAAAAAACTACGGTTTAATGCCAACCCACCACAAAAAAAAACTCGTACAGAATGAATATTCTCACTCTAGAGTGTGAATCAGTTGTCATTATGTTAATAAAAATAATGTCATATGGAGTATGCTACAAGTATGTTCGTGATGAAAAAAAAATTACCTAAAAACACTGATATACTATACAAAGAATAGGATAAATGATTATTAGACTTTCATGCGCAATGCTTGTAACATATTTAGTTAAAGTAAATTTTAAATAAAATTATGGTCAAATTAGAAAACAATCAATGTTTTCAAAATCCTATTGCTGGTAACCTATTAGTCAGTTTATAATAATATTTATAAAGATACATAATAACTACATAAAAATTAAAAAAATATTCAACTGGCAAAGAAAATATTAGTTTTAATGGCGAGCCGAATGTTTTCAAATTTATATTGATAATTTACATTATTCCAGTGCCCCAGTACAGTATTAGTTATGAATTATGTGAAATAATTGAAAATTAATACGGCTGGTTATAAACAACTGCTACTCATGATCACCTGCAAACATACATCATCCCCTTTGTGGCCTTTTAAATAATTTGCACGTGCAATTAGTGTGTGGTGTATTATCGTTTCAGACATTACTGACTACACAAAGCGAATATAAAATTATTAGTTAGTAAAAAACAAATATTCGACGATAAAATGAACCACTTGCTGCCATTCTTACAATATTTTGCCTCCTCTACTTTCATCAGTTTTCTCATACATGCTCGTCGGTTGTTGGTACTCTTGACCTGGCCTTTCTTCAAAACAATGTTGATCTGATCGAGGTATGTTCGCCGAGGTCGACCTTTACCGACTTGTCCATTCACACTCACCTTATTAATTTGTTTCGTCAATCTCCAAACCACCTAAGCATTCCTTTACCTATCTTTGTAACCACATCTTCTTTTACACCATAGCGTTCTCTTATCTCACTAATCTTTACTTTATCCAACCAAATCACTGCGGCTATACTACTATCTCCGCAGCATTAATCCTATTTTTATGCTTCTTCTGCCAAACCCAACATTCACTACTATACATAAGTGTAGGAATCAACACTCTTCTATGCACAGCCAGAAAGGGTCAAAAAAGACACGTCTGGCTGTTCATAAAGCTATGCAGTGCCCAATTCATTTGTTTTCCTGCCAATACCCTTTGCTCAATGTCACTGTCATAATTTCCATCTCTCGTAAACTTTGAACCCAAGTATACAAACTTATTTACTTGTTTCACTCTTTCTTCCTTAATCAAAACTTCTCAGTTTGTCATGCTTTCTTCTCTTTCAAAAACCATTACTTTCGTTTTGTTTACATTTATTTTCATCCCTTTGATTTTCAGGGCTCCATGCATAACATTAACCATCGCCTGCAACTCCTCTTCAGATGACGCTAATATGACTTGATCATCGGCGTAAAGAAGGCATTTGACAATCAAATCATTTATTTTCAATCCATACGCACTCTCTTATAAATCTTTTAAACAATCGTCTATGTATAAGTTAAACAGCCATGGCGAAGCCACACATCTCTGTCTCACACCTTTTTCGATGTTAAACCAGTCCGTGTAAGCTCTGTTTATCCTGACACAAGCAGTGATTTCAGTGCTCGTAGGAAACTACCGCTCACCCCATTCATAGACAATGTCGACCACAATTCACTCCTCACCACTCTGTCATAGGCCTTTTCCAAGTATCTATATAAAAGCGTAATAGATCTTCTGACTTTCAGGCTGTATTTACATCATTTATTTAAATAAAAATTATATAAGTATATACATAAAGTAACGCATAAATTCATTATTACCTAAATAAACAGTAATATGAAATAATCCAGAAACAAATCGACCTGTTCCGGGATTTTTTTCATATTACTGTTTAATTAACTGATGATGAATTTATGCATTATTTTATAAATGCACTTTCCAGCTAGCAGCCCCATTACTCGTTTATTATCAGAATGTAGGTGGAATTAATACCAAATTCAATGGTATTGTCTATAGTGTAACAAGCACCAATTACCGTGTAATAATTCTAACTGACACATTGTTAAAAAAGGTCAATGAATTGAACTCTATATCCCATGAAGTTTTTCGTTGTGATCGTAGTCCATCCACCATCTTACTTGCAATTAGAAAGTGTGTCAAAACTTTAAGAATCTCAAAAACTCATAATGGAAGAAAGCAGGTATTCGTCAACTGCACTTATGCAAATAACAAATTTATCATTGGAGAAATTTACACATTCCTCCACCTTCCAGCCTCGAGTAAGCCGGGAGTAAAACCAACTTTAATCATTTAATTCTTCTGTAACATTAAAAGTAGCAAAGTGACTATCTGCAGTTCACTTTTCGCTTACATAATTCTATTTTAGTAAATATTTGTTATTATTTAACTCGGCTGTAATATATTAATTCACCTGATTCTAGAATGACCCATATCAATATGTTAACAACTTTTCCTGTCAACAAACACGTAGTACTGGTTATTTCGTTAGCTATTAATAGACAGTAATTAAGTCCGTCAAGTTGTCCCAAAATTGGCTAACAAATAATATTAAGCATAACATGATCTAACACTTACTTTGCAATCTAGTTGTCCAGTTGGAATTCCCTGCGGTTTAACATTTAATTTGTCCCATAAATATTGTTATGGACTTCGTCCTGACGATTGTGTTAGAGTTATGTACTTATTCAAATATAATTGATCCAGGTACTTAGCAATTATAAATGCATATTTGTAATTTATTATTTTTTCTGCTCATGTATATGAAAATGATCATATTTCAACCGGCTACTCCACATGAAAGTGATAGTTTTTTTCTCTAGAGATGAAAATAAAACATATGAATATTATCATTTGATCCTATGAGAATATAATAAAAATAAATTGATGGATTTTTGACACTAATGACAGTTAATCTCACGACTTGGCACTTGAATCATCAAACGAACGTCTCTTCGTTTGACAGTTTATAACATTTTTACGATTATATTTGAACTTCTCTCTATAACTATAATTAACATGAATTTACCAGCGAAATTGGTGAATTATGTACACCACCTAATATTGTTAAAGCAGCAAACTCAGTTTCCAAAAATATTTTGCCAGATAAATCCCGAGAAAGGTATGAATTTGTGTACAGAAAGTTTATGACTTGGAGAAATAATAACAAGATAAACTCGTTCTCGAAAAATGTTCTTATGGCTTACGCTGGACGAATATCTGAAGATTTGAAACCATCAACAGTTTGGAGTATGTATTCCATGTTACGTAATACCATTAACATCAAACATAATGTGGATATTTCAAAATATGCCAAACTCAAAGTATTTTTAAAGCGAAATTCGACAGGATTCGTTAGCAAAAAAGCTAAAGTTTGAACGTCACAACAAATTTACACATTTATTACCGATGCACTTGACGATAAATTCCTGTTTAAAAAGGTAAATAATTGGAATCAATAAGTTTAAAAATGTTCCAAGGCAAGTAGCGATATTTCTTCGCTGTTGCAGAACAATACATTGAAGATTCTGTAGATAATAAAATAAAACGAAAACATAAATTATTCCAATCAATAAATACATCAAAAACTACAAATTTACACGAAACTGAAGTTAACTTTGATGAAGAACCATTAGACTTAGCATAACATCAAACTTGTCTACAGCAGCAGCAGCAGCAACTTTTTCGGCAGTCACACCTTCGACAAGTACCACAGAAGTTAGCACACAAATCCAACATCCAACTATTAAAAACTTCAACAATTGTACTTTCAATATTTATAAATAAAATCATAAAAGACAATTTGTCACTCCTTATTATATATACATAGTACCCGATATTATTATCAAGTCTGTGTTATAAATAAATTTCTTAAAATTGTTATCCAGTATTTTAAACACAACATCTATCGTAGAAAAAATTGCATTTCCTACTCGTTCGTGAGATTGCCACACTCGCTACGCTCATGGACAAACTCTCGCCTCACGAAAAAAACAGTATTTTTAAATTAATAGTATATTTGTAAAATATACTATTAATTTAAATCAGTTGAAAAAAATTATCATGCTAGCTACTTAAAGAGATATTAATATATCATATCGTAGTTTATTAAAATATACAATCTGTTTATCTTCTCGAAGGTATATAGACTTGTATAATATACCAAACAGCCATTTTCTCAATAATCCCCTGGAATTCCAAAGTTTATTTCAACATTGATTCACTGTTCAGATGTTTTTGTATGAGAAAGATCTATGACCCTGTTAATTTTCCCTTAAGAAATATATATCTTCACCCTTCCCAACTATATACCCCTTTGGCTTTCCGCGAAGGAAACACGATGAGGAGCAAAAAGATCATGGATGCTTAAGAGTCTTTATCGAGAATTTAAATTTATCGGTTCCACTATCGAAAGCAGTCTGTCTAGAAGTTCATTTTAAATGTTTTTCTTAGTTAACTCTTTTGCTTAGGGTAAATAATTAACGAAACAGAGGGTTACAATGGTTTTAAACTGAAAAAAAAATGTTTGTTTCAATAGTATTACAATTATTTAATATAAAAAAATATATGTTCATTTTTTAAAATAATTATTACCTATTACAGCAAAAGTTTAATTTCTCTGAATGTACTCCTTTTTTACAATATGTAATTGTTGTGTACACTAAAAATAATTTTTTTATAAAAAAGTACGTATGTATTTTTTGAAGCTATGCTTCTTATGTTAGGCTTCGCGGACGGGACTCGCCGTAGAAAATCGAAGACGTAAACGTTAAATTCCCCCTTCATGCGACCCGCGGCTGGTTTTTATTGGTTATTTTATATTTGACATCTTTTTTTTGGTTGTATTATATTTGTCATTTATATTCTTTTTTATTGGACATCCGCAATTCGTAGAAAGCACGTATTGGTTATCGGCGATACGTGGAAAGCGCAAGCTTCTGGACTATACACAAAAATCCTTTTGTATATAATTTGGGGTAGCTTGTCGAGATAAACACAAATATCATATTCACCAAATGATAAAATAACTTTATTACGTAGAAAATATTTATTAAATACATACATAAAGTCACGCCTTTTTCCAATAGGGGTAGGCAGAAACCACTTCCTTTCACTTGCTACGGTTCTTACACACATCTTTTGCTTTCTCTACTTTTATCAGTGCTCTCATACATTCTCGTATTCTCGTCGGTTGTTGATACTCTTGACCTGGCCTTTCTTCAAAACAATGTTGATCTGATCGAGATATGTTCGCCGAGCTCGACCTCTACCGACTTCCGTCCATTTACACTCGCCTTATAAATTTGTTTCGTCAATCTTCCTTCATCCATCCCTATTAAATAATTACAGTAAAAATACTTGTATATTTTATTGAGAAAGATTTACATTAAAAAATAATCCTCCTTTTCTTTATTGGAGGATTGTCTGCTGAATCAATTGGCTCTTCTTCTTTTTCTTCTTCAATATTGTCTGTAAGCAGATCGTCCATGAAGTTTGGCAATTTTTTTTAGTTATTAACAAAAAACCGCTTTTTGCAACTTTGCCAATTTTTTAGGTTATGTTCTGAAATCAGAATCGAGTCGCATGAAATAGAAAATCACCCTGAATTTTAATTTCCTATACGCTCATATTTTTCTTTTGATATTAATTTTTGCACGCACTTTTCCCTATTGCTTGGACTATGATGAGTAACTTAGATAAATCACACGGTTTAAACGGTTTAAAATTGTTTCCCATTGATTGACAAAATTGGTTTTTAAAGTCGTTGGTAAAATTAATATAAAAACTAAAATAATAACTACCTACTTAAAAAATCTCTTTTTACTTTAAAATCTTGATAAAAGAATTTTTATTTTTGACCCAAACGATCTCGATTCCCCTATGATTTCCCGAGCTGCGGAAATTGGAGACAAATTTACTTTTTTTACACCGTTTAACCTTTTATCGAGTGCATTTTTATTTGGAGGATGTGCGGTATATCCCGAGGGCGGTTTCTGGGGATATTGTGACTTGTTATCATCGGTGACGGTGGTTTCAATAGACCCTCGAATGCACTGACCAATTCCGGGGGTTGTTTTATAGTGATTTTATACCGGAACACAGATAAAAAGATCTATTTAAAAAGCACACAATGTAATAGAAGGCCATTTTGTTCGGAAAACAGTTTTTCGAGGATGGTAGAATTTTATTTGGGTATTCAATTAGTGGTCGAAGGGTTTTGTTGGGATTTTAAAATATTAGTAGAAATTTATATTGTTTTTTTTGCGGATACTTTTCACAAATATTTTTGATATCAAAATAAACATTAGAAATAATTAAGTACATAAAAAAATTAGCAAAGAAGCTTTTTGCTGCATAAGTTAAAAACAATAAAATGTGGTTAATACAAGGCATGAGCTGCAGGTTCGGTGCCTACTACAAGCGTATCCATTTATCAATTAAACGTAAACACTTTGGTGACGGGGTGATTTAGTTAAGAATTTAAATTAATTGTTATAAAACAATGTAAAAAAAATAATTCAAAGTTTTAACTAAATCATCCTCTAATTTTTTGTACAGCCAACCGAAAACGAAACAGAGCCATTTGCAGAAACCTCGTCAACATTTTAGAAAAACGCTTAGACCCGTCGATTTTTGCTTAAAGGGGGACACTTTTTTCCGGTATTTTTGACTCCACTACTTTTAACCCCAAGCGAGGGTAAAAGTTACCCTAAAATTTTCAAATGGCATTGGGGGTCGAAAAAAATGTCTTCCAAAAGCTCTCAATATTCTCTATATAATTGTCTTTAAAATACTTATTAAGAAATTGGATTTTAAATGGGAAACTGATCTGCAAACAAACACGAACGGTAAAAATGTCAATCATTCGAGTTAAGTACGCCAATGGTATGAATTATATAAATATTAAAAAAGGATTCTTGATGGAGATTGGTCCTTGTTGTGTCAATCTTGAGAGTAAATGGGTGAGACTGATCAGCGTGTCGAGTTTTTCGGACGAATGTGACCAGTGGTATGAGTTTTTATTTCTCTGGAGCATCTGCCATGGAAATATCTGTAGAGTAATGTCTGGTCTGCAACTCTTCTTCTATGTTCTAGTGGGTGAAGGGTATCTGTGAGAGTTGAGCAGTTTATTAACCGAATGACCCTTTTCTGAATAGAATCTAGAAGACGAAGAGAATGCCTTGGTGCTGAACCCTAAATGTGCGAGCAATACTCCAGTAGAGGTCGGATTTGAGCCTTGTCTTGGTCATGCCAAGACATATTATTAGACACCGTGACTTCCAAAATCGAGATGGAGGGACTTGATTCAAGGGTATTTCCGGACATTGTGATGAAATGATTTGAAGAATTCACTTTTTTGGAAAACGTGGTGCTTTGTGTTTTCTGGGCGTTGAACTGAACAAGATTGTTGGTTCCCCACTCGACGATTGCTTCAAGATCTCTATTGATGGAGTCAACCTGTTCCTGCCTGAGCCTATTAGTATTATTCACCAAAAGTGATCGATATGACGTGAAAGTTAAGACAAGTGTGCCACAATTGCCGCTATTGGTCCGATTTAGACCCAAGAGTTTTTCAAGAGGTGCATACACAGCTTCTTCTTCTTCTTCTTCTTACGTTAGGACTACGTCCTGTGTTTGCCTCAAAGGTTGCCCAAAAACAATTGGGACGATGAAGACCAGCTATCATACCATCTTTTTGGTGGGCGTCCAGTTGGGCGTGGTGTGTTGGGCCGCTTCTCTCTAACAATTTTTGCCAGCCGGTCGTTTGGCATTCTGCTAACATGGTCTCTCCATTCTCTTCTTCGGTTTCTTGCCCATCTTACTATGTCTTGGACTTCACATATTTCCCTTATCTCTTCGCTTCTTTTATGGTCAAGTAAGGTATAGCCAGTTATCGATCTAAGAATTCGCATTTCCGTTGATCGCATACACAGCAACCGGAGAAATTAAATGTATGGGCTGGCATTTGCGGTGACCGACTGGTGGGTCCTTTTTTTCTATCAGACAATTTGACTGGCGAAATTTATTTGCAATTACTGGAAGACGCCTATTGACCCTGCCTTGACTGATATGTATTTGAAAATAATCCACAGTATGACGAAGATCATTTTTATTTTTTTAACAGGATTGTGCTCCTCCGCATTATGCGGCGATTGTTCGTCAGTATTTAGACCAACGTTTTCCACAGCATTGGTTTGGGAGAAGAGGCAGCATTGAATGGCCTCCACGATTGCCACATTTATCGCCCCTCGTTTTGTTTTTGTGGGGACATCTGAAAAATAAAATCTATTAAACACAACCAGCGTTGTGGGAAGATTTGCGTCAAAGAATCGTTGATGAGTGCCGTCGAATTAATCCGGAAATTCTTCGCAATGTGCGTGAACGTTTTGAACAAAATCTTTATTACATTTAATCAATTAAGGAGTGAGTAAGCAACTAAGATAATTGGAATTTTAACATGTAATTGTAAGGAAATATAAAATTTATAGAATTATATTATAGAGAATTGTCAGAGCTTTCAAAAGATTCAACTCCCAATGCCATTTAAAAATTTTGGGATAATTCTTACCCTCGCTTGGGATTCAAAGTGGTGGAGTCAAAATAACCGGAAAAGAGTGTCATCCTTTAATTAAAAATCGACGGGTCTAAGCGTTTTCCTAAAATGTTGACGGGGTTCCTGCAAATGGCTTTGTTTCGTTTTTAGTTGGCCACCCTAAATAGGTAAGTGTATAGGTGATCAGGTCATATTAGCATCATCTAATGAGAAGTAGCAGGCAATGTTTTTTTAATATTTTGAATGATGTCCTAAAAATCAAAGGGATGAAAGTAGGTGTGAAAAGGGCGTGATTATATGTATCATCATCATCATTAACAACTATTCCATCCATCGTCTGATGTAAGCCTTCCTTAGGTACGTCAATTCGTTTCTGTTGGTTGTTTTTTGCATCCATTCGTTTCTGATGGTTGTTTTTTGCATCCATTCGTGACCAGCTATTCGTTTGATGTCATCGGTCCATCTGGTTTGAGGTCTGCCTCTAGTTCTCTTGTGTGCTCTTGGCCGCCTTTTAATAATTCGCTTTGTCCATCGGTTGTCTTTCATTCTTCCTATATGTCCAGCCCAGTTCCATATTAACGTGGCAATTTTTTTAATTACATCTGTTACCTTCGATCTTTGTCTTATTTATGTATTAGGTACATGATCTTGTAGCTTGATGCTAAGTATTCTACGTTCCATCGCACGCTGAGTTACCTGGAGTTTGTGGATTATGCTGTTGTTGAAAGCCCACGTTTTGGTTCCAAATGTTAGGACTGGCAGTATATACTGGTCGAAAGGTTTTGCTTTTAAGGTGTTCGGTATGTTAGATTTAAAAACTGTTTGTAGTCGTCCAAATGCTGCCCATGCTAAGGACAATCGTCTGTTCAAATCTGTCTTTAGGTTATGTTTGGATAGTTTGATTTCCTGTCCCAAGTATATGTACGACTCAACCTTTTCTATAGTCTTATTATCCAAAGTGATTTCCTCATAATTATCTAGCAATTCATTTGTAAGCTATATGTATGTATATATGTAATAACGATCTTAGGAGACTCCATACAAAATCATCACTTGTTAGCAAATTGTAAGAACCAACATTTACACAAAGATAAAAGTAAATTTTTTTTATTTATTAAAATAAATTAATTATGAGCAAATTTAACGGAAAAAGTTTGTTGGTTATTTTTCTACTGCGTCAATCAGATCATTAGGAAAAAAATTATTAAAGGAAACTTAACGAACAAGAGAAATGAATTTTAACGTTAAATTCGTGTTAAAACTACTACCCAACGTTCTTTTACACCAATAGAAAACGGCATACTTTTCTTTTGATTAAACATCGACAAAATATTCGAGTAATATAGCAACCTACCAATGTTAGATTTTCTTTTGATCTTTGCATCGACTTTCTGTCGGTAAATGCTTTGCTCGCGTTTCCATCTCTTTTACTCGACATTTCCAGACCAGACAACGAAATATTTTCCACAAAAGCTTTCGGATGAAAAAACATTAAACGATAATTTTACCTAAGCTAAAGGAAATCATTGGAAAATCGATCACAATTTTATAATTATTCCAGAGGAAATATTTTTAAGAACGTTCACGTACGATTCTAAATTTTTATGCGACCCTCATAAATTAATTGGATAATTTATTAATAAATTTTTTATTGAAATATATTATTTACTTTTAACGTATCTTAAAATTAGTAAATATTTTTGTTTAGCAGTGATAAGTGGCCATATCTGATCAACAAATTTGGTCAGAGCAGTTTTTTAAGGGTTAAAAAAATTGGCATTACTTACTTTTTTAATAATTTTTAATAAAAATATTGGTTATCTGTAAAGTTGGTTTGAGGACGATAATTTTACGTGATAAAGTCATAAGAAAAATTTGCATATATTTATGAATTATTATCACTGAATTATCATTATTTTGTATAATACAAAGAAGGAGTTAATTGAAAATTACAATTTTCTTGCCGCAATTGTTGTAATAAACAATGGAAACCACATTAACTTTTCACTTCACATTATAAACAGTTCACGTGTAGATTATGTGCTGCCACTGTCTCTCTTCTACTCGGACGGCGCATCGGCCGATAGAGTGGAAGAAGAGATAGATACGTCACAAGCCGAACGCTTAGGCCGATCGTGCGCTCTCACTTGCACGCTCGGCTCAGGAGGAACATGACAATGATTCATGCTTTTTCGTGCGTGCAGCCGGCGTTCATCGATTTATAAGGCGTTATCACGTCAAAAAATACAAATTACCCAAACATATTTTCCATCCAATTTATAAATAATTAACACAATAATAGCTCAATCTTACTTTTCAGTTAGAGGCAAAAAAACAGTTAATTAAATACGATATGATAAATTAGATTCTTCTTCTCTAGGTGCCGTCTTCGCTTCGAAGGTTGGCAATCATCATAGCAATTCTTATTTTTGAATAGTTCATTATTACTGCATCCAAACCAATCCCTAAGGTTCTTCAGCCATGTCTTCTTCTTCCTATTAGATATTTTGCCATGGATTTTTCCCTGCATAATTATTTGTAGCATTTAATATTTTTCTTTCCTCATGACATGTCCCATGTATAGCAGTTATCTTCTCTTAATTGTCGGAATCACTTCTCTCTCCTTATGCATACGTCTCATCACTTCTACGTTAGTTATTCTCTTTACCCATAAGATCCTCAATATGCTCCGGTATATCCACATCTTAAAAGCCTCCAGTCTCCTCATGTCGATTACCTGCAGTGTCCAGGCCTCCATCCCATAGAAAAGTAGAGACAGCACATATCATCTCATCAGCCGTATTTTGAAATCAAGGTTTCTGCAGTAGAAAATCCTTTTCATTATTGTAAAGGTTAGCATTGTTCTTATTATTATATGGAATTTTACTTGGATATTTCTGACAGTTTTCAACTTCAAATTAAAAAAGCAAATGGCAAGAAATACTTTTTTGTTTAGTCGAGCGGCTAGGATTACTTATGAAAGTGGATAGACACAATGTTAAAATAACAAACAACTTTTGTTTTTTGTCCACCCTGTAGCAATTTGAATCAACTTGTGACACATTTTTGGAATAAATTTAGCTAGGGGGTGTAAAGTTAAAAAACCTAGTGCTGACATTATCACTTAAAGGTTATTCAACATGTCTTCTTCTTTTTCTGCACTTCAAGGATTAGGCTTGCAGCCTGTTTCGTCTTCATTCTAGCCATCTTCTTCTGGGTCTACCGATGTCTCTTCTTCCTCGTGGTCTTTAGTTTACCACTTGCTTGACCAATCTGTCTTCGTTTATTCTTTCAATGTGTTGTCTCCATTTTAATGAGTTTTGGTGTATTCTGTCGGTCAATACGTTTAATTCGGCCCTTATATCTTCATTTCTTATATGGTCCCTCAGTGTGCAACCTTTTGCCCTTCTTAGATTAACCCTGTACGATAGATAATTTTTTTAAAAAAATAGTAAATTAAAATCAAAAATCGGCCTGTTTCTGGATTTTTTCGTATAACTATTTATTTAGCTAATAATGAATTTATGCATCACTTTATCTATTTCAAATAGAAACTTTAAATAATTCATTTGTGCATTTAAACCTAGTCGAATTCTTTTCATTGATCCATAGAACTGCTACCCAGCGGCGAATTACTCAAAAAAATGAATCCATAAAACAAATGCGTAAGAATTGATTTTATTTTATTCATTTTAGCTGTGAATCTTCTGTATTTTTTTAAATTACATTCGAGTAAATAATGTTTGATATTTGTGAAAACGACAACGGTGGTTGTAATTATGCGAATTGTACCTACAAAAGTACATTTCCTTTTGAAAAACAAAACATTTCACGAAATTCATTTTATATACCTTTCGGAAAACAAAAGCGTTTGCTTCACCTCCACCCCCTTCGTGTGCTCTTTCTTTCCTAACAGCCACCAACCACCGGAACAACCCATCCACCTCGCCAACATTTACTTAAAATCTAGTTAGCGGTCTAATCTAATATGAATTTTACCAAATAAACGAGGAAATAGAGAAACAAACGAACGTCTACTTCGTCCGCCGCCTCCGCTGTACGGCGGCGGCACAGCCCTCTCTAATAATTCATAAATTGAATGTTACAATCCCTAATTCAACATCAACATCATTCACACGGCGGCGAGCAGGGATGGACTGCAGGATGTTATTTCGTACAAACTAAATATTTTTTATTTAATTTTGTAATAAAAAACAAATATGTAAGTAGTAGTCCTCATAAAAAATCTTAATCTCCACCGAGAAAGCCTTTTTTTAACATCTATTGACATATTAATACTCTGTTCGTTTTATTTAAACAATGAGAGAGTGGTGAGGAGTGAATTGTTTTCGACATTGTCTATGTTTGGGGTGAGCGGTAGTTCAATACGAGTACTGAAATAACTTTATGAGGATTTTTCTGCTTGTATCAGGATAAACGGAGCTTGCACGGAATGGTTTAACATCGAAAAAGGTAAGAGAAAGGGATGTGTGGCTTCGCCATGGCTGTTTAACTTAAACATAGACGATTGTTTAAAAGATTTGAAAGAGAGTGCGTATGGATTAAAAATAAATGATTTTATTGTCAAATGCCTTCTTTGTGCCGATGATCAAGTCATATTAGCGTCATCTGAAGAGGAGTTGCAGGCGATGGTTAATGTTTTTCATGATGCCCTAAAAATTAAAGGGAGGATTATAAATGCAAGCAAAACGAAAATAATGGTTTTTGAAAGAGAAGAAAGCATGACAAACTGTGAAGTTTCGATTGAGGGAGAAAGAGTGAAACAGGTACATAAATTTGTGTACTTGGGTTTAAAGTTTACGAGAGATGGAAAGTATGACAGTGACATTGAGCGAAGGGTGTTGGCAGGAAAACAGATGAATGGGGCACTGAATTGCTTAATGAGCAGCCAGAAAGTGTCAAAAAAGCACGTTTGGCTGTGCATAGAGGTGTGTTGATTCCTACACTTATGTATGGTAGTGAATGTTGGGTTTGGCAGAAAAAGCATTAAAATAGGATTAATGCTGCGGAGCTGAGTAGTTTGAGAAGTATAGCCGGAGTGACTTGGTTGGATAAAGTAAAAAATAGTGAGATAAGAGAACGCTGTGGTGTAAAAGAAGATGTGGTTACAAAGATAGATAAAGGAATGCTTAGATGGTTTGGACACGTAGAAAGGATGGATGAAGGAAAATTGACGAAACAAATTTATAAGGCGAGTGTGAATGGACAAGTCGGTATAGTATATTAGTGGTAATTATTTAGTTTTTTACAAATATAACAAATACATCTTTAATAAAAAATTCAACCTCAAAGTAAAAGTAATTTTATGCCTAATAGGTATAAATAAATAGTCTAAAAAACTAAATTATAAAATAAACCACATAAAAAATTAAATAAAATCCTATAACATGTTTGTTGCACAATAACAAAAATTAAATTTATTGCCAAAATTAAAATAAGAAAAAATTACCGCCTTTAAAAAATGTATGCCTTAATTTTAAAAAACAATAAGGTTTTTGAAATAATTTTTTTAAAAAAGCTTTTTTGTTTTTCACCAACAGTTGCTCATTTATGCCAATTGTTTGAATTATAACATGTTTCAATCCGTACCTGTTGGTGACGGTTGTTAAGCCGAAGAGAGGCAGGGAGGCGGGTAAAACTTGTTTCTTAACAGAAAGAGCAAAATGCCCATTCGTGAAGGTAATTAACTTTGTTTTCTATTATGTTCCATAGGTACCGGTTGACCAAAGGTATAAATAATTCAATTTGGAGGCGGTAATAGCGAGAGGCAGTATAGAGCGCTGTTACCGGTACGCTCAGTAGCGGGTAACTAAAATGTTATTACATTTTTTGGCGATTATTAAAAAATCAATTTGTGACTCGGTAAAAATCATGAAACAAAAATATAACAAGTTATAATTTTAATTTTTTGTATTCGTCAGAGTCCAGCCTAGTTTATCTGAATATAGCTTGAGTAAGTTGATACTATGCTTCGCATTCTAACAAAATGTTTTGCTCTTTTAACCTTTACCGCATTATCTACCAGAAAATTCTCCAGCCTCAAAAAATAAAAATAAAATGAAAAATAAAGCATCAGGTCCGGATGATATAATAATCGTATATAACAAAATGGGAGGCCCAAAACTATTGGGATATCTAGAATCTAGAAAAACTTCAATGACTGATTAGATAAAGGTGAAATCCTTTAAGCATGGAAAAATGCGGTAGCGATTATCCTCTATAAGAAAGGAAACAGAAAAGATATTAAAACCTACAGGCCGATTTTACTGCAGTCTTATACCTACAAGCTGCAGACAAGAATAATAACGAACAGGGTTATCAACAAGCTTGACGAGTTCCAGTCAGTGGAACAAGCCGGATGATTGATCATATTCACACATTACGGCCATTAATAGAAAAATCACTGGAATATAATCAACAGGTTTTCCTTGCTTTTATTGACTTTAAAAAAGCGTTCAATACACTGGAAAAATGGGCTTTTCTAAATGCTCCAAAGAGATTCCGTATCGATAGTCGATATATACAGCCGATTAACGTTATCTACCACGACGTAACCATGACAGTCCAATTCTTTGGAGGAACTGATCCAATCAATATATGGAGAAGCGTGAGACAGGAAGATACGATATTCCCTAAAATATTCACAACACCTTTGGAGGATATCTTTAAGACGACACTGTAATGGGAGGCCAAGGGTGTTAACATCAATGGAGAACAATTAAGTAACCTTCGCTTTGCAGACGATATTGTACTTTTTGCCGAGAATATGGATGATTTAAAGACCATGCTACAGGAGTTAAACAGTGCCGCAAAAAGCTACGACTTACAAATGAACACAGCAAAAACAAAAGTAGTGTCTAATTTCAATAATGTTACGGATCTTGACCTTGGCAACAACAGTAAAATTAATACGTGTACCTCGGACAAAAATATCCTTCGATAAGGACAGTCAGAGAGCGAAGATCTCCAGAAGATTTCAGCTTAGATGGACAGCATATGGAAAACTTAGTAATGTCTTTAATTCCAAATTTCCACAATACCTTAAAACAAAAGTATTTGACCAAGGTGCCCTGCCTTAATGAGGGGACCATGGAGTGTTTAAGGATTGCTTTAAGAAAAATGGAGAGGAAAATGCTAGGAATACGACTACAATACCAAAAGACAAACGAATGGATCAGACAAAAGACAAAAATGATTGACATCGCAGATGCAAGACTAAAATGGTAATGGGCTGGTCATTTGATGAGAACAGAAGATAATAGATGGACCAGGAAGACAACTGAGTGGACGCACAGAACAACTAAAAGAAACCCAGGACGACAAAGAACGAGGTAGAAAGATGCCATCTAGAAACTGGCAGGTACCCAATGGATGAGTCAGACGACCGACAAAAGCGAATGACGACGATTTGGAATGGCTTATATTCGAAGATGGACGAAGAGAAGCTGAAGATAATGATGATGACAGCCTCACTTAATAAAGGTGTCTGTTAGGGGACTTTAAACCGTTAAAACTACTACTTTTAAATACAGATTTTTCTGCATTACACGTACGGGGCTAAAATTTTACGTTTTATTTAGCACTAGTCCTGTATGCACCGTCAGATGACACATTTTGTCACACTTAGTACAAGTTCAGGGGACAACGAATGGAGTTAATGGGCCCGTATCTAAATATTTAATTGGTTTTTCATTACCTTTGATAACACATTGTCTTAAAACAGTTTTATTTTGTTGTGTTTTGCCAGTGCTACTTATGTCATCCCATGCTATTCTAAATATCACTTTTGGACGCCTCCAGTGACGCATGACTGTCTGTGCGTAATCTGATTCATTTAAAACGTAACTACCTCAAGTTATTTTCTTTTAAATATCCTGTTAATGCATATATTTTCGGTTATAAGTTTTATTTAAATTGTCGTACAAGAGTGCATAGAGACTTCTCTAACGTCCTAAGTAACGGGACAAGATTCCGTCGTTATTGAAATAAACATTAATGGGGAGAAGAATACAATTATGAAAGCTACATGAATGTGTCGAGTATACAAAAGATCTGGAAACATTTTGCATAATGTAGTCTAATAAGCTTTGGGGATGCTTTTGCAAAAACTGTGGCCTAAAATTTTGTAGATGTTGAGATTATGGTACTAGTACATACATGCATATAGTTACATAGAAGTAGCCTAAGACCACTTATCCGCACTTGCTTCAGTTCTTACACACGTCTTTCGCTTCTTCTACTTCATTAGCGCTTCAGACAGTCTTTCGAGTAGTTTTGATGGTAATATTTTACCTTTTGGTGGTTCTGGAGTGAAAACTATAAAATCATACTTTTGGAATCTAACAAATATTAAAAAAAACTAACTTTTGGAATTTATAAAATCTCCAGGTAGAAGAGTTCATAACAAACAAAATTAAAAGTTGTAATGAAAGTGAAATTAGTACGACAGAGATTGTGGAAGCGTTGAACCGTATGAAATGGGGTAAGGCTGCAGGGTACGACAGGAATACGATTGAAATACGTGGTAGCTAGTCTCCTGTACCGCCTTTTTAAGCTTTGTTGGAGGAGCGGTAGCGTACCGGACGACTGGAGCAAGGCCGTTATCGTGCCGCTTTACAAGTGAAAAGATTTGCAGCAGGATTGTAAGAACTACCGAAGCATTAGTTTACTCAGCATCGTCGGTAAACTGTATGATGTGACGAATGGAACTGATGAAATTATATGGGATATGCAAGCAGGATTTAAAAGGCAAAGTAGATGTATGAATCAGGTCTTTTCTTTACGAGGCCATCATCAGCCTTGGTGCGTTTTATATCATCAGTCCATCTCGTTGGTGGTCGTCCTTTATTTCGGTAAACCTCATGTCTCGGCATTCATTCAAGGATTTTCTTGGTCCATCTGTCGTCAGTTATTCTTGCAATGTGTCCTGCCCAAGTCCATTATAATGTTGTTATTCTCCTGACGACATCCGCTACACCTGTTCTTCTTCTTATTTCGTTGTTCTGGATTCTATCTTTAAGGTAAATGCCCAAAATGGCTCAATTCATAGCTCGTTGTGTCATTTGTAATTTATTGATGAATTTTCCTGTCAGAGTAAGTGTGAGTCCTATTCTTTTTTTAAACTCAACAGTTTGGTTGTCTCGACCCACACGAATTTCATGACCAAGATATTTGTAGGACGATACTTATTGCACTTCGTGCCCACTCTAAATAGTATTACCACTCATTACCAGATTTGTCATATATCGTGTTTTTATAGAATTAATCATTAATCCGGCTTTTTTTTACGCTTTTTTTAAATCGTATAGCAATTGTCAATCCTATCCGAAATCAGGACAATATCATTGGCAAACCTAAGGTGGTTACGAGGTGTTTTTGATGTATAGACGAAAAATTCTTGGCTAGAAGTCAAAAGGTCTATTGAGCTTTTGTAGACTTGAAAAAGGTCTACGACAGAGTGGCGAGGAATGAATTGTGGTCGATATTGTCTATGTATGGGGTGAGCGGTAGTTCAATAGGAGCACTGAAATTACTTTACAAAGATTCCTCTGCTTGTCAGGATAAACGAAGCTTATACGGTCTGGTTTAACATCAAAAGGGTGTTAGGCTGGGATGTATGGCTTTGCCATGCTGTTTATAACTACTTAATTGTTTAAAAGTGCCACGTCTTGTTCGTTCTCTATAGAGTACTCTGCCAGCGGTCTCTCTACTGGCAAATTATGCCCGAGCTCAGCCGTAGAGGGTAAAAAAAAATATATATATATATAAAAGTGAGCCGCGCCACCGACTTAGACGGTTCAAGCCGGGAACCCCTAGGTCTTATAGGCACTAGCAGAGCCACACGATAAACAACTGAGATTATGGTGAACTAAATAAATGAAATTATAGCTAAAATATATTAGATACTTTACTCCTACAATAAATCAAAGTACACAGTTCAATAATAAAATTATAACAAATATAGTCAAATTAACAGCTATGGTAAAATTTTTTCGCTAAAACAAACCAAAAATTTAAAATTTACAATTTTATAAAATAACCAAAACAAAAGTAAGAGTAACAGACTTACCAAGTTACCAACAACGTATATAAGTCAACTCTTTAATAATACTAAATCAAACGTTCACATAAGGCTGCTAATTTACTCATGTTTTTACCATTTACATAAAGATTTACACCGTTAAAACAATCTAGTTTATTTAAAAATATATTTACAATGGTTGTCTTTTAAAATATCAATATTGTAGGATATTTACAAATAAGTATGAAGAAAATATTTTTACTTGGACATAAAGAATTATTGAGAAGATTATTTTAATCAAAGTTTAGTTTTGGCATATTATCTAATGCAATAAATAGTTTTTAATAATGTATTATATTAATAAATTAAAACAAAACTTAATTGTGGTGTCAAAAATAAGTCACGTCGTTAAATATTCAAAAATAAATCACTTGTAACCTTTGGGTAAACGCATATTGTAGATCAAATATAAAAAAAAAATAACTTTAATCTTAAACACCTTAATACGGAGTTCCTGCTAAAAAACAACAAGCAAGACTTTATAACACCGCAATTTATCGTCGATATGGATGATACGAATGCACTACTCCTGTGGCCGGTTTGGTTATGGAACGACACCTGCTAATTAACAATGGCTTCCCTCAAATAAATCCCTCATGCGGTCATTTTAACTCGACACCAAAATCCAAAATATCAACAACGGAGGTAAGATAGAATGGTCAAGTTAAAAATTAAATGGTTGTTCTTCAAAATCCAAGACTCTCACCACACGACTGACTACCTCCCAAGCCGGATATCAAGAAATGACACGGAATTGACGTCAACCAAGAATATTCGCAAGTCTATGTTCCACACTAAGAATCGCGTTCGTCCGTGTTGATAGCTAGCCTCATCTACATAGAAATGTAAACCAAACAATAATATAATCGATAATACACAATAATCGAGGCTAAAAACTAAAGCAAAATCTAATAATGCAAATACCTTACTCAATCTCCAGTGATCAACAAAAATGCCATAGCCATTAACAATTAAATCTTATCACAATAAGGTATGCAACACTATTTACAACGAATGATATATTTAAGTTACAACAATATACGGTACGCGACACTATTTACGAGTACTTGAGGAATATAAAATTATCAGAGATATAATTATAATGGAACTGTAGAAGGAAAAAAAAAGGCACGTTACAAAAGAATTAAAAGAGAGTGCGTATGGAATAAAAATGAATGTTATAATCGTTAGTTGCTTTCTTTACGCCGATGATTAGGTCATATTAACGTCCTCTGAAGAGGAGTTGCAGGCAATGGTTATTGTTATGCATGATGCCCTAAAAATCAAAGGGATAAAAAGAAATGTAAGCAAGACGAATGTAACGGTTTTTAAAAGAGAAAAATGACAAACTGCAAGGTGTTGATTGAAGGAGAAAGAGTGAAACAAGTAAATGAGTTTGTATACTTAGTTTACGAAAAATGGAAAGTATGACTGTGATATTGAGCAGAAAAACAAATGAATGGGGCCCTGCATAACTTTATAAGCAGTCAGAACGTGTCAAAAAAGGCACGTCTGGCTGAGCATAGACGTGTGTGGGTTCCTACACTTATGTATGGTAGTGAATGTTGGGTTAGGCAGAAGAAACATAAAAATAAGTTTAATGCTGCGGAGATGAGTAGTCTAAGAAGTATAGTCGGAGTAATTAGGTTAGATGAAGTAAAGAATAGAGAGATAAGGGAACGCTGTGGTGTAAAAGAAGAGGTGGTCACAAAGATAGATTGTTTGGACACGTAGAGATGATGGATGAAGAAAGATTTACGAAACAGATTTATAAAGCGAGTGTGAATGGGCAAGCCGGAAGAGGTCGACCTCGGCGAACATGTCTCGATTTTTTTTTTATAAGATCGATATTGTTGTGAAAAAAGGCCAGATCGAGTACTAACTCTGCCTACTTCTACAGAAAAATGGCGTAACATACATGTCTTTGGTAATGGGTTTTTCAATTTTATACTTATTTCTAGAAGAAAACTAATGTAAAGGAACTCTTGTAATTCTATATTATTTTAGAGAGGTTAAATTAAAAAATAATAACACCGATAGGAACTTGACAACTATTTATTCAATACGTAACAACTAAAAAGTATACCGACTTGATTAAACCAAATAAAATAAACATTCTAATAGAAACACAGTAAAAAAAATAGCACTGATGAACTAAACAGATCTTCTTGGATTTTGCTTCTATGGCTTTGTAAACACGCCGCATGTTATTTTTTAAAAACTATAACCAACTCGCTAGTAGAAAATAAGTCCAAAAAAAATTTTCATATTATATTGAACGTGTGAAGCTGAATACACTTTTGTAGAATGAAGGAAGAAGTACTTTTGTATATAAAGTGTATATTTTAAAAAATTCAAATTCAAAGGCCATGTGGTCTGTCAAACAGATGTCGTGACAGTTTGACAGACCACATGGCCTTTGATTTTAAACATGTTTTTCGTTTGAATTTAGCCTTTTACATTTAAATGTCATATTTTTTCAAATTTCCCTAACCTTACCCATTTTTTAAAATAAAAACTTTCATAAAGCTTTAAATTCAATTTATATTCCAACCAGAGTATTTACTTTCAGGTAAGCACTGAAGAGGACGAAAGTCGAAAGCGCTTCGCAATAATTTTTTAAAATATACACTTTATATACAAGTACTTCTTCATTCATTTTATATTATAAACCAGCTTTAAATCCCTTCGGACATTCCTATATTTTGTTGCTATTCACCTTCAGAACAATTCAAAAATTAGACATCAGAGGCTGTACTCTCGTGATTCTCGCAAATTGTATAAAAGCAAAAGATCATAAGACAGTACAATAAGAAAATAGTTTGAAAATTATGCTGAAGGATTTGTTTTTAAGGTTATAAGATACCTAGGCACATACCGCAAGCAAGCGAGAAAAATCTCGAATCTCAGAGCTCGAATGATCAGATGCTACGTCTTCTCTGTCCTACTCTATGGATGTGAATGCTGGACAGACTGAAAAAAGAATAGAAGCCTTCGAAATGTATGTGTATAGACGGATGCTGCGAATTTCATGGGTACAAAGGATCATCAACGATGAAGTACTCCAGCGCATGCACAAACAAAAAGAACTACTCAACACCATTAAGGAAAGAAAAATGCCATACCTGGGTCATGTGATGAGAGGTCGTAAATACGAAATATTACGCCTCATAATGGAAGGCAAAATACAGGGGAAAAGATCAGTAGGAAGACGCCAGAACTCATGGATAAAGGATTTAAGATGGTTCGACCGCTCGTCTGCAGAAATCCTTGCAGTTTCCAGAGCTACAATTGCCATTTTGATCGCCAACCTTCGGCAGGAGAGGGCGTAATAAAAAGAAGAAGGCACATACTACGATTATTATGTTATGGTTTGGATTAGAAAAAAAAATGAATTAAAATCGATTAGAGAAACATTTATTAGACAGATATAGATAGATTGTGAACATAGGATGGGATAACAAAGATTAATAACGATTGGTAGTTTGGTAGTAGCAAAATTTGTAACAAAAAAAAAAGAAATAAAACCAAAATAAATAATAATTTAGTAAATGCGTCAAATATAAAAAACCTAATTCCCCACATGAATGTGACAAAGTACATAAAAATATCTGCTAACGTTCGCCTACACATCACCGAAGGTGTAATGTAGTGTATTTTTTCGGGTGCCGTTTTTTCACGGACGTTGACTTCCGCTGATCTTGAATAATAAATTGAGAAATAATAACAGTGCCAGGTGGCCATCCATAAAATAATCGTCGTTTTGAAATGCTTTGCAAGATTTTTAACAAAATTTTTGTATAAATCCAAGTCTGACCCTTCATGTTTAAGTTTATCTAAAAAAATATAAAGGAAATAGTCACACCTGGAAATACAAGGCGGTAAAAAGAGCTGGGTCATTAATTATATCCCATTTTTTAGTATTATAACGTTACTTTTTACATTTTTACAGTAGTGCTTTGAACAGTGAGTTTTAAGTTTTTTGCTAAACATCGAAAATACCTGTATAAAATAAAATTGTGCTTACATTTCCATTAAAATAATAATTTCAACTGAAGATTCCAACCTTACGAAATACCGAGTTTAGTAACACCAACGTAACCATAATATAAAATTAAAACATTGCAAGTAATCAATGTGTATTAAATTAAATTTGTTCACGTATTTGTTCGTAAATATTTATCAGGTGTAGGATGTTGTGACAAAGAAATATTCAACGATAGAGTCGATGATAGACTCTATTGATACAAAAGAAAGAATTGGGTAAATCATCTCATTAACCCCGACAGAGAAAGGATGGAAATGTTATGCCGTTAAAAAGAAAAAGTACCTTTCAACACGTTCATGTGCTGGATTATATGGGCGTAGTAAGCCCCCCCTTTTACTGCGACCATTGATGGGTCTATTGTGACTCATCCCTAGAGGTTACAGGTCATTCAGTTCTTTTCGCGAAAATCATGTATTGCATGGGGTAAAATTTTCTTGATATCGGTAGGTCTCAAGTTGGTAGAACTTATTATCTTGACCAGACGTCTTACATGCGTGCTCTTAAAATGTTAATGAAGTAATAAATAAATAACTCTCTATAATAAGTGCGTTTTATTAGATTTATAAACCTCGTCTGTTAAACTTGTAATATGTCAACTGATAAGAAGGATACTGCCGGTGGTGGTTGATGGTAATAAGTCGGAAGTCCTGCCTATTAATACTGAAGTACCCCAAAGTACTATTTGATGCTTGATGCACATAAACCACCTATTGATCTACAAATATATTTACTCGACGATGATAGTAACCTTGTACTGTGTTTCTTATCTAACAAACCACTATTATCTGCGTTTTCAGAGCAGCTAAGGCAACACAAAATACAGTCCATTTATGACGACCTGGCCGTTATTATAGAGAGGGAAGTGAAAAAAAAATTAATGTTTAGACGACCTAAGTAGCCGTTTTCGCTAAAAAAACAACAGGCGTGGGTGACGAACCGAGACCTTCTTTGGACGGTTCCTATCTTTCAACATTTTTCTTAGCACGATCATGTACGGAACATAGCCAAGTCCGGTTCCCAAAAGTTTCTTGGTTTTTCGTGCAAAAATGTATTTTACTTTTCACCAACTTTTCACGCTTCACCCGGCCCAGGTTAGTACTGTAGAACTGTTCTTATATCTACAGCTCAGCTCCAAAACATACTTGAATACGTTGACTTAGATAGTCGAACGAATTATTGATGATTAATCTGTGAGTGAGATTTTACCATCGCTGAGTCAAAGAACTTGTTTAATGTGACTTTTTTTCGTTTTATCATTACTATTAAGGCAGATGCTTTAATCAATTGGCTGGGCTCGTGCCTTCTCAAGCAACTATTGGTCCTTCCACTCAACAGACACTCGCGGACCATCCATTTGTGGTTTACCAGAGCCACAACATTGATTTACAAGAATTCTTTTTTTTAACCCAACCGCTGGAATTCGCTACCCATCAAAATCTTACCAGAATAATTTAACTTGCGAATTTTTTGAAAGAAGGTTGTACAAATATTTATCATATTCTACTTGTAATGCCTCCAGGGCGTAATCAATTACAAATATTTATATTTTAGATAAATTTTGTTTCTTATTATTATTTTACTTATAGTTCAGCCAAAAAAAATTGGGAGTCCAAATTGGCAATCCTCATGCCAAAACACGTAAAATTGCCAATTTTTCAAATAGAAATTGTGTTGGTTCCTACACTAATGTATAATAGTGAATGTTGGGTTTGGTAGAAGAAGCATAAAAATAGGATTAATGCTGCGGAGATGAGTAGTTTGAGAAGTATAGCCGGAGTGACTTGGTTGGATAAAGTACAAAATCGAGAATGCGGTAGTGTAAAAGAAGATGTGGTTACAAAGATAGATAAAGGAATGCTTAAATGGTTTGGATACGTAGAAAGGATGGATGAAGGAAGATTGACGAAACAAATTTATAAGGCCAGAGTGAATGGGTGGAAGTCGGTAGAGGTCGACCTCGGCGAACATATCTCGATCAGACCAACATTGTTTTGAAGAAAGGCCAGGTCAAGATTACCAACAACCGACGAGCATGCATGATAGCACTGATGAAAGTAGAGGAAGCAAAAGATGTGTGTAAGAACCGTAGCAAGTGGAAGGAAGTGGTCTCTGCCTACCCCTACGGGAAAAAAGCGTGACTATATGTATGTATATAATTGTGAAAACATGAAAAATTATTGTAAAAATCCATATTTAAACTTTAAACACCCGGTATCTCGGAAACTAGCAATACCTATTTGTGTAAGACATGTTGGGTGAAATCATCATATTTTTAGAATATAAAATTCAGCAATTATAAATTCTTATATTTAAATCTAAATACGTTACAAATTTTGATTTATCAACTCACATGTACTTTCTTTTATTTTTCGGTAAATCTTGATTGCTACCACCCTCTAATATGTCATTAAAATGAAAATTTTATTGACCCTTATAGTGAAAGACACATTTGTCGGTTCGACCGAACAATAAAATTTAGTGTAAAAATATTAAATATTCATTACGGCATTTAACAAACTTCCAGTTAGTATAATCAAAAGTAAGCAGTAATTAAGCAGCAAGATGCGGGCAGTAGTCATTTGTTTTTAATTGAGATAACTCCATTACCACGTGCGCCTCACTCCATCATCCTTCTGATCCCGAATGAGAATGAGATTAACAAAGACCAAAGTAGGACGTGGAGAAAATAAAATTTGAATGTGGAGATAATTACCAGTTTTAATAATGATCTACTAATAAAGTAAGTTTGTTCACACGAATAAAATGACTCAGTTATTTTTTAAATATTGCCAGACCGTTGTGGTGTTAATTGTAAGAATTTGAGACACAGCAGCACGGTTTAATTTTTTTTAATTATTTATTTATTTGCCATTAATTAAAAAAAAACAATACAGCATATTACTTAACAGTATCTTCACTACCAATAAAAACTTAATTCGAATAATAAATCAATATAGGTACCGAGCTCCGGGGCCGTTCCTAGGTTAGCTGAATTATTTGTGAATAATTTTGCTCCTCTCACTTCAAACCGTATGAATTAATTGAAATTTCTCTAAAATAAAACAACGAATTAAAGAAAATATTAAAAATTTAGTCCATTTTTTAATTTTACAACCTCACTTAATAATTATTTTAAATTGATATAATAATCAAATAAATACGTTATACAGGTATTGGCCAACCGAAAACGAAACAGAGCCATTTGCAGGAACCCGCTCAGACCCATCGATTTTTGATAAAAGGGGGACACTCTTTTCCGGTATTTTTGACTACACTACTTTCAAACCCAAGCGAGGGTAAGACATACCCCAACATTTTTAAATGGCAATGAGGGGTCGAATAAGAAAAATTGACAAACTGATTGTAAATTACAAATGACATTGTACGAGTATTGACAAATTAAAACATAATAAATGGAGGGAAATTCATAATGTAAATATTGCATAAGTAGTTAATTATTGATAAAGAAATTTAAAAATAAAATTTATCGAAGATGTCAGACTAGACAGACTAGAACCTTGTTGTGATGAAAACTAAAATAGGAGTTAACTTATTTGTGAGGATAGATTTTCTTTCAAAGTTTGAAGATAGGAAGAAAACAAGTTTTGTTAAGATGTAATTGGGTATTTAGATAATTATTATTGTTTAAAATTCCATTTGTAATTTTCAAATCTTCAAGAAGATCAAGTTATAAATTATATATAATATATATTATATTATATATAAAGTTTCCTAGAAGTTTTACCAATATTACCTTTTTCTGGGAATACCTTTTCTGTCTGTACCCTGGAAGGGGGGGGGATTGGAAGGAGCCCCGATGAACATGTTTCTTGGCCAGCCAAAAGTCCAGATCTTAACCCTATTGGCTTTTGCTATTGGGGTTTTGTGAAAGAGGACGTGTATTGTATTGTAATAACCGACGAACATCAACTGAGGCCATTTTAAACATTTATTATAGTCAATTAAACATTTTAACATATTTTTTATACCTGTATATCATACAGTGTGTACATAAAGTAACGTAACTCACTAATATTTCGATTTCTGTTAAGTTTACAAAAAATAATGTTAAATGAAAGTATTTTTTTGTAATTCAGGTCATCTGCATAAGTCGATTAGAATTATAAAGGGTGCATCGTTACTCCAAAATAACTTATTGACCAACATATGATTAAATGACAAATAGAAGTCAAAATTTAAAGGTGCGTTTAAAATTCCAAATTTTATGATCTTTTCAAATATGTTTGGAAATTATATAAAGTGTGATTTTAATTATATTTGATGAAATTTTTAAAATTTGTAAGAGGGTAGATTATATCTTTTTTCAGTTTTTTGTTTAATTTTCTTTTGCGAAATGCGTCTCCACCCTAAATTCAACCTGTCGTAAGAATTGATCACGGACCCGGGCGGCAAAAATCGCCCGATCAGAAGAATCTTCCGTTCATGCGGAATAAAGAAGACAAAAACAAGCAAGGCAACAATCTGCTTTGAGAGCTGGTGAATCAACTTATTACAGGACATCAACGCGAGCGAAGCTGCGGTTAAAATGTAGTAGATACTTAATAAGTCAGTCAACAAGCTTAAATCATTTTTGCATTTTTTATTGCAAAATTCCGTCATAATATCTGATACATTTATATATTCCGAAATGTTCTTTTCGATACTAGTAAGATCAACAGCGGTTTTGTTCTAGTTGATATAAGACGGTATTTCTTCTGACGCGTTTAAAACTAATGCCAGGGTCCCCCAGGGTTCCATCCTGTCCCCCACCTTATTTCTTTTACACATCAACGACCTCTTGAAAACCACCACGAACCCCATTTACAGTTTCGCAGACGATAGCACACTTGTCTCAACTTTTACATCCTATCGTGAATGATACAAATAGACTCAGGCAGGAACAGGTTGATTCCACCAATAGAGATCTTGAAGCAATCGTCGAGTGGGGAACCAACAATCTTGTTCAGTTCAACGCCCAAAAAACACAAAGTGCCACGTTTTCCTAGAAAGTGAATTCCTCAAATCATCCCATCATTTCCGGAAATACCCTTGAACCAAGTCCCTCCATCTCGATTTTGGAAGTCACGGTGTCCAATAATATGTCTTGGCATGACCATGTTGCTAACATCGCAAGTCGGCAAGCCAGAGGCTAGGTTTTCTGTGGAAAGCTAGAAAGTTTTTTACTCCTGATCAACTGTTGACGACGTACAAGGCTCAAATCCGACCTCTACTGGAGTATTGCTCGCACATTTGGGGTTCAGCACCAAGGCATTCTCTTCGTCTTCTAGATTCCATTCAGAAAAGAGCCATTCGTTTGATAAACAGCCCAACTCTCACAGATACCCTTCACCCTCTAGAACATAGAAAAAGAGTTGCAGACCAGTCATTGCTCTACAGATATTTCCATGGCAGATGCTCCAGAGAAATAAAAACTCTTGAACCACCATTGGCCACATTCGGCCGAAGAACTCGGCACGCTGATCAGTCTCACCCATTTACTCTCAAGATTGACACTACAAGGACCAATCTTTATCAAGAATCCTTCTTTTACAGGGCTGCTACGGAATGGATAAGCTTCCAAAATCAGTTTTTCCAGAGAACTATGACCTGCAACTTTTTAAAAAGCGTGTCCACAATCATTTCCTTTCTATAATCCCTTCCCCTTCTAATAGTCGCAGTGCGGGCCGTCCGCGGCCCACACGATAGGTCTACCCTTTTTGCGACTATTTTTATAAAAAAAAAAAAAAAGATTGATTTTGGATATATTTATGTTCACAATTTATGAAACTACCAATGATTTTGAAAGATTTGCTCTGGTTTTTTTATCTTTATTTTCATTTTACACTTCAAAAATGGAAAAATAAAAAAAAAATAGCAGATATATTTTTAAGGCCATTTTTTTTTTTTAAAAATTAGTATAAATCGAAGTAAATAGAAAGAAAAATGTCGAAAACCCATGTTATACTTCAGTGAAACGCCTTTTATAAGATTTTCTTCTTAAATTTTTTAGGAAACAATCTCTTTTTAAAGACCAGCAGTAATCTGCCATTATGTGACGGTCCAATCTACCCTGATTCCTTTCCTCCATTACTTTTAGATCCTGATGAAAGCGCTCTTTCTGTTCCTTACTATGATTTCCCAAATTATCCGGAAATCTATCCAGGTAACTGTGGAGAAAGTACTTTTTTACTCATATTTACTCCTAGAATCGTGTCAACACGTTTTGCACAATTGCTTTATAATTTTGTGCTTTATAGTTACTTAGGAAATAGTCACAGAAATAGTCACAGGAATAGAACAAAAGCTAGAAATATGGAAGAACCACATTACACAGATAGTCGAAGATGAGAGACGGCACACGAATCTTGAAAATACAAACGGGGAGCTGGGCCCGGACATAATTTAAAAATGAAGTAACAAATGCACTGGGTATGCTCAAGAACGGAAAAGCTGCAGGTCTGGACCAACTGCCAGCGGAAATTCTTAAACTGATAGAGGCGGACCGGATTCATGTTTTGGTAGAAGTAATCAATACCATATATAGAACAGGAATAATACAAAATGAGTGGTTGCTATCAATTTTTATAACCCTTCCAAAAAAGGAAAATGCCAGGCATTGCTCTGACTACCGCACAATAAGCCTGATGGTTCACACATCGAAAGTCCCGTTGAAGGTTAGGTTAGGTTAATAGAATATACAGAAAACCGGATGTAGATATCAGCGATACTCAATTTGGATTGCGTAAAGGCATAGGAACAAGGTAAGGACTATTTGCACTAAATTTCCTATCACAAAGATGCCTAGACATAAACCAAGACATATTCGCCTGCTTTATACACTACAATAAAGCATTTGATAAAGTTATACATGACCAACTCATCGAAACATCAACCCTCTTTAATCTGAACTCGGAGGACGTAGAAAATAGGACACGTGGTGATCAGGACATGGGCATTAAAATTAACGGCATGACCATAAATAATCTGAGGTACGCTGACGACACAGTTATTTTAGCTGGAACACACGAAGACCTACAGACGCTAATTAACAAAATGGTCACAGTAAGCGAAGAACAGGGACTATCACTAAACATAAGCAAAACCAAATATATGATGATAACAAAAACAACTTAACACAATCGTAAGATATATGTGAGGAACCAGCCTATTGAAAGAATAAGACAATACAAATACCTAGGCACGATTATTAATGAGAACAATGACAGCTCCCAAGAAATACGAATCAGAATAGAACAGGCGAGGAACACCTTAACAAGAATAAAGAGGTTTTTTGCTGCCAAAATTTAAACCTTGATTTAAAAATACGACTGATGAGATGTTACGTGCTGTCTATACTATACTATGGGATGGTGGCCTGAATACTGAAGGTAACCAACATGAGGAGACTAGAGGCATTTAAGATGTGAATAAACCGGAGAATATTGAGGATCTCATGAGAATAACCAGAGAGAATAATCAACGTGGAAGTGATGAGACGTTACACAAGGAGAGAGAAGTGATTTCGACAATTAAGAGAAGAAAGCTGCTGTACATGGGACATGTCATAAGGAAAGAAAAATATCAAATGCTACAAATAATTATGAAGGGAAAAATCCAAGGCAAGAGATCTATAAGAAAAAGACGAAATTCATGGCTGAAGAACCTTAGGATTGGTTTGGATGCAGTAATAATGAACTATTTAGAGCTGCGGTCTCAAAAATAAGAATTGCTATGATGATTGCCAAACTTCGAAGCGGAGATGGCACCTAGAGAAGGAAATTTTCCGCTACCAACACAAAACCCTTTCAAGCTTTTATATCCGGAACAGTCTAAAATTTATAAAATTTGCATTTTTCATTAATTGCCGAATTTGAGGACCATCAAATACTCCGCCTTTTAACCTTTTTATGCTCAGCTTGGGAAATTTAAAAAAAATGTATTTGAAACAATCTCCTTCCTTGTCCAACGCTTTGAAGAATTGTTTTATGACCGAAATCTACTCTGGAACGCTCTCCTGTCTTCCACAACCGTAAAGACTCAACACAGGATTTACAAACCTTACCAGAAACCCATGGCTCATCTAGTTTTTCTATATTTAATCCGAAATATTTAGCATAAGTCTACTTGACAAAGTCTGTGATATTTCTTGTCTGTTTTTTTGTTATTTGAACACCACAATATAACAAAATAAATTTAACGCTGTATTTGCACTTTCTTCGCGACGAGCTCATGTTTCAAAAGACGGGAAAAATATATTAGAATTAACATTCTGCAAATAAAGCAAAGTATTTTCACATGGCAACTGATCCAGATGCACGTTGTGTCAAATTTTGTCAAATAACTGAAATCTCGGTCGTTCTGCGGAGTGAGTGGGGCGAAAGTGGAGATCACGTGATGTTGATTTGCGCGAAAAAAATGCGCAGAAACCGAATCATGACCGGAAACAAATTTTATTAGTAACAAGCCGTTTACTGTTTAAAATATAAGAAACGCAAGAATCATAAAAATTAGAGCACATTCAGTACTTTCATGAATATTCAATGGAGAGCTGTGTAATAAAAAAGTCTGCAAGCATTTCTTGACCCATTGTTAATTTTAAATAATTGTTTATTACTTTAAGTAGTGAGCAAAACGAAAGTAATGGTTTTTGAAAGAGAAGAAAGCATGACAAACTGTGGGATTTCGATTGAGGAAGAAAGAGTGGAACAAGTTAATGAATTTGTGTACTTGGGTTCAAAATTTACTAGAGATGGAAAGTATGACAGTGACATTGAGCGAAGGGTGTTGGCAGGAAAAAAATGAATGGGGCACTGCATAGCTTTATAAATAGCCAGAAAGTGTCAAAAAAGGCACGTCTGGCGGTGGATAGAGGTGTGTTGGTTCCTACACTTATGTATGGTAGTGAATGTTGGGTTTGGCAGAAGAAGCATGAAAATAGGATTAATGCTGCGGAGATGAGTAGTCTGAGAACTATAGCCGGAGTGACTCGGTTGGATAAAGTTAAGAATAGTGAGATAAGAAAACGCTGTGGTGTAAAAGATGTGGTCACAAAGATAGATAAAGGAATGCTTAGATGGTTTGGACACGTAGAATAGATGGATGAAGGAAGATTGACGAAACAAATTTATAAGGCGAGTGTGAATGGGCAAATCGGTAGAGGTCGACATCGGAGAACATATCTCGATCAGATCAACATTGTATTGAAGAAAGGCCAGGTCAAGAGTACCAACAACCGAAGAGCATGTATAAGAGCACTGATGAAAGTAGAGGAATCAAAAGATGTGTGTACGAACCGTAGCAAGTGGAAGGAAGTGGTCTCTGTCTACCCCTATGGGAAAAAGGCGTGACTTTATGTATGTATGTATGTTTAAGTAGTAGCAGTCAGGTTATGTTAAAAAAATTCGTATGGCAATCACTTATTACATTTGGAAACAGATAAAAGAGGTTATTTGTAAATACGAGCCACGTCAAGCTTCATTTGGTCCACCCTAATAAATATCAGTTATTGGCGTGTATCGAAGGTCGTTTTAACTATAGAAATTATTAACTTTTTTTAAAAGTAGCATTTTAAAAACCTATTACATAAAAAAAAATCACTTCGAACAATTAGAAATAATTAGGACTTGAACTAAAAAAAAACGAAATAGGTGGTCTATTTAAACTTTAAGATATCTTATTCTACCACTAAGCCATATCACCTTTATTTTTAATAACTGTTTCAAATCTTCTCGGCACAGTATTTACGAGATCCTGACACTCCTTCGGAGTAAAATTATCCCAAATGTTTTGTGCTTGAGTTCTGGCACAATTTTTTTTTACTGAAAATACTTGTTCCACTCTTTCTCGCTTGATCACAGTTTGTCATGTTTTCTTCTTATTTAAAAACAAAAATGTACGAAGGAGTAATGCAAAATCCTTGAAATTTGCCACAAAATTAGGTTAGTGTATAAAGAACAACATATATTTTACTGCAAATTTTCAACCATACCGTAAAAAAGTATAGATTTTTAAAAACAAATCGTTTTAAGACCAAAAGAACGCTTTAGTAAGCTTGACAACGTCGCTTCATCACGACTGACATCTTTGATTATGTTGGACTATGTAGAGAGAGATGACACTGACAACCATAACCTTATTTTGGGCACGTATACACGCAGATAAATGAATCACACGAATATACTCGTGAAGCAACGTTATCACAATTAAATTTCTAACTACGTAAAATAAATATTTATTAAATTCACTTATTTAAATTGTTTTTACGTTAAATATTTTCCTATGGTCTTGAATGTTCATGTAAGCTGAAAACATTATTTTTACATAGTCATATAACTTTATTTTTGAGAATTTCTGCTTCAGTTTTCTTTTGACTAACGCGGTCGAGTTAGAACTTCCTTATTCAGGGGGCACGGCAGTGGCTCTGCCAAGTCGAGCAAAAAAGCGACAAGGCCGTACCATCCTTTTCTTGAACTTCCCCCACTCCTCTTCCTGCCACTTCCCCCACTTCTTCTTTCGCCACTTCCCCCACTCCTTCTCCCGCCACTTCCCCCACTACTCCTCCCGACACTCCCGACACTCCCGACACTCCCCCCACTCGTCCTCCCGCCACTTTCACCACTTCTCCTTCCGCCACTTCCCCTCAATCCTCCCCCCGCCATTACCACCACTTTTTCTCCCCACTCCTTTGCGTTGAATTCCTGGTGTCTACCTACTCAGTTCAGGCCATTTGACCGATCATCAAAGCTCTAAGGCAGATATAGCAAATATAGAAGCTTCAAATTTAGAAAAAAATTAGTGTTTAGTGTATAAATCAAGATAAAACTAAAATATTTTGCAATTTTGGTCCAATTTTTCTAGATACACCAACTGCATAAATAACTTTGTAATCCCATATAAATATATAGCATTACAAAGTTATATTTGCAGTGAATGAATCAGTGTACCTGTATCTTCTTCTTCTTCTTCTTACGTTAGGACTACGTCCTGTGTTTGCCTCAAAGGTTGCCCAAAAACAATTGGGACGATGAAGACCAGCTATCATACCATCTTTTTGGTGGGCATCCAGTTGGGCGTGGTGTGTTGGGCCGCTTCTCTCTCACAATTTTTGCCAGCCGGTCGTTTGGCATTCTGCTAACATGGTCTCTCCATTCTATTCTTCGGTTTCTTGCCCATCTTGGACTTCACATATTTCCCTTATCTCTTCGCTTCTTTTATGGTCAAGTAAGGTATAACCAGTTATCGATCTAAGAATTCGCATTTCCGTTGATCTAAGAAGTCGCTTTGTAGTCGTGTTCTCCGCTCTGGTCTCTATCGCGTATGTCATAATCGGTCTTACACATGTCTTATATATTCTGACCTTACTTCTGGTACTCATGTGTTTATTTCTCCAGATTATGTCTCTCAAGAATCCTGAGATTAGAGATGCCTTTGTTGTTTGAGCTTTTACTTCCTCCTTAATATTTCTAGTGCTAGTTATATTAGCTCCTAAATATTTAAAGGACATCACTTGTTCTACACTCTGCTTATAGATTGCGAGTTTACATCTTCTCGGTTCTTTGGATATTGTTAGCGATTTGGTTTTCTTGACGGATATTTGCATATTGAATTCTTCAGCTGTTTTTTGGAACTTGTGTAAGAGTCTCTGTAGGTTGTCCTCGTCTTCCGATACGATTACAGCATCGTGTACCTGTATAAGTATAATAAATGAAAAAAAAAGGATTATCTACAAAAAGAAATCAGAGGGCATCAAAAACATAACTTTTAAAAAACACCAAATCTCGCAACTCAGTTCTTCTACCGTATAAAGTTGTGAGATCCACCAAGTCAATTAATTTATTCAGTCCCTACTTAAGGGTCCTCCTGTCTTAATTTATTACGTAATTAGCTAACGTAACAACATCTTGTAGTGACCATATCAATATTAAAAATCTTTTATGTTTTAAATAAATAGATTGACTTGGCAATCGCACTAAACAATCTAATTTAATATAATATGTAGGGTAAGATGGTTAACAGTGGATCATTCCTACCAAAAAGCCATCTGCTGTTTGATATTCAATGATATGTCATACATTCGTACATAACCTTTATACCTTTCTTCCCATTTGGTAAGTTTGTGGTAGTCACGACGAATATATGTGTTAGTAGAGAAAAGTTGAGTTTGTGACAGTCTCCAAAAAAAAAACGTGAGTAATATTTTCTCAAACATGTTCTTTATATTGCGTTTAAACTATATGTTTAAACCCAGACATTACCCGTAGTTATTTATTTTCATTATAAAGATAAAAATTATGTAACAGCGATTTCTTGTTAGTGATGACTGGCTTTCAAAAATAACTAAATCGAATGGTACACAGTACATACGCTAGTGGTACACAGCGGATCACGATCCACCGTGTACCATATGATTTATAACAAAATAGTGTTAATATTATTTATGAATTCAAGCTATTTTCGTTACAGAATGCCACGAAATAAAAAAAATATAAGGAAAATAGGTGCTCATACCAAAGAGGAAATACAATTAGCTCTTAATAACGAAAACGGTAAACGACACGTATCCTCAGAAACAAACATACCTTTTACTACCCTACAAAAAAATTGGGCAAAGACAAAAAGAGCTGTCTTTCAAGGGGATATAAAAATAACTCTCTCTCTAGTCGTTAGCTTCATATTTGAAGCGTCGTGAACCTATGTTAGTCCCATGTTGTGTTTTTAGCAGTTTCCTTCCATTCCTCTCTACCTGACGTGCTTCTAATGCTGTCTTGAAAAGATTTTCCTGTAAACTGTATCACCTGGTTCAGCCATCGTTTTGGGGAACGTCCTCTAGGTCGTGTTTCCTCTACCTATCCTTGGACCATAAGTTTTTCGAGATTGTCATCTTTCCTCCTGCTGACATGTCCAAAATACTTGAGAATCAGTTGTTTGATTTTAGTTGACAATCTGACTTGGATGTTAAGTTCTTCGAGTATGGATACGTTGGTTCTGCGGTCTGTCCAGGGAATCATCAGTAGTCTTCTCCAGACCCACATCTCAAACGCATCCAACTTGGCGATGTCTGTGGCTTTTAAGGTCTAGAATTCTGCTGCGTATAGCGCAATTGGAAAAACGAGGGTGTTTACTAATTTGCATTTTGTTGTGGTTGTTATATGCCGATCTCTCCAAATTTTGTTAAGTTTGGTGATGGCCGTTTTGGCAAGAGCTATCCTTCTTCTGATTTCTTGACTTGATCCGCCATTTCTGCTGATGTGGGCACCTAGATAAGTTATTTCCTCCACGTTCTCGACATCTTCAATATTAGGCATTTCTTCCATACCGTGCGTGCGATCTATTAACATAAGTTTCGTTTTCTGACGGTTCAGTTGTAGACCGAACTCCAAGCTCACTCTCTCTACTCGTTCAACAAGACTCGACATTTCCTGCTCATCTTTGGCGATAAGTGTGGTGTCATCAAAAAAATCAACAGAATCTCATCCTTGTTTTCGTAGACTATGAAAAAGCTTTTGACTCAATCAGCCCACAACATATGCTCAAATCATTAACAGAATGCAGAATTGATTACAGGTACATTGCACTGATTAAGGGTATATACGAGAAAGCAACGGCGTGTGTAAGATTACATAAAAACACAAGAACATTCCGAATAGAACAAGGTGTACGTCAAGGAGATACCCTCTCTCCAAAGCTGTTCACCACACTGCTCGAATATGCTGTAAGAAAATCGACTGGGGGGAAATGGGCCTAAATATAGACGGTGAAAGATTAAATAACTTAAGATTTGCAGACGATATCGTCCTTATCACCGACCGTATAGATCAAGCGTCCATGATGTTGGAAAAATTATACAATGCTTCAAGGGAAGTTGGCCTAAGAATTAACTTTGCAAAGACGCAAGTCATGACAAACCTAGTCCCCAGTAAAAACATAACTATTGAAAGCAAATCTATTGAACAGGTCACCGCCTACAAATATTTGGGTCATGAGATCCGAATAGGACGGGACAACCAGACGTGCGAACTTCTCCGGAGAGTAGGCTTGGGGTGGGCATCCTTTGGAAGATTAAAGTATGTTTTCAAGTCGGATATTCCCATCAGTCTAAAACGAAAAGTATACAATCAGTGCATATTACCAGTGATGACATACGGAGCCGAAACATTGACGCTTACAAAAAAGTCAGCAAAGAAACTGCGTGTCACCCAACGGGCGATGGAGAGGGCAATTCTGGGTTCGCCAAAGAACAGGTGTTATAGATGTAATCGAAAAAATAACAACTTTAAAGTGGAACTGGGCTGGCCACGTAGCTAGAAGAACTGACGGAAGATGGTCTAAAAAACTATTGGAGTGGCGTCCGAGGCACGAAGCTTATCGTAGTAGAGGGCGCCCCCCCACACGATGGACCGATGACATCAAAAGAATCTGTGGTAATTGGATACAAATGGCTCAAGATAGAGCAGAGTGGCAAAATAAACGAGAGGCTTATGTTCAGCAGTGGACTACTATAGCTGTGTGATGATGATGATGATGATGATGATGTGGTGTCATCAGCGTAGCGGAGATTATCCATCCTTCTGTCACCTATGACAAAATAACACCAAACAATAAAGTAAATAGAGTTTTTTCCGAAGCACAATTAAATATGCTTCGGGACTATTACAAAAAATGTGCATTATTATTTCATGGACTTACTACCAAAGATTGTCGTCGAGTAGCCTTCGAAATGGCAAGGTATAATAATATTAAAATGCCTTCGTCGTAGCAAACCAATCAAATCGCCGGTATGGACTGGCTTAGGTGTTGAACCGTTTGAATTAATCTTATTATCTACAATTGTGTGAGATTATGTTAAAATGTTATTTTGTTTTTATTTTAAAATTTAACAGAATCTATACCTTTGATCCACTGTTGACCACTGAGCGATTCAGTGAGTACCATCTGGGGTACACAGTGGATCAATTACATTTTTTTTTAAACAAACTTTGTCTTTTTTTAAAACCTTCTACGATGTGGGAATTATTATAATTTGGGATCTAGATACATTAATCGACATCTGCTAGAATTTACAGCAATTCCGGCTGTAAATGTAGAAAGTAAGGGCTCCTGATCCACTGTTAACCATGTTACCCTATTACTTGTGGGATTCATTGTTTTTTCATCCGATGGCCAAGTCAATCTACTTATTTAAATCATAAAAGATTTCTAATATTGATATGGTCACTAAAGGATGTTGTTAGGTTAGCTAATTACGTAATACCTTAAGACAGAAGGACCCTTAAGTAGGTACTGAATAAATTAACCGACTTGGTATTACATGGATCTCACAAATCTTTACAAAAAAAGAACTGAATTGCGAGACTTGGTGTTTTTTACAAGTTATGTTTTTGATGGTATAATAATTTTTGTATTATCTAATTTCTACAAATGTTGTACGTTTTTGTTTAACTTAACAAATAAATTTTATTAGTGTATGAGAGTTTTATTTCCAAAAACACTCGACATTCAGTCGATTGTCTGCTTTGTATATGTTATGTACCTTTTAAATATATATGTATGTATATAGTATATCTACACATTTGGCGTCGTATAGCGATGCGGTGGAATATATGCAAACCCCTTTCTTGTAATTTACAGAAATAAACATTAGCGCTACTGAAAGCAATAAAATAAATCAAGCAGCCGAACGAACGAAGAACGTCGCCGTTTCTACTAATGGGAAATATCGGGGGAGGCCGGGACCGCAGCACCACTTCAGCCCGATACTCCAGAAAACAACAGACGATCACTGCTATTAAGAAACACGAGAGAGATATCGGGTAACTGTATATCAGGACTAAACTTTCTTGAAGAATTCCATTTCGGAATACCGAGGGGTGTTAAATAATATGTACTTTTACGTAATAAATAATTTGTTCTAGATAAGTAAGCAAAAATATATATATTTCGTAGATAACCAAACTTATTTCGTAGTTTGAAAGTTGGGTCATTTGTAACTGATACGTAAATTACTTTATAAAACTGCAACCAAAAAAAAATGAAATAAATATTTTAAGTCGGTCTTATGGAACTATGGAACTATTTCATTCACGTGGCGCCCTTTCAAATAAAATGTAAAATAATACATAAAATAATATTCCTTTTTTAGAGTGATGCCTGTCTGCGCCGATTTTGATAACAATTTATAAATTTACAGTGAAATTATTCGCAAAAAATGAAAACAAAATTTCAAATTTACCGCCTTGTATCTTTTTCCACGGTAATATTTTATAAAGGCATATTTGGTGCTATCGTCATATTTTGGTCCAAATCACCATCAATAGTAATTTATCTCTGCAGTAATTAAATTATTATGCTTAGCAGTCTCCTGAGTTGCAGGTCATTAATGTTCTCTTTGCTAATTTAGTTTTTTTATCAGAAAAGTAAAAAATATGTTTTCCTTTGCTGGGAATTAGGAAGTAGAGTTGGTATCACATATTTACGTTAAAGCAAGAATTGCACTTACTATATAAGGATCTAAAGAAAGCCCATGATAATATACCCCAAAACAAATTATGGCAAGCATTAAAACAAACCAACATCAAAGTTAATTTAATTAGGGCCATAAAAAACTCTATGAAGACAATACAACAAAAATAAAAATGGGGATGACACGGTTCTTGTTGCCGACTCTCTGGAAGGACTGCAGGAACTGGTAAGCCGCGTGACGGCTGCAAGCTCAGAGGCCGGACTTAGCCTGAACGTGAGAAAGACAAAGTGGCTAGCAGTTAGAAAATCAAACAACGTGGACGGACACCTGACAATTAACGGTCAACGAATTGAGCGAGTAGAAACTTTTAAATATCTTGGTTGTCAACTAAATGAGAAGTGGGACGGAATGCAGGAGATTCGTGCCAGAATAGAACAAGCTCGTGCTTCGTTCCTGAAGATGCGTAAGGTACTTTGCAGCAGAAATTTAAGCTTGCCTCTGCGCGTCCGAATGCTTCGCAGTTACGTATTCAGCATACTGTGTTTTATGGAATGGAAGCTTGGACTTTGACAAATGCGATGTACAAAAAATTGGAGGCCTTTGAAATGTGGACGTACAGAAGGCTATTAAGAATCTCCTGGGTAGAAAGAGTGCGTAACATGGAGGTACTTCAACGCCTCGAAATGCAGCTGGAAGTTCTGTTTAGTATCGACTTTTAAAGCTTATTATAGAAGGGAAGATCGAAGGACGAAGAGGCCCGGGTAAAAGAAAGATATCCTGGCTAAAAAACTTAAGACAATGGTATGGAGTGAGCACTACAACATTGTTCCGCCGATCTGTAGACAATGTTCAGATAGCGCTGATGATTGCCAACGTCCGAGGATGACAGGGCACCTAAAAAAGAAGAAGAAGAAGAAAAGAACGTCACAGGGATTTAAGGTCAACAAGAGGCTTAAACAGGGATGCTGGCTGTCTATAGGAGTACCACTAGAAAATACGACCATATACACCTTATGCTTCGCAGATGACCAAATGATATAAGCCCGAGATTACGATGATCTGGAATACATGACCGGAAAATTAATTGAAGAATATAAAAAATAGGGACTAGAGGTCAATCTTACAAAAACGAAATAAATTTTCATCGGGGAAACGCAACAAAATCTGATCTTGGAGGACAACCAGAGTATAATTAAACTATGCGAAAAATACAAATACCTCGGTATGTTTATTACGACAGACGGAACTACAGATGAAGCCATAAGGTAAAGAAATATACAAGGAAGAAGGCCATCGGTTTACTAAACAGAGTATTGTGAGATATACATATTTCAAAACATAACAAACACCGAATATATAATAGTATTGTCAAAAGCATAGTTACATATGACAGTGAGGTATGGCAACTGAAACAAAGGTCAGAAAAAGCTTAAGAAGCTACAGAGATGGACTTCTGGAAGCGCGAGGCAGGAATATCTGGACTGGAACGAATTAGGATTAGAGAGATTATGGGAAGAGGCCATAAAACCAGCAAGCAAAATGAAAACAATATAAATTAAAAAGAATTCTGTTTTCCACTCCAAATAACATTGCAAGGTTTATGGAAAGAATTTTTAAATCTCTCCTTTATATGACGCAAGATCTTAGAACATTCAACAGTTACATTTTTTATCTTTATAAAGTCAAAAGACAGTTCGGGATCTAAGATTTTTTCGAATCGGGGCAAAAACTTGATAGTGGCGCCCCCTATTTTCAGCGTTTAAGGTAAATTTGTGATAGTAGTAATAGTTTGCCCACGGCGGAGCAGCAGAAAAACTAATTAATTTTGCCCGAATGATTCCCAAAAATAAAAAAACCCAGAACAACTCGAACATAATTTCAACCAATCTCAGGCTGGGTTAGTGTACTTTGGGCGCCAATCCGTTTTACCCCAAAATGAAAAAAAGATTATTATTATTATTACATATCAATGAAGGCTAAGGACTAAGCCTATGACAGCCTATTTACAAAATCATACATAAGTAAACAAAATATACAATACGAAATAATAAGTAAACGAGATACAAATTATGAGTGTAATAAATGTTCGTAGATTTTATTTTTAAATATGTTAACTGATGATGCTCTAACTGTTTCCTCCTCACTTAAATCGTTCCAGAAGATAAAAACTCGATTGGTGACAAACGTTTGTCTTGGTACACATTTAAAATTGTCCTTTTTTAACTTTAGATCATGTCCTCGGAGACGGGCGTCGGTATTTAGAGGGAAAATGTCTCTTAGGTTTCCATAATTAAACTTAATCATCCGGGAGGTGAGAATTAGATCTCCGCGTAAGCGGCGATCGGCAAAGCACGGTAAGTTAGCCATCTGTAGTCTCTCGGAATAATCTGGACGCTTACGACCAAAGGACAGTTTTGTAGCCCGGCGTTGAAAATTTTCTAACAGGTTTTTGATCTCGGATGAGATCTGGACACGTCACTATACCCGCATAATCAAGCAACGGACAAAAAAACGTTTTGTACAGCTTTATAGAAGATTGAAATGAAATCCTTGCGAAAGATTTTTAAAGAAGGTTAAAACGCTTAGAAGTTTTTAAAATATGTTCGGACCAAGTTAAATCTGATGGGACTGTAACACCTAAATCTACATAAGCTGATACTGGAGCAAGGAGTTGTCCGTGAAGTGAATACTACAAGCACGGGTTATTTTTGCCGAGGTGTAGTACCACACATTTATTCACATTTAGAGGAAGCAACCAGTTAGAAAACCACTCACTCACAGATCAAAACAAAACCTAAAAAAAAAGTAAACAGTATAGAGAAGAAGGGCTGGACTCTAGAGAAATAAATTACGTGGAGAGAGAGAGGGTACATCTAATAACTTACCAGAAAATGATATCATCATCATCTTGAGCTTATACTGTCCACTATTGAACAAAATCCTCTCTCAAATTTTACCACGTATTTCGATCTTCTGCAGATTGGATCCAGTTTCCTGCAATTCGTTTTATGTTACCTATCCAGCGTGTGGGTCGTCTGACTCTACTTCTAAAAGCTTCGGATCTTGATCGCCATTCTATAATCTTTTTCGTCCATCTACCATCTCTCATTCTGGCTACGTGACCTGCCCAGTTCCATTTCAGATGTATAGTCTCAACGACGTCTCGTACTCCTGTTTTGTTTCGTATGGTTCGATTGGGGATTTTGTCAGAAAGTTTGATTCCTAGCATTACTCTTTTTATTTTTCGTTACCTGTATTTTTTGAGGATTTTTCTTTGGTAACGTTAGCGTCAATACAGGGATGATACACTGGTTGAAGACTTTCCTCTTAAGACATATTGGCAGCTTAGAATTTAATACTGTGCTTAACTTGCCCATGTTAAACCTATCCTTCGTCGAATTTCGTGTGTTTGGTTGCCTTGTCTAATGTTAATTTCGTGTCCTAAATATTTATATACGTATGTTGGTTCTATAATTTCGTTTTTAATTCTTAATGTGTCACTTGGCACCAGATTTGGCATGAACGATGTTTTTGAAAGAAAATGAATATACCTACTAATTATTATAAAATTTATTTTTAATGACCTAAATAGTAAATATATACAAAATTTAATAATAAATAATAATAAAAAAATAATAATGTAAAATAATGACAAATCATATTAAAGATTTAACTAACAAAATAAGAAGATTCATTCATAAATTTTACATAATACGGAAAATCTTAACAAAAAAAACCTTTATTTGCAAATCTACAAGTCCCTAGTCGAATCACTTCTTCTTCTTTAGGTGCCCTGTCCTCCTCGGACGTTGGCAATCATCAGCGCTATCTGAACCTTGTCTACAGCTCGGCGGAACAATGTGGTAGTGCTCACTCCATACCATTGTCTTAAGTTTTTTAGCCAGGATATCTTTCTTCTACCCGGGCCTCTTCGTCCTTCGATCTTCCCTTCTATAATAAGCTTTAAAAGTCGATACTTGTCATTTCTTAAGATGTGACCAAAATACTCCAGTTTGCGCTTTTTTAGTGTAAACAGAACTTCCAGCTGCATTTCGAGGCGTTGAAGTACCTCGGTGTTACGCACTCTTTCTACCCAGGAGATTCTTAATAGCCTTCTGTACGTCCACATTTCAAAGGCCTCCAATTTTTTGCACATCGCATCTGTCAAAGTCCAAGCTTCCATTCCATAAAACAGTATGCTAAACACGTAACAGCGAAGCACTCGGACGCGCAGAGGCAAGCTTAAATTTCTGCTGCAAAGTACTTTACGCATTTTCAGGAACGAAGCACGAGCTTGTTCTATTCTGGCACGAATCTCCTGCATGCTGTCCCACTTCTTATTTAGTTGACACCCAAGATATTTAATAGTTTCTACTCGCTCAATTCGTTGACCGTTAATTGTCAGGTGTCCGTCCACGTTGTTTGATTTGCTAACTGCTAGCCACTTTGTCTTTCTCACGTTCAGGCTAAGTCCGGCCTCTGAGCTTGCAGCCGTCACGCGGCTTACCAGCTTCTGCAGTCCTTCCAGTGAGTCGGCAACAAGAACCGTGTCATCCGCATACCTCAGATTGTTGATATTAATCCCATTGACAGATATCCCCTCGTCACATTCATCCAACGCCTCTTGAAATATCCTGTCGGAATACAAATTAAATAACAGTGGTGATAAAATGCATCCTTGACGAACGCCTCTCAGGATTTTGATCTTGTCGGACGCGGTGTTATCGATTCTTATTTGAGCACTTTGGTTCCAGTAAATGTTGGCTATTATTCTAAGGTCTCGTTGTTCCAGTCCTATTTCTTTAAGAATGTTGATCAGTTTTTCGTGCTTTACTTTATCAAAGGCTTTTTCGTAATCGATGAAACATGCGTAAACGGTCACCGACATGTCCCGGCACCTTTGGATAAGAACCTGTATGCTAAATAGTGCCTCCCTTGTTTCAAAGCCATTGCGAAAACCAAACTGAGAGTCCCCCATCATTGTCTCGCACTTCGCATATATTCTTTTGTGTATTATTTTCAAGAAGAGTTTAAGCACATGGCTCATCAGGCTAATAAGACGATAATCACCGCAGTTCTTGGCCTTCGCGTTTTTGGGAAGCGGGACAAAAGTAGATTTTAACCAATCAGAAGGTATACTGCCGTTTCGGTAAATAAGATTGAATAGCTTTACCAGCGTGTTCAGTGATTCTTCGTTTTGCAGTATTTTTAGAACTTTTATTTAGACGTCATCAGGACAACTAGCTTTCCCATTTTTTGAAATTGACAGCGCATACTGAACTTCTGCCTTCGTTATGTCCAAGCCTTGGCCTTGATTAAAGAATTCTTTCTGAAGTTCTGGCCGGGTATCGTGAAATAGGTGCTCGATGTAGTCGCACCATTCCGTCAGTTTTTCTGAAGTATCCAGTATCAGCCTGCCCTGTGCGTTCTGTAAAGTCGTCGCGTTTCTATTTCTGCAGATACCTGCTGCCTCTTTTATCTTCTTGTGCATGTTGAAGGTATCGTGTTTTGCTTCCATTGCTTCTATCTCTTGGCATTGCTCGTAAAACCATTTCTCTTTTGCTTCTCTTATCTTGTTTTTGATTATGCGGTTTTGCGCCCGGTATTCGTTGCTCTTGCCTTTAAGTGTCCATCTTTTTTCCATAAGATCAAGGATTTCCTCTGACATCCATGGTTTCTTCTTGTGGTTTTGTTGAGGTTTAAGTATTTTGGTGGTACTTTCTGTGATGGTATTTTTTATATTGGACCACAATTCATCAGTCTCGGCTGCCTTCGTTATGGGTATCGCATCAAGTCTGGAATTCAGTTCATGTTTCAGTTTACTCATTATATTTATGTCCTTTAGCCCTGAAACATCTGGCTTATTATGTCTGGGTCTTTGCAAACATCTTTTGAGTGTAAGTCTTGCTGCTGCAACAACTGGATTATGGTCTGAGTTTATGTCTGCACCTGGATATGTTTTTGCATACTTTATGCAGTTTCTGTATCGCTTTTTAATAAGTATGAAGTCTATTTGATTACGAATAATTTTTTCAGGGGTATGGGCGCTAGATGTCCACGTATAGAGCCTTCTTGTTGGAAGTTTGAAAAAGGTGTTTGACACAATGAAATCTTGTTCCTGGCAGAACTGAACTAGCCGGTCTCCTCTATCGTTTGCTGTTCCCAATTCGTATCTACCGATAATATTCTCTCGTGATGTACTTCCTACTTTGGCATTAAAATCGCCCATGATAAAAGTCACTTCTGATTTTTTCGCCAGCTTCAGGGTATCTGTAATTTGTTGGTAGAAGTCTTCTATTTCCTCATCGGGGTGATCACATGTTGGTGCGTAAACCTGGATGATGTTGATGTCAAATGGCTGCGAGTTTAGTTTTATAAAAAGCACCCTGTCCGATACCGGAACAAACGACATTACTGACTTGCTGGTTTCCTTGTTCATTATGATGCCCACGCCATTGTAGTGTTGGTTGTTATCGCTACCCGAGTAGAATACTTGATGTTCATTTATTTCACATTGTCCCGATTTGCTACATCTCATTTCGCTAATTCCTAGTATCTCTATGTTAAGTCGTTTCATCTCCTTGATAACATTGTGTATTTTACCCGCCTGATACATGCTTTTAACGTTCCACGTAGCAATCTTCCTCATGACTGGCCCGGTGATTCTTAGCACCCTCTGGTCATTTAAGACCTGCCGGGGACTGAGGGCCTTGGCACTTTCTTTTCCAGTCATGCTGATGATTATCCTGGGGAATTTAATGAGGTGGTTTCCCGTTGCCTTCCTCATCGCAGCCTTACAATCGATTTGATCATAATATGAAATGGTCGCTTGTAAGTATCTGGTAACGAAACTTTAAGGACGCAAATCTTCAGTAGCTTCGCTCCAGGAATGAAGCAGCTGCTGCCCTGCTTCATGCTAGTTTTGGTCAGCCCCGGGTATTTCATTTCCCCGGTACCACCCATATCTGGGAGGCGTTCCCCTATCCGCCACCTGGGGAGGCTCCCGATGGAGGGCTAGCAACCCGACACTTCTAAATTATGGAATCATAGTATGGAGGAGGGGCTTTATGACAATGCATTAACACAACTAAATGTAGTACTAAATTGTATACTAAGAATAATATTCAAAAATCGACTATACTTCACACATTCTCTCTATAATGAATCGATGCTGAATGTCCGATGCCTATACTATCTCAGTAACTGCATCTTCTGTTATAAATCTACAAACATATTGTAATACCATTTAAAAAATATGATGGAACCCAAGAGTTTGTTACAACTCTTGTACCAAAAACTTATAACATCCTACCAAATGAAATTAAAGTGATAACCAAATACAAACACTTTGTTAATAAATGCAAACAATTTATTCATATAAATAGTGATCAAATACATACATACATATAGTCACGCCTTTTTCCCGTAGGTGTAGGCAGAGACCACTTCCTTACACTTCCGCTACGGTTCTTACACACATCTTTTACTTCCTCTACTTTTATCAGGGCTCTCATGCATGCTCGTCGGTTGTTGGTACTCTTGACCTGGCCTTTCTTCAAAACAATGTTGATCTGATCGAGATATGTTCGCCGGGGTCGACCTCTACCGACTTGTCCACTCACACTCGCCTTGTAAATTTGTTTCGTTAATCTTCCTTCATCCATCCGTTCTACGTGTCCAAACCATCTAAGCATTCCTTTATATAAAATGTTGTAAAAAATTCACTTGATTCATAATTTAACATCAACTAGCTATCAAACTAATGTATTCAATATCATAATTCCTACATACATACATACATAAAGTCACGCCTTTTTCCCGTAGGTGTAGGCAGATACCACTTCCTTCCACTTCCGCTACGGTTCTTACACACATCTTTTGCATCCTCTACTTTCATCAGTGCTCTCATACATGCTCGTCGGTTGTTGGTACTCTTGACCTGGTCTTTATTCAAAACAATGTTGATCTGATCTACATCTGTTCGCCGAGGTCTACCTCTACCGACTTATCCATTCACACTCGCCTTATAAATTTGTTTCGTCAATCTTCCTTTCTACGTGTCCAAACCATCTAAGTATTCCTTTATTTATCTTTGTAACCACATCTTCTTTTACACCACAGCGTTCTCTTATCTCACTATTCTTTACTTTATCCAACCGAGTCACTCCGGCTATACAATTCTCAGACTACTCATCTCCGCAGCATTAATCCTATTTTCATGCTTCTTCTGCAAAACCCAACATTCATAATTCCTATCTATATTTATTATTAGTATTACTATCATTTATTTTATATTTTATTTTTTACGGTAACAGTAGTCTGCACATATCAATACTTAAAATGTTAATACTTTTTCAACCCATAATATATTTTGTATTATTGCACACACAGGTGTTAACTCACCTAGGTGCATGATTCCAAAAATGAACTGACAAACTTATTATTACCACTTATGTATGACACCGGGCCCTAATGGACTGCGAAGTGAGATAGTAAAATTGCTAGGCGATATGGGAATAACAACGATAACAAAACTCTTCAACACTTATATTATACAATACGGGCATTATTCCAACCGACTGGCTGAAGTCAACTTTTGTTACAATTCCTAAGAAAAACAGAGCTACAAAATGTAGTGACTACTGTAAAATCAGCTTGATGAGCCACCTTCTTAAAATATTCTTCTTTTTCTTCTTCTTCTTCTTCAGCCAATTATTGCCCACTGCGGGACATAGGCCTCTTCTAATCTCTTCCATGCGTTTCTGTCTTGAGCTGTTTGCTGCCAATGGGTGCCCGCTGTTCTCTTTACATCATCTAGCCATCTTTTTGGAGGTCTACCTATGCTCCTTCTTGTTTCTCTGGGTCTTCACTGAATTAACTTTTTTGTCCATCTTCTGTCGTTTTGTCTAGCCACATGTCCAGCCCATTGCTACTTAAGGTGTGCGACACGCTCTATGATATCGGTGACTTTGGTTCTTTGTCGAATGGTCTCATTACGTACTCTGTCCCTCAGACTTATCCCAAGCATTCTTCGTTCTATTGCTGGTTGCGTCGTTCTAATTTTTTTTACGCTTTTTTTGGTTAATGTGGCGGTTTCTAGACCGTAAGTTGAGACTGGCAGTATGCAAGTTTCATATACCTTCCGTTTCAAGCTTATGGGCATATTGGCATCTTTAAATATATATTGGAGCTTTCCAAAAGCCGACCATGTCAAAGCTACTCTTCTGCCTATCTCCACCGTTTGATTTTCCTTTTCAAGCTTTACTGCATGTCCAAGGTATATGTACTGATCTACGTTTTCTATTATTTGGTCTTGAATTTTCATATTTTTTCCCGTTGGACTCATTATTTTAGTTTTGCTGACGTTCATCTCGAGTCCCACTGTTGACGATATGTGCTTTAGATCTTCTTGCATTGTTTTAAGTTCGTTTATGTCGCAACTAAATAAGTACAATGTCATCAGCAAAGCGTAGGTGATTTAGATAAGAGCCGTCGATTTTAATTCCTTTATTTTCCCACTGTATCTTCTTAAACATGTTCTCTAGGGCCAGCGTAAACAATTTTGGGGAAATTATGTTTCCTTGGCGTACACCTCGACCTACCGGGATTGTATTCGTCTTAGTATCCTAATCTATTTGGACGGAGAAGTGGCATTTTCGTATATGTTTTTTATAAGCTGCGATTATCTGGAATCTATTCTAGCATCATCCATTGATAAAATGAAGGCCCAGGATGTAAATACTCTTGCGTATTATTTATTCAAGAATATATCAAAAATTATAAGCGAGCATCGGCAGATCTTAGTTTGGATTTCGATCATTATTGGGAACGCGTGAGGCGCTCTTTGGAGTTCAAGTACTAAAACAGCGCTGCCGAGACGTTGACTCTAAGGTGTTCGTGTGCCTGGTGGAATTTGAAAAAGTCTCTGATAAAGTGCGACATGACAAACTTATGGAGATACTCAAAACAACTGGTATTGATGACAAAGATATCCGATTGATAGGTAATTTATATTGGCACCAGTCTGCCAAAGACAGGATTAACGGTCACCTGACGAAAGATGTTAAAGTGAAGAAAGGTGTGAGACAGGGATGTATATTGTCTCCACTCCTTTTTAATTTATACTCTGAAGAGTTATTTGGGCAGGCACTAGAAGACACGGATTTGAGAGTGGTGATAAATGGACAAATTCTCAACCACATAAGATACGCGGATGACACTGTAATACTCGTGCAGTCCATCGATGACCTACAGAGACTTATTAATAAGGTAACTGAAGCTTGCGAAGTATTTACTTTGAAAATAAACACGGCAAAAACCAAATACATGTTAATAATCAAAAGAGTTCATAATCAAGTTGTTAGTGTCCACTTCAACGGAACACAATTAGACAGAGTCTCAAGTGCGAGCTACCTTGGTTGCAGGATAAACGAGGACTGGGATCCATCAGTTAAAATCAAAATACGCATTAAGTGTGCCCGGGCAATATTTATTCGCATGAAAAAACTTTTTACCAGTTACGATCTATCGATTGCCCTGCGAATGAGGATGATTAGAGCATATGTCTTTCCAGTTCTTTTGTATGGAGTCGAGAGCTGAACACTAACAGAAGCCACGCTCAAACGTCTACAAACTTTCGAGATGTGGTTGTACAGGAAAATGCTAAGAGTAAGTTGGGTGGAAAAGATCACAAACGAGTAGGTGCTTAGAAGAATGCATAAAGATACAGAAGTGGTCAATATTGTAAAACAACGAAAACTTGAATATTTCGGACATATTATCAGACACCCAGAAAAGTATGACACTCTACATCTTATAATACAGGGTAAGATTAATAGTAAGAGACGAAGAACTTCCTGGCTCAAAAATCTTTTCCGAGCGGCTACCAGCAAAATAATGATTGCAAACATGATAGCCAGAATGATCTCTAACGATCGTTTAACGGTCATGGCACCTAGAAGAAGAAGAAATGTATAACATGTTTATTATTATTTTATTTAAACAATAAATGACCGGTTAATACATGCATACATACATACAATAAGACAACACCTCGCGAGCACACTGTGAAAAATCAGACAGATAGGTTTCTTTAGGCACACAATCAATTTAGTACTGCAACACTGTGCAACAAGAGATAATAATTTGACTCTTAATTATTATTCTATTGCTACAAATTCGTAAACGATGTTTATCGGACACACGAAGTTCACACAATAATCTCCATTCTCAGGGTATTTTTAAAAATGAAATCCTCATTATTGCCGGTAGACTAAATCGGTATCGATGTACTTTTTTTTATCGTCGCATGATCAGTCTCGGCTTCGCCTTGGTCAACAAACATGTGCTCTAAGACATTTCTTACTTTAGTGCCCAAGGTGTGTAATATACTAGATTCCATCGATTTATTTTGCAGATAAAATTAAATATAGCAAAAATACAAATAAAGTTTATTACAGCTCCTTAAATGTTTTTACAATAACTGTTCAACGTGTGCTTCGTTACTTTGTAGGCAAAAATATAACATTTTTTCAAATTCATCTCGAACTCAAAGTTTCGCTAGTAATTTGTCTACATTCCTTAGTTATTCTAAGCTTTAGTTCTTCAATGTCTTCGGGAGGAGTTTTGTAATTTAATGTTTTTAAATAGCCCCACAAAAAAAAGTCGAGTGGTGTTAAATCTAGAGATCATGCCGGCCATTCTATAAAACCCCTTCTGCCAATCGAATGTCTTGGAAATCGTTCGTCTAGCCATTGTCTTACAGCTAGTGCGTCATGTGATGTTTAAGGTACTCGTATATATAATTTTATTATTTATATATTTATATTATTTATATAATTTTTCTCTTTGTTTGCTTTGTAATATAGACAGGCATTCATGTACAAAAACCAAAAAGGATCAGACTTACGATACAAGATCTGAAAAGCAATTGAAAATGATATGTCCCTTTTACAAACAAAAATTGAAATTGTTGTTAACAGCTACAATTATTTCCAAGTTTAATTTTCTTCTAATTCCCTCAAATGGAATTTCCAACAAAGCTTACAGCTTTTTCCATCGGCCGATTTGCATAGTCGACGTGCCGCTGGTGCCGCTGGTGCCTGTCTGTATACCAAACCAGCTCCCTTTTTTTATCGCATTTTTTTACCCCCTTTGAATCAACAGGTAGGTATTGATATCTGTTTATTGGAAAATGGGGTATTTTATAGCGGTATCCGGCTTAAAAAGCTTGTTCCGATGTCATTTCGTCGTGTCTAAATAGAGATAAAATAGACCAGGACGTCGCGCTCAACTTTTCCCAAAAAGCGTTTAATCATATTAAATGTTTTTCACGTAACATTATCCATAATAATTTAAAATTTTGGTAAAATAAAAAATTGACATAAATTAGACAATAGAGTTCTGGTTAATGATAAGGTGATCCATGTCCATTCAGCCAATATCTAAGACTAAGTACGATGAGTAACTGTTATTATGTATGTCAAAGCTTCCCTAATCGATTATGTTATACTTATATAGAAGAAAAAATCAAAAGAATGGATTTGGGTCACAAACTTCACACCCAGAGGCCGATCAGGGTGACTAACAGACAGATCAGGTGGGCCTTGGGTGCATAGAGGTAAGTAACGCGTGGCATCGCCATTTATTTGTATGTAACACGCGGGTTGGGCGTCCGTCTGGCGCTATCGAGTGCTACTTACGAAAATGATATTTGCATAACTTATTAAAGTTTTAGACAATTCTACAGAGTACATTAATAGGGAATAAGCCTAGGAAAACCCTGTACTTACGTGAATTCCTAGCTATGTGTTTAAAAGCAGCATACCAATAAGCCTAAAATCAAAAGTCTCCAATCAATGCGTATTACCAGCAATGACCTACGGTGCTGAAACGCTCATAGATTGGAGGTGGCTCAGAGAAAAATGGAGAGAGCTATGCTTGGAATTCGAACCCAACATCGCGTAAGAAATACGCGTAAGTACATCCGGCAAAGAACGAAGGTCCAAGACATTATACAGAAAATCACGACACTAAAATGGAAATGGGCTGGACATGTTGCGAGATTCAAAGACGACAGATGGTCTCTAATAATAATAAATTGGAGACCCCGCGCAGACAAAAGAAGCAGAGGAAGACCGCCAACACGTTGGATCGACGATATAAAAAGAGTACACGGACACTGGACTAAAACAGCTCAAGATAGAGCCCAGTTGAAAAGTTTAATGAAGGCCTATGCCCAGCAGTGGACTCAAAACCAGGCTGGGAGATGATGATGAATCCTATTGTGTACGATTATGAAATGTACCAACATGCAATTCAGTTTACTTGTGGGCCAAATAAATATTAACTATTTAGAAAAGAATGTTCAATTAAAAAAACTATTAAAATGTGGGTACCATAATAAAGCGGATAGTTATTTTGCTATTTTTCTGTCACCCAATCCTACATTGTTTTCCAAACACTTGCCAAGAGAATGCGGTGCAATTGTGTTTTTCTTTCCCCATTTAGCTTTACCTCCTTGGAATCTCCTTTTTCCTAAAGAAAATAAAAATTAGTCATATATATTTCAACATCTTTTTGGTATTTTGATTAGCCATACCTACATATTTCGAATGTCTTCTTGCTATCGTTGTGGTCTGCACTGATATCTTCTTTCCCTTTCTAGTTGTTGGTGCATGACTTGGCTTATATTCCGTATTTTTAAAAGCAGTTTGCAATAAACTTAATAGTTAAAGTAGTGTTTTAGCGTTTGAGTGATATTTTTTCATTAATGCTTCTATAGCCGGTTGAAAGTGTTCTTGATCGTCTTCCAAATTCTTTAATAGTGTGTTTTGGAACTGGTCAATAAATTCTTTAAATTTTTCCCCTGCTTCTTCTGTATCGAAACCCCTTTTCAATATTCATAACACTTTTATCAGTAGATTCTATTGGAAACGTTTGTTCATTGCTTGGTCCAAAACAAAAAAATTGTTTTCCGCGTAGGTACGTCTTTCAAGCGCATTTAAAAATACGAATAGCGATGCTACGTGTTACTTACCACCATGCGCCTCGGGTAGAGGGGTTATGGGTGTATATCAATTGGAACAAAAACAGGACTAAGTGCACTTTAACTTCAACTTACATAAACAGACGAAAGATATAAGCGAGTCATATACGGTTTTAATGTTCAACTAGAGTAAATGTAATAAGTAATAATGTTAATAAGTCCAACTCGGTTGCGCAGTAATTCACTAAAAAGTTTATGTCTTTAATAAGGTGGTTAAACAAACGAAATAGTTATTTTTCTAACAAGTGAGCAAAGTGTCACTTTTCTGCACGCGAATATAGTTAGACGAACGACGCGAAACGCAGTTCGGATGTAGGATTTCCTGTAGTAGCCCATATCTATTTGTTTTCCTCATTACTGTCTTATTCTTTGTATTCTATTGTGATTGATTTATAAACTGTCTTCCGCGATGTTTCTTTTATTTACTATGAGGAGTTTGGTTTTGGGCCTCAACATCAATGAGGACAGAACCAAATACATGCATATCACTCGCCGCCCAACCAAGGACAGAATCGGTCAGAACATAACGATGGACACCTATAACTTTAAATGTGTTTGAATATGTCAGACAGTTTAAATATCTGGGAGCCACAATATGTTTGGACAATAACAGCAACGAAGAAATTAAAGCAAGAGTACACAGTGGCAATAGGTACTTTTTTTCGCGATGCGGACTCTTTTGCAATCAAAAATGGTGTCAAGACTGTCAAAACTTAAGGTGTACCAGGCGGTAATTAAACCGATCATCTGCTATGGCTGCGAAACTTGGACCCTTACGAAGCATAATGAGCTCCTTCTGAAGAGATTTGAAAGGAGGATCCTGAGGAGAATATTTGGCGCCGTCAAGGACCCAAACACCGAACAATATCGAATAAGGACAAATGCGGAAGACCAGGAACTACATCAAAAACCGGACATAGTTAAATTCATAAAAGCAATGCGCCTGAGGTGGACTGGATATGTCCGGGGAGCACCTGAAGACCGACTAATCAAGACAGTGTGGGAAGAAAATCCGGTCGGAAAAAGACCGCTGGGACGACCGAGACTCAGATGGAGGTACAATATCCTAAGAGACCTACAAATTATGCGAGTATATGACTGGACGGAGGCTATGCTGGACCGAGATCGGTGGAGGCAAATCGTTAACGCAGCCAAGACCCACGAAGGGTTGTAGAGCTACCCCGAAGAAGAGGAGAAGACGTTTGGTTTTGTTTATGTACATTTCCAACTCGCACTGTGAGCTATCTCTGGTCACCCTATCCATCAAACTTTGTAATCCTTGAAGATTATCTGCAAGTATGATGGCATCATCTGCATATCTTATGTTATTAAATTTAGTTCCGTTTATAGCAATTCCTTTCTCAATTTTGTCGAGTGCTTTTTGAAAGATGTATTCTGAGTACACGTTAAATAAGATGGGTGACAAAATACAGCCTTGCCTCACTCCTCGCAGTTAAACTATCAGTTAAAAACTAAAAAATATAAATTGTTTAATGAAAAAAATTTAAGCCATAACGTGCACAATAAAAAAGAGACTGGTTTTTTTTTAATGTTTCAAATAATTTTTCATGTCGTTTAAATAAAATCGTTATTGCCGGAACTACCAAGAGAATCAAAGGCAGTGTTAATATTGAAACAAATTCGAATCGTTTCGGGTTTCAGCGATGCTCTACTGTCACTTGTCATTCATTTGTTTCAAGATTAATCGAGTATTGTTAACGGCTATTGGACGAACGTTGTTGCTCGTTTGTTTTTACTGTTTTGTTAACGTCAATGAGTTCTAGATTTCAATGGCGAGTTGGAATTGATTGAAGCTGCAAAACGAATGGTATGCTGTTTGATTTATTTTGTTTTGTTTTATGTGTGTAGTGAGCCGCGATTGAAACAGCGAACACCGTGTTTTGTTTCGCGTTTGATTGATATGAATTTCGATGTCCTTGTTTTATTTCGCGCTTCATTTGTTTCAATTTGAATGCGGGAGACTTTGGTTGTTCTTCAATCGAGCTTTTGTTTGATTTTTATTGAACGCCAAATGAGCAAACACTGGAATAAATGGAGGTAAAGCTTATCGATAACGCATTGATGGTTATTGGGAAACCCTTCATGTATTCCAACTTTTTTTGAAATTTTAAATTACTCTCATATACGATTTCATTTGCGTGAAAACAATAAAACCAAAGCACACGCTGCTTTTATTAAATTTATATTAGCTATAACCATAACAGGGATCCAAATAGTGCTACCGACCAAAAATGCAAATGATTTTAAAAATTTTATAATTGTATTTTTGGACAAGTGCTTGTACAAAGCAGATATAATTCAATGCTAATTATTAAAACATTAAACGAATGTTTAAACGGTATCTAACCCAACCCTGTGGAATATAATAATTGACGGGGTATGGAGTCTGTCCCTTCCAAACAGAGTCACTTTAAAGGGATTAGCCGATGATCTGGCTGGTCGCGAATAGATATGCTGGTAATTTGGTGGAAAAGACAAACGAGATATCTCGGACCGGTTCCATCGCCAACTTGTGATGCTGCATAAGTGTACTCCAAGCTGCTGAATTCCGTCACCAACTCGTAAAGTGATTTAAGTGCTCGTATTAAAGTAACGCTCACCCCATACATAGACAATGTCGACCACAATTCACTTCTACCACTCTATCATAAGCCTTTTCCAAGTCCTGCTGCGAACGTTTTCACTAGTAAAGTGGCACGATAACGGCCTTGCACCAGTCATCTGGTACGCTACCACTACTACAACAAAGGTTAAAAGGCGGTACAGTAGACTAGCTACCACGTTTTGTCCAGCCTTCAGCATTTTAACTGTTATCCTGTCATACCCAGCAGCTTTACCCAATTTCATACTATTCAACGCTTCCACAATTTCTGTCGTAGTAATTTCACTTTCATTGCAACTTTCACTAATGTCTTCGAATTGGGCCTGTACTTGTTTATCCTCTTTCTCAAATAAACTTTCGAAGTATTCCTTCCATCTGTTCAATACGCATTCCTCTCCTTTTACCATATTACCATCTTGGTTTCTGATTCTTTCCAATTGCGAGGTAGTATTTTTAACTCTGTCTGTTCTTATTTACTTTTAGAAGAGTTTAATATTGTTTTGGAAATCGTCAGTTACCCTTCTATTAAATTCATTTTTATTACTCTCCTTTTTTTTGCCACAACCTCTTTTGCCAAACCTTTTAACTTTTTATACTTATTTTTTGCCTTGTTTACACTGTCAATCGTTGCCTTTTGCGTTCTTTGATTGGCTTTTGTGGCTAGCCAATCCAGCCAGGCCTTCTTCTTTTTTGACACTGCTTTTTGAACCTCTACGCACATTTTCTGTAACTTGCATTCTTTCCTTCTTTTACTTACACCGCATACTTTAATAGCAATATCCACGATTCCTTCCTTGAATAGCTTCCACGATTCCTTCCTTGAATGGCTTCCACAATTCTTCAACCTCATTTGCTTCATCTAAAATGTCAAATTTCTCGGTCAATTTACTAACGAACTCCTCTTTTATACCTTCTTCTTTCAAATTCTCAACTTTTATAAGCTCTAGTACATTACTTGATTCCTGCACACGATGCCGCTACCGCTTTCTTAAGTTCTTAAGTTTCATTAATGCCGTTTTATCCTTCTCTTCTATTTCAGTATATTTAAATATTTATATTGAAATGTCGTTATTACGCAAAACCGTATAAATTTAGGGGCGCCACGTGTGAATCAATCCCGTTTTGACCGATGTGACGTTTTTTTTTTTGTTTTTAGACACATACAAACTTTAATGCTCAACAATTTTCACGAGAATCTAAAATTTTTTTCAATAATACTGATATCGCATTGTAAAGTTTCGTGTTGATAGTAAAATATTCGAGGAAAATAAATGCCAAAGTATTAATGATTAGTCGGAATCCGAGCCAGCTAAAACGTTAAATAAAATAATTTATATCGCGTTTATAGTTTTAATCCATTTTGTAAGTTGGTATCGGCGAACGTCAGGCACAAAGTATAAATTAATGAAGGGGAAATTTTCGACTTAATCATTAATACGCTTAGTTTATAATAACAAAAAACGAAATATTTCATGATCATTTATTTTTTATTTAACTTTTTTTTTTTAATGAAAATAGTCGCAAAAAGGGTAGACCTATCGTGTGGGCCGCGGACGGCCCGCACTGCGACTATTAGAAGGGAAAGGGATTATAGAAAGGAAATGATTGTGGACATACTTTTTAAAAAGTTGCAGGTCATAGTTCTCTGGAAAAACTGATTTTGGAAGCTTATTCCATTCCGTAGCAGCCCTGTAAAAAAAGGATTCTTGATGAAGATTGGTCCTTGTAGTGTTAATCTTGAGAGTAAATGGGTGAGATTGATCAGCGTGCCGAGTTCTTCGGCCGAATGTGGCCAATGGTGGTACAAGAGTTTTTATTGCTCTGGAGCATCTGCCATGGAAATATCTGTAATGAGTAATGACTGGTCTGCAACTCTTCTTCTATGTTCTAGATGGTGAAGGGTATCTGTGAGAGTTGAGCTGTTTATCAAGCGAATGGATCTTTTCTGAATGGAATCTAGAAGACGAAGAGAATGTCTTGGTGCTGAACCCCAAATGTGCGAGCAATACTCCAGTAGAGGTCGGATTTGAGCCTTGTACGTCGTCAACAGTTGATCAGGAGTAAAAAACTTTTTAGCTTTCCACAGAAAACCTAGACTCTGACTTGCTGACTTTGCGATGTTAGCAACGTGGTCATGCCAAGACATATTATTAGACACCGTTACTTCCAAAATCGAGATGGAGGGACTTGATTCAAGGGTATTTCCGGAAATGAAATGATTTGAGGAATTCACTTTCTTGGAAAACGTGGCGCTTTGTGTTTTTTGGGCGTTGAACTGAACAAGATTGTTGATTCCCCACTCGACTTTCAAAGAATTGGTTAACGTGTCTAAGTACATTATAAATAATTGAACATTAAATAATTGTTCGCGATCATAAAATTTATAAAAAAAAAAATTTTAAACGTAATAAATACCACGAGTAAATTATTCATGGCAGGATCTATTCCAAGTGTGAAGAATACTTAAGCGAATCGCTTCAATTTGGGTTCCGCAATGGCTTCGGCACAAGCGAGGCTCTATTTGGAATAAATGTCCTGGCTCAAAGAAGTCGTGATATGTCAGTTGATATCTATGCATGCTTCATAGACTTCCAAAAGGCATTCGACAGGGTCAAACATGATTTATTGGTAGAGACTTTAGACCATATAGGACTGGACGGAAGACATATTATTGAAAATTTATATTGGAACCAAATTTCAGTAATTAGAATAGATGGCGATGATACACCGGAAATAAAGATCAAATGTGAAGTAAGGCACGCCCTTGCTCTTTAATGTATATTTTGAAAGAATATTTAGGGAAGCAATAACTGATATACAAGCCGGCATTATTATAAATGGCGAAATCATAAACAACCATCGCTACGCAGACGATACGGTACTGTTGGCATCCAGTCAGGAAGATTTACAACGGATACTGGATGCAGTCATCGAAAAATGCGCAATGGCTGGACTGGAATTAAATGCACAAAAGACCAAAGTATTAGTAGTTAGCAAGCAATCTAATATCATAGCTAACATTACAGTTGGGGGTTAACTATTGAAACAAGTAAACCAAATAAAATATCTACGCAGCATAATAACTAACAGCGCGGATAGTCAAACTGAAGTGAAATCAAGGATTGAGCAGGCTCGAGCAGCATATAAAACATGAGTAGGGTCTTGTGCTGTAGAGATCTAAAGTTAATTCTAAGAATCCGACTTCTCAGATGTTATGTCTTCTCCACCCTGCTGTACGGTATGGAAGCCTGGACTATAAACAAGTACGGAGAAAGACGACGTAAAGCCTTTGAGATGTGGGCTTACAGGAAAATATTAAAAGTTTCCTGGACGGAAAATGTATCCAACTTGGTAATACTCCAACGTCTGAATAAATCCACCGAAATTCTTACCACCATTAAAAAAAGGAAACTGGTATAAACTCAACTCAAGCTCTCTGTTCAGACTTGCCTTCGACAGCGTAAGGATAGCCTTGTTGGTGACCAACGTTCTAGAAAGACATGGTACTTAAGAAGAAAAATACCACGAGTCCTTCAAATTTTATCGATAAATTTTTTTTTCCACGAAAACTTTTTTATTTGGTAAAAGTATGAAAACAAACATATTGATAAAATCACTCGTCACACGGACTCGTGATTTTATCTAATTCGGTTTGTTTGAATGCTTTTGCCCCAAAATAAAAAAGTATCGAGTGTCAGCTTGGCCTGTCGTACTCAACGACTTGGCGTATTTTACGTAGGAATCTTTTTTTGAAAGCATACAACATTCAATTAGTGCAGGAACTAAAGCCAACCGACCTTCCGAATCGTTTCTAATTTAGTCGTTGGGCTCTTGACAAGCTTGCAGAAGATCCACCGTTTTCGAAAAAAATGTTGTTCACCGATGAGGCCCATTTTTGGCTTAATGGGTTCGTAAATAAACAAAATGCCAGTATTTGGGAAAATGAAAAACCCGAAGAGGTTCAAGAGCTGCCATTTAAACCAAATAAAACAACTGTTTGGTGTTGTTTATGGGTCAGTGGAATCATCGGTCCATATTTATTTAAAACAAAGGCTGGCCCGAATGTTATTGTGAATGGTGACCGTTATCGCGCCATGATAACAGACTATCTGATTCCTGAAATTGAAACCCGTGGTCTCGACGAAATTTGGTTTTAACAAGATGGCGCCACTTGCTATACAGCCCGTGAAACCATGGCTTTACTGCGAGAACAATTCGGCTAACAGATCATTTCACGCTTTGGGCCAGTGAATTGGCCGGCTAGATTATGTGACATCACACCTCTTGATTTTTTCCTTTGGGGTTATGTAAAGTCCAAAGTCTACATGGATAAGCCGGCTACAATTGAGGCCAATATTACTCGAGTCATTGGCCAAATACCGCTCGAAATACTATCACGCGTAATTGAAAATTGGAACTTAAGAATGAACCTTGTTAACCGTAGTCGCGGACAACATTTGAAGGAAATTATCTTTAAGAAATAATTGTAAGGAACGGTTCTTTTGTATGCTAATAAAGATTATAAAAAAAAATTGTTTTTATTAATTTTTTGTTTAAAAAAAATACCTCTAAATAAATCACCCTTTATATGAAAATTGATTTTTAAAGAGTAAACTCCAAAAAATCTATAAGAAAGCATTAAATATCTATGAAACAATTATAAAAGAACGTCGTTACAAGAATGAATTATGTTGGTGAAAAAAAATTAGAAACAGTAACAAATACTCAGAAAATATCAGATCAATAATTGGACAAGCACGTAGAAGTATATAATAAAAAGAGAAATAAATGCCTTGTTTAGAAACGATCTTAGTCTCTTTAGATTGTTAAAATATTTATGTTCTTTCAATTTGAAATATAAATCGAATTTTAAACATCTCCGATAGACTGATAGGTTTAGTAATAAGCTGGGTTGGAAAAATAATATAACAAAAGAACAAAGTAAAAAGAATAATGCAAAAGAAGAAAGAAACATTGATTTACAATAAAAAAGTACCTTGGTGTTCCTACAGAATATTATCCGAGGTGTACTACACAAAAAGAACAAGTATTTCCTGGTTAAATAAACAAAATGGTACAGTGTATCTACTTAAGTTGGAACCATATGAAAAACTTTTCTATTATTGGTTTTATGAAAAAATATATTCTTGATAAAAAGTTCTGCATCGTCCAAAACATATAATGCAATCATCTATAAGAAATATCCTATTTTATTTCAAAAATACATTTATCGTAATACGTTGTCAAAACTATCAATATATTATAAAATGCTTCTTTGCCCTTCAGTCTCGTACCAAAGACTGAAAAAACTACCTACCATATCCCGCACCCCTTCTCATCTTTCTATTTTAGGTACCCAGCAAAACAGATCTTTCTGTTCAAGTAACCCTCGTTTATGACTTATGACTCTACCGATGGATCTTGCATACTGGGTGGATCCTAATATATCTTACACATCAGATATCAGATTTTTAAGCCGTTTTCAAGTAAAAAAAATATGAATTTTACTCAAGAGTAAAGTACCTTTATTTTTTACAGTACAGAAGAATGTTGAGAAGTAAAGTTATTTTAAATTAAAAGTTACATTCATATATGCAGCCATTAAGCATGAAAATTCAGGTTTGGTGATTATTTACGTACATTATAAATTATTCACGAAACCAATAAGAAAAAAGTTTTCACTATGGTTCCAACTTATGTAGACACACTGTATAAATATTATATATTCAATGACACTCAAAGATAAAAATAGCCATGAGTTTAGAAAAGTTGTAATTTTTAACTATCGCTTTACATTTATATTTATTTAAAATTCAAAACAATAACTCAGGCTAAAGTCATCATGAAACAAAATCAATAATTTGATAATTTATAACTCTAATCACAATACCACTCGAAAAGGGTCTTTTTCCCCATCCTCTTCGATCCCAATCCCTCCTCCTAACACATATACATCTCGACACTCTATTGTTTCAAAATTCACATCTCCTGTCCAGATCCAGCAGTGGCAGCTTCTAAACGGGTCTTGAAATAAATGAAATGATTCTTTTTTAATGAAGAATCAATATATTTTAAGAAACAGATGTAAATTAAGGGTTTTTGTATTTTTTAGAATATTTCTATGGAGTATTTATATTAGTGCCAAGCTTAGGAGCAAACTTTGTATTTTGATTTTTAAGGACAGTTCCTAAGATCAAAGTCTGAAAATAAAAGATCTATGATTTCACCAATGATGGCTAGAATTGTTAATTTGGTGTTGCAGTGTTGCTGATATACACGAAGATACTTCGACCAATACTACTATACGCTTTGGTATTCTGATGGCCGAGGGCACAGAAGTCATCAGCCAAGAAAATGTTAGAGCACATCTGATTGGTGCCATGCGCACTACTCCGGCAGTTGTGATGGGAACGCTGCTTGGTATTGATACGCTTTACCTTGATTGCTGCGGCTGCAACAACAGCGCACCGCCTCGAATTTGAACAAAAGTGGGAAATTAGTGTCTGTAGACACATAAAACTCACTCAAGATGTCCTGTCCGATTCCCTGTTAAACATGGGACTAGACGGGATACCGGCTATCCGTATTTGGGAGACCAATTAAGGTATGCTTCCCGAAACGAGAAGAATGGACCGAAACCAAAAGGTTGATGCTACTCATTGGGGACATTTGGTTAACAGATGGCACCAAGACGAGCGCCGGGACTGGAATCGATCTCTTTGTAGAGTATGCACAGACAGCAATCTCTGTAGGGGGGATCGAAAGGTGTATCAAAATATGCTCGAACTCTTTAGTCCTATTTGGGTCATTTACTTCGTGGTGAACATTATTCTATCCCGAAACTAATACCCCAAGAAAAAATTAAAGGACGCCGTGGACCTGGTAGAAAGCAGCACTCCTGGTTACGTAACATCAGAGACTGAAGTGAAATAGTATAGATAAGGAGATTGGTCAGGTGACCCATTGTGCGCGAAGCATACGGGACTAGAAGAAGAGATTTAAGAAGATATTTCAAATGTGATATCTTTACACTTTTTAGTTAATTTTAATCCCTAAAAAACCAGTTTTTTTTTTCAATATAAATATTGTTAGTAAAACAATAATTGATTTTTTAACGTCGAAAAATTTTTATACGATTTTTCTTTTTCTGCTTAGCACTATGAACCAATTCAACGGAAGAGTCAGAAAAATCATTGGTAGTTAACTTGAGTTTAATAAATTTTAATAACAATGTTTTTCAACCACCGCCCGTAGGTCAGTTCCCAATCCAACAATTAAAGTTTAAATTTTATAATAATCATTTTTTTTTTGTTTATGCTGTTGTCTGTTATTTTTAAAATTTCAACCAATAAAAGGATTTTTTAAAAATTTGTTACCTATCTGCGCCACTGACCCAACGCTGATACATATACCTATCCAAAGCACCCTTGATGTTCCTTCAAAGACTGTTCGTTCAAGGTGATTAGTCAGGACTGGGTGTCACGTGACAAACTTAGTTCTTGTTGGTGATATATGAATCGAATCATATATCAAATAATATCAAGGTAATTCGAATCGCCGTGGAATTCGGGATATGGACGGCTCTTCGGCGAGCTGAATCATTTTCTGTTTGGACAATATAAAATAGTCATAATATTCGTATGTCCTTTTCACACCAAAAACAGGTTACAACGAATAATCGAAATGCAAAATACAAGTTAATAATATTTTTTATTTTATTCGTAATAATTAGATATAAAAAAAAATATTAAATTTTTTAATTTTAACTTTATTTGTATTATGTTTTACTGATGTAGAGAGATATACCTAAATTATATTACCAAAACATATTGCAATTGTCTTATGACTATCCATTTTTCCACATTATCAGATAAATACACTTTGCGAGTTCCAGAAAGGCATCGTATAGTCGAAAACATTAGTTCACTGATACATAAATAAAATCGTAGATCCAAGTTCTTAATTTATAGTTTAGTTTTGAAGTAAGAGTGTTTGGAATCATCGAACCCAAAGAGTAAATATCATAACAGTATAGTTGGGTTTAAAGTTTACGAGAGGCGGAAAGTATGACTGTCACTTTAAGCAGCCAGAACGGGTCAAAAAGGCTCGACTGGCTATGCATAGAGGAGTGCTGGTCCCTACACTTATGTGTATGGTAGTGAATGTTGGGCTTGACAGAAGAAGCATGAAAGTAGGATCAACGCTGCGGGGATGAGCAGTCTGGGAAAATAGATAAAGTGAAAAATAGTGAGATAAGACAATAAGATGTGGTAGCAAGAGATGTTGGATTAAAGAAGATTGACGAAACAGATTTATGAGGCGAGTGTGAACGGGCAAGCCGGTGTAGGTCGACCTAAGCGAACATATCTCAATCAGATCGAAATTGTTCTAAAACGCGCTGCCGGCATGGAAACACCCCATATACGACGATCATCAGCTGAGTATATCGAGCGTTTTAAACAGACTTTTGACCTCAGACACGTCATGAACGGGCATGATAAGACACCAGCCACAAGACTCAAGTCTAGGAAAGGGTTCCTATAGTCACCACCCATCGACCCCTTACCCTGTTTTCCAGTCACACCATCAACGACGTCGGGAATCCAACTGGACTGGAACACGTGGTCAACCCTTAACCAACTGCAGACTGACGTCGCGCGGAAACCAGGAAGAACCGAGCTAGACGGGGCCAACAAGCCTCGGACGACACTAAGTGCGAATGAGGTGCGACACATGATAGTAGTCATCTACTCCAATGCGCTCTCTGCCCCACTACCTGCACTTTGGACGACCTTTGGGAGTGCACCGACAATGGCGTCAGGGTGGCAGAATACTGGGCCCAGAAACTACAATGAATCTCAACTTTGGACCCGAAAAAGTAAAAAAGTAAGTGTTCTAAATTAAAGCCAAGTCAAGAGTGCCAGCAACCGACATGTATAAAGAGGTGTTCTCTGCCTACCCCTACATTTTAGTTTTGACCTAAACGTTGACCATGAATTGATTATTATTTGTACGTCCATTTTATATATTTAATATATAGTTTAAAAAGTTATTGCTCTAAATAAGCTTAACTTTACCAACAGCAGAAGCTATATGTTGGTTTGAACTTTTTTTTTTTTTTTTTTATTAATCCGGTTTATAGCGTCTTTCGCCTTCCGGTTCCCAGTTGCCAGCCTCTTCGGTCAGTCCAATCTCCTGGGGCTAGATTTCTTTCGGAGTCGCTTTCTGAATGCCCCCTATCCATGTTGGTTTTGGTCTACCTCTTTTCCTTCGTTCTGTTGGGGTCCATTTAAGCACTAGTTTGGGTAGCCTTTCAATTGTCATACGTTCAACATGGCCGTACCATATAAGTTGTCTTCTTTGGATTTCATCTATTATAGTTGTGTCGGTCTTTACAATTTGTCGAATTCGGTCATTTGTAACCCTATCGAGACGTGATATGCCAGCAGATCTTCGCCAGAAATCCATCTCCAGGGCTAGCAATCGGCGTTCTAATGTTTTATTAAGTTGCCACATTTCACAGCCATATAGAACAGTACTTTGAAAGATAGTATTATATATCATATGTTTTTTTTCCCTAGATATATTTTTTGCCCACAACAGCGAGTTTAGGCATCCTATAACTTTCTTTCCTTTTAATATCCGTTGTTCTATTTCCTCCTCAGTACGACCTTTACATGTGATTTTTGTGCCCAAATAGGTGTATTCCTCACATATTCCTATTTTTACATTGTTTAGATCCAGATCTGTTGTTTCTGCCCCAATACACAAATATTTCGTCTTGCTCATATTAACCGTTTAATCCCCCTTCTTCGTATTCTCTAAGAAGTCGTTTTCCCATAAACTCCAGGTATTCTTTATCTTGGGATTGAACTTATTTACTAATCGAAAAATTTAAGGAGTATAGTAATAAATTTATGTATTGGCTGCCGGAATAAAACTGCAGGTGGTCTACATACAGTAAAATGCTTCTCTAAAAGCCGATACTGAAACTGGTTTAGTCTTATAGCGTACAGTAATTATACCAGTAAAAGAAACATTAAAGTTATTTAATGATTCCAGAATAAAGTACTAACAAACATTACTGATTCACCCTGGTACTGGGAAAACAGCGACATCAGTCGGTACCAACAACTGGAAACTGTTTACCAGAACATTGCCAAATTTGCTTGCAGCCACCAACACAAACATTGATTGTTTTTGTTTAAAGTAAAGAAGTATAACATATTATTATGTTCTTTCAGAGTCAGTTTAAAAATTAATAAAAAACATCTCATTAAAAGCCATAAAATCTTCAAAAGAAACCGACCAGTTGCCACGTCTTTTTCGTTCTCTAAAGAGTACTCTGCCAGCGGTCTCTCTACTGGCAAATTATGCCCGAGCTCAGCCGTAGAGGGTAGAAGAAAAAAAAGGAAAATAAAAGTGAGCCGCGCCACCGACTTAGACGGTTCAAGCCGGAAACCCCTAGGTCTTATAGGCACTAGCAGAGCCACACGATAAACAACTAAGATTATGGTGAACCAAATAAATAAAATTATAGCAAAAATATATTGGATACTTTACTCCTACAATAAATCAAAATACACAGCTCAATAACAAAATTATAACAAATATAGCCAAAATTAACAGCCAACAATAAATCCAGGCACACAGTTCAATAATAAACTTATAACAAATATAATCAAAATCAACAGCTAACAATAAATCGAAACTTCAAAATTTACAACTTTATAAGACAACAATAAATCAAAAATCCAAAGTTTACGATTCCATAAAATAACTAAAACAAAGGTAAGAATAACAAACTTTATCAAGTTACCAAAAAAAAAACGTATACAAGTCAACTTTTTAATAATACTTAATCAAACGTTCACGTACGGCTGCTAATTTACTCACGTTTTTTTTTTACCATTTACATAGAGATTTACACTGTTAAAACAATCGAGATTATTTAAAAATATTACTTTTTTTTACAATGGCTGTCCTTCAAAATATCGATATTGTAGGATATTCACAAATAAGTATGACAATGAAGAAAACATTTTTACTTGGACACGAAGAACTATTGAGAATATTACTTTAATCAAAGTTCAGCCTTGGCATATTATCCAATGCAATAAATAGTTTTCAACAGTGTACCATATTAATAAATTAAAACAAAACTTAATCGTGGTGTCAAAAACAAATCACGTCGTTTAAATATTCTAAAATAAATCACTTGTAACCTTTGGGTATACGAATTCACTACTCCTGTGGCCTACTCCTGTGGCCTACTCCTGTGGCCGGTTTGATTATGGAACTGCACCTGCTACTTAACAATGGCTTCCCTCCATCAGATCCCGCACGCGGTTATTTTAACTCGACACCAAAATTCAAAATATCAACAACGAAGGTAAGATAGAATGGTCAAGTTAAAAATTAAATGGTTTTTCTTCAAAATCCAATTAAGATGGCCCAAATACAGCCAGATATGAAAGAAAAAACCGTAGAGGTTCTGCTCACGTGTAAATATCAAATCGTTCCAAAAAAAACTCTCACCACCACCCGACTCCTAAGACTGACACCAAACGACCCCTCTAAACTACTGACTCCCAGGCCGGATATCAAGAAATGACACGGAACACGCGTCAACCAACAATCTATGTTCCAAACTCATAATCGCACTCGTCCGTGTTGATAGCCAGCCCATCCACACAGAAATGCAAACCAAACAATAATATAGCTGACAACACACGACAATCGAGGCCAAAAATCAAAGCAAAATCTAATAACAAAAACCCCCACTCCATCTCCATCGATTAACAAAAAATGTCACAGCCATTAATAATTGAATCCTATCACTGATATATTTAAAATACAACAAAATACGGTAAGCGAAACTATTTACTAGTACCTGAGGAAAACAAAACTATCAGAGACCCAATTAATAATGGAACTGTAGAAGGGAAAAAATAGGCACGTGACACAGTGTTGTATCAATTTTATTTTTAAATCAGACATATTTTCAAAAATTAATTAATCATTTATTGAACGACATCGTGAGTATCGAACCACGTTTCATTTAAATAAAGTATATTTCTATTACTTTCTTTATAACTTAAGATCTGCCTTAAATAATTTTGACGAAGTACCACAATACGAGGCGATTCGATAATACACATTCGACTATCTAACTTCTTATACTTAAAACCACACTCTATTACAATTTGTCGAAGTGTTTCTAATGATTTAAATCGTTAAAATTTTGCAATTTGTTAAATATAATTTCTTATGTTGTGACTTGATTTTCTGTGTACGTATTGTAAACCGTTTGACGAATTTAAATGCATAATCTATCCGACGGCTGACGATACGTTTTCCTTTTTTATCGTGTTTAATCACAATGCCTACTTTAATTACTAAATAAATTGTGGAATAAGTAATTTCATTATTAATATGAATACCGTCATCATTAGGCAATTCGTTAGATTTATCATTCACCTCGAACGGTCTCCAGAAAGCCATGTCACAAATATCACAAAAAGAAATTAAACGCAAACAATAAAAATCTCCTGAGAAATTATTATTATTATCTAAAGATTTGACCAACTCCTTTCAAGTGAACACCTGCGAGCTAGATAGTCGACCGATGATTTGATGAATCCGTATTAGCGACGTTGATATTCAAATGTAAGCTGTGCTACTCGTAGCATATAATAAGAGGCGGCCGATATGTTTTGCTAATATTATCGGTATTATTTAGTATAGAATAAAGTGCTTATTACCGGAATATCGCAGTGCCCTGGTAAAATCATCTTTTTCAAACTGAGATTGGAAATACTATGGTTATAGGGATTTTTTTATAATACCTACGACAAACTAGTGAATAGGTCACACTAATCGTATTCAATAGTTAATGGAAATCGAAATTGACCTACCCGGTCATTGAATGCCGTCTTACAAATAACTAAATATGAATAGGAAACAGAAAAAGTACCAAAAATTCTTTATACTCAATAATAATAACTAACATTGCAGCTACAAACACCATTCTAATAACAGAATATTCTTCACTAAAATGAAAGGGGTGCTATCCTGTATCATAAAACTTACGCTTTGAAGGTTAAAATGAATTAAAACCTCGTAATGCAAAGGGAATGGACAAACAAATACAATGGACCCCGTTCCTGCACTAATGATGGATTTTTGTTTTTTGTCTTAAATAGCCGACACGTCCAAATAAAAGGGAGAACTGTCATTTATAAGTATTAAGCTTTTGTTTTGAGCCAATTCTTGATCTTTGACAAATGTTAGGTGGGGACGTTGGACGAGGGTCAAAGTTTCGGTATTTCTTTCATTAATGGTTTGATCCATTAAATATTTTTTTTAATAAGAGGCTTAGAAATATTAATAAAAATGTGCTGCGTGTTTTTGATGCTTGGTTTTCGGAAAAATTTTATGATTTGCCATACATTTATTAAAAAAATTAACTCAAGGAAGTGAAATAATGTTCTTCTTCATTCCCATATAACATATTTTTTATCTAAAATATTCTTTTTAAAATATAATAAATATTATGGCTATAAAATAACATAAAAAAACTGGTGTGTGTACTTATATACGCGCGTTAACAGTTATACCTCTTTGGCGTAAGTAAGAAAAAAGTCGCAAAAATGAGAAAATGATCAAAACAAAATATTGAAAAAACACTAAAGAACATAAATATATTAAGAAAAAATTATATATAAGCAAGACTTAAATTAAAAAAACATGCTTAAAAATTTTCATTAAAAAATTAGAAAATGTTAATCAATATTATGAAATTTTGGTGAATAAAAAGACTACATGGCAAGATTACATTACTGAGTCATTTACCAGTAAAAGAGATGAGGTGTTGTTAAACACAGAAAAAGAAGAAGGACCCAAAATATGCACGCCATCTCAATCGCAAAAAATAGGAAGGCATGTGGGCCAGATGGATTACCGATGGAAGCAATAAAGTTAATCAATGAAGACAATATGGAATTAATAACAAGGTTATTCAATAAGATATACGAAACAGATGACATCTCGCGTGATTGGCTAAAGCCTACATTTATTATCTTACCTAAGAAGCTACATATCCAAAACAATGTAGCGACTATAGACTAATAAGTCTCATGTCACACATGCTGAAAACATTCCTGCGTATAATTCATGCCTGTATTATAAGTAAATGCAAAGAAGGCCTAGATCAATCACAGTTCGGCTTCAGAAATGCGTTTGGTACAAGGGAGGCACTGTTCGGAATCAACGTAATGCTACAGAAATGCCGAGACCAAAGTAGGGATGTGGAAATATGCTTTCTGGATTATGAAAAAGCGTTCGACCGAATTCACCATGATAAACTTCTGGTGCATTCAGACTGCAGGATACACACAACAACCTAAACGTTGGAACACGACACGTGAGTATCGTCAGAATTGTGATCGGGAACACGTTGGAAACGAGGACAGACTACATTCCGAAACGGTACTGCTCCCAGCTCAGGAACATTCTACAGGGGAAAATCTGGTATACAGATGGATCAAAGACTGACACTGGGGCGGGAGCAGGAGTGTTCTCCAGGAACACAAGCACTGGCATCAGCTACTTGTTGGGAACCCACACCTCCGAGAACAATAGGAGGAATGTTGAAGGCGCGCATATCAACATCCTGTCACACAGTCAACCGGCACTTAAGGCCTTGTACAGCAAGGAAGTGACGTCCAAGCTGGTATGGGACTGCAAAGAAGAACTGAAAAAGCTGGCAGATCGTAATCACGTCAAACTGATATGGGTTTTAGGACACCAGGAAATTGCAGGTAATGAAAAAGCAGACGAACTTAATTGAATCTGAGGTGTTGACCAAAGGCTGAATTTTTATTTTTGTTTAAAAGTTCCGAGATACGAACTTTTAGAGGTTTTCAAGTCTTACCTACGTACGTGGCTACACAATCGTTGCAGTTAATTTTGTAAATGCTACTTTTAGATAATTTGTAAATTTTGGCCTTATTTATGACGAGGTGTCTGATAGGCTGTTAGTTGTTTTGAAGGCAACTTTAATGTTTTTAGTAAAGTTTAGTGAAACAACTATCGATTTTGTTTGAAATTTATGATAGGAAGGAAAATAAATTTTCTTGGTTCAATTTTTAAAAAAGCTAAATAATATTTTTTTTAATTTTTCGAATAAGGAAGTTAATCAAATTGTAATAGTTGTTAGCTATTTGCTTTAGAATTTTGATTTCTGCAGGGTTATTTGTTGCTGAAAGTGGTGTGTTTAGAAGCAATTTAAAGCAGCCATTTTATGCTGATGTGGGTGATTTGAAAAGCTAGGTATGACGTGATCAGTCTAAATTGGTTTTCTATATACACCTGCTGAAATTTGGGTTGTTTTTATGAATGGGGAAATCTAAGAAATTTAATTTGTTATTTTCTTTAATTTTAATAGCGAATTTAATTTTGGAGGTCCATATCATTATTTTAAAATCAAGAATTTGCCTTTCACACTGTGCGTTTAAAATGCAGTATACAATGTTCTATTTATTGTGTAATTGTCAGTGTCTTTTACGCCGTTTGAACATTAAAAATGAATTTTTTCACTTCCTCTTGTCAGTGTCAATTAAAACGCAACCCAATGCGTGTTGTCTTTGTCTTTTCGTTTGTTTTTTTCCTCTTCTCCACGCATCGCGTCTCAAACGATCAGTCAAAGACTTCCACGATATATCTCGCTTAATATCTAATGACAAAAGTTGATGTTGAATTGTTTCCTTTAGTCATTTGTTTCGGTTCGACGGCATTCGCAATTCTTTCGGGTAGCGCGACAATATAATATGCGATACCAACATACAGATATAACTAGCGTATGCACAATAATAATACGGTCAATTTATATATATTTTTTAGATTACATAGAATATTTACCTAAAACTTAAAAAGAAATCTAAAATACTTTTCGACAATCACGTCGAAATTATGTCTTCCATTTTATGTACGTACACATATTGTGAAAGAATATTTATGATAAAAAATTAAATTACAATAATATGTACTGGTACTTAATTTTTAAATAAATATACATTGAGAAAATAACTTACTGTAGAAGTCATATTCAAAGCACATACCCTGGACAATATTTCTATATGATACAAGCGAAAAATATCCACCGTAGTCCCTTTGTTTTATATAACGTCTCTAGAGATTTGTGTCGGTCGAAATATAGTACAGGACTGGGTGTAGTGAAAAAAGTTGAACGCTAGCCATTATATTATTACAGATAATATTTTCATAAAAGGGTTACCGACAGACAATAATATATATATATATATATATATATATATATATATATATATATATATAAAATGTATAACTGATTTTTTTAAAATCAGCTAATTCTGCTGTATGTCACCTATATTATAGGTTCATTTGGGTCGATTATGTATAAAAAAAAAAACCACCCCTCTGGCTATATGCAGCGACAGGTATTGAATTACATCTGATACATAATCGTGTATAATACCCCATTTCAGGTAACAATATGCAGATACTTGTTAAGTAAGAGAAGGAACTATTAGATTTATTCATCCGAAGTAACCATCTATGGACCGGTTTCGGGGTGTGTTGCCCCTCATCAGCATAGGGTAGGTCTACCTCCACTGAACAAATCAACAGATTCGACTCTTATTAAGTATACATGAAGTGCTACGCGAAAAGCGTCAGTCACGAAATCTATACTTTTTAACAAGCACCACCCGGTGAATAGCATCTGCGAAGAAATATTGTTATCTGCAAAATTTATAGAAAACTATATATTATATTATTATACATATATATGTGCGAAAATTATCGAAAACTGCATTATTGCTATAAACTATAAAAGTATAATGAAGTCCGACAGCGAAAATTAGATGTGAGGATTATGACTGCTGTATGAACCTACATATTTTTAATATATAGGTATAACTGGGTCGATTATATATTAGAAAACAAAATACTCCTATGGCTATATGCCAACGACAGGCATTGAATTACATCTGATATATAACCGTGTATACTACCCCATCACAGTAAACAAGATATACAGATGCTTGTTAAATAAGAGAAAGGGTTATTGAATTTATTTGCTCGAAGAAATCACCTGTATACTAGTTTCGGAGTGATTGTTTTTCTCGAACAACTTTATTCAATTCTAGGCTCTTATTAAGTACACATGAAGGACCACGCAAAAGCGTTAGTGGCGACATCTGTACTTTTTATACCTATATATTAAAAATATGTAGGTACATACAGCAGTTATAATCCTCACACCAAAGTTTTTCGCTGTCGGGCTTCATTTATACTTTTATAGTTCATTGCAGCAATGCAATTTTCTATCATTTTCGCACATATATATATATAGTTTATTTGCATTTATTTTGGAAAAAATATTACAATATGGTGTTTGTCGACTACAAATAACCGATTTTTGAAGTGAAAACTTCTTTAGGCAGGTTAGATGGGGGTAATGTTAAAACATACAGTGATATCAGCTTCAGTTTACGTCAGCAATAGGAGTATGGAAGGTGACAGCGGCTGTCAGCAGTAGTCAAAATAATATTAAAATGAAATAAATAAGTTATATTGCACTATTCTGTAGATTGACGGGTTGCTTACAGAATATTTTCTGTTATTGTATTTGTATATTTTCGGGAATTTTATTTGTCAAAGAGACAGCGTAAATTTTGTTTGCTTAACCGTTCGTTACTAACATGTGCATAAATAACGACTTTGCTAATATCGGTCTCCCCGAGAATAATGTTCAAAAAATGTGAAAATTGGCCCCTGAAATATAATAACAATATTATATTTAATTGGATATCAATATAATAAATTAAAGTTTAAAAAAATTAAAAAACACGCTTTTAAAGTTAATCAAACTAAAAAATAACAAATAATTCTTCTTCTTCTTCTTCTTTCTTTAATGTAAGCAATTTTGCTTGTTTTTCTTCGTATCCTCTACCGTTCAATTATTGGAAAGGTTGTCGCTCCATCTCTTGCGGGGTCTTCCAACGCTTCGGCGCCCTAAGGGCGACTTGTCTCTAGTTATTTTGACCATTCTGTCGTCATTCATCCGGTCTATGTGTTCGTTCCACTCTCTCTTTCTTCCCAGGATTCGGGATTTGGTCTCGATTCCGATATATTTGTTTCGGAGGATTGTATTGTTCAGGTAAGCTGAGGTTCGTGCTGCTTTTGCCGCTTGGTTTCTTACTTCCGCCTCGATGTCACCGTATCCTGATATTTCTATGCCTGGGTATTTAACAAATAATTCTTAACAGAAATAAAATTACCGACGAAAAGATTAATGTCACTATCCTAAAAGACATTTTTAAACTAACTCTGCGTTTCTGAATGAGAGCATCCCTCGCTTTTATAACAGTGACATTAAATTTCTCGTCAGTAATTTTGTTCCTATGTTAAGAATTATTTTTTACTTTTTAGTTTGATTAACTCTAAAAGCGTGTTTTTTAGTTTTTTTAAACTATAATTTATTTTTCGCTTTATAGTTCGATTTGTTTTACTCACTTAAAAAATTGTGTATTAAAAGGTAAAAGCACAAAAAGAATGTATCGGCCGGGAATCGAACCCGGGCCGCCCGCGTGACAGGCGAGCATTCTACCAATGAACCACCAATGCGATATACTGTTTTAACATTTGTTCTGCGCGCATGCGTAGTTCACGCACTAGTTCTATCTCTTTTACTCTTATGCAAAGGATCCCCGAAGAATTTTATAAATCCTGGCGAATCCTGAGTGATTTGCAGACACAAGATATGTTCCTTTTCCTAGTCGTCTGAGTACTTCTTTGTTAGTGATTTGGTCTACATACTATACTGTGACTATTCTTCTAAATAATCGATCCTTGATATTAATTCTTTTATAGTTCCCAGATATTTATACGTAAAAACTCTTTCTATAACTTGATTGTTTATGGTCAGCTGGACGTTTGTATTTATCGTTTTAGAAAATACCAATTTTTTTTTTTTAAGGTCATTTTGACCATATTTAAAACATGTTGTATACACCCTATATAGTCATCAATGTTCTCTGTAAGCACCTTAATATTTTTAAATTTTTTAAATGATCGTTGTCGTTGTACGAACAATTTTTTTAACCTCCCATTATCGTGTAGCAACAATAGTCCGTCCCTATTGGGCACTACAAACATATGAAGAAAGTTATGTCTGACTGACTAAGATTATCCAACAGGAATATTATGTTTTTTTACTTTTTTGTCGGACCGGTCCTGTCTAGAAGATAGAGCGAGTCGGAAATAATATCATAAAAAGGGTTTTCTTTACCTTTTGATGTGAATATTAATGCCTTTTGCTCATCGGTTATAGCAAATTGTGTTACTGTTTTTACGCTTTAAAAAGAATATGCATATGATCATTGGATAAAAGAATTTATGCTGTCAAATTTACACGGTACGCCATTTTACTTAAAAGGTATATAGTTTTCTGTATTTAAATAGTGGCAAGCATACTTTTTATCTTTCAAACAAAAACAAAATTATTCCCACTTTGAAACTTTAAAAAGCATTTTGATAAGGACCGGTCTTTTATTGTTAATACCAATCACACATTTTTTAGTAACTCCTTAAGGTGGCTCGATTTAATAAAGAATTTGCTAAATCTTCGAAAGCGGGGCTCCAGCTAAAACCGGGCTTAACATTTTTAAATGCTTGATGCTTCGCATCAAACAATTTTGCCTCGCAATTCACCGTTAAATATCTGGTAACTGCTAATGCTTACTAAAAGAACGCAGCTCCCACTTTCATGTCTGAAACGAACTTACTGGCTTTATGGATAGTCGAGTATCATTATCATTAGATCATTATCTTCTAGCCGTCACTGTCCACTGCTGGGCATATGCCTCATTTAAGTTCCTCCATGTCTCTCTCGGTTCTGGGCCGTCATTATCCAATTCCCAGCAATTCTCCCTATATCATTGCTCCAGCGTGCCGGTGGTCTGCCTATGTTACGTTTGTCGCCATGAAAATACTAGTAATGCTGCGGAGATGAGTAGTCTGAGAAGTAGGATGGATAAAGGAAGATTGACGAAACAAATTTATGAGGCGAATTTGAATAGATAAGTCGGTAGAGGTCGACCTCGGCAAACATATCTCGATCAGATCAACATTGTTTTGAAGAAAGGCCAGGTCAAGAGTACCAACAACAATCGACGAGCATGTATGAGAGCACTGATGAAAGTAGAGGAAGCAAAAGATGTGTGTAAGAACCGTAGCGGAAGTGAAAGGAAGTGGTCTCTGCCTACCACTACGGGAAAAAGGCGTGACTATAGGTATGTATGTATGGTCGCCATTGCGATATTCTTTCAGTCAACCTGTCGTTTGATGTTCTCGCCATATGACCTGCCCATCTCCATTTCATTCTAGCTATGTGGTCAACTACGTCTTTGACTTTAGTTTTTTTGTCTAATGGTATTATTGGGTATTCTGTCTCTTTTATTGATTCCAAGCATGGCTCTCTCCATAGCTCTTTGGCCTACTCTCAGCTGTATTTTTTGTTAATGTCAGAGTTTCTGCTCCATATGTTATTACCGGTAACGGTCTCTTTTATCTCGGTGTCGCCTATTCGGATGTTCTGTGCAAGCACTAAATTAGTTATTATTTGGGTTTTACTTGCATTTATAAGTAGACCGACTTTTGATGAGGCCTGTACTATTTCTTCGAGCATCTGTTTTGCATCTCCGATGTTATCTGTGACGAGAACGATATCAACTGCGAATCTAAGGTGTGTTAGCTATTCACCATCGATATTGATGCCTCTATTCTCACAAAGCAATGACTTCATTGCGTATTCGAGAACAGCTGTGAAAAGTTTAGGCGAAATGGTGCTGCACACTATAGATGAATTGGAGCGCAACAGCTAATGGATCAGCTATGTCACTTCATCACGAACTTTTTATCATTGTGGCCTTGACTACGCAGGACCATTCCCGATCAAAACCTGAAGAGGTAGAGGTGCAAAAGCTCACAATAGCTGGATTGCAGTGTTCGTCCGTTTCATTACTTCAGCAGTGAACATCGAGATTATAACTACAATTCTCAGCAGCTTATAGACGATTTATTGGTAGTCGAGAAATCAGCAACACCCTTTACTGCGGCGGCGATTGTTTGTCAGTATTTAGACCAACGTTTTCCACGGAATTGGATTGAGGGAAGGGGCAGCATTGAATGATCTCCACGATCGCCAGATTTATCGCCCCTAGATTTCTTTTTGTAGAAACATCTGAAATCTATAAAACACAACTATCAATTAAGTAGTAAGTAAGCAAATAAGCAAGTAAGTAGCAGGTGAGTAAGCCTGGACACTGAAGGTAACCGACATGAGGAGACTGGAGGCATTTGAGATATGGATATACCGGAGGATATTGAGGATCTCATGGGTAGAAAGAATAACCAACGTGGAAGTGATGAGACGTATGCATAAGGAGAGAGAAGTGATTCCGACAATTAAGAGAAGAAAACTGCTGTACATGGGACATGTGATGAGGGGAGAAAAATATCAAATGCTACAAATAATTATGCAGGAAAAAATCCAAGGCAAGAGATCTATAGGAAGAAGACCAATGTCATGGCTAAAGAACCTTAGGAATTGGTTGGAATGTAGTAATAATGAACTTTTTACAGCTGTGGTCTCAAAAATAAGATTTGCTATGATAATTACCAACTTTCGAAGCGGAGACGGCACCTAGAGAAGAAGAAGCAACTAAAACTATTAGAATTTTATCAAGTAATTGAATGTAATTGTATTGTCAGAGCTTTCAAAAGACATCTTATTCGACAACCAATGCCAATAAATTTTGAGATAATTCTTACCCTCGCTTGGAGTTAAAAGTAGTGGTGTCAAAAATACCGGAAAAAAAGAGTATCCCCCTTTAATCAAAAATCGACGAGTCTGAGCGTTTTTCCAAAATGTTAACGAGGTTCCTGCAAATGGCTTTGTTTCGTTTGGCCACCCTGTATAATAAAATGGCTCTTGAGCTTCATTCAAGATCGCTCCTTACATGTGGCAGTTGACGGTATTTCTTCTGATGCGTTTAAAACCAATGCCGGGGTCCCCCAGGGTTCCATCCTGTCCCCCACCTTATTTCTTTTACACATCAACGACCTCTTAAAAACCACCACGAATCCCATTTACAGTTTCGCAGACGATAGCACACTTGTCTCAGCTGTCACATCCTATCGATCACTTTCGGTGAATGATACAAATAGACTCAGACAGGAACAGGTTGATTCCATCAATAGAGATCTTAAAGCAATCGTCGAGTTGGGAACCAACAATCTTGTTCAGTTCAACGCCCAAAAAACACAAAGTGCCACGTTTTCCAAGAAAGTGAATTCCTCAAATCATCCCATCACAATCTCCGGAAATACCCTTGAACCAAGTCCCTCCATCTCGATATTGCGAGTCACGGTGTCCAATAATATGTCTTGGCATGACCATGTTGCTAACATCGTAAAGTCGGCAAGCCAAAGGCTAGGTTTTCTGTGGAAAGCCAGAAAGTTTTTTAGTCCTGATCAACTGTTGAAGACGTACAACGCTCAAATCCGACCTCTACTGGAGTATTGCTCGCATATTTGGGGTTTAGCACCAAGGCATTCTCTTCGTCTTTTAGATTCTATTCAGAAAGGAGCCATTCGCTTGATAAACAGCTCAACTCTCACAGATACCCTTCACCCTCTAGAACATAGAAGAAGAGTTACAGACCAGTCATTGCTCTACAGATATTTCCATGGCAGATGCTCCAGAGAAATAAAAACTCTTGTACCACCATTGGCCACATTCGGCCGAAGAACTCGGCACGCTGATCAGTCTCACACATTTACTCTCAAGCTTGACACTACAAGGACCAATCTTCATCAAGAATCCTTCTTTTACAGGGCTGCTACGGAATGGAATAAGCTTCCAAAATCAGTTTTTCCAGAGAACTATGACCTGCAACTTTTTAAAAAGCGTGTCCACAATCATTTCCTTTCTATAATCCCTTCCCCTTCTAACAGTAGCAGTGCGGGCCGTCCGCGGCCCACACGATAGGTCTACCCTTTTTGCGACTATTTTCATAAAAAAAAAATATGGGCAAATCCATGTAATGTTAATGTTACGATATTTTTATTAAGGAATTAAAAACTTGTTGACTAACATGAAGATATTTTGAAATATTTCTTCCGATTTTAACAGTAAAGTACCTTCAATAATATTATTACATTTTTATTTTAATTTTCACCAATATTTTAAATTAATTTTAATTTTTAGATATCAATCTTTTTATTTGTCTAAAAACATTGACACTTAATATTTTATAGGCACCGGAAATTGTTAATTGTGGATCGAAGCAGAGAATGTAGGTTTTTAAAGAATTTAAGTAATTGCATAATAACCATTTAACTAAAAATAAATTTATTATTGTAATCTCTCCTTGTTTAACTGATGACAAATTTCTTTTTGGTATTACTTATTTCGAGATTGTTAATGATAAATTATGCGTATTTCTGAATTATAAGAATAATTTATTTAGAATAGTCACAACGCTCGAATGACAAAACATTGTTTGTAAATGTATTTGGAAAATACTACCCACATTTTACAATAAATTTATTATTTAATAACTTAATGGTCAAATATCTATATTTTAGCTTTTTACTTAATTTTTTTACGTATTAATGGAACGATTTGTTGAAACATTATTAAAATAAAAAAAAATGCAATACATTTAAACAATTTTTATTAGATAATATTTTTTAAGATAAAAAAATTTGAACATAAGTGAAAAAAATATACAAGGAAGAAGAGCCATCGGTTTACTAAATAGAGTATTGTGGGATAAAAATATTTCAAAACACAACAAACACCGAATATACAATAGTATTGTCAAAAGCATAGTTACATATGGCAGTGAGGTATGGCAACTGAAACAAAGGTCAGAAAAAGCTTTAGAAGCAACAGAGATGGACTTCTGGCGGCGCGCGGCAGAAATATCTAGACTAAAACGAATTAGGAATGACAGGATCAGAGAGATTATGGGTTTGGTCGCAGCATTGTAGAGGATATTAGAATAAAACAACTTAAATAGTATGGACATGTGCAGAGAACATTTATTCGCATGAAAAAACTTTTTACCAGTCACGATCTATCGATTGCCCTGCGAATAAGGATGATTAGAGCATATGTCTTTCCAGTTCTTTTGTACGAAGTCGAGAGCTGGAAACTAACAGAAGCCACGCTCAAACGTCTACAAGCTTTCGAGATGTGGTTGTACAGGAAAATGCTAAGAATAAGTTGGGTGGAAAAAATCACAAACGAGGAGGTGCTTAGAAAAATGCATAAAGATACAGAAATGGTCAATATTGTAAAACAACGAAAACTTGAATATTTCGGACATATCATGAGACACCCAGAAAAGTATGACACTCTACATCTTATAATACAGGGTAAGATTAATAGTAAGAGACTCCCCGGCAGACGAAGAACTTCCTGGCTCAAAAATCTCGGACAGTGGTTTGGTCTCACCGCTATACAACTTTTCCGAGCGGCTACCAACAAAATAATGATTGCAAACATGATAGCCAGAATGATCGCCAACGATCGTTAAACGGTCATGGCACCTAGAAGAAGAAAAAGAGAATGGACGAAGAACGTTTGCCAAAGAAAGTCATCAACTGGAACTCCCAAGGAAGAGTTGGAGAGAGGAAATAGACATAGAAATAAGAGAAGGAGGTTTGGGAAAGGATCTCTGTAAGGACAGGAATCAATAAAGACTGGGAATCGGAAGACGTCGAAGAACAATCTAAAACCGATGTATATATATATATATATATACATACATAAAACATATTTTATATAATTTTTTATAATTTTAATTTTTAAATACTTCTTACTGTTAAATACAGAGTGGACCAACAGTCTGGAAACGAACAATTATCTTGTAAATTGCCAGCCCGAATTGTTTAAAATTTGATATAAGCCTATTTTGAGATAGATTTGACATTAACAATGTTGTCAGATTTGCCGTTTCTCTGCTATTATTAGGAACTTTGGTTTTTTAAATACATCTCCCTATATATTTAGTCATTATTGGAATCTTCTCTTTAATACGAGTTCAGCCATAAGTAACATTTATAATTTTATGTACTTTTAAAGGTCTTGTCAAAGTCTAAACAATCATGTAGAAATGTGGTAGACGCATTTGACCATCGATTAGGGTGCTGTCAACTTAAAAATGGAGCACATTTTAAACACTAGAATAAGTAATCATTATGTTAAAAATGTTATCTTTCAATTGTTAAGCTTAAATGTAATTGAAAATAGTTAGTATTTAAAAAGTTATTGAGACAATTAGGCGTTGCCACACTTCTGTTTTATTTATTTAAGACCTTCTAGACTACATAGAATCATAAGTGTTACACATGGCTGAATTCGAATTGAAAAGAAAATTCCAATAATGACTAAATGTACAGGGAGATGTATTTAAAAAACCAAAGTTACTAATAATATCAGGGTAACGACAAATCTGACAACATTGTAGATGTCAAATCTGGCATCTCCGTATCTCAAAATAGGCTTATCCCAAATTTTAAACAATTCGGACAAGCAATTTACAAGATAATTGTCCGTTTCCAGAGTGTTGATCCACTCTGTATTTAACAGTAAGATTATATAAAATATGTTTTTTTTAATCTTTTAAAATTGTTTTTTTGCATACCACGACACTTCTGACGTCGTTAGTTTTTAACTGACGCATAGATACTTAATCTTTTTTTTTATTAATATTAGGCAAATAAATTTTTAAAGTTGCACTCTAAAGTAAAGTAGAATTTGTTGCATTAATATAAAATAATAAACAAAATTTTGTGCCAGGAATAGACAAGTGACAGGTGAATGGAAATGTAAAAGAAATACTACAGAACCACTTGCAATATACATACATAGCTATTAACAATGAATGGATATATCTAGAAGGTTTAAGTTTTCCTAATTGTGCTACTCATGACTTTATTGTCAAAATAATTGTTGGTAACACGTGCTTACACAGCACCATTAAAAAAAAGTTGGATTGGTAAGGGAGGAGAGCTATGTCTTTGTTTTCCGGCTTGGTATATCCTAAAAAAAACTGATAAAGTTATAACTAAGTAGTGTCTTAATTCATGATTTTTATTTCTCTCTTTCCATGGCGCTACAGTCCTACTGGACCCAGACCTTCCCTATCTTCCTCCTCCAATCGTCTCTGCTCATGGCTACTTTTACTCGTAAGAGTAGCTATGGGAATTACCATATAAATTTAACAATACTTTTACTTTAATTTAAAATACTTTCTACAAAAAGTAGTTAGACGTCTGTAAAGTGCCACGGGGTTTATTATACCCCATTGTGGTTATAGCTTTATATATTTATCAAGTCCCTTAAATGTAGCTTTAAATGACCTTCTTCTTCTTGTGCCCTGTCAGTATCATCCGACGTTGGCGAACCCCATAGCGAAGGCTTCACGGTCTTCTGCCATGTGTAGGAGTTGTCCTGCATTTCGTATACCGGTCCAATCTCTAAGATTTTTAAGCTGTGCACTTAAGTTACAGTGTTGTGTATAAAGTTTGCTGTTATATGCGTAAACTATGTAAATAAATATTTACTGTTAATAAGTCTTAATAAAGTGCAGATCATTGATAGAAAAGTAATATTAAATAAGTCGAATAAAATATTTCAGTAATTAGCTTTTTTAAATTTTGAGGATAATTTTTGTCATTCCTAGTGTTGATTAAATAAAATACAATTTTCATTAAAAAGAATTATTGTAAGTTATGAAAAGTCATTTCAAATCATACCAAACCCATTTTTTTTCAAAATATAATTTTTAAATTGCTTATTACTAAGGAGAGATGTCCAATGTTGCACATCATATGCGACTTCCGTAAGACTCGCTCGTTTTATTTTGATTCTGCCGAAATTGTTGTTGGCGTTTAGCATTGGTGTATTTTATTTGCACTTTGACGTTTGCGCTTTTCATACTCTTTTGGACTCTGAACATAAGATTTCACTATTGTCTTCCTATAAATTAAATAGTAAAATAAATAGTAAACACTCAAATCACAGTAAATCCTTGTATCAAGTTATACAATTTTATCAACTTACTTTTCTAAATCTGTATTGCACACATTTTCTGCAGTTGTCATTTTTCAATACTTAATTGCAATAATAAAACAATATCCACGTATGATCTAACACATTAAATTATAGTTTAAAAAAACTAAAAACACGCTTTAAAAGTTAATCAAAACAAAAAGTAAAAAATAATTCTTAACATAGAAATAAAATTACTGACGAGAAAATTAATGTTACTGTTCTAAATGTGTGGGGTGTTTTCATTTCGAAACGCAGAGTTAGTTTAAAAATATAGTGACATTGATTGACATTAATTTTTTTTTGATAGTGACATTAATTTTCTCGTCAGGAATTTTATTCCTATGTTAAGCATTATGTTTTACTTTTTGGTTTCATTAACTCTAAAAGCGTGTTTTTTTTTGTTTTTTAAAATTTAATTTATTTTTCGCATTTTAGTTCCATTTGGTTTACTCACTAAAAAAATTATGTATTATATGGTAAAAGCACAAAAAGAATGAATCGGCTGGGAATCGAACCCGGGCCGCCCGCGTGGCAGGCGAGCGTTTTACCACTGAACCACCGATGCATTTCGTTACGTGACGATTTCTACTAAATCGCACTACTCGTAAGCCGCGTTAAGGAACTTTGTTACAAAAATAAAATTTAAAAAGAAGTGTTGCTATCTGTAATCATAACAACTCCTTTCCATTTCGAAATAGTGACAGAACGAATGGCAGAATTATACATGCGATGTTAGGTCATTATTAATTTAACTAGCTGTATTAACCTAACCTAATTTAACCTATTTTTTTATAATGATTTACTAGCACACACAACTAAAAATGTTTTTGATCTAAACAAGAAGAAAAATTGCAACTCGTTTGTTTATTAATATTAAATTCCTAGTACGATTCTGTAAAAAGTTACTTGGCCTTAGTAATTGCAGTAAGATGAATTAATTATCTACTATATTCATTTACGTAGTGTTAAGTGATGTCTACATATAAATAACTGAATGCATCCGGACTCCGTATGTGTGGGTATATATTACCAGTTTACAGTTTGTTAATTTGTTCGAAATTTTTGATATAAAGTAAGAGTGAATCATTTAACAACTCATTAAAAACACAAAATATTAAATTAACTTATTAACGAATCAACGAAGTAAATGACATTTAATTGTTGTTAATACATCTTTTTTTTCCTTCATATAATTTTTTTAACATCGATATAGCTGGTAATTTTTTACCATAGTAACCATGGGTGCAGTACATAGAAAAATTTTTAGCGACGAAAGACCACCACTGCAGGAAAACAACAGAGCGATCGGACATTCTCGATGAAGAGGTACTGCACGTCATCTACATAGCAAGAAATAAAAAAGCTCCAGGACCAGACGAAATACTCATGAAAATACTAAAAATTACAGAGGAAAGGAATATAGGCAAAATCCCAAGCCTGTTTAATACGATATATAATACCGTTATAATACCAGAGGACTGGCTCAAGTTAACTTATCGACTGATTAGTTTGATGAGCCACCTGCCAAAAACTTTCCTCCCAATCGTCCATGCCAGAATACGTAAAAAATGCGAATTCGACCTTGATGATGCTCAAATGGGGTTCAGGAACGCCTTTGGAATCCGCGAAGCACTGTTCGGGATAAATGTTCTTCTCCAGAAGTGCCGTGACCAGCGTAAGAATGTATTTGCCTGCTTCATAGACTCTGAAAAGGCCTTCGACAGTGTGCGCCATTCTAAATTGATAAGTATGCTGCGGAAAAGCCAACTGGATGATAAGGACATCCGTATAATCGAAAATTTATATTGGGGACAAACAGCTGAAGCACGAGTCGGTATGCTGACTACACCTATTATGAAAATCCAAAGAGGTGTACGACAGGGCTGTATTTTCTCACCTTTCTTGTTTAATCTTTACTCCGACAAAACCTTTAAAGAAGCCTTGGAAGAGGCGGAGTACGGAATTAAAATAAACGGCGTTCTACTGAATACCATTATCCATGCGGATGACACTGATGGATGGCTTACTGCAATTAATAAACAAAATCAGTGAAGTTGGTCAAGAGTTTATGGTATTAAGCCGAAAAAGCTACGAGAACGAGCAGCTTAATCTTGAAGGGAAGGTAATAGAGCGTGTCAGCCAGTTTAAATATCTGTGAAGTATATTAACGGACACCTTGGACCCCGAAGTTGAGATAAGATGTCGAATCGAAATGGCAATAATCACTTTCCAACGAATGAGAACACTTTTTTGTGGCGATAACCTAAACCTCAAATTACGCCATCGTATAATGAAGTATTTTATTTGGTCAGTTCTTATGTATGGGGTGAAATGCTGGACCTTGAAGGTTAGCTCAATAGATCGAATAAAAGTATTTGAAATGTGCATTCATCGTAGAAAGTTGCGGGTTCCGTGGACTGATCTGCTGTCCAATGATGAAGTGTTAAGAGGAGCCAGGGTGGAGAGACAAATAATGGTCACAGTAAAAGGTCGCAAGATGCTTACCTTGGCCACATCTTAGTATTATCTCCTCCAGTTGATCATGAAAGGAAAAATAGAAGGCAGACGGAGTGTTGGAAGAATGCAAATATCTTGGCTGAGAAACATCAGGGAGCGGACAGGCACTCGAAACGCTGTTGACCTGTTCAGGGTTGCAGAAGATAGAGACGCACTCTCTGCAGTAATCGCTAACGTCCGGGCGACCGGACACATGAAGAAGAAGAAACCATTCTGGTTAATACCTATAAATAATCTTGCACCAAATAAGTCATTTAATTCTCAGAATATGGAATACATAAAAATTCAACAAATTATTTCAGATAAATAATTGTAGACACGTTGGCAATGAATTAAATTTTAACAACCACATAAATAAGTAATAACTATTAAAAAAGACACTTCAACCATTCGAGAACTATTTATCATAATTATTATCATTTTTACTGCAGTGGGTAACGAAAAAGTTAAATCTTAATTATATATTTTTAAAATTAAACATTTTCCCAGGGTCAACCACCCAAAGTGAACACACACACAGTAGCATTTAACAGTATTATTATAAAATGTTTTGTACTTTATTAGACTATGCTTTCTGAGAATGGCTTGTATCTATGTTTTATATTAATTATAATTTCTTGGGACTTGTCAACAAGCAGTTTTTATAACGAGTTTAAGGTGTGACGTTTTTATATCGGTAAAGAAAAAAACAGTTGAACAGTTAAAATCGTATATATATATATATATATATATATATATATATATATATATATAAACATATATACATATTTCTTCAAAACAGAGGCCTGCCGGAATGTTACTGTGAATGGTGACCGTTATCGCTTAATGATAATAGACTATCTGATTCCTGAAATTGGAGCCCGTGGTCTCGACGGAATTTGGTCCCAACAAAATGGCGCTACTTGTCATACAGCCCGTGAAACCATAGCTTTACTTCGAGAACAATTCGGCGAACAGATCAATACCGTTCGCTATGCCGATGACACCGCAATCTTGTGTTGATCTCCAGGACCTTCAACGTCTTTTGGTCTTGGTCAATGTGATGGGACAAGAAATGGGTCTAAACATAAATGTCACTAAAACTAAGTTTATGGTGTTCAGCCGACAGCCGTATAATGATGCTGCACTGCAAATAAATGGTCAAAACATTGAAAGGATTTTATGTTTCAAATATCTTGGTTGTTATATTACAGAGCATTTCGACCCGGATAAAGAAGTCAAGTGTAGGATCGAGTCAGCTCGCGCAACCTTTCAAAAAATGAGATCGCTCTTCTGCAATAATAATCTAAATTTAAAGCTCCGCCAGAGAATGGTCTATACTGTTGTATGGGCAGAGATTTGGACCTTAAAAGCAGCAACCATTAATCGTCTTGAAGCATTTGAAATGTGGCTACATAGACGTATACTTCGAATCCCATGGGTAGCCAAGCAGACAAATGAAAAGCGGTTTTAAATAGAGTAAACGCCGCCCGGGAACTACTAACAGTTTAATGTCGAAAGCTGTCCTATCTAGGTCACATAATCAGGGGTGATCGTTACCGTATCCTTCAACTTATAATGAAGGGCAAGATAGAAGGCCGTAGAGGAGTTGGTAGAGGACCGAATGTCGAAGCGCAGAACAACTCTTTAGAATCGCCGAAGACAGAGCACAGCTCGCCATTGTGATTGCCAACATGAGGACGACCTGATATGGCATATGATATTCGAATAAAATATTTCAGTATTACCTAAGCTTTTTTAAATTTTGAGGTTGATTTCGTCTCTGTCAGTGTCAATTAAATAAAATACAATTTTTAATAAAAAGAATTATTGTTTGTTATGAAAAATCATTTCAGATAATCCCTGACCCTTTTTTTTTCAAAATATAATTTTAAAATTGCTTATTACTAAGGTGAGATGTCAAATGCTACACATCATATGCAACTACTATAAGGCTCGTTGTTTTTTTTTTCAATTATCACTTTTTTTAACTTTTCATGGCTGAAAACCATTTAAAGGTAACATTATTTCCGATAACGAATTTCTAAAAAATAAATCATACAAAACAAAGCGTACAAAAACAATAAACATTTTATTGTGTCATTACTGAACCCAATTGTTATAAATTGAGGAAATATAATTTAAATATTAATCATCCGCTGTATATACAATGCTCCCATATGCAGGCTTAAAAATATATAACAGACAAATTCAATCGTTAATTAGTAATTAAAATTTTCGATTGTTTTCACACTGTCACTTGTTTAAAATTGTTAATTAAGTTTTATTCCAGAAGTTCTCATTTCATTAATTGATGAAGTCATCAATATTCCTGCTCGAGTAATTTTACATTTTTTTGTAAAATCATTTTAAATAGTAGGTAGTCTCGAATATAAGTATTATATATATATAAACAACTATTGTTATTGGGAATAGCAGCAACGTCAGTGATATACTCTTTTATATTAATCCAAGCTTTCGGAAATGTTTATTTCCATGATCATGGAGACTACAAAATTTAAGTCAATGGCAAAATGTAACAGTTTAAAAATTTGTACAATTACTTACAACAAATACAAGGTCGATGACAAAATGATTGTTTCAATAAGTTAAAATACAGTAAAAAACATGGGTTATGAACATATTACATGTTGTTTTAAAATACAAAATGAACAAATAGAATGAACACTGGTGTTGCAACAACTGTTTTTCATAATGCACAATTACTATTAATTTTGAGGTTATGTTATTCTCTTCTTCTTCCTATCCCCCTTATTCTTGCCATGTTAGTAAACCATTCAAAGGTGTTAATAGACTTTATGGTATAAATGCCACATATCAACCATGCAAAAAAAAGATGAATACAAAAGGCAAGAAAGAGATCACTATTTACCTGTGCAAAATTTTGAAAAACAAGATCATTATTATGAAAATGAATATTAGTTCCATTTTGTTGACTATTATTAGAGATTATTTCAGCACTATCTGTCATTTTGTTCACTAATTTTAGGGGATAAGCATTTGTAATGAATAATGCTTGTAATATTTTTAAATTTTTTGATAAAGAGATATCTGAGAGTTGTAGAACTCTGTTCCTTATCTGCTTTATTAGGTTTATTTTCATCCTGTGCTTACGGTAGGAATTATAAATAAAGTATCTACCAGAGCTACAGGGCTTCCTATACCAATCCACAAGAATGGTGTTTCACTGAATTGTGGTTGCCATTCTAATATCTTTTTGGGTTATCGATCATCTTCCATGCGTCTTACGTGTCCATACCATTTAAGTCGTCGTCTTTTAATTTTCTCCGCTATAGGTGTTTTTGCTGCCACTCTCTGCCTTATTTAGTTGTTTGTTACTCTTTGCAACCTTGATACCCTACAACTTCTTCGTAGGAAGTCCTTATCGGCCGCTTCTAACCTTTGCCTATCTCTTTTTGTTACCTTCCATGTCTTTGAGCCGTAAAATAGTATACTTTGTACAATAGTTCCATATATTCTTTTTTTGTTCGTTTTTGAATATTATTTAACCACAGGAGAAGGTTTGGTTTATTTATTGCTTGTTTTACCAGATTAATGCGATGGGTTATTTCTTTTTTGCTGGATCCTTCTTTTGTTATTTTCACTCCTAAATAGGTGTAGTCTTGACAAGATTGAATAATATTTTCCTCTACTTCCAGATTAAGCCGAGGGGAATCAATTGACAGATACTTATTTAAGAGAAGTTTATCTTTAAACCTGCATCTTTATAGATATCATATATTTTTCGCATCATGTATTTTATATCAGCTATTACGATTTGGTCATCTTCGAAATGCAAATTGTGCAGAAAACCTCCATTTATATCCAGTCCCATGCCATCCCTTAATTATTTGGTTGACATAAATTTTAAAGAGGGTTGGCGATAAGCAACAACCTTGCCTGATGCCTTTTGTCAGTTTTAAAACTTTGGATAGTCTCCTGCCAACCTTTATTCTAGTCTCTAACCCCTTGTGCAATAATTTTATAGCGGCAACATATTTTCCATGTATGTTATTGTTGTCTAAAACCTCGTCCAATTGTTCCTTTTAAAGAAAATGTTAACTTCCAAATCTATTGTACTATTTCAAATCCCATGTGCTGTACAGCGTTAAAGCCAGTAGACGAACAAAATCTCCGTTGATAGCCAACCATAAAACAACCACCAAAAACCGGCTAACGGAGAATAAAAAGCAGTGTCAGGAAAAAACATCCGTTTTCCCGTAGGGGTAGAAAGAGAACACTTCCTTCCACTTGCTACGGTTCTTACACACATCTTTTGCTTCCTCTACTTTTATCGGGGCTCTCATGCATGCTCCATTCACACTCGCATTATAAATTTGTTTAGTCAAACTTCCTTCATCCATCCTTTCTACGTGTTCAAACCATCTAAGCATTCCTTTATCTACCTTTGTAACCACATCTTCTTTCACACCACAGCGTTCTCTTATCTCACTATTTGTTACTTTATCCAACCGAGTCACTCCGGCTATATTTCTCAAATTTCTTATCTTCGCAGCATTAATCCTATCTTCATGCTTTTTCTACCCAACATTCACTACCATACATAAGTATAGGAACCAACACACCTCTATGCACAGCCAGACGTGCCTTGTTTAACACTTTTGGCTGTTCAAAAAGCTATGCAGTGTCCCATTCATCTGTTGTCCTGCCAACACCCTTCGCTCAATGAAAAACATGTAGTAAAAAAACCATCTCCAGGAAAAAAAAACTCCAGGGACAAAAGACCTCTTCCAGGTTAAAAGAACATTATCCTGGTCAAAATCACAGAAAATCCTGGTCAAAAGCTCATCCTAGTCAAAACAAACAAAATCTCCGTTAATAGCCAACCATAAAACAACCAACAAAAACCGGCTAACGGAGAATAGAAAAAGCAGTATCAGGGAAAAACAGCCGACAGAAAAGAAAGGGACCAGTCATGGGAGCCGTTTTACAGCGAAGAAAAACATGTAGTAAAAAAACCATCTCCAGGAAAAAAAAACTCCAGGGACAAAAGACCTCATCCAGGTTAAAAGAACATTATCCTGGTCAAAATCACAGAAAATCCTGGTCAAAAGCTCATCCTAGTCAAAACAAACAAAATCTCCGTTGATAGCCAACCATAAAACAACCAACAAAAATCGGCTAACGGAGAATAGAAAAAGCAGTATCAGGAAAAAACAGCCAGCAGAAAAGAAAGGGACCAGTCATGGGAGCCGTTTTACAGCGATGAAAAACATGTAGTAAAAAAACTATCTCCAGGAAAAAAAACTCCAGGGACAAAAGACCTCATCCAGGTTAAAAGAACATTATCCTGGTCAAAATCACAAAAAATCCTGGTCAAAAGCTTATCCTAGTCAAAATCCCCATGCAGGACATCATCCTGATCAAAATAATCTAGGAAAAAAGGCCCATCCTGGTCAAAAGGACCTCATCCTGGTCAAAATGACTTCATTCGGTCAAAAAGACCTCATTTTGGTCAAAAGGACCTCATTCGGTCAAAAAGACCTCATCCTGGTCAAAAGGCCGATTACATTTTAATTTGTACACGCGTAAAGTTTTTAATATTTTATTTGAGTGGTAAAATATACCGGGTTGTTTCGAAAAACTTTCGTTTATATTTTGCATTTGTCCGTATGTATACGTTGTATAACATTTTAACGGTAATTTATGGTACAAGAGAGATATAGACTCGTATAAAAATTACATGACGAGGACATTAGAAAGAGTGGAGTCGTTACAGAAGTGCGTTAATAATATTACATTCCTCGTTTATCGTATAAAACTTTATGTACAATCGCGGAAAAGTTCAACGAAGCGCAAACATTATTTTACTTTGATTTAATAAAACTTTAATATTACTATTTGAACACACAAGTTGTGTTTTTTTCAAAAACTACAGTGCCTTTTAAAGTCCTTCTCTTCGATTGACAAGTTCGTCTATTTGAACACACATGTTGTCGCTTAAACTATTAAAACCAGACCAATATTCGTTTCTTTGATAGCCATGTCCAGTACTTTGTTAAAGAGCAATGGTGACAGGCCATCACCCTGTTTTGGGCCATTGTTAATGGAAAAATTTTCAATGTCGTTCTTTCCTATCCTAATTTAGCTTTAGAATTTTATACGCATATCTTGGTTAACTTTGTGATCTTTTCTGGTACCCCTATGCCTTTCAACGCTTGCTAGATACTTTCCATGGTGATGCTATCGTTTGCCTGGCGGAAATCTGCAAACAGTTGGTGGACCTCACTGTTAAACTCGCAGCTTTTGATCTGTTGTTGATCTCTTGAGTCGAAACCCGCAATTGGTAGTCCCCTAAGTTGTCTTCTGCATATGGGGATATGCATCCTCTTAGTACATTTGATAGCACCTTTTACGTTATTTTTAACAGGGTTATTCCCCTATAGTTTCTACAGGCCAGCCGGACTCCTCTCTTATGAATGGTGATGATGACTTCCTCATTCCACTTCTTTGGTAGGGTTTTCGTTTTTCATGTTTTTCGGTAGCTCTAGTATGGCAGAATATAGATGATCTCCATATTTTATGCACTCCGCCGGTATGGAGTCCTTACCCGGGGCCTTGTTATTCTTTAATTGGTTCATTGCCCTTTTAATCTCCTCTAGAGTGGTCTCTGGTACATACCCCTTTGCTCTTTATTCTATAACTTAATGGTTCGGTTGTTGACCACTCTCTGACTATCTGTTCCAAGTCACAGCTGAACAGCAAAGGAAACATTGCCTGATCCCCGTTTAATAAACGCATCAATGCCTGAGGTCACTATCCGCCATCGCACTATCAGGAAAATCCTACGAAATCTTGACTCTAATAATGCAGTAGGACCAGTTGGAATTCCGACAATTGTCCTGAAGACCTGTGCTCAAGAGCTCACCCCAGTTCTCTGTAGACTCTTTAAGTTATCATACAGCAAAGAAAAATTTCCGTCCATGTGGAAAAACGCTAAAGTCCAACCGATTCCGAAAAAAGGAAAGAAGACTATTCCTGCAAATTATCGCACTATTGCATTGCTCTCAGTCATATCCAAAGTTATGGAAAAAGCGATTAACACAGAACTTATCAAATATCTGGAGAAATTTGAGATAATCCATGACAGACAAATATGGATTTCGACAACTTCGGTCTACTGGAGATTTGCTGGCTTATGTCATTCAGCTCTGGACAAACACTATTGAAAAGTTTGGTGGATCCCGTGCAATAGCCTTGGATATATCTAAAGCCTTTGACCGCGTTTGGCACCAGGCATTGTTAAGTAAATTATCTGCCTACGGTCTCCCAACCAAACTGCGCCAATGGCTCTTGAGCTTCATGCAAGATCGCTCCTTACATGTGGCAGTTGACGGTATTTCTTCTGATGCGTTTAAAACTAATGCCGGGGTCCCCCAGGGTTCCATCCTGTCCCCCACCTTATTTCTTTTACACATCAACGACCTCTTGAAAACCATCACGAACCCCATTTACAGTTTCGCAGACGATAGCACACTTGTCTCAACTTTCACATCCTATCGATCACTTTCGGTGAATGATACAAATAGACTCAGGCAGGAACAGGTTGATTCCATCAATAGAGATCTTAAAGCAATCGTTGAGTGGGGAACCAACAATCTTGTTCAGTTCAACGCCCAAAAAACACAAAGTGCCACGTTTTCCAAGAAAGTGAATTCCTTAAATCATCCCATCACAATGTCCGGAAATACCCTTGAACCAAGTCCCTCCATCTCGATTTTGGGAGTCACGGTGTCCAATAACATGTCTTGGCATGACCATGTTGCTAACATCGTAAAGTCGGCAAGCCAGAGGCTAGGTTTTCTGTGGAAAGCCAGAAAGTTTTTTAGTCCTGATCAACTGTTAACGACGTACAAGGCTCAAATCCGACCTCTACTGGAGTATTGCTCGCACATTTGGGGTTCAGCACCAAGGCATTCTCTTCGTCTTCTAGATTCCATTCAGAAAAGAGCCATTCGCTTGATAAACAGCTCAACTCTAAAAGATACCCTTCACCCTCTAGAACATAGAAGAAGAGTTGCAGACCAGTCATTGCTCTACAGATATTTCCTTGGTAGATGCTCCAGAGAAATAAAAACTCTTGTACCACCATTGGCCACATTCGGCCGAAGAACTCGGCACGCTGATCAGTCTCACCCATTTACTCTCAAGATTGACACTACAAGGACCAATCTTCATCAAGAATCCTTCTTTTACAGGGCTGCTACGGAATGGAATAAGCTTCCAAAATCAGTTTTTCCATTCTATAATCCCTTTCCCTTCTAATAGCCGCAGTGCGGGCCGTCCGCGGCCCACACGATAGGTCTACCCTTTTTGCGACTATTTTTATAAAAAAAAAAAAAAAAAAGATTTTAAATGGTTCTAATATTTTGCCTCTGAATTTGACCTTTGATATTGTATTGTGTGAAGTGATGCTGCTCATCAAACTGATCATTTTTCTATCAAATCCGAATTATTTATTTTACTATTAAAAAAGTTTTTTTTAGAGACTGTGCCACCGGAATATTGTTTTCGAGCAACTAAGCCCGGAATATTTTAAAATAAAACAGAGAGCTTGTGACGTCACGATATCGGTGACGTAAATTGCTTGTTCTCTTTGACGCGAAGTCTACAAATTTCTTTTTTTTATAAAAACATTTACAAAAAAAAATTTATTTTTAAATCACCCTGTGCATTAATTTAAGTATAAGGTTTGGCGACTGTGCAAATTCAAGCATTCTTGATCAGACACGTAGAAAATTACCGTCTTTTCATCTTTCCTTTTTGGTTTGCGGTTTGTCATGGAAAACCCATGCCTGTTTTTCCTAATAAGTCATTACTTTGCTAATTAGACTCGGAAAAGCGTCGTCTATAAATTTCGCCCCTTTTTCAACAGTTACAATTCCAACCCTTTATCTGAATTTACCGATATCACCACCCTTATGTCAGCCCTTAAATAATTCCCTAGATCATTGACGCTTAAACCCTTTTTTAGCCCTTACAGCACATGTGTCTCTGTAAAGAAATCATCCCTTAATGAACCCCGTTCTTCTCTCTGCGCCCCCTATACCGTTATCTTCTTCTATTTTATCGAAATTGGTCCTTAAAACAAAGGACAGATCGCATTTTGTCGTTGCTGTCGCTTCCGAATGGAAAGTATTTAGATAGGATGCAGGGAGGGAGCGTTTTATTGCCACCTTGATGGCATTTCTTAAAATTTCAAATGCAAATAAAAAAAAAATTTACATTTTCAAAAGAATTTAAAAAAAAAAGTTTTAATCAAGGATCAATTTTATGTTTATTTTTCATCTCGGTACAGTGTCAACAATTTTTGTACATTCATTTTGGTTAACTTTTGTTTTAAATTTAAAACCCATTAGATAAGGTTAGGTATCATGTAAGTGGGGCATGGTCGCACCTCCACTGCGTCCTTTAGTAGGTCTATTGTGACTTACCCCAAGAGGTTACAGTTCACCGCAAAGTCCAGCCCTTCTCATGAAGTTCATGGTTGTATAGGGTAACATTTTTTTGAAATCGGTAGGTTCTAGGTTGGTAAAACCAAATATGTTAAACCTTATTCTTCCCAGGCTGGGGCATAAACATAGTATATGTTCAGCAGTTTCGTCTTCCGCGCAGCAAAACCGACAGTCCGTTTGTTGGTTCAGACCTATCCTTTCGAGGTATTATCTTAGGCGACAGTGTCCTGTAAGCAGTCTCGTTAGAATTCGCAGGTCATTTCTGCTCAATTCTAAGATCTGCTTCGTTGTGTTTTTCGAGGGTTTAGGTAGAAACGCCTTCGAGTAACCATCCCGAGAATTTGGTGGTTTTATGTTTCACTCAGTATCCCTAAGTGATCCCCGAGTTGCTCTCCATTAATTTGCTTTTACAAAGACAGAAATCTGTAGGAGACTATCCTGGCCTCCCCTTGACAAAACAATTATTTAATTTGATAAAAATTGAATGCCTACATATTTTTGTATTTTAATGTACCAACAGACGAATAACAAAATGGGATTTTTAAATTTCTCGTACCGAATAACCGAGTCCAGTCCTGTCAAAGTATTGAAGATGCGGGCATTTCCAACCCCTTTTGCTTTTGTTTTAACTGTAATGTTTGAAGAGACACATTAAAGTATAAAACTACCCTTGAGATGGATATATTCTAATACATGTGGCAGTTGACTTACCTAAAAGGGTGATTTTTTGGTGGTGGATATTGTTATTTGAGAAACACTGGGGAATTTCGGAGACTAAGGGCGAGGTGTTAAATTGAGGGACGTTAGTTATTAGCAACTAATAAAAGGAAATAAGGACAGAGAGGTTTATTACTTGGGGTGCAGTGAAAACAAACCTAAAATTTTTTGGGAATTAACACAAAACACCTCTCTATTCTAACAATAATTTCACACACGCGGCAAAAATCGACCATCCGTGCACAAATCATGGACGAAAAATCATTGAACTTTAAATGTATCTTTGTTATGAGGTTTTGTAATAGTTATTTACTATAATATATGGGATAAAGGCATCATTTATATATAAGTGTGTGAGTTGCAGATGAGTGCATATCACGATTATATATTTATGATGCATTATCACACATGTATAGTACAACGTTTTATCTACGATTGTCTTTAATTTTTTGACAGTTCTAACAACCAATCAAATTTTGTCATTTCTTGTCATATGAAAAAATGTCACCCAATCATGTCAACATTACACTAATAATTGCATTTACATTGCATTGCATTCAGTGCAATTATCAATCATTATGACAACACGATTGAGTTTGACAACTTCATTCCAAATAAATTTCAAAATGTCACGTTTTGGAAATGCGAATATTCAAAGTATAAATGCGCTACTCAATGAACAATGAATTAAATGAACATACTTATAAGCTTAGAAGAATCGGCGTTGATACTAAAAGATTGTGCGGTCAATACGAGAAAGACGGGACCTAATTTTAAGAAGCAACGGTGAAGACAATGTGGAACGTTTCGTGCAAGAAGAGTACTATAATGACTATAATATTATGATTGACCCGTTTAACAATATAGTATTTAAACCAGCCCGAGATGCTCGCGATGCAATGAAAAAAAAACTACAAGCAGATCCTTGTAAACGTTAGTCCAGTTCAGTTTCGTTAAATTGGTCTGAAGTTAACAAAATAATATTACTATGGGATAAAAATATTCCTGAAGGTCTTATGCGTAAATTTTACCATAATGCTGCCGTAGAATTAGCGTGGCGAGGAGGAGGCAGTTGCTTGTCTGGTGGATTTTTTTCAAATCGAGAAAAATAACGATGACTCTTCAACAAATCGCATTGAATACAATCCGGTGTTCAGTAAAACGTGCCAAGATGGTTCTAAAATCTGTACAAGTGGTAAATGGTTGGTTTCCAATAGTGTAAGACAAAGCTGCCCTGTACGTCTTTTCCAAAACTGATATTAAAATGAGGCAATAATATTACCTTACCACGACTGTTCTTAAAACCAAATCGACACTGGAAAAATAAAACTGACAAATTGTGCGATGATTTACCTTATAACTATTAAACGTGGTGTTCGGCAAAGCGACACGATGTCACCAAAGCTGTTTATTACAGTCATGGAGAGTGCATTCAAACAGTTGGACTGGAGTTAGAGATGTATAAACATAGATGGCAAGAACCTAAACAACTTACGTTTTGCAGATGATATAGTGCTATTCTCAGACAATCTAGAAGAAATGCGACTGATGCTGCAGGAACCGCAGCAACTGTTACAAACAGCACAAAATCGATAGGAATGGAAAATGTGCCACGTCTTTTAGTTCTCTAAAGAGTACTCTGCCAGTGGTCTCTCTACTGGCAAATTATGCCCGAGTTCAGCCGTAGAGGGTAGAAGAAAAAAAAAATATAAAAGTGAGCCGCGCCACCGACTTAGACGGTACAAGCCGGAAACCCCTAGGTCTAGTAGAAACTAGCAGAGCCACACGATAAACAACAAACAATTATGGTGAACTAGATAAATAAAACTATATTTACAATTCCTGCAATATATTAATTAAGTAAAAATGATGTTCTGATTTTTTACAACAAATTCGGTATTTTCGTAAAGTGGATTAAACGAATTTAATACACTTTTCTTAAAATAATATTTAAATTAATTATAACAATCTTTCAGACAATAATAAAAACCTAATGATGTAAAAAAGAGAATTAAAAACAAAAAAAAATGTTCACAATATTTAAAATTTCAAAAATAATTGGTTTTATATAGAATTCCTGATAGCAAAAGATTAAAAAAAAAATACAAAATAAATGGACTTGCAACAAAAATAATAATTTGAAACCCTCACAATAACTACATAAAGTATATTCAGTAATGTATAAATTCAGATTCAACTTGGAGCAGGTACAAATTTAATGAAAAATAATTTGTTACTTTTAAACTATTGAAAACACTTAGATCAAGCATAATAACTGATAAGTTGATAAAATTAAACTCAATACTATGTAACCAATTGAAAACTTCATTAAGACGCCACTGTTACATCGATGATCCAAGAAACAGAAACACCAAGTAGTATTTTTAAAGATTTACACTGTTAAAACAATCGAGCTTATTTTAAAAATAATTCTTTTTACGATGGCTGTCCTTCAAAATAGCAATATTGTAGGATATTTACAAATAAGTATGAATAAACGTTTTTACTTGGACACAAAGATCTATTGAGAATATTACTTTAATCAAAGTTCAGACTCGGCATATTATCCAATGCAATAAATAGTTTTCAACAGTGTACCATATTAATAAATTAAAACAAAACTTAATCGCGGTGTCAAAAATAAGTCACGTCGTTTAAATATACTAAAATAAATCACTGTACACGAATTCACGAATCCTGTGGCCTACTCCTGGCTGGTTTGAATTATGGAACAATACCTGCTACTTAACAATGGCTTCACTCCATCAGATCCCGCACGCGGTCATTTTAACTCGACCCCAATATCCAAAATATCCACCACAAAGGCACGACAGAATGGTCAAGTTAAAAACTAAATGGTTTTTCTTCAAAATCCAATTAAGATGGCCCAAATACAGCCAGATATGAAAGAAAAACCGTAGAAGTTCTGCTCACGTGTTAATATCAAATCGTTCCAAAAACTCTTAACCGACTTCCACCACTGACACCAAACGAATTATAACCACTCCTCTCTCCCAGGCCGGATATCAGAAAATGACCCGGGACACGCGTCAGCCAACCTTTGCAAATCTAAGTTCCTAGTTCATAATCGCGTTCGTCCGTGTTAATAGCCAGCCCATTCACACAGAAAAGCAAACCAAACAATAATATAGCTGACAACACACGACAATCGAGGCCAACGATCAAGGCAAAGTCTAATAACAGAGACACCCACTCCAATTAACAGAATTTCACAGCCATTAATGATTAAATCCTATCCGTACTAAGTATGCAACACTATAAACAACAAACAAAAATACGGTATGCAAAACTATTTACGAACACCAGACTATCAGAGACTTACTTAATAATGAAACGGTAAATGGGAAAAAATAGGCACGTGACAGCGTGTAGACGGGAAGAACTAACAAAAATGTCAATTTATCTAATAAAAGACAAGGAAGACAAGTTGCTTGTGAAAATATCGGATTCCAAAACACATATTGAGAGAACTTTTGTTGTAATTGGGCAAGAAAACTTGCTGTTGCATAGGCAATATTTATCTTTACGTCCATCCCATACTCCACATAACGGATTATTCGTGAATTATAAAAAAAAATGTTTGATTCGGCCTGTTGGTATCCACAATTTTGGGAATCTCGGATTAAGAATCGCAGAATTTTTAAATTTACCCAATTCTAAAAATTACACAGGCCATAGCATTCGTCGAACTTCAGCGACGTTATTCGCTAATAATAGTGGAAACATTACAGATTTGAAGAGACACGGTGGCTGGAAGTCTACCATTGTCACTGAAGGATATATACTCGTAGACAATTCACTAATAAACAAAATTAAAATTGCCAAGACCATTCAAGGATTATCAGATGAAAACAATCAATGTGAAACGGAAACTTTACCTTCTTGTTTCTTCTTTAAAACAATCGTCTATATATAAGTTAAACAGCTATAAAAAAAAAGTTTATGCGAACTTTTTAGAAGAACTTAAAGTTGAACCTTCAATAAGTCTTAGTAATAGTTGTAATAATTACGCTTTAAAAGTAACAACAAAACCAGGAATATCTTATTCGGGAATAAACTTGTTAAACTGTGAAAATTGTATGATTAATATTTACAACAAATAGCTTATTCCACAGTTTTAAATGTTTCTTATTATTTTTGTAAGTTTCTTGTTCAAACAAAACGTTTATAAATTCTTTTTTCCGCAAATCGCAATGAAATTTGGACATTCCAGACATTTTTCTCGAAGAAAAAGTCAAGATTTTCAAACTTATGAAATATTCTTTTCCTTACTGTAAGGAAATAAGTTAGTTATTGGTGTTCTCCATAAATGATTGCGATAGTCCATAAAACGTTTATATGCATATTCGTACTTTTCTTTTGATTTTTTTGGAAATAATTCTAATGAAGCAGTATTCACTGCCCCAACCAGCTCTGGAGGAGTACCAGAAATAACAAATTCTTTTTCTTCTTATACTTCGAGAAGACCTTAAGGTCTGTTATTTTTTAAAGCTCAATTTGGTTGGTTATCCTGTGAGACAGAGTTCCAGCTATATCTCCATCTCTTAGGTGGTCTCCCTAGCGGTCGTCGGCCTGCTGATTTTCCCTCTTTAGCGATGTATGCTAGTATCTCTTGGTCCATTCTGTCTATGTGGTCACGGATATATCTTCTTCTTTTCCTTCCCCATCTCACTATGTCCTCCACCTTGCATGTCTCTCTTATGTCACTGTTTCTCACCCTGTCTCTAAGTGTCTTTCCTGCGATGGTTCTTAAGGTTTTCATCTCCGCTGTTCTGAAGATGCTCTTTGTCTTATTCGTGTCAGCTCTAGTCTCGATACCATGGGTTGAAAAATGCATCATCACTTATCATTTTACATTGTTTTGTTTTCGAAAACACCAGCAATTAAATTTATATGCGTCAAATTTGACAATTCAACATTAATACGTTTCCATAGTAACGCAACCAATTTTATTACGAATTTCAAAGCACCATTTATTTATGAATAAAATTATTCGCGATTTTTTCAAAATTAATTAATATCTGTCGAATTTTAAACGATTTGAGGAAAAAAAGTGTGTTTATCTCCACATTCCTGGACTCTGTGTTGCCAAGGCTCGGCTTGCGTCCAGAAATATTAGGCTTTTCCTACCCGGTAAACAATGCACTATTGTTTCTGAATTGTGTCATGATATTCGAGTTCGTAATGAGTTTCAATCCGCAACGCAAATGGACCAAAATGAACGTCGTAATAGCTGTCGCAGATAAAATAGATAAATAGAAAATAAAACAAATTCAATTTTTTTAGTATTATCATTTTAAGGGGAGAATGCAAGAAGTAAAAAAGTAATAGAAAAGTCGATTTAATGTATAAAAAGTAAAAAATACGCGCACCGTTTCTGTGCCTACAAAAGCAATTTGTCCCTTTTCAATTTTGAAAGTAGCTTCTACGCAAACAATTCACTCGCATGAATGAGGGCATTATTAGATGAGCTACCTACCGAGAATTTTATTTTTCAAACTAATTACTGCTGATAATTGTCTCTTCGGAAATGTTTGTTTTTTTTTGTTGTGTGAATTGTTTGGACCGATGCTCGGTAAAAAATTGTTTGGGTCTTATTGCGAATCTGCTTTTGTTTTTAGAAAGGTAAAATTTCCTACTTTATTTCATTAAACAATGGTGGACTCGGAGACAATCTTCAATATCGAAGTAATACTACTCATCCTAGCTAACTAGGATATCTAGTTAAGAAAAAAATTTGTATTCGGTTTTTATTTTTCTAGCATTTATTATTATTGTCCACGCGAGGAACACCTGCAAAAAAACGATTCACCCTGTCAAAGAATCTTACAACACGAGAATATGCAACAAGCTTGTCAATGCCCCACTGGATCAAAGACCTTCTGGTATTTGGCTAAGGCCATAAATAAGTATTTCACAACTTCTTCTTTACCACCACTCGAGAGGTCCGACGGCACGACAGCCGTATCTTCCAAAGAAAAAGAGGATCTGCTGGTCGGTATGTTCAGTTCTAACTCAACCCTCGATAGCAATGGAAAACAATCCCCAACGATACCTAGAATAAACTTATCAATGCCTGAGGTCGCTTTCTGCCATTGCACTATCAGGAAAATCCTACGAAAACTTGACTCTAATAAGGCAGTAGGACCAGATGTAATTCTGGCAATTGTCCTGAAGACCTGTGCTCAAGAGCTCACCCCAGTTCTCTGTAGACTCTTCAAGCTATCATATAGCAAAGGAGTATTTCCGTCCATGTGGAAAGTCCAACCCATTCCGAAAAAAGACGAATTATCACCCTATTGCATTGCTCTCAGTCATATCCAAAGTTATAGAAAAAGCGATTAACATAGAACTGTTAAGCAAATTAACTGCCTACGGTCTCCCAACCAAACTGAGCCAATAGCTCTATTTCTTTTATACATTAACGACCTCTTGAAAACCACCACGAACCCCATTTACAGTTTCGCAGACGACAGCACACTTGTCTCAACTTTTACATCCTATCGATCACCTTCGGTAAATGATACAAATAGACTTAGGCAGGAACAGGTTGATTCCAGAGATCTTGAAGCAATCGTCGAGTGGGAAACCAACAATCTTGTTAAGTTCAACGCCCAAAAAACACAAAGCGCCACGTTTTCCAAGAAAGTGAATTTCTCAAATCATTCCATCACAATGACCGGCAATACCCAGGAATCAAATCTCTCCATCTCGATTTTGGGAGTCATGGTGTCTAATAATATGTCTTGGCATGTTGCTAACATCGCAAAATCAGCAAGCCAGAGGCTCGGTTTTCTGTGGAAAGCTAGAAAGTTGTTTACTCCTGGTCCACTGTTGACGACGTACAAGGCTCAAATTCGACCTCTACTGGAGTATTGCTCGCACATTTGGGGTTCAGCATTGAGGCATTCTTTTCATCTTCTAGATTTCATTTAAGAAAGGGCCATTTGGTTGATAAACAGCTCAACTCTCACAGATACCCTTCACCGACTAGAACAAAGAACATAACTCAGAACATAGGACAGCCCTCTCATTGCCTTTGATTCCCGATTGACCAGGAACCCAGACAACAGTGACCTTGTTGCTTTTCGACAATGCCTCTAGGGTTTGTATACAACCAAGACTCAATCGTGAATTAATAGTCGGAGCCGCTAGCGCTTTAATTGCCGCTTGGCTATCCGAGCATTTTTAATGCACCTGCTGGTCCCCCCTATGGAGAGCGCCGTCTATGCACATTGCATGATTGCTACAGTTTTCGCTTAAAAAACTGTTGCGTATTCACCCAAAGAGATCGACTTCTCGATCCCATTTTTCTGACGACTATAAATTCCAGCCCCCGTCCCGGCGCCCGTCTTGGAGCCATCTGTTAACCAATTGAGTAGCCCCGATTTTTGAGTTTCGGTCCATTCTTCTCGTCTCGGGTCTCTTCCAAAAACGGATAGCCGGTATCTTGTTCTGTACCATGTTAAGCACGAGATCGGACAGGGCTCCTTGTGGGAATTTTGTGTGTTTACCATCACTAATTCTCCATTGTTATTCACATTCAAGGCGCTGTCGTCGCAGCTGCAGCAATCATCTCAAGGTAAAGCGGGCCAATACCGAGCAGCACCAGCGCATGGCACCAAGTGCTCTTAGTATCAGAGCTCTGGTGTACTCTAACATTGTCTTGGATGATGACTTCTGTACCCTGGGCTACCAGACAACCGAAGCGTACAGTAGCCTTAGTCGAAGTATGTTCTTACAGCTAACTAGGATTTTTTTAATTTGTTTTTTATATTTCTAGCATTTATTATTATTTATTACACAGTGCAGCTTTTTATAGATAATATAATATTCGCGAGAATTTAAAAAAGTGTGACCTCTTGTGTCTAATTTTTAAACCGTGTCGAAGATAAGAACAATAAACAAACTGTAGCATTGGCCATCTTCGTTTTCTGCAATCAGAACAGCGTCATCGTCATAGCATAGGATTTTGACGTCTTTGTTCCCCATTTTATACCCTTTCAGGTTACGAGTGCTTTCTATTATTTCGTCCATAACGATGTTGAACAATAAGGGGCTAAGATAATCTTGTCGAATACCACTATTTACAGGAATTTCTTCCGTAGTTGTGCCATTAATTTTGGCTTGTATTTTGTTTCTTTGGTAAATATTTTCGATGGTTTTTATGATGTATTGGATTTGCCTGTTGTATAGAAGGTGTACCACGTCCTCCAGTTGTATTCGGTCAAACGCCTTTTCCAGGTCTATAAAATACATGAAGGCTGGTTTGTTATACTCGATGGATTTTTCAGTTATTTGTCGCAGGACAAATACCGCATCTGTAAAAGATCTTCCTGATCTGAATCCTTGTTGTTCATCGCCCAATGTGGTGAGTTAATTTATTTTGTTATAATCTACTTAAAATACGTTGTTTACAAACAAACTAGGTGGACGTCAAGTGGTTGTCAAGGTAATAAGTAAATTTTCGTTGATCTCAAGACATTTGATTTTTCAGTTTAATTTTACAAAATTTAATCAAAAGATTGTTGTACACGTAGATAAAACGTTGTACTATACATGTGTGATAATGCATCATTAACATATTCGTGTATTTACATAACTCGTACTACGCATTTGTTTGAATGATGCCTTCATACCATTTTTTGTATTTACTATAACTATTATACTACTTTTTAAAAAATAAATGTTTTGAATTAGTAAAATTCGTGATACGAGAATATTTAATTTTTTCCATTGGCGAAAGCTGAGAAATATTGCCAACTAAAACCTTTCCCTCCCCAACTTCAAGAAACTAGAGCTGTGTTCAATAGAAGACACAAGAACATCTTAACGTCACCCATAACTTACTTCGCACCACTAGAAACCGCTATATATGTTTTGGTTAGTCTTCCTATTTAAAAAAACAGCCGAGATATATTGTTACAGTAGGAAATCGTACTTTCTATCTTTGTCGTTCTCCTTCGAAGTCAACTTACCCTTCTTACTTCCACATCTCTACCACCTAGTCAATGATTTACAGTGTAGCGAAGTCGGTAGTTTATGCACAGGTCTGGACTGCCAAACCGAAAAATTTTTTGCTTGCTTTACTTACCCACAAAAAAACTCTCAATCATTTTTGCGTTAATAAGATTATTTATCTATATTATTCTGGTTCATGTCCTTTTCAATTATTTTTCGGGGTGGATAGCGGGTTTAGGACGAAAGAAAACAAACTTCTCGCTCTTCTTAAATCGCCGACGTTTCGACCTTTATTTTAGATCTTTCTCAAGGCTTTTTAATTCGTGGAAGTCCTAAGTCTGTAATATAATTTTTTTTGGATATCGTATCCCTCACAGAATCAGGGCAAACATGTTTACAATTAACATTGAGCAAATGAATTAATCACGTAACAAAACAACATTAAAACGAATAATTTCTATTCCTTCAATAATATTTTTGCCTCAGTTTGTTTCTGCGGTCTTTACGTGATTTTAATTTTTTTGAAGAAATAGAAAATTATTCGTTTTAATATTGTTTTGTTATGTAATTAATTCATTTGCTCAATGTTAATTGTAAACATGTTTGCGCTGATTCTGTGATGGATACGATATCAGAAATTTTACATTACAGACTTAAGACTTCCACGAATTAAAAAGCCTTGAGAATCATCTAAAATTAAGATCGAAACGTCGGCGATTTAAGAAGAGCGAGAAGTTTGTTTTCTTTCGTCCTAAACCCGCTGTATACCCCGAAAAAAGAGTAATTTATTTATTTTTCGTATGGCAAGATTTTAAAAGTGTAAAGTAAATGTAAATGACAAACATACATAAAAAAATAAACGTACAAACATCACAACATCTTCCATGGTTAGTTCTTCTACGGTTGAGTGTTGTCCATTCTTTTCTGGGGAGGTTAAATCCTGGGAAGAGCTCTGTTGGATCCAATATAAGGTGCAGGTTGTCTGGGTTTGTGGCTGGCCACTCTTCTCTCCATGCATCAGTCGAGTTGAAGTCATCACCGATAAGTTCTTGGCCAAGCTTCCAGGGGGGTTTTCGCGATTTTAGTCTGGCAACTCTACTTGAGCAATCCTGGTGAATAGGAAGTTGGTTGTTAATACGGTTGGTCTTACCATATCCAATTGTTAAGTTTTTAATGTAAAAAAATTGCATTCACGCATAATCTTGCTCGGTAATCATATGCACGTGCCATATCCACGACAGCATTTTGAAAACCAAGATATTTGTTTAAAACCACAAAGTACCTTTTGTACTAACTGTACCGATCCTGAAATACATACATACATATAGTCACGCCTTTATTCCATAGGGGTAGGCAAAGACCACTTGCTTTCACTTGCTACGGTTCTTACACATATCTTTTGCTTCCTCTACTTTCATCAGTGCTTGTCGGTTGTTTGTACTCTTGATCTGGCATTTCTTCAAAACAATGTTGTTCTGATCGAGATATGTTCGCCGAGGTCGACCTCTACCGACTTGTCCATTCACACTCGCCTTATAAATTTGTTTCGTCAACCTTCCTTCATCCATCCTTTCTTCGTGTCCAAACCATCTAAGCATTCCTTTATCTATTTTTGTAACCACATCTGCTTTTACACCACAGCATTCTTCGCTTTATCCAACCGAGTCACTCGGGCAATACTTCTCAGAGTACTCATCTCCGCAGCACTTGATATTAGTTATATATTTGAGCGTAAGCATCACCATAATCTCTTTAGCTACTGGAAATCATTCAGAAAAGAGTTATTTGCTTGTTACGTTGCTCCAAAAAATCTGTCCACCACTCGAGTCAATAAATACATCAAGGTGTTCTAAGCATCTAGGATGTTTGACAGGTCATTTAAAAAACAAAATACAATTATTTAAAATAACTTTTGATTTTGAAATTATTTTTAGGAAAACATTAAAATGTCCGTCCACGGATGCGTCAAAGCCAGCCCTGTCTATATAAGAAAGCCTTAAAGATGGATTTGACTCGCGAGTGTACCGAGTGTAACCCTGTGTGGTCTTGCAATATCCATAAGAACAGCACGATAGAAGATTCCCGTCTTTGTCTTGCCCGTTCGAAAATATTGAATCGAGTTATAAAGAGAACGTCTACTTTGTTCCGAACTTTAAGTAGGAGGTGTTAATCGTAAGTTATATATCTTTGATTTAGTAACTTGCTTTTCTGCAATCGGAGATTAAAGACGCGGAGGCGGAAAACGGAAAATATTTTAATATTAATTTTCATTTATACACTGTTACAAATTTAAAATAAAATTTTATCATTAGAAAATGTAAGACTATCTGAACATCGCCAGATAGCGGCGGTAGACAAAAATCCCCACAGGCCCCTTGTAATTTTTGACCTGATGAGGGTATATCCTAAAATCGCCACCACTCTTGTCCTCAAAATAAGGAGCTTCTTGAGGATTTCCAAATTTGATTGCCTTATAAATAGTAGTCGATCTACAAATAGGAACCGAATCCATCGAGAGAGTACACCGCTACAAATATTTGGGATACACAATAAATGGTGAATGGGACTGTGATTTAGAGATTAAGATCAGAATTGAAATGGCAAGATCAACATTCATAAAAATAAGAAAGCTCTTGAGTAACCGTAACCTAAGCATTGGTACCCGATGGAGAGCCACGAAATGTTACGTGCTCTCTACGCTGCTGTATGGCGTTGAACGGTGACATTAAAACTTACAACAATGAGAAAATTAGAGGCTTTTGAAATGTGGCTATATAAACGCATACTAAGAATAACGGAATACGGAGGTATTGAGAAGAATGAATAAAGATCTAGAATTGCTTGCAACTATAAAGAAAAGAAAAGCATCCTACCTGAGCCATGTATTTCGTAATGACAAGTATGGTCTATTGCAACTTATCATACATTCATACATAAAGTCACGCCTTTTTCCCATAGGGGTAGGCAGAGACCACTTCCTTCCACTTGCTACGGTTCTTACACATCTTTTGCTTTCTCTACCTTCATCAGTGCTCTCATACATACTCGTCGGTTGTCACGTGCCTATTTTTTCCCTTCTACCGTTCATTATAATTGTCTCAGATGAGTTTCGTATTCCTTGTTGCATAACTTGTAGGGGTAAGATTATCGTTTGGTTTGCATTTTCTGTGTGGATGGGACTGGATATTCACACGGACGAGGCACAGATTTGAGATGATTGTTGGTTGACGTTTATTCCGCGCCATTTTTCTTGATTTCCGGGATAGGAGCGGCAGTCGTGTTTTGAGAGTCTTGGAGGCCAGGTGTCGGTAAAAGTTGTTGGGGACGGTGTGTTATTAGCACGTGTGCAGAACCTCTATGGGATTTCTTTCATATCTGGCTGTATTTGGGCCATCTTAATTGGATTTTGAAGGAAAACCATTTGATTTTTAACTTGACCATTTTGTCTTGCCTTTGTTGTGGAAATTTTTTTGGATTTCTGGCGTCAAGTTAAAATATTCGTTATCGGGATTTATTTGAGGGAAGCCATTGTTATCTAACCGGTGCCGCCCCATAATCTAACCAGCCACAGGAGTAGCCCAGGAGTAGGCCACAGGAGTAAGCCACAGGAGTAGGCCACAGGAGTACATGTGAATTCGCATACCCAAAGGTTATCAGTGATTTATTTTTAAATATATAACGCCGTGTCTCATTCGGCACCACGAGTAAGTTTTGTTTTAGTTTATAAATATAGTACTTTGTGAATTCGTATACCCAAAGGTTATAAGTGATTTATTTTTAAATATATAACGCAGTGACTCATGCTGACACCACTATTACGTTCTGTTTTAGTTTATTAATATAGTACATTGTTGGAAACTATTTATTGCATTAGATAATACGCTAAAACTAAACTTGGATTAAAATAACTTTCTCAATAATTCTTTATGTCCAAGTAAAAACATATTTTCTTCCTACTTATTTGTAAATATCCTACAATCTTGATATTTTAAAGGACAACCATTGTAAAGATATTTTTAAATGAACTCGATTGTTTTGGCAGTGAAAATCTTTATGTAAACGGTTAACTAGTGAATCTTCTTTGCCTTTATGTAAATGTTTGAATTAGTGTTATTAATGAGTTAACTTATATATATATATATATATATATATATATATATATATATATATATATATATATATATATATATATATATATATATATATATATATATGTTTTACCTTTTGTTCTTTGCCTTTATGTAAGCGTTTGAATTAGTGTTATTAGTGAGTTGATTTATATATGTTTTGCTTTTTTTTTCTAACTTGGTAAAGTCTGTTACTTCTTACTTCTGTTTTGGTTATTTTATAAAGTTGTAAATTTTACATTTTTGGTTTGTTTTAGCAAGAAAATTTTACCATAGCTGTTAATTTTGACTATATTTGTTATGATGTTGCTATTGAACTGTGTACCTTAATTATCTATTGTGTGAGTAAAGTATCCAACATATTTTTGCTATAATTTTATTTATTTGGTTCACCATAATCATAGTTGTTTATCTTGTAGCTCTGCTAGTGCCTATAAGATCTAGGGGTTTCCGGCTTATACCGTTTAAGTCGGTGGCACAGCTCACTTTTATATTTTTTTTTCTTCTACCCTCTACGGCTGAGCTCGGGCATAATTTGCCAGTAGAGAAACCGCTAGCAGAGTACTCTTTAGAGAACGAAAAAGACGTGGCATGGTTGTTGGTACTATTGACCTGGCCTTTCTTCAAAACAAAGTTGATTTGATGAAGATATGTTCTTCGAGGTCGACCTCTACCGACTTGTCCATTCACACTCGTCTTATAAATTTGTTTCGTCAATCTTCCTTCCTCCATCCTTTCAACGTGTCCAAACCATCTAAGCATTCCTTTATCTATCTTTATAACCACATCTTCTTTTACACCACAGCGTTCTCTATTCTTCACCTTATTCAACCGAGTCACTCCGGCTATACTTCTTAGTCTACTCATCTTCGCAGCATTAATCCTATTTTCATGCTTCTTCTACCAAACCCAACATTCACTACCATAAATAAGTGTAGGAACTAACACACCTCTACGCACAGCCAGACGTGCCTTTTTTCACACTTTCTGGCTATTCATAAAGCTATGCAGTGCCCCATTCATTTGTCTTCCTGCCAACACCCTTCGCCACTACTTATCATGGTAGGAAAGATAGAAGGAAGGAGAGGATTGAGCAGAAAGAAACAATCCTGGATGAAAAACTTGCGTGAATGATTCTAAATACCAAAAACTTCAACTATATTTCATGCGGCGCAGAACAGAGAAAGCTATCAGATGATGGTCGCCAACCTTCGGTAAAAGACGGCACAGAAAGAAGAAGATTGCCCTTAGGTATAATTTTAGCTTTAATCGGAGACTTGTTTAATTTTTCATAACAGTATATTCAGAAACATTTCAGCTTTTGGACAATCAGCATCTAGTTCGAAGACTGAAGAGGACCAAGCCGATCGAACTCGTGTAAAGCTGTGTTTTTAAAAGCAGAGTATAGTGCGCGAGTTTGCGTACATGTTATAGTCATAAAAACCTAAATGACATCGTTGGAAGAAATTTAGTAGTATATAAGTCGGTAGAGGTCGACCTCGGAGAACATATCCCGATCAGACCAACATTGTTTTGAAGAAAGGCCAGGTCAAGAGTACCAACAACCGACGAGCATGTATGAGAGCACTGATGAAAGGAGAGGAAACAAAAGATGTGTGTAAGAACCGTAGCAAATGGAAGGAAGTGGTCTATGCCTACCCCTATGGGGAAAAGGCGTGACTTGTATGTATGTATGTAAGTATTTAGTTTTAAAATTTTACCAGACTTAAATTAATGGTTGATCAATAGTGATCAGTTTTAATACCTCAAACGCCGAACAGCGTCATAAACAGTATATTTATACAAATTGTGAAATGCTTTCGCGGCCATCGTTTATTGGTGAATGGTTTTTTGAGTTTATTGGCAGTCGAAGGTCTGAGTTAATACTCGACGTTTCGCCATCTCGAGAGGATGGCATCTTCTGGAGATGTAATGTCCGCTTTTTAATCCTGACGTTTTGTGACATTTGTATGTCACGATCGCAGGTTATATACGTTTTGGTGGACGAGGCATATTTGGGGGCTGTTCAGGAATTAGTCACGTTCCGGAGATTCATTCTTCTTATTTTTGTAAGGAAGCAGCGTTGTATTTTTAAGTACAGGTACTCATGTTCTATTAATTTTAAGTTTTTCCTCAGATTTATTAAAGTTCTGCTGGTGTTTGTGTATTTCAATCGCTTCTCTGTAAAGCCTCGGGTAATATGCAGATGTGGTGCATAGAACTTTAAAATTTTGAAACCCAAGTTTGAAAAAATGAGCTTGAGACACTACAACCGAGAATTGTCACTGTTGATTTTGAAAAAGGAATCCACAATGCAATAGCAGAAATTTTTCCAGGATCCAAAATTGTAGGATGCAGGTTTCACCTAGCTCAGGCTTCTTCTTCTTCTTTCGCCTTTCAATCGTCCAACTTTGGACATAGGCTTCCCCTAGTTTTTTCCAATCGTTTCTATTTTGTGTTTTTTGTTTCCAATATATTCCTCCTCTTTTATTTATGTCGTCTTCCTTTCTCATATGGGGTTTTTTTTCTTGCTCTCTTTCCAGTCCATGGTCTTCATTGTTGTATCGTGGTATTCCAACTATTATCCTTTTGTCTGGCGTTATGTCCTGCGAAGTTCCATTTTAGCCTGGCTATATGTTGACCTGCAACTTTGACTTTTGTTTAATTTCTTATCCAGTTAGTTTGTTTTTTATCTTGTAATTAAATTCCCAACATTGATCGTTCCATGACTCTTTGGGTTTTCTTTATTTTATCGATGTTTGCTTTAGTCAAGGTCCATGTTTGGCAGGCGTATGTAAAAATTGGAAGGATATATTGGTCAAATACTCTGGTTTTTAGGTACTGGTGTATTTTCTTATTTTTTAGGACCTATTTTAATTTTCTAAATCCTGCCCAGGCTAATCTGACCCTTCTTTTTACCCCTACTAATTGGTATTCCTTGTTTATTTTTATGGTTTATCCAGTTCTTCAAAAGTAGATGCTATTATTTTTACGTCATCTGCATCACCCTCTTGCCATTCATCGCTTGGCAATTCTTAACATAAGAATAAAATTACTGACGAGAAAATGAATGTCACTGTTCTAAAAGCGTGGGGTGCTTTCATTCCGAAACGCAGAGTTAGTTTAAAAATGTCATACAAAGCACCTTACTCACCCTCTTGCCATTCATCCCTCGGCACGTTTCTCACCAGTTTATTGAATTGGGTAAATTATAATATGACATTGGAACTGTGCGCATGCGTAATTTAGGCACTATTTCTATCTCTTACTCTCATGCAAAGGATCCCTGAAGAAATTTATGGATACTGGCGAAACTAATCAGAATAATCGGATATTTTGATCAAATTATTGCATTGTCGTCGGTCTTTGACAAGTGTGCGAAGTTTAAATTAAATCTGATCGCTTAAAGTAGGGCAAAATCGAGGCCAAAGAGTCAGTTACAAACAAATATACAAACATACAGGTGAAACTAATAAAAGCGTGTTAAAAATACACCTGTTACACTGAATACATTGTGAATATAATAAAACAAATTTCATTTAAAGAGAATTCGGTTTAATCATTAGTGTTTTTAAAAAATTAACACTACTTTTAAGCAATACAAAATACATACTACCATTTGTATTACTGCAAATTGCTAGTGGTGCGATCTACTAGATAATAGTCAAACTACTTATTTTGGAAAGTAGAAACTGTTGCGTATTTTTGTTTCGTTAAAGGAACTGCGCGCATGTGTAGTCACACACTAGTTCTATCTCACTTACTCTCACGCAAAGGATTTCTGAAGAAATTTATGAATTCTGGCGAAACTAATCAGGATAATCGGATATTTTAATCGAATTATTGCATTGTCGTCGATCTTTGACAAGTGTGCGAAGTTTAAATTAAACCTGATCTCTTAAAGTAGGGCAAAATCGAGGCCAAAGAGTCAGTTACAAACAAAAATACAACAAACAAACATACAGGTGAAACTAATATAAGCGTGTTGAAATAGATCACATTGTATTTCTAATACATAGCATTATAAGAAACTTAATGTAAATTACAACGTCATATTATCGTGAAACTGCTTTAAATAGCGAAAAGCGACACTGATGATTTAATATCCCAGTAAACTATTAATCCTCCAATTTTGAATTATTATAATTCTGCAAATTGAAACAAGTGTGAGTCACATACAGCCAGCTATCATTAAACTATTTATCGTCCAGTATTTTGCAGAGCATATATTAATAAAATTGGAAAGAATTACCGGTTTCCGCTAAATGATCGCTGTATTAATAATTATTATCATTATCGTTATTATTACATGGTGCTAGTATTCGGATATTCGGTAATTGTGCGTTTATTAATTGTCTGGACGACGACGGATGTTACGTATGAATCACACAATAGTTAAAAAGAAAAGCTAAATTTATTACAAATTTAAATAATTTAAGAAAATGCCTTTTAAAATAAAATAGAATATAATGTTTATTTATTTACATTAAAATGTACATAATACAAAACATGATTTTTTTTTATGAAAATAGTCGCAAAAAGGGTAGACCTATCGTTTGGGCTGCGGACGGCCCGCACTGCGACTATTAAAAGGGGAAGGGATTATAGAAAGGAAATGATTGTGGACACGCTTTTTAAAAAGTTGCAGGTCATAGTTCTCTGGAAAAACTGATTTTGGAAGCTTATTCCATTCCGAAGCAGCCCTGTAAAAGAAGGATTCTTGATGAAGATGGGTCCTTGTAGTGTCAAGCTTGAGAGTAAATGTGTGAGACTGATCAGCGTGCCGAGTTCTTCGGCCGAATGTGGCCAATGGTGGTACAAGAGTTTTTATTTCTCTGGAGCATCTGCCATTGAAATATCTGTAAAGCAATGTCTGCAACTCTTCTTCTATGTTCTAGAAGGTGAAGGGTATCTGTGAGAGTTGAGCTGTTTATAAAGCGAATGGCTCTTTTCTGAATGGAATCTAGAAGACGAAGAGAATGCCTTGGTGCTAAACCCCAAATGTGCGAGCAATACTCCAGTAGAGGTCGGATTTGAGCCTTGTACGTCGTCAAAAGTTGATCAGGAGTAAAAAACTTTCTGGCTTTCCACAGAAAACCTAGCCTCTGGCTTGCCGACTTTGCGATGTTAGCAACATGGTCATGTCATATTGGACACCGTGACTCCCAAAATCGAGATGGAGGGACTTGGTTCAAGGGTATTTCCGGACATTGTGATGGGATGATTTGAGGAATTCACTTTTTTGGAAAACGTGGCACTTTGTGTTTTTTGGGCGTTGAACTGAACAAGATTGTTGGTTCCCAACTCGACGATTGCTTTAAGATCTCTATTGATGGAATCAACCTGTTCCTGTCTGAGTCTATTTGTATCATTCACCGAAAGTGATCGATAGGATGTGACAGCTGAGACAAGTGTGCTATCGTCTGCGAAACTGTAAATGGGATTCGTGGTGGTTTTTAAGAGGTCGTTGATGTGTAAAAGAAATAAGGTGGGGGACAGGATGGAACCCTGGGGGACCCCGGCATTGGTTTTAAACGCATCAGAAGAAATACCGTCAACTGCCACATGTAAGGAGCGATCTTGCATGAAGCTCAAGAGCCATTGGCGCAGTTTGGTTGGGAGACCGTAGGCAGATAATTTACTTAACAATGCCTGCTGCCAAACGCGGTCAAAGGCTTTAGATATTTCCAAGGCTATTGCACGGGATTCACCAAACTTTTCAGTAGTGTTTTTTCAGAACTGAGTGACATAAGCCAGCAAATCTCCAGTAGACCGAAGTTGTCGAAATCCATATTATCTGTCATGAATTATCTCATACATACAAGATAAGAAATGAAATGAAGTAAGTTCTTATAATGATCTTGGTGTTACAATTACTACAGATTTGAGCTGGTCCGAACACGTTGTAAATATTACTAACAAAGCAAAAAGTAGGCTGTACCTCCTCAGCAGGTCTTTCGCAAAAGTGTCATTACATTGTTCCGCTCGTTTATATCAAACTTATATTCGTCCAATTATGGAGTATTGTGAAACTGTATGTTGTCCGGAACTAGTGCGGGATAAAGAACTTCTCGAAAAAGTTCATCGTCGATCAACCAGACTATCCTTCGGACGTAGAAGGCCTAGTTATACAGAAAGGCTAAACATAATGGATTTAGCGACTTTTGAACAACGTCGACTTCGTGGAGACATGATAATCACCTTCCGCATTTTAAATTTTAATTATAATAACTTAAGAAGCATATTTTTTGTAGGCACTGATAATCGGCTTCGAGGACACAAATGGAAACTGAAAAAAAGAAATATTCACTTGTAGGACAAGGCAACATTTTTTATGTAATCGTGTTTTTTCAACATGGAACTGTCTGTCTACCTGAGGATATTGTAACGGCACTATCTGTCAATATTTTTAAGAACAAAATGAATGCTTTTCTATTTCCTAATTAATCTTTTCTTGTAATTTTTAATTTTCTGATTACTTTAATTTTTGTAATCATTGTATGGTGCAATTCAGGGCTTATGGATCTTAGGGTCCCTGCCCGTACCTTATTGTAATAATAATTGGCTCATGACAAACATCCAGTAAGTAATCCAGAGTAATTATGAGTTCAGCACAATCCCAGATCCTGTATGCACACCAGCTTGGCATACCGTAATAGGCAACCAAAAACTGGTAGCAAAATTTGCTACCATTCATCGCAAGATGTGCATTAGAATATGTTCTCAACAATCTCAACAGAAGGTGTTGGTATTATAGCTGGGTTACTCTCAATTGAGCTTCTTATTCAAGTGAGAAGAGAGAAATACAAAGGGACACCTGCGGTAACGGCAAGAGGTAGTCTTATGACAAGGTGGCAATCAAGATGGAACAATGGCAAGTATGGGAGGTGGAAAAACCAATTAATACCCACTACAGAGGAGTGGGTGAGCCAGCCGTATGAAGAAGTAGATTACTTTGTAACGCAAGCAATTTCCAGGCATGGTTGCTTTAGAGCCTACCTCTTTAGATGCACTAGATGGGAAAGGATTTGGCAAGAATTTGTCACAGCAACGGGAAGACCCTTTGAAGCAAGAACAATGATGACAATGCTTAACTCAGGAGAAAATAGTTGGAAAGAATCCTATAAAGTCATAAGGCACATAATCGAAAGTAAAGAAAAAGATGATAGAGAGAGACAATGAAAGAGGACGATAAATGATACATGACAGCACTCCCATTGAAGTAATGCAAAAGCGGTTCCAGTGGGAGATGCGAGAGGAGGAGAGTTTTTAGTCGGTAGGAATCCTGCACTCCGAACAGACCGGAGTGTCATGCTAAATTTCCTCTTCTCAGACAAAAAAAAAATGTTGATTTGGATTAAACAAAATTACAGATTCTATAAAAATTAAATAAAAATGTCAATGACGTATTTTTTGCAGATAAAAATTATAATTGTTTGCGGCTTATTGTTTTACGAAAACGTTGTAATAAAATTGGATAAGAACGTGAATATATGTATTTTTAACAGTCAGGAAATCAACCAACACCCAGACGTCGAAAAAATATGTTTTCAATATTTGTTTTTTAATACTTTTTAATACACCTACATTTGGAACATTTGTAGACAACAGCTTAAAATATGGAGATACCTCGAATAATATCTACTGCTTGAGTTTATTACAGCGAACCGCTGTCATATATCAAATGCAATAAGGGGGCTTTAGTGATGACGATGACATTTTATTTTTCATAAATTTTATTAATTTAGACTTTAAACCAATTTATAGGGTTTAACGTTTTTCCAATGGAATATAATTTTTTTTTATTTATCTCGAAAAGGATTTTATTTTGCTTCCATCACAAACAGGGCCGGATTTAAGGAAGGGCATCTAGGGCTACGGCCCCCGGGCCTCCACAAAAGAGGGGCACCCATAATAGAGACTTCGGAAAAAAAATCTTTCAAATTTCGACTGGTAATCACTAGTAGACAACATTCACAATAAATTATTTATTGAAAAACTCGACTGAAAAAATTGTTCATTTCATTTGGAAAATAATTTGGAGCCACTTTTATGTTGTCCCGAGGCCTCCAGACCTCTAAATCCGGCCCGACCACAAATGTCTCCGTTTTATACAAATATATAGTTTATAAAATAGTTGACCAAAAATAAAAAACAATCTTTATGAGTACATCACGTCAGAATTAAGTCTTTTTAAAATTAACACAATAAAAAAGTCTTATTTGACAAAATATTGTGAATCGTTTGAACTGTTTAATTATAATTTGGTCGTTATTTGTCGGTAAATTATTTATTGGTTAAAAATTATTTTACTGCCTTAAATATTGTAAAAATAAATATCAGTAATCTCCGGGGGTCTGAGTACGACCCGAGAACTCCACACGACTAACTTCCCAGTGGAAAGAATAAAAAAGATACCATTTTTTTGTTATTATAATTATTATTATAAAAACGATTTTAAATTGTTTATAACAATTGAAATTTTTTTAATTATTATAATCAATAATCATTTGTTAGTAACAATATTCAATTGTTATAAACAATGCTCGATTATTACTAACAATGATTTTTTACTATTATAGCTTCTTCAATGCTATTCTCTCAATACTGACACAAGTTAAAAATTCTCCAATTCCTATTTTTGTTTTCTAAAACTATTTCTTTTTATGAAATATTGTCATTATATTTTTCATACAAATATTCATAACATGCAATAATCATACGTACATACGCTCACATAGACGTCCACTTAAAAACTATTGTATTCGACTCCTCTTCTTCTTCTTCGACTGCCTATCCACTATTGTTGGATGTTGGCGACCATATTTCCATACATTTCTCTGTCGGTTGCTGTGTGTACCAAGTCTCCTATCTTTCTTAACCCCGTCCAATCTCGTATATTTCTTAACCATGACATTTGCTTTCTGCCTATACCTCGCTTTCCCTCTATTTTTCCTTCGACAAAAAGTTGTAGCAGTTAATATTTTGAGCTTCGCATTATATGTCCAAAATACGATATTTTCTTCTTTTTGACTTTAAGCATTAACTTACGGTCCCTGCCGATTCTTCTTAGAATTTCATCGTTGGTTACTCTGTCTGTCCATGGCACCCTTAGCATCCTACGATACATCCACATTTCAAATGCTTCTATTTACTTGACGGAAGAGGACTTCTATGTCCAGGTCTCTGCACCGTACAGCAACACCGACCATACATAACATTTGGCATAACGTAATCTTAGCTTTAATTTGATGTCACGACTAGTTAGCACGCTTTTATATTTAAAAAAGTTATTTCGAGCTGTTTCTATTCTGCTTTAATTTATTTGTCATTATTCGACTCTGGGGACCTTGAAATGTGGAGATATGTCAAAATTCGGGATTCGCAAAATCGAAACCATTACTATTACTTTCTACTGTGCAGTTAAATATCCAACACTGGGTTTATACAGCATTTAAGATAAAATAAGAAGTAAGCAGCTGGCGGGAATTTCGATTAATTTCATTCATGTCAAAAATGCGAAACGACTATTTTTGTGAATATGGTTTTGTTAAAACTGATATGTTAGGTTAGGTTAGGTTAGGCTTTGGCATTAAAACAATGCTTATTATGGTGTACACTAAATCCAGTTCAAACAGTTGCCATAATGACAGACTCAAAATCCGTTTTACAAGTTATAGAAGGGTCTCCAATAAATATTTATAAGCAGAAACTAATTTTTGAAATAAGAAACTTATTATACCAATTAAAAATTAATAATAAACATATTATTCTCATATGGGTAAAAGGTCACAGCGGCATTATAGGTAACGAGAAGGCAGATCAGGAGGCAAAAGAAGCTTGTAAACTGAAAGAATACTTGAACTTTTTCTGTCAAAGTGATGTAATTTGCCACGTCTTTTTCGTTCTCTATAGAGTACTCTGCCAGCGGTCTCTCTACTGGCAAATTATGCCCGAGCTCAGCCGTAGAGGGTAAAAGAAAAAAAATATATAAAAGTGAGCCGCGCCACCAACTGAGACGGTTCAAGCCAGAAACCCCTAGGTCTTATAGGCACTAGAAGAGCCACACGATAAACAACTGAGATTATGGTGAACTAAATAAATGAAATTATAGCTAAAATATATTGGATACTTTACTCCTACAATAAATCAAAGTACACAGTTCAATAATAAACTTATAACAAATATAGTCAAAATCAACAGCTAACAATAAATCAAAGTACACAGTTCAATAATAAACTTATAACAAATATAGTCAAAATCAACAGCTATGGTAAATTTTCTTGCTAAAACAAACCAAAAATTTAAAATTTACAACTTTATAAAATAACCAAAACAAAAGTAAGAGTAACAAACTTTACCAAGTTACCAAAAAAAAACGTATATAAGTCAACTTTTTAATAATACTAAATCAAACGTTCACATAAGGCTGCTAATTTACTCATGTTTTTACCATTTACATAAAGATTTACACTGTTAAAACAATCGAGTTTATTTAAAAATATCTTTACAATGGTTGTCTTTTAAAATATCAATATTGTAGGATATTTACAAATAAGTATGAAGAAAACATTTTTACTTGGACATAAAGAATCATTGAGAAGATTATCCTGATCAAAGTTCAGCCTTGGCACATTATCCAATGCAACAAATAGTTTCCAACAATGTACTATATTAATAAATTAAAACAAAACTTAATCGTGGTGTCAAAAATAAGTCACGTCGTTAAATATTCAAAAATAATCACTTGTAACCTTTGGGTATACGAATGCACTACTCCTGTGGCCGGTTTGGTGATGGAACGGCACCTGCTAATTAACAATGGCTTCCCTCAAATAAATCCCGTATGCGGTTATTTTAACTCGACACCAAAATCCAAAATATCAACAACGAAGGTAAGATAGAATGGTCAAGTTAAAAATTAAATGGTTTTTCTTCAAAATCCAATTAAGATGGCCCAAATACAGCCAGATATGAAAGAAAATCGTAGAGGGTCCGCACACTTGTTAATATCACATCGCCCCAAAAACTCTCACCACACCACTCCCAAGACTGTCACCAAACGACTGCCACCAAACGACTGACTGCTTCCCAGGCCGGATATCAAGAAATATGACACGGAACCGACGTCAACCAACAATAATCGCAAGTCCATGCTCCACACCAAGAATCGCGTTCGTCAGTGTTGATAGCTAGCCTCATCTACACATAAATGTAAACCAAACAATAATATAACCGACAACACACAACAATCGAGGCCAAAAACCAAAGCAAAATCTAACAATGAAAATACCTTACTCAATCTCCAGTGATAAGGGATGCAACACTATTTATAACGAATGATATATTCAAGCTACAACAAAATACGGTACGCGACACTATTTACGAGTACCCGAGGAATACAAAATTATCAGAGATACAATCATAATGGAACTGCAGAAGCGAAAAAAAAAGGCACGTTACAAATTAGCAAGCATAAAAAATCTATTAGAATCAGATGGAGAAAAGCTTACAGTAACCTAAAGCAAAACATCAAAAAGCTTCTACTTCCAGCTTCATACAAATCTACCAAATAATATACCACACATAACAAAGTTTGATTATAATAGAAAATACACAGCAACTATAACGCGACTAAAACTAAACCATGGTTGCTTTCCGGCGCATCTTCATAAATTGGGTATTCTACATTTTGCAACTGCGACAACGTATCGATTGGTGATACTAATCATATATTCCTAGAGTGTAAGAAAAATGAAGCAGCTACATCTAATTTATATATATCTTAAAGATACAATAACTTTCCTCTTCCTCTGAATATTAGTTCTCTCCTGGCATGCACAGAAAAAGCTACTTTAGATTGTATAATAAACTTTATTAAACAAGCGAGAATAGATCTTTAACCTAGACACATTCAATAAAAAAAAAAAACTTCTGTGGCCTTTAGCTGAGCTGAGCCTTTAGCTGAGGCCATCCCTGCTTCCACACACACACACAAAGCTGATATGCATTCGTGTTTTTTTAAATCATTTAAATTACACGATTTCCGGTGTTTTTAATACACAGGCATTAAAATTGTCCACACTTGGGCATTTCGCCAATATTTGCTTCTTTTGAAAAAGAAAGTGTTCAATATTTTTTGTTAGATTTATATTCTAGGGACTTAAATTAAATTTGCATAAATCTTTGACGGAGGAAAAATAAAAGTTATTTTATTTGCAGGAAAAATACATAAATTCACAATCGTATTTGATTCACAAGTCAGAATCGTTATGTGTCGTGCCATTTCACCTAAGAAGAGCTCATTATTTTCGGATTTTACTGTATATAGTTATCATTAGTAATTAGTAATACTAAATAGGCCCTACACATAAATGGAGTTCAGTCACAAAATTTTGAATACAGTACGTACGTAGCTAAACAGTAAAATAATTTCTGTCGTGGATTAAGTTAAAATCTTGATTTAAAATATTTTTTTTAATTTGAATTAATAACATTCTCATTAAGAAATGAAATGAAATTTGAGGTATCTAGTTATGTGCAACATAATAAATTGAAAATAATAAAATAAATATAATAAAGTCCTTTATTTAAACTTAGTTTTTAGATATCCGCAGTTTAGATTACAACAAATAAGAAGAATCTTAAACCACATATTCTGGGATCAAAAATAACTCGATTGAACCTAACTTACCTTAATGCACATGTGCACACAAAAAAAGTTACAACCCTTAAAAAGTACAACTTAAATAAAACCCAAAACCACACTACAGAACTACAAAATAAATATAAAAACTGTTAACCAATAGTTTATTAATCATCACAAAGTAGGGACCAGCACTTCTCTAAGCACAGTCAGACGTGTCTTTTTTGACACGTTCTAGCTGCTCATAAATGCCTACAATATACCTATTTACTTATACATATAAGACCAAAACCATCCTACAGAATACAAAACAAATAATACCCCAAACCAATACTCTATTTTTTTTGCTGCGTTGGGAAAAATTCTTGCTTATACACTTTCCTTTTATGCACTGCTGATTCATTTACTTGCTCCATTATTAAACGAAATTGGCCCATATACCTCATAAAAAAAACTTAATTTTTAAAACAAACATACCTACATGGCAAAAATGATTCCATTACTTTTTGTAATTCTCAGCATTTAAAGATCTTAAAAAGTTTGACAATGTTTTAATTTCTGCTTCCTTCGTCACTTTTCCAAGTATTGTAGGTTCTTCTTCTTTCATGTGCTCTATCAGGTCTCCCGAACGTTGGCTATCACTCTGGCTAGAGCATTTCGATCTTCTGCTAAGTGTATGAGTTCTTCTACTGATCGTATATTTGTCCATTCACGAATGTTCTTCAACCATGACTGTTGCCTTCTTCCAGGTGCCCCCTCTATTTTCCCCTTCATTATTATTTGAAATAGTTGATATTTATCTCCTCTTAGTATGTGATTAAGGTATGCAATTTTTTGGTGGTCATTAATTGCCTGACAGTTTTAGCCCTTCTGAGGACTTCCTCATTTGTTACATGATCCGCCCAAGGTATGCGCAGCATGCTCCTCTAATTCCTCTAATCGGTTCATTGTACTGATCTTGAGTGTCCACGTCACCATACTATACAACAGTATTGAGCATATATAACATTCAGTCATCCGTTGTCTTAGATTAAGGTTCAGTGTTTTCGTTATGATGCTTCCGAGATATTTATACTTTGTGACACGTTCTAAAGGGATTCCATCGTGGTTTAGATTGACGTTATTCTGTACCGTACGACTCACTACCATGAATTTTGTTTTATTAGTGTTGATATTCAAGCAGTATCTCTTTCCAGCTGTGTTAATTCTATCTAGCAATGTTTGCAGATTTTCTATTGTTTTTGATAGTATTACCGTGTCATCGGCATATCTAATTGTTGTTATAGGTAAGCCATTAATTTTAATTCCGCAGTGTCAAAGTTCTTCAAGAGCTTTTTTAAATATTTGGTCGGAATAGAGGTTGAAAAGCAGTGGAGAAAGTATACATACCTGTCTTACTCCTTTTTGTATTGCAATATCGTCTGTTGTTATATTACCTACTCTTGCACTTGCTCTTTGTCCCCAATACAGATTATTTAACAACTGGATACCCTGTCAATCTAACATTCTTTTAACATTACCAGAAGTTTATCACGGTGAATTCGGTCGAACGCTTTTTTATAATCCAGAAAGCATATGAACACATCTCTACGTTGGTATTGGCAATTCTGAGGCATCACGTTGATTCCGAACCGTGCCTCCTTTGTACCAAACGCATTTCTGAAACCAAAATGTGATTGATTTAGGCCTTCTTCGCAGGAATGGTTTCAACATGTGTGACATGAGACTTATTAGTCTATAGTCGCTACATTGTTTTGGATGTAGCTTCTTAGGTAAGGTAATAAATGTAGCCTTTGGCCAATGACGCGGGATGTTACCTGTTTCGTATATTTTATTAAATAACCTTGTTATTAATTCCATATTGCCTTCATTGATCAACTTGATTACTTCCATCGGTAATCCATCTGGCCCACATGCCTTCCTATTTTTGGCAATTAAGATGGCGTGCATGACTTCGGAGGTTAGATTAGGTTAAAACGGCGGTTCGGAGGAAACCCACTTAGGCCTTTTGGCCCGTTGTGATACCGTAATGGACGGCGGTGCCTCCCCTTTCTACCGTAAGAACCAGTTGGAACTTTTAATAAAAAGTGTAAGGTCTTTAATGCTATTTAAGTTGAGATTAGATTAGTCATCAAAGTTCGGTTGCCCTAGTATAGAAAGCCGTTTTCTGCCTAGGGCAAGGCAGTGGCAGAGAAGATACACCATTGTTTTTTCCTTTTCCCCATCTTGATAGCTTCTGCAGAAGTCATGTCAATTACTGTTAACTACGTGTATTTATTAAAACGAAAGAAAAACTTGGCAAGAAAGGCGATGCGCGTCAGCGTCGAAGTTCGTTGAGAGACTGTCAGAGCTCCTTAAGAGACTGTGTCAGAGGCCGTCGAGAGACTATTGGAGTTCGTTGAGAGATTGTGACGGAGGCCGTTAAGAGACTGTGACGAAGGCCGTTGTGGGACTGTGTGGGGGGCAGTTGAGAGACTGACTGTCGGAAACTGACTGACTGACGGTGTACCTCTGCCCGTCCTTTTTATCTTCGTCCCCCAGGTCGTTAGTTTTATGACGTTTTGTAGAGGATGCTTAACTTGGCGAAAAGAAATTTTAGAGTCATACAGATTTACAATGCTACTGCGAGTGTACGTGAGCAGCTGAAAAGGAAAGAAGCTTCTGGTCATAAAGCTTAGGCTCGTATACGTGCTTTTTTGAAAAGGAACAGAACTTAGGGTTGTAAAAATTAAGGTAGTATACGTGCTTTCTTGAAAAGGACAAGACTTGGGATTAAAAAGATCTTTAGTGAAATTAGTCGTCGGAATTTTAAGGATTCAAATATGCAAAAATTTTGTCACGTTGTCTGTGCGTCACCTGTCTGTATGACCGCTACATATGTATGTCGGCTGGACCGATTGGGATGAAATTTTCAGAAGTTGTTTTATACATACTAGAGGGGGTTTTAGTGAAAACAAAACTTTTGTGTTAGCACCCCTACGAAAGGGGTAGAAAGGGGATGGAATACAAAAACTATCAAAACAGCTGAAGTGTCGAATTCATAGTCTTCTGGGACGATGAATTTGATAGTGACATTCCCAATAATGTTAGCACCCATTTAAAGGGGGAGGGAAGGGAATGGAATATAAAAACTATTAAAAACGCTAATATTAGTGTCGAATTCATAGTTTTTGGGGTCGGTGAGTTTGACAGTGATATTCCCAAAGCAGCAAGCCAACGTTCGGGCAGGACAACGTCTGCTGGGTCTGCTAATAAATAATAACAAATTAAAAAAATAATAATAAATATTTCACTCAAAGAAGCAAAACGACACAAAGGAGAGCAGAGTTTTAAAACAACATAAATATCTGCATAAATTTAAGATTAGGTCGTTTCGCATTTTTGACACGAACGAAAATAATCCAAATTCCCGCCAGTCGCTTTTCGCCGAAACTGGCCGAATGCTTCCGAGATATCCGTGGTAAATTGGTGTCGTTTAAAAAAGTTACTTATAGAAACAAGACCATTTAAAATTCATAATAATTTTATTTATCTAATAAATTTTTATTTTTAAAATAGTGTATATTCAAGGTAATCTGTATTTTATGGAAAAAACTTGCTATAATAAACATTTATCAATTATGTTAGCTCTACGTTTTTAACATACAAATGGTCTAGTGTTTTTTTTATTTAAATTATAGCTATAATATTTCAACAAATATTTTTACAACAATAAAACGAAACATTGGCGTAGGTACCATATTTTTTTAAATACAAGAATATTTAGAAAAAGATTTTTCTTGCCAAGAAATTTGTCAAATTTTTATATTGCACTATATTTATAATCAAAGTGTCATTTAAATTTAATTAACTTTGGTTTATCGTAAGACTCTTTAATAGAATATATGATACGGGACATTTCCCCGAAGATTGGCTTCGCTCTACGGTTATCACACTACCAAAGACGAACAATACAACTTAGTGAAAAGATTATCGCCTCATTAGTTTGATCAGGAAATCAACCCACCCATCTAGAACTTGAAGATAATCAGAAGATTTTGACCTACAGGGAATTTGTGTACTTGGGTGTTACCTTTGATGATAGCGGTACTGAAATAATGGAAATCGAAAAACGGCTCATTCAAGCAAAAAGAATTATCGAAGGCCCTAATGGGATACTATGGAGTAAAGAAATAACAAAGAAAAAAAAAGTTAACATCCATTAAACCATGATAAAAAGTACTCTCTATTATATGGAGCAGAAACCTGGAGAATTATCGAAAAGAACAAAAATTAAGTTGAAGCTGTTGAGATGGATGTTTTCAGGAGGTCTTTGCGCATCTTCAGAAGGGACAGAATAGGAAATGACAATATAAAACAACAAAAAGGAATTGAAAGTACCATTACTAGTGATATCGAGCAACTGCTCACCTGGTACGGCCACGTTCAACAAATGCTCGATACAAGATTGTCCAAACAATTCTTACAATGGCAATCAAGCAAAAGAAGAGAAAGGGGAAGACCTCTATCGGAATGGCAAACCGGTATTCAAAAGTCAATAAGCGGAAGAAACCCAACACCTGAGGATTGCGAAGACCGAAGGGGATGGAAATTAGGCGTCGGACAACGTCGAAAGACGTTCTAAGCCGACATATTTTTTTTTTATCAAATATTCATTTTATTGAACATTTTATTATATTACAATCTGGTCAAAATAGACCAATGAGTAAATCTTTTCTAACATAAATTAATATTTTTAAGTCTTAAACTAAGGTATACTCAGTAGTGTTCCTTTTTAAGTCTTCTTTATATTCTAGTGTTGTCTAGCAGCTGAATTGCTTCGACGTTTACATGTTGATTAAGCCTTTCTTCGTATCTTTTAAGCCGACATATATATATATATATATATATATATATATATATATATATATACATATATATATAACTGGAGATACTACACACCAAAATATGGCGATTAAGCTTAACTTGTCTTATACAAATGTTGCAGATTTACGAGATACAGGGTATTTAAAGTTGGAATTTAAATTAAATTTTTTTTAATAATTTTGTGATTTTAAGCAGCATCGTCTTAAAAAATGGCAACTTTATGTGTTTTTGAAAACTACGAATTTTATGCTGAATTTAGCACTATTCATACAGGGCGTTAGTTACACCGTGTTACTTAGGTAAATTACAACATATCTTTTTTGCCTAATGAGTTATGACTAAAATAACTAAAAAATCTAAAAAGCAGTTTAATTTTAAATAAAAAAGGTAGTTTTGATTATTTTATGTAACTCTATCAGTTTTTAAGTTATTTACATTTTAAACATTTAATGAATTTTGTATTTATTGAAATGAATTTATTCCTTTAAATTACTACTATGCGGGGTAACAATAGTAAAGACATCAAATAACAATGAGTAACAGTAATAAAAGTAAAATTTAAAGTAAATGCTCAAAATACCCGCCTTCCACTTCAATACACTTTGTAAGGCATCTCCTTAAAGATCTTTGAATATTAAATAACATTTGTCGATTATTTTTATTAATATTAGCAGCTTCTTGAATTTTCTGTCGTTATTCTTCGATGAAATTAATTGTATCTTTTTAAACCATGTCCTTCATTTGTGGCCATATTGAGAAGTCTAGAGGGTTTAAATCTGGACTTCTAGGTGTCCAAACAAATTCACTACCACGCCCAATCCACCGGCGAGGAAAATGTTCATTCAGGTATTGCCGTACTGGCAGAGAAAAATGTAACGGCGCCTCGTCTTGCATAAACCCCATATTCCGCCTTATGGCTAATGGTACATCTTCTAGTAATGTGTTTAACTTTTGTTCAAGGAAGTTTAAAAGGACCAATAAAAAAACCAGATATCACACCACACCAAATATTTACCTTGAATTCATGCTGAAAATGTCGTTCCATTAGAGCATGTAAATTTTTGGAGTCCCACAAATGATTGTTTTTCCAATTAAAAACACCTCGTCTAGTAAACGTCGCCTCATCGGTGAAAAAGAGGTTATTAAGAAAATCCTGGTTTTTGTTTTGTTTATCAAGCTTAAATTGAGCAAACTGTAGGCGAACTGGTAAATCTTGAGGTAGCAAATTTTGGACAGGAGTATAGTGATATGGACGGAGATTCTCTTTCTTTAAAATTCTTCAGATAGACGATTGGCTTATTCCTGTTGCCGCACTTAACCGACGAGTACTGAGATCTGGATTTTCCGAAATACGAACTAAAACCTCTTTTTCATCATCGACGTTGATATTTTTTGGAGCACCATTTAAGCTTTTAGGAAGAAAACACCCTGTTTCGCCTAGGCGGGTATAAATACGTCTAAACAGTTTGTGATTGGGTTGTCTTCGATTTGGGTATGATTCTAAATACCTTCTGGCTGCACCAAGTCCACTATAATTTGACTGAGCAAAAACACAAATCTTATCACGCATTTCACTGTTGGAAAATTCATTATGTCGTAGCATTTTCTTATTTTACTTCAAATAATACACTCTTACTTAGTGACAGTAAAATTTTCAAATATTTCTTTTCACGAAAAACTGAGTTCTGACACAAGCCTACTTGAAAAAAAGTCAATGCAAAAACGGTCCATTAGGAGCCTTTACGCTGAATGTTTAAAATGCAAATAACTCAAAAACTGATAGAGTTAAATGAAATAAACAAGAGTATTTTTATTATTTAAAATTGAACTTCTTTTTAGATCATAACTCATTAGGCAAAAAAGATATGTTGTAATTTACCTAAGTAAGAGGGTGTAACTAACGCCCTGTATAAACAGTGCTAAATTTAGCATAAAATTCGTAATTTTTTAAAATCACAAAATTATTTAGAAATTTCAAATTAAAATTCCAACTTTAAATACCTTGTATCTCGTAAACCTACAACATTTGTATAAGACATGTTAAGCTCAATCGCCATATTTTGGTGTCTAGTATTTCCAGTTCAGAAATTTCCCATTATTTATGAATCACCCTGTATATAGATCAATGAATTGAAGAACAACAAACCTTACTTCGAAGGGCTAATGACACAGTAGTCTATACCAAAAAAAAAAAAAAAACCTTATACCTACTTGATTACAGGTAAATAAAATTTAAAATGCCCATCAATTTTAGCGTAAGATACGGGTTAAGATTCGACAATTCAACCGAATCCATTTTAGCATTTTAATGTCGTTTTATCGATACCCAATTAAAAAAAATTGACATAAATTATAAGCTATATTTTATTTAATTTAGATACCCACATTAATTTTTTAATAGTTTTGTATCAACGTCATCGAAGATCGTAGATCCCACAGTTGGATGGCTCATAATAATAAATTAAATTAAAAATAACCAGAAGCTTCAAGTAATCAACTCTGACGAAAATGTGATCAAAATTTAGTATCTCGAAAAAAAACGAGTTTTTTCTGCTCTTTATCTTTAACAAGCATCTTTATTTGAACGCTAACTTCAAATTCGAAGAATCAGAATATTATCAAGTTCTGATAAATTTTAAACACCAGCTGTGTCTTCAACATTTCTGGAATTATTTTATATTTAATTTTTGTTCTGTTAGTATATACGTGAACGCATAAGAAATACGCGTAGCAACCATTATAAGGTCAAGAAGAGTTTGACTTAACCAGAAACATCGTGAGAATGTTTTTATTAGAATACCTACTATTTTTTTTTCTCTTAGTAATTATTTCAGATTATGATTACAAATAAGTAAATACAGCTACAAGACGCTTACTTTTTACTTTTAGTAAACACACATTTTTAAAATCGGATATTTATCCGGTTTTTTTTGCTTCTTATTTTCATTAAGAAAAGGACAAATCAACAGAAAAAACTGACTAATTTTAAAAAAATACCTTTTGTTTGAGGGAAAAAATCTCATCAATTCAGAAGCTACCTGAGAAAAACTTCAACTAGGGTAAGTCCAAAGGAGATGACAGTACGGGGGAGATAGCTACTGAATAATTCTGGTTATAATATACATACGATGTTAGTTGTAGGTTAGGTTAGGTTAGGTATCATGAGGATACAGTTCACCGCACAATCCAGCCCTTCTCACGAAGTTAATGGTTGTATAGGATGAGATTTTTTCGAAATCGGTAGGTTCTAGGTTGGTATAACCAACCAACGGGAAAGGATATACAGCTATGCCAATGTGACCTCCAGAATTAAAACTGAGGAAAGGGTTAGGACTATCGAGCAAGTATTAGGACAGCAGATGTATATATTGCGATGAGAACGATGATCCGTATCACACGTTGTTCGTGTGTGAAAGATGGAACCTGGAAAGACAGAGACTAAGAGAGGATGTAGGAGAGGATCCTACACCGGAGAACCTAATAGCGATAATGATAGGTAGCCAAAAGAAATGGAATGATGGTTTTAGCTTTATGCGCGGAGTAATGGAGGAAAAGGAGAGGGAAGAAAGAATACAACAGGGTCAGGAAAGGCCTCTCAAGAGTGACTTCTGACAGGGTCTCGAGACCTACCACTGTCATGAAGGTTAGGTTTAGATTTAAATAGAAGCTATGACTGTATGTTCTAGCATGTAGGACACTATCGGATGTTATATCGAAAGATGGTCCCATGAGTAAGGAAGGCATGAAGTGGTTTTTAGCGGGTATGCTCTTCGGAGGAGTCCTGCACTCTCAGGAAAAAGGAAAACCAATACCTAAAGTAGTCCATAAAAGGATTTTCCACCTGACAAATAAAAAAAAAAGGTTAGTGTAACCAAATATGTTGAACCTTATTCTTCACAGGCCGAGGCATGAATATAGTATATGTTCAGCAGTTTTGTCTTCCACGCAGCAAAACCGTTTGTTGGTTCAGATCTATTCTTTCGAGGTGGTATCTTAGACGACAGTATCTTGTAAGCAGTCCCGTTAGAATTCGCAGGTTATTTCTGCTCCAATCTAGGATCTGCTTAGTTTTGTTTCTCGAGGGTTTGGGTAGAAACGCCTTCGAGTGAGTTAACCCTGATATATCGGACCAGTACGTAAGTATTTTCCTCTCCGCCCAGTCCGAAATATGTGTTTTGGTGGCACTTGTGGTGACTCCAAAAAACGGTGAACGCAGATTTGGCCCCCTTTTTGCAAGGGTGTCGGCTTTTTCGTTTTCCTCCACCCACTGGTGCCCAGGTACCCACAGAAGGGTCACTCTGTTGTTCGCACCAAGGTACTCTAAGGATTCGATGCAATTCCATATAAGTTTAAAATTTATCTTGTTGGAGCTCAGTGCTTTTAAAGCAGCCTGGCTGTCTGATATTATACTAATGTTTTTTTGCTAGAGGTCTGTTGGTCAGTTATCTTGCACACAACTCGATAGCGAAGACTTTAGCCTGAAAGATTGTAGCATACCACGTTAGTTGTAACTGAGATCGCTCAGTTAAGCGTCCACGAGATTTTTATGTGAAAAAAACATAAAAAGTAAGTAAAAACTATTTTTCTATTTAAATACATGTTGATTATAAGTTACTGTGTCGTTATAGTATATTATTTTATAAAAGTTTTACAAAATCTTGCTTGTTTTTGCAGTTGGAATGAAAGGTAATATCTTTTTACTTATTTTATCCTAAAAATGGCCAACATTAAATGACATCTGAGATCAAAAACCTTACTTTGTTTAGAGAGATGATCATAAAATTGTAAAACCTATTTTAGGATATTTTTCCACTCCAAAATATTTTACAGATGCCTAACAAAAATGTGCGCCAAGTAAAGGTCGTTTGAGGTAGCTGGAATGAGGAAGAAACCCATAGATAAAGTACGAAATAAAAAAGTTACAGTTTATCAAGCTTCCTGTATTAACCACATTCTAAGAAAAATCTTGGAAAGAAGAAACAAAGTGAACAATGATATAAAGGGAGCTATGAGTCCATCATCTACGTTTGGCGTGAACAATAAAGAAAGATTGTACAAGAATATTAAAGAAATGCATCCTTAAGGGTTTCATACATACATACATTCATAAAGTCACGCCTTTTTCCCATAGGGGTAGGCAGAGACCACTTCCTTCCACTTCAGCTACGGTTCTTACACACATCTTTTGCTTCCTCTACTTTCATCAGTGCTCTCATACATGTTCGTCGGTTGTTGGTACTCTTGACCTGGTCTTTCTTCAAAACAATGTTGATCTAATCGAGATATGTTCGCCGGAATCGACCTCTACCGACTTCCGTCCATTCACACTCGCCTTATAAATTTGTTTCGTCAATCTTCCTTCATCCATCCTTTCTACGTGTCCAAACCATCTAAGCATTCCTATTTTCATGCTTCTTCTGCCAAACCCAACATTCACAACCATACATAAGTATTTCCTGCCAACACCCTTCGCTCAATGTCACTGTCATACTTTTCATCTCTAGTAAATTTTGAACCCAAGTACACAAATTAATTAACTTGTTCCACTCTTTCTCCCTCAACCGAAACTCCACAGTTTGTCATGCTTTCTTCTCTTTCAAAAACCATTACTTTCGTTTTGCTCACATTTATTTTCATCCTTTGATTTTCAGGAAATCATGCATAACATTAACCATCGCCTGCAACTCCTTTTCAGATAAGGGTTTGACCTGATAATAAATGATTTAAGAGTAATATCATTCAAGTTTGCTAAGCAATTACAGATCAAACATCGATTTAATACTGCAAATGAGAAAGCGGGCTATGATTGGGTGCAACTAACTGTTTTTGAAAAGAAATTCTGATATACCTTTGAGAAAAAGAGTATCTTACTGTAGAATTCAAGGTATGAACAAAGCAGAAGTAAACGCTTATTTTAAGATGCTGGAGAGAACTGTTTGTGAAATTGATATGCTGAATAAACCAAGTCATATATTCATTATAGACGAGACTGGATTGCAGCTTAACAATCGGCCAGGATATGTTCTAGCTGAAAAAGGCTTTAAAGCAGTAGCGATGTAAACTTCCTCAGAGAAAGGGAAAACCATTTTGCTGTAAATGCCTAGACATACAACGCATTATCTGCAGCCGACGGAAGTTGCTGTCTTTAAATCTCTTAACAGGAAATAAATGGGTCATTTGGGTCCCTAAACACTGCGACAAGTGGAGCCACAAGTCTGCTCACCTCCCGTATCTAATGGCTTCGGCAAAGATCTAATGGACAGGATATCTGAAGACAGATTCATGGAAAGGTGGCTTAAAACCAACGAGATACGAAATACCAAAGCCCTTTTAAGAGTGCCCTTCGAAGAACTAGAAAACAGATTACTTAGTCTCGAGAGGAATCAGTTGATAACTGGTCACTCGTTCACCGCAACGCGTCTTAAGAACATGGGCATCACCCATGACGCTCTATGTCCAAGATGCAGGGTAGAAAAAGAAACCCCGCTCCATGTGTTGGTTAACTGTGAATCGCTCAGGGAAATCTGCAAGAACATCATCGGGCTAGACACAGGCAACAACACCGACAAGGCTGGCTAATTCAACATGAATTATTCTACGTAAGGCACGGGTATAATGGGTATAAAGCTGAACTCACGTCTCAATCCCAAATTCAAATGACTTTTGTATTGACCTAATATTAAAATTTGTATACTTTGATAAATAAAGTTTTGTTTAATATTACAATTGTTGTTTCATTCCTCGTAGTATAACGATATTAATATTAATATTAATAATAATATTAATATTATTTATAAAAATAAATTTGCGTCTACTGCTTCCTAAGAACTCATCCCACATCGTTAAGAAGGCATTTGACGATCAAATCATTCATTTTCAATCCATACGCACTCTCTCAAATCTTTTAAACAATCGTCTATGTATAAGTATGTATTAATATTTTAAAAATACACTGTTGTATGAGTAAGTTAGTTTTTACCATAGATATAATAGTATGTTTGTATTACAAGCAAAGCGATTAAAGAAAATAATTTTCGTACATTTTCCTATCATAACATTATGTTATATAAGACTGTTTATAGGTTATTATTATAAGGATTAATATTTGATTGTTACAATGATATTTTAACTTTTATTATTTTGACTAGGGCCATCTCTAACAAATTTACCAATACTTATACTCATAATCATTAACCAAAAACCATGTCACAAAAAGTGTCAAAAAAAAAGATTGGTATTTATTCGATAAAAAATAAAAAGAAATTATTTTTGTAATTAAATTGAAAAAAAAATTTAAATTTTTTATCCCTTTGACTGACAACCCAATACGTAATTAAAAGATAAACAGTTTATATATAAATAACGTCAAATAATTCTTTTATCGATGCAAAATAAGTTTTAAAAATCAACGTTTCAAGAACAATCCACGTCAAATGTTCACCCCTACACATGTGTATACCATGAGTTCAACAACCTCTATAAAGCACATGAAAAAACTACATGAGGCACTCGACACACATATTCCGTGCACCCCGCCATTGTCGACATCGAGAGTGGAGCAACATCAGGTCTGTGACCCAAATTTTTCTTCAACACGAACCCCTATTCTAGGTCAAGTGTAAGGCTCCCCTTCGCACTTCACCCTCTACATGCTTGCAGCTTAATTGAGGTGCAATGCCACAAGCCAACAAATTACATACCACACACACGAAAATAAACATATTCAATATTATATCGAAAAAATTTACTTACGTAAAGGTAAAATGAATAATTGTAAAGAACATCGACGACAAATCTTTAGAAGGACCGATCCAAGTGGCTATGTATACAAAATTATTTAATTATTGTCGATGCTAGTTGGAGGCAGATAATAATATAAAAAATACCGATCTATCAGTAGGAGAAAAAAAAATAAGGGAAACTAAAGAAAAAATCAAAAAATCCAGGAAATACAACATTTCTATAGAAAAACATTGATAACAATAAAACAAACTGGAAGAATAAGAGCAATTAAACAAGTACAAAAACTAGAAAGAAAGAAATTAAGCACTAACAATTAGTTAAAATTTATGGAAAATCTGGGAGAAAACATTAAACAAACTAAAAAAAAAATGGAGACATGGGACAAATTCAGCAAATAACGAAAACCTGTAGAACGTTAGATAAGTAATTTCATTTTATTGGTATAACTGTGGTCTCCCAACCAAACTGCGCCAATGGCTCTTGAGCTTCATAAAAGATCGCTCCATACATGTGGCAGTTGACGGTATTTCTTCTGATGCGTTTAAAACCAATGCCGGGGTCCCCCAGGGTTCCATCCTGTCCCCCACCTTATTTCTTTTACACACTAACGATCTCTTGAAAACTACCACGAACCCCATGTACAGTTTCGCAGACGACAACACACTTGTCTCAACTTTCACATCCTATCGATCACTTTCGGTGAATGATACAAATAGACTCAGGCAGAAACAGGTTGATTCCATTAATAGAGATCTTAAAGCAATCGTCGAGTGGGGAACCAACAATCTTGTTCAGTTCAACGCCCAAAAAACACAAAGTGCCACGTTTTCCAAGAAAGTGAATTTCTCAAATCAACCCATCACAATGTCCGGAAATACCCTTGAACCAAGTCCCTCCATCTCGATTTTGGGAGTCACGGTGTCCAATAATATGTCTTGGCATGACCATGTTACTAACATCGCAAAGTCGGCAAGCCAGAGGCTAGGTTTTCTGTGGAAAGCCAGAAAGTTTTTTACTCCTGATCAACTGTTGACGACGTACCAGGCTCAAATCCGACCTCTACTGGAGTATTGCTCGCATATTTGTGGTTCAGCACCAAGGTATTCTCTTCGTTTTCTAGGTTCCATTCAGAAATGAGCCATTTGCTTGATAAACAGCTCAACTCTCACAGATACCCTTCACCCTCTAGAACATAGAAGAAGAGTTGCAGACCAGTCATTGCTCTACAGATATTTCAATGGCAGATGCTCCAGAGAAATAAAAACTCTTGTACCACCATTGGCCACATTCGGCTGAAGAACTCGGCACGCTGATCAGTCTCACACATTTACTCTCAAGCTTGACACTATAAGGACCAATCTTCATCAAGAATCCTTCTTTTACAGGGCTGCTACGAAATGGAATAAGCTTCCAAAATCAGTTTTTCCAGAGAACTATGACCTGCAACTTTTTAAAAAGCGTGTCCACAATCATTTTCTTTCTATAATCCCTTCCCTTTCTAATAGTCGCAGTGCGGGCCGTCCGTGGCCCACACGATAGGTCTACTCTTTTTGCGACTATTTTCATAAAAAAAAAACTTCTAAAAAACCACGTAAGTATATTTTTAAATTGTTTATATTAAAGCAATTTAAAAAACATAAACCTATCGACTAAAATAACGGACTTAACATAAATGGGGTAATCATCAACTCGTGTTCTTAATCATAGAACAGAAAATGATGATATTTTTGACTTCCTCGTTCGGTATTGTCACAGAAGGAAGAACAAAAACGTGATGATAAAATTTTAATTGCCTCAAACGATGAAACAGAAAAAATAACATACCCGAACCTCCATTTTCTTGACATTTTTCATGCAATAGTGATTTTAATTTAGATTATGTATTTTAGGAGTAACACCATTGGCGGAGCAAATATAAATTCTAATTTACCAACGTCAAATGGATAAAAATAAACGTAATCAAAACGAAAGTAATGGTTTTTGAAAGAGAGCATGACAAACTGTGAAGTTCTAAATAAGGAAGAAAGAGTGAAACAAGCAAATAAGTTTGTATACTTGGGTTCAAAGTTTACGAGAGATGAAAAGTATGACAGTGACATTGATCGAAAAGTGTTGGCAGGAAAACAAACCAATCGGGCACTGTATAGCTTTATAAACAGCCAGAAAGTGTCAAAAAAGACACGTCTGGCTGTACATAGAGGAGTGTTGGTTCCTACACTTATGTATGGTAGTGAATGTTAGGTTTGGCAGAAGAAGCATGAAAATAGGATAAATGCTGCGAAGATGAGTAGTCTAAGAGTGACACGGTTGGATAAAGTGACGAATAGTGAAATAAGGAAACGCTGTGGTATACAAGAGGATGTGGTTACAAAGATAGATAAAGGAATGATTAGATGGTTTAGACACGTAGAAAAAATGAATAAAGGAAGATTAATGAAACAAATTTATAAAGCGAGTGTGAATGGACAAGTCGGTACAGGTCGACCTCGGCGAATATATCTCGATTAGATCAACATTGTTTTGAAGAAAGGCCAGGTCAAGAGTATCAACAACCGACGAGCATGTACGAGAGCACTGATGAAAGTAGAGGAAGCAAAATATGTGTGTGAGAACCGTAGCAAGTGGAGGGAAGTGGTCTCTGCCTATCCCTACGGGAAAAAGGCGTAACTTTATGTATGTAGGCATTATGATATTGAATACATTAATTTGATAGCTAGTTGATGTTAAATTATGAACCAAATGAATTTTTCACAACATTTTATGTAAAGGAATGCTTAGATGAAACATGTGTGTTAGAACCGTAGCAAGTGGAAGGAAGTGGTCTCTGCCTACCCCTACGGGAAAAAGGCGTGACTATTTGTATATATAAATAATTTTTGAAAATATTGTGAGTGCCACAATTTGGGCAAATAAGTAAATTTTATGATTCTGCTGAAGAATAGTTCGCCACCACTCTAAGAGAAATGATTATTTTCAAGACTGGCTCTTACTGTATAAAAAAATATTATTTGTTTAGTGGGTAATTTTGTGTCAAACATTTTAAAAACTGATATCTTTTTTAATATGTTTGCTCATGCTTGGGCAAATATTGTAAGGGGCTTTTTAAAGGCAAATAGACATGTGACTGAATTTGGAAGCAATAAACTGTACCAAATTACTGATTTTTTATTGGGTCGAAAAAAGATAAAGAGGTGGCTTTTTAACACGGTTATATTGGTTTCACCTGTATCTTGTTTGCTTGTATGTTTGTAACTGACTCTTGTGGCTTGATTTTGTTCTACTTTAAGCGATCAGATTTAATTTAAACTTTGCAAAACTTGTCAAATACCGACGACAATGCAATAATTCGATCAAAATATCCGATTATCCTGATTACTTTCGCCAGGATTCATAAATTTCTTTTGTCATTTAATACATAATTTTTTTAGTCAGTGAAACAAATCCTACTAAAAAGCGAAAAATAAATTAAAGTTTAAAAAACTAAAAAACACGCTTTTAGAGTTAACAAGCTAAAAAGTAAAAAATAATTATTAACATAGGAATAAAATTAATGACGAGAAAACTAATATTACTGTTCTAAAAGCGTGGGGTGCTTTCATTTCGAATCGCAGAGTTAGTTTAAAAATGTCATACAAAGCACTCCACGCTTTAAGAACAGTGATATTAATCATTTCGTCAGTAATTTTATTCCTAAGTTAAGAATTATTTTTTACTTTTTAGTTTGATTAACTCTAAAAGCGTGTTTTTTAGTTTTTTAAACTATAATCTATTTTTTTTACTGAAAAGAATATCGTTGATGTTGCGTTGGTACAAAACGGATTTTTGTAGGAGTCTAGCACTGGTAAGGTTCAGTCCTAAACATTGATAATACTTCGATGGGTGGTTAGGCTCTTAATTTGATTATGTTGGTAGATTGGAAGGCCACAACTAGTAGTTTTTGAAGTGATAACTTCTTATGGCACGCTGTGAACTTTTTTTGTAATGGGTTAGAAATGTTAAACTCGCGTCAGGACACGTGGCCTGATCGAAAATTCGTAAGACGGATAACACGTGGCCTGATCGAAAATTCGTAAGACGGATAAAAATGTTAAACTCGCGTCAGGACACGTGACTTGATCGAAAATTCGTAAGACGGATGGAGAGTAGACAGCTGGCGTGGCGTAGGAGAGGGAGTATCCCCCTCTCTTTCTACGGCGCGGCGAAAATGTATGCCTGCGCCGGCTGTTTCGTTTACGCGGCGCAGGGCGCACAACGTTAATACTTAAGTTTTCACTTCTGCCGGCACTCCCAGAGTGCAACCCGTAAATTTTTTTTTATTAGTAGGTATATATGCTTGAAATTTTAAATCGTAATTCAGTTTTCGATCACATTAAAAGTTGTAAAACAGTTTGAATTGCATGATTTACAACTTATTCGGCATCGTTCTCTTTAAGAGAGATAACATCCTCGGCAGGTGTCGTTAAAAGAGCTAACAACTTGAAGTTTTACAGCATATCTATTTTCACAACCATAATCCAAACAAATATAATTGTGTTGTTTCAGCATCCCTTCATTCAGTGTGTCCAACTTGTACCTTTTTATTTACCCAACAAAGCCTATCCGCGTCTATGAGTTATAAATAACAAATAAGATAAAGAAAAAAAGTCATGGTCTGGTGTAAACATATAACTGTTAAAATAATGATAATTATGTTTGAATTGCTTTTTTGTTTAATGCATGTTTTATAACGAGCAACGGCGCTATGACATTTATCTCTAAGTCTATTGTTTGTTTAACAATATAAACGTATATCTAAAATTACTTACCTATAAGTATTTGTTTAAATTATTTATTAATTCAAAAATTATGTATACTTTTTTAATTTCAATTTTTTTATGCATTAAGGGAAAATTTAATTTACTTATACACATATTTGGAAACCTATCTACTCCATGGTCACACAACGCACTGATACACCTAAGAGTCGAGCTATTAAATAAACGATAAATCAACACATAATCAGCCAAACTTCCAAATGACTAGCTTATGTAAGTTTCTTCAAAACAATGTTGATCTGATCGAGATCGATGTTCGCCGAGGTGATGTGGTGACGTTATGTTATTGGATTTATGGTTATTGTCCATTCTTCTTTTTCCTGAGCGCGATGTGCTGCTTCAGGAAGAGAGTACCCGGTGATACTTTTTATTTGATCTGCACATCGCAGTGGCGATCTTCCTCGAGTTTTTTTTATTCTCTACTTTGCCTTCAACTACTAATCTCTCCATACCTTCCCCTCGTCTAGTTATATGTCCAAAATATCTCAACATGCTTTGGTTAATAGTTGTGGTTAGTCTAGTGGTGATGTTGAGTTCTGTTAATATTGAGATATTTGCGATACACCCACATTTTAAAAGCCATTATACATTGTGAATCACACTTTTTGATGGTCCAACTTTCTGCAGCGTAAGTGGCGATACGAAAGACAAGTGATCGTACCAGGCGTAGTTTGGTGTTTTTAGTTATGTCATTATCTTTCCAGATTTTAGTAAGCTTTGCCGTTGCTGATCTGGCCACTATAAGGCGTCTGCGTATTTCTTCTTCGCACCCTCAGCTGTTTGTGACAACAGAGACCAAGTAGTTGAAACGACTCACCACTTCATATCCTGCTACATTTCGTTTCTCCGGTTGGTTATTTCTGCATCTGCCGATGATCATCACTTTAGTTTTTTGTGCATAAATTTGTCCATTAACACCTGCCTTATAAATTTCTTTCGTCAATCTTCCTTTATCCATTCTTTCCTCGTGTCCAAAGCATCTAAGCATTCTATTATCTATCTTTGTAACCACATCTTTTTTTACACCACAGCGTACCCTTATCTCACTATTCTTCACTTTTCTTCACTGCTATACAATTCTCAGACTACTAATCTCGCAGCATTAATCCTATTTTCAAGCTTCTTCTGCCAAACCCAACATTTACTATCAAACATAAGTGTAGGAATAAACACTCCTCTATGCACAGCCAGACGTGCCTTTTTTAACACTTTCTGGCTGTTCCTAAAGCTATGCTGTGCCCTATTTATTTGTTTTCCTGCCAACACCCTTCGCTTAATGTCACTGTCAAACTTTTTATCTCCTGTAAAGTTAAGTATACAAACTCATTTACTTGTTCCACTCTTTCTCCCTTAATCAGAACCTCACAGTTTGTCATACTTTCTTCTCTTTCAAAAACAATTACTTTTGTTTTGCTTGCATTTATTTTAATCACTTTGATTTTCAGGACGTTATGCATAATATTAACAACCATCGCCTGCAACTCCTCTTTAGATGAAGCTAATATTACTTGATTACTACTACATTAGTGCTACATGATTAAACATCCTTATTAAATTTGTACAGATAATATATTCTTGTGGCATTATTTCCTTTTAACAAAATTAAATATGTGCCTATTTCTATTTTGTGTACTTGGGTTCAAAGTTAACGAGAGATGGAAAGTATGACAGTGACATTGAGCGAAAGGTGTTGGCAGGAAAAAAATGAATGGGGCACTGCATAGCTTTATTAACAGCCAGAAAGTGTCAAAAAAAGCACGTCTGGCTGTGCATAGTGGTGCGTTGGTTCCTAGACTTATGTACGGTAGTGAATGTTGGGTTTGGCAGAAGAAGCATGAAAATAGGATTTATGCTGCGGAGATGAGTAGTTTGAGAAGTAATGCTGGAGTGACTCTGTTGGATAAAGTAAAAAATAGTGGGATAAGAAAACGCTGTGGTGTAAAAGAAGATGTGGTTATAAAGATAGATAAAGGAATGCTTTGACGGAGTAATAAAACTGCCCGAGGTCGTAATGTAAGAGGTACAAAAACAGAACATTATTTATTTTATTTTAAGTATTTTTTTTATTTAACACGTATTTCCCTGCTTTAAATACTAAGAGTTGTTAGCAGGTGTTTTTAAATATTGTTTAGTATTATTTTGGCAACTTTTTAACGTTTACATCGTAGGCAATAAAACATACGAACACCTGATAAAAGTCCCTAAATCTACGCCCATAAAGATTAAGAAACCGGTCGGTCATTGTTATACAGGGTGTTAGTAAATAAGTGCGACAAACTTCAGGGGGTGATTCTGCATGAAAATATAATGACAGTTTGCTACATAAACGTATTTATTGCTCTGAAATTGGTCGAGATACGCAAATGGAATTTGGTGGGTTTTAAGAGGTAGCTATTGCGCATTTTTTGACATGCAATCAAGAATTTTATGTTTATCATTGGCGCGCATACGGGTAATGATCCTATTTAAAAAAAAATGGTATGAAACTGAGATATTTTAAATTAAAAATCATGTATAAATTCCTCGGTAAATTTGTGACAAAAAATCCCTTTTGATCTTTTTTCGTAAAGGGCGCCGTTTTTATGCAAAAAAAAAAAACATCTTAACGCGTATTTTTCATTTCTTTAATACATTATCAAGAACTATCTAATCCAGGAACACCCAGTCTACAGTCTACAACAAAAAACGTATAACATACTTTCAAATAAGGAAAAATTTATAAGAGCCGTCATCAACAGACAAAATATGCCTAGCCTACTATTACAATACTCGTTAAACTTCCAAAACGGACATAAAAAAAGGAAAAAGTAATTTTTTGGAAAATTTCATATTGTTGCTATAATTTTGTCCAAAAGTTTATAAAATCTTCAATTCAAACAACCCCTCATAATTATTTCCCTACAAAATTAATATAAAATATTACGATTCATTATAATTACTATTTTTTGTTTGGAAGCAAGTAAATAAAAAGTTAATTATTTTCAAGAAATCAAATATTTCGCTGCAAACGTCAAAGCAGCAGCGTTCTAAAAAAACTGGGCCACACACGGTTTTAATCCTCAATATCTCAATCCGGGGGTGACGTTTCGCGAGTCCGGGGTAATTCTCCCTCCTCCCTCCTTTTTTGGAGAGGACGACGACCGCTTGTGGTATGGTGTGTGTTGTTTAGGTTTTCTCCGCTTTTATTGATCGAAGAGAGCTACAACTAGTGTTTGATCAGTCCGGGCCGTTCGTCGTCTGTGCTGTCCATCGCCTGCCGCGATCCGCCGATGGAGACGGTTGGAGGAGGAAAGAGGAAGGGAGGATGAGGAGGAAGGAGGCTGTGATGGGTGACAAGCTCCGCCGGATCGCAGTGGCTGTGGAAAAGTACACGCGTTTCTTATTCCGAGTCGGAGTAGATATCCATCAAATTTTACGAGGGTAAAACAAAATCTTTATAGCTATCTCAAACATTTTTACTTTAACCATTTATCGACATAGCCGTTTTTATATGTGACCGCACCTGACGATTATTAATTTAACCTGCATATGTTCTTATGTGATTTCACTGTACTCGGACTATTATTTTATTTACTTATCTATCTACTCGGAATTTTTTTTTGTAACATGTGTTAGGCTTACTAGCCTTTTCGCTTGTCTTTGTCCAGGCACTTTATGCCAGTGAGATTTTATTTCATCTGTTTCCCAGCGTCGAACCTCTTCTTTCAAGTGAGCTTTGGGAAGTCCACAGAAGGGTTCTGGGCCGGAAAATTGTGTATTTGCCCCTTCTTTGGCAAGGCAATCTGCTTCTTCGTTGCATTTAACTCCCTTGTGACCTGGAACACTCATCAGAGTAACCTGATTGTTCGCTGCCAAATGTTTCAGGGACTGATTACAGTCCCAATTCCACTTAGACTCACAAGTGTATGACTTCAGAGCTTTTAGTGCTGCTTGGCTATCTGATAAAATATAGATTTCTGCCATTCGGGTGTTTCTTTCGATGCACTCCTGGGCATTTATTTCTGTAATTCTGCTTGAAAGATGTTCGGGATGTTACCAAGTGGTTTTAAGAGCCTAAAATTCGGCCGTATAACGCCCACTCCAACCCTTTCATCCATTTTGGATCCATCAGTGTACCACACTACAGCATCCCTTCCTAGTTAAGGTCCGTTTTCTGTGCAAACTTGGTGGTTGTTTATAACCACTTCAAACTGCATTTCAAAGTCGTACCTAACTGGCATATTATCTGTCGGCTTAGACATGGATTCTAGGAAAATATTTTCCAAATTCTTCAAATGTCCATCTCGATTTCTTGCTCTAAGATTTATTGTCTGGCTCAGTATGAAGGCACTGATTGATGCTTCTTTCATTACTCATAAGTGGAATAGTGGAAGGTTCAGCATTACCTCTACGGCTGCAGTAGGGCACGTGAATGTTGCCCCTGTATTTCCCAGACAAGCTAACTGCTGCACTTTTTACAGCTTGACTTGTACCGAAATTTTTTAAATTTCTGGCCACCATATCAATGAAGCATAGGTTAATATTAATTTTCATAATTAGTTAGCAGAACCCGGTGTACGTTGCTACACCCCATTATTTTATTTTATTTTTTCTGGGATGCCCAATCCAATTGAGCCGCTCGTAATCGATTACTTTCAAGCCGATTTTCATCCTCTTGAGGAGTTTCAGCAGCTCTTGCTGTAGTAAGGGCGTTGATAATGCCTCTCAGTACCTTCTGGAATCTTTGTATGATCCGGATATTGCTCTAGCAAAGTTGGATGCAGTATGTATTGGTAAATTTTTGCACCTACTGTATTTCATCCTATTCCACCTTTTTTTAGGGGATTTTTTTGTTATCTTTAAAAAGTAATATAAACCTTTAATGTTTTTGCTCGAATTAAAATAACTCAAATACATAAATGTTTGACAGCTTCAATATTTTCGAATAAAAAATTTGAAATGACAGGTGTTTGGCTTCGAATATTTCATTTGCGGTCTATGGGAGGTACCATTACCACTTCCTACAAAAAAATTTGTTTTTTACTATAATCACCGCTGTTATGTAAAAAACAACATCTGAAAATTTCATCGAAATCGGTCCAGCCGTTTGGGAGTTTTTGAAGGACATACATACAAACATTTTTTCATTTTTATATATACAGAGTGAACCAAAAGTTTGGAAACGGACAATTATCTGGTAAATTGCCAGTCCAAATTATACAAAATTTGGAATGAGCCTATTTTGAGATACGGAGATTCCAGATTTGACATTTGCGATGTTGTGAGATTTGCCGTTTTTCTGATATTATTAGTCACTTTGGGTTTTTAAATACGTCACCCTGTATATTCAGTTATAATTGAAATCTCTTCTTTAATACGAGTTCAGTCATATGTAACACTTATGATTTTATGTAGTCTAGACAAGGTCTGGAAAATTGTGGCTTTTTACCATTGATTAGGGAACTGTCAACTTACAAATGGAGCACATTTTGAACATTTAATTAAGTAATCATTATGTTAAAAATGTTATCTTTTAATTGTTACGTATAAATGTAGTTGAAAATAGTTTGTATTAAAAAAATTATTAAGACAATTAGGCGTTGCCACACTTCTGTTTTATTTTTTTAAGAACTTCTAGACTACATAGAATCATAAGTGTTACATATAGCTGAACTCGTATTGAAGAGGAGATTCCAATAATGCCTAAATATACTTCTTCTTCTTCAGCCAATTATTGCCCACTGCAGGACATAGGCCTCTTCTAATCTCTTCCATGCGTTGCTGTCTTGAGCTGTTTGCTGCCAATGGGTGCCCGCTGTTCTCTTCCCATCATCTAGCCATCTTTTTGGAGGTCTACCTATGCTTCTTCTTGTTTCTCTGGGTCTTCACTGAATTAACTTTTTTGTCCATCTTCTGTCGTTTTGTCTAGCCACATGTCCAGCCCATTGCTACTTAAGGTGTGCGACACGCTCTATGATATCGGTGACTTTGGTTCTTTGTCGAATGGTCTCATTACGTACTCTGCCCCTCAGACTTATCCCATGCATTCTTCGTTCTATTGCTCGTTGCGTCTTTTTAAGCTTTTTTCTGTTAATGTGGCGGTTTCTAGACCGTAAGTTGAGACTGGCAGTATGCAAGTTTCATAAACCTTCCGTTTCAAGCTTATGGGCATATTGGCATCTTTAAATATATATTGGAGCTTTCCAAAAGCCGACCATGTCAAAGCTACTCTTCTGCTTATCTTCGCCGTTTGATTTTCCTTTCATTATTTGGCCTTGAATTTCCAAATGTTCTCCTGTTGGACTCATTATTTTAGTTTTGCTGACATTCTTCTCGAGTCCCACTGCCGACGATATGTGCTTTAGATCTTCTAGCATTGTTCCAAGTTCGACTAAATATACAGGGAAATGTATTTAAAAAACCAAAGTTACTAATAATATCAGAGAAACGGCAAATCTGAAAACATTGAAATGTCAAATCTGGAATCTCCGTATCCCAAAATAGACTTATCCCAAATTTTGTACAATCCGGACTAGCAATTTACGAGATAATTGTCCGTTTCCAGACTGTTGGTCCACTCTGTATAGATTTAAAAACAATAACAATTTTGAATAAACAATAAAAATACCTTTTAAATACGGTGTCACAAGTCCCTATTCCTCACTCAACACGCTAAAAAATGTTATCGTTATTAATTTGCAACAATTACATGGATACAAACGTTCGAAAAAATATCTGTTATATTAAAACAATAAAAATAACAAATTTCAATAAACGTTGAAGGTATATATTTATTTTATAAGAAAAATATGTAATTGTTTTTCACGGCTCGAAGTTTATTAAAAGGTTAACCACGCTACTGTTTCTCATGACCAACTAACTCTCATTCACGAGAATTAAATGGGAACCCTAACAGCCATAATATAAAACCAAAAATGACCTGTCATTTACTTCGACTGACCTTTGAAACAACGCGGGGCTCTCTCGAAATTACACCTGTATAACGAAGATCGCCGAATCAATAATGGCTTTATAGCGTAATTCTAGACGCGCAAACGTTTATGTATATTATTAGCAATTATCTGTTGTGTGAACTTGATTAAACACTATAAGGAAGTCAGTAATACTGGATGACCACAAACTTAGTCTGGTTAATGCCCATTCGAAGGCGAATCGAGGGTCTGGATATACATAATCACAGTTAATACTAAGGAGATTTTATAGTATATATACAGGTTAGGTACGACGATGAACTTACACAAACGCGCTCTATAATAATTTGTTTCCCCTTTAAGATTTAAATAATTCCTTTATTAGTGTAGAACGTACTAGATTTTATTGTACCTAATGCTTATTTTAAAAATACCTTTATTAAACGATAAAATCAAAGCTTCTTCTTCTTTTGGTGCTTTATTTTCTGCGAACGTTGGCGATTGAATGAATGAATAAATAGGAGTTGTGGAAGAGGTCTAATTTTACTAGACACTGCTTTTTGTACCTTTGCAGCTCCTTAGTTTAGTCCCATTTCTTTAATTCTCCTGCTAAGGCTATTTTCCCAGCTGGATTACTTACTTGGTCTTGTATACACCCCTGGTAGTGCCTCCACTGGGCGGTGGCTTCGCATTCAAAGATAATATGAGTGGCAGTTTCCTCCTCCTCATTACATAACCTGCATATATGTTCTGTGTCAGACACGCCTATATTATGCAGATGTTTCCTCATAAACCAGGGTACAAAGCCCTACAACTGTTCTAAGTTTTTCCTTAATTAGCGAGAGCAGCTTTCCTGCCTGCTTGGGTGAGGGTTCTTTAAGCATTAACGTGCTGTGCCTAGCTCCCTCTGACTGTGCCCACCTCAGCCGATGCTGAGAGTGGGCCGAGCCATTGATCGCTGCTTTAACGCTGGCCTTGGGTATTCCAATTATTGGTTCTGGCCCAATAGATGGTGTTCCAGGGCCCCACCTAGCTAGTTTATTCACTTTTTCGTTACCAGAAATACCTTTGACCTTGTTATGGTTAGCCAAGGTTCGTAGGTTTCCGGCACATTTCCGGACGTTGGCAATTAACAGGGATATTCTTATTCTATCAGCTGCCTGTCTAAATAATTGTAAGGAGGTGTCATCCCAAAACACTGGCGTAGGTTTTGCAGCCACGAGTTTTTTCTTCTTCTTGGTCCTCTTCTACCGTCGACCTTTTTCTGTAGAATAAGCTGTAGTCATCATCATCATTCATCATCATCAGCCTCTCGACTCCCACTGGTGGACATAAGCCTCCTCAAGTGTTTTCTTTTCTTCTCTCTTTTGCGCGGTTCCAATCCAGTTTGTGGTTATTCGCTTTATATCATTCGTCCATCGGGTTGGTGGTCTTTCTTCGACCATCTCCCGTCCTTTGTTTTAGCCACATGTTGCAGTAGTAGATACTTATTTCTCATAATATTTCCGAAGTACTCTATTTTTGTTCTCTTCACTGCGAATGCCACTTTTTTCGTTTCACCCATTCTTCTAAGTACTTCTTCGTTAGTTCTATGCTCGATCCATGAGATGCGCAGAATTCTCCGGTATATCCACGCTTTGAGCTTTTTCATCAAGGCTTCTGTCATGGTCCACGCCCCAACGTCGCACCAAAGGACTGGAAGGATGTAACATCTTACCATTGTTATTTTCAGTTGTAGGCTTAGGTTTGTGCTGTTTTCATTTTATTGAATGCAGTCCTTGCCTTCTAGATTCTATATCTACTTTCTACGGATTGATTCCAGTTTGCATTTACCATTGATCACAAGTAAGTGTGTCTCTCGACTCGTTCTATAGTTTCTTGATTTAAAGTCAAAATGATAGATAGTTAGCTGAAACAGTTGGAATATTTAATGGTTAGGAATAGATTATCAATCTTAAATCGTTTACAGAGACCTTTATCTCTTTTAACGAGACCGCCGTCAGCTTCATATAAGTATGTATAAATTTTAATTTTTTTAAAACCACTATCTTCAAAAAGGAAAAAGATACAAAAAAAATTTTAAACAAAAAATGTAGATATTAAAATTGCCTATAAAATTGGTCTATATCATGTTTGGCATATTTGCAATAGAAACCGTGATTCGACAAATTTACCTGGTTTATTGCAAATATCTTGGTTTCTATTGCAGATATGCCAAAACTAAAAAAGACCAATTTTATAGGCAATTTTAATATTTACATTTTTTGTTGAAAAAATTTTTCTGTATCTTTTATCGTTTTTGAGATATTTTCAAAAAAGTCACTTTAGGGGTAGTTTTAATTTTTTTTTGGGGTCCAAAGTCATGTGCCCGCTTAATATTACTTTGGATACTACATATTAGTGGCAAAGAACGATAGAAAAAAATTTGGAGCTGCTTCGAGGTGGAGCCGTGATTCGACAAATTTACCCGGTTTTTTGCAAATATCTCGGTTTCTATTGCGAATCACGGTTCCACCTCGAAAATGCTCCACATTTTTGTCTATCGTTCTTTACCACTGGTATGTAGTATCCCAAGTAATATTAAGTAGGCGCAAGGCTGTGGACCTCAAAAAAAAAATTAAAATCTACCCCTAAAGTAACTTTTTTGAAAATATCTCAAAAACGATAAAAGATACGGAAATATTTTTTTTACAAAAAATGTTAATATTAAAATTGCCTATAAAATTGGTCTGTATTACTTTTGGCATATTTGCAATAGAAACCGAGATATTTGCAATAAACCAGGTAAATTAGTCAAATCAAGGTTTCCATTGCAAATATGCCAAAAGTGATGTAGACCAATTTTAAAAGCAATTTCAATATTTATCTACATTTTTTCCTCCTATCTTTTTACGGTTGCGAGATATTTTCAAAAAAGTTACTTTAGGAGTAGTTTTTTATTTTTTTAGGGGTCCAATATTTCATAAATTATTATTATTCGTTACTGTTAAAAAACATTCCTTAAAAATTTGGAGCCATTTTTCGCAAAAGCCGCTATTGAAAATATTTACCAAGATTTTTAATAAAAGTGAAGTGCTGTGAATATGTGGGTAAGTTTGTTCATTTCTAATAAACGGTAATGGTATAATTTTTCGCCGCGACCTCGTATGCACATCATCGATTCTTGCCGTACCTCACAGACTTTCGTAATTACCTATTAGAGTGCCCGCCTTATATACATCGATAAAAGCGAAAATAACGATAGAGATACGTGTTATCACTATCGATTAGAGCGGGATTCGACCAATCGGATATCCATTACGTGAAAATCGTCATTCCAGGTATATAAAGCCACTTATACATGCCCTATATACTTCTCGATTGGTTCGATAGGTAGTCATCTATAGCAATAGAATAGCTATGTATCGATTCTGCGCGTGGCGCCGGCCAATAGCCGTTCGGAGAGTGGGAGGTAGTGATCGGAGATATCGAGTTATAGGCCGCAGCCGATGCATCTCGGGCGTTTATCGAGAGATGGAATAGAGAGAGACAGTATGAAATGGGTGTGCGAACGATTGATTTCTCTTATATGTGTGTATGTGCGGGCCCGATACTCGCGGCCTGGCTAAAATTGCTTCTTTGTCTGAAAGATCGCGAACTCTTCATACACGACACAAGTTCTGATTACGCTGTGAGATATAAATGTATTATAAATACCTATTTTAAATGTTGTGACCCATTTTTTTGCAATTCTTACTAAATTACCTACCTAATAAAAGAATATTACCGATACTTTTATATACAATGTGTCGCACTTAAGTTCGCAGAATTCGAAAAAATTATTTGTTATTAATTTTACGAAAAAAAATAAAATATTTTAGATTCATAAAAAGTTCTGCATGGCCTTAAACCTAAAATGCAAACGTCAGCTATCGAAATTTTCTAGTCATATACGAGGTACATTAGAAAATACGAATTTTACGCGATTGTAAAATACTTTCTTCAACAACTGCATAGCAAAGTAGCCTTTGACACTTTCAAATTTCAACGCAAAGTTGACGTTTTCCGACAAACGTCATTTAGTGACAGCTTTGCCGCTCTAGCGCGGAAATATTTTAAAAACGCTTGCATCTCTTACTCATTCTTTAATCATGGAAAATAGTGATAGTGAATTATCGAACACACCTCCTGATGTAGCAGAAAGTGTAAAATATGTAACTTTAAATCTTCTACCAGAGAAATCAAGAGCAAAATATAAATTTCAATATAATAAATTCATAACCTGGTGTCAATCTAAGAAGGTCAATAAGTATTCAGAAAATCTGTTACTGGCTTATTTTGAAGAAAAATCAAAGACTTCGAAGTCATCAACTCTTTAAGTCCATATATTCGATGATACGAACATGCTTGAATGTTAAAAATAACATCGAAATCAATCTTCTTCTTCTTATAGTGCATCTCCTATCGGAGGTTTGCTATCATCGCAGCTATCCGGACCTTATTGACTGCAGCTCGGAAGAGTTCAACATTGCTACAATTAAACCAGTCCCTTAGGTTTTTTAGCCAAGACACACGGCGTCTTCCAATATTCCTCCTTCCACCAATCTTTCCCTGAACTATCAGCTGGAGAAGTGCGTATTTGAGTCCTCTCAGTTTATGACCTAGATATTGAAGCTTTCTATTTTTTGTGGTATTAATGACTTCACATTCCTTATTCATCCGATTTAGGAATTCAATATTAAAGATCTTTTCTTTCCAGGGAATATGCCACATTCTACGGTAGCACCACATCTCTAAGGCTTGTAGTTTGACTGTGTGATTTTTCTTGAGAGTCCATGCCTCCACTCCATACAAAAGTGCGGAAAACACGTAACAACGCAGCAACCTCATCCTAAGTTCAATCTTGATATCTCGACTGGTGAACTACTTTTTCATTTTCGTAAATGTTGACCTGGTTATCTCTATTCTCGTTCTTATTTCTCTTGTTTAGTCACATGATTGTTCTATCCAGGCTCCCAGGTATTTGTATAACTGCACATTCTCTATTAAGATGTCTGCTACTGACACGTTTACATGATTGTGATTTTGGGGGAACTTTGTAACTACCATTAACTTGGTTTTCTTAAGATTTATCTTTAGACCGTATTCGTTGCATCGATCATTTATTTTCTCTAGAAGATGTTGTATGTATGTCTCTTTGATTGCTCGTTAACAAAACGGTGTCATCAGCATATCGCATATTATTTATAACTCCGTTAATAACTATTCCTACCGATTCTTCTTTCAAGGTTTCTTTAAAAATGGCTTCGCTATACAGGTTAAATAGTATTGGCGTTAGGATGCATCCTTGTCTTACACCACGACGGATTTCCATTTCCTCTGTTGGCTGGTTTTCTACCTTTGTATTCGCTCTTTGGCCCCAGTATAGGTTGCTAATTATATTCACATCGTCCAAGTCAATGTTTTTACTGACGAGTAGCTGATGTAACTTGTCATCTTTTACTTTGTCAAAAGCTTTCTTAAAATCGATGTAACATGCAAACACATCTTGGTTCATATCGAGACAGCGCTGAAAAAGAACGTTTATTCCAAAGAGCGCCTCTCTTGTTCCAAGTCCTTCGCGGAATCCAAACTGCCTGTTGCTCATGTCCTCCTTAAGTTTTCTGTATATTCTTTTATGGATAATCTTTAAAAACAGCTTTAAGGTGTGACTTATGAGTGCAATGGTCCGGTAGTCTGACCCATTCACTTGGGTTTGGTTTCTTAGATATAAGTACAAAAGTAGATGTCAGCCATTGCTTAGGGATTTCTCCACCATCATAAATGTTGTTAAAGAGGTCCAGAAGAATATCTATCACATTGTCATCAAAGAGTTTGACAAGTTTTATGGGTATTTGATCAGGACCAGCAGCTTTTCCGGGTTTCATTTTTTTTTTTAAGAAAATAGTCGCAAAAGGGTAGACCTATCGTGTGGGCCGCGGACGGCCCGCACTGCGACTATTAGAAGGGGAAGGGATTATAGAAAGGAAATGATTGTGGACAAGCTTTTTAAAAAGTTGCAGGTCATAGTTCTCTGGAATAACTGATTTTGGAAGCTTATTCCATTCCGTAGCAGCCCTGTAAAAAAAAGATTCTTGATGAAGATTGGTCCTTGTAGTGTCAAGCTTGAGAGTAAATGTGTGAGACTGATGATCAGCGTGCCGAGTTCTTCGGCCGAATGTGGCCAATGGTGGTACAAAAGTTTTTATTTCTCTGGAGCATCTGCCATGGAAATACCTGTATAGCAATGACTGGTCTTCTATGTTCTAGAGGGTGAAGGGTATCTGTGAGAGTTGAGCTGTTTATCAAGCGAATGGCTCTTTTCTGAATGGAATCTAGAAGACGAAGAGAATTCCTTGGTGCTGAACCTCAAATGTGCGAGCAATACTCCAGTAGAGGTCGGATTTGAGCCTTGTACGTCGTCAATAGTTGATCAGGAGTAAAAAACTTTCTGGCTTTCTACAGAAAACCTAGCCTCTGGCTTGCCGACTTTGCGATGTTAGCAACATGGTCATGCCAAGACATATTATTGGACACCGTGACTCCCAAAATCGAGATGAAGGGACTTGGTTCAAGAGTATTTCCGGACATTGTAATGGGATGATTTGAGGAATTCACTTTCTTGGAAAACGTGGCACTTTGTGTTTTTTGGGGCGTTGAACTGAACAAGATTGTTGGTTCTCCACTCGGCGATTGCTTTAAGATCTCTATTGATGGAATCAACCTGTTCCTGCCTGAGTCTATTTGTATTATTCACCGAAAGTGATCGATAGGATGTGAAAGTTGAGACAAGTGTGATATCGTCTGCGAAACTGTAAATGGGGTTCGTGGTGGTTTTCAAGAGGTCATTGATGTGTAAAAGAAATAAGGTGGAGGTTAGGATAAAACCCTGGGGGACCCCGGCATTGGTTTTATTAGTGGTTATTGGTTTCATAGTTTCCAAAGCATATTTTCTGATCTTAATAGTTTTAGGTGTACGTTGCTCGATTCTAAGACCGGCCTTGGAGGTCTTTCGTCGTAGAATAGTTCCGAGAGGTATATTTTTGACCTCCTTAGCTTGTCTTCCACGTCAGTATTTATACGACCGTCTGTATCCTTAATTATGCTACCAGCAGTTTTGATTTTGTTGCAACCAGCCATCTCCTTTTTGTTTTTATGCATGTGGAAACCGTCAAATTTCCTCTCTAGTAATTCTATTTCCTCGCATTGTGTCACTAGATATTCTTCTTTGGCTTCTTTTATTCGTTTTTTACTATTTTATGTAGTAGAAACATGGTTGATGGAAAAGTAGTAATGTAGCAGAAGGTTATATAGACGAGTTAATCAAAAATAAGATGGAAACACCTATAAAATATTTTCAAAACCGCATGTAACCACATCTCGATCTATAGATTTTCAATTTTCGGAAGAATTGATGTTGGAGAAATATCCTGATGGACCATCAGGTTCGGAAGTAAATATCAAAGATTGTTATCATTGCACATTCAATTTCAATATAGTGAATGATAAACTGAAAGACTTATTATTTTCAAAAATATTATAAAATGTTATAATTAAAATACAAGTAATATTATGTACTTATTTATTTTGAATAAAGTATTTAGTGTTTTTTTCTGTCTAAAAACTGTATTTGTAGAAAAAATCTTGTGTGTATTTCGAGCACAAAGTGTCATTGCCACTCTCAAAAAATGCAATATGCAATCAACTGAGTATATTTGCCAATGTCTAAGTACATTTTTTCGTACAACTATCATTAACATTGAGTAATAAACGCAAAGACTGGACGACATAAAAACTTTTTCATTCATGGCATTTTTCACTCCTTTTTAACCGAGGCTCTTAATTCGACTGTATTTTTTTTATGTTTGTTACACCAGAACTTTCGAGTGGGTGAACCGATGTTGATGCTCGCAGCTTTTTCTATAACGGATGAAAGACTGCCTGAATCACTCATTTTGATCAAGCACATTAAATACCAGCCGAAAATTTTACTTAAAATAAGTTGTTTACAAACAAACTGGCTGGACGTCAAGTGGTTGTCCAGGTAATTGACATTTTAACCTTTATTTTCCCGCGCTGTCATTCTGTCGTTTTTTTCACACCAAGTGTGATGTTTACTAAGGTAAGTGTACAATTTAGTAAAAATTTCGGTATTTGAACGAATATGTTTCTACCATTGTCCATTGTCCATAGTCGCCATTCCAGATTCTCCAATATGCTCTTCGACCCTCATTTGAAAAATGATGAAAAGACAAGTTGGGGTTTTTTTAATACACAGAGTTACATCCTTATACACAACACTTTGCTCTGCCGGTCATTTTCACTTTTACCAAATTATTAGTCAATATTAAAAAACTATAATCTTCACACAAATGCACGCTTCCAGGTGAATAAACACAAAGCAATCACATTTGCTGGTCACGTGATATTGATGCGAGTTTATTCCGCCAGATAGCGTATTGCTTAGCATTAAAACTCAATTAATTTTAACTAGGATATTTTCAGATTTAGTTCACAAAATTTAATTAAAATATTGCTGTACAGTCGTAGAAAAAACGTTGCACCATACATGTGTGATAATGCATCATTAATATATTCGTGTGCTTATATAATTCATGCTACGCACTCGTTAGCATCTTACACACTTATTATATTCCACTTGTAAAGTACCTATAAATAAGTATTACAGTTATTAACTTAAATACCTATAAAGCTATAATAATAATTACGTTATAAGTACGTATTTTCCATTAATTCACTAATGCTGTAAAGTACCCACCTTTTTTTTTCAAAATAAATGTCTTTTATCACATTTCTTATCATGTTGAGAGTTATAGTCTAAATAATTCTTGCAACATATTGGATGTTTTTAAACGGCCCTTGTTGGTACACCTTCTCTTTAAAGTAACTTTAAAAAATAATAATCTAAAGTGGTTAAATCAGGCGATCCAGCTTGCCAAAAATCTCTAAATATTTACGGATTAATTTTCCGTTAAACGTATTTTCCAGATATTGCCTTCAGTTAGGTTAGGTAAGGTATCATGTGAGTGGTCGCTCCTCCACTGCAACCCTTAATAGGTCTATTGTGGCTCACCACCAGAGGTTACAGTTCATCGGACAATCCAGTTTTTCTCACGAAGTTAATGGTTGTATGGGGTGAGATTTTATTGAAATCGGTAGGTTCTAGGTTGGTAAAATCAGATATGTTAAACCTTATTATTTATAAGAAGTGGTATGAACATAGTATATGTTCAGCAGTTTCGTCTTCCACGCAGCAAAACCGACAGTTCATTTGTTGATTCAGATCTATCCTTCCAAGGTGGTATCTTAGACGACAGTGTCCTGTAAGCAGTCCCGATAGAATTCGTAGGTCGTTCCTGCTTCATTCTAGGATATGCTTAGTTGTGTTTCTCGAGGGTTTAGGTGAGAACGCCTTTGAGTGAGTCAACTCTGGAATATCGGACCAGTGCATCAGTCTTTTTCTCTCCGCCCAGTCCAAAATGATAATTTTGGCGGCACTGGTCCTGTGAACGCAAGTCAGATTCTTGTTGTCCTCCACCTCCTGGTGCCCAGGTATTCACAGCAAAGTCACTCTGTTGTTCGCACCAAAGCACTCCAGGGATCAATGCAATTCCAGTTTATATTGATAGAACTCAGTGCTTTTAAAGCAGCCTGGCTGTCTGATATTATACTAATGTTTTTATTTGCCAAAGGAATGTTAGTCAGCTCTCTTGCACACAAATCGATAGCTTCATCCTGAAAGATTGTAGCATACCTGCCAAGACTGGTTGATATTTTACCCATTTCATATCTCTTCGGAAAGAGGACTTTGAAGGACTTTTTACGCGTATTTTTGTGGCTAGCATGTCAGGAACCATTCCGAGAATTTGGTGGTTTTTGTTTTATTCAGTATCCCGGATGGGTCACCGAGTTACTCTCCTTTAATTTTCCTTTCCAAAGACAGGAATCTGTCGGAGACTATTCTGGACTTCCTTTCTAAAGAATATCTGGGGAAAGGAGATTTACGAGTTGTTCCATAGCTGCTGTTGGTGTGCTGGACATAGCTCCAGTTATGACCAGGCATACCAGTTGCTAAAGGCCAGCAAGCTTTGCTCTATCTGTCTGTTGTAACCCTTTGGTCCACCAAACTACTAAACCATACGTGACCATAGATATTATCATTGTTTGATAAATCCAGTAAATCTGTTTGGGATTCATTCCCCAAGATTTGGCGCATACTGTTCTGAGATTCCAGAGAGAAAACCTGGCTTTGTTTATTGTTTTTTCCGGGTGGGCGTTTCATGTAAGTTTTTTATGCAGAACTTACACCCAGTTATTTTACTGCCGTCGCAAATGGAATGCTCTCTCTGTATAGGATAGGCTGCCGAAGCTTCTCTAACTTTTTCCTTCTAGTAAAAGGAATAATTACAGTTTTTCGGGGGTTAACAGACATCCGTATAGTGTTAAAAATCTACTCCTTGCATGGAAAGCTCGCTCAGCAGGGAGTCAACTAGAAGTGACCACATTAGGGGTAAGAGTACCCCACCTTGTGAAAACCCTTTCGCCGCCCTGAACCTAACCGACTATCTAGCTCCCTAAGAATAGGTGTTGTGTATCGCGCTCCATTTTAAATTTAATAATCTTTTTTTTTCATTTATTATATCGTTTTTTTGTTTACTAACAACAAAGTAGCTGTAAGACATTGTTGATTTTATTGGGATGTAAGATTACGTTAAACAAAATGAATACACAAGCTCTGTAGGCTGCCGTCGTACCCGGCTATGCAAAGTAGCTCGCTCTAGTGAAAGCGTGCTACACTGTCCGCAAAAGTAAGCAGATCACAAAAGTCGTTCTTTCGGGACTGATATGCGGCCGGAAAGACCTTACTCCCGACTAAAAAGAGTAAGAAAATAAGAGCTCACTTTGTCATCTGCTGAGATTAATTTAACAAATTGTTCATAATTTATAATTGATAGATGGTTTTAAATTTTTTATTATTACAAATAATCGAAAAAGGTGTGAGACAGGGATGTGTGGCTTCGCCATGGCTGTTTAACGTTTAACGATTGTTTAAAAGATTTGAAAAAAAGTGCGTATGGATTGAAAATGAATAATTTGATCGTCAAATGTCTTCTTTACGCCGATGATCAAGTCATATTGGCGTCATCTGAAGAGGTGTTGCAGGCGATGGTTAATGTTATGAATGATGCCCTGAAAATCAAAAGGATGAAAATAAATGTAAGCAAAACAAAAGTAATGGTTTTTGAAAGAGAAGAAAGCATGACAAACTGTGAAGTTTTGATTAAGGGAGAAAGAGTGGAACAATAAATAAATTTGTGTACTTGGTTTCAAAGTTTACGACAGATGGAAAGTATGACAGTGACATTGAGCGAAGGGTGTTGATAGGAAAACAAATAAATGGGGCACTGCATAGCTTTATGAACAGCCAGAAAGTGTCGAAAAAGGCACGTTTGGCTGTGCATAGAAGTGTGTTGGTTCCGACACTTATGTATGGTAGTGAATGTTGGGTTTGGCAGAAGAAGCATAAAAATAGGATTTATGCTGCGAAGATGAGTAGTCTGAGAAGTTTAGCCGGAGCGACTCGGTTGGTTAAAGTAAAGAATAGTGAGATAAGAGAACGCTGTGGTGTAAAAGAAGACACGCAGAAAGGATGGCTGAAGGAAGATTGACGAAACAAATTTATAAGGCGAGTGTGAATGGGCAAGTCGGTAGAGGTCAACCTCGGCGAACATATCTCGATCAGATCAACATTGTTTTGAAGAAAAGCCAGGTCAAGTTAGTACCAACAACCGACGAGCACGTATGACAGCACTGATGAAAGTAGAGGAAGCAAAAGATGTGTGTAAGAACCGTAGCGGAAGTGAAAGGAAGTGGTCTCTGCCTTCCTATACGGGAAAAAGGAGTGACTACATGTATGTATGTATGTACAAATAAAAGTAGGTACTTAGTTATTATTTTTTTGTTTGTTTCAATTTTATCTTAAAATTTGCGTTATTATCAATTCATAATGGCTCTGAGTGTTGTTATAACGGCCATAATGAGAATTCTTAATGTGTTACAATGACACCGCTGTAGATTAAACTATTAATACACCTAACCGAAGATTATTTAGCAATTAGTATCATCAATTATCAGTGCTTGCAGACGTTTTTATGTTGCCGAGGCACTGTTTTAATATTTCGGTAATAATTTTAAATTGACTTATCTGTATGCGACGATTTTACACGACATTGAACACCGGTAAATGAATTTGGGCGGTTTAAAGAATTTTGAAAAGGGTCAAAATTCTTTACGCGGCGATAAACACAATGAAAGACCGTCGGTACAGCGCAGCGGTGATTTACAATGATTTCCCTACACATTTACTTTTAGATGATTTCTGAAATAATAAAAAAATAATATACTTACAATTACCCAACTATAACTGTAACTGCAGAATGATTCTCCAAAATAGGCAATCTATTACTTTCACAGTATATTTATGACATTTTTGTAAAAAAAATAAACCTCAAATATTTGAAAACACTTTTTATACGATTTTTATTACCTACTAGCGGACACGGCAGACGTTGTCCTGCCCAAACGATAGCTTGCCTGCTTTGGCAATATCACTATCAAACTCAGCGACCCCGAAAACTATAAATTCGACACTTACATCGTCTTTTTTAAAATATTTTATATTTCATCTCCTTTCCACCCCTTTCGTAGGGGTGCTTACAACATTGGAGACACAATCAAATTCAGTGACCTTAAAAACTACGACTTCGACACTATTATCGGCGTTTTAAATATTTTTTATATTTCATCTTTTATCCACCCCTTTCGTAGGGGTGCTAACAAAATTAGGAAGGTTGCTATCAAATTCAGCCACTCAAAAAAGTATGAATTCGATACTAATATCAGCCGTTTTTGATAGTTTTTATATTTTATCCACCACGCACCCCTTTTGTAGGGGTGCTAACAAAATTGGAACTGTCAAAACTGTCAAATTTAGCCACTCCAGAACCTATGACACAAATATTAGCCGTATTTAATAGTTTTTAAATTCCATCCTCTAACAAAATTGGGAATGTTACCATCAAACTCATCCACCCACCAAAACAATGAATTTGACACTAATGTTGGCTATTTATCCCTCTTCCACCCCTTTAGTATGGATGCTTACATAACTGAGAATGTCACTATCAAACTTAGAGTTCTCGAAGACTATGAATTCGACACCAATATCAGCAGTTTTTGATAGTTTTTAAATTCCATCCATTTCTCATCCCCCATCGCAGGGGTGCTAACAACACTAAAACCACCCCTGGTATGTATAAAACAACTTCTAAAAATTTAATCCCAATCGGTCCAGCTGTTTGGGAGTTTTTAAAGGACATACAAACATTTTTAGCGTTTTTAATAGTTTTTATATTCCATCCCCTTCCCTCCCCCTTTGTATGGGTGCTAACATTATTGGAAATGTCACTATCAAATTCATCGTCTCCGAAAATTTTGTTTGAGCTTTAGTTTGTTAAATAGTAGTATTGATTTATAAATAATATATGCTATGATTATAGAGGTATAATCATCGTTTTGGTAAGTAAGCATGTTTTATTACTTTATTAATTAATTGAATAATTATTTAAAAAATATGGAAAGTGAATGGATGATTGTGTAAAATCATCAATGAGCACGTAAGTAGAAATTGGAGTAATATACATCAATGCAACAAGTGTTTGTTGTTATACAGGGTGTTTAAAAAAAATGTGACCTCGTCTCTGGGATAGACAGAAAACTAAAAAATAATTGGGGTTTGCTTAGTAAAAATTTTTCGTAACGCCATCCGTATTCAAGATAAAGTGCGTTGAAGAAAAAAAATTTAAACACATTTATTACGATTTTGCCGAAACTACCTACTGGAAACAATGTAATGAAATTTTATACGAATATGTTGTAGAAGCTGATACATCCCATAAATTTGTTTTTATATCTGATTCTCATAGAGGGCGCTAGTTACACGGTTCGTACCAAGTAGTATTAAACTTTTTCAAGGTTAGATTTATTAATCAAAATTTCAAGTGAACTTAAACATCATTCAATTTTACACCAAAAAGGTACTCCTGGTAAAACTCGATACTGGAACCGTTTTCGGAATATTTTGATTTGAAAATTATTAAGTAATTACCGATGCTGGTATAAAGTAATGATGTCTCAAAAAAAGGTGACGCCGTTTTTAGGATAAGTGGAAAGCTGAAAAATAACTGGGATTAAAAAAAAAAATTCGTATCCTCACTCACGAAAAAGTGCGTTGAAGAAAAAAATGTATACACATTTATTACGATTTTGCCGAAACTACTGGAAACATTGTAATAAAATTTTATACAAATATGTTTTAGAAGCTGATACATTCTGTAAATTTGTTTCTATATCTGACTCTTATTGAGGGCGCTAGTTACACGGTTTGAACCAAGTAATACCGGACATAACTTTTTTAAGGTTAAATTTATTAATTAAAATTTCAAGAGAACTTAAACATCATTTAATTTTACAGCAAAAAAGTACTCCTGGTAAAACTCGATACTGTGTACCGTGTACTGTGTTTTCGAAATATTTTGATTTGAAAATTTTGAAGTAATAACCAAATTTTTTTTTCTTCGACGCTCTTTATCTTGAATACGGAAATGCTGTTACGAAATTTTTTTACTAAGCAAACCCCAATTGTTTTTTAGTTTTCTACCTATCCTAGAGACTGGGTCACCTTTTTTTGAAACACCCTGTATACATTAATTTAACACCATTTAATTTTATATAGGTATAGAATTTATTATGTTTTAGTAAAAAAAAAACACCTGCACCTTATCAAAAAGAGTATCGGCAGCGGCTGGAAAAAAAAAATTCATAAATATATGCGAATTATTTATTTTTTTGCAAAATGTCTTGATCAAAATTTATAAATAAAAATAATATTTGTCGAATAGCGCAGTGAACTTCATTCCTATCGGGTGTCTGTTGTAATATTGTTCGTCTATACAAAAATCATGCTTTTTAAGATATTATATAATGTATATATATATATATATATATATATATATATATATATATATATATATATATATATATATATATATATATATGGGAAACATGTATAACTGATTTTTAAAAAATCAGCTAATTCTGCTGTATGTCACCTATATTATAGGTTCATTTGGGTCAATTATGTATTAAAAAACAACTACTCCTCTGGCTATATGCCGCGACAGGTATTGAATTACATCTGATAAATAATACCCCATTTCGGGTAACAATATGCAGATGCTTGTTAAGTAAGAGAAGGAACTATTAGATTTGTTCATCCGAAGTAACCACCTATGGACCGGTTTCGGGGTGTGTTGCTCCTCATCAGCATAGGGTAGGTCTACTTCGACTGAACACATCAACAGCTTCGACTCTTACCAAGTATAAATGTTGTGACTGGCGCTTTTCGCGTAGCACTTCATGTATACTTGGTATATATATATATATATATATATATATATATATATATATATATATATATATATATATGAATCAGGTGTAATTCAATTTGAGACAAGCTGTAAATATATCGGCATAAGCTGAAGATGTAAAAATCAATTACATAGGAATTATTATATCCCGCTTCAAAAGCGCAGCAGACTGCTAGTCTAGATCTAACTTAATTTTCGACGTTCGGGCGTACACTCCCATTAAGTGTTCCCCTTCTCCACCGTCGTGATTTCTCGGTAAAAACTCCCAGAACAACTTTACATAAATCTCGAAGAAAACAAAAAGAAAGCACGTTGAAAGACGAACGCGCGGCAATTGCCCGACAACCTAAAAAAACTCATCCACAAATAGCGAATACAAGAACAAAAGAATATCAAGAAACAAGTGAAAATACTACGTATATTTCAATTGTTCACACTTGCTATGATTCAAAACACTTGACTCTATTTTCAGTCTAAGGAAACTACTCGAGCAAGTGCGATGCGAATTTGTTTGGTTTGGCGTTTGTCGTATGTTAGCAGGAACGGACTAAGTCCATATTGGCCAAACTAAAAGTAAACTTAAAGATAGAATTTCTTCCCAGAAAAGCAATATTATAAATTCCAAACATTCTAGTACATTAGCTATACATGCTATAACTGAAGTTCACATCCCAGATTATGCTAATGTGAGCATATTATATAATGAATCTAATTTATCCAAAAGACTTTTTCTTGAAATGACCAACATTGTCAAAGAACCAAACTCTATGAATGCTAGAACTGACATTGACAATTTTAGCATTATTTATTCCTATTTACTTAGTCTTTTTTCCCACTTATCAAATCATAATACAAATAACAATTTTTGAATTTCTAATCAAAAATCCCGTTTTTTTTTTCTTTCTCGTATTCAAGTTTGTTTGTTTGTTTCAATTTCAATCTGATAAATTTCTAAATGACATTGTTTTCTATGATTCCATGTCATGAATTGTCAACTTGTCAATTAATCTTTCATTTTCTTTCCCGCCAGAATTTTCTCACATGGTTGTTTTTAAGGTTATAATTTATTAATAATGAGAATAATTTTTCCGAAACCTACATAAATTTTTAATGTTTTTACAACTTCTGTCCTACAATTGTTTGTCTATATAATGATAAATAAGCGAGAGATGTTTCACTTAAATAAATGTTTTATATAATTGTGATAATGAACAATGCTTCTTTCAAATCTCAACTTTGTAAGTACTGTTTGCTTTTATGGATTTCCAATGAATTGTTTCAATGTTGTTTGTAGAGTTCCTGATGAAGAGCCAATAAAGGCTCGAAAGCTTGAACAGAAAAAAGAGTTACACTTTTTCTAGCCAAAGACTGCATACCCTAATTAAGCTGATCTTTTCTTAAGTCCATAACAACAAATTTTCATTATTTCATTCAAGTATTGGGTAGGTTGTCTTCTTCTTGCAGTGCCTAATCGTTCCGGATGTTGGCTATCATATTGGCTATTCGCACTTTATTGACTGCAGCTCGGAATAGCTGAGTTGTTGTCTGGTTGAACCAAGCTCTTAAGCTTATCAGCCACGATATTCGTCGTCTGCTTGGTCCTCTAGTTCCATACGCTTTGCCTTGTAGAATATTTTGCAAAAGTTTGTATTGGCTCTCATTACGCATTACATGTCCTAGATATTGTAACTTTCGTGCCTTAACCGTATCGAGGACTTCTCTTTCCTTGTCCATCCTTCTCAGCACCTCTGCATTGATAACCCGGTCTGTCCAAGGTATTTTTTGTATTCTCCGGTACAGCCACATTCCAAATGCCTCAAGTTTCTTGAAGGAAGCCTCCGTAAGCGTCCACGATTCGACTCCATAAAATAGTACTGAAAACACGTAACAATAATATCATGGTTAGCTGTATGTCGTGGCTTATGAAGACTTTTTTCATCTTGAGAAATGCGGTTCTTGCTTTTTCAATGCAAGTTCTGATCTCAATAGAGATAGGGTAAGTTGTGCCTCACGTCAATTTTCAAAAATACAAATTTACCATTAACAATTTTATTATCAATAAATAAATACCATTAGATAAGTATATACAGTTCAATAAACCTACAAAAAATGCTCAAAGTGTTTTCCATGCCGTTCTAAGCAAACATTGCATCTTTTGAATACTGTTTTACAAATTTTGTGGCAAATATTCCGGGACTGTAAGTTTCTAAATTTCGATTGGATTTTTGTCTTTAAACAATTAGCAACATGAATCTTGACGGAATGAACCGCTACACCAGACTACAAAATCTATAAATGTAATATTTGGGGATCGTGTAGGCCAGTGGTGCTCAAACTTGAACTGCTGGCGATCTACCTCAATATTGTTAGACTACGATCGATCGACTCTGAGACGCCGCAAGTATGTGTGATGCAGGGTTGTCGTCTAGGTAGGGTGCATGCGTGGTATAGATATTAGTTTTACCGCACAAAATGCATTTTTTTAGTCAAGGTAAGTGTAGGTCTGCTCTAAAATATCAATGAAAAACGTCTTAATTATTTTAAATTGCGATTTTATTGGGTGTTACAAAACACTACTACTACTAGTATTAAACTTTAAAGAGTGACTTTGGATTTTAAAGCGTGGCACTGCATGTCCTCAGCATAGGTATGTACTTTCCATAATATCATGTTTAAGTTTATCTGCCATGTCCTGACACATGACTTTAACACGCCCTGTGACAGTTGGACGAGATAGCTGAAGCTCTTCAATAGCAGACATAATATCTGTTTTATTTTTAAAATTTCCAAATAATGTCTCAACCGCTTCAATAAATGCTTCTTTCATAATCGATCCATCTTCAAATGGTTTCTTGTATTTTGCCAATAAAATATAAGATATTTTAAATGACGCTATCGTTGCAGCTTTTGATTCACTGGCTGGTCTTGTGAACATGGTTTGTTCTTTTCTCAAACAAGTTATCAAATTACATACTTTTAGTTTTCTTAATTCACTTTGTGAGGGAAAATCCATTTCATAGTTTTATGAACCGTTTTATGATGCCCACGCTTAGGTATTGCTGCTGACGCACGGCGAATGAGACAAATGCACTTATCCTTTATCATACAAAAGAAAAATTCTTCCTCCCAATCATTATTAAAATGATACGTTTTACTTTTCTTCGCCGCACTCATTTTGTAATATTTATTAATAAACTTTGTATCGACGTATTGCCTTCAAGTTGATACAATGAGCCAACAGGCTTAAGTGTCACCGGATGCAATAGCCTAAATAGGGGTGGAGTTTTTAGTGAGTGGAACTGATATCAGTCAGGGAGTCTCACAGTAGACCTTGAGCTGAAAGACTCATAACTTCTCCGTAAAGGATTTTCTCCACCTCTGCAAAAAAAAAATTGCCTTCAAGTTACAATTCAGACTGACTCCAATTCCTGCAGTCCACTTGTCGATCGAGATCGACCGTTTGAGCACCTCTGGTGTAGGCTAATTGAAATCTGATTTACTCTATAGTAACAGACTTTCGCCTATCTGGACGAGGAAGCTCCGCTATTAACCTGATTTGCCATGCTTTTTTCTTTTTCAAAAACCAATACTTTCGTTTTGCTTACATTTTTTTTCATTCCTTTAATTTTCAGGGCATCATGCATAACATTAACCATCGCCTGCAACTCTTCTTCAGATGACGCTAATATGACTTGATCATCGGCGTTTTAAACAATCGCCTATGTATAAGTTGAAAATCCATGGCGAAGCCACACATCCTAGTCACACCTTTTTTTATGTTAAACCAGTCCGTGTAAGCTCCGTTTATCCTGACACAAGCAGTGGAATCCTCGTAAAGTGATTTCAGTGCTCGTATTAAACTATACCGCTCACCCCATTCATAGACAATGTAGTCCACAATTTACTCCTCACCACTTTGTTATGGGCCTTTTCCAAGTCTATAGAAGCGCAGTAGACCTGACTTTTAGCGAAGAATTTTTCGACTATGGGATACCATCCGTAAAATAGCTGAAAAGGCAAATAACGAAATTGGGAGCCTTACGCGGTTAATGCCAAACATCAGAGGACCGAAGGGATCAACAAGAAGAATCTTATTTGGTGCCGTAAACTCCATAATACTGTACGGAGCGGCCACATGGGAAGGGGTACTGAGAAAACAACACCTTACGAATGTACTGATTAGAATCCAAGGAAGAGTCATAAGCGCCTATCGAATAACTTCAACGAAAGCCCTGCTGGCCATAGCTAGACTACCGCCAGTACAATACAGTAGAGAAATAAAGTTCATAGAACAGGGAGAAACGAAAAGAGAAGCCCGTAGATTAATCTTGGATAAATGGAAAGAAAGGTGGAAAATGGAGGAAGGAAAAAAAAGAATACCAGACTTGAGAACGTGGAATAACCGAAAGCATGGACATGTTAACTATTTTTTAACACAACTATTAACTGGACACGGGCACTATCAACGTACAACGCTACATCGCTTCAAAATAAGTACCACGGATGAATGCATATACTGCAAGCAGTCAGATACAATAGAGCACACCTTTTTCGAATGCTTGAGATGGACTAAAGAAAGAAGGAAAATGGAAAACTTACTCGGTCCTACTGGCATTGGGAATGTAATAAACAAGATGCTAGATTGTCAAGAAAACTGGAATACGGTAAGCGAGATGGAAAAATAAGGTCTAACGTACAAACGGAAAGATATGAATGACTGAGATATCAAGCGTAGTATCGCCATACTAATGCCAAAGATTTAAAAGCGATGTTTTATAAATCCTTATTTATTTGGCAGGCAAATTTTTTCTTTAGTTCCCAGTCCAACCATGTTATTTTTTTTATTCCATTCTCTATCGTCGCATTCCTCTTGTCGTTGCTGTCGCAAAAAGTACCTTCGGGACTATATACTATAAAACATTGCACATTCCGTTTGACATTTGTCCTTGTTGTCCAATTAAAAAATATCCTCATTAGTTGAGAAATGCCATTGTGTCAAAAGTTGCATATGCAAGAAAGTGGATGATGTATCTACAAATAGAAATCACGAATATTAGCTACCGCTTGCACGAACATCATAATAAATTATAACCAACATTTTATTAATAAAATAACGTATAAATTCAAACAGTAACATAAAAACATCCCGAAACAGTTCTTTTTTTTTATTTTAATTTACTATATTTTAAAAGAATATTTCATCTTACGGGGTGACCCTACTGTGGGTACCTGGACAACCAGGGGGTTGAAGGAAACGAAAAAGCCGACACCCTTGCAAAACAGGGGGCCGAATCTGCGTTCACTGGACCAGAACCGGTTTTTGGAGTCACCACAAGTGCCGCCAAAACAATTATTTCGGACTGGGCGGAGAGGAAAATACTCACGTACTGGTCCGACATACCAGGGCTAACCCACTCGAAGGCGTTTTTACCGTTACAACCCTCGAGAAACACAACTAAGCAGATCCTAGAGTGGAGCAGAAATGACCTGCGTATTCTAACAGGACTGCTTACGGGACACTGTCGTCTGAGATACCACCTCAGAAAGATAGATCACAAACGGACTGTCGGTTTTGCTGCGTGGAAGACGAAACTGCTGAACATATGCTATGTTCATGCCCCGGCCTGAGAAGAATAAGGTTCAACATATTTGGTTACACTAACCTAGAACCTACCGATTTTAAAAAAATCTCACCCTATACAACCATGAACTTCGTAAGAAGGGCTGGATTGTGCGGTGAACTGTAGCCTCTGGGGTGAGCCACAATAGACCTACTAAGGGTCGCGGTGGAGGGGCAACCACGCCCCACTCACATGAAACCTAACCTAACCTAACCATACAGGGTGAATAACCTTTGAGCGATGACGTCAGTTGATTCAAATTGGTACAGGTGAACAAAAACGCGAAAGTTGTTTATGACAATTTATTATTTACAAAATAATTAATGAAGACTGAACGTTTAATCTAACAAAACCGCCGCTTACGGCTGCCCTGCTAAAAATTAGCTGGATAGAAAGAATAACAAATATTGAAGTGCTAAGACGGATGAACAAAGAAAAGAAATAATTCTGACCATTAAAAAACGAAAATTACAGTATCTGGGACATTTTATGAGGGGGTCAAAATACAGCTTGTTACAACTGATAATACAGGGAAAGATTCAAGGAATAAGAAGTGTCGAAAGAAGACGCCACTCGTGGTTGAAGAATCAGCGTGACTGATACGGATGCACAACAAATCAGTTGTTTAGATCTGCTTTTTAAGAATACCCATAGAATTGATGATTGCCAACCTTCGCATCGAAGACGACACCCAAAGAAGAAGTAAAATTTTACAAATATGAGGGCGTTTCAAATATGATCGAGATAAACGCTTTAGATGGCGCGCATGTATGTTTTGAAAGTCGTGGCTTGAGTATGTCATATCTGTGTCACTTACCGAGAGCGTAGCATAGTTTCCGTCGGTAACGCATGTTTCACGCGCGTGCTACGACTATGAGTGAAAGTCAAGTGTCGACCGCCGTTGCGCAACGAATTGTTATTCGTTTTTAAGTGTGGTAAGGCGTTAAAAACACAAAAAAATTCTGCGTTTGCGAAATCAGTTCGATAGTTAGTGCCTGAGTCGGGCTGCCGTGTTTAAATGAGTCAAAGCATTCAAAGATGGCCACGAAATCGTCGAGAATCAGCAGCATGATCGTCGACCGCGAATCAGCATCACACCAGGCAACATTCGCCGCGTAGAATAACTCATTTTAGAGGACCGTCGGATGAATCCGCATTAGTATTGGTAGTGTACAGTCTTTCATCCACGAACACCTTAATTATCGCATAATAACGGCTCGAAACGGAGGAGCATTCCAGCACGAAGTGCGATTCTTCACCAGGATAACGCGCGTCCCTCATACCGCGCGTCTCACGCTCGATACAATATCGGAGTTAGGGTGGAAGGTACTGGAACACCCCCCCTACAATCCGGATTTATTACCCTGCGACTACCATATGTTTAGACCACTGAAAGAAGCCCTCAGCACCATTCAACACCGACGGCGAGGTAGAGGAGTTCGTGCGCACATGGCTGTCCGGGTTGCCCAAGGAATTCTTCGATACCGGCATCAAAAAACTTTCGGAAAGGTGGACAAAATACGTAACTAATGAGGGAAGTTACGTAGAAAAACTGTGAATTTTTGTAAAATTTTCCGATAGTACATAAACGTGTAAGAGTATTTGTCTCGATCATATTTGAACCGCCCTCGTAATTTAGGTGCGTAAAGTTATTTTAATGTTCACAATATCGTTTGATTAGTTTGATGAGTCATGTACTAAAATGCGATCAATATATAGGAGAAGAACAATTTGGATTCCGTCTAGGCTTTGGAACGAGAGAGGCGCTGTTTGGGCTTAATGTACTCCTGCAAAAATACAGAGACCAAACACAAGATGTACACCTATGTTTCATAGACTACGAAAAAGCCTTTGACCGAGTAAAACATACAGAGCTAATCAACCTCCTATACGAACAAGGGCTAGACCAAAGCGACATCAACCTGATTAAAAACTTGTATTGGGATCAAACAGCATCGATTCGAGTAGAAGACAAACTCACCACCAATATACCCATCAAAAGAGGTGTGAGACAGGGTTGCATACTCTCTCCGACTCTCTTTAATATATACTCAGAAAGGATTTTCCAGAAAGCGCTAGAAAACATCCAAGAAGGCATAAAAGTGAACGGGAGACTCGTAAATAACATACGGTATGCAGACGACACAGTAATAATAGCCAATACTCAAGGACTTCAAAACCTTATTGACGCAATAGTAAGGGAAGGAGATCCTTTCGGACTCAAAATAAATACAAAAAAAACAAAAACAATGACTATCTCCAAAAAGGCAATATATAAACATATATAACAAACAAATAGATCAGGTCGACAAGTTCAAATATCTGGGATGCTGGATAACACGAGACTTAAACACGGAAACAGAAATCAAATGCCGTATGGAAAACGCAAGAAGCGCATTCCTTAAAATAAAGAGACTCTTAACAAGCCCTACATAATCGCTAAACACCAGATACAGATTCGTAAAAGCTTATATCTACTCAAATATGGTAGCGAATCATGGACGATCGATCTACGATCGATGCGTAGAATAAAAGCCTTCGAAAAACCTTCACCTTCAGTGAAGACGGCACGTTAAGAAGTTATTTCATAGTCCAAAAACCACATTTATGTTAATATCGCCAATATTAGATAAAATTGTTGGTTCTCATGATATAAAGTCAAAAGTGTGACGTTCGATACTGATAAAAGAAATACGAGTAAATGCAGTTCTGTTGTTAAATTACAAGATAATTGATATTATTACGAATTAGCACGTCCTTATTAAAGGTTTTTTAGAATTTAAAATGTGTGAAAATTTACGGATGTGGGTTGACCGAGTCGTTAAATGACAATGGCGGTTCTTAATTTGTCCGTTATTTCGAAATTGCTGCAAACCGAGATCAAAATTATGATTTGAATATTAAATTTAATTTGACTTGCATTTACAAAATCTATTTTTGCTATCATTATTAACAAACAAATAAATACAGGTACCTTTTTTTTTAATGAAATTATGTGAAACGATAACCAAGATATTATATTACTAAAACTTAAATAAATCACAAATACTTTTAATACTACACTAATAAAATTGATTTAGGTAAATCGGTAATACTCATTAATTTTTTATTGTTTAAAAATTTTGTTTTTGTTGTTATATATATATATATATTTAATTTAAAAGGGCTTGCCCGTGAATAAATAAATTATTAATTGCAGAACACATGTGGAGTAATCAATATTTAATATATACGCAGGTACTCGTGCCAAAATTAGAAACAAATAATAATATACTTACTACCCTTATAAAATCCGGTATAAATCAAAGAAAGCGTCTGTCCACGTGAATTTGATTGACGTGCGTCAAAATTCACAACTTAGGTTATTCAACCAATGGGAACAACGAATAATAAGGTTAAACGCACTGAATTGGTCAAGGGGTTTAACGTTTAACCAGAACATCGTAAATTAAAATTTTTAAAACCATTATCAGAACAGTAAAAATATATGGATGTGAGGTGTATAATATACGGTATGCAGATGACACAGTCCTGATATGAATGGCCTCTAAAACTCCTGGACATAGTTGGAATGCACGGTCGACTTATAGGAATTATCATCAACATAAAAAAGATAAAATTCCTAGTAATCACCCGCAGATTGGATAAGTTCCAGAATGCGAAACTCTCATACGATAGTGAAGACATAAAACGAGTTAAAAATTTTAACTATCTGAGGACTTGGTTATGTGAAGACTGGTCTTAAGACGTAGAAATCAAATACCGGAAAGAAAAATCGAAAAGCTCATTCCTGAGATTCAAAAACGTCTTAACGAACTCTGACTTTAACCTCAATCTCAGAATAAGATTTACAAAATGTTACGTATGGTCCGTACTGTTGAATGGTATGGAAGGCTGGACATTGAAGGTTAGCACAATGAATAGGCTGGAAGCATTTGAAATGTGGATCTATCGAAGAATCTTGAAAGTCCCATGGACAGCAAGAAAAACCAACGAGGAAATTTTGAAGACGATAAGAAGAGAACGCGAATTGCTGAGCACGATAAAACGCAGGAAAACAGCGTACCTGGGACATGTGTTACGCAACGAAAGATACCATTTGCTCCAACTATTAATAGAAGAAAAAATAAAGGAAAGAAAGTAGGCAGAAAAAGGATGTCGTGGCTTCGAAATATCAAACATTGGACAGGAATAGGAACCGCAGGAGAATTAATTCACACCACCAGATATAGAAAAAATGTTAAGAATTGATCGCAAACATCCATTAATGGATAGCAGCGGAAGAAGAAGTGAAACGTGGACAATGACCAAATCAAACGAAGAAAAACAGACGTTTTGAACGAAAAATTCTCAGAAAAATCTTTAGAGCCCACCACAATTCGACGAACGATTAAGATGGGCAGGCCACGTACACAGGCTTCAGGATGAAAGACTTGTACGATTGGTGTTGGAGTAAGTTCCTACAGGAAAAAGACCACTAGGGCGTCCCAGAATGCGTTATAGAGACAACATTAAATCAGATCTGCAGAAAATGAATATCCCTTTTGACCAAAGACTGATGGAAGACCGTATCAATTGGAAAAAAGTTGTGCAGTCAGCCTAACCCACCCAGGGTTGAAGCGATAGATGATGGTGGTAATGTACGCGGTTGAAAAGCTATAAATAATCCTGTTTGTGTTTGAAAAGATAGTCTGTGATATCAGTGGGGTAGTGTGGTGTTTTGAATTTAGAAATTTTATTAAATAAATAGGAATTTGGCGTTTTGGAGACCATGGGCTAATAAAAATAATGAAATTGCACAGTGTAGTGGCAATAAAGCAGTTGTGATTTTAACAATGAAGATTTATACATGGGTATTTTTTAAAATAATAAATCTTCGCCCATGGCAAATCAAACAATATTGTTGGTAAGGGTTCGGAACAAGTATTTGGTATACTAGTAGAGTATACTTTAGTAAAAGTAAACAAATTCCGAGTTTTACTTCTAACTAATTACTAAGCCTCGTTAATTATTGAACCCAATTTATAAGATAATAAATCTTTGATTCACCTACCTACATTTGTATCTAAACTTCATTATAGTTTATGGTTTTATGGAGTAATTATTCAATTTTTATTGAGTTGAAAAATTAGACCAAATTGTTTAGGGGCATTTTAATCCTTTTTTTTGCCGGTAAGTACAATTTTGTTTCCGATTGTATAATACAAGAGCTTCTAAAAGCATCCTTGCTAATGCTATCAGATATAAGTACCTAACACGTTGATACAGGTGAACGTCGGACGTGTAATTTGTAGAATAAACCAGAAACTTTTAGCGCCGGTGACTGGAAGTGCCTATAAGATTCCGAAAAGTCCCTGACTATAACGGGTCGATGGATTGATTAGTAAGGTTCAAGGATTAATATTTCGATGAAGATACAAAGTATGAAGAAAATTATCACTTATAAATGTACAAGAGGTTTGTATTTTATCGGGTAAATTTGGGTTGTTTAATAAGAAACAGTTGCCTAGCAATTAGACGAGAAAATCTGTCAACCATTAAAAACGCGACACCGTTGACAATTTTTCGAGTCAAATTGCTAAAGGAAACAGTTTAGAATTTGAACAACACAAATTTACCTGATATCAATACAAACATCGAGTGTAATTCGGCAGGACAATTTAATGAATAATAAATTTAAAAACATATCAATGCAAACTTTATTTATGAAACATTAAAAATAAACACATTTTTATTTGAATGTAAAATTATTAAAAAAGCTGTTACGAGGGCGGTTCAAATATGATCGAGACAAACGCTGTAGATGGCGCGCATGTATGAAAGTCGCGGCTTAAGTATGTCATATATGTGCCTGCCCCAAACAGATATCGCAAACGGAGCCTCTGGGATACCAGGCAACCTCCCGGTAGTATTTTTGCCTTGCTACGGTAATGCAGAGCTCTGCCGTAGTCGACCATTTTTTCTCTAGCTACTCGTGGGAACTATATGAGTAACCTAAATTCTAATAACATTAAAACCATCTGCGACGAAGGCAATCTTCTCGCAGACGAACAAATGCAAATGGAGGTGTCTACTACAGACCCTCCTAGCAACCAAATCTCGCAGGAAGCTGAGAGGATACTTTAAAAATCCCCCACTCCCGAGAAAATGGACCTGACAACAGGGGGCGAGGCTAAGCAAACGGCCAGCATAAACCTGGACAAGAAGGTCAAACTTGCCGGCGCGACGAGAAAACGTCTTAGCCGATTGATCAAGAGCGGGGTACCTTACAAAACCGCCTTAGATCAAATACTAAAAGAACGAGATGAGAAAATAAGCGGGGATCAATCCCCCCCTGCTCTCACCAGCAAGCGAATACGCTCGGATGGTAGCACTCCAGAAGCGGCGGCGAAAAAGCCACGCACTATGGAGGACCCAAACGAGCAAAAACGCTCCTTTGCAGCTGTAGCTCAGGGTATCAAGGTGGGCATAATACACCCAGAACACCCAAATGCTCAGCTGTCAAACGAACAGCTACGGCTGCTACAGCGATCCATTATGGACACTGTGGACAAACTACCGGACGATGGTCCACAAGTGCGATTCCAGAGCTGCACCATTCGACCTGGAATCCTCCTTCTGTCCTGTACGGACGCTGAGACGGTCAAGTGGATGGAGGAAGTGATATGCTCCCTTTAACCCTGGGAAAACGCCCAGCTGAAGTTAGTTCAGAAGGAAGACATACCGAAACCCCACATCTGTGTGGCTTTCATCCCAGACGATGAGGGACTACACAGACTGACGGGAGAACAGGTAACCAACCGTCTGCGGAAGATGGACCGTACCCTGCATACCCAGGAGTGGACCATTATACACAGGGAAAACGCAGGACCTGGTCAAATGTGGACGTTCTCAATGGATGAGGTATCCATTAAAGATTTGGAGCGGCTAAATTTCCGCCCATATTTTGGCTTTGGACAGGTGCAATTCCGGTCCAAGGAAGCCAGGAAAGATCCATCATCGGTGGAAATTCCAAAGTCTTCGGAGGTAACCGTTAGAACCAAAGAGGGAGATAAATCTACCTCGGCGGCGACAGCGGGACTGAAGAGGCCGGCCAAAACCAGCAAAAAAGCCGGAAACGGGAAAAAAAACCTTCATGGTAAAGCGCCGACAAAACGGCCTACACCAGGAAACAATGTGGGGAAGGAAAGTAAACCTCCCCACTCTACCTTTAAGTAGAAATGGCTAACCACATCCAATTTCTCCAGGCGAACATCCAACATGCTAGAGCGGTTTCATATGTCCTCAGCAGGAGGTTCATAAAGGAGCAACTCGATGTGGCACTAATCCAGGAACTCTGGACTTCCAATACAGGCAGAATAAGCGGCCTAGGAAACTGCTCCGGTAAGTTAATAGCGTGTACTCTAGGTGGTAAGCCAAGAGCATGCATACTCATCAGGAAAAACATAAACTATTTTATGCTAACAGAGTTTTGCACCCCTGATGTGGTTGCAGCACAGCTTTCGATATCAGGAGGAGACAGTAGTGTAGATGTAGTCGTCTGCTCTGCTTACTTCCCTGCAGACCGAAAAAAACACCCTCCTTCAGCAGCAGTGCGAGATCTAGTCGCCTTCTGCAAGAGGAACAACAGGCAACTGATCATTGGATGCGACGCAAATTCCCACCATTTGGATTGGTGCAGCAGCGACATCAATGAAAGAGGTGAGTACTTATATAATTATATAATAGGTGAAGGGCTAGCAGTCAACAACGTAGGCTCGGAACCAACCTTCGTGAACAGAATTCGCGGAGAAGTTCTAGACATAACTATTAGTACAAAGTTTATGAGTACCAAAATAGTTAACTGGCAGGTATCTACCGAGCCCTCATGCTCAGATCATAGACACATACGTTTTGACGTGAGAATAGGACAACGTCCAATAGTGCAATTTCGAGATCCAAAATGCACAGATTGGAAAGGGTACTGTGAATCCCTCCAACAGCACCTAGATAACGGTAATAGCACTATACAAAATAGAGCCGAAATAGAAGCGGCGAATGAGCATATCGCATCCGCCCTTCTAACGGCCTATAAGGAAAACTGCCCATTAAAGGAGAAGAGGGACCATAGAGGTACACCATGGTGGAGCAGAAGCTTAGACAAGCAAAGAAAATAAGTTCGACGTCTCTTCAATCTAGCTAAAGAAACAGGTTGCTGGGAAATCTATCGTACAGCTCTAACGACTTATAACAAAGAAATAAGGAAAGCCAAAAGAGAATCCTGGAGGAGGTTCTGTCAGAGTATATCAGATCTACCTGCCAGCACAAGAATCCACAAGGCTCTCGCCAGAGATCCGACGCAAGAGATTGGATCGATAAAACGACCAGATGGCTCTTTTACGGACTCTGGTAGGCAAACGTTAGAGACTCTCTTGCAGACCCACTTTCCCGGCAGTCTGCTTCTGAGGGACCAGGAGCAAATTCCACTCTCAATGGGATCGACATCGCGACCCAAAAGGGAGGACTGGAAAAAAGTTTCAAAAGTGGTCACCCCAACATCGGTACAATGGGCGGTGAATTATTTCTCCCCATTCAAGTCTCCAGGGGAGGATGGTGTTTTCCCTGCCCTCATTCAGAAGGGCAGCGAAATTTTACTACCTCTTCTGGTTAAACTATTCAGAGCGAGTCTGGCGTGGAGTTATATTCCGCTGGGCTGGTCAACGGCGAGAGTTGTATACATACGTAAAACGGGTACGGTGAATCACTCCCTACCCAAATCCTTTCGGCCGATCAGCCTTACCTCATTCTTAATGAAAACTCTGGAAAGAATTATTGATAGACATATTAGAGAGGGGAATCTTAGGGAACATCCCTTAAACCCCCACCAATATGCCTACCAAACAGGCAAATCTACGGATTTAGCTCTAAACAATCTAGTAGGAAAGATCGGCCATTCCCTTAAACATAAGGAAATTGCGATGGCAGCTTTTCTAGATATAGAAGGAGCGTTTAATAACGCCTTACCACAGTCACTCTATACATCAATTAGGGATAGAGGGATAGACAGTAAAATCTGTAACTGGATCAAAAACATGATTGAAAACAGATATATAATATCATTACTGCATGGAGAGTCGGTTAGGTTCAGGGCCCCCTAATGTGGTCACTTCTAGTCGACTCTCTGCTGAGCGAGCTTTCCATGCAGGGAGTAGATTTTCAATGCTATGCGGATGATCTGGTTATAATAGTTAGAGGTAAATTTAAAGCGACGATCTCAAACGTCCTCCAAGAAGCCCTTAACACAGTATACAGATGTTGCGAGAGGAAACGGATGTCTGTAAACCCCCAAAAAACTGTAATTATTCCTTTTACAAAAAGGAAAAAGCTAGATAAGCTTCGGCAGCCTGTCCTATACGGAGAGAGCAATCCATTTGCGACGGAAGTGAAATACCTGGGTGTAGTTCTGGATAAAAGACTCAACTGGAACGCCCACTTGGAAAAAACAATAAACAAAGCTAGGTTTTCTCTCTGGAATCTCAGAAGAGTATGTGGCAAATCTTGGAGAATGAACCCCAAACAGATTTACTGGATTTATCAAACAATGATAATATCTATGGTCACGTATGGTTCAGTAGTCTGGTGGACCAAAGGGTTACAACAGACAGCTAGAGCAAAGCTTGCTGGCCTTCAGCGGCTGGCATGCCTGACCATAACTGGAGCTATGTCCAGCACACCAACGGCAGCGATGGAACAACTCCTACATCTTCCTCCCCTAGATATTCTCTTAGAGAGGGAGGCCAGGATAGTTTCCTATAGACTCCTGTCTTTGGAAAAGCAAATAAATGGAGAGCAAGTCGGGGATCACTCCGGGATACTGAGTGAAACGAAAAACCACCAAATTCTCGGAATGGTTCCTGACTTGCTAGCCACAAAAATACACGTAGAAAAGTCGTTCAAAGACGAATGGATGAGGTGACAAATCCTCTTTCCAGAGACTGAATACGTAATGTACACAGACGGCTCAAAAACCCCAGATGGAGTTGGGGCCGGTGTTTTCAGCAGGAAACCAAAGATTGAAATATCTACCAGTCTTGGCAGGTATGCCACAATCTTTCAGGCTGAAGTATTCGCTATCGAATTGTGTGCAAGAGAGTTTACCAACAGACCTCTAGCAAACAAAAACATAAATATAATATCAGACAGCCAGGCTGCTTTAAAAGCACTGAGCTCCAACAAGATAAATTCTAAACTTGTATGGAATTGCATCGAATCCTTAGAGTACCTTGGCGCGAACAACAGGGTGACCCTACTGTGGGTACCTGGGCAACAGGGGGTGGAAGGAAACGAAAAAGCCGACACCCTTGCAAAACAGGGGGCAGAATTTGCGTTCACTGGACCAGAACCGGTTTTTGGAGTCACCACAAGTGCCGCCAAAACAATTATTTCGGACTGGGCGGAGAGGAAAATACTCACGTACTGGTCCGACATACTAGGGCTAACCCACTCAAAGGCGTTTTTACCGTTACAACCCTCGAGAAACACAACTAAGCAGATCCTAGAATGGAGCAGAAATGACCTGCGTATTCTAACAGGACTGCTTACGGGACACTGTCGTCCAAGATACCACCTCAGAAAGATAGATCTGAACCAACAAACGGACTGTCGGTTCTGCTGCGTGGAAGACGAAACTGCTGAACATATACTATGTTCATGCCCCGGCCTGGAAGAATAAGGTTTAACATATTTGGTTACACTAACCTAGAACCTACCGATTTTAAAAAAATCTCACCCTATACAACCATGAATTTCGTAAGAAGGGCTGGATAGTGCGGTGAACTGTAGCCTCTAGAGGTGAGCCACAATATACCTACTATGGGTCGCGGTGGAGGGGCGTCCACGCCCCACTCACATGAAACCTAACCTAACCTATGTCATATATGTGTCCTTTACCGAGAGCGTGGCATAGTTTCCGTCGGTAACGCATGTTTTAAGCGCGTGCTACAATTATGAGTGAAAGTCAAGTGCCGCAACGTATTGTCATTCGTTTTTTAGTGTTGGAAGGCGTTAAAAACACGGAAATTTTCCTGCGTTTGCGAAATCAGGTCGGAAGTGAGTGCTTGAGTAGGGCTGCCGTGTTTAAATAGGCCAAAGCATTCAAAAATGGCCGCGAAACCGTCGAGAATCAGCCACATGATCGTCGACCGCGAAACAGCATCACACCAGACAACATTCACCGCGTAGAACAACTCATTTTGGAGGACCGTAGGATAAATGTTCGAGACATTTTGGCTGAACTTGGCATTAGTCTTGGTAGTGTTGAGTCTATCATCCACGAACACCTTAATTATCGCAAAATAACGGCTCGAAACGGAGGAGCATTCCAGCACGAAGTGCGATTCTACTCCAGGATAACGCGCGTCCTCATACCGCGCGTCTCACGCTCGATACAATATCGGAATTAGGGTGGAAGGTACTGGAACAACCCCCACAGTCCGGATTTATCACCCTGCGACTACCATATGTTTGGACCACTGAAAGAAGCTCTCGGAGGTCAAAGATTCAACATCGACGACGAGGTAGAGGAGTTCGTGCGCACATGGCTGCCCGGGTTGCCCAAGAAATTATTCGATACCAACATCAAAAAACTTCCGGAAAGGTCGACAAAATGCGTAACTAGTGAGGGGAATTACGTAGAAAAACTGTGAATTTTTGTAAATTTTTTCGATAGTAAATAAACGTGTAAGAGTATTTATCTCGATCATATTTGAACTGCCCTCGTATTAAAATTCATACTAGAAACATTGATGTTAATGCAGGCGCCTCAGTTAATCGTTTCTGTAGTAGATGTTAAAGTTTTTTCTTTTTCCAAACGAATTGATTTAATAATCCTCGAATGATACTCTTTGTCAACTTGTAGGTATGGTTTTATTGATGATGAGCTGCTGTGTCCTGTTATTTTTATTGGAGCTTGTTCTTCAATTCCGATTTTACTTAATTCGCTAACTGCTGCCGCTCGATTAGAGTAATTTGTAATTTTGACACGTTTGACATCTATATCAATGTGTCCATTTGAAAATTTCATTATTTCCATTCGGGACATTCTTATACCAACTTATTGAATTTTTCTTCTTTCGAAAGTGATTTGGTGTAAGAAATACTCTGTCCAATGTTATAAAAGTGTATCGTTTTTCCATTAACTTTTTAAATAAACGTATCGGGCAAATATCTTCCTCTAAAATATTAGGCGTAATCCATTTGCTGTCACATAATTTATTTTTACCGCTTTGTCTCGTTTGTCTCTGGACTATTATGTTGTCAATGGGTTTCCCAGACCATCTAGTGTATCTTATACAACAGTTATTTGATAACAATTCTGCACGGGTTAGGGTTGATAAATGCTTGTCTGATGAAGGTGTCACATGCAAGGGTGTGAGAAAGGGCTGTGTTCTCTCACCGCTTCTTTTTAATATCTATAGCGAATTTATTATGAGACAGGTTCTAGAGGACTGGCAGCTCCACCCTGCCTATTGGCGGCACAAAATTGTCTAACTTAAGGTTTGCCGATACTACAACCTTGATAGCTGCCTCCCAGAGAGAAATTCTGGAACTTGCCACGTCTTTTAAATATACTAAAATAAATCACTTGTAACCTTTGGATATACGAATTCACGAATCCTGTGGCCTACTCCTGGCCGGTTTGAATTATGGAACAGTACCTGCTACTTAACAATGGCTTCCCTCCATCAAATCCCGCACGCGGTCATTTTAACTCGACCCCAATATCCAAAATATCCACCACAAAGGCACGACAGAATGGTCAAGTTAAAAATTAAATGGTTTTTCTTCAAAATCCAATTAAGATGGCCCAAATACAGCCAGATATGAAAGAAAAAACCGTAGAAGTTCTGCTCACGTGTTAATATCAAATCGTTCCAAAAACTCTCACCCGACTTCCACGACTGACACCAAGCGACTCTTGTCCACTCCTCACTCCCAGGCCGGATATCAGAAAAATGACACGGGACCCGCGTCAGCCAACCTTTGCAAATCAATGTTCCCAACTCATAATCGCGCTCGTCCGTGTTGATAGCCAGCCCATCCACACAGAGAAACAAACCAAACAATAATATAGCTGACAACACACGACAATCGAGGCCAAAAATAAAGGCGAAATCTAATAACAAAGACTCCCACTCCAATTAACAAAAATGTCACAGCCATTAATAATTAAATCCTATCACTATTTAGGTATGCAACACTATTTAAAACGAACAAAATACGGTATGCAAAACTATTTACGAGCACCAGACTATCAGAGACACAATTAATAATGAAACGGTAGATGGGAAAAAATAGGCACGTGACAATTTCCTGATGAGACTTGAAGATATCAGTGCTCTTTACGGCCTAACATAAATTATAATAAGACCAAAATTATGATCATTGATAGAGAACATAACAACTACCCTAAAACTCGGACTATTGGACACTGTGAAGTTGTCAACAGTTTCGTCTATCTTGGAGCCCTAATAGAAAATACCAGGGGATGTGATAGCGAAATAAGACGACGTATTCAGCTTGCTAGATCTGCAATGACACAGTTAAATAAAGTATGGAGGGATCGGAATATCACAAAACAAACTAAAATCAATCTAGTGAGTACCTTGGTCTTTTCGGTCTTTCTATATGCTTCAGATTCTTGGACTGTCAAAGAAGTAGATCGTCGTCGGATTGATGCATTTGAGATGTGGGCGGGGCGACGAATGTTGAGAGTGACCTGGACCGCACATAGAACAAATGCTTCGGTTTTACAAGAAATACGTCCGTCAAAACGTTTGTCCAGTATCGTGTACTCTCGAATTCTTACATTTTTCGGACACATCAGTCGGAGTGAGCATATGGAAAGGCTTATTGTACAGGGAAAACAGAAGGAAACAGAAGACGTGGCCGATCACCAAATCGATGGGTGGATGTTACCAAAAAATTATTAGATGCTACTCTCCCACAAGCGGCTCACATGTCATTTAATCGAGATAAATGGCGAGATGCAATCAAGAGAGCCATCCAAAACATTGAACCTCGTTAATATGGGTCACAACACATCTGCAAAGATGTTATGATTAGGAAGAACGTCCAGTTTCTTTTTCATTATTTTCAATTTCAGATACGAAATAAGTGGTTTTGCAGTAAGCTGCTTCTCCTCCGCACTAAGCTTATTCAAAATGTGATATAATTTATTTTGAATCCTTCCGGTCCATTTTCGTCATACAATCTGGCCATTGCAAATACTTCAGATTTATTAAGAGCTGATGCACTAGATTTTCTCTTTTCGGGTTGCGCTAGTAAGATTTTACGTTTAGCATTACGTGCAGCTGGTGATGAATTAAACTGAACGTCAGTGAAAGGAATAAATACAAAATTAAATTCGTTATAATATTTACTTTGTAGCATTTTAGCAGTGGTGTTCCAAATTGTTTTAACTACTGCTTCTTTGTAGTCTCCTCCGTTACCTTTTCGAATATTAAATGCCCAATCTTGCAGTATTACATTCAATTTCTCGATGGAAGTATTTGGTTGAAATTTATATCTTTTTGCATCGCAAAACGTATAAAATTGTCGTCAGATTGATGATTGCGTCTTATCTGTATTAGTAGGCACACAGTGTAACGTGCCTATTTTTTCCCTTCTACAGTTCCATTATAATTGGGTCTCTGATAGTTTTGTATTCCTCAGGTACTCGTAAATAGTTTCGCTTACCGTATTTTGTTGTAATTTAAATATATCACTCGTTGTAAATAGTGTTGCATACCTTGTTGTGATAGGATTCGATTGTTAATGGCTGTGGCATTTTTGTTAATCGATGGAGATTGAGTGGGGGTTTTCATTATTAGATTTTGCTTTGGTTTTTGGCCTCGATTGTTGTGTGTTGTCGGTTATATTATTGTTTGGTTTGCATTTCTGTGTGGATGGGGCTGGCTATCAAACGGACGAGCGCGATTTTGAGTGTGGAACATAGATTTGCGAATATTGTTGGTTGACGTCGGTTCCGTGTCATTTTACTTGATATCCGGCCTGGGAAGTAGTTAGTCGTTTGGTGGCAGTCGTTTGGTGGAAGTCGTTTGGTGGCAGTCTTGGGAGTGGTAAGGTGAGAGTTTTTGGGGCGATTTGATATTAATAAGTGTGCGGAGCCTCTACGGTTTTCTTTCATATCTGGCTGTATTTGGTCCATCTTAATTGGATTTTGAAGAAAAACCATTTAATTTTTAACTTGATCATTCTATCTTACCTTTGTTGTTGATATTTTGGATTTTGGTGTCGAGTTAAAATAACCGCATGTGGGATTTATTTGAGGGAAGCCATTGTTAATTAGCAGGTGCCGTTCCATAACCAAACCGGCCACAGGAGTAGTGAATTCGTATACCCAAAGGTTACAAGTGATTTATTTTAGAATATTTAACGACGTGACTTATTTTTGACACCATGATTAAGTTTTGTTTTAATTTATTAATATGGTACATTGTTGAAAACTATTTATTGCATTGGATAATATGCCAAGGCTGCACTTTGATTAAAGTAATCTTCTCAATAGTTTTTTTGTGTCCAAGTAAAAATGTTTTCTTCATACTTATTTGTAAATATCCTACAATATTGATATTTTGAAGGACAGCCATTGTAAAAAGAAATATTTTTTTTAATAAGCTCGATTGTTTTAACAGTGTAAATCTTTATGTAAATGGTAAAAAAACATGAGTAAATTAGCAGCCTAGTGTGAACGTTTGATTTAGTGTTATTAAGAAGTTGACCTATATACGTTTTTTTGGTAACTTGGTAAGGTCTGTTACTCTTACTTTTGTTTTGGTTATTTTATGGAATCGTAAACTTTGGATTTTTGATTTATTGTTAGCTGTTAATTTTGACTATATTTGTTATAATGTTATTATTGAACTGAGTACTTCGATTTATTGTTGGCTGTTGATTTTGACTATATTTGTTTTAATGTTATTATTGAACTGAGTACTTCGATTTATTGTTGGCTGTTGATTTTGACTATATTTGTTATAATGTTATTATTGAACTGAGTACTTTGATTTATTGTTAGCTGTTGATTTTGACTATATTTGTTATAATTTTGCTATTGAGCTGTGTATTTTGATTTATTGTAGGAGTAAAGTATCCAATATATTTTAGCTATAATTTTATTTATTTAGTTCACCATAATCTTAGTTGTTTATCGTGTGGCTCTGCTAGTGCCTATAAGAACTAGGGGTTTCCGGCTTGAACCCCCTAAGTCGGTGGCGCGGCTCACTATTATTTTCTTTTTTTTTCTACCCTCTACGGCTGAGCTCGGGCATAATTTGCCAGTAGAGAGACCGCTGGCAGAGTACTCTATAGAGAGCGAAAAAGACGTGGCAACAGGTAGGTAATGAGTTGTTGACATACATTTACTATTTATTTACTATTTATTTACTATTTATTTTGGCAACCAACACAGGGATAATTGATAAACAAATGAATAAGTGAAAAAACCACTAGTGCATTTGTCGCTGTAAAAGATGCAGCTAACTTTTGCCGCTTTTAAAGTAACAAATGCGTCATTTGCGATTTTTTATACATGAGTAAGTTGAATTGTCATTAATAAACAAAGTGTAGTGTTTTTATTCGCAGAGTTTATTCACAGAAATCATTACCTGAGTTTACAGAATAATTATTAAATCAGGTCATAAAAAGTGTCATAAAAAGTTGAGCGTTTAGTTATTGGATCGAATCCGAATCAGAAAAGGAAAACTTAGAAAACGGAACGAAAAGGGAGAGAGGCGGAGAGGGCCGGATCATTCGTCGTCGTTCTGAGCTTGGATGTCATCTGTAGTTTCGCTTTTTATATAAAAGAGAGACCACCGCTGTGACTGGGGAGTATTGATTTTGTAATCCATACATTAACTAAGCTATTTTAGTTTTATTAAAATACATCGATCAATTATATTACATTTATTTATGTAATAAAAATTCTCACTTATCCATATTGTGACTTACAAGAGTGGTCTCTTTATCTTATCTTTGTGCTCCATGACCATAGACAACCATATGAAATCTCTAAAAGACGTTGCAGTGGCTAAGGATTTTTATTTTCATTTAAATATTATTGAGTTGGAGCATCAAATTTTTATCGTATTTTTAAGATACATTGCATGTGCCTGTTTTTACTTTAGAGCAAAAAAAAACTTAACAAAAACTAAAAGCCATAGTAATATATTTTATCGGTTTCAAACACCAATGAAAATATAAGTATTAATTTGGGTTCAAAGTAAATAAAATAAATCATGAAAAGTCACCATTTAAACCGCCAACAAATGCTAAGAACCATTGGCATGCCATAAAATGGCGCTCGACAAACATATACAGCGCGAGTAATTTGCACTTCTCAAAGAGTTATTTCTCGCTTAAATACCCTTTTTTTTGGCAGGTGGAAAGCTTTATGCCGCCAGGTACTTGTTCATCTTTTCGCTTTTTTATTTATTTATCGTATGGTTTTACACCTGTTTTTACCTGCTCGCATACGTCTCACATATATGGCAGCTATCTATTGAAAAGTATGGAGAAAATTTAGCTGTGGCATTAGATATCTCCAAGGCGTTCGATCGAGTTTGGCACCAGGGACTCCTCGCCAAGCTTCCATCTTATGGCTTGCCCCCTAACCTGTGTTCTCTGCTTGCTAGTTTTCTCTCAAACAGGTCTCTCCATGTAGTGGTCGATGGAGTTTCATCTGACACTCTACTCATAAATGCTGGTGTTCCGCAAGGATCCATTCTAGCACCAACACTATTTTTACTTCACATCAACGACCTATTGAAAGCAACTTCATGTCCCGTACACAGCTTTGCCGATGATAGTACCCTCCATACCGCATTATCTTCCAGGGCCCCTATATCAGCCCGTGAAACCAGAAATGAACGAGGAAGAAATGTTAACAATATAAATATGGACTTAGCAACAATTCTCGAATGGAGATCCAATAACTTGGTAGAATGCAATGCAAACAAAACACAAGCATGTCTTTTCTCTAGAAAAGCCAATCTCACTGTGCCTAACATAACTTTGTCAGGAGTAACCATACCACTGAAGTCATCCATATCGATGCTTGGTATTACTATCAGCAATAACCTTTCCTGAGAAAATCACGTGAGGTCCATTGCCAAAAGTGCATCCCAAAAACTTGGTTTTTTGTTTCGGGCCAAGAGCTATTTCACCTCCAGTCAGCTGCTTATAATCTATAAGGCACAAATCTGACCTGTACTGGAGTACTGTTCCTATATTTGGAGTGCAGCACCTAAACATATCCTGAAGGTACTGGATTCTGTCCAAAAAAGGGCAATTCGTCTCGTCGGTGATGCCTCGCTTACAAACTCGCTCACTTGTCTGGAACACCGTAGAAAAGTTGGCGATTTGTCTCTATTTTATAGATATTTTCATGGGCGATGCTCTTCTGAAATATCAACAATCGTTCCTCCTTTGGCAGTCTCTTCGAGATTAACCCGTCAAGTTCAGTCTTCACACCCCTTCGTGGTCACTTTGGAGACCTGCAGAACATCACTTTCCAAAGACTCATTCATCCAACGAATTGCGAGGCTTTGGAACTCATTGCCTAGGGAGGTGTTCCCCGAGGCATACAACCTCCAGAAATTTAAGAAGAACACCAACTCCTACCTTCTTTCCCTTGGTTCCCACGATGTTCTCTGAACATTACAGGATATCCCTTTTCGTGGGAACCAGAACATAAAAAAAAAAAAAAACATCGGTAATAGTAACAGTGGGTATAAATAAGTACATGACAAACATTGTATAAAGTAAAGATATACATTGCGGTAGTTTGCCACGTCTTTTTCGTTCTCTAAAGAGTACTCTGCCAGCGGTCTCTCTACTGGCAAATTATGCCCGAGCTCAGCCGTAAAGGGTAGAAGAAGAAAAAAATATATAAAAGTGAGCCGCGCCACCGACTTAGACGGTTCAAGCCGGAAACCCCTAGGTCTTATAGGCACTAGCAGAGCCACACGATAAACAACTAAGATTATGGTGAACCAAATAAATAAAATTATAGAAAAAATATATTGGATACTTTACTCACACAATAAATCAAAATACACAGCTCAATAACAAAATTATAACAAATATAGCTAAAATTAACAGCCAACAATAAATCCAGGCACACAGTTCAATAATAAACTTATAACAAATATAATCAAAATCAACAGCTAACAATAAATCGAAACTTCAAAATTTACAACTTTATAAGACAACAATAAATCAAAAAAATCCAAAGTTTACGATTCCATAAAATAACTAAAACAAAGGTAAGAATAACAAACTTTATCAAGTTACCAAAAAAAACGTATAAAAGTCAACTTTTTAATAATACTTAATCAAACGTTCACGTACGGCTGCTAATTTACTCACGTTTTTTTTTACCATTTACATAGAGATTTACACTGTTTAAACAATCGAGCTTATTTAAAAATATTACTTTTTTTTACAATGGCTGTTCTTTAAAATAGCAATATTGTAGGATATTCACAAATAAGTATGAAGAAAACATTTTTACTTGGACACAAAGAACTATTGAGAATATTACTTTAATCAAAGTTTAGCCTTGGCATATTATCCAATGCAATAAATAGTTTTCAACAGTGTACCATATAAATAAATTAAAACAAAACTTAATCGTGGTGTCAAAAACAAATCACGTCGTTTAAATATTCTAAAATAAATCACTTGTAACCTTTGGGTGTACGAATTTACTACTCCTGTGGCATACTCCTGTGCCCGGTTTGATTATGGAACTGCACCTGCTACTTAACAATGGCTTCCCTCCATCAGATCCCGCATGCGGATATTTTAACTCGACACCAAAATCCAAAATATCAACAACAAAGGTAAGATGGAATGGTCAAGTTAAAAATTAAATGGTTTTTCTTCAAAATCCAATTAAGATGGCCCAAATACAGCCAGATATGAAAGAAAAAACCGTAGAGGTTCTGCTCGCGTGTTAAAATCAAATCGTTCCAAAAAACTCTCACCACCACCAAACTCCTAAGACTGACACCAAAACGACTCCCTAAACTACTGACTCCCAGGCCGAATATCAAGAAAATGACACGGAACACGCGTCAACCAACAATCTTTGCAAATCTATGTTCAAAACTCATAATCGCACTCGTCCGTGTAGATAGCTAGCCCATCCACACAGAAATGCAAACCAAACAATAATATAGCTGACAACACACGACAATCGAGGCCAAAAATCAAAGAAAAATCTAATAAGAAAAACACCCACTCCATCTCCATCGATTAACAAAAATGTCACAGCCATTAATAATTGAATCCTATCACTACAAGGTATGCAACACTATTTACAACGAGTGATATATTTAAATTACAACAAAATACGGTAAGCGAAACTATTTACGAGTACCTGAGGAATACAAAACTATCAGAGACCCAATTAATAATGGAACTGTAGAACGGAAAAAAAATAGGCACGTGACAAGTTATAACATTAAATATATAAGCATAAAGTCAAATTATATTAAACGTGAATGTCGAGTTCCTTTAAACATTGGATTGCTTTCGGTGCAACCTGCGTCAGTTCCTCCAATCCTCCGGGGAATTTTCGATGTATACAATCCTCAAGTATGTGTTGCATGGTTTGGTTTGCTGTACCGCAGTCGCATACTGGGCTGTTTGTGAGTCCCCATTTGTATAGCATGTGGGCACTTCTTCCATGGCCAGTGCGAAATCTGTTAAGAGCTGTTCATAGTTTTCGGGGGAGGGAGAAGCCTTTTACTCGCGTGGTTGGGTCGATAATGATGTCGGAGTTCGCAGGTGGATGTTGGCTGCAAAACTCTCACCATCTTACAGCAAAGTTGTATGACAAGACTACTTCCTGGTCTAGCCAAGGAGGTTTCCTCCTGTCTAATTGAAGGAGGTGCAATATTAGTCAGTGGAGGCAGCCAAGGTAGTGGTGTTGATTTTACCGTTCCGCTAATGATCTTATAGCCTAGTTTAATTTTGTGTCAACTTTGTGGGTATCGGTACTGTTCTTCCAAACCGTGGAGTAATATTCCGCAGTAGAATACACTAACGCCAATGTAGCAGTTCGCAATGTGTTGGCGTTTGCTCTACATCCCGTACCTGCCAGTTTCCTGATAATGTCCACAATTTATAATCTCTCTTCTATTCTGGAAGAAGCAGTATTAAAAATATTTAATCTTGCATACGTCGTAGTCTCTTTCCTAATAAGTCAGACGTACACACCGTCGCTAACATTTTCATGCTAATTACTAACGGAGCAAACACATGTCGCCGAAGTGGGGACAATTCAAATTAGAATAGTATATTTTATCACTTGATTATTTATCGCGTACTAACTACTGTCCAGGACACTCTTTGTTCCACAAATTTTTTTTTTAATTTGTATATTACTTCATTGCTGACCAAGACGATGTCAGCTCTTATGCTCAAACAATTGGCCATTTAAGCACTTAAAACATCAATTTGATTTGAATTTGAGTCATCTCTTATATGTTAGCGGTAAAAAAGTACAGATAGTTCCAAGAACTACCACTACAACTAGATGTGAAAATATACTCGATCGACTTTTTATGTACCTACAACACTACTACACTTTTGCAGATTGTCCGCTACTACGTTTAATATTTAACAGCATTCATAACTAACTATGATTATTTAATAAATTGTTAAATCTTGAGCTTTACATTATTTTACATCTTAACATATTACTTACCTCATGTTATGGAATATTTGGGTTCATGAAAAAGATGTAAATATCATTCAGAGGCTTTATTAGTTTTAAACACAGAAGTTAGAGCTAGGAACTACCATTAAACGAAGAGCATTATAATTACTAATGGCTTAAAGTAAGAATATGTCCCCTCGTCTGTTTTACTTAACAACTACGTAGAAAGGATATACCAAAGTAGTTCTTGAACATATAGTATCACTGAAATTACGTTCAACGAAAAACTAATAAATAATATTAGAAATGCACCATTTTTTAAACTTTTGGTATGTATAGCTCATTTCACCAATATACGGCGGTATCGACTAAACGGGCGCACTGTGTTGAGAGGTACATTAGTAAATTTCCATAAGATTTATACACGAAAATTTATTGTTTATTATTATGCTCTTGTTGAGACGTTTTATTTTTATTTTTTGCTTTACTGTGAACAGAAATCGTTAATGTAGCTCTCGATGAGTTTTTTGGTCAGAAATAGGCACAAATTTAAGTATGTTTAAAGGAATTGCAACAAAAATAAATTATTGGTACAAATTTATTAAATATGTTTAATCATGTAGTACTTACGGTATAATCAAGCATCAGATTTATAGTCATCATAATCGGAATCACTGTCGTTGCCACCTCATTCAGATTGATAATGATAACAAGATTAACTGCTTCGATGCGGTTTACACGAACCCACCATTCCTCTATTACATTTTTACATTTTATGACACTTTTTTCCCAAATTTCAGAAGTGGCAGTATTAAGTGCTCGTTGCCAGGTTTCCAAAACAGCCTCATCACTGTAAGCATTAGATCAAATTTGATTGTCGTAATAAGTTTTGCATATTCCCCAAATATACTTAATGTGATTAAATTGGCAATAATAAGGCGAATGTCTTAGCCTACGATGTCCATGTCTCTTTCGTGCCTTTTAGCTATCGATAATAATTTCGACTTAAAGCAATACTGTGTAAATGAAATATTTTTGTTTATTAACCATTTTGTTAATTTTTTGTACCGTCCAGAAGTTTGTTGGTTGCTTATTTAAAACTTCCGAATGGTACGGAGCATTATCTAATACAATGAAAAATGGTTTATGTAACGATGGTAATAGTTTCTCTATTAAACTTTTCACAAACATCTCTGTATCCATATTGTCATGATAATCAGCCGATTTTGATTTTGACATAAATAAAAGATCCGCCCCATCATCAAAATCATGCTTTCGACCTGCATGCACAATAATGTGTCTTTTTCCTTCAACGTCGGTGTGTTTTATAGACTTTATGTTATCGTCCTATCAAATTACTTTTGTTCCACCCTTAGCAAAAATCCAAGTTTCGTCCGAATAGACAAATGAAGAGCATTCCTGTTTACAGCGAGTATAATTTCTTAAAAATTTAATTCTTTTGTGCACGACTCTAGCTTTTTCACACAAAGCCTTTCGGTTGTCTTCATTTTTAAACTTAAATCCTATATTTTTTCAAATTCTCCAAGGATTCGTTCCAGAAATTTTAAATACATCTTTTTCTTTTACTTTTTCTAATATTAAATCTAAAGATACAGGTTCTTTTTTACGCATTTTGTACACAATGTCGTGAATTTCAAATTCGTAAGCTTCGGGAAAGTCAACAGTCTTTGGATGTCGGCGGGGTTTATATTTTTCAACGTTTTGTTCACTATTTTCATTTTTCACAACTTTTAAAACTAAGGTTAATTATGTTTTAGCAATACCCATCGCATCACACACACGCTTACGTATAGATAAAACTGGTAGCAACGGACCTCCATTGTCATTTTTCGCAGTAAAATAAGCGTGTACATTCAATATTAATGCATCTACATCTAAAACACGTCGCAACATTTTCGCAGTCTATTAGGTATACAATATACATACACTACTTGAAATTACAATCGGTACTATACGATTATAATGTAGGTACCCACTGCAATGATAACCCAGGATTTCTAATAACTTTTCTAGATATCCAACAAAGAATCAAACAAAAATAAATCAACAAGCCAAATTAAAGTCTAATAGCTTAGTTAATTAGTAAAATTTGTTTGGATTACTTACCTACCTCTCTTATTATGTACAATAAAGCCATTAAGAACAGATTTGGTTGTAAAATTAACCGTGCTGACAAATAAAAGTATTGACCCTTAATTTCCAAACAAGAAGTCCCTTATAAAATAAAATTCGTTACCTACGAAATTTGTTTAAAAATATTAGGGGAATTTACTTTCGTACTTCTTAAATGTACAGTTTAATACTGGTTATCCAGTTCCTAACGAAAATCCGAAACCACCGTATATTCGTGAAATATGCTTTTTTTAATATGTCAATGGTTTTGTTCAAGCTTTTGAGTCAAAGCTCAGCAATGACTATCACGAGGATATGAATGCTGATGTGTTCGAAAAATGGTTCCAGCAAGTGATAAATTTACTTTCTTATAATTGCATGATAGTAATGGATAATGCCTGCTATCACTCGAGACTTGTTGGGAAACTACCGATTACACCATGGCGCAAATCTCAATTGCAAGATTGGTTGGTGCTAAAAATATTAATTTTTATACCAGATGCCTTAAAAAAAGATCTACTCAAATCATGCGAGTTATATAAAGATAGTTATAAAAAATTTATAGTGGACGAAATAGCTAGAAAATGTGGAATGACCATACTTTGCTTACCTCCATACCACTGCAAACTTAATCCTATAGTTAGTATGGGCACAAATGAAGGGAGAATAAGTTGCGAGGAAAAATACTACTTACAAAATTGCTGCTATAAAACAATTATTTTTGGAGACTGTCAACAACGTGAAACCTAAAAATTGGGAAAAATGTATAACCAATGTATAACACCAATAAAATGAAAGAAATAATATGAGAATTAGACAACATACGTGAGGAAACACTTAAACCAATTATTATTAATATTGGTGATGAGAGTTCTTCATCCGAGTACCATAGTAATTTTGAAACTCCTGTTGCGCCCTAATTTTCTCGGGTAAGCATAAATAACAATTATAAATTTTTGTTCTGTATATCGGTGACTACTTTTTGCATTTGTATAATTTTTTATTCATGTAAAAAACTGAAAATATTGTCACATGCAAATTCTTGTATTAAAACCTATTTTAACGTACGCCACAAAAACCAGAGCTGAAACATCAACAACGAAAAAAATAATGAGAACGAACGAAATGAAAATACTAAGAACCATCAAGGGTGTTACCCTCAGGGATAGAATAAGAAGCCAGGATATCAGGGAAGAACTAGAAATACAGGATGTAGTAAGATGGGCTAGAACACGCAAGAGGTGCTGGAAATACCATGTGGAAAGGATGCCAGATGAAAGATGGGCAGAGTGGGCCATGTCGCAAAAACCAAACTCGCGAAGACCGGTAGGGAGACCACCCAAGAGATGGTACGAAAGCTGGAGCTCAGCGTCACAGGAAGAGCTCCGAAGGAGGCTAAACGTAACGGACTAAACAGGACCAGCTCCTATTATAAGAAGAAGAAGAAATTCTTGTACTTTCTCTACAAAGGTTTGAATTTAGGTCAAAAAATCAAAGAAATAGATAAACCATTTACTTTTTTTTGGATCCATGAAAATCAAAATCATTTATATTATTTTCTATAGAGTATTTCCGTATTTTTTCAAAAAAATCTTTAAAATTCCTTTGTTATACAAGGCACGCCGATGAATTTGCGGATTTTTATGGTTATATTACTCTCTCAGATTTAAAAATTGACTTTAATAATTGATAATAAAAATTACAATAATTAATAAAATTGTATTTTAATTATTTATTGATCATTTATCAAAATATTAATTAACTTAAAAATATACTTAAGAATAATACTTACGAAAAACTAACCTCCAATATTTGAATACACTTTTTCAGGGTTAAAAGGAAGAAAGGTTTCTGTGGTGCATAGCATTGCAGACCATTAACTTGCCCTTTATTTCTTGACAAGTTAAGTGTATCAATTATATTTTATGTTTATTTTATGAAATAATAAAGATTATTATAATTTTTATCACTTAAACATTTTTCATAGCGCAATGTAAGAAAAATTAATAAATAATATAACTATTCACAATGAACCTTTTTCCTGAGAATAGTGTGTGCAAACTGTCACAAGAGGCAGCACTTCTGGTAGGGACAAATACCAAACTTTACTCATTTAAAACAGTGTAGGTAAATTAAGTGATATAAGTGAGCGATTTAATATAATTAATCAAATAAAATTTTTCTTATATAACTACAATGCCGACAAAACATTATATATAGTCTTGCAAATTTCACTTCGGATAATCGATATCCAGAGAAAAACTAGTGTTGCCCAAAATCGATCTTGGTCTTGCAAAAAAGGGCAATTCGTCTCGTCGGTGATGCCTCGCTTACAAACTCGCTCACTTGTCTGGAACACCGTAGAAAAATAGAAAAGTTGGCGATTTGTCTCTATTTTATAGATATTTTCATGGGCGATGCTCTTCTGAAATATCAACAATCGTTCCTCCTTTGGCAGTCTCTTCGAGATTAACCCGTCAAGTTCAGTCTTCACACCCCTTCGTGGTCACTTTGGAGACCTGCAGAACATCACTTTCCAAAGACTCATTCATCCAACGAATTGCGAGGCTTTGGAACTCATTGCCTAGGGAGGTGTTCCCCGAGGCATACAACCTCCAGAAATTTAAGAAGAACACCAACTCCTACCTTCTTTCCCTTGGTTCCCACGATGTTCTCTGAACATTACAGGATATCCCTTTTCGTGGGAACCAGAACATAAAAAAAAAGTCTTGGTCTTGTTCTTGCATTTTTGCAAGTCATAGACCAAGACCGCGTAATTTAAGGAAGACCAAGACCAAGATTGACCGTGCAAGATTTGAGCAAGAACAAGACTAAGCCTGCGAGACTCTTGCGTCTTGCAGTTAGGAACGTGAGTGTCGTTTCAGGAAGCGGACAGGTTTAATTTATAGTACAAGAAATTAACACACAGAAAACAAACGAAACAAAATAAAAGAAAGTACTAGTACATAAAATTTTGAAGAATAAAATAGGCAGAAAATAGGAAGACGTAAAGTACATTTTCGTTGAAGGGGGAATTTTCGTAGTCCGAATAAGTAAATAAAAATAATATATTAACTATGGTATAAAAATAAATAATAATACGAAAATAATAAAAACGAGAAATAAACTATATAGAATAAAGCGTAATAAAATTATATGTAGTATGTTACCGAGAAAATGTTTATTTTCTTAATATTTTAAAAGTTACAGGCCGAAGAAGAGATCTTACAAACTAATTTAAAATCTAACTTATAAATAAGAGCAAAAAGCAGGACGCTAGAATGTCATGCGTCTGTACGCAGCATGCGGCATCCTTTCATTTGCGGCGGCATCCTTTAATGAGAGCCGGCACGTGCCAAGGCGACACTATCTAAGCGAATCTCTTTCTAGACAGAGAATGTTCTTTAAAATACAGTCAAGTTAATATCATTAATTTGTTTTTTTAGATGTTTTAACCATGTTTTAGCACATGTAAGCTTATTAAATGTAAACGTTTATTAAGAAACAGACTGACTTCCGTGAAACAACGTAGATAGCTTAGTTGGTTAGAGGATCGCTTAGGTCGTGGGTTCTCAAACTCCACCCGGTGTCAATTGATTTTTCAAATTTCTCATTAAATGTTTAGACATTTATTAATTTGGTTGGTCTTTACTATGGATATGTTAATTCAAGCCCATAATGTACCTACTCTGTTACGTTGTTCTAAAATCTAAAGTAACGTTTAATAAATAGCTAGAGGCTAATAGGTAATTGCGAGACTTGCAAAACTCTGAGCAAGACCAAGACAAAGACTGGGAGCGCAATACTAAGACCAAGACCAAGACCAGGTGTATTGGCGCAAGAGCAAGACCAAGACTCGTCTCGTCTTGTTCATGCATTTGGGAAACACTAAAGAAAACGTGTTTTTTATATCATTTGTAAGACCTCACATTAATGAGGTTAGGTGTAATAAATGGGTACACGCATCGAGGAAAGTGGATTTAGCAAAAGAAAAAATTAATATATATATATATATATATATATATATATATATATATACATATGTGTGTTCAAAACATTTTATTGGTGGTAAAGGTACAACTGAGAAAAATCCGGATCCAGTTTTTGCAACAATTAGTAAGGTTAAGTAAGTACTTAATTGTCAATTTTGGAGTAAATCATTTATTTTACTCAAGTAGTTACCCATGTTATTGTAGATATTATTAGCAAGTAAAAGTTGATTGATTTTTGAGTAATTAAACATGAATTAGAAAAAATATAACCCCTGTTTGTTGCTAAAACATTTCAATTTGTGATATTTAATTAAATTTATCTTAATTACCAAGTATTTTTGACTCATATTTCAGTCTGAAATAAATTTTAAATTTATTATTAGGTAATTTGGACATCTGTTATCACAGTTCTAAAGTACCACTACATAATAACTAGACTCTGTTTACTAACCTGTCAATTAATTCATTTTTTCTGCCTAAATTTTTCAAATAACGACAAGTAAGCCAACGTTTTAATGTCGCTACATTATTGTCCTTGACATTTGCGACTTTTAATTTTGTTTCCTAAACGTAGTCTTCTGTTAAAACCATTTTTCTGATAGGTACTTTTACATGTATGCAAATGGGGATTAGATAATGTTTGTTTCTACTGTATTACTAGCGCTGCTAGTGAGGAATTTTTCGTACTTGAGAAAAAACTTAAATACGAGGGCAGTTTGATAAGTCAGTCACTTTTTATATTTCCCGCGCAGTTACTCCAAATGCAACAGTGCTGCCGTCAACTATAATCTATCAGTGGACAACTTTCTAATTTTGAGCAAGCTACGACGTGCAGTTGGTGTTTGATAGCCGTTCAAAGCAGACAACCTCGTGAATTTTTACGAAAATGGAAAAAAGTAAATTTCGTGTGCTGATTAAGCATTACTTTTTACGTAAAAAACCCATCACTGAAACTAAGAAAAGACTTAATAAATACTACGGGGACTCGGCACCATCAATTTTAATGGTTAAGAAGTGGTTTACAGAGTTCCGTTGTGGTCGCGTACCAGCACTAGTGACGCCGAACGTCCAGGTCGCCCAAAAGAAGTGATCACGCCGGAAATCGTCGATAAAATCCATGAAATGATATTGGATGATCGGAGAATGAAAGTGCGTGAGTTGGCTCATGCTGTAGGTGTATCTCAACTGAACGGGTACATCATATTTTACACGAATATTTGGACATGAAAAAACTCTCTGCGAGATGGGTGCCGCGATTGCTCACACTCGACCATAAGCGCATTCGTGTGACCACTTTAAAAGAGTGTTTAGCGATGTTCAGCCGTAATCCGGACGAATTTTTGCGCCGTTTTGTTACTGTGGATGAAACATGGATCCATCACAACACGCCAGAGACCAAGGAACAATCGAAACAGTGGGTTGTTTGGGATAAACGTGGACCAAAGAAGGCGAAACAGAGTCTGTCAGCCAACAAGGTCATGGCCACAGTTTTATGGGATGTACGCGGTGTCATTCACATCGATAACCTCAAGAAAGGTAAAATGATCACCAGCGAATATTATTCAAAGCTTTTGAACAGATTCGACGTTGATTTGAAGCAAAAACGGCCGCATTTGGCTAAGAAGAAGAAAGTGCTGTTCCATCAAGACAATGCACGTGTGCACACTTGTCTAGTCACGATGGCCAAAATCTACGAATTGGGATACGAACTGCTACCCCATCCAGCATATTCTCCAGATTTAGCCCCCTGCGACTATTTTCTGTATCCAAACCTAAAGAAATGGCTGGGCGGTAAGAGATTTGAGTCGAATGAAGTAGTCATTACCGAAACAAACGCGTATTTTGAGAGCTTTGAAAAAACCTATTATTTGGAGGAAATAAAAAAATTAGAAAAACGCTGGACTAAATGTATCGAGCTAAAAGGTGATTATGTAGAAAAATAAAATGTTTATTTGCGGAAAAAAAATTGTTTTATTCAAAAAGTCACTGACTTATTAAACCGCCCTCGTATTAACATGAATGAAATGATTTACATAAACTGGCTTTTCTATCGATTTCAAAAATAAAAACGTCTTTTGTTGGATACTTTACTTGTTCGTCTAGTCTGCACATAAGTTAACTTAGTCAATATATTGGCCAACAACACAGAAAACTATAACCTGCAACTTTTTAAAAAGCGTGTCCACAATCATTTCCTTTCTATATTCCCTTCCCCTTCTAATAGTCGCAGTGCGGCCCACACGATAAGTCTACCCTTTTTTCGACTATTTTCTGAAAAAAAAAACTTAATACCGTAGGATTAACTGTACAGTCTCTCAACTAAACGCGCCAAAAGAAGTATAACTACAAAAACTTGTCATTATTGTTCATTCCAGCCATTTCTTTTTAGATAAAATTTGAGAATTTATTGGATAAAGTAGGTCCAGGACTCCACATATTGAAACAATTTATTTTTATTTTTGATCTTGTTTGGTGAAACCAAAAATTGATTTGGAAAAATTTACCTTATAACAGCTGCTGTGCCTAAAGCATATAGCTGTCGATATGCCAACCCACATTCTTTGTAAAATTAATGACTAGCAATTTAAAGGAGTCGGGAAACTGAGAATACAGATTAGGTTTATTAATAAGTATCTCTCATTTGTGATTTTGGAATTTAGAATACTGTCATCTGCAAGATTTGACAAGTGGGGGTTTTATTTACTAAAAATATCATTTGGATATTTTACTGTTTTTAAAACTAACAATTAATTATTGTTCTTTAGTAGTTTAAATAATAATTAAAAGCATTACCACTCGCACACTGTGCTGAGTTTACACAAACAACACATTACAGGAGGTCAAGAGACTTCATTCTCATCATTGGTTGTCAGTAGATGAAGAGCTTCCTTGTTGACATATTTGATTACGATCACATACCTTTCCCAATTAAAAAACAGCAGACCTAGAGATAATAGAGAAAAAGCAATGCCAACTGTTGGAAGAGCCTTACAAAAATCTACCAAATAATTAAAAACAATTTTACCCAAATGACTGCCTTTGTTAAAATATACGTATACATACATACAGTCACGCCTTTTACCCGTAGGGGTGAGCACTTCTTTCCACTTGCTACGGTTCTTACACACATCTTTTGCTTCTTTTACTTTCATCAGTGCTCTCTTACATGCTCGTTGGTTGTTGGTACTCTTGAACTGGCCTTCTTTTAAAACAATGTTGATCTGATCGAGATATGTTCGTCGAGGTCGACCTCTACCGACTTGTGCATTCAAATTCACCTTATAAATTTGTTTCGTCAATCTTCCTTCATCCATCCTTGCTACGTGTCCAAGCCATTTAGCCTTCTTTATCTATCTTTGTAACCACATCTCTTTTACACCACAGCGATCTCTTATCTCACTATTCTTTACTTTATCCAATCGAGTCACTCCGGATATACTTCTCAGACTACTCATCTTCTCAGCATTAATCCTATTTTCATTCTTCTTCTGCCAAACCCAACATTCACTACCATACATAAGTGTACAAACCAACACTCCTCTATGCACAGCCAGACGTGCTCTTTTTGACAACTCCTCTTCAGATGATGCTAATGTGATTCTATCATCGGCGTAAAGAAGGCATTTTACGATCAAATTATCTTCGTCGACCTTACTAAGGCATTTGACAGAGTCCGCCTGGAAGACGTCATAAAAATCCTAAAGGAAAAACCTCCCGATGAACAAAATCATAGAAGAAGTAACATCCATGAATTCGGAATACAGAATGAACAATAGGGCTATCAGCATGGTCTGCTACGCCGACGATGCTGTAATATTCGCAGAAAGTGAGAATGACCTACAGAGACAGTAATTTAAGTTCTTCCAGATCAGTCAGCAACTTAATATGGATATATCCATAGGTAAAACGAAAACCATGACCATCGCTAGGGAGCCAATGAGATGCAAGCTGGTAATAGATCAGATCAGAGCAGGTCATGCAACTTAGATACCTGGGCATAGATATGTCCAGCGCTCACGACCCGGTAAAGAAGCTGAGAAACCAAATTAACAAATCAGCCATAATATCAGGATTTCTAAGGAAAACTGTATGGGCTAATCCTTATATGCGAAAGGAGAGTAAAATCAAAATATATAAGACATGCGTCAGACCAAAAATGACATATGGTATAGAAGCGACAGAGGATACCAACAAAACCAAAAGGATGCCACGGGTCGCCTGTCAGTACTGAGAACAATAGCCGGGAAAACAAGAAGAGATCACATAAGAAACACTGACATTATGGCACAATGCGACGTACAGGATGTGATGAGATGGGGAAGGCAGAGGACAAAAGAATGGTATAACCACGTGAAGAGAATGACCGATGATAGACTACCACGCATTGTACTAGAGGGAAAACCAGCAGAGACCCGTCCACACGGAAGACCACCAAAGAGATGGGGAGACAGCGGGCAGTCCTTATCTCAGGAAATATTACAGAGGCAAGTCCGGAATCAGCAGATCATCTAGATCTTTAACAAGTAGAAGAAGAAGAAGAACATTCATTTTCAATCCATCCCTGTCTTACACTTTTTTCGATGTTAAACCAATCCGTGTAAGCTCCGTTTATCCTGACACAAATAAATAAAATAAAATAGTGAATTAATTTACATTTTATTTTAATTTAAATTCTCTTGGCACAACATAATGATTACCAATATTTTTTTAAAGTATTTTTTTCATTCTTTTGGTATATTTTAAATAAAAAAATCCGATAAGCTAATTTCAAGTGAACGTATTGCCCACCTTTTTAGTCCAATAGTTTTAATCTATTTAGGGATTAGTTCGCTTAACGATGTGGGTTATCAAATGGGTTATAAAATGTGGCCGGCTATAAAACTATCATTTATCACACAAATATATTATTTAATACAATATAATTTATTTTTCTGAAACACTGGTAACTAAACATTGTTTTAATTTCAGAGTTCATTAAATTCCTTTTATAGACTAACGGATATTTCTCATAGCGTGCCCGTTTCATTGGAGTTGCTGTTATGATATGATATAGTCCGATGGATGAAATCTGTTTCAAATGGAAATCGTGCTCAAGTATAATTAGTTGCTCTGTATGTCGATACGCGGCGTGGAGTGCCAGCAAATATGAGGATTAGAGTTCGTAATTAGATTTAAAATTTTTATACACGCGTATACAGTGTTACAGAATTACAATTCAAATTGTTGTTAGAAGGCTTAGATATTGATCCCTGTATTAATTTTATTACCTGCTGCTCATTGCAGTCATTTCTTTAATTATTTATAAAACAAAAAAATCAATCAAAATAAAAAAAAAATTTTAAATGTAACAAATTAAAAAATTAAGTACAAAGTCAATTTTAGCAACAAGCATGAACTAAAATAACGTCTTTCTTCTACGGATGAATTATTAATGCAATTAGAAGAACAAAAGTTATGGATGCAATTAAGAGAATCACACGTAAAAATATCAGATAACAGATGGACGAAGAGAATAGTAGCCAGTTGGGTACGACTTCGAAATGCAGTTTGAAGTGATTATAAACAACCACCAAGTTTGCACAGAGAACGGACCTCAATTAGGAAGGGATGCTTTAGTGTGGTACACTGATGGATCCAAGATGGATGAAGGGGTTGGAGTGGGCGTTATAGGGCCGAATTTTGGACTCTCAAAACCCCTTCGTAACACCCCAACCATCTTTCAAGCAGAATTACATGCCATAGAGACATGTGCCCAGGAGTGCATTGAAAGAAACACCCGAAGGGCAAAATCTATATTTTATCAGATAGCCAAGCAGCACTAAAAGCTCTGAAGTCATACACTTGTGAGTCTAAGCTGACTTGGGACTGTAAACAGTCCCTGAGACAACTGGCAGCAAACAATAAGGTTACTCTGATGTGGGTTCCAGGTCACAAGGGAGTTAAAGGCAACGAAGAAGCAAATTGACTTGCCAAAGAAGGGTCAAATACAAAATTTTCCGGCCCAGAACTCTTCTGTGGACTTTCCAAAGCCCACTTGAAAGAAGAGGTTCGAAGTTGGGAAACAGATGAAATGAAATCTCACTGGCATAAAGTGCCAGGACAAAGGCAAGCGAAAAGGCTAGTAAGTCTTGCGCCAAGGAAAGCTAAACAGCTTCTCGAGTTGGACAAGAAAGACTTGAAACTGGTGACGGGACTCCTCACTAGACACTGCCCTCTAAGGTACCACTTAAAAAAGATGGGCAAAACAGAGAGTAATAGTTGCCGCTACTGCGAGAATTTCGCTGAAACTGCATAACATTTGCTTTGCGAATGCCCAGCGCTTTTCTACAAGAGGCTCAAGTTTCTGGAAGGGGCCTTCCTAAAGCCCTTTGATGTCAGAAACTTAGTCCCCAGGAAACTGATAAACTTTACTTGAAGTCTCGGAATCCCGGGCTTCGAATAGATTAAGGGTTATGCACAAAAGATCTAATAGGTCAAAGTGCTTGAGAGGCAGCATGGCATTCACGACCCACCCTACAATCTACAAGAGAATAATAAAATTCCGTCGCAGAGACGAGGCACACAGAAACAGGGAACTACCGCCAAAGAGGATATCTTCAAACTGGATCCAAGATGCCCAAGACCGAGCAATATGGTTTAGGTTAAAAGAGGCTTATGTCTAGCAGTGGACGAGATAAGCTGCTATATGATGATGATGGTGATGATTGAAACAATTAGTAATTTAATTCGACCTGGAACATTAGCTGTTCGGTGACTTATCTGGAACGGTATTTGTAAATAAGGCATCTAAAAGCATGTCCCTAAGAGTATTATTTGTAAATCTTTCTCTGGTTGAGTCAGTAAGTATCAGATAACTATAATTTCTTAAGAGGCATTTTTAAGCTCCTTAAATATAATCTTAACATTTTGTAGCTCTAAGCAACTAGGAAATTCCAACATAACATTTAGAGCTCCCCAACTTTAAACTTCTTGTGGCTTTAGTTGTAGGACTTATCAATAGGACCTTTTAACTTTAATATTTAAATTTTGCAGCTTTAAAAAGCTAGAACTTTTCAACCGTAGTCTTTAAATTTCATATGCTTTAACTAAAAGTAGCTTTACACTATGCAGCTCCAGACAACTAGAACTTCTCAACAGAAACTTTCGAGAGTTTGGGCAGTTTGGGACCAGTTTCTCCCTGCTATCCTCTGAATGTCAACCCGCTATCTGGGGTCTTCCTGCGTTTCTCGTTGTAGCTTTTGGGCACCAATCCATTATTTTGTTAGTCCACCTGGAAGGGTTCTGCCTTGCATCATGACCTGCCCATCTCCACTTTAGTTCGGCCACTCTTCTCATAACATCCGTTATCCCTGTTTTTCTTCGAATGTCATCATTTCTAATGCGATCTCTTAGGCTGATAATTAACATGGCGCGCTCCATGGCTCTCTGCGTTGTTCTAAGCCTTTTTGCACTTCTCTTTGTTAGTGTTATAGTCTCCAGTCCGCATATTGTGACGGGTAAAATGCAAGTCTCATAGGTTTTCTGCTTAAGGTTTATTGGAATGCTTTGGGATTTTAGAATGTAGCGTAGCCTACCGAATGCTGCCCAGCTAAGTCTTGTTCCTCGTGATATTTTAGTGGTTTGATTTTGTTTTTCCAGTCTGCCAGCATGGCCCAGATATATGTATTCCTCGACGCATTCGAGGGCGTGAGCTTCTATGGTTATTGCTGTCTCTTCGCTGTTCATTATTTTTGTTTTGTTTAGGTTCATCTTAAGCCTGATTTGTTTTGAGATTTCCTGCAGTTCTTTCAACATATGAAAGGAATACTTAAAAGGTTTTTATGAGAAAGATTATATATACATAAGCGCAGGCCCCGTTTGGGTACATGAGTTAAAGATGCAATAAAAATAAAATTAGTATAAAAGAGATTGTAGATGCATTAAACAGTATAAAATTGAGACAGGCTGCATGTTGACAGGATTACGGTTGAAATACTAAAGGCTGGACAGGGCGTAGTAGCTAATTTACTGTACCGCCTATTTAAGATTTGCTAAAGAAGCGGTATTGCACCAGGAGACTGGTGCAAGAACGTTATAACACCGCTTTACAAACGAAAAGGTTTGCAGTCTAACTGCAAAATCTACCAAGGTATTAGTTAACTCAGCATCGTCGGCAAACAGAAGCAAAGGTATTGTTTTAAAGAGTGACAAATGAACTAATGGGAAGATATTCGATGAGCAAGCGGGATTTAGGAGACGACGGGGATGCACGGATCAGGTCTTTTTCTTACGAGGCATAGTCGATAAATTCTTGTGTCAGGATAAATGGAGCCGACACTTGTTTAATTGATGTGAAAGTGAGTGCCTGTGGATAAAAAATAAATGATTTGATCGTCAAATGGCTCCTTTACGTCGATGATCAGGTCATTTTAGCATTATCTGACGAAAGTAATAGTAGATATTTGAAAGAAAATAAAGCATAACAAACTGAAAGATGCTGATTGAAAGGAAAAGAGTGAAACAAGTAAATGCGTTTTTACACCTATTTGGGTTCAAAGTTTACAAGAGACGGAAAGTATGACTGTGATATTGAGCAAAGAGTGTTGGCAGGGAAACAAATAAAAGTGACCCTGTATAGCTTTATGAGCAGCCATAACGTGTATAAAAGGCAGCAGCAGCCAGTCGGGTGAGCATTGACAAGTGTTGGTCCCTACACTTATGTATGGCTGTGGATATTGGGTATGGCAGAAGAAGCATAAAATTAAGATCAATGTTGTGAACATAAGTAGTCTCGATATCTATACCCAAAGTGACTCTAATGAATAAAGTAATGATTATTGTAATAAGTGATAAGTACGAGTACCAACAACCGACGAGCATGTATGAAAGCGCTGATGAAAGTAGAAAAAGCGAAATATATGAGTAAAATCCGTAATAGGTGGAAAGAAGTGATTAACGGTTCTTGAGAGCTTTAAAACTTTAATTTTTAATTCTTTGTACTTTGATTAAACATATCCTGATGCAGCTCCAGAAAACTAGGACTTTTCAACAGGCTCTAGTGAGCTTTCCAACTTTAATCTTTACACTATACAGCTCCAGATAACTAAAACTTTCCTAAAGCACTTTTAGAGTTTCCCAACTGTAATCTTTATACTTTTTGCTCCTAAGACTTCTTAATAGGATCCCCAAATCTTATATTTACACTATGTAACTTTGGACATTTGGTACTTTCTAACAGCATCTTTAGAGCTCTCCAACTACTATCTTTTAACTTCTTGTGGCTTTGACTGCATCTTTACACTATGCAGCTTCAGACAACTGGAACTTTTCAAAAGACTTTAAGATTATTTCAACTGTAATCTTTAAACTTCTTATATTTTGACTGCATGCATCTTTACGTCGTGCAGCTTTAGACAACTACGACTTCTTAAGAGGACTCGTAAATGCAAACATTACTCTGTAGTAACAGAAAACTACTATAATTTTTCAACAGGACCTTAAAAGCTATCCAACTCTAATCGTCAAATATCTTGTTGCTTCGACTATACGCTTTTTTAGGTTAGGTTAGATTCACTTAGGCTTTTTGGCCCGTTGTGATAACGTGATGGACAGCGGTACCTTTCCCCTCTACCGTGAAAACTTGGAACTTGGAACTTTTAAAAAAAAGTGTGAGGTCTTTAATGCTAACAGAGCTGAAATCAGATAAGTCATCAGTTTTCTGCTTAGGGCAGGGCAGTGACAGAAAAGATGTACCATTGTGTCCTCCTCTTTCTTATCGTGACAGATTCTACAAAAGTCGTGTCGTAGCTCTGCGATTTACATGCGCCGTGCATGGTATCCACCTGCCCAGTGTCCTGTTATGGCCGCGATCGCATTTCCAATGGACTCCCCGGATAGAGTTAAAACATTATTAGTTACACGTAGATCTAGTTTAGGCCAAATCTGTTTTGATGATGTGCATGTGGGTTTATTTTGCCACATTAAGTTGGCTTTTTGAACTACTTTGCTATGCAGGAGGAGCCGGTAGTTTGCAATCGATACTTTTTGCTCAGATAAGACAGATACAGCTGGGAGGGTGGTGCCCTCTCTTACTAGCTCGTCTACCCTACAGTTCCCTGGTCTGGGTACCCAGACAATGTAAACTCTAAACTTAGCTGCTAGCTCATTTGGGGCGGCTTGGCATTGCACCTCTGCCCTAGAGGTCAAGTAGACTGAAGCTCCCCATGCAATCTTTAAACTTCTTGTGCTTTGAATATATTCTGCTTAGGACAAATTTACGTCTTAACAGGATTTCTATAATCTTTACTCCATGTAGCACTAAACAACTGTAACTTCGTAGGTGCAGGATCTTAAAACATCCACAATTGTATTTTTTAAATTTCCTGTAACTTCAACTTTATGTATCTTTACCTATATCATGCAGCTTCAGAAAATAAATTTTTTATAGCAGGACCTCTTGAACTTCCCAGCTGTATAATTTTTAAAGTTTTCGCAGTAAATCATATATCATGAAAAAGTAATTCCCTTTTAATAAATAATAAAAAAAAAATCCAGCTAGATTCATTAAATTTTTTTTTGTATAATTACCTACATAAAAAAATTACATAAAACTCATTTGTTAAATGTTTAACAGTTAAATCTTTTTCTTACAAATGTATCGCGAAACTCTCTCTAAAATGCGGCAACTTCGTGTGAATCATCTTGCACGAGCTTACTAGGACATTATCACGACCGACGTGTCGATGTTCTGTTACGTCGACGAGATGCTGAAAACAAAGTTTGGCCCACATTTTGCCCTTCCGATTTATTTTTATTACATCAATATAATTGCCAAAGATCGATAAATTTAAAAAAAAAAACCATAAAATATTCTTGAAAACATTTTATTTTCTTTAATTTTAGAGCTATAAAAAGTGTGTTTAACAAAAATACGTAAGCTTGCCAAAAATAAAAAGAATCGACGACTTCATGTAGGCGGGAACAGGAAAATTCCCTCCCAAGAAAGAAATGGTCAAAAATAACCTGCAAAAAATAGTTTTTAAGTGGACGTCTGTGTGTGTGTATGTACGTATGTTCGTATGTTCGTATGTGCGTTCGAAATTATTCTTCGTCCAGATTATCTCGAGAACAAAAAATGATATCGACGTGGGACCAATTGCATTCGACGCATAATCACGCAACTTAGAACTGATTAGATTGTCAGCAAAATCGGTCGAGATCTCCAGATCTTTTGAATAATACGATAATTGCATGTTAGGAATATTTGTATGAAAAATATGATGACAATATTTCATAAAAAGAGATAGTTTTAGAAAACAAAAATAGAAATTGGAGAATTTTAAACTTGTGTCAATATTGAGAGAATAGCATTGAAGACGCTAAATTATTGTTAGTAATATTCAAGCATTGTTTATAACAATTGAATACTGAATATCGCCTCGGTCAACAAACATGTGCTCTGAGACATTTCTTACTTCACTGCCATAGGTGTGTAATATACTATTTTCTCCTACCCACTTATTAAACCTTTTTCCTTGAAGCGAAAAGTATGCCAGTAAAACATTTTCTGAATATATATTTATCTTATTGTCTTCAGCCCATTGCTTATATCGGGTGGATAAATTGTTTTTCATACCTGTCTTTATATTTGTGTGGTAGTAATGTTAATGACGCTTTTTTGGCTTGTTCCTTAATATTAGGTGGCATATTTGAAAATTCAAGATCACTTGAATCCCTCTCAATTTTTCAAAAATTCAATTTTGTTCAATTAACGTAACATACGGCTTTGCGCAGTGTTTACTGTCAGTGAGCCACAGCATACTATGATAGTTTTATTTTTTGGTCAAAAAACGTATTTGAGAATCCTGAAGTGAAAATTTTTATTTAAAAACCCAACTGTAAGGAAATATTCTTCTAAATTGATGTATTTCTACTACTTGTCTACAACCCTTTCCGCTTTGATATTTAAAGAAAAATCGGTCACTGTTCATATTTTCTGGTCTTAACGAAACATACTTTCGATAAAGATTCAAGTGCATCTGATTAACTACAAGTGATCTTGGTTTGTTGGTCTTCGAATCCGGTATGCGAATTAAAAGCTTATATTCTAGGTCTTCTACATCGTGTAGAGTCATTCGGACTAACTTATCCATTCTACGGGCCTCAGAAATACCGAATAATAAATCCACCGAAAAAATGAATAAATGTGTAATCTAAATAGAAATTGAAACCTTGTAAATTACCTTAATCATTAAATTTTTTTAATCTGGAACTTTCTGGATAAATTTTTCGATTTCTTCCTTCGTTAAAATCTTAGATTTCTTTGCCCTATAACTTTGATCTTGCCGTTTAAGTTTGACAATTCAACATTAATACGTTTCCATAGTAACGCACCCAATTTTATTACGAATTTTAAAGCACCATTTATTTATGAATAAAATTATTCGCGATATTTTCAAAACCTCGATCAGATCAACATTGTTTTGAAGAAAGGCCAGCTGTCAAGAGTACCAACAACCGACGAGCATGCATGAGGGCCCTGATGAAAGTAGAGAAAGCAAAAGATGTGTGTAAGAACCGTATCAAGTGGAAGGAAGTGGTCTCTGTCTACCTTTACGGAAAAAACGCGTGCCTATATGTATGTATGTAATTAATATCTGTCAAATTTTAGACGATATCTGGAAAAATAGTTTGTTTATCTCGTAGAAAAAGCCACATTCCTGGACTCTGTATTGCTAAGTCTCGGCTTGCGCCTCTTCACAGTCGTCCAGAAATGTTAGGCTTTTCCTACCCGGTAAACAATGTACTATTCCTCTCTAGGAAGGAAAGTACTTCTCCTTCCTAGGGTGGGAAGTATGAGTTTCCCTCCTTATGTGAGGAAGGAAAGTTTGTACTTTCTATTTAAAACCACTTACTATGGTAAACATTGTTATTTTATATATGTGCTTGTAGTGAGCATTCCTGATATATTTTATTATTTTTAAGTATAAACTTTTTATTGTATTTTTATATTTCTCGTAGCAAGTGGTAACTCATTTAACGAGTAAAAATACCTTACTGTCTTGTAGTCTATATTTGTCGTACAAATAATAAAAACTCCCGACGGTGATACAAATTAATCTCGATTTCATCCATTATTTTGTTTTAGATTGTGTGGAAAATATTTTACCAGATTGTGAATTGTAAGCTTCTTAAGTTTTTTTCCAGACAATTTTATTCGTCTTTTTTATATATTATGTATTACTTATTTTATTTATGATATTTTTATTATGTTTTCCCGCACACAGGCACTATTGTGTCTCAGCGGATGCATGAATGTTTATTGATTTAGGGACATTACATATTTTTTTGTTGTTATAAACTTCTGTATTTATATAATGTATTTTTGATAATTAAATAAACATTATTATTATTGGGGTAGGTGGAAAAAGTTTTATTTAATCTGCTGTCTGCTGGTACCGAATTAACCAACACCCAAGTAGGTACATGAAAGTAGTGACGTTATCTTAATTTTCATTTATTGTCTAATGGTAAAGCTAATAAAATTAAAAAAAAATTACAATTTTTTAAAAAATTATTCAGAGGATTTAATATTTAATTCTACGCGTTGTTCTTATTGCAAGAGGTAACGATTTAAGTTATCAATTGAATTATCGTTGTTTAGCAGAATTAAGTGCGCTATTAATAAAGTTAATGTATGTAAAAAAAAAAATTGCTGTTACTCCTCCTTTTTCCAAAACCGTCCCAGTCACCTCCAACCTATCAATCGGTTCTCATACCAAAATCGACCCGCCCCGATACCCTTTTTCCTCGTAATATTGAAAACCGATCGAACCAATACGGACTCTATATACACACCTTATATACCAAATTAACTTTATGTACATAGTCCCTAAAGCGCGGGCGAAGCGTCGCAGTAAAGCCAGCAGATTCCAATATCGAACACCAGCCTCCTCGGATGGTGTATATATATATATATATATACATAGTTATATACGAGTATCGTAAAAAAGTCCATCGGATCGGTGGACCGATGCTCCCCCCCCTTCTCCTACCGACCTCTGACCTCTCGACCTCACTTCTTGCGCATTCTAGTATAGATGTTCGATTTTTGTAGACGCCGACGCCGTGGAGCATCCCGACGTGGCCTCGACGTCGACTAAGGCACGGGCGACGGTGATGGGAGACGCCCTGAGTGGGACCTCTTAACGACTGTGTCGATGCTGTCGTGCTTCCGTTATTACATTCTATGCGTTTCCAATCAAACTCATCCTACCGATGACACTCATCATTGTTTTTTTAAGTTTGAGCGCGATCTTATTGAATTTTGTAAAAAAAATTATCCCATTTCACTTTTATTTTTTTATGAATTATCAATTTACTTTAATTTTAAACCAATCTCCAGTAAATTAACCGATCCATTTTACACTTATATAGGGTGTTACAATAAAAGGGCGAGATTCGAATTGCGCGTCATTTTCGCTGTCATGTTTTACAAAATTTTATATCTTTACAGGAAATTGGTGTAAATAAACACTGCCTTTGTAAAGAACACTAAGAAACTAAACGGTACTTCCTATAATAGCTTTGTTTATAAGATGCATGTTTAAAAAAAAGTACTAAATAGGTCACAGGCTCAAAACACGTATATTAATTCCAATCTTAGTTTAAAAAAGATGATTTTACAAGGGTACTGCGATATTACAATAAACCGCTCATCATACTTTTAAAATAAAAAATAATTAGATACAAAAGACACCAAAATTATTGCTAATTTATATTACAATCAAAAAACAATGTTAAAGATAGAAGGACATACCACAGAAAAAATGAAGGCTGTATTCTGTCACCGACACACTATTCAACCTTTATTCGTAGGAAATCATGAAAACTGCAATGAAACAAGGGGAGTTAACATAAACGGAATACCCATTAATAACTTAAGGTATGCTGATGATACAGTACTGATAGCAAGCATACTCCAAGATTTACAAATACTAGTGAATAAAGTAAATGAAGAAAGCTAAGAATATGGACTGACAATGAACGTGAAAAAAACTAAATTTATGTTGATTAGCAAAAGAACAAACAATGTTGGACTAATCTACATTCACAATCAACCAGTACAACAGGTAGAAAAGTACAAATATCTCGGTACCATTATAGCAAGCATACTCCAAGATTTACAAATACTAGTGAATAAAGTAAATGAAGAAAGCGAAGAATATGGACTGACAATGAACGTGAAAAAAACTAAATTTATGTTGATTAGTAAAAGAACAAACAATGTTGGACTAATCTACATTCACAATCAACCAGTACAACAGGTAGAAAAGTACAAATATCTCGGTACCATTATAGCAAGCATACTCCAAGATTTACAAATACTAGTGAATAAAGTAAATGAAGAAAGCTAAGGATATGGACTGACAATGAACGTGAAAAAAACTAAATTTATGTTGATTAGCAAAAGAACAAACAATGTTGGACAAATCTACATTCACAACCAACCAGTACAACAGGTAAGAAAGTACAAATATCTCGGTACCATTATAGCAAGCATACTCCAAGATTTACAAATACTAGTGAATAAAGTAAATGAAGAAAGCTAAGGATATGGACTGACAATGAACGTGAAAAAAACTAAATTTATGTTGATTAGCAAAAGAACAAACAATGTTGGACAAATCTACATTCACAACCAACCAGTACAACAGGTAAGAAAGTACAAATACCTCGGTACCATTATCAACAAAGACAACTACTGCTCCCAGGAAATAAGAATTAGAATAGAAAAGGCAAGATCAGCGTTTATAAAAATGAAAAAAATATTCTGCACAAGAGATAGGTATCACTTTGGCCTTGAAAATCAGATTGCTGAGATGCTAAGTGCTGACTGTGCTGCTTTATGGCATGGAGGCATGGACCTTAAAGAAAGAAGATGTAAGAAGATTAGAGGCTTTCGAACATACCAGAGAATACTAAAAATTAGCTGGATAGAAAGAATAACAAATATTGAAGTGCTTAGACGGATGAACAAAGAAAAAGAAATAATTCTGACCATTCAAAAACGAAAATTACAGTATCTGTGACATTTTATGAGGGGGTCAAAATACAGCTTGTTACAAGTGATAATACAGGAAAAGAATTAAAGAAAAAAGAAGTGTCCGAAGAAGACGCCACTCGTGGTTAAAGAATCTGCGTGACTGGTACGGATGCACTACAAACCAGTTGTTTAGATCTGCTGTTTCAAGAATACGCATAGCACTGATGATCGCAAAACTTCGCAACGAAGACGGCACCTGTAGAAGAAGAAGCTCATTCTTATTTTTGTAGACTACGAGAAGGCATTTGATACTATTGACCAACACAAAATGCTTTAAGCTCTTTCTGATAGCCGAATAGACCACCACTATAATTAAAAATATTTATGAAACCGCAACATCATGTGTTAGGCTCCATGAAGATACAGGCAAGTTCAAAATAGAACGAGGAGTTCGCCAGGGTGACACCATATCAGCAAAACTATTTACAAATTTACTCGAGTACATGCTCAAGAAGATAAATTGGAATAACTTGGGAGGTAATATAAATGGGGAAGACTCATACCACTTAAGGTTTGCCGATGATATTGTCCTGATTTCGGATACGATTGACAAAGCCACACAGATGCTATACGATCTAGAAAAAGCGTCAAAAAAAGCCGGATTAAAGATCAATTCTACAAAAACACAATGTATGACAATTCTAGTGATGAGTGGTAAAATTTCCTTGAATTGGCACGAACTGCAACAAGTATCGTTCTACAAATATCTTGGTCATGAAATTCGTGTGGGTCAAGACAACCAAACTTTTGAGTTTTAAAGAAGAATAGGACTCACCTGGGACTCACCTTCGGAACCTAAAGGAGATATTCCGGTCCGACATCCCGGTATGTTTAAAGAGAAAAGTGTTCAATCAGTGTGTCCTGCCTATGACATACGGAGCATAAACACTTACTCTGACAAGAAAATCCATTAATAAATTACAAGTGACACAACGAGCTACGAAGAGAGCCATTTTGACATTTTCCTAAAAGATAGAATCCAGAACAACGAAATAAGAAGAAGAACAGGTGTAGCGAATTTCGTCAGGAGAATAACAACATTAAAATGGAATTGGGCAGGACACATTGCAAGAATAACTGACGACAGATGGACCAAGAAAATGCTTGAATGTAGGCCGAGACATGTGGCTTACCAAAATAAAGGACGACCACCAACGAGATGCACTGATGATATAAAACGCATCAAGCATAACTGGATGCAGGCGGCGCAATGCTGGGAGAAGTGGCACTGATTACGGGAGGCCTATGTTCAGCAGTGGACGCGACATAGCTGATGATGATGATGACTGCGATATTTGTGACGTAGACTGCCAGCTATCTTTGGTGTCCGTTGGTTTTGAATCCCTTGATATTTAGGCTCTTCTCTCGTTTTCCATTCGTGTAACATGCTGGTTTCACTCTCGTCTTCTCTGCCTTTCCCACGTACGATATCCTGTGTCCCACGTAGTTCTCTTATTTGGATGTTCGTGACTCTCAATGTTTTCCCCGTTATTGATCTTAATGTTTTCATTTTTGTTGTTCTTTAGTAATTCTTGTTTCTGCAGTTTTAGCTCTCGTTTCTATGGAATATGTTAGTATTGGCCTTACATATGACTTATATATGCGTATATTTCCGTCCAATCTCATATCTTTATTTTTCCAGATAACATCCATTAAACATCTTGATACATAAGCTGCTTTATTAGCCTGCTTAAGTACACTTACTTTTATGTCTCCGTAGCTGGATATTTCTATTTCCAGATATTAAAACTTTAAAACTTCGTTAATTACGATTTTGCATCGTCTGGGTTCCCTTGCTACTACCAGAGATTTGGTCTTAGATGTTGATATCAGCATATTAGAGGTTTCCGCCGTTGTTTTAAAGGTATGCACCAAGCGCTGTAGGTTATCTTCATTATCCGAGATCAGAATTGCGTCGTCTGCATAACAAAGATTTTTTATTTATTTTCTTCCAAGCCCATATCCACGTCCCACCTTTTTTGTTTCTCCTATATACTGAGTAATACCGATAAATTTAGCAAAACATATCGGCCGCCTCTTTTTATGTGCTACGGGAAGTACAGCTTATTTTTGAATATCAACGTCGCTATTACGCATTTATCAAATCATCGGTCGACTATCTAGCTTGCAGGTTTAGAAATTTTAAAACATTAGCGCGCGCTGGTTCTCAATAATTGCTCAGAAGATTTTTATTGCTTGCGTTTTATTTTTTTCGTGATATTTGTGAAATGGATTTTTGGAGACCGTTTGAGGTAAACGATAAATCTAACGAATTGCTTAATATTGACGATATTCACATTAATAATAAAATTCCTGATAATAATATAATTTAAAGTAATGATAATATCCAAATTAATGATGAAATACATCTTAATAATGTAATTATAATTAATAATATTAAAAATGAGACACAATTTTGGGAATTTAAAAATCTAGATTTGCATATTCAATTTTTACAAGTAATTTTAAATATATATTCATGCTTAAAAGCTGATACTGTGATGGATACGACATCAGTAATTTTACATTACCATAGACTTAAGACTTCCACAAATTACATTACATTACAATCTTGCGGTTGGGCCTTTGGTATCGGCGCCTATGTCACCTAGATCTTTTGATCCTCTGTGACTACCGCTGTGTCTTCAGGGCATCAGAATTCTAGTCAGCTGATTTTTACAAACCTTAGGATTTCTGTTGGCCCTGTCTCTTTTAGATCGCTTGGATCCATACTCATAGTGCGATTTGTCCTGTGAGCAGGCCAAGCGTGCTGCTTAGTCTACTCCGGTCCATCGTCCAGAGTGCGTCAGCCCTTTTCTGAAGAGGTCTTTTCATCAGCTGTTTTGATGTTTTGCAGCCAGTATTTGCATTCCACTGAGCAATATGTTCTTGTTCAAGGATTAATTTCAATAAATGGTTTGTTTCGGCAATTGGCAACCCGACCAACTGGCTTCTTGGTTCCATCAGGGTCCCGTTTCTTGCCAGTTCATCGGCTACCTCGTTGCCGTTTATCCCTGTGTGCCCAGGAACCCATGTAAGAGTGACTTTGTTTACCGTCGCTAACTCAGTGAGGGCTTGCATGCAGTCCCACACCACCGATGATGTTGCGGTGTTACTCACGAGGGCCCCAATGGCCGCGCGACTGTCAGTGAGAATATCAATCTCACTGTTGGTCACTCTGTCTTCTGTCAGGTGCGTAGCGCACCTAAGTATGGCATAGACCTTAGCCTCAAAGACCGAAGCGTCCCGTAGCGTCAATAGTACCCTGATCTATCAGTGTACCATCGTTTCACTCCTGGGCTGGTCAATGGTTTTTTCTTCAACCAGTCTTCTCTGGTTGGTATTAAAAAGGTATGTAATTTATAGAAACTATTTACTTGTTAATAAAAATTATTGACTAAACAGACTTTGGAATTTCTCTTCTTCTTCAAGTGCCGTATTAGGTCCCCCCGACGTTGGCTATTACTTGGACAAGTCTTTCTCGATTCTGCGCCAATCGAAACAGTTCCTCTGCGCTGCGTATACCGGTCCATTCACGAATGTTTCTCTGCCAGGAAGATTGCTTTCTTCCTACTCCTCTACGTCCTTCCACTTTTCCCATCATGATTAGTTGTAGGATTCTGTATCACTCTCCTCTGAAGACCCACATCTCAAACGCTTCTAACCGATTAACTGTAGCGGCCTTAATGGTCCAGACCTCTGCCCCGTACAGCAACACTGACCATATGTAGGATTTTACCATTCTCTGCAGTAATTTTAGGTTCAGATTATCATTGCAGAATAGTGGTTTCATTTTTTGGAATGTTGTTCGGGCTATCTCTATTCTACATCTTATTTCTCTATCTGGATTTAGATGTTCGGTGATATAACTTCCAAGGTACTTAAACTGGGTAACTCTGTCTATATTATTCGTATCAATCTGCAGTAAAGCATCCGGATGTGGTTGTCGACTAAAGACCATATAGTTTGTCTTGTTGATATTTATGTTGAGCCCCATTTCTTGTCCTTACACAGTTTAGTAGATGTTGCAGGTCTTCTAGTTTTTCACTCAGGATTACAGTGTCGTCATAAGTTAAACATAAGAATAAGTTGAATAATTGCACCTATATTAAATTTTTTTTTCCGTATGTGTAGCATCGTGTGGAGGAATCAAGTAGTATACTAGAGCGTATAAAAGTTGAGAATTTTGCAAGAATGTATAAAAGAGGAGTTCGTTAGTAAATTGATCGAGAAATTTGACAGTTCAGATAAAGCATATAAGGTTGAAAAAATTGTGGAAGCCATTCAAGAAAGGAATCGTGGATATTGCTATTAAAGTGTGTGGTGTAAGTAAAAGAAATGTGCGTAGAGGTTCAAAAAGCAGTGTCAGAGAAGAAGAAAGCCTGTCTGGATTGGCTGGCTACATAAGCAAATCAAAGAACGCAAAAGACAACGATTGAGGATGTAAACAAGGCAAAGAATGAGTATAAAAGGTTAAAAGGTGTGGAAAGAAAGAAGTAGAGTGATAAAGATGAATTTGATAGAAGGTTATCTGACGATTTTCAAAACAATATTAAACTCTTCTGGAAGCCTATAAGAACAGCCAGAGGTAAAAATACTACCTCGCAAAGTTACATCTTTATGTCTAATGATTCGTGACCCTGTCTGTATACTTAATGAGTTTTTATACATAATACAGTATTTTCTTGCGAATGACCAACATTCGTTGACGAGATGTCTCTTCATTCACATCGATACATTTTTTATGCATTCAAAAATATTAATGAATCAAAATATTGTGTTTTACGACGTAGTTGAAGGTACAGAAGCTTTTTTTTAAGAAAAAAATTTCCCAACGCTACTTTTTACAATTTAACATTACTACTTTATGTCAAAGGAAAAAGTCATTCCTGATGACAGACCATAATCGCCTTGTTAATATTCATCGCTTCATTTCCTTATTTTGTTTGGTGCAACTCTGAAAGATAAAAATACCTCCTGAAACATTTTTCATAAAAGAAAATGTAAAAAATGCGTCACCGACTCAGAAATAAAAATAAATTTTAAACTACTAAAACCAATATATCCCTGTCTGTGATTTACGAGCATATTCACCTTTAATGTTATTTTTTATTTTTTTATTGAATTCCTTCGACACTGACGACGATTTTTCCGAATCATCAACAACGACTTTAAGTTAAAGATTAATGGACAATGACAAATATATCATATGGATATATTTAGGATTTTACAGGGACGTGTTTAATGCATTTTTGTCTCACTATATCTCTTGGAAGCGTCTATACCTGTTTCATCTCAAATAATGCAGCAGCATTGGTAATTTTAATTTGAATATTAAAGTAATAAAAGAACAAAGAATATTTTAAATATGACTTAGGTGTGGACTGTGGGCAGTGTATACCGGGTGTCACAGTTAAATTTTTTAATTCCTAAATACATAATACGTAATCCAGTAGAGATCCTTTAATTTTACAAAAAAATGCTAATGCACCGATTAGAGGATATTTTGTTTGAATGACTTTTTTTTTTATGTTCTGGTTCCCACGAAAAGGGATATCCTGTAATGTTCAGAGAACATCGTGGGAACCAAGGGAAAGAAGGTAGGAGTTGGTGTTCTTCTTAAATTTCTGGAGGTTGTATGCCTCGGGGAACACCTCCCTAGGCAATGAGTTCCAAAGCCTCGCAATTCGTTGGATGAATGAGTCTTTGGAAAGTGATGTTCTGCAGGTCTCCAAAGAGACTGCCAAAGGAGAAACGATTGTTGATATTTCAGAAGAGCATCGCCCATGAAAATATCTATAAAATAGAGAAAAAAGGCCAACTTTTCTACGGTGTTCCAGACAAGTGAGCGAGTTTGTAAGCGAGGCATCACCGACGAGACGAATTGCCCTTTTTTGGACAGAATCCAGTAGCTTCAGGATATGTTTAGGTGCTGCACTCCAAATATGGGAACAGTACTCCAGTACAGGTCGCTACTACTGTAGAATTTTATGCGAAAGTTTCATCGTTTTGGCAGACTTTGAAAGTTTTTTTTGTGTTTAGTAAAAAGCGGTCGGGTAAGAGGAGCCCACCAGCACACCGACGGCAGCGATGAAACACCACCTAAATCTTCCTCCCCTAAAGAGGGAGGCCACGATAGTCTTCTACAGATTCCTGTCTCTGGAAAGGCAAATTAATGGAGAACAACTCGGATACCACACCGGGAAATTGAGTGAAACAAAAAACCACCAAATTATCGAGATGGTTCCTGACATGATAGCCACGTAGAAAGATCCTCTTTCCGAAAAAAAATGAATGGGTGAGGGGAGAAATCCTCTTCCCAGAAACTAAATATGTAATGTACACAGATGGCTCAAAAACCCCAGATAGAGTTAAGGCCGGTGTTTTCAGCGGGAAACCAAAGATTGAAATATCCACCAGTCTTGGCAGGTATGCGACAATCTTTCAGACTGAAGTTTTCGCTATCAAATTGTGTGCAAGAGAGCTGACTAACAGACCTCTAGCAAACAAAAGCATAGGTATAATATCAGACAGCCAGGCTGCTTTAAAAGCACTGAGCTCCAACAAGATAAATTCTAAACTTGTATGGAATTGCATCGAATCCCTGGAGTACCTTATTGCGAACAACAAAGTGATCATGCTGTTGGTACCTGGGCACCAGAAGGTGAAGGGAAACGAAAAAACGGACAACCTTGCAAAACAGGGGGCCGAATCTGCGTTTACTGGACCAAAACCGGTTTTTGGAGTCAATACAAGTGACGCCAAAACAATTATTTTGGACTGGGCGGAAGGATAGGTCTAAAACAACAAACGGACTGTCGGTTTTGCTGCGTGGCAGACGAAACTGCTGAACATATACTATGTTCATACCCCGGCCTTGGAAGAATAAGGTTCAAGGAGGAGATAGTCGGGTTCAGACCTAAAAGGTCCACTATAGACCAAATTTTCACCATTAGACAAATAATGGAGCAATGCTGCGAATTTGACAGGGAACTGCACCAGATGTTTATTGATTTCAAACAGGCATTCGACAGAGTATGTAGAGCAGTGCAAGAACTGGGTTTTCCAAAAAGCTGATATTTCTGGTAAAGATGTGTACAGCGGATACAAAATGCAAGATAAGGATGGGACAGAGCTACTCTGATTTCTTTGATACGAGGGCAGTTTGATAAGTCAGTGACTTTTTGAATTTCCCGCGCAGTTACTCCAAATGCAACAGTGCTGCCGTCAACTATAATCTATCAGTGGGCAACTTTCTAATTTTGTGCAAGCCACGTCGTGCAGTTGGTGTGATTGATAGCCGTTCAAAGCAGACAACCTCGTGAATTTTTACGAAAATGGAAAAAAGTTAATTTCGTGTGCTGATTAAACATTACTTTTTACGTAAAAAATCCATCACTGAAACTAAGGAAAGACTTGATAAATACTACGGGGACTCGGCACCATCAATTTCAATGGTTAAGAAGTGGTTTACAGAGTTCCGTTGTGGTCGTCGATAAAATCCATGAAATGATATTGGATGATCGGAGAATGAAAGTGCGTGAGTTAGCTCATGCTGTAGGTGTATCTCAACTGAACGGGTACATCATATTTTACATGAATATTTGGACATGAAAAAACTCTCTGCGAGATGGGTGCCGCGATTGCTCACACTCGACCATAAGCGCAATCGTGTTACCACTTCAAAAGAGTGTTTAGCGATGTTCAGCCGTAATCCGGACGAATTTTTGCGCCGTTTTGTTACTGTGGATGAAACATGGATCGATCACAATACGCCAGAGACCAAGTAACAATCGAAACAGTGGGTTGCTCGGGGTGAACGTGGACCAAAGAAGGCGAAACAGATTCTGTAAGCCAACAAGGTCATACCCACAGTTTTTTGAGATGTACGCGGTGTCATTCACATTGATTACCTAAAGAAAGGTAAAACGATCACCAGCGAATATTATTCAAAGCTTTTGAACAGATTCGACCTTGATTTGAAGCAAAAACGGCCGCGTTTGGCTAAGAAGAAGAAAGTGCTGTTCCATCAAGACAATGCACGTCTGCACACTTGTCTAGTCACGATGGCCAAAATTCACGAATTGGGATACGAACTGATACCCAATCCAGCATATTCTCCAGATTTAGCCCCCTGCGACTATTTTCTGTTTTCAAACCTAAATAAATGGCTGGGTGGTAAGAGATTTGAGTTGAATGAAGAAGTCATTACCGAAACAAACGCGTATTTTGAGAGCTTTAAAAAAACCTATTATTTGAAGGGGTTAAAAAAATTAAAAAAACGCTGGACTAAATGTATTGAGCTAAAAGGTGATTATGTAGAAAAATAAAATGTTTATTTGCGGAAAAAAATTTGTTTTATTCAAAAAGTCACTGACTTATCAAACCGCCCTCGTATCAACAATGGACTTAAACAGGACCACTTGCTTTCACCCCAACTCTTCAACATAGCCCTAGAATATACACTTAGGAAAGCCAAGATTGAGACACCAACGGCTATATTCCACCAGGAAGGACCCAAACCTACTACTGACCTTCGCAGATGATGGGGACATGATTGGCAACAGCAGGATTAATCTTAAAGACGCCTTCCTAACAATCAAAGAGGAAGCAGAAACATTAGTCCTCAAAATAAACAAGGACGAGACCAAATATATGTACCTCAGTAGGAATGTTTGTAACAGAGACAGAATAGGGCAAAACTTTTCGATTAAAGACCACAATTACGAGCGGGCAAGACAATTGAAATATCTAGGTACGAACATAAGTGAAAATAACGACATCACAGTGGAAATAAATAATAGGATACAAGCCGGAAACAGATGCCTTTTTGCCCTCCAGGGTTTAATGAAATCAAGGGAACTTACCAAAAAAACCAAACTACACATATCCAGTACAATCATAAAACCTATAGTAATATATAGTTGAGAGACCTTGACACTAACCGCTGCAATCGTAGATCGACTTAAAATATTTGAAAGACGAGTGCTGAGGAGAATATTTGGTCCAACTGGAGAAGAAACAACATGAATATAACCTATAAAAACCAACCAAGAACTCAAAGAACTGTATGCGGGTGGTAACATACTAAATGAGGTAAAGGCCAAGAGACTACACGTAAAAAGAATGCCGGATGAAAGAATGGTAAAGCAAAAGACCTAAGAGCCACGAACTTACAGGATGGACTGGAAATTATGCTGGACAGAGAAAGATGAAAACGTGTGGTGAGAGTCGACGAAAACCCATCAGGGGTTGTAAAGCCAGATGTGATGATGATGATGATGATGAGGATATGTGAATCAAAATATCAGTACTATGACCATTATGAATGGCAGAGGCATCAGTAAATGCAGGATTTTAATTCTAACAGCCCTATACATTGATAATATTCTGTTAACAGATTTTTTGCACAGTATTTCTTTTATTTGTTAAAAAAAATTAATTTGCTGTGACAGTACATTACGCGTAATTTTCTACTAACAAAAGGAATTTGGTGGTTGAAGTAGCAGTAACTGCAGTAATGGAAGGATCTTCACTTAAAGAGCCCCATGCGTACATGATGTTCTAATGTATTTTTTAATTAAATAATATAAAATAAATATGTTATTATTTTCTATTTATATCGATTTACAACGTTCTACGACGTCTTTCGATACCCAGTCACCATCTATCTCTATCTCTCCACGAGTCTTCATCTATGTCACTATTTCTAATTTCATTATCTATGCCTTTTCTCCAACTTCTTCTCGGCCTTCCACGTTTTCTGTGTGCCGGCGGTGTCCAATTCAATATTTGTTATGGTAACCTATCTTCTGTCATCCTCTGTACATGACCGTACCATATCAGTTGTTTTGTCTTAATGTCGTCTACAATTGTATGTTCTATTTTCATTATCTCTCTGATACGGTGATTTGTTATTCGTGGTCTTCTGGACGTTCATGCAGATCTCCGCCAAAAATCCATTTCCGTGGAAGCATTTGTTCTGTTTTGTATTTTATTGGCCAGACTTCACTGCCATATGTTATAATGCTTCGGATTATGGTGTTATATATTTAAGTATTGATATTGCTCTCCAACCTTGTACGTTTCTTTCTCTTATTGCGTGGTCTAACGTGCCGTCATTCGATATTTCTAAGCCTAGATATTTATAGTTTTTACGTTGTCTGATATGTTCCCCAGCTATGTTATTACATTTTGTAAATTCAATGATTTTGATTTGCCTACATTAAAAAACTATATATATAGTTTTTATATCAAAAATAAATCGTGAATTTCTCAGCTAATTAAATGGGGAGGTAAACCGTAATAAATATGCAAACGACTGTTATAAAAATTTCCTTCTCGCTCCGCATCTGTCGTCCGTACAATTTTGCCCCTTGAATTCTTATTGGAAAATGAGTATTTTTAGCTGTTCGGTAGAGTATTTGTTTTGGCTATTTCAATTTCATCGGAATGCGTCATGTCGTAATTTTTGGTGTGCCTCAGCATGGTTTACGAAGTGACAAACTGAGACAAATCTGGATTTTATTTGACACGTGTGTGTCACTTAATAGTGTTAATTATTATTTACAACACACGCAAAATTTCACAAAGATACAATGAAACAATGTTTTTCTATTTATTACTACTCTTAAAAAAATTATAATTAAGTACTAAAACAAAAACAATGAAAGACTTTTTTTTTGGTATTTACCTTTCTACCTTAATTATTAGTTAAATTCGCGAAAATCACGTATCAATAAATAAAGGTCAAATTTTGAAAAAACAAACATTATTCAAATGTATCCATAGTGATAGTGATTGATCAACGTCTACTTGACAACTTTTTTTTTTTTATGAAAATAGTCGCAAAAAGGGTAGACCTAACGAGTGGGCCGCGGACGGCCCGCACTGCGACTATTAGAAGGAGAAGGGATTATAGAAAGGAAATGATTGTGGACAAGCTTTTTAAAAAGTGGCAGGTCATAGTTCTCTGGAAAAACTGATTCTGGAAGCTTATTCCATTCCGTAGCAGCCCTGTAAAAGAAGGATTCTTGATGAAGATTGGTCCTTGTAGTGTCAAATTTGAGAGTAAATGTGCGAGACTGATCAGCGTGCCGAGTTCTTTGGCCGAATGTGGCCAATGGTGGTACAAGAGTTTTTATTTCTCTGGAGCATCTGCCATGGAAATATCTGTAGAGCAATGACTGGTCTGCAACTCTTCTTCCATGTTCTAGAGGGTGAAGGGTATCTGTGAGAGTTGAGCTGTTTATCAAGCAAATGGCTCTTTTCTGAATGGAATCTAGAAGACAAAGAGAATGCCTTGGTGCTGAACCCCAAATATGCGAGCAATACTCCAGTAGAGGACGTACTGGCAATCCAGGAAACACATACGGAAAATGAGGAATAACTCTGGGCAAGAGGAGAGATCCCTGGCTAAAAAATTATAGCTGCTACTTACCATAGATCATATGTAACTGCTACATACATACGCAGCAAAATCGAGAACACTTTTTTACTCCAGGTTAGCACAAGCAACAATAACTACGAAATTACAATACAGTTTGGTGAAATTACAGTGAGTAACATTTATAAACCTCCTGCTATACTTTGACCCCAGCATACTATGCAGTCCTTCCTTATCTATCTGTATACATAGGAGACTTTAATAGTCATCACACTAAATGAAGTTTAGGGCAACTGACGAAAATGGTGAAAACCTAATGTACTAGGCTGGGGAAAATAACCTGCACCTGGTTTTCAATGCAAAGGATCGTGGAACTTTTAAGCCAGTGGCATGGCGACAAGAATATAACCCAGACATGCTTTGTTTCAACAGATTCCAATGAACACCTACTTTCTACCACAAGAATTGTTTTAGATGATTTTCCACTCAGCCAACCCCTGTGTAAATAGAGATTGGAATGGGCATCTTCTTAATAACGTCTTTTCCTTACCGAATGTAAAACTTTAATGAAACAAACTGGAAAGCAGTTTCTTATAATCTTGATAAATGCTTAGAGTGGATCCTTCCTACGGCAAAAAAACTATGAACGACTTATTGGAGGTATTATCAGCACAGCAAAAAAAAACTGTACCAAGAGAACATAAAAAAAACTGTACCAAGAGAACATAAAAAAAACTACATCACAGGATGGACTGAGTCAAGTAACGAACTCTAAAAGGAATTTTTTAAGTCGGGTGACCGCGAGATAGCTGATAAACTTCTACGGTGGACGGTGGAGAACTTAGATTTCATAAATTCTAAAATAAAAGCATGGTCACTACTACAAAAATTGGGGGAAAGTAACCAGAGGCCACGAAAGGACACACCGGTAACTTTAAACGAAATCACGTCTAATATTGTAGAAACTTAAAGAGCATCAAGAGACCGCGCACACCCAACCAAAATCAAGCGAGAATTAAAGCTACTCAAAACATGCTGTGCTGATGAGACACCATACTCTTACCATTTCACCTTTGAAGAAGGTCCGCATTGAGAGAGATTAAACCTAGTTAGGCCCTAGGATTTGACGGTATCCACTGAGAGTTTCTCCTGAACAGCAGAGAATTTTTAAAACGATGGTCGATGCTGGCTCCTTCGATGATTTCCTGAATGCAACACACAATGTTGGTCGAATACATCCGAAATTTATATGTTTGTTTGTAGTCTTTCTTTTTATTTTTTTGTTTTATAATTTTATAATTAATTAGTGTTTATTGAACATATTCTATGTACTACGAAAAATAAAAAAAAATAAAAAATAAACGTCCATACAAGGTAAATGAGGTACTTTTTTGAGTTTTATTGATTCATAATCCTTTTAGCGTATGGTTTTCAAATGAACCATACCTAATCTAAACTCAAAAAAAATTAATTCGTAGTAGAATTGAAAATCCTGTCTGTAACATTTTATTTTAAGTTGTCGATGTGAAAGTAGGGTTATTTAGTTGAAAAAAGACCAACTTGTATTTATTACAAATAAAATTAATTATTGGTACCTTGTGATATATACGAATGCCATGTAGTACTTAGGTACCTAAAGGATACGGAAAACCCTTGTTGAAATAAAAGAGGAACGTTTTCCTAAATGATAGATTAATTTAATTGAACTTTACTTCTCGTTGCTTATTTACAATTATGTTGAACTTGACCAACGTCTGAACGCTGACTCGACAGGTACAGCGATATCAGTCGACGACCGTAAACATGACACCGTTATCCTTTAGAAGCACACCTGGTTATATGCAAAAGATTATTGATAAATAATACGAGCAACGCGAAACAGCTACGTGCTTTTTTGTAAACATTAAATTGAGTTCAACGGGTTGATGTTTATGATTCCCGTGAATGGTCTGCCGAGTCATAAAACGTCATTTGTTGGTTCCTACACTTATCAGTATGGTAGTGAATGATTGGGTTTGGCAGAAGAAGCATGAAAATAGGATTAATTCTGGTGAGATGAGTAGTCTGAGAAGTATAGCCGAAGTGACTAGGTTGGATAAGGTAAAGAATAGTGAGATAAGAGAACGCTGTGGTGTAAAAGAAGATGTGGTTACAAAGCTAGATAAAGGAATGCTTAGATGGTTTGGACACGTTGAAAGGATGGATGAAGGAAAATTGACGAAACAAATTTATAAAGCGAGTGTGAATGGACAAGTCGCTAGAGGTCGACCTCGGAGAACATATCTTGATCAGATCAACATTGTTTTAAGGAAAGGCCAGGTCAAGAGTACCAACAACCGACGAGCATGTATGAGAGCACTGATAAAAGTAGAGGAAGCAAAAGATGTGTGTAAGAACCGTAGCGGAAGTGGAAAGAAGTGGTCTCTGCCTACCCCTATGGAAAAAAGGCGTGACTTTATGTATGTATGTATGTTATTCTTGATCCTTTGACATCTACAAGTTAACAGTGACGTTTAATGGTTCTAAAAACACAAACGGCTAAAAAAATTGTTGAGTTAGACTTTAAAATGGGTCGTGAGAGGTGAATAGGGTTTACAGAAGTAATTTGAATTAGTATATAACCATGTGCGGTAAGTTAAATTATTAAAACTTAAAATTAATAATAGTTATTATATTAAACATTTGTGTAAATATATTTTGCCTTTTTTTTTCATTGAAATGTGTTGACATGACAAAACTTTTATCTGTTTAACGTTGTGGCTTTACTAAATGAAATTTTATTTGTGGTTTTGTGTGTTAAACAGTAGTATCGATTCATATCTTAATAATATCTCCTTCTTTTATTTAACCCATTACCGCCCAGTGATACCACTTAGTATAGCTAACTTAGGGGTTTCTAAGACGTCCGACATATTACTATAAGTGGAGGACAACAATCTCATCCGCCAGCTTCGGTTCCCGGTGTATAACAGCTTCAACCATTTTGAAGAGTAATTGTAGGTCGTTGAGTTCAAAATCACCTGTTTTTTGAATTTGCGTCCTACGTAAATAAAAAAAGCATAAACATCAATTTTGAGTAAGTCTTTTTCTTAAATACCATGTAGTATTTCTCAAGTACAAGTATCAATATATTATCTAAATTTAGTAAAAAATGATATGTGAAGCTCATATTTCAATAATTCACTAAATTTGGCTTTACAAGATGGCCGTAAAATAAGATGATACCGTACGGTATCACTGCGTGCCTTTGTTATTATATTTAATTATTTTTTTAGCATACGGAGATGATGATATGGCAAATCAAATACAAATACGAAGGTGGCATGCTCAATAAACGCAGGAATCTTTATAGCAGGCATATTGCATTGCTCAATACAACAGTAACATGGGTGGAACTGATCAAATGTATAAATGCATTTCTAATTATAGAATCGGTATCTGCAAAAAGTGGTAGGAAGAAAAGCGCCATATTGAAAGAAGATCAAACAAAAAGCGGAAGAAAGAAATCGAAAACATTCAAATCTGGTACTGATGTTTAATATATGATTTATAATAAAGCGTTAATAAAAATAATGCATTATTCATAAACTATGGAAATCTGGAGACAATATTTTTCAGATTAAAAATAATATTTTTTGAAGTGAAAACTTCTTTAGCGGCGTTGTACACTTTTTTTGTAATGGGTAAAAAATGTTAAACTCGCGTCAGGACACGTGACCTGATCGAAAATTCGTAAGACGGATGGAGAGTAGACAGCTGGCGTGGCGTAGGAGAGGGAATATCCCCCTCTCTTTCTACGGCGCGGCGAAAGTGTATGCCTGCGCCGGCTATTTCGTTTAGGCGGCGCAGGGCGCACAACGTTAATACTTAAGTTTTCACTTCTGCCGGCACTCCCAAAGTGCAACCCGTAAAATTTTTTTTTAGAATACGGAGATGATGGTATGGCAAATCAAATACAAATACGAAGGTGGCAAGCTCAATAAACGCAGGAATCTTTATAGCAGGCACAATAAATCGATATTCGCAAACTGAGAAAAAAAATGGTTAGTCGTTCTCATTGCATTGCTCAATACAACAGTAACATGGGTGGAACTGATCAAATGTATAAATGCATTTCTAATTAAAGAATCGGTATCTGCAGCAAAAAGTGGTACTGGCCAATTGTTACTTAGCTTTTTGATGCAGCAATGAACAACGCATGGTTTTTATGCAGGCAGAACCACAATAAAACATTGGAATTCATAAGAAAGTTAGCTCAAGAATACACAACATGTTACGGTACACAAGCAAAATCACCATGATGGTATGAACTATTATGTTAATTAATGCAATATACGTCGTTGTAACGGAGATGAATGCTAAAGTTTTGAAAGAACAATGTCCTCTAAATTTGACGTAGGTCTTTGTGTATCTTGTTTTGCCAACTATCGTACAAAATAATATTTTTTTTGATATTTTTGACAAATAAATATGTTGTTTGAACAATTTAATTATTTTGTATTTTATTGCTGCATGGGCGCCCATTGATACCATTCGGTATTGACATGTACTTTGGTATTTGGAATTTGACATTTAATAAAAATATTTTTTGTCGTCAGTTTAGACGCATAGTATGTCAAAAATATGAAAAATTATAAAATATTGGACGAAAAATAGTTTCGGGCGTTAATGGGTTAATGCAAGTCATTTAAAAAAAATCGGGTATCCAATATCCAATAAGTTTCAATATTTGATTTTATACATAAATAAATACAGATTTTACAATTTACCACATCTATTTAAATATTTACAAATCCATTTGGTCGACGTAGAAAGTTATTACCACCAATGGGGAAGACCACTAAGTGATGAAATTATTCCAGAGCTTTTTCAGTTAATAAATAATGATGCTGGTTTAGTGTATAAACAATATCATGAGTCAAAATTGCAAAATGAGGGTCTGTATCTACCTTTTGCATTTTAGTTTTACAAAATTCCATTCTGCGGTCATAATTCTACGAGGTGTAAGACAGGGATCCGTACTGTCTCCATTGTTAACTTGTATGCCGAGCAAATATTTGGGGAGGCTCTGGAAGATGCTGACGTGGGAGTTCTATTAAATGGAGAAAGGTTAAATAACATCCGATACGCAGATGGCACTGTGCTGTTCGGTGATACCCCGGAAGGTTTGCAGTTTTTGGTAAATAGAGTGACGATGAGTAGCAACAAGTACGGACTTGACATTAATACAAATAAAACAAAAATTATGGTTATAAGTATGGCCGATGTTCCCAATTGTAACATCGAGAGTGACGGCAAGAACGAGAATCATATCAGAAACCCTAAAGTCCACTTCAGTACCTTGGCTTCACGCACTAACGAATTAAGCACCACCAGACCTGAGGAAACAACAAAATACTGTTCGCTAATGGGACAAACTACATGATCCTAAACACCCTAGAATTCTGCCAATCCACATGATATTAAATAATGCTCCAGGCCGCCGTCTTAAGTCCTGAAAACTTAGTTGGCAAGATTAGGTACTAACCCATTATGAACCATTTCAGAGAAGCTTGGAAAACCAAATGGACATCCAAACACGATTTTAACCGTTCCTCTCCCAGGAATGCAAATGTCTAGAAAATCATGGTGTAGCCTTAACCGCATCAGAAATGGCCCCGCCAGATGCATTTCCATGTTGTACAAGTGGGGACTCTCAGATAATCAGGAATGCGATTGTGGAGCGCCAAATTAAACTGTAGCTCATATAGCCCATAGACCGAGTGTCCAATAAGAAGATTTGAAGAAGAATGAAACGAGATTGTAAATGCCATTTCTGTTGCCATGAATTGGTTGACCTCCCTGGATATCGATTTATAACCCATAGTCCATGTTTCAAATATATTCGTATAATATATGTATCTTAATTGTTAGTCAATCTGTAAAAGTGTTAGTTTTACACATACCTTGTGAGGAAAAAGTAAGAAAGTCCTGGAAATTCGGAAAACCGCACGAGATTAGTCGTGAAACAAAGGTTATACCCCAGGTAACCTCTGATTTGATCTTGAATCTCATTTTCAAGGTTTTTTCAAGGTCAAACATATTTTTTTAAAGGGGCACCACTATTTTTATACCGGAATCGAAAAAAACGAACAATTTTACGTCTGGATATGTGTGTAGGTATGAGGTTAACGTAACCCCAGAAAGTCAAATAGAGGTCAAAGAATGACTTCTTAAAAATATCGCTAGTTTAGTGGTAAAATAAAACAAATAAAGGTCATACCTGCGGTAAATTTCAACGAGGAATCTAACGGAGACCTCTAATTCGACCTTGAACCTTATTTCCAAGGTTATTTTAAGGTCAATCTTTTTTTTTAATAGAGACCCCTTATTTTATACCGGAATCGAAAAGAGCGAAAGATTTTACGGGTGGAAACTATTCAAGTCCGAAGATAGCGTGATCCCCCATCCTCCTTTTAGCGCTACCCAGGAACAACAATGTGGACGTAGAAGGAATCTATTTCCTTCGGGGTGCTTTGTTATAGTGAGTTCTCCTTGCCTCTTACTTCGGTGTGTTTTTTAATAGTGAGTTCCCTTTGCCTCTTGCTTGGGGGTGCTTTTTTATAGTGAGTTCCACTTGCCTCTTACGTAAATAAATTCACAACAGATGTTTAAATTGTTCTCCATTCGCTTCTTGACAGTAACCAATCCTATTGTATTTATATATGTACATACTTTATCTATATTTTTTATAAGTGAATTTGAAAATCACCATACGATAAAGAAATAATAATTTAAGCACTACAAAATAATGTAGTTAACTATTCCTACTAAGACTGATTGTACATTCTATTAAAAATCGCCAAACACATTATTTATCATGTTGGGCAAATAAAAGGGTAAAAGTTTTTTCCTATCGTCGTATTACAGTTGTTAGAACAAAGAAAATTGATGTTGTTTTGTAAAAACTTCGTAATTGAATGATGAAAACAATGTAAAGATGTGTCATTAATTTTATCGAACATATTTTTTTAACGGTTATTTTTTAAAATTTGACAAATGAAATACTTTGTAATTCTTGCGACTAATTTATTGTTCCGTAATAAATAATATTTTTAATAAACGTTCCAAATTAAAACATATTTGTTTTCTTCCAAGGACCATTGTTTTTGATCAGTCCACCAAACAATCAAAAGAGAAAAATCGCAAAAGGGAAATATCGCTTTGAAATTGCTCAATTTTAATACCACAGCTAAAAAATTTATTTAATTAGCTAAAAGAATAGAAAATAATTTACGTAAAAATGTCTTTTATTGCAGAATATATTTTATAAAAAATTCAATTCCTTGTTAAAAATTTATATAAGTTTCTTCTTCTTCCGGTACCCTGTCCGATTATCGAACGTTGGCAATCATATTGGCTATAATAACTTTGTTTATCGCAGCTCGGAATAGTTTAACGGATGATTTGCGATACCACTCTCAAAGATTTCGGAGCCAAAATGTACTTCTTCGTCCTGGGCCTCTACTTCCGGCAACCTTACCCTGCATCACTAAATGAAGGAGGTAATATTTCTCTGGATGCCTCATCACGTGGCCGAAGTATTTGAGTTTTCGGCTTTTTATTATTTTAATTATTTATGTGTTTTTCCTTATTCGTTGTAGAACCACCTCATTTATTATTCGGTCCATCCAGCTTATTCGTAGGATCCTGTAACGTGCCTTTTTTTCCCTTCTACAGTTCCATTATAATTGCATCTCTGATAATTTTGTACTCCTCAGGTACTCGTAAATAGTGTCGCGTACCGTATTTTGTTGTAACTTAAATATATCATTCGTTGTAAATAGTGTTGCATACCTTGTTGTGATAGGATTCGATTGTTAATGGCTGTGGCATTTTTGTTGATCGCTGGAGATTGAGTGGGGTGTTTTCGTTATTAGATTTTGCTTTGGTTTTTGGCCTCGATTGTTGTGTGTTGTCGGTTATATAATTGTTTGGTTTGCATTTCTGTGTGGATGGGGCTGGCTATCAACACGGACGAGCGCGATTCTTTGTATGGAGCATGGACTTGCGAATATTGTTGGTTGACGTCGGTTCCGTGTCATTTCTTGATATCCGGCTTGGGAAGTAGCCTAGTCGTTTGGTGACAGTCTTGGGAGTGGTTTGGTGAGAATTTTTGGGGCGGTGTGATATTAACAAGTGTGCAAAACCTCTACGGTTTTTCTTTCATATCTGGCTGTATTTGGGCCATCTTAATTGGATTTTGAAGAAAAACCATTTAATTTTTAACTTGACCATTCTATCTTACCTTCGTTGTTGATATTTTGGATTTTGGTGTCGAGTTAAAATAACCGCATGCGGGATATATTTGAGGGAAGCCATTGTTAATTAGCAGGTGCCGTTCCATAACCAAACCGGCCACAGGAGTAGTGCATTCGTATACCCAAAGGTTACAAGTGATTTATTTTAGAATATTTAACGACGTGACTTATTTTTGACACCACGATTAAGTTTTGTTTTAATTTATTTATATGGTACACTGTTGAAAACTATTTATTGCATTGGATAATATGCCAAGGCTAAACTTTGATTAAAGTAATATTCTCAATAGTTCTTTGTGTCCAAGTAAAAATGTTTTCTTCATACTTATTTGTGAATATCCTACAATATTGATATTTTGAAGGACAGCCATTGTAAAAAAAAATATATTTTTAAATAAACTCGATTGTTTTGGCAGTGTAAATCTTTATGTAAATGGTAAAAACATGAGTAAATTAGCAGCCTTATGTAAACATTTGATTTAGTATTATTAAGGAGTTGATTTGTATACGTTTTTTTTTGGTAACTTGGTAAAGTCTGTTACTCTTACTTTTGTTTTGGTTATTTTATAAAGTTGTAAATTTTATATTTTTGGTTTGTTTTAGCAAAAAAATTTACCATAGCTGTTAATTTTGACTATATTTGTTATAGTTTTATTATTGAACTGTGTACTTTGATTTATTGTTAGCTGTTGATTTTGATTATATTTGTTATAAGTTTATTATTGAACTGTGTACTTTGATTTATTGGTAGCTGTTAATTTTGACTATATTTGTTATAATTTTATTATTGAACTGTGTACTTTGATTTATTGTAGGAGTAAAGTATCCAATATATTTTAGCTATAATTTCATTTATTTAGTTCACCATAATCTCAGTTGTTTATCGTGTGGCTCTGCTAGTGCCCAGGGGTTTCTGGCTTGAACCGTCTAAGTCGGTGGCGTGGCTCACTATTTTTTTTTCTTTTACCCTCTACGGCTGAGCTCGGGCATAATTTGCCAGTAGAGAGACCGCTGGCAGAGTACTCTATAGAGAACGAATAAGACGTGGCAATCCTTCTGTAGACACACATTTCAAAGACCTCCAGCCTCTTCAATAATGAGTCGGTCAGCGTCCAACTCTCTACTCCATAGAGCAATGTGGAGAGATATAAGTTTATTTATTATTATTTTATATTAATTAAGAAAACTTTTACTGGACTGCAAAAACTTATGGTGCGTGGAGTCACGCATAGATGAAGGTTATTTTAATTGATTTTTTACAGTAATACTTATTTATACAAACCTTACTATTTTTGGGCGAGGGAATATTCACATCCATGATATTGTTACGTATTGTGGTCAATGATTACGCCTTTATCCCATTATTAAGGCAATGCTAACTTTATTTACTGCGCTGCGGAATAGTTTGGTTGATGTTGCTCCAAATCACTTGCGCAGGTTTGTAAGCCAGGAAATTCTTCTTCTTCCTGGACTTCTCTTGCCCTCAACCTTTCCCTGGACTATAACCTGAAGTAATCCATAATTTCCTTCATTTCGCATAATGTGTGCAAAATATTGTAGTTTTTAACATTTCACTGTTCTCAGCAGTTCAGATTGACAATCCATTCTTACTTCCACGTTGATAACTTTTGCGGTCCATGGAATTTTGAGAATTCGTCGGTATATCCACATCTAGAATGACTGTATTATTTTCTCCATGGCTTCCGAAATAGTCCACGCCTCGACTTCGTATAATAGAATAGAGTAAATATAACACGAAACTAGGCGTCTTTTGATTTGTAAAGAGCACCGAACCAATACCGGATCTCAAATCCAATCCAACTGCACTTATCGCAATTTAACCCGACCCCTAATTTAAAGAATTTTCACTTAGATTTTCTTTTTTCAATGAATTGTAGCTTGAATTCGACGCTTTACATCCAATTGTCTTTCACATAATGCAACAAAACCCTCCACTGTAGGTTCCTTTTACAGCCTGACCCCATTTTTCGATGACCATGGGGTCCTCAGGGTGGGCGGTAGACTTAACACTTTATTTACGTTACGACGCGCAGTCCCCAATCTTATAACCACGATCTGCTCATCTCTCAGCGCTCATTTGCAGACATTACCATTCGTCCGCTTTGCATGCTGAACCCACCACATGCTTTCCTTACGCTAACCTTTACGAAAAGTGATTCATTGTTGCCTCACCTGACACCGCTTTCGAGCTTCTACTACTCAACCCATCATGGCTGAATTGGCTTCATGCCGAGTTCAGATCGATAGACCCTTTCTCAACACGGATGTTAATTTTGCTAGACTGTATCACGTTCGTGCTTTTCGTCTTCGTAAAGCCACCGTTACCATGCGCTATCTATGCATCTTTGTTTGCACCTCAACGAAAGCTATGCATCTGAAGTTTGCTTTGGAATTCTTGACTGACGCTTACTTGGCAGCACTTGTCCCCCATCCCATTTTATCCGACCAGGGTCGCAATTTTATTGAGGTTAACAAATTCTTGCAGAAAATTAAATATTTCCTTAGTACTAACCACGACGAGATTTTAAGCACCATGTCGCAATGCGAGATCAAATGGATCTTTAACCCTCCACTTGCTCCTCACTTTGGCGTAATGTGGGAAGCAGCCGTCAAATTCACCAAAAAAATTTTATACAGCTTATGTGCTGACATAACATTTACTCCGGAAGAATATGCCGTCCTTTTCGCACGAATAGAAGCTCAATAGTCGACCGCTATGCTCGTTATCCTCGGATCCCAATGAAGTGTCCATGGGCATTTTATTTTCGGTGTTCCTCTTATATTGAGACCTAAAATTTCCAATTTCGAGCACATTTCTTTGATCTCCCGTTGGAAAGTCATTGCCCAACTTTCCCAAACCTTTTGGCGTCATTGGTCTAGGGAATATTTAAACACCCTGACCCAGCGTTCTAAGTGGACTTCTCATTCTAATCCAATTAAAGCAGGCGACGTTGTGCTGAAGGAATTGAACACCTCCTGTTTATAATCCGGCTCGAAGGACCAATGTTTAGTCTGTTACGACGAACCGATGATTTAATCCGATACGACGGACACTGTTTATAATCTGGCTCGAAGGACCAACGTTTATGCCGTTACGACGAACCGGTGATTTTTGTGTGTTTCGATTCGAAGGACCTTTTACTAATCCGGATTAGATTTTGGGTTGTGTTTTTTTTGCGTATCTTTGTGATTTGATTTTAAAGTAAAGTAAATGCATATATTGTAACTACGTATATTTGCACCATATTCAATACACTTAATTTGTTGATATATACCCGAAAGCTATGTTATATGATGTTAAATGTTTGGATGCTAAGTGTAATGTTAAAGATTCGGAAACTGAATGTTTAGTGCTCGAAAGCTGATGTGGATTGATGAACGTTTAGAAACTGAATGTTTAGTGCTCGTAAGCTAATGTGGACTGTTGAACGTTTAGAAACTCAATGAATTAGTGTTAAATGCTTGGGAACTAAATTTTAACTTAATGCTAGATGTGTCGTAGACAACACTAAAAGAATTTTTCTAAAACCATAAACTCTTACCCTGATGGTCGTTTCAAAGCTATCTTGATTCAAAGAATGCATTGAAATAAGAACTACTATTTGAAAAAGCCAATATCTGAAAAACTATTTAGGTTAGGTATAGGGAATCCCGAGATGAAATGAAAGATAATTGAATTTTATATTATTCAGACCAAAAAAATACAGGGTGTTTTATTTGAAATAACTAAGTTATCTTTGTCCGAAATTATAAAAAGTGGCAATGATTTTTGAACATTCTGTATAATATTGAGATACAGGTTTGACGAAATCAATAGCCCAAAACCTCTTTTATGCTTGGTCAGAATTCGAAGGGATGATTTCTGTACATTTCGATGTTATTTAGTTTCCAAATGAACCTAGCATTTTCATAAAAAAATCAATAACTTGAGAACGGTTATAAGTTAGCTACATAGTACCTTTTATGAAATCGTATTATTATTTCCTAAACTATTTAAAAGTGTAACGAAATACAGGGTGTTTCATTTAAAAAAACACAACTTTGATATGTCACACTTTTTTGAGCTACCCTGTAGACTCCAAAATAATTTCCTTTTGCAGCCTTAATCAATATACATATAATGAAATGGGGAAATTCCCGAAAAAATTATTTGTTTGGTTTACAGGGATCGTGTCGTATGGGGTGCCCCACCCTGTATATATATATATATATATATATATATATATATATCTCAATATATATATTGAGATGATATAATATTGAAGTAAAAAAATTTAAAACATATTACATGGAAATATCACTATTACATTGAAAGAGCTCTGATCGAAAATCTCAAAAGATTCATTAGAAAGGTTCCTAGACGAAGAAAAATAGAGACATGAAATATTAACTGTTTAATATCAAGTATATGTATTAATTTAATATAATAGCTGTAAATTTTATGTATCTTTGTAAGAATAATGTTAATTTGGGTGATTTAATAATTTTATAGCATCAGAAAACTTGCTTGTCAAAAGGTAATATTGTAGAAAGGATATTTTCTTTAATTTGACCTCTACAGAGATAGGAAATATACCAAAATAATCCAGGTGGTCTCCTTTATCTGAAAATAGCAATATCGGTTAATATTAAGAAAAACAAATTTTGAAAGAAATTAATAATTATGAGATACCCTATATTATCAGTTTTCCTAAGAAGAATACCAATATAAAGAATCTTCCAAAACTTTGGTAATTTATAGAAAATTGTCGTTGCCAACCCAGTATTAACAATTAACAAAATATGTAAAGATTATAAGATAGTTTATCGAGTAATCATAATAATTTGATTTCTATTTAATTTAAACTTATAATGTTAAGTACAGAAGTGTTAAATCTTACCTTATTAAGAAGATTTTGTAGTTTGAAGTTAATTACCAAAAATCCAATGATTTAATTGGTTTTCATAATTTGAAGTCATAGCCTTCTGAGATTTTAAGATTCATATAAATATGTTAGCATCAAGGAGATCGGGGTCAGTCCTAGGCATTCCATGGCCCAAATAGTGTAATTCTTGTGTGTTTTCTTAACAAAAAAGGTCGGCCATTGTTCGCTAAAAAATTAATTAATTTGTGAAGTACATCATCTTGAAAGTAACACAACTGTTATTTACATGTTTGGATACAGTTAATAAGTATTTTTATTATATTTGAATAGTATAACTTTAAAAGAAATTTTTGTGATAAACAAACCTCTCCAGAAAGAAGACGGCCATTTTTGAAATCACCATATTTGAAAATTTATAACAATGCAGTTATAGTTAAAATTAATAAACTCTACATTTTAAACAACAGTGTTAGTGAGCAGACTTACCATTGATCAGAAGATATGGAGTAATTTGACTAAGGTAACATTTTTTAACTTATGTGAGTAAGAATTCCTGTTTCTCAAGACTCATCTAGTTATCGTTGAATGACACTTACACATCACGGATCGTTAATATTGACATATTTGACACAAGACAAATATTTAAGCGTTGCGATTTCTTGTGATACACAAGACAGACCTTTTTAAGCGTTGCCACATTTTTTTTAATTTCCGTAAAATTTTTGTAGTAATAACTTTTAGTAAAATTCATCTGTTTGAAAAACGTATTAATTAAAAATAAAAAGGAATGTAATTTTAAAGTAAAGATTTAATTAAGAATAAATTGTAATTTGTAAATTTAAATAGTGTGAAAGTGTATGCGTGGTTGCATAATTTTAGTTTATTTATTTGTATACCTTTTAATACTTTCCATGTTTATTTTATTTTGTTAAAATTTTAATATTAATAAACAAGTTGATCATATTTCTTGGCAATAGTCCTTCTTAAATTGAACCGATACTGGGAATAAAGGGATCTCAGCTCTGGATAGTAATAATAGTTATAATAATGAAAAAAAAAAAAATGTTGTTTTTTTTATATAAAAAAACAAATGGCGCTCAAGGTACATTGATTTTTATTTATTTATTTTAAAAGTAACGAAATCATATTTTTACAAACCATTTATTTTACAACAATATTAATTTTTCTTTATATCGGTACAACTTTTGGAATCGATATAGAAACATTCTGGTATTCTATATTGATATTGTATTCGATATAAAATATTTCGTTACAATATATATATATCTATATATTATTGAAGTTTTGTTTTTTACAGAAAGCCATTTTTAAAGAACATATTTAAAATGAATTTTCAAAATCAATAGTAGATTTTTTTGAATCACCTCGGGCGCTCTACTTTCTCTCTCGCACATATCTATTAAGATTTTCAGTTGCCAGAAGGCTGCAGTAAGAATTGTTGCCAATGTTCCTTATGGAACTCACTGTAAGCCACTGTTTCAGAGTTCAAAATTCTCCCACTGTATGTATATTCTGGAGACTTTACTCTATCTACATAATAATAAAAATCAAGTTCCATTAAATATGGATACTCACAATTATAACACAAGGCACAGAGAGGATTTTGAAATTTCATTTTCAAGAATAGGCATTACACAAAATAACAAACCTGATGTTAATATTTACAATTATTTCATTAGTTATCATCAGAAAGAAAACCAAAAAAAAATGAGTATATACAGATTTAAAAAATTTGTTACGGAGTGTCTGTTACTGTTGCTTTTATTCTACCATGGAGTATTTTCTATTAATGTGCAGAAAATATTAAATATAAATTTAAATAAAACATATAGATTGTAATCATAGCATGTATTCTATAAAGTTTTATATCTATATTTTAAATGTATTTTATCTATTTATCTGTTTATTTGTTTATCAAATGTGTGTTACGTACCATCTTATTGTTACTGTAAACTTACTCCAATGTAAAGTTATGGGTCAATAAATGCTATTTATCTATTAAATTGCTCCGATGCTAAAACTTTTAAGCCTGGCAATAATATTCCATGAACGGTTTTTCGCAGACAACCCTGTACGATTAATTTTGTAATTCAATTATCCTTCTTATATTAATTTTTATTGGTTATCAGATCGGTGTAGTTACCTATACATTTTTTTTTACTGAAAATAGTCGCAAAAAGGGTGGAGCTAATACCTAATTGACTTATTGCTGTTATGCCAAGTTGAATACGACGGTGGATCTCCATCTCGCAGCTGCTGGAGGAGTGGATAAGGGCACCCAGATAAATAAACAGATTTACCACTTCACAGTTGGCAATGTGATGTGGTCTGTTTGCTGTCTTATCCGATCTATCAACTATCAATACTTTAGATTTGGCATAATTGATTTTTAGACCATACTCTTTTGATGTTCTCCCGAGTCGTTGTATCAATTATGTAAGTGCTTTTGCTGAGTTAGCGATCAAAAGGGTGGACCTATCGTGTGGGCCGCGGATGGAAGATTGGAAGATTCCATTCTGCAACAGCCCTATAAAAGAGGGATACTTGATGAGATTGGTCCTTGTAAATGGTAAATGGTAAATGATTAGCATGCCGAGTTTTTTGGCCAAATGTGGCCATTGGTGGTACACGAGTTTCTATTTCTCTGGAGCATCTGCCATAAAAATATCTGTAGAGTAATGGCTGGTCTGCAACTCTTCTTCTATGTTCTAGTGGGTGAAGGGTATCTGTGAAAGTTGAGCTGTTTATCAACCGAATGGCTCTTTCCTGAATGGAATCTAGAAGACGAAGAGAATGTCTTGGTGCTGAACCCCAAATGTGAGCAATACTCCAGTAGAGGTTAGATTTGAGCCTTGTATGTCGTCAACAGTTGATCAGTAGTAAAAAACTTTTTAGCTTTCCACAGAAAACCTAGCCACTAGCTTGCTGACTTTGCGATGTTTGCATCATGGTCATGCCAAGACATATAAAAAGTATGTCTCATCTGGTTATCAAATGGGTGAAGGTCGCACGGTCTTCTCTACTATACTGTATTATTTGTGAGCACGTGTCGATATAACTATAGTGTATGACACAATTAGATTTAAACTTAAAACATCGTCTGGTAAATTTGAATATTTGCCGAGCAAAAAGTTTTTTGCCAAATAAAAAAGAAAATGTCGCATAGTCAAGAAGCGGACACACTGTATAACAAAATGCTTAACTTTATTTAGAAAGGCAACAGCGACTGAATTAGGATTAATTATTCTTGTATTAGAAAGACACGCAATATTTTTTTCTCGCGCCTTTGCCCTGTGTTTCAACATTTACACGCCAGGCATTTCTCACCCCGAAATGCGTTCAAACCCTGAAATATGAATTATGTTGGTACTTAAAGTGATGGCTTTTCTTAAAAATCGTCGCCCGCTCGGCCCGCTTAAATAAATTATGGTGTATTTTTATTTTCGTGTATATGTGTAAATTTATCTATCTGTGCACACTCGAAAAATGCTGGCGTCGTCGTCGTACACCGAGCAAGGATTTATTGTTCCGAGGAAATAACGTGGATATTTTTTTTGTGTTGCGGTGACAGCCGATGCAACATAAAATCCTCGAGGATTTGCTTCCCTTAGAAAGAATTCCTTGCTTCTAATATCAAAATGGGAAAATTTATTATTTGCGAATTTTTCGTTAATGACAATGATAAAAGATGATAAAAAGAAAATGGCATTTACGACACTTTATAACTAATAGGGTCATGCAGGAATATAAAAGAAAAAAAACATGACATCTTACCTTAGTAATAAGCAATTTTAAAATTTTATTCCGAAAAAAATGTGTCGGGTATTATTTGAATTGATTTTTCATAACAAACAATAATTCTTTTTAATAAAAATTGTATTTTATTCGTTTCCCGGCCGATTCATACTCTTTTTGCTTTTACCTTTTAATACATAATTTTTTTAGTGTGTAAAAGAAATCGAACTAAAAACTAAAAATATATTATACGAGGGCAGTTTGATAAGTTAGTGACTTTTTGAATTTCCCGCGCAGTTACTCCAAATGCAACAGAGCTGCCGTCAACTATAATCTATCAGTGGGCAACTTTCTAATTTTGAGCAAGCTATGTCGTGCAGTTGGTGTTTGATAGCCGTTCAAAGCAGACAACCTCATGAATTTTTACGAAAATGAAAAAAAGTGAATTTCGTGTGCTGATTAAGCATTACTTTTTACGTTAAAAATCCATCACTGAAACTAAGGAAAGACTTGATAAATACTACGGGGACTCGGCACCATCAATTTCAATAGTTAAAAAGTGGTTTACAGAGTTTCGTTGTGGTCGTACCAGCACTAGTGACGCCGAACGTCCAGGTCACCCAAAAGAAGTGATCACGCCGGAAATCGTCGATAAAATCCATGAAATGATATTGGATGATCGGAGAATGAAAGTGCGTGAGTTGGCTCATGCTGTAAGTATCTCAACTGAACGGGTACATCATATTTTACACGAATATTTGGACATGAAAAAACTCTCTGCGAGATGGGTGCCGCGATTGCTCACACTCGACCATAAGCGCAATCGTGTTACCACTTCAAAAGAGTGTTTAGCGATGTTCAGCCGTAATCCGGACAAATTTTTACGCCGTTTTGTTACTGTGGATGAAACATGGATCCATCACAACACGCCAGAGACCAAGGAACAATCGAAACAATGGGTTGCTCGGGGTGAACGTGGACCAAAGAAGGCGAAACAGAGTCTGTCAGCCAACAAGGTCATGGCCACAGTTTTTTGGGATGTACGCGGTGTCATTCACATCGATTACCTCAAGAAAGGTAAAACGATCACCGGCGAATATTATTCAAAGCTTTTGAACAGATTCGACGTTGATTTGAAGCAAAAACGGCCGCGTTTGGCTTAGAAGAAGAAAGTGCTGTTTCATCAAAACGATGCACGTGTGCACACTTGTCTAGTCACGATGGCCAAAATCCACGAATTGGGATACGAACTGCTACCCCATCCAGCATATTCTCCAGATTTAGCCCCCTGCGACTATTTTTTGTTTCCAAACCTAAAGAAATGGCTGGGCGGTAAGAGATTTGAGTCGAATGAAGAAGTCATTACCGAAACAAACGCGTATTTTGAGAGCTTTGAAAAAACCTATTATTTTGAGGGAATAAAAAAATTAGAAAAACGCTGGACTAAATGTATCGAGCTAAAAGGTGATTATGTAGAAAAATAAAATGTTTATTTGCGGAAAAAAATTTGTTTTATTCAAAAAGTCACTGACTTATCAAACCGCCCTCGTAGTTTAAAAAAACTAAAAAACACGCTTTTATGGTTAATCAACCTAAAAATTAAAAAGTTATTCTTAACATAGGAATAAAATTACTGACGAGAAAATTAATGTCACTGTCAAAAAAATATTAACGTCAATCAATGTCATTGCTTTGTATGACATTTTTAGACTAACTGCGTTTCGGAAAAAAGCTACCCCACGCTTTTAGAACAGTGTTAATAAATTTCTCGTCAGTAATTTTATCCTATGTTAAGAATAATTTTTAACTTTTTAGTTTGATTAACTCTAAAAGCGTGTTTATTAGTTTTTTTTTAACCATAGTTTATTGTGTTAGATCATACCTATGTAAATATTGTTTTATTATTGCAATTAGCTTTTGAAAAATGAAAACTGTTTAGAAAAGTAAGTTGATAAAATTGTATAACTTGATACAAGTATTTACTGTTTACATTCGTTTATTGTACTTGTGATTTGAGTGTTTACTATTTATTTTACTATTTAAATTATAGGAAGACAGTGAATTCATTTGTTCAGAGTCCAAAAGAGTATGGAAAGCGCAAACGTCCGAGTGCAAATAAAATACCGAAAACCAATGCTCAACGCCAACAACAATTCCGGCAGAATCAAAATAAAACGAGCGAGCCTTAAGTAGTCGCATATGACGTGTTTGAAATCTCACCTTAGAAATTCTGAAAAATATGGGTCAGGTATTATTTGAAATAATTTTTTATAGCGGACACTAATTCTTTTAAATAAAAATTGCAGTTTATTTAATTTACAATGACATTGACAGAAATCAACTTCAAAATGACCAAATGATGGCCAACTCTATCAGCACGTTTATTACTCAAATCAAATGTTACTATTACACATTTCACGAAATGACTTCTACAAATTTTAAGTAAGCGAGAAGAAAAATGTTACACATGCAAGAAAGCGAGAGCAAAGATGTTACACATCAAAAATGGGTCAGGTATTATTGAAAATGATTTTTCATAACAAACAATAATTCTTTTTAATGAAAATTGTATTTTATTTAATTGACAATGACAGTGACAGATTTTAACCGTAAAATGGTCAAATGATGACCAACTCTAACCAAGTGCTCATTCGTCAAATCAACTCTCGGAAAAATGGTTGACGTCTATCTGACGGTCAACTCTAACCGCGCGCTCATTCGTAAAATCAAATGTTTCATGTTATTGTTACATATTTCACGAAATGACCCCCACAAATTGCAAGTAAGCGAAAGGAAAGATGTTACACATGCAAGAAAGCGAGAGCAAAGATGTTACACATTAAAAATGTGTCGGGTATTATTTGAAATGATTTTTCATAACAAACAATAATTCATTTTAATGAAAATTGTATTTTATTTACACTGACAGTAACAAATTTTAACCACAAAAAATGGCCAAATGATGGCCAACTCTAACCGCGCGCTCATTCGTCAAATCAAATGTTACTGTTACTGTTACACATTCCATAAAATTACTCCCACAAATTGCGAATAAGCGAGAGGAAAGATGTTACACATGCGAGAAAGCGAGAGCACAGATGTTTCAACAAATAAAAAAAAAGATTGATGTTTATAATTTATTTTCAAAGCCGTTTTCTAGATTAAAACTTATAATGTTGCGAAGAATAACGACGACATCCATACTTAGTTGTTTCCGAGGTCGTTACGATTTCTGTAATAGACAGAAAATTCTTTGAGTCTACCAATTTACTAAAGCTGTACCTACAAAGTTAAGAGGTCCTTTTCATTTTAATGGAAAATGCTCTAGGAATATCGTTTTTTTGTTTAAACATACCTATTTTTATTTTAAAAATTAAATGCGATTTATGTTACTTGAGGTTTTAAATAACGATTAAGTCAATTGGTTTCACATTTATAATCAACACGGCCACCTAAAAACAACCCTATTGATCTTTTTAGTTTGGTAATAATTAACGACTTTCGTTTGCAGGGTACTAATTGAAAATTAAGATCTTTAAAATTCTATTGTTAAAGGGTGCAATTTTCATAAAGTTATTTATGACAATGTACCTGTTATGTTTTAAGTGTCGAATAATCGGAAAAAATATTAAAGGGTTGAGCGCTAACTTTACTACTTTTTAATTTATATGTATTTATAAAAATAAAAAATTGTGCGGTCGGGGGACCCCCATAAGGACTGAAGTTCCTTACGTTTTTTCTGCAACTCCGAATGTAATTCGAAATGAAATCTGTATATTTTAAATTTTTATTTTATATTATTTTTTAAGGCAAATAATCTAAAGGAAAGAATTACATCAAAAAGTTTCATTCAATATTGCAATTTGTGGGAGTGATTTCGTGAAATGGGACGGAAGTGTGTAACAAATGTGTAACATCTTTTATCTCGCTTTCTTGCAATTTCTTGATGATTTCGTGAAATGTAACAGAAAGTGTTGTTTTATCGATTTCGAGAAAGCCTTAGATATAATTGGTCTTGACTCATATGATGTAAGACTGCTCAAAAACCTTTACTATAACCAGACTGCTAAAGTAAAAGTGGAACAAGAGGTTTCAGAAAAAGTCCCTATTAAACGTGGCGTTAGGCAGAGATGTGTCATGTCACCAATGCTTTTCAATGTCTACTCGGAAGCTGTCTTTGAAGAAGCGCTGAAATATCGCCATGAAGGTGTTAAAATTGGTGGAGAAATAATTAACAACATTAGGTACGCTGATGATACTGCTATAATGGCAGAAAGCCTCAAAGACCTTCAAACATTACTAAATGCAGTAAACAATGCATGCAAGGAAAAGGGTTTAAGTGTCAACACAAAGAAAACGAAGTGGATGGTTGTCGGTAAAATTGATAACGAGTATCCAAAATTAAAATTAGATGGTAAAATTCTGGACAGAGTACAACACTTTAGGTATTTGGGTAGCTGGATAGACTGTAGAGTTGAAAGCGATGAAGAAATCTCAACCAGAATAGAACTGGCACGTAAAAGATTCACTAGTTGGCGTTCTGTACTATGTAATAGAAGTCTTTCGATGAACATCCGTCTAAGAGTATTAAAGTGCTACGTTTGGTCTATTTTGCATTTTGGATGTGAGACCTGGACACTGAAAGTAAAGCATCTAAATAAATTGGAAGCGTTTGAGTTATGCTAAACGAACTAACAAACATGTGTTAGAATCACTACATAAAGAGCGAGAATTGACAAACACCATCAAAATAAGAAAAGTCAAATACTTTGGACATATGATGAGAGGGCATAAATATCACATGCTTCGATTAATTATCTAGGGTAAAATAGAAGAAAAGCGATGGATTGGCAGAAAACAGCTTTCTTGGCTTCGTAATATTAGACATTGGACGGGTCGAACAGTCGAAGAATTGTTTCATGTAGCTACCGATCGAGAAGCTTTCCAACAAATTGTCAACTCTATGATAGCCAACGCCTGAACTCTTGATGATAGCCAACGTTTAAAAACAAGCATGGCACACAAAGAAGAAGAACAGGAAGTGTATAACAGGAAGTCGCGGAAGCACGCTTTTTGATTTGACGAATGAGCACGTGGTGGTAGAGTTGGCCGTCAGATAGCCGTCAACCAATTTTCCGAGAGGTCGGTACTGTCAGCCATCAACTGTGCACTTAAGTTACAGTGTTGTGTATAAAGTTTGCTGTTATATGCGTAAACTAAATAAATAAATATTTCCTGTTGATAATAAGTCTCGCTAAAATGCAGATCATTGATAAAAAATTCAAGTAATAATTAACAATTATTTGAATAAAATATTGCAGTATTAAGTTTTCTTAAATTTTGAGGTTGATTTCTGTCACTTCTAGTGTCAATTAAATAAAATACAATTTTCATTAAAAAGAATTATGGTTTGTTATAAAAAATCCATTTTAATAATACATAACAATAAATAGTAAACACTCAAATTACAAGTACAATAAACGATTGTAAACAGTAAATACTTGTTTCAAGTTATAAAATTTTATCAACTTACTTTTCTAAAACTGTATTACACATTACATTTGCTGCAGTTTTCATTTTTTAAAACTTAATTGCAATAATAAAACAATATGCACGTATGATCTAACACAATAAATTATAGTTTAAAAAAACTAAAAAACACGCTTTTAGAGTACATCAAACTAAAAAGTAAAAAATAATTCTTAACATAGAAATAAAATTACTGACGAGAAAATTAATGAAAGCTATTAGAGCAGTCTTTTCGGGATTGACCTTAAGTCCCCTATCCTAGCACAATTGTTCCAACTGGTTTAGAGCTCCTTGAGTTAGTTTTTTCAGTGTACTTAAAAATTTGCCCTGGGTAAGAATGACATGCATAGCCCTACCTAAACAAAAATTCCACTGTCGTTTAGTTGGCGTATCAGATCATCAACTACTACATTCCATAATATTAGGAGTGCTAGTCCCTATACCCTATGTTTTTTTAATACTTCTCCATGGGATGGAGTCGTGGACAACGAACAAAAATGACTTAAATAGACTCCAAGATTTCGAAATGTTGGTCTACAGACAGATACTCAGGGTTCCTTGTACAGAACGGGTAACATACGCAGAGATGTTGAGGCGAGTAGGTAAAGAGGCAGAAATAGTGAACCCGGTAAAAGCAGGAAAACTTGCTTATCCGGGTCATGTTATGTACTTTGTCGACGGCAGCACAAAAAAAGGCCTACTGTTGTTGTATAAAACCATGTGCGCAAGTTTTTAACCGTGATATTATTCTTCTTCCAGGTCCCCTCCTGCCCTCTACTTTGCCCAGCAATATCAGTTGTAGTAGTTCATACCGTTGGCTGTTTCTTATTATATGTCCCAAATATTCCAGCTTGCGCGTTTTTATTAAAACAAGCAATTCCTTTTCTTTACCCATTCGTTCTATGACACTAAGATTGGCGATATGGTCCGTCCATGAGATTTTCAAAATTTTTCGGTATAATCACATTTCAAACGACTTGTCTGTACTCTTTCTATTTGTTTGTTATTTATCGTGAGTTAGCCAGCGTGGTTGTTCATTTTTGACACTACCATATCTCATATCTTTCTCTCTCTCCTCGGTCGTATTACCCTCACAAGGGTTTGGTGGCACTATGCTTCTACCAATTTTATAGCATTTTTCCACTCCTATCTGTTCTGGGCTAGTTCTGTGGCCTCATGCAGAGAGAGTTCAATCAAGCTTGTGATTTCGTCTACCCATCGGGATGGAGATCTTCCTCTTGACCTTCATTCGTCGACTTTGCCTTGAACCACCAGCTTTTCTAAAGCATCTGGTCTTCTGGAGACGCACTTTGTTCCGGTTAATTCTCATGAACAGCCCGTCCTCGATTTTCAGTCCTTCTAGGATCGATACATTGGTGCGGTGCTGCGTCCATGATATTCGAAGCATTCGTCGGTAAACCCACATTTCAAATGCATCTATTTTCTTTCTGTCCGATTATCTGATCGAACAGGTTTTAGCCGCGTATGATGCATTTGGGAAAATTAAAGTACTACCATATATTTTGTTGTTTTTAAGCTTAGAGAGTGTCCATATCTTTGACTGACCTCAACCACCAGAGTCATCATCTCCTGAAGACTCTTAAGGCTGTGTGCAAACGAAGTGTGGGAAGAGGACGCACTTCATGGCTGAAGAACTTGAGAGAGTGGTATCACTGTACTTCAATAGAATTTTTCGGAGCAGCCGCATCCAAAGCAAGAATTGCCATGACGATAGCCAACCTTCTAAGAGGTGACGGCACGTGAAGAAGAAGTCCCTATACACTCATGTATGGTGGTGATTGTGAGTTTGGCAGAAGAAGCATGAAAGTAAGATCAATGCTGCGGAGATGACCAGTCTAAGAAGTAAAGCCTGGTGGATAAAATATAATTAAAAACAATCAAAAAGCAATAGTTTGGTAATGCCATCGAAGATGATCGAACGGTTCCAAAAATAAAAGAAGTTCTGCTTAAATAAGTTGAGACAATAATAAAAACTTATTTTTAACAAAATACCATGAATATTCAAAACTTACTAGCCACCGATATTTATTCCAACAAACTGCTGCATTAAACTTCAATTAGAAGCGACATCTGTTGTACACAGTATCGATCCAGTTTTATTAAAATTAAATAGCTCTCGTTGTAAATATATTCTTTAAATAAAGTTGCAAAATGAGAAACGTATTTAAAAAATGCTAAAAATAGATTTTGTAGGACACTAATAATAATTACGAAACAGCAAAACAAATTTGCTGTGCTGACGAATTCTGAAATAGCTGATACAGTTGAGCCTAAAATGTCTAGTAATACCAACATTATTGTTTTAATACTTTTAAAGTGTATCCCTAAAACGAACTATCTGCGATTCATTAAAAGTTGCTTATCATTAAACTTGAATTTAGAATGCGGTTCTACGAAATATTTTCAGTTGCTCAAAAAACTAGGTTTATTGCATATTTTTGGATTAAAAGTATGTCACCCAAATTGATTAAGTTTCGTCTTTTACATGTTTTTTTTTAATGTTCAATAGAAAGCATAACTTTTCTTTTCAAAAATGTTAACCTAAGTAATGTAAGAAAAGGTAGATGAGATATCATACAGTCTGGCCCCACCAAAAAATAATTTTTTTAACCATGTGGCCCGAAGACTTACATAAAAAGGAATAATCCTTCATCATCAGCAAAATGGAAAGGTTTATAAAGGTTTAAAGAGAAGTCAAAATGTTACAATTAAAAGGAGCAAAAATTAGGTAAAAACACCCACCAATGTGAAAAAATAAAAAATAACACCTTTGCATATATTATTATCAGAATTAACGGTCACCTGACGGAGGATGTTGAAGTGAAGAGAGGTGTGAGACAGGGATGTATATTGTCTCCACTACTTTTTAATTTATACTATAAAGAGTTATTTGGGCAGGCCCTAGGAGACACGGATTTGGGAGTTGTGATAAATGGACAAATTCTCCACAACATAAGATACGCGGATGACACGACACTGTAATACTTGCGTAGTCCATCGATGACCTACAGAGACTTATTAATAGGGTAACTGAAGCTTTGGAAGTATTTGGTTTGAAAATAAACACGGCAAAAACCAAATACATGCTAATAAGCAAAGGAATTCATAATGAAGTTGCTAGTGTCTACGTCAACGGAATAAAATTAGACAGAGTCTCAAGTGCGAGCTACCTTGGTTGCAGGATAAACGAGGACTAGGAGCCATCAGTTGAAATCAAAATACGTATTGAGTGTGCCCGGGCAACATTTATTCGCATGAAAAATCTTTTTACCAATCACGATCTATCGATTGCCCTGCGAATAAGGATGATTAGAGCATATGTCTTTCCAGTTCTTTTGTATGGATTCGAGAGCTGGACACTAACAGAAGCCACGCTCAAACGTCTACAAGCTTTCGAGATGTGGTTGTACAGGAGAATGCTAAGAGTAAGTTGGGTGGAAAAGAATACAAACGAGTAGGTGCTTAGAAGAATGCATAAAGGTACAGAGATGGTCAAAATTGTAAAACAACGAAAACTTTAATATTTCGGACATATTATGAGACACCCAGAAAAGTATGACATTCTACATCTTATAATACAGGGTGAGATTAATAGTAAGAGATGCTCCGGCAGACGAAGAACTTCCTGGCTCAAAAATCTCAGAAAGTGGTTTGGTCTCACCACTATACAACTTTTCCGAGCGGCTACCAACAAAATAATTATTGCAAACATGACAGCCAGAATGATTTCCAACGATCATTAAACGGTCATGACACCTAGAAGAAGAAGATATATTATAAAAATGTGAGAAAACAAAACGATATTACATCATTTCGCATCAAATGCAATGTTAAGAATCATATAAAAAACCTTTGGTGATTTACCACATTGTCGTTTGTTTCCCAACATTGGTGAAACCGGATATAATATTGTTTTGATCTTATTTGTAGTGTTGGCAATTGTTAATATTATGCATGATGCCCTGAAAATCAAAGAAATAAAAGTAAATATAAGCAGGAAGAACGGCTCTAAACTAGAGGAGAAAGTAGATTGCGGTGTCTTCTCAAAAAACCCTCACTTAGCCTGTCGTTTCGTTTGCCTGATTGCTGTAGTGTGTATCAAGCCGAAATGACAGCCATTAACGAGACAGCTGTATGGACACTCCGCAACGAACAAAAGTTCAGCGAGAAATCCATTCTTTGCGACAGCCGGGCTGCTATTAAATAACTGAACTTAGTCTACTTGACCTTTGGGACAGAGGTGCAATGCCGTGCCACCCTGAATGAGCTAGCAAATAAGTTTAGAGTTCACATTGTCTGGGTACTTGAACACAGGGACATACCAGGCAACTGTAAGGCGGACGAGCTAGCAAGAAAGATCAACACCCTCCCAGCAGTAACTGTCTTATCTCAGCAAGGAGTACCGATTGCAAATTGCCGGCTCCTCCTGCACAGCAAAGTGGTTCAAAAAGCCAACTTGAGGTGGCAAAATGAACCCACATGCACATCATTGAAACAGATTGGCCTAAACTTGATCTACGTTGAACTAATGATGTTTTAACTCTATCCAGAGAGTCCAGTGAATATGCGATCGCGGCCATAACAGGACACTGGGAATGTGGATCTCATGCACGGTGCATGAGAATCTCAGAGCTACGACACGACTTCTGTAGAAGCTGTCACGATGAGGAAGAAGAGGAAACAATGGTACATCTTCTCTGCCACTGCCACTGCCCTGCCCTAAGCAGAAAACGGCTTTCTATACCATGGCAACCGAACTTTGATGATTTATCTGTTAGCATCAAAGACCTTACACTTTTTATTAAAAGTTTCAGGCACCGCCGTCCATCATGGTATCACAACGGGCCAAAAGGCCTAAGTGGGTTCCCTCCGAACCGCCGTTTTAACCTAACCTTACCTAAGCAAAACGAAAGTAATGGTATTTGAAAGGGAAGAAAGCGTGACAAACTGCGAGTTGCTGATTGAAGAAGGACGAGTCTTCTTCTTCTTTTTTTCTTCTTATAATAGGATCTTGTCTTGTTTAGTCCGTTAAGTTTAGCATTTTTCGGAGCTCTTCCTGTGACACTGAGCTCCAGCTTTTGTACCATCTCTTGGGTGGTCTGCTTGCCTGTCTTCGCAAGTTTGGTTTTTGTGACATGGCCCACTTTGCCTATCTTTAATCTGGCAACCTTTCCACATGGTCTCTCCAGCACCTCTTGCGTGTTCAAGCCCATCTTACCACATCCTGTATTTCTAGTTCTTCTCTGATACCCTGGCTTCTTATTCTATTCCCGAGAGTAACACCCTTGATGATTCTTAGTATTTTCATTTCGGTCGATCTCATTATTTTTTTCGTTGTTGATGTTTCAGCTCTGGTTTCTGTGGCGTACGTTATAATAATTTTACGTATGTTTTCTAAATCCTTAGCTTGCTTTTTGAACTCATCATTTTATTTTGCCATATGATATCTCTCAGGTATATTGCTTTTAGGTAGATGAATCTTCGCACCTGCTAGATTATCTTGTTGTAGACTGCCAATTTGCACCTTATGGGTCCTTTAGAGATAAGCATTAACTGTGTTTTTTCTGTTGCGATGTTTATTTTAAATTTGTGTGCTATTATTTTCGTATTGTATAACAGGCGTTGTAGGTCCTATTCATTCTCTGCTATGAGGATTGCATCGTCTGCATAGCATAATACTTTTATGGTGCGATTGCCCATCCAATATCCAGCGTTCACTTTTTTAATATTTTTAATGATTTGGTTCAGGACTAAGGCTGTCACCTTGTCGTATGCCTGTATTGATTTGCACTTCCTTAGACAGTCCATCGTTCATTTTTATTCTAATTCTGCTGTTCAGTTCTTGTATAATTCTTTAATACCGGTAATCGATGTTGTTCTGGTCTAGAATTTTGATTACATCATCTAGTCGGACCCTGTCGAATGCCTTGGTTAAATCCACAAAACAGACAAACAAGGGCTTGTTAAGTTCTATCGATTTTTGTATTATTTGGCGTAATATGAATATTGCGTCCACCGTTGATCGGGTTCAAAGTTTACGAAAGACGGAAAGTATGAGTGTGACATTGAGTGAAGAGTGTTGGCAGGGAAACAAATGAATGAGGCCCTTTTTTTTGCAGAGAAAATCCGTTACGGAGAAGTTATGAGTTTTTTAGCTCAAGGTCTACTTTGAGACTCCCTGACTGATGTCAGGTCTACTCACTAAAAACTTAGGCCTGTTGGCCCATTGTATCTTGAAATGGGACCCTGTATAACTTTATGATCAGCCAGAACGTGTCTATGCATAGAGGAGTGCTGGTCCCTATACTAATAATAGTAATCATTGGGCCGGAATTTGTAAACAGAATAATTATTATTTGTAGTCCATTAAAAAGTTACATTTGGGGTTGCGTTTTTTAGAGGACGCAATTTTATTTTTTTGATGTGTAGGGGGGGTCAGTGTAAAGCTAAAACCAAGTTTGTGGGGTCGCCACCCTTGTCCCACGGCAGCTATCTTGAAAATAGGGGTTGAAATGGTTTTTACGATATATCTCTTAAACTATTTATTTGATAAAAAAAATTTATTAACATTTTTTGTTGCAAATTAAATTCTCTACAAGTTTGGTAATTTTTTGTCCTAGAACTATAAATAAAAAAGTTATGAGCGAAAATCTTCAGAAATTCGAGAAAAAAATTTATATTTTTCGATATAATTTTTTTTTTATAATCATGATGATGAACCGCCGACATTAACACCGTTTCCTTCTCCAATTCTCCCACTGGTATTTACTTCAGAAAGCCGATCAGATGCTGAGCCGCAGCCTGGTCCATCGAAACGACTGAAGACGGAGTAGTTCTAATTTAAAAAATCACCGTGGATTATGCCTATTGGGGATAACACGTAAAAAAAAACGCGCCTCTAGACTCTACCTCGTGGTTGGTGGGGAAAAGAGTCAATAATTAATTATTAATAATATTGCAAAATTTGTAATTAAAAAAGTTATAATAACAAAATAAAAAAAAAAAACAATAACTGATGACATATTACATACACACGTATAATATAGGTATAGTTAAGAATATTGAAAAATAGTACTCACTTCGGAGCGCTGTAAAACCTTAGCTATTGACTTAATGAAAAAATGATGCAAATAAAAGTTGTTCCTCCAAAAACGATCTACAAAAATGGTCGGATATCATTTTTTCGTAAAATGATAAAAAAAAAAAGTTATATCGAAAAATATAAATTTTTTTCTCGAATTTCTGAAGATTTTCGCTTATAACTTTTTTATTTATAGTTCTACGACAAAAAATTACTGGACCAAAGTTGTAGAGAATTTAGTTTGCAACAAAAAATGTTAATAAATTTTTTTTATCAAATAAATAGTTTAAGAGATATATCGTAAAATCAATTTCAACCCCTATTTTCAAGATGGCGGCCGTGGGACAAGGGTGGCGACCCCACAAACTTGGTTTTAGCTTTACACTGACCCCCCCTACACATCAAAAAAATAAAATTGCGTCCTCTAAAAAACGCAAGGTAAGGCCTAAAAAATGTAACATTTCAATGGACTATTGCAGATTTAATTTTTTTTTAATGTTGAATGCACATTGCCTTTGCAACCATATCATGGCTATTTATGACATCGATGGCTATACATTATAGTAGTGTTAGACAAAATTAATGAAAAATAAATGTACAAATTCAAATTTATTATGTCGCAAACGTCTCTTTCTCTGTATTTTTTTAATCCCGCTATTATAGGGTATAAAAATTATCAACGTATGTGATGGTACACACGGATTGCGTTTCACGGCAATGAATAAAAAGAAGTAAAGGAGAAAAACGAAGAGGTCTACGTCGCGATATGACGAGAAGAGAGCGCAAAACTCTTGAAACTCGAGTCGCTCATACTGTTCAGACAATTGAAGAGTTCTCGGCCGACCCGGATGAAGTGCGTTCTAATGAGCAACGCTTCGGGCCAGCCTACTGCTATGCACAGCACAGACGACCTTTTCGTAATCACAATAAAAACAATATCATTACGGCCATCGAGAAGCGTCCTCCCAATCAGTGACGTCGATGATTTGTTTGTATCGGTAGTTGGGAAAAAATTTCTATAAAATAAACCAGGTATATATTAGCATAAAAATGCGAAATTACGACTATTTTTTTTTAGCATATTAATGTCTATTAAAAAGTCTATAATTAAATAATGTTCTTTGTTGCCGATTTGAAGATCTTTCAAGTTATCTTGAAGATTGTGCTTTTGCCATTCTAGAAAGTTGAACATGCGAAACAACGAGTTTCCTGGTCTCCTGATGTTGATGTGAGGTAATGATGTGTTTTATCCGTAGAGAAGATAACACGACTTGATGTCTTCATTTGATGGGAGTAGTTTTTGTTCTGGTAGAAATTTAAATTGTCTAAATTCCACTCTTTCCATTCGTTTTGGCACGCACTATGCACTATATTTTTTAACGTCTGTTTTATGTCAACGTTGCTTTAGGATTTAAAATTGCGGTCCTGGTTAGATTGTAGATTGTAGGGAAGGTCGTGAAGGCTATGCTGCCTCTCAAGCACTTCGACCAATCAGATCTTTTGTGCATAACCCTAAATCTATTCGAGGCCTGGGATTCCGAGACTTCGTGTAAATTTTATCAGTTTCCTGGGAGTTTTTGATATCGGAGGGCATTTAGAAGGCTTCTTCCAAATTCTTGAGCCACTTGCAGAAAAGCGCTGGGCATTCGCAAAGCAAATGTTCTGCAGTTTCAGCGAAGTTCTCGCAGTAGCGGCCCATTTTTTTCAGGTGATACCTCAGAGGGCAGTGTCCAGTGAGGAGTCCTGTCACCAGTTTTAAGTCTTTCTTGTTCAACTCGAGAAGCTGTTTAGCTTTCATTGGCGAAAGGCTTACTAGCCTTTTAGACCTGTAAAACGTTAATGGTTTTCTTTGGGGCCATACAAAAACAGAAAACAACGATGATTTAACGGATTGCGTTCTATCTACTAACATTTAGCAAACAAATTGAAATGGAATTATGTTGTCAGCTCTTGTTCTTATAGCGTACGTTAGTATTGATCCACACAGGTTTTGTATATTTCAATCTTTGACTTTTTGCTCATGTTAGTGTTATTCCAGATAATGTCCCGAAGTGCACCTGAAATTCGGCTGGCTTTGTTCTCTTACTTCATCTGTTTTTTTTTGACTTGAGGTAATTTTGATGCCTAGTTATTCGAACGATATGACTTACTTTATTGTTTTTTTTTTAAGAAAATAGTCGCAAGAAGGGTAGACCTATCGTGTGGGCCGCGGACAGCCCGCACTGCGACTATTAGAAGGGGAAGGGATTATAGAAAGAAAATGATTGTGGACACGCTTTTTAAAAAGTTGCAGGTCATAGTTCTCTGGAAAAACTGATTTTGGAAGCTTATTCCATTCCGTAGCAGCCCTGTAAAAGAAGGATTCTTGATGAAGATTGGTCCTTGTAGTGTCAATCTTGAGAGTAAATGGGTGAGACTGATCAGCGTGCCGAGTTCTTCGGCCGAATGTGGCCAATGGTGGTACAAGAGTTTTTATTTCTCTGGAGCATCTGCCATGGAAATATCTGTAGAGCAATGACTCTTCTTTTATGTTCTAGATGGTGAAGGGTATCTGTGAGAGTTGAGCCGTTTTAAGTCGTCCTCATTCTCCGCTATAATTAGGGCGTCATCGGCATAACATACGATTTGTTTTCACCTGTTGTGAGTGTATATTCTCCCTCTGTGCTTTTAACCTGGTTTATTATTTCATCCATTATAAGATTAAAAATTTGTGGTTTTAAGGAGTCTCCTTGTCGGATTTCCGTTGGTGTTTTTATTTTCTTTGTCATCTTTTGGTTAACCAATATGTGGGTAGATGTATTGTCGTAAATGAGTATGAGATCGGTAATCCAAGGCGCCTGTCCTCCATAGTATTAAAGCGTGCCCTGACATTTTTTGGACACATTGTCGACGACGTGGTCAATCTCCTACACGCTGGGTAGATCTAACAAAGATATGTCTTGATCTAAACGTCAGCGGGGCTTCCGAACTAACTTCTAATCGGATGAGATGGCGAAACACCGTTAGGAGAGCAATCGACAAACTATATATTAGTAATGCCTCAGCCAATACCAGCAACAATTGACAATAAAATGAGTTCACAACACATCTGACAAGATGTTATTACTGTAATGATATATTGTGGTTTAGCTGTCTTAAGACGTCTATTATGGTTCTCGGTACGTTTTTTTCTTAAGAATATCTCTCACGTCGTTTAATCTCACTCTGTCAAATGCTTTGGTGAGGTCTATTAGGCACATATATGCAGGCTTTCCGAATTCTATAGCCTTTTTCACTACTTGCCTAACTATGAAGATAGCATCCATGGTTGACCGATTTTTCCTGAACCCTTCTATTTTTACATGTTCGCTAATTATTATTTCTATGATCTTCGTGAACAGTTTCATGACTGTTTCTAATTTTCCCAATCGATTTATTCTTTAAATACATTGCCCACCCAAACGACACAAAACTATTTTTCTACTACGCAAGCAATAAAATTTAGAAAAAAAAGTTATCTACCTTATAAAAATATCAACGTTACTGTCTAAGAAGTATTTAACAACTCATAATAATTATTCAACTTGAGTCGCTGTGAAGTAAAAAGGTCTCCCTTTATATCTATATAAATAAAAATCATTGAAAGTAGGTATGTTTGTCCACTATAAACTCCAAAACGACAAAACCGATATTAATGAAATTTTCAGGCAATCTTCAGATTAGCCCGGCGGGTGTTTCTGTGAAGTTTGGAAGCGATCGGATCAACGAAAGGGGTAGGAAGGGGATGAAATTTAAAAACCAACAAAAACGGCTGATATTAGTGTCGAATTCATAGTCCGATTTTAATGAAATTTTATAAATTTGTGTTGATAGCTGCAATTAAAGAGGTAGTATAGTTTTTATCCCAATAAGCCCCTACGAAAAGGGTGAGAGAAGGTTAAAATATAAAAACTATCAAAAACGGCTGATATTAGTGTCGAATTCATGGTCCGATTTTAATGAAATTTTGTAAATGTGTGTTGATTGCTGCAATTAAAGAGGTAGTATACTTTTTATCCCAATAAGCCACTACGAAAAGGGTGAAAGAAGGTTAAAATATAAAAACTATCAAAAATGGCCGATATTAGTGTCGAATTCATAGTTTTTGAGACGCTGAGTTTGATAGTAATATTCCCGATTATGTTAGCATCCATACTAAAGGGATGAATAGAGGATTGAATATAAAAACTATTAAAACCACCGATATTAGAGACGAATTTATAGCTATTGGGGTCACTGATAGCAGTAACAAAATAATTTTAAAACGAATACAGAAAATTATTTGGATATTAACCTTCATTAATTTCTAATTATTTCTTTTTGTCAATATACTAATAATAGTAATACAAAAGTATCAAACAACTCCTTTACTTTATCGTTGAAATTATGGTAAAATATTGTAGAGGGATTTTAAATCGCGAAACCGTGGAGTAGCTGCAGTTACGTTTACTTTAAAATTTAGTTTGTATACAAAGTAAACTTTAACTTCGCAAAGTTGTCTTTAAGTAGGTATTTATAACCCTTCGGATCTCTTGTTATTAGTAAAATTTACCATTAATTTTAATCCAGAGTTTGATTTTTCTTACTTTCGAAAACCTCATTAGAATGAACAAGTTTTTACCAATCATATTAATTATTTCATTACATCGTCTTTTGCTAATAAATCAGTTATTGTTTACAAATCTTCGTGACGTTATTTTTAAAAAATTCTCAGACTGCGTCACTGTTTTCTCCATCCAGCTCTATTCTGTTGACGGTTGATTTGTTGTCGACTTGTAAAACACTTGTAACGACAAACACTTAAACAGAAAATGGAAAATTGGAAACGGTGGATGGATGACTACGTCAATCTGAAAGAGATGAGAGTCATACTTTGTCAAAAGTTGAATTGATTCTTGATACTCGGAAGGTACAAGGGTTTGGATGTGCTGACGGTGAATGGGGCGCCGAGGGATTTTTCCAAAGAAATTGTGATAACTAATTTTTGTATACCCTTTTTTCCTGTTTTTACTCAACAGGAAGGCAAGTGAAAAAATATGGATTAAATACGATTTGGCAGCAATATTTTTTAGTAAACCTGTTAAAAATATAATGCGAGACTGTTAATTAAAAACAATAAGATTATTGTTAACAAAAAAGAATCTTTTATTCTTCTTCTTCTTCACGTGCCATGCCCTCATAGGACGTCGGCGATGACTTTTATGATTTTTATTTTATTAGCAGCGGCACGAAACAGGCTTATGGAATTAACACCATACCACTCTCTCAGGTTTTTTAGCCAAGACGTGCGTGGCGTTTCTTGATGGTAAACATGACTTCTAGTTGCTTCTGAAAACGGGCAAGCATCTCGGTGTTTCGGACTCTGTCTACCCATGTGATATTTGTAGCAGGCGACGGTAGCACCACATCCCGAACGCTTCTATTCGGTTACACATTGCCTTTTTTAAAGTCCACCCTTCCATTCCATAGTACAGAATTGGAAATACGTAGCAGCGTAGTCAACGAATACGACCTTATTTCCTGCGTGCTATCTCACTTATTGTTCAATAAGCATCCCAGATATCTGAAACTTGTAACGTGCCTTTTTTTTTCCCTTCTACAGTTCCATTATAATTGTGTCTCTGATAGTTTTGTATTCCTCAGGTACTCGTAAATAGTGTCGCGTGCCGTATTTTGTTGTAACTTAAATATATCATTCGTTGTAAATAGTGCTGTATACCTTATTGTGATAGGATTCGATTGTTGATCGCTGGAGATTGAGTGGGGTGTTTTCGTTATTAGATTTTGCTTTGGTTTTTGGCCTCGATTGTTGTGTGTTGTCGGTTATATTATTGTTTGGTTTGCATTTCTGTGTGGATGGGGCTGGCTATCAACACGGACGAGCGCGATTCTTGGTGTGGAGCATGGACTTGCAAATATTGTTGATTGACGTCGGTTCCGTGTCATTTTTCTTGATATCCGGCCTGAGAAGTAGGTAGTGGTGTGGTGACAGTCTTGGGAGTGGTGTGGTGAGAATTTTTGGGGCGGTGTGATATTAACAAGTGTGCAAAACCTCTACGGTTTTTTCTTTCATATCTGGCTGTATTTGGGCCGACTTAATTGGATTTTGAAGAAAAACCATTTAATTTTTAACTTGACCATTCTATCTTACCTTCGTTGTTGATATTTTGGATTTTGGTGTCGAGTTAAAATAACTGCATGCGGGATTTATTTGATGGAAGCCATTGTTAATTAGCAGGTGCCATTCCATAACCAAACCGGCCACAGGAGTAGTGCATTCGTATACTCAAAGGTTACAAGTGATTTATTTTAGAATATTTAACGACGTGACTTATTTTTGACACCACGATTAAGTTTTGTTTTAATTTATTAATATAATACATTATTAAAAACTATTTATTGCATTAGATAATATGCCAAAACTGAGTACTTTGATTTATTGTTAGCTGCTAATTTTGACTATATTTGTTATAATGTTATTATTAAACTGAGTACTTTGATTTATTGTTGGCTGTTGATTTTGACTATATTTGTTATAATGTTATTATTGAACTGAGTACTTTGATTTATTGTTGGCTGTTGATTTTTACTATATTTGTTATAAGTTTATTATTGAACTGAGTACTTTGATTTATTGTTAGCTGTTGATTTTGATTATATTTGTTATAAGTTTATTATTGAACTGAGTACTTTGATTTATTGTTAGCTGTTAATTTTGACTATATTTGTTATAAGTTTATTATTGAACTGTGTACTTTGATTTATTGTTAGCTGTTAATTTTGACTATATTTGTTATAAGTTTATTATTGAACTGTGTACTTTGATTTATTATTAGCTGTTGATTTTGACTATATTTGTTATAATTTTGTTATTGAGCTGTGTACTTTGGGCCATCTAAGTTCATATTCTGAAGGATGTTGATAAGTTTCCCGTGGTCGACACAGTCAAACGCTTTCTGGTAATCGAGAAAACATGCGTATACATCGGTGGACATGTCGCGTCATCTCTGTATTAAGACCTGTATGCCGAATAGGGCTTCTCTCGTTCCAAGCTCGTTACGAAATCCGACTTGAGTATCAGAGAGGTGTTCATCGTGTCACGTGCCTATTTTTTCCCTTCTACGGTTCATTATAATTGCGTCTTACTCGTAAGTAGTGTTGCATACAGTACTCTGTAGTAACTCAAATATATCATTTGTTGTAGATAATGTTGCATAACTTGTAGGGGTAGGATTCGATAGTTTGGTTTGCAATTTCTGTGTGGATGGGACTGGATATCCACACGGACGAGGTGAGCGCGGACTTGAGAAGATTGTGGGTTGACGTTTATTCCACGCCATTTTTCTTGATTTCCGGGCTAGAAGCGGCAGTCGTTTGGGAAGGTGTTAAGTCGTTGGGGACGGTGTGTTATTAGCACGTGTGCAGAACCTCTATGGGATTTCTTTCATATCTGGCTGTATTTGGGCCATCTTAATTTGATTTTGAAGAAAAACCATTTAATTTTAAACTTGACCATTTTGTCTTGCCTTTGTAGTGGATATTTGTGGATTTTTGGTGTCGAGTTGAATAGCCGTTATCGGTATTTATTTGAGGGAAGCCATTGTTAATTAGCCGGTGCCGCCCAATAATCTAACCAGCCCCAGGAGTAGGCCCAGGAGTAGGCCACAGGAGTACGCCACAAGAGTATATGTGAATTCGCATTCCCAAAGGTTATCAGTGATTTATTTTTAAATATATAACGCCGTGTCTCATTCGACACCACGAGTAAGTTTTGCTTTGGTTTATAAATATAGTACTTTGTGAATTCGTATACCCAAAGGTTATCAGTGATTTATTTTTAAATATATAACGCCGTGTCTCATTTCGACACCACGAGTAAGTTCTGTTTTAGTTTATAAATATAGTACTTTGTGAATTCGTATACCCAAAGGTTATCAGTGATTTATTTTTAAATATATAATGCAGTGACTCATTCTGACACCACGATTACGTTCTGTTTTAGTTTATTAATATAGTACTATTTATTGCATTAGATAATATGCCAAAACTAAACTTGGATTAAAATAACCTTCTTAATAACTCTTTACGTCCAAGTAAAAATATATTTTCTTCCTACTTATTTGTAAATATCCTACAATCTTGATATTTTAAAGGACAACCATTGAAAAGATATTTTTAAATAAACTCGATTGTTTTGGCAGCGAAAATCTTTATGTAAACGGTTAACTAGTGAATTATCAACCTTTATGTAAATGTTTGAATTAGTGTTATTAATGAGTTAATTTATATATGTTTTACCTTTTTTTTCTTTGCCTTTATGTAAATGTTTGAATTAGTGTTATTAATGAGTCAATTTATATATGTCTTACTTTTTTTTCTGTAACTTGGTAAAGTCTGTTACTCTTACTTCTGTTCTGGTTATTTTATAAAGTTGTAAATTTTAAATTTTTGGTTTGTTTTAGCAAGAAAATTTTACCATAGCTGTTAATTTAGACTATATTTGTTATAATGTTGCTATTGAGTTGTGTACCTTAATTATTTATTGTGTTAGTAAAGTATCCAATATATTTTAGCTATAATTTCATTTATTTGGTTTACCATAATCATAGTTGTTTATCTTGTGGCTCTGCTAGTGCCTATAAGATCTAGGGGTTTCCGGCTTATACCGTCTAAGTCGGTGGCGCGGCTCAATTTTATATTTTTTTCTTCTACCCTCTACGGCTGAGCTGGGGCATAATTTGCCAGTAGAGAAACCGCTAGCAGAGTACTCTTTAGAGAACAAAAAAGACGTGGCAATCGCACTAACAGTATAATCAACCATGTATTATTCTAAGGAATATTTTTAGTGTACGGCTCATTATGCTAATTATGCGGTAGTTTCTGCATGTTTTGGCCACGTCTTTTTGGGTAGTGTGACGAAGACAGACTCTAACCAATCACTTGGTATTTTCCCGGAAACATAAATGGCGTTGAAGAGGCTGACCAATTTATCTGTAGTATGGTCGTTGAAAAGCTTGAGTACTTCCGAATAGACGTCGTTTGGTCCAGCGGACTTTCCAGTTTTAGCTGCCTTGATTACGTAAACCACCTCCGCGTGTGTTATTTCGGGGCCCTCACGGAGATTGTTGCAAAAGTTCACCTGCTGGTGGTCGCCAACTTAAAGTTCCTCAAAATATATAATTATGTATAATTCGGGTTTAAAACGTTCACCGACGTCTTCCGATAACTAGTCTCCTTTGTTCTCAATCATTCCAAAGGTCTTTTTCCAGGCTTCCAGGCCTCTATCTCTTATTTCATTATCTATTCCCTCTCTCTTTAGCTTCTCCTTGGTCTTCCTCTCCGTCTTCTTCCTGCTGGAGTACACGTCATTATCTGTTTCGGCAGTCGCACGTACGTCATTCGCTGGACATGGCCGTACCATTTCAGTTGTTTCGTCTTTATGTCATCTACAATACTGTGCCGAACTCACATAATCTCCCGTATTCGGTCATTACGGATTCTTTCAAGCTTCGACCTGCCTGCCAAACGCCTCCAAAAATCCATTTCCGTCGCTTCCAAGGTTTTCTTTGCTCTTTCTTTGGGTGGCCATGTCTCGCTGTCGTAAGTAACGATGCTTTTGACAATGGTGTTGGATACTGTTTAAAATCGACACAGCTTTCCTTTCCTGTCTAAGGTTTCATCATTTGTAATATTTACGCCTAGATATTTGTACTTTTGGTAGTTTTTTATTCTTTGGCCATTTTCCAAAATTAGGTCTTGCTGGCTTGCTCTCAAACTCGGGTATTCTGTTTTTGCAATGTGCCCTTCGAGTCCCCACTTCTCGTATTCCTCGAGTTCCCGAGTCATATACTCAATATCATCAGAATTTTGTGCTATAACATCTGGTTTGTCAGCGAAGTCGAGTGTATACAATGTGGAATGGTTAAGCGGGATACCCATGTTTGAACATTCCCGTTTCCATTTCATTAACACTTTTTTTCGAGATATATTTTAAACAGCGTTGGTGAAAGGTGAAAGTCCTTTATTTGGAGTAAATCCAGTCGAGATGTTATTTGCGACTTTAATTTTAATTTGGCAGTTTTCGTATTGGGTTCTTACTGCGTTAATAATATTTATATTTAAGTTTGTTGTTAGTAGAACTTCCCACAACTTCACCAGTACCACGCTGTCATATGCCTTCTTCAGGTCGACAAATACTAAATGGACCTCCTAATAATTGTATTACACAGAACAGATGGTCAGCCGTTGATCTTTCCGCTCAAAATCCTGCTTGTTCTACGGCTTCGTGGTCGGCGTAGTCTCGTTCTATTCTGCTCTTTAAAACTTTACCATAAACCCTGCCGATCAAGCCCATCACTGCAATACCTCTATAATTATCACACTTTTCTTAACCACCCATTTTATAGATTGGTGTCAGATACTACAGTTTCCATTTTCTGGTATTTGACCGGTATTAATGCAGTTTTGAAACAATGAAGTCAGGTGGTCAAATAGTTTATCTGAGCCATACTTGATCAGTTTAGCGGGTATGTTTCCTGGTCCTGGTGCTTTGCTGTTTTTAAGATAGGTTGTTGATTCTGATGGGCGATGCAGATATTTCTATATTATTAATGTCGTTGTTCTCTTTGTGATTAGGACGGTCTTCAGTTAGGAGTTGATTAAAATATTCATCCCATTTATGTCCTCGACATCCTGGATTAATTTATTTATAGGTAAATTTTAATTACTCGTTAGTAGTTTAATTTAAGATATAATTTTTTTATCGTTTATGAAAATTATGCAATTTTCTCGACTTGTTTACCCTAAAAAACGCCCATGCATAAAATCTAAAAAGACTGGACAGTACAACCAGAAGAGTGATTACGTGACACAGGATAGACTGAATACGTAGTGTTTAAATAATCCACATATTCTGGAACTGTTTTTATGTCATAAAAGAAAGCGTGTATTTGTACCTATATAATAACCCACGTTTTCTACCTCAGAGACTGATAAAGTTTTTTCCAACAGCTCCATTTCCTTTTGCATTTGTACGTTGCCATTTACCTCCAAGAATGCATATTTTAAATGTATTTTTGTTTAATTTATTTATGTTTTTCGTTGGTGAGCCGCGATTTATTAACTGTGATATATTAGACAAAAAAACTTCAGCACTAGTTAATTTCATAAGTTTATTTCAATTAGAGCAATTTAATAATGTAACAAATTATTTAGGTAGATTGCTAGATTTGGTCATAACTAATTTTGTTTGTGCTGTATCACAGGATAGGCTTCTGTTAGTTCCCGAAAATAGAAATCCCCCTGCTCTCACCGTTCATTTGGCAGTGTCATTTATAAACGAAAAAATATTTTCATTTAATAATAGCACCAAAATATACAATTTTGGGAAAGCAAATATAAAAAGTTTATTTAATGAAATATATGAAACCAACTGGAATTTCCTAAATCGGTTTACAGATATTGATGATATCTTCGAGGGTTTTTATAATATTGTAGGGTGTCCCCAAAATAGTGCGTTCCTTTAGACACAAGGCAGAGTAAAAAAGTTTTACAGCAATTTTTTCTGAAGACAACGGTTTGCAAAAAAACAATTACCTACATTAGTATTTATATCTTAATATTATTGTCTACAGAAATTTATCGTATGGCACATGACAGCAATTACATAGCGTACATATAAGACAATCACAAATTAAAAAAATTAGTATAGTCTAATAAAAATAGTCCAATAAAAATAGCAAGCTAACATATACATAGAACATGTAAAAACACTTAAAGGTTGATGTCTAAACGGTGAATCCAGTTCAGCGCTGAAGGTGTAGCCATAACAAATTCATCCCACTCTCCCCTGAAAGCTCGCAATTCACAGTCTCTTATAACGTGGTCCATGGTTTGTCTGGGTACGCCGCAGTCACACGACGAAGGTTGCACATAACCCCATTTATGCAATGAATCAGCACATCTGCCATACCCTGTTCGAACCCTATTCAGCCTCACCCACTCTCTTCGAGGTAGTTCTGATCCTTAAGGTAGGGTTGCTCCCATGAAAGCATGCTGTAAGTGAGGTTAGGTTAGGTTAGGGTACCTGGGCACCAGGGGGTGGAAGGAAACGAAAAAGCCGACACCCTTGCAAAACAGGGGGCCGAATCTGCGTTCACTGGACCAGAACCGGTTTTTGGAGTCACCACAAGTGCCGCCAAAACAATTATTTCGGACTGGGCGGAGAGGAAAATACTCACGTACTGGTCCGACATACCAGGGCTAACCCACTCGAAAGCGTTTTTACCGTTACAACCCTAGAGAAACACAACTAAGCAGATCCTAGAATGGAGCAGAAATGACCTGCGTATTCTAAGAGGACTGCTTACGGGACACTGTCGTCTAAGATACCACCTCAGAAAGATAGATCTGAACCAACAAACGGACTGTCGGTATTGCTGCGTGGAAGACGAAACTGCTGAATATATACTATGTTCATGCCCCGGCCTGGGAAGAATAAGGTTCAACATATTTGGTTACACTAACCTAGAACCTACCGATTTTAAAAAAATCTCACCCTATACAACCATGAACTTCGTAAGAAGGGCTGGATTGTGCGGTGAATTGTAGCCTCTAGGGGTGAGCCACAATAGACCTACTAAGGGTCGCGGTGGAGGGGCGACCACGCCCCACTCACATGAAACCTAACCTAACCTAACCAAGTGGGGTTCAGTAGTTTTATTCCACTGGGTGCGCCATTGTGCCAGGGAGTTCAAATTGTTCGTTTTCAGGTCTTCCGCATCTCTCATTTATGGTTGTCGGGATCTGAGTCTATTTGTTCGAAGTGGTGGTAGTGCTTGATAAATGGGTAGTCTGTTGTTGTCGATAATCTTTTTATGCTCCCTCAGAAGGGCATCAGTTCTTCGAAGTTGTGGGGGGCCAGGGCTGTTTAACTTATACATGGACGATTGTTTAAAATTTTGAAAGGGTACGAATGGATTGAAAATGAAAGATTTGATCGTCAATTAGCTTCTTTACGCCGATGATCAAGTCATATTAGCGTCATCTGAAGAGGAGTTGCTTACATACATACATATAGTCACGCCTTTTTCCCGTAGGGGTAGGCAGAGACCAATTCCTTCCACTTACTACGGTTTTTACACACATCTTTTGCTTCCTCTTCTTTCATTAGTGCTCTCATACATGCTCGTCGGTTGTTCGTACTTTTTACCTGTCTTTTCTTCAAAACAATGTTGTTCTGATCGAGATATGTTCGCCGAGGTTGACCTTTACCGACTTGTCCATTCACACTCGCCCTATAAATTTGTTTCGTCAATCTTCCTTCATCCATCATTTCTACGTGTCCGAACCATCCAAGTATTCCTTTATCTATCTTTGTAACCTCATCATTTTTTACACCACAGCGTTTTCTTATCTCACTATTCCTCACTTTATCCAACTGAGTCACTTCTGATATACTTCTCAGGCTACTCATCTCCACAGCATTTATCCTATTTTTATGCTTTTATATGCATTTTTTATGCATCTGTATATCTTGCTTCCTGTGATGGGGTAGTATACACGGTTATATATCAGATGTAATTCAATGCAATATATATATATATATATATATATATATATATATATATATATATATGTCTTCTTAACTTCTCTATTTTTATGTATATATATATATATATATACATAAACATAAAAATAGAGAATGAGAAGGGGGGGAGGACATTTATTCCAGTGCACAGTATACATTCCAATATGATTTATAAATTAATAGATACTTTTAGTTTGAAGTAGATATAAATTTATTTTTTGATTTTAAAAATTTTTTAGTTTGGTATACTAAACGCTTATCATCAAATTGACTGGATGAAAATCGATTTAGGTAAATTATAATTTAGAAGTGCCTCTGCAATTGAATTATAATTGCATTGTTACTTTTGTTGCGAATGATATCCGAGTATCATTTGCCGTTTGTAATTTAACTCTCAATGCTAGCAACTCGGCTTTCAATTTTTCCAACAACACTGGCATTTAAGTTGTCGAGTGCCTTATGCATACCCCCACTTATAACGGAGTCACCACGAATTGAACGTTTTAAATGTGACATTTAATTCTTTTCTTTTCACCGCAAAATTACAAGAGACAATTCACACGCCGAACCTTTGACTGGAGAGTTTCTCTGATCTCTTTTTCGAGTTCGTATACCTACCTACTATTTTCGAGAATTTTTCCCTCCCGGATAATTCTCGACATCAACAGAAACGGTCCTGATCATCAAAACTAAACATAAATGGCGACGATACTAAACACTAAACACTAAACAGGAACAAAAACTAATGTGCGTGGAACATTTACAAAATTTAATTTTCCGGTCCAGCGACTTTTATTGCAAAAATGTTGTTCGCCGGTCACTGTCTGAATAAATGACGATATAAGGCCCTTTTTACTGCTTTTGATCAACACTATTAACGGGGTATGCACGACAATTAGAGAAAACTAATTTTCTCGAACGAATCACATATTTACGAAATAACCATCGACCACTTTGTCGTTATAATGCACGACTATTTTATTTTTTAACCAACAATAGTATTTTTCCGTTTCGAAATTTTTTCAATAACTTCTCCCAGTGGAAAATTAGATCCGATTTTACGAATCCCGAATTTTGACATATCTCCACATTTTAAGGTCCCCCGGAGTCGAATACAATAGTTTTTAAGTGGACGTCTGTGTGTGTATGTGCGTATGTTCGTATGTGCGTTCGGAATTATTTTTCGTCTTGATTATCAAGACAACAAAAAATAATATCGACGTGTGACCGATGGAATTGGACGCATAATTACGCAACTTAGAACTGAAGGATTTTCGGCAAAATCGGTCCAGTTGTTTTTTATGGAGAATCAAAAAACTCAAAAATACTTTCGGAATTATGTTTCGTCTCGATTATCTCGAGAACAAAAAATAATACCGACGTTGGACCCATTGCATTCGACGCATAATTACGCAACTTAGAACTGATTAGATTTTCAGCAAAATTGGTCAAGTTGTTTTTTATGGAGAATCAAAAAACTGAAAAAAACTTTTGAAAATATTTTTCGTCTTGATTATCTCGAGAACAAAAAATGATATCGACGTTGGACCCATTGCATTCGACGCATAATTACGCAACTTAAAACTGATTAAATTTTTAGAAAAATCGGTTAAATTGTTTTTTATGGAGAATCAAAAAACTGAAAAAAGTATTTGAAATTATTTTTCGTCTCGATTGTTTCGAGAACAAAAAATGATACCGACGTTGAACCCATTGCATTCGACGCATAATTACGCAAATTAGAACTGATTAGATTTTCAGCAAAATCGGTTAAGTTGTTTTTTATGGAGAATCGAAAAAACTGAAAAAAACTTTTAAAAATATTTTTCGTCTTGATTATCTCGAGAACAAAAAATGATATCGACGTGGGACCCATTGCATTCGACGCATAATTACGCAACTTAGAACTGATTAGAATTTTAGCAAAATTGATTAAACTATTTTTTATAAAGAATCAAAAAACTGAAAAAATCTTTAGGAATTATTTTTCGTCTCGATTATCTCGAGAACAAAAAATAATACCGACGTTGAACCCATTGCATTCGACGCATAATTACGCAACTTAGAACTGATTAGATTTTCAGCAAAATTGGTCAAGTTGTTTTTTATGGAGAATCAAATAACTAAAAAAACTTTCGGAATTATTTTTCGTCTTGATTATCTCGATATTTCAAACTGTTTTAAATACCGCTCCTTACTAGTCTTCTTCGTTACCTTTTTAATGCCCAATCTTGCAATATTACATTCAATTTCTCGATAGAAGCACTGGCTCATATTTATATCTTTTTGCATCGCAAAAAAACGTAGAAAATTGTCGTCAGATTGGTAATTGCGTCGCAACTGCATTAACAAGCACACGAGTATTATCAATGTTAGTGCATAGAAATCCAAAAATTTGTTGACAAACATGTCAAAATATTTTTTCTGGAAACGAACACCGCGATAATTGATTAACAAATGAATAAGTGAAAGAACCTCTAGTGCATTGTCACTGCAAAAGTTGCAGCTAACTTTTGCCGCTGTCAAAGTGGCAATTGTATATATTTTATACATGAGTTAAATTGTCATAGAAACATAATTTAACGCCTTTGGTAAAGAGCATTACTTTGGTATGAAGGTAGGGGACCAAGATAAGTCATGGGCTCCATGTGTTGCAACACAAGTTCAATCATATTACGAGAATGGCTGAAAAGTTAAAAAATGATCAATGGATTTTGCTGTGCCTATGGTTTGGCCATAGCATATAAACCATATAGACGACTGCTATTTTTGTTTGACTCTGTCTATTATAGTTAAATTGTCGGTATAATTCAAGAATATGGCAGGCAAATGAATTTTCATAAAACTTTCATAGGTCATTAAAACACACTATAAAATGAATATCCTGATAGAAATTTTTGCGCGGAAACGTTTTAAAAGTACTTGTAAATGTAAATGTGTAAAAAATTCATCATGGTGGCTATTTCAAGGGTAATTTTTATAACAAGTTTTTACCTCGATCAAACCCTTAAAATTCCTCGTATCTTTTGGCAACACAATTTACACATTATAATTCACCTATTTCACACATTTTTTTGCAATTTTTTTAGCGGAATAAGCGTCAATAATTCCAAATAAATTGATCATTGTTATTGATACATAAACTATTAACCTGTCCGACATATGACAGCATCTTAAACTATTAATTGGAATTGCGACGTTGCTGATTCAAACCAGAAGTAATGGTATATTAGATAAAATATTTTTATGGCTCAGTTAATGAAAAAGAAGTTATATCTTCTAGATTACTTTATATATTTACAAAAGACTGTTTTTTTTTAGTTAATGAGCAAGTTAGTTAATGAGCTAGTAAGTTGAGAACAAGTGCGCGTACAAAAGTTAATGTTTCAATTCGTTAAAAAAAGTACTGTTGGTGTTGTGTTAAGCCGTAGGTTAGGTTGGACTAATTTTTGTATGTTCATCATCGATTAACAGTCAAATATTATCATTTTATTCATTTTTGAAATTGAATTGACGACCAACACCTAATCCGCGCATGCGCGTTGCAATCCGTGTATGCGCATACGCATGCGTAGTTTATATTAGTATCAATTTATTTACATTTATTACCTTAAATAAACAGATGTTTGAATTGGTTAAAAAAGGTACTGTTTGTGTTAGGTTAGGTAAGGCTAATTTTTTATGTTCATCATCGATTAACAGTCGAATCTATCATTTATAAAAAAAGATATACGCGCACTCTGGCAACGTCGCAATTCCAAGTACGGATTTAAAAAGCCTGTCATTTGTCAAATTAGTCCAGTGTTTCTGTCTATCAATAATGCAATAATAATGAATAATTTCTTTCGATCTATTAACTCTTATCACGTTAAATAATTGCAAAAAATGGGTGAAATAGGTGAATTATAATGTGTAAATTTTGTTGCCAAAAAGTACGAGTAATTTTAAGTGTTTGATCGAGGTAAAAACTTGTTATAAAATTTACCCTTGAAGTAGCAACCATGATAAATTTTTCACACATTTTTTTTTAGAAAATACTTTTCAAACGTTTCCGCGCAAAAAATTCCATCAGGATATTCATTTTATAGTGTGTTTTAATGACCTATGAAAGTTTTATGCAAATTCATTTGGCAGCCATATTCTTAAATTTTTCTAAATTGTCAATAAAAAAATTAAGAACAACAAAATATCCGAATTATCCTTCTGCTATTCGACCTATTCCACATTCAGACAGTTTACCAGTTGACACTCCACCCCAAATTCCTGAGTAGAAAATGAAGACAGTGTGGAGGAAGAATAACTCAATTTGCCTTCCATATCCCATGATCATGATTTTGAAAAATATAAGATCCACCACATAGATCGAGCCAATCGGAATTAAGTGAACTTATTCGAGATCTTGCTTGTCACGGAAGATACAGGGGTAGTACTCGGGTGCAACACGACCCTAAAAATTAAACCAACAAACATTTTAAAACAAATATTTACCGCAGTGCACTAATTATACATGTAATTGGTAACGAAAACAAAAACATTTTATCGATTAATTATGTACGATAGTAAGACAATATTTTTTTAAAGAGTAATAAAATTATTCATCAATTGGTACCCTTAACGACAATTAAAAAATATATACCAGTATCCGCTCAGGCATGAGGAATAAAAAGTAATCAGTCATCAAGTTCATATACAAGGAATCGTCATTAGCATCGAAGAACTCATGAGTGATATTTAAAAGTAAATTTTGATGAATCGAATTTTTCGACGGCACTACTTGCAGGTGTTTTTGAATTATATTCCGATAATGATTAAGACAATTTGCGGTTTTCATTGTTAATCGTCTCTCTTTATCGTTGATCTTGCACTAAATTATTGAATAGTAAATGGTTATTAACAGTTAACAATCGTGCAAAAATTTTAATCCTCACAGACTTCCCAACAACTACTTGCCTTATGCTCATTACAATTGCTTATTATTTTGTATAATTGTCAATGCTTTAATTGCACCATCATGATTATTGACATGCAACATATCTTTGTATTGTAACACCGAGGTATCCCATAGTTTGTCTATATTTCATCCTCAACTAAAAAGAAATAATACGCACTGAAAATATTTGCCATACATACATATAGTGCTCCCTTTTTTCGTATGGTAGGCATAGAGCACTTTTTCCCACTTGCTTCGGTTCTTACACACCCCTTTAGCTACTTATACTTTTATCAGCGCTTTCATACATGTTGTACTCTTGACTTGGCTTTTCTTTAACACAATTTTGATCTAATCGAGATACGTTCGCCATGGTCGACAAGAAAGAAGGAGAGTTATAAAAATGAATTTGATAGAAGGTTATCTGACGATTTCCAGAACAATATTAAACTCTTCTGGAAGTCCATAAGAACAGCCAGAGGTAAAAATACTACCTCGCAACTGGATAATATTAGAAACCAAGATGGTAGTATGTTAAAAGGAGAGGAATGCGTATTAAAAAGAGATGGAAGGAATACTTTGAAAGTTTTTTTTAAGAAAGAAGAAAGAAAGCAATGAAAGTGAAATTAGTACGACAGAAATTGTGGAAGCGTTGCACTGTATTAAATTGGGTAAAGCTACTGGGTACGACAGAATAACAGTTATAATGCTGAAAGCTGGACAAAGCGTAGTAGCTAGTCTGCTGTACCGCCTTTTTAACGTTTGTTAGAAGAGTGGTAGCGTACCAGCCGACTGGTGTAAGGCCGTTATCGTGCCGCTTTACAAAGAAAAAGGTTCGCAGCAGGACTGTAAGAACTACCGAGGTATTAGCCAGCTTAGTCGGCAAACTGTATGCAAAGATATTATTTAAAAGAGTGACGAATAAAACTGAAAAGGTGATATGGGATGTGCAAGCAGGATTTAAAAGAGCGAGGAAATGTATAGATCAGGTCTTTTCATTACGAGGTATAGTCGAAAAATTATTGGCTAGAAGTCAGAAGGTCTATTGCGCTTTTAGAAACTTGGAAGAGGCCTATAACAGACTAGTGAGGAGTGAATTGTGGTCGACATTGTCTATGTATGGGGTGAGTATTGGTTTAATACGAGCACTAAAATCACTTTACGAGAATTTCACTGCTTTTGTCAGGATAAACGGAGCCTGCACGGACTGTTTTAACATCAAAAAAGGTTTAAGACAGGGATGTGTGGCTTCGCCATGGCTGTTTAACTTATATATAGACGATTGTTTAAAGGATTTGAAAGAGAGTGCGCATGGATTGAAAATGAATGATTGGATCGTCAAATGCCTTCTTTACGCCGACGATCAAGTCATATTAGCGTCATCTGAAGAGGAGTTGCAGGCGATGTTATGCATGATGCCCTGAAAATAAAAGGGATAAAAATAAATGCAAGCAAAACGAAAGTAATGGTTTTTAAAAGAGAAGAAAGCATGACAAACTGTCAAGTTCTGATTAAGCGAGAAAGAGTGGAACAAGTAAATGAATTTGTGTACTTGAGTTCAAAGTTAACGAGAGATGAAAAGTATGACAGTGACATTGAGCCAAGGGAAACAGGAAAACAAATTAATGGGGCACTACATAGCTTTATGAACAGCCAGAAAGTGTCAAAAAAGGCATGTCTGGATGTGTGCATAATGGTGTGTATGTTCCTACACTTATGTATGGTAGTATATGTTGGGTTTGGCAAAAAAAGCATGAATATAGGATTAATGCTGCAGAGATAAGTAGTCTGAGAAGTATAGCCGGTGTGACTCGGTTGGATAAAGTAAAGAATAGTGAGATAAGAGAACGCTGTGGTGTAAAAGAAGATGTGGTTACAAAGATAGATAAAGGAATGCTTAGATGGTTTGGAAACGTAGAAAAGATGGATAAAGAAAGATTGACGAAACAAATTTATAAGGCGAGTGTATCTCGATCAGATCAACATTGTTTTGAAAAAAAACCAGGTCAAGAGTACCAACAACATGCATGCATGTATGAGAGCACTAATAAAAGTAGAGGAAGCAAAAAATGTGTGTAAGAACCGTAGCAAGTGGAAGGAAGTGGTCTCTGCCTACCCCTGCGGGAATAGGCGTGACTATATGTATGTACGTCGATCCTTATCGACTTGCCCATTCACACACGCCTTGTAAATCTATTTGGTCAATCTTTTTTAACAATCCTCTCCACGTGTTTAAACCACCTTAACATTCCTTTGTTTATCTTTGTCACAACATCTTTTTTACACTACAGCATTTCCTTATCTCACTTTATCCATCTGCCTAAAATGAAGACTACTCATATCCACAGCACTGATCTCGCAGGAAATCTGCCGCAGAGTTTTCACGCCATCAAATTGATTGTGACCAGCATCAAATTTCTCTTGGAGTTTCTAAGCGCCAAAACCGATTTTTTGTTGAAAAATGTTTAACGTTTGTTGATTCATTCATAAAGTGAAGAGAACATGAATCGGTTTGGGAGTTCCAATAAAGGAGAAAGTGAAAAAAACTGCGCCTCTAAATATTTAAAGAAAAAAATCCATTTAAATTATGTTTATTTTATATTATTGAATCTTTTCGAATACCACACGAAATTGGAATTCTTTTTGAAAATACTCCGTCATTATTTGAATTTATGCGAATTTTCTAAAATACGACAACGTATTTTCACCTTCTTGAGAATACGTGCAATGTTAAGTTTACTCAGTTACAGAAGCGGTTCGGTAAACCATTCGACCCTGCAAAGGTATTGCTAAAAGGTCCTGTATCGGAACTTGTATTGTCCCCTAAATTTATAAGGTAATTAGTTAGGTGACTTATAGGCAGTCGAGCTACGGCGGGACTATAGTAGTAGTGAATATATTGAACTTGAAACTCGATTCAAAACCTTCTTGAACTTGCGTTTAAACGTTTAAAGAGATAACGTGATTGATGAAGATTAAAGTTAATTAACGATAAAGGAGTTTGTTTTAGTAATCCGCACTTTGTTGTATGTATCGATCATTGGGTTAATTTAGAAAGGTAGAAAACTGTAAATGTAAGGAAAGCAGTCGATAGATTTATTAATTTTTTTTAACTGATAATAGTGTGTAAAAGTTTTATAATAGCAAGCTTAATATCTACCGTAATAAGGATTTTATAGTGTACCTCGACATACAACTTGAACTTAATTTTTTCTTCTAGTAATAATACAGGGTGGTCAACAGAAAATGAAACAAAGCCATTTGCAGGAACCTCGGCAACATTTTAGAAAAACACTCGGACCCGTCGATATTTGATTAAAGGGGGACGACACTCTTTTCCGGTATTTTTAACTCCACTACTTGTCGAATAAGATGTCTTTTGAAAGCTCTGACAATTCTCTTTACAATAGTCTTTAAATTTTACATTTCCTCCTAATACTTTGAAAAAAATTACTGTTAAAATTCCAATTATTTTAGTAGCTTACTTACTACCTAATTAATTAAATGTTCAAATCGATGACATACAATAATAAAGATTTTGTTCAAAACGTTCACGCATATTCCGAAGAATTTCCGGAGTAATTCGACGGCACTCGTCAACGATTCTTTGACCCAAATCTTCCAACGACGCTGGTTGTGTATAATAGATTTTACTTTTCAGATGTCCCCACAAAAAAAAATCAAGGGGCAATAAATCTGGCGATCGTGGAGGCCATTCAATGCTGCCTCTTTTCCCAATCCAATACCGTGAAAAACGTTGGTCTAAATACTGACGAACAATCGTCGCAAAATGCGGAGGAGCACCGTCCTTTTGAAAATAAAAATGATCTTCGTCATACTGTGAATTATTTTCAACTACATATCAGTCATACATACATACATACATATATATAGTCACGCCTTTTTCCCATAGGGGTAGGCAGAGACCACTTCCTTTCACTTGCTACGGTTCTTAAACACGTCTTTTGCTTCCTCTACTTTCATCAGTGCTCTCATACATGCTCTTCGGTTGTTGGTACTCTTGACCTGGCCTGTCTTCAAAACAATGTTGATCTGATCGAGATATATTTGCCGAGGTCGACCTCTACCGACTTGTCCATTCACACTCGCCTTATAAATTTGTTTCGTCAATTTTCCTTTATCCATCCTTTCTACGTGTCCAAACCATCTAAGCATTCTTTTATCTATTTTGTAATCACATCTTTAGTCAAGGCAGGCTCAATAGCGTCTTCCAGTAATATCAAATATATTTCGCCAGTTAAATTGCCTTGTAGAAAAAGAACCCACCAGTCGGTCACCACAAATTCTAGCAAATTCTACATTTATTTCCTCCGGTTGCTGTGTATGCACACTTAGGTTTGATTCGGACTAATAGCTGCAATTGTGGCGATTTTTCGTTTCATGCAAGAAAAAACTGCATTCATTGGAAAAACAGATAGTAAAAAGGAACTGTGGATCTTTCTCTGTTTGCGCACTCATTAAACGACAAACAGCGGTCATAATCATCCTCATTAAGTTTATGGATTAAAAGTATTTTATATGGATGGAATTTATTCTTCTTCAAAATGGTTTTAATGCTAGTTCGATTGATCCCAGACACAGATGCCAGCTGCCTCGTACTCAACGAAGGATCAAGTTTTTTAGAAGTGATAACAAATCGCCATAAAGCAATTCAAAGCAATAAAATAATTACTAAATTTATACCATTGGCGTACTTAACTCGAATGAAAGACATTTTTACCGTTCGTGATTGTTTGCAGATAAATTTCACATTTAAAATCCAATTTCTCAATAAGTAATAAGCGAAATTTTAAAATTTAAAGACCACTATATAAAGAATTGTAAGAGCTTTTGAAATGCATATTATTCGACCCCCAATGCTATTTAAAAATTTTGGGGTAATTGGTACCCTTGCTTGGGGTTAAAAGTAGTGGAGTCAAAAATACCGGGAAAGAGTGTTCCCCTTTAATCAAAAATCGACGGGTCTAAATGTTTTTCTTAAATGTTGACGTCGTTCTTGCAAATGGCTCTGTTTCGTTTTCGGTTGGCCACCCTGTATATTCTTTTACCGTTTATTCATATTAAATAAAACGTAGCATTTGTAATTTATGCACGCCTATGTATTTCGAGGTCTCGAAAATTAGTGCTCTGAGAATTTACTCTACGTTATTCTTGAAGTATACTGTATCAGTGACTTGAGAATGTTTATTGTTAAATTTGAAATGTAATCGTTTCAAATCTGTATTTTTTATTTTTTCGATGCACTGATATTTATGAAGTTGCTTTACTAAACATTTATTCATTAACTGTATAAAAAAGAACGGCAAAATTACTTTTTAAACCCCCGAAACCTGGTACAGCCGTTTGCTTTATTAACGTTTACCTCTTTTCTGTTTTCACCTTTTATAAATCTCGATTTAGCTTGTAAATCTTTTATCTGGCTTTGTTGTAATTCCTACCTACCGTTCTAGTGCGACGACATATTTATTTGCAACGCTTGTATTTTTTAGACATTGTTTAAGTATTCATTTGCAACTTCTAGAACAACTAATCCATACTTACTTTTACTCACGTATATAAATAGGTTTAAGCAACAATAAAGGGTAATTTTTTTAACGTATAATAATAATAATAACATTTTGTAAAAAGAGTCCATCATTGTACATTGTATTCACAGAAAATTGGTACACTAAAATTATTATAGTGTAAATCGGTTTTAATTGAACTTGACTTAAAAATAATGTATGGTTGACAAGCCTGTCGGTGTCAAAAATTTTCAAAATGCCTCGTCATTTAACTGATAATGAAAAAGCTCAAATAATAGCCACATTTGAAGATGGGTGGTCAATACGTGCATTAGAAAATCTTAGCGGAAGAAGCAAAAACACTATTTAAAGAATTAAGCAACGTTAGATTGAAAAGGGGTCTTTGAGAAGAAAAGTTGATATTGGTCCGGCACGCATTTTCGTCCCTGAACAAGATGATGCATTTCTGGTATACCTAAGGGCAAATCCTTTTGAAACTGCAAGATATGCTGTCATTTTTTTTCTGCATTGAAACTTCAACTGGTCAAGTATGACCAACCAGCAATTTTGCTTTAAGGTACTTAAAAGCTTATGACCTAAATCTAAGACATCACCCACTGGTGTTTCTTAGTTTTTATCTCGCCAATTACTTGTTTGTTGTGATAACTACTTATACACTAATCACTTTACAGCACTAATTCAAAGGGCTTCACTCTTTTAAATCATCTCTGTTGATCCCGGTTGCCCAAAATCTGCAAAACTTCAATGTTGTGGTGATTTTGTAGCCTAGTCTCGTATTTCCTGGCATATGTTTTGATTTCCTTAGCTACTGTTGGAATTCCTAGATCACTGTGTAGATCAAAATTTCTAACATACCATAGTGCATTTACTATTCCTCTCAGCACCTTGTTTTAAAATCTTTGTATTATGGCTATATTGCTAGGTTTAGCGCATCCCCACAACTGTATGCCATAGGTCCATACGGGTTTTAATACCTGTGTATATAACAGTAGTTTATTTTGGATAGAGAGGTGCGATTTCCTCCCAAGTAACCAATATATGTTTCTATATCTGAATTCAAGTTCTCTTCTTTTCACTTTGATGTGTTCTTTCCAGCGCAACTTAGCGTCTAAATTCATTCCGAGATATTTAGCTGTGTTTACCAGTGGTACTTGCCTGTTATTTAGGAATATGTTTTGATGACCTATAGAAGTTTTATTTGTTTACATGATTTGTTTTAGCCTCGTTTAACTTGATTCGCCATTGTTTCGTCCATTTACCGATTTTATTAGTCGCTTCTTGTAATTTATTCGAAAATGTCAGCAATTTTTTCTCCTACCGTCAACACAGCCGTGTCATCGGCAAACATTGCTATTTTCGTGTCATTAGATATTGGGATATCATATGTATAAAGAAGATATAGAACTGGCCCAAGATCGCTACCCTGCGGCACCCCAGCGCTTATATCTATTAAATATGAGTAAGGATGCTGTCATTGACACAGGATTTCCTGTGTCTCAACCTACCGCTAGCAAAAGAGTCAAAGAATCTGACTTACATGACAGACAATATGGATTTCGACAACTTCGGTCTACTGGAGATTTGCTGGCTTGTCACTCAGCTCTGGACAAACACTATTGAAAAGTTTGGTGAATCCCGTGCAATAGCCTTGGATATATCTAAAGCCTTTGACCGCGTTTGGCACCAGGCATTGTTAAGTAAATTATCTGCCTACGGTCTCCCAACCAAACTGCGCCAATGGCTCTTGAGCTTCATGCAAGATCGCTCCTTATGGCAGTTGACGGTATTTCTTCTGATGCGTTTAAAACTAATGCCGGGGTCCCCCAGGGTTCCATCCTGTCCCCCACCTTATTTCTTTTACACATCAACGACCTCTTGAAAACCACCACGAACCCCATTTACAGTTTCGCAGACGATAGCAGACTTGTCTCAACTTTCACATCCTATCGATCACTTTCGGTGAATGATACAAATAGACTCAGGCAGGAACAGGTTGATTTCATCAATAGAGATCTTAAAGCAATCGTCGAGTGGGGAACCAACAATCTTGTTCAGTTCAACGCCCAAAAAACACAAAGTGCCACGTTTTCCAAGAAAGTAAATTCCTCAAATCATCCCATCACAATGTCCGGTAATACCCTTGAACCAAGTCCCTCCATCTCGATTTTGGGAGTCACGGTGTCCAATAATATGTCTTGGCATGACCATGTTGCTAACATCGCAAAGTCGGCAAGCCAGAGGCTAGGTTTTCTGTGGAAAGCCAGAAAGTTTTTTACTCCTGATCAACTGTTGACGACGTACAAGGCTCAAATCCGACCTCTACTGGAGTATTGCTCGCACATTTGGGGTTCGTCTTCTAGATTCCATTCAGAAAAGAGCCATTCGCTTTATAAACAGCTCAACTCTCACAGATACCCTTCACCCTCTAGAACATAGAAGAAGAGTTGCAGACCAGTCATTGCTCTACAGATATTTCCATGGCAGATGCTTCAGAGAAATAAAAATTCTTGTATCACCATTGGCCACATTCGGCCGAAGAACACGGCACGCTGATCAGTCTCACCCATTTACTCTCAAGATTGACACTACAAGGACCAATCTTCATCAAGAATCCTTCTTTTACAGGGCTGCTACGGAATGGAATAAGCTTCCAAAATCAGTTTTTTCAGAGAACTATGACCTGCAACTTTTTAAAAAGCGTGTCCACAATCATTTCCTTTTTATAATCCCTTCCCCTTCTAATAGTCGCAGTGCGGGCCGTCCGCGGCCCACACGATAGGTCTACCCTTTTTGCGACTATTTTCATAAAAAAAAAAAATTATGGTTTAAAAAAACTAAAGAACACGCTTTTAGAGTTAATCAAAGTAAAAAATAATTGTTGACATAGGAATAAAATTACTAACGACAGAAATTAATGTCACTGTTCTAAAAGCGTGGGTATTAATGGACGTTGTTGGCGATCATTCTGGCCTTCATAACTTTGTTGACGGCAGCTCTGCTGATGTTTTTCCAGTCCATTCCCTAAGATTACCATGATATTCGGCGTCTTTCAGGACTTCGCTTGCCATCCATTTTACCTTGCATAACCAGCTGCAGTATTTCATATTTTTGGTCTGCATTATGTGTCCAAAGTATGCAAGTTTTCTTTCTTTAATGTTCTTCATTAATTCTTTTTCTTTTTGCATACGTTGCGTCATTAGTTACGTGATGAGTCCAAGATATTCTCAACATGCTTCGGAAGCACCACATCTCAAACGCCTCAAGTCTTTTGCAAGCTGTATCCGTCAATTTCCATGATTCAACAACATACATTAATATTAAAAATATGTAACATTTTGATATACGAGTCCTTAGATTTAAATTAAGTTTTATATTACACAGGAGATTGAATCTCTTTTATTTGGTCCAAATCGTTATTTAGTTGCACTCCTAGATAGTTAATGGTTGAGACTGTCTCAATGGGGAAATTTCTGACGTGAAACTGTACGTTCTGAGCAGCTTGTTTACTTATTATAATTACCTTTGTTTTGTTTGTGTTTAATCGCATATTATATTTTTTACACATTTCAGCTACTTTCTCTATTAACCTCTGGAGATCCTCAGCTGTATCAACAAGAAGAACAGTATCATCTGCATGCCTTAAGCTATTGTTTCTAAATAAATCAATATTTATATTTATTTTTTAACAAAAGTTATTATAAGGTCACTATTAAATAAAATGGTTAGGTTTGTGTTGTTTATTTATAGCTTACAGTTAACGTAGCAATAGGTATTAATTTAAATAAATTCAAAGAAAACATAGCGATTTTTATTTATTTGACTGGTTTGTACAGTCTCTGCATTACAAGATTCTAGAAACAATATGTAAAGTTTGCCTTTTACTCCTTCTTTTTCTTCAAGTGCCATGTTCGGTCGGCCGGACGTTAGCGATTACTGCAGAGAGTACGTCTCTATCTACTGTAACCTTGAACAGGTCAACAGCGTTCCGGATGCCTGTCCACTCGCTAATGTTTCTTGGCCAAGAGATTTGCCTTCTTGGAACACCCTGTCTGCCTTCTATTTTTCCTTTCATAATCAACGAGGAGATAATATTTTTCTCCGCGTAAGATGTGGCCAAGGTAAGCAATCTTGCGACATTTCACTGTGACCATTATTTGTCTCTCCACCCTGGCTCGTCTCAAGACTTCATCATTGGAAAGCAGATCAGTTCACGAAACCTGCAGCATTCCGCGATGAATCCACATTTCAAATGCTTTCATCCGATTCATTAGGTTAACTTTCAAGGTTCAGCATTCTACCCCATAAATAAGAACTGACCAAATAAAACACTTCACCATACATACATACATAAAGTCACGCCTTTTTCCCATAGGGGTAGGCAGAGACCACTTCCTTCCACTTGCTACGGTTCGTACACACATCTTTTGCTTCCTCTACTTTCATCAGTGCTCTCATACATGCTCTTCGGTTGTTGGTACTCTTGACCTGGCCTTTCTTCAAAACAATGTAGATCTGATCGATATATGTTCTCCGAGGTCGACCTCTACCGATTTGCCCATTGACACTCGCGTTATAAATTTGTTTCGTCAATCCATCCTTTCTACGTGTCCAAACCATCTAAGCATTCCTTTATCTATCTTTGTTACCACACCTTTTTTTACACCACAGTGTTTCCTTATCTCACTATTCTTAACTTTATCCAACCGAGTCACTCCGGCTATACTTCTCAGACTACTCATCTCCGCAGCATTAATCCTATTTTCATGCTTTTTCTGCCAAACCCAACATATACTACCATACATAAGTGTAGGAACCAACACACCTCTATGCACCGCCAGACGTGCCTTTTTTGACACTTTCTGGCTATTCATAAAGCTATGCAGTGCCCCATTCATTTGGTTTCCTGCCAACACCCTTCGCTCAATGTCACTGTCATACTTTCCATCTCTAGTAAATTTTGAACCCAAGTACTCAAATTCATTAACTTGTTCCACTCTCTCTCCCTCAATCGAAACCCCACAGTATGTCATGCTTTCTTCTCTTTCAAAAACCATTACTTTCGTTTTGCTCACATTTATTTTCATCCCTTTGATTTTCAGGGAATTATGCATAACATTAACCATCGCCTGCAACTCCTCTTCAGATAACGCTAATATGACTTGATCACCATACGCTGGCGTAATTTAAGGTTTAGGTTATTGTCACACAAAAGTGTTCTCATTCATTGGAAAGTTGTTCTTGCCATTTAGATTCGACATCTTATCTCAACTTCGGGGTCCAAGGTGTCCGTTAATATACTTCCCAGATATTTAAACTGGCTGACACGCCCATTACCTTGCCCTCAAGATTAAACTGCTCGTTCTCGTAGCTATTTCGGCTAAATATCATAAACTTGGTTTTTTTAACATTTATGTTAAGTGTTCAAAGTTTACGAGAGATGGAAAGTATGACAGTGACATTGAGCAAAGAGTGTTGGCAGGAAAACAAATGAATGGGGCACTTTATAAACAGCCAGAAAGTGTAAAAAATGGCACGCCTGGCTGTGCATAGAGGTGTGTTGATTCCTACACTTATGTATGGTAGTGAATGTTGAGTTTGGCAGAAGAAGCATGAAAATAGGATTAATGCTGCGAAGTATAGCCGGAGTGACTCGGTTGGATATAGTAAAAAATAGTGAGATGAGGGAACGCTGTGGTGTAAAAGAAGATGTGGTTTCAAAGATAGATAAAGGATTGCTTAAAAGGTTTGGACACGTAGAAAGGATGGATGAAGGAAAATTGATGAAACAAATTTATTAGGTGAGTGTGAATGGACAAGTCAGTAGAGGTCGACCTCGGCGAACATATCTCGATCAGATCAACATTGTTTTGAAGAAAAGCCAGGTCAAGAGTACCAACAACCAACGAGCATACATGAGAGCACTGATGAAAGTAGAGCAAGCAAAAGATGTGTGTAAGAACCGTAGCAAGTGGAAGGAAGTGGTCTCTGCCTACCCCTACGGGAAAAAAAAGCGTGACTATATGTATGTATGTATGTTTAGTCTGAACTCTTGGCCAACTTCACTGATCTTGTTTAATAATTGCTGTAAGCCATTTATGGTATCGATCAAGATAACAGTGTCATCCGCATATCTAATGGTATTCATGAGAACGCCGTTTATTTTAATTCCGTACTCCACCTCTTCCAAGGATTCTTTGAAGATTTTATCGGAGTAAAATTAAACAAGAGAGGTGAGAGGATAAAGCCCTGTCGTACACCTCTTTGGATTTTCTTTATAGGTGTAGTCAGCATACCGACTCGTGCTTCAGCACTCCCCAATATAAATTTTTAATGATATGGATGTCCTTATCATCCAATTGACTGTCCCGCAGCATACTTTAGTTTAGAATGGCGCACACTGTTGAAGGCCTTTTCATAGTCTATGAAACAGGCATATACATTCTTACGCTAGTCACGACACTTCTGGTGAAGGACGTTTATCCCGAACAGGGTTTCGCGGGTTCCATAGGCGTTCCTGAACCCCATTTGAGCACCATCAAGGTCGAATTCGCATTTTTTACGTATTCTGGCATGGCCGATTTGGAGGAAAGTTTTTAGCAGGTGGCTTAACAAGCTCGTCAGTCTGTAGTAACTGCATTTTTTTAGGCGGGGTGCTTTAGGAATTGTAATAAAAGTTGACTTAACCAATACTCTGGGATTATGACTGTATTATTTATTAAATTAAAAAGGCTTGTGATTTTGCCTATATTTCTTTTTTATTTCTATTAACATAATATATTATTTTATGTTTTAATTGTCACTGTGGTTAAGTTATAACTTTACAATTGCATTATAACTGTTGGGTAATTCAACGGTGTATTAATGTTATCCATTGTGTACAATTTTACAGTTCCAAACTAATTATTAATAAATTAAAATAACATTAAAGTCGTTTAATGTTTCTTAAACATAACGAAATTTAGATATAATGCAGACGATAATGTGTACCTTATTATAAAAATATTATTTTAATTATTATAACGTTTTTGTTTATTTTAATAAGAATAGAAAAGTTAATAAGATTGAAACACCGTTGCGTAAACAACTAAAAAATAAAAAAATTTAGTTAATCTTATGACTCGCGAAACCCAAAACAGGTTCATTAGTTCTTGCACCGAAGTAAAACTCAAATTCTGAACACATCAGACCAACTATTTTTTTTCCTTAATAATTCTGCTCTGTGAATTGTATTAATTTGGTTTTAAGAGAGCCCCTGGTTAGTCGTTTATCTAGGTACTGAGGATTTAACAACGTTGCTACACCAGCTGCAGTTGAATTTGGAAAAATATAGTGCAAAATTCAAAAATGCTAACTGAGTTGAAGTCAGATAAGTCATTATAGTTCGGTTGCCCTAGTATAGAAAGTGGTAGAAAAGATGTACTATTGTTTTCTCCTCTTCCTCATCGTGACAGCTCCCTGGATAGAATTAAAACATCATTAATTAAACGTAGATCTAGTTTAAGCAAAATCTGTTTCGCGTGGGTTCATTTTGCCACCTCAAGTTTGCTTTTTGAACTACTTTGCTATGCAGGAGTAGCTAGCAGTTTGCAATCGGTACTCCTTTATGAGATGAGACAGATACAGCTGGGAGGGTGGTGCCCTCTCTTGCTAGCTCGTCCGCCTTACAGTTACCTGGTATATCCCTAAGTCCGGGTACCCACACAATATGAACTCTAAACTTAGTTGCTAGCTTATTCAGGGCGGCTCGGCATTGCACCGCTGCCCTAGAGGTCAAGTAGACTGAGTTCAGTGATTTGATAGCATCCTGACTGCCGCAAAACATGGATATCTCGCTCAACTTTTGTTGGCTGTGATTTCGGCTTGATACACACTACAGTAATTAGGCAAACGAAACGACAGGCTAAGTGAGGGGTCTTTTAAGAAGACACCGCAACTCTCCGATCTAGTTTAGAGCCGTTCGTATAAAATAGTACGCCCTGAGGTTTAACTAGATTCTCGTTCCAATATTCTCTGGATGGGATTTCCAGGGATAGGTCGCTTTCGAACATAAGGGTAGGTTTAGTGTAATCAGTGTTTTTTGTGCACAGGTCGTATTCTTAACATTTTATTTAGGAAAAGATAACTGTACAGTTCCCATTTATTTTTCTTCGCCCAGTATGTGTTTGATTTTCGAATGACACTTCATCTCTAAATTTTCGCGCGACCAACAGCAGATCCAGGTACAAGACCATAAAAATAACTCTGTCAGACAGACATTAAGTAATCAAAAATAAAGCAAAGTTTTCAGTAAAAAACTGATATATCTCTGTATTCCGAAGAGACAAATAGTTCATCAGTGTAAAAAGAAAATATAAGAAAGAACTCTGGTTAAAACCGAGGAGGGTCTCAGACTTTTTTATACCGTACCATTTCAGTTTTGCCATTGACGTTTAATCGGATAATGTGTCACGTGCCTATTTTTTTTCCCTTCTACCGTTCCATTAGTAATTGGGTCTCTGATAGTCTGGTGCTCGTAAATAGTTTTGCATACCGTATTTTGTTTTAACTTAAGTATATCATTCGTTGTAAATAGTGTTGCATACCTAGTAGTGATAGGATTTAATTATTAATGGCTGCGACATTTTTGCTAATCAATGGAGATGAAGTGGGGTTTTGTTATTAGATTTTGCCTTGATTTTTGGCCTCGATTGTCGTGTGTTGTCAGCCATATTATTGTTTGGTTTGCTTTTCTGTGTGGATGGGCTGGCTATCAACACGGACGAGCGCGATTATGAGTTTGGAACATAGATTTGCGAAGTTTGGCTGACGTGTGTCCCGTGTCATTTTCTGATATCCGGCCTGGGAGTGAGTAGTTGGGAGAGTCGCTTGGTGTCAGTCTTGGGAGTCGGTAGTGAGGATTTTAGTGTCGTCGTGTGATATTAACAAGTGTGCAAAACCTCTACGGTTTTCTCTTCATATCTGGCAGTATTTGGGCCATCTTAATTGGATTTTGAAGAAAAATCATTTGATTTTTAACTTGGCCATTCTATCTTACCTTCGTTGTTGATATTTTTGGTGTCGAGTTAAAATAACCGCATGCGGGATTTAAAGACTTGCTTGGTGTTTTTAGCAAAAATTATTGTGATAATACTACTTGGTGTTTCTGTTTCTTGGATCATCGATGTCTCTATGAAGTTTTCAATTGGTTACATAGTATTGATTTTAATTTTATCAACTTATCAGTTATTATGTGCTCGATCTAAGTGTTTTCAATAGTTTAAAAGTAACAAATTATTTTCATTAAATTTGTACCTGCTCCAAGTTGGATCTGAACGTATACATTACTGAATATACATTATGTAATTATTGTGATGGTTTCAAATTATTATTTTTGTTGCAAGTCCATTTATTTTGTATTTTTTTAATCTTTTGCTATCAAGAATTCTATATAAAACCAATTATTTTTGAAATTTTAAATATTGTGAACATTTTTTTTTAATTCTCTTTTGTACATCATTAGGTTTTTATTATTGTTCAAAAGATTGTTATAATTAATTTAAATATTATTTTAAGGAAAGTGTATTAAATTCGTTTAATCCACTTTACAAAAATACAGAATTTGTTGTAAAAAAAAAAATCAGAACACCATTTTTACTTAATTAATATATTGCAGGAATTGTAAATATAGTTTTATTTATTTAGTTCACCAAAATTGTTTGTTGTTTATCGTGTGGCTCTGCTAGTGCCTACAAGACCTAGGGGTTTACGGCTTGTACCGTCCAAGTCGGTGGCGCGGCTCACTTTTTTATTTTTTTCTTCTACCCTCTACGGCTGAGCTCGGGCATAATTTGCCAGTAGAGAGACCGCTGGCAGAGTACTCTTTAGAGAACTAAAAGACGTGGCAAATGTTTTTGCATATCATATTAAAAAATACAGTCCATTTTATTGAATCCCGTCTGACAACATTAATCTTTTATAATTTCCTACAATACATAAAATATAAAAAAATTGATAGTAAAATGATTAAATATAAACTAATTACGTCGGAATTTATCTTGTTATCAAAAAGGTATAGCAGTTGTTAACAATATAAGATCAGGGCGAAGTGAGGCGAGGAAATGAATTTATTTTGAAAATTTAAGAACTAATTAATTAAATATAAAATAAACGCAAATATTAAGAAACTACAAAAAATTTATTGCATCTCAAGTAACATTTTTTGAAAGTTTTTTGCCTAATTTCAGGTAAAAATCAGCAAAAAATGTTTTACTTAATAGTATAAATCATAGCTTGATCCCTTCACTAATTTATGGTCGGTACTTTTGGTAGTGAGTATTGTAATCAAAGTATTCGGCGTTACCGGCATACATACACATACAAATAGTCACAACCTTTTCCCGTAGGGGTAGGCAGAGACAACTTCCTTCCACTTGCTACGGTTCTTACACACATCTTTTGCTTCCTCCACTTTCATCGGTGCTCTCATGCATGCTCGTTGGTTGTTAGTACTCTTGACCTGGCCTTATTTTAAAACAATGTTGATCTGATCGAGATATGTTCGCAGAGGTCGACCTCTACCGACTTGTCCATTCAAACTCGCCTTATAAATTTGTTTCTTCAATCTTTCTTTATCCATCTTTTTTACGTGTCCAAAGCATCCAAGCCCATTTTCTATATTTGTAACCACATATTCTTTTTCATCACAGCGTTCCCTTATCTCACTATTATTCACTTTATAACACCGAGTCACTCTGGCTATACCTATCAGACTACTCATCTCCGCATCATTAACCATATTGTCATGCTTTTTTTGCCAAACCGAACATTTACTACCATACATAAGTGTAGGAACTAACACTCCTCTATGCACAGCAAGACGTGCCTTTTTTGACACTTTTTAGCTATTTATAAAGCTATGCAGAGCCCCATTCCTGCCAACATCCTTCGCTTAATGTCACTGTCACACTTTCCATCCCTCGTAAACTTTAAATTCAAAGTATACAGTATACAAGTAATAAAACTCATTCAATTGTTCCACTCTTTTTCGCTTGATTAGAACCTTACAGTTTGTCATTCTTTCTTCTCTTTTAAAAACCATTACTTTCGTTTTGCTTACATTTCTTTTCAAACCTTTGATTTTCAGGGTATCATGCATAACATTAAACATCACCTACAACTACTCTTCAGATGATGCTAATATGACTTAATCATAGGCGTAAAGAAGGCATTTGACGATCAAATCATTTATTTTCAATCCATACGCACTCTTGTTCAAATATTTTCAATAAGTTAAACAGCCACACATCTCTGTCTCACACTTTTTTCGATCTTAAACCAGTCCGTGTAAGCTCAGTTTATCCTGTCACAAGCAGTGGAATACTCGTAAAGTTCTTTCAGTGCTCGTATTTAACAAATACTTACCCCATACATAGACAATGTCGACCACAATTCACTCCTCACCACTCTTTACCAAGTCTATAAAAGCGCAGTAGACCTTCTGCCTTGTCGGCACTTATACAAATATCTACACGGTTACAGGAAATTTTGAATTTTTTGGGGTATTTATCTTTTATGCAGTTTGGCAACGTCTGGTTAATATTATGCATGATGCCCTGAAAATCAAAGGGATAAAAGTAAATGTAAGCAAAACAAAAGTAATAGTATTTGAAAGAGAAGAAAGCATGACAAACTGCGAGATGCTAATTAAAGAAGAAAGAGTGGAACATGTGAGTGAGTTAGTGTGCTTGGATTCAAAGTTTACGAGAGACGAAAAAGTATGACTGTGACATTGAGCGAAGGGTGTTGGTAGGGAAACAAACGTATGGGGCCCTGAATAACTTTATAAGCAGCCAGAACGCGTCAAATAAGGCATTCACAAACTCTATACAATCTTTTTATAACACTTTATAATTACTTTCTTAATTTACATCAAACTAAACTTAAAACTACGATCTGTGATTTTATTTATATACTTGTAAATCAATGTTCTCGACCTAACGATTCCTTTATGAACATTGTCCCAAAATTGCTGGACTTTGCTAGAATCATCGGATGCCTTTAATCGCGTCCGCGGCCATAAATCATTCTCTAAATGGGGGCGTTTTTGGTGCCGCAAAAGAAGTTTTATTCGTCTTTGCGTGGACGATACGCCACCTAGGACACTTTGACTTGAATCACGTCAAACTGATATGGGTTCCAGGACACCAGGGAATTGCAGGTAATGAAAAAGCAGACGAACTTGCAAGAAGAGGTTCGGAAACTCCCCCAAACCAAGTTCAGATGCTAGGGATACCCAAGCGTACAGTTAGAAGATTGGATTGTGGAAAAACACAAAAACTATAATGGGAAAGCATTCCAGAAAATAAACACGGGAAATAATACATCAAAGGACCGTGCCATAAAAATATTGCAGAACTGTTAGCAATAAAAAGGAATCAGCTAAAAATCACTGAGAGACTCCTGATCGGTCACGCACCAGTGAAAGAACACCCCAACAAAATGGGACTGTATAATGGAGACCTGACCTGTAGACTGTGCAGTAAGGATCCGGAAACAGTGAAACACAAACTGTGCTATTGCCAGGCACTGGACCGCAAAAGACAAGCAGTTTTTGAACAGCCATCCGGCGACCCAGAACTATACAGTTCCCACCCGGTACAGAGTTTTCTACTATACGATTAATTGTATGGCTATTAATTTAGTAAATGGAAGCCTGTCACTTTCACAGTTCAATATGAGATGGGAAGGAATTTTTAAAATAATAAAATAATAAGTTGGTCTATTGTTATGGAAATTCCAAGTGTTTGTTTTACTTACACTGGCAAGTAATTTGGCGAATTATTAAGTACATAATAGTTTATTAACCGACTTCAAACAAGAAGGAGTTCTCAATTCGATTGTATTTTTCTTTTATGTTTGTTACCTTAGAACTTTCGAGTGGGTAAACCGATTTTGATGATTTTTTTTATTTGAAAGCTGGTGCGGGAGGTCCCTTTTTAATTTGGTCCAGTTTTAACAATGGCATCCATGAAAAACCATATAAGTATTTAAAGTTGGTTTTTTTACGTTTTTACATACATACATACATAAAGTCACGCCTTTTTCCCATATGGGTTGGCAGAGACCACCTCCTTCCACTTGCTAAGGTTCTTACACACATCTTTTGCTTCCTCTACTTTCATCAGTGCTCTCAAACATGCTCGTCGGTTGTTGGTACTCTTGACCTGGTCTTTCTTCAAAACAATGTTGATCTGATCAAGATATGTTCTCCGAGGTCGACCTCTACCGACTAGTCCATTTACACTCGCCTAATAAATTTATTTTGTAAACCTTCCTTCATCCATCCTTTCCACGTGTCCAAACTATCTAAGCATTCCTTTATCTATCTTTGTAACCACATCTTTTTTTACACCACAGCGTTTCCTTATCTCACTATTCTTAACTTTATCCAACCGAGTCACTCCGGCTATACTTCTCAGACTACTCATCTCCGCAGCATTAATCTTATTTTCATGCTTCTTCTGCCAAACCCAACATTCACCACCATACATAAGTGTAAGAACCAACAACACACTTACGTTTTTGCGTACGGATTATTAGTTTTTTATTTGATGGCACCACTTTTTTAGATAATGTTTAGATTGGTTCGCTATTTACCACTGAAGTCATCCATATCGATGCTTGGTATTACTATCAGCAATAACCTTTCCTGAGAAAATCACGTGAGGTCCATTGCCAAAAGTGCATCCCAAAAACTTGGTTTTTTGTTTCGTGCCAAGAGCTATTTCACCTCCAGTCAGCTGCTTATGATCTATAAGGCACAGATCCGACCTGTACTGGAATACTGTTCCCATATTTGGAGTGCGGCACCTAAACATATCCTAAAGCTATTGGATTCTGTCCAAAAAAGGGCAATTCGTCTCGTCGGTGATGCCTCGCTTACAAACTCGCTCACTTGCCTGGAACACCGTAGAAAAGTTGGCGATTTGTCTCTATTTTATAGACATTTTCATGGGCGATGCTCTTCTGAAATATCAACAATCGTTCCTCCTTTGGCAGTCTCTTCGAGATTAACCCGTCAAGTTCAGTCTTCACACCCCTTCGTGGTCACTTTGGAGACCTGCAGAACATCACTTTCCAAAGACTCATTCATCCAACGAATTGCGAGGCTTTGGAACTCATTGCCTAGGGAGGTGTTCCCCGAGGCATACAACCTCCAGAAATTTAAGAAGAACACCAACTCCTACCTTCTTTCCCTTGGTTCCCACGATGTTCTCTGAACATTACAGGATATCCCTTTTCGTGGGAACCAGAACATATAAAAAAAAAAAAACACGAAGACACATAAAATGTAATTATAAAGTGTTACAAAAAGATTGTATAGAGTTTGTGAATATCCAAGTGATTTGTCAAGTAAGAATTTATTGTTTAAAAATATTAAAATAAATTGTTTAGTTATTGTACTGAGTGTTTATATTCATCAAAATCAATAGTAAATATCGTTACAGTGGTGTCAGAAGTTAGGATTTTTGTAACAGAAGATTTATACAGGAAATACGTCATACATCATGGAGGATGTTATAAAATTCATGAAAAATCAATTTGACGAGTTGAAAAATAGACGACAAGAAGAAAAATTGGAAGAAAAAAAACGACAACAAGAAGACTTCTAGAAGTACAAAAAAAGCAAAGAGAAGAACAACAGAAACTTCTAGAACAGCAGAAAAAGTTCTTCGAACAAGTAAAACAGAAAAAAAAATTGTTGAATTAAAGGAAGATGTCAAAAAGACGATAAGTTAAGAAAAGAAGTAAAAGACATTAAGCAAGAGATCGACATTGTCTTCAGAAGAAAGTAGTCAGTGTTGCCACATCCGGAATATCAGTGAAACCACTAACTTTCGATGGACGGTCAACTTGGTCCATGTATCGCAGACAGTTCGAGGCTGCGGCCTCGTCTAATGGGTGGAACGATGAAGAGAGGGCTACTACACTTATAGAGGCCTTGAGAGCGCAAGACAATCTCTCTCGACCAGCAGAGTAAATATGGAGATCTAGTGTAGTTAAGGTATGGCGATCAACATAGAGAACATCTATATTGGGCAAAAATGAAAACATGGGTGCAAATATCTGGTGAAAGTCTGCGGCTGATCCAGTTAGTGTACCCACAGGCACCGGAAGACTTCAGGAAGCAACTGGCCGTCCAGCTAATTATTGATGGACTTAGAGATCCAAAGATCCAGTGGAATCTTCGACTGACGACTTTCAATAGAAGTGGTGATGAAGCTTTGGTACGATCATTGGAGGTAAAGGCGGCCTTTATTACTTTGAGGCCGAAAGTTTGAGCAGTGTCGATCGAAAAATCAAACCAACAAAGCGATGCAGTCATCAAGCCCCTTGCAAACATTTTGGAGAAAATCAAGTCCATGATAAATGGTATGGGCAACCAGCGACCCCACAGTATGGATCCCCCCCGAAATAAATTTCTGGCTACGCAATGCCTATTTTCCTGTTATTTAGCAACACTTATTCAGTGGTATTATTCTTCTTTAGTTGTTATTTGATAAACTATATACCTTCCTGATCCATTTTATAGTAGTATTTCATAAAAAATCTATTTATCACCTCAAATTTAATCCAATCAAGAAATCAAGGAGTCACGGAACCCTGAGTATAATATTTTAATCTTTTCCTTTAGGTTACTTAGCAGTTAATAAATAGTTGAAATATTAAAATTAAAATTTAAAATATTTCTCCAATTAATAATATGATAATTATTTAATTTTTTTTTCATTTCAGACGGTTTAAATTGATAAAATAATTTAGTTTAACGGGTATTAGTAAAACTAATAGCTACACAATTAGCAGCCCTTGAGTTGGAATAATTTAGTTTTATAAAGGTAACTTATAAGATTACACAATTGGCTTTAGAAAGAAAACTTTAATGTAACACAAAATTGACACCCCACTTTTGTAACTTTAGAAAAACAGTTTAGTTAGGGTAACACAATTTGGCGCCCAACTTTTGGGGTTTGGAAAAATACTTTTAGCAGGCTACAACACTTTAATTTAATAAAAAACTGTGTTATCACCTATTCATAAATATATTCTCATAAAAAACTAAATATTACGCGATAGATATATTCTCATTTTGAACAAACAGCACGTCACTGATTACAAGCGGGGCCGTAACTCCACAATAATGTTACAGCGTTGCCAGCACGAGAACGGGACAAAGAGAATCGATTGGTATTCTTTGTCATACTCATGGCCACTCTCGTGTAATCATTGCGACAAAACAAACAGAGTTTTATAAATGGAATGTTGCGTCTCCTCTGGATAATAGGTCTATTGATACTTCTAACTTTTCAATATAGTTTATAGTGGCCTTTATATGTATAATAACAAGGGACGATCTTATCCTGTATCGGAAAAAAACTAGGTACTATCCAAAGAAATGTAACCTTTATTTTGTATTCTTTTTTGCAGAAAGCAAATAGTATGCAATATGCAATAATATTATAAAAAAATTGTTATTAGAAGTTGATTTTTGCTCGAGTGTTGACAGGATTTTAAATTAATATTATTCCAATAATTCCTACTTTCATGTAACCTTAAATACTCAGATTTGTGTATTTTATATTATTATGTAAGTTAGTTTGGTAACTAATTTTTACCTTTTTAACGTAATTACACGATTAATTGTTTAAAAATATACAAGCACTCCCCAGTGATGAGGGTTCTATCTTCTCCTAATGATTGTTTTATCTATTAATTCAGAAAATCGGTTCTCTTTTTGCATTTCACTAAGTAATCCTTAATATGTTGGTTTTTGTATTCACGACATTATAATGATCGACAGGGTCGACGTAGGCCTACACAATATGTTTAAAAAACCACGCCTTCACACATTATTATTTTTCCTAATTAAATTACCAAGATAATTACTGCGGTGTCTATAAATAAAGGCAAAGTAATGCATTAAAATATTAAGGATTTTATTTTTTACAAATAACTGGAAGAAAAAAATCTTATTTTGAAGCAACCATACTATGAATTAAATTTATTTGATATCTTAAAAATTAACATGTACTCTATTTTGAAATGGTACGGAGTAATAAATCTTTTTCTGAGGGCTATACCATAGGCGTACATAAATATGTTGGTTAAAAAGTGGAAAATGAATTTTTCTTATTTTGGAATTTAAAGTGATCTTTTTTTATAACTGCTACGGGTGACGAAAAACGTCTTTTCCTAACTATTTAAAAAATAGATTCCTTTATAAGGAAATGAGACGTCTTTCGTTTCGAAAAGTGCCACTCAATGTTTATTGTCCAGTACCCAGGTGAAAGGGTGAACTTAAATGGTAGGAGGATGTGATTGTATCTTTGAGGTATACATACATACATATAGTCACACCTTTTTCCCGTAGGGACATGCTCGTCGGCTGTTGGTACTCTTAACCTGGCTTTTCTTCAAAACAATGTTAATCTGATCAAGATATGTTCGCCGAGGTTGACATCTACCGACTTGCCCATTCACACTTGCCTTATAAATTTGTTTCGTCAATCTTCCTTAATCCATCCTTTCTACGTGACCAAAACATCTAAGTATTCCTTTATCTATCTTTATAACCACATCTTTTACACCACAGCGTTCTCTTATCTTACTATTCTTGACTTTATTCAACCGAGTCCCTCCGGCTATACCTCTTAGACTACTCATCTCTGCAGCATTAATCCTATTTTCATACTGCTTCTACGAAACCCAACATTCACTACCATACATAAGTGTAGGAATCAACACAACCCTCTATGCACAGCCAGAAGTGCCTTTTTTGCAACTTTCTGGCTGTTCATAAAGCTATGTAGTGCCCCACTTATTATTTTTTTGTCAACATTCTTCGCTCAATGTCACTGTCATATTTTCCATCTTTCGTAAACTTTGAATCCAAGTATACAAACTCATTTACCAGTTCCACTCTTTCTCCCTTAATCAGAACTTTACAGTTTGTCATGCTTTCTGTTTTTTGAAAAACCAATACTTTCGTTTTGCTTACATTTACTTTCATCTCTTAGATTTTCAGGACATTATGCATAACATTAACCATTGCCTGCAACTCCTCTTTAGATAACGCTAATATGACTTTATCTTCGGCGTAATTAAGGCATTTGACGATCACATCATTCATTTTCAATCCATATGCACTCTCTTTCAAATCTTTTAAATAATCGTCTATGTATAAGTTGCATTTATAGGTAGGATTTATTACTCTGTATCATTTTCAGAGTATAACTGCAACTATTTTTACATTTTGTAAATATCCTATTTTTCTGCTTATTGCAGACGATCAGCTCTCAAGATTTTAAGACACATATGTCACCAATATTCGACTCCCGAACTCGTGATTGGACATCTTTCCGCTAATAATTTTAATCTTTTAACAGAAAAAGATCGGTGTGTGTTTTTAACATGAACCTATTTTTGTTTTGCGTAGTGCATCTGGGATCAATTCATAATCCACGTACTTTACCTTTTACCATATTCATAATGTTAATTGTATTATTTTCCCGCTAAAGGGGTTAAAATTATTAAATACGAAACAACAAAAGAATAAAACCTTTCTCGCTCATGGACAACGACCAAACATTACAGAAAATTGTGTAGCATGAAAAAGAGGAGTATTCACGTAATAAAAGTTGGTTATCCATTCTATCTTTGTCAAACACTTTTGTTCAAAATTGCACACATATTTTTGTAATGCCTTACGTAATAAATTAAGAAGAATATACCTAGACGTACAATATTTTAGTTTAAAAAAATCTTGACTACCACTTAGCCAAAAATACGTGTAAATAGAGTTTTTTTTTTTTTATATGTTCTGGTTCCCACGAAAAGGGATATCCTGTAATGTTCAGAGAACATCGTGGGAACCAAGGGAAAGAAGGTAGGAGTTGGTGTTCCTCTTAAATTTCTGGAGGTTGTATGCCTCGGGGAACACCTCCCTAGGCAATGAGTTCCAAAGCCTCGCAATTCGTTGGATGAATGAGTCTTTGGAAAGTGATGTTCTGCAGGTCTCCAAAGTGACCACGAAGGGGTGTGAAGACTGAACTTGACGGGTTAATCTCGAAGAGACTGCCAAAGGAGGAACGATTGTTGATATTTCAGAAGAGCATCGCCCATGAAAATGTCTATAAAATAGAGACAAATCGCCAACTTTTCTACGGTGTTCCAGGCAAGTGAGCGAGTTTGTAAGCGAGGCATCACCGACGAGACGAATTGCCCTTTTTTGGACAGAATCCAATAGCTTTAGGATATGTTTAGGTGCCGCACTCCAAATATGGGATCAGTATTCCAGTACAGGTCGGATCTGTGCCTTATAGATCATAAGCAGCTGACTGGAGGTGAAATAGCTCTTGGCACGAAACAAAAAACCAAGTTTTTGGGATGCACTTTTGGCAATGGACCTCACGTGATTTTCTCAGGAAAGGTTATTGCTGATAGTAATACCAAGCATCGATATGGATGACTTCAGTGGTATGGTTACTCCTGACAAAGTTATGTTAGGCACAGTGAGATCGGCTTTTCTAGAGAAAAGACATGCTTGTGTTTTGTTTGCATTGAATTCTACCAAGATATTGGATCCCCATTCGAGAATTGTTGCCAAGTTCATATTTATATTGTTAATATTTCTTCCTCGTTCATTTTTGGTTTCACGGGCTGATATAGTGGCCCTGGAAGAGAATGCGGTATGGAGGGTACTATCATCGGCAAAGCTGTGTACGGGACATGAAGTTGCTTTCAATAGGTCGTTGATGTGAAGTAAAAATAGTGTTGGTGCTAGAATAGATCCTTGCGGAACACCAGCATTTATGAGTAGAGTGTCAGATGAAACTCCATCGACCACTACATGGAGAGACCTGTTTGAGAGAAAACTAGCAAGCAGAGAACACAGCTGAGGGGGCAAGCCATAAGATGGAAGCTTGGCGAGGAGTCCCTGGTGCCAAACTCGATCGAACGCCTTGGAGATATCTAATGCCACAGCTAAAGTTTCTCCATACTTTTCAATAGATAGCTGCCATATATGTGAGACGTATGCGAGCAGGTCACCAGATGATCTCTGATGGCGGAAGCCGTATTGCCTATGATTGATAATTCCTGAGTCTTCCAGATATTTCATGAGCTCGATGTTGATGGCTTTTTCCATGACCTTTGAAATAATAGATAGCAGTGCAATAAGTCTGTAGTTGCTAGGTAGGGTCTTTTTGCCTTTTTTAGGGACTGGCTGTACTCTTGCAATTTTCCAATTGGACGGAAATACTCCCAAATTGTAAGAGTGGTTGAACAACTTGCAAAGAACAGGTGTTAGTTCAGGGGCACATTTCTTGAGAACAATCGGCGGGATTCCGTCAGATCCACAGGCTTTGTTGGTGTTGAGACCCAGCAAAATCTTTCTGATAGTACGTTGGCGAAAGGTGATTTCGGGCATGTGACTGTCAATAGGTGTAATGTTCGAGGGTTGTTTTCCCGAAGAATCCAGAGTGGAATTTCCAGCAAATAGGTGCGCAAAGATATTGGCTTTTTCCTGGGCAGTCGTTGCTAGTGTTCCATCTTCATTGGTTAGGGGAGGAAAAGAGCTGGAAGTGAAGTTTCTTCCCACAGCTTTGTAGACGATTTACCGCTTAGGACAGAGGCGTATTTATCGTAACATTATGTATATTCAAAATTTAAAATGCAAAGGTTTTTAAGTAAAAGCATAAACTTAAACTTCCTTTAATTAATAAATGCTCCTTTAATTCAACAATTTAACAAAAATGACCCTAACAAATTATGTGACGTGCGTTGGATTTTGTGTTCTATTTTCTGCCTTATATTTTTTTAATTTTTTTTTGCTGTCAAATCAGTTGATCTCTTGTTATATGGTATGAAGTGGGATGTAAGACTGTTTTGTTTTTCTTGTTTTTATTCTGATTTTTGTGGTCCTATTGAAGAAAAGGTCAAAGCTGAGCACTATCATATTATAAATGTCGGAAATTTCTTTTATTAGGGACACTACGAAGTCTAGGATCTCTTTGTTTGTTTGAATAAAAATCAAGATATGGTAAATCGACAATTTGCTGAAATTAAACAACTCCAATAGCAAATTTATTACTTTTTGCTTAAATTCATGTAAACAACCAAACATCAGTTTACTTATAATTCATGATCAGGTGTGTAGAATGAATGATGAAAGTGGAAATACAAAAAAACAAGATATATAAAATACTTGGGAATAATTATTTATCGATAGCAGCACGAAGTGGAAGGAGCAAATGTTTTCTGTCAGAAACAAACTGAGAAAATTAATATGCACCTTCAAAACATTGAAAAAGGTGTTAAATAAAAAAATTATTATTGACAGCCATTACACACTGATCCAACCAATTATTACTTACGGTTAAGGAGCATAACAAACATGAATAAAAAAAAGTAGCAATCAAACAAAAACTTTTTATTAAAATAATTTTAAAATATCAGCCAAGAGGTCCAAACAATTAGTTCCACTTCGCAGTGGAAAGAATAAAAAAAAACATGTTTTGTTGTTATAACTATTATTAAAAATATTGTCACCATAGTTTTCATACAAATATTCCTAACATGCAATAATCATATTTTTAGTTCCCGCATTCTAAAAAAAATCATATTTTTCAAAAGTTCTTAAAATTCTGTATTAAAAAAAGTATAATTTAAAAATTGCAAAATTTAGGTAGTTTACCATTTTTTTTCTGTTTTTTTACATACATACATATAGTCACGCCTTTTTCCCGTAGGGGTAGGCAGAGACCACTTCCTTTCACTTGCTACGATTTTTACATACATCTTCTGCTTCATTTACTTTCATCAGGGCTCTCATGCATGCTCGTCGGTTGTTGGTACTCTTGACCTGGCCTTTCTTCAAAACAATGTTGATCTGATAGAGATTGGTTCGCCGAGGTCGACCTCTACCGACTTGTCCATTTACACTTGCCTTATAAATTTGTTTTGTCAATCGTCCTTCATCCATCCTTACTACGTGTCCAAACCATCTAAGCATTCCTTTATCTATCTTTGTAACCATATCTTCTTTTACACCACAGCGTTCTCTTATCTCACTATTTTTTTACTTTATCCAACCGAGTCACTCCGGCTATACTTTTCAAACTACTCATATCCGCAGCATTAATCCTCTTTTCATGCATTTTCTGCCAAACCCACTATTCACTACCATACACAAGTGTAGGAACCAACACACCTCTATGCACAGCCAAACGTGCCTTTATTGAAAATTTCTGGCTGTTCATAAAGCTATGCAGTGCCTCATTCATCTGTTTTTCTGCCAACACCCTTCGCTCAATGTCGCTGTTATACTTTCCATCTCTCGTAAACTTTGAACCCAAATACACAAATTCATTTACTTGTTCCACTCTTTCTCCATCAATCGAAACTTTACAGTTTGTCATGCTTTCTTCTCTTTTAAAAACCATTACTTTCGTTTTGCTTGCGTTTATTTTTATCCTTTTTATTTTTAGGAAATCATGCATAACATTAACCATCGCCTGCAACTCCTCTTCTCCTCTAAAGAAGGCATTTGACAATCAAATCATTCATTTTTGATCCATACGCACTCTCTTTTAAATCTTTTAAACAATCGTCTATGTATAAGTTAAACAGCCATGGCGCAGCCATACATCCCTGTCTTACACCTTTTTCGATGTTAAACCAGTCCGTGCAAGATCCGTTTATCCTGACACAAGCAGAGGAATCATTATGAAGTAATTTTAGTGCTCGTATTAAACTACCGCTCACCCCATACATAGACAATGTCAACCACAATTCACTCCTCACCACTCTGTCATAGGCCTTTTCCAAGTCTATAAAAGCGCAAAACATCCATCAAAACAGCTTAACTGATTTTGCTGAAAATCTATAGTCCGTTCATAATTTGTCGATAGCACAAAATGTGCGTCCAAGTCATAAAACGGCCGTAATAGTCGTAAAATCATAGGCGGAGGTTCCTGAGGTGTTTATTCATGTCCGTACACAATTTGTTGATAGCTCACTGCAAGTTTGACCCTCATTAGGTTTAGTACGTTTTTGATCGCATTTAATTTACGGCTCGTTGGTGTTTCGGCGTCTACGGCAGTAATTAACGTCTCTAATATTTATTTTGCGAATTTTGTGCAGTGCGTGAGTAACTTTTTTTCATATTCCTACAAACATATACGTACCTTTCGTTCCTGCTTGTTTTGTTTGATTGCTTGCGATGGCTTCGTCATCATCATCAACATCATCAAGTTTTACACCGGTACTGTTGCGTACAGTCAGTAAGTCTGTCTATTCACCAAGAGAGAAGACTATTGTTTTGAACGTTCACGATGCTCTGCTTTCTCAGAATCCCACAAACACTGTTCAGAACATAATCAAGAGTTGTGCCCACATGACGGGCGTACGGAAGTCAACAATATATAGGTTCCTATCAGAAAGAAAAAAACAAGGTATAGCTAACCCAAATACAAACGAATACTTAAAGAGGGGGAGAAAACCTATTGAAATTGATGAATTTGCCAAAAATGGTATTCGAAGGAAAATTCACGAATTTTTTTACAAAAAAGAAATACCCAACTTAAACAAAATTTTACAAGAAGTTAGAGACGACCCGGATTTGCCTCATGTCGGACGAACCAAATTGTGGCAAGTTTTAAAAGAATTAAATTTCCGGTGGGAGAAATCAGACCGAAAATCACTTTTGATTGACCGGGAAGAGATAATATGTTGGAGAAGAAAGTATCTAAGATCTATACGAAAATTTCGGGCTGAAGGAAAGCCAATTTACTATCAGGACGAAACGTGGGTAAACGCAGGTCATACTCTCACAAAAATTTGGTCAGATAAAAATATATCAAGCTCCAGGCAAGCCTTTATGGAAGGTTGGTCTACTGGTATTTCCCCACCCTCTGGTAAAGGCAGTAGATTAATAGTTTCTCACATTGGCAGTGAAAAAGGATTTGATAAGCATGGTTTGTTGGAATTTCAATCCAAAAGCACAAAAGATATCATTGAATGGCTGCGGAATAAGTCCCTGCCTTACAAAGATGGAATGGTTAAAGCAGAACTTTTAAAAATTGCCTGGCAACACAAATCTAAGTTCAAGAAATACGTAGTTGACAAAATGGCGGAAAGACGAAACATCACAGTCCTTAGACCCTACCACTGCGAATTAAATCCAATTGAACTCATTTGGGCACAAATGAAAAGCTATGTGGCTAGAAAAAATACGTCATATAAAATACAAGCTGTACGTGAATTGTTATATGAGTCTTTACAACATATTACAGAACAAAATTGGCGAGATGCAGTAAGACATGTAATAGAAGAAGAACAAAAAATGTGGGATCTTGACAATATAATTGATGCGACTGTAGAGACACAACCGCTAATTATTAACCTGCAAGACGACTCGGATTCCGAAGATGATCCTGTTTATTTTGAATTTGAATAGTTTTGTAAGTAATCGTAGTTTATATCATTTAATAATAGGTATTAATTAAATAAATGTATCTTTTACAAATTGCAAGTAACTTTTTATTTTTAAATAAAATAAAGAAATTTTATTAAAATAAAAATACAATTTACAGTACCTACAGTTTAAGAATATTAATATATTTATTTATTTAAAGTAACGTAATGATTTAATCATATACTCTACGACACTAGTCAGTCACTTCCACTCAAAATACCTACATAATCGGATTAAAAGTTCTATAGCTGTATTGTATTTCTTCAGATACAAGGTGGGTTAGTCGAAAACATCTTAAACTGCCAGTTTTAGGTTGGTTTTTGTTATTATATCATACTACCTGTCCTCTCTGTATTTCAGTTCTCTAATGAGGGTTAAACTTGCAGTGAGCTATCAACAAATTGTGTACGGACTATAATCAGTTCTAAGTTGCGTAATTATACGTCGAATGCAATTGGTCCCACATCGATATCATTTTTTGTTCTCGAGATAATCGAGACGAAAAATAATTCCGAACGAACATATACACATACACACACATACGTCCACTTAAAAACTATTGTATTTGACTCTGGGGACCTTGAAATGTGGAGATATGTCAAAATTTGGGATTCGCAAAATCGGACCTATTACTTTAACTTCCACTGGGAAGTTAATAAACCTTCTCGTTTTCCCACAGCACAACTTTTCCATGACTCTGTCTTAAGAGATATTCAATTACTATATACCTCAGATATATTATAATAAAGCAGTTATTCAGAACAAAAAGCTTAGAACTAATAAAACAAAACGAGTGCAGTGACCAGACATACCTGCGTTACCGCATTTATGAAAAAAGATTGGGACAAAATAATTTTATTTACTTCTCCTCGAAAATATACAACTTGCTACCACTTACTCTTAGACATTATGAAAATTACACCTACAGTGATTTCATTTTAAAACCAGCCAGTTTAAATAACTTATGATTTTTCGTAAATGTAAGAAAAACAAAAATTAGAATCAAGGGGGAAGTTTAAAAATGCTATTCTGCTGGTATATGTCTAATTAGAAAACAATTAACTAACTTTTGACTACATGTCACCTTTTTTGACATTTTTTTGTCATTTTGTTTATTTGTTTAAAAAATATTAATAGTATATTTAGATATTCGTGGCGGTAAATTAGCCATTATTTGTAGCTGTAGTTATTTAAAAATGGTGTATTTTCTGCCAAAACGAATGAAAATAATATTTATTTATGATTATTAAAATAAGTGCGCTATTTCAGGAACAAATCTCACAATATCAGAATTACCTTCAAATTTACACGGATGGATCCAAGACAAATGAGGGTACGGGAGCTGCCTTTGTAGCTAATTACCAAGCTTTCTCATGGACGTTAACCCTAAATACCAGTATTTTTGCCGCAGAAATATACGCTATCTGGCAGGCATTATTATATTTCTTAGAAGTCGAATTGAATCGCTTGATAAACAGCTCAACTCTCACAGATACCCTTCACCCTCTAGAACATAGAAGAAGAGTTGCAGACCAGTCATTGCTCTACAGATATTTCCATGGCAGATGCTCCAGAGAAATAAAAACTCTTGTACCACCATTGGCCACATTCGGCCGAAGAACTCGGAACGCTGATCAGTCTCACCCATTTACTCTCAAGATTGACACTACAAGGACCAATCTTCATCAAGAATCCTTTTTTTTACGGGGCTGCTACGGAATGGAATAAGTTTTCAAAGTCAGTTTTTCCAGAGAACTATGACCTGCAACTTTTCAAAAAGCGTGTCCACAATCATTTTCTTTCTATAATCTCTTCGCCTTCTAATAGTCACAGTGCGGGCCGTCCGCGGCCCACACGATAGGTCTACCCTTTTTGCGACTATTTTCTTAAAAAAAAAAAAATCAATGCCTAATCTGCACTGATTCTCTTAGTGCCATTTTAACCTTGCAAGACCGTTTCACTTACAACCAATGGTCAATACGAATATTGGATTTAGTCACATATCTCGAAACCCAAAACAAAAAAATTGTAATGATGTGGATACCCGGATATATTAGGTAATGGAATGGCGAATCAGGCGGCAAGAAATGCGACGAATATGCAAGAGGATAAGGAAATTCCAGTGACCCTTAGTGAAGTGAAATCTTTCATAAAAAAAAATGTTATGATGAGTGGCAAACACAATGGAAAGGATGTGAAAGTCACCTGAAAACGATAACACCATCCACCAAGAAATGAAGATATTCTAAAGAACTCTCGAGACGTGAGGTAGTTGTTCTATGCAGAATGAGGATTGGTTACACGAACTTAACCCGCCGCTACTTCCTGAAGGGTGCTCGAAGACCAAGATATGAAGTATGTCAATGCCGATTAACAGTGCATCATATCTTGACGTGAGAAAATTTTGAACAGCAGAGGCAAACTAAAGGCGTAGAACCTGAAATAGAATCAGCTCTGAGGAATGACAAAGAAAACATTACCAAACTCTTGACTTACCTGAAAGAAATAAAAAAATTTACCAAAATTTGAGCAATTTTTGGGAAAAAGCAAATGACCTCAGTAGTCGATGCTCTATAAAAAAATAGTTTCTACATTTATACGTTAAAATAATTTGTGTTATAGAAGAGTTTCGAAATATAGTAAGTATAGAACTATTAATATGCAAAACTCACAACATCCGTAGTGCACAAGTCCCAGTTTATGATTCACTTAACATGGCTATTAATCTATTATTTTTTTGGCAGTACGCTAATTGCGTCTACATTCCTATTTCCTTCACCTTTAATATATAAGTTATGTTACGTGAAGCAGAGATATTATTGAACCGATATACTTACTTGCTAATGCATTACGCATTTCCAGGGATTGTAAATATGTTGGTAATTTAAAGTTGTCTTATATTTTCGTGTTTTACTGCCAAACACTTAATTCTGGTGGATTGATTTAAAGCTTAGTGAAGCTATTATAAATTTAACATAATTAAGAGTAAATCAAGTATTATTTGATTGGTGTTGGATAATTAGTTCTTAACTACATTTGAATCGCAATTCAACAAAATGGAACAACTTATTTTTTTGGAATTTGTTGACTTGTCACAGTAGTAATATCACTAGAACAGTGACAATGGACGAGATAATATTATGACAATCGAAAGCTCGTTGGTAACAACCCGAAGCCTTCGGCAAGCAAACAACGAGGCTTGAGAAATTTGTCATTAAATTATGAGGCATTTGTCAATGCTCGAGGGATATACGGCGGAAAAATTTTTGACAAAAATATGTTTAACACAACACAACGAAACATTTATTTATTTATTAAAAGTACAGTTAGTGAAAGTACAAATATTAAAATTTAACTTAACATTAGATTCGTTGCTGTTCTTTGCTATAAAAGATCTTTTTCCACGCTCAATATTTATGATCTTGTTGTGATGTTCTTGATCGCGATTTAAGTATGGTTTTATAGAACTTTTCTTGCTATGACCAGTAATTTTTAGCAATTGTCGTTCTTCTACACCAATATTGCCAACAGCAGTTGATCTATTCGAGTGATTTGTTATCTTTTTGTCCTTTACATTCAAGCCAATTGCCTCAGCAGCAGATTTAGTCCATCCATTTATTGTATTTCTTCCAACAGGTACCATTTGTCAGTTTCATTTTTCCAGTTTTTTTTTAATTAATCGTGTTATAAACATCAATACATACAATTAGCAAAAAGAGTGAAAAGAAAAAAAAAACATATCAAGTATTAGGAAATACAGTTCTGAAGTGTAAAATAACATGATACAGAGAAAAAAGTATTTAAAAATATATACATGATATATGCACAAGTCTTTTATTTTAATTTATGATGTCTTGGACCAGAACTTGGCCACGTCCAGCGCTTCCGGGGTAGCATTCACCAAATCCTCCATGGTGCAGGTGCTCGGGCACAGCTCACACTGCATAAGGTGGGTGGTGGTTTGGATGTGTCCACAGTCGCACAGTGCCGATTCATTTGAGAGGCTCCATCTGCGCATATTCTCTTTGGATCGTGTGACACCAGAGCGCAACCTGTTAGGAGAATTCCAAGTCGTCCATCCTTCCATATGGCCGGGAGGGAGTTCTTCGTTTGGGACTAACCATTCCCTAAGGTGTGCGTTTTCCTCTCGCCACATTGCCAGCCTCACTTGCTGGGGTGACCTGACGATGCTCTCTGTATTGTGCATGAAACTTTTTCTGGATTTTAGTCGGCGGCGGGCTGGTTGGTGTTCGTACAGCGAGTGGACTGGTGAGGTCGACGCCTTTGCCTTTTCTTTCCTGGCCGCCGCTTTCCTTCTGATGTCTAGTAAGGCCACGCCTGCAAGGCAGTATAATTTTTTAGTGGGGGTTAGTCCCAGACAGCCTGTGATGATGCGGCAGGATTCATTGAGCGGTATGTCCAGTGTCGATTTGAGTTTTAGGAACAGACGTGGTGAGGTAATTTTATCACCTCGTTTTAATATCAGTTTATAAAAAAGACGTACAGGGCAGCTTTGTCTTTAACTAATGAAAACTACTACTTGTACAGCTTTTAGAACCACCTTAGCACGTTTTACTGAACACCGGATGTTATTCAATGCGATTTGTTGGAAAGTCATCGTTATTTTTCTCGATATGAAAAAAATCCACCAGGCAAGCAACTGCCTCTTTTCCTTGCCACGCTAATTCCACAGCAGCAATACGGTAACATTTACGAATAAGACCTTCAGGATTATTTTCATCCCATAGCAATATTATTTTGTTAACTTCAGACAAATTTATCGAAACTGAACTGGACTTACGTTTCTTCCTGATTGCATCGCGGGCATCTCTGGCTGATTTAAATACTATATTGTTAAACGGATCAATTATAATATTATAGTCGTTATAGTACTTTTCTTGCAAAAGTTTGCACGAAACATTCCACATTGTCTTCACTGTTTCACCGTGTTTCTTTCTCATATTGACCGCACAATCTTTTAATATGAACGCCAATTCTTCTAAGCATCTATGTTCATTTGATTCATATTCTCGTTCGCAGCAAAATTCCATATATAATCCCCAAATATATTTGTGATTGTAGGTTGTATTTCTGGAAATGTTTTCTTTGATTAGCGCCTTTATTAAGTTTTAATGCTGAGCAATACGCTATCTGGCGGAATAAATTCACATCAAAATCACTAGCAAATGTGAATGCTGTGTGTTTATTTACCTCGAAGCGTGCATTTGTGTAAAGATTATAGTTGTTTAATAGTGACTAATAATTTGTTAAAAGTGAAAATGACCAGCAGAGCAAATTGTTTTCACTAAATTGTACACTTCCCTTAATAAACAACACACTTGGCGTCAAAAACGACAGAATGAGAGCGCGGAGAAATAAAGGTTAAAATGTCAATACTTTGAACATTCGCATGGCCAAAACGTGACATTTTGAAATTTATTTGGAATGAAGTTGTCAAACTCAATTGTGTCGTAATAAGGTTTTAAAATAATTTAATTCAAATTTATTTTTTTTTAAATATAATAAAAAAAATTAAATGAATAATATAATAATAATAAAACCGTTTTATTCGCTTTATATCAAATAGCAATAAAATAATACGCTTTAAATATTATTAGACTTGAAGAAATTCGGTTTTTATCTTTTGCATTGTAGAAACAAAATTTAATTTTTTAGATAAATTTTTTCCTTTTATAATTTGTTCGTTTGTTATGGCGTAATTGCTTTTTTAAATTAACATTAACAATGTTCAATAACAACGCGATTGCATAAGTATTGCCAGATCATCATAGCTAAAAATAATTGGTATTATGCGCGAATGTCTTGCGCAGAGACTTCGCATTTCTGACAATAGTAATTGAAGGTTTTTTTCAAAAACAACCAACGTCTACTCTTCTAAATTTTTAGGAAATAAGACTGGCGAAATGTATTTGCAATTACTGGAAGACGCTATGGACCCTGCATTGACTCGTCAGTATTTAGACCAACGTTTTTCACGGCATTGGATTGGGAGAAGAGGCAGCATTTAATGGCCTCCGCGATTGCTAGATTTATCATCCCTCGATTTCTTTTTGTGGGGGCATTTGAAAAGTAAAATCCATAAAACACAACCAGCGTCGTTGGAAGATTTGCGACAAAGAATCGTTGACGAGTGCCGTCGAATTACTCCGGAAATTCTTCGGGATGTGTGAGAACGTTTTAAACAAAATCCTTATTAATGTATGGAAGCGGGCGGTCATCAGTTTGAACATTTATCAATTATGTAATAAGTAAGAACCTAAAATAATTGAAATTTTAACAAGTAATTTTTTTCAAGGTATTGGGAGGAAATGTAAAATTTAATGACTATTGTAAAGAAAATTGTTAAAGCTTTTAAAAGACATCTAATTCGACCACCAATGCTATTTAAAAATTTATTGGGTAATTTATACCCTTGCTTGGGGTTAAAAGTAGTGGAGTCAAAAATACCGGAAAAGAGTGTCCCCCTTTAATCAAAAATCGACGGGTCTGAGCGTTTTTCTAAAATATTAACGAGGTTCCTGCAAATGGCTCTATTTCGTTTTCGGTTGGCCGCCCTGTATATATGGTCAAACTAAAACTCCGACTAATCTGACAAAGTGTAAACACACGACTCAATTTTGATGTTGTTGGTTATTTTTGATAAAACTCGCTTGGACATTGGTTGTTTTTGCAAAAGTAGCCGATATTTTAATCGCAGTATTAGGTTGACTACGGCAGTTCTTGCCACGATAGTTTATGCAAATATTCCAACATGGTTTTTACATAAAGTAAAATAGACAGCACCGTATTAGCAAAAAATGACATTGGTTTTTTTTGAAAAAAACCCTTTTATTGTTATTGTTATTTTAACTTTGTCAAAAAACAATATTGGATAATAGTTTAATACTGTTTTTAGTAAACAAGATAAGTAACATTATTGGTGAATGATTTTTCGGGCTTATTGGCTGTCATAGGTCTGAGTTAATACTCGACCTTTCGCCATCTAGAGTGGTTGGCATCTTTGGGAGATATAATGTCTGCATTTTTAGGCTAACAGTTTGTGACATTTGTATGTCTCGATCGCAGGTTATATACGTTTTGGTGGGCGGGGCAGACATTATATCTCCAGAAGATGACATCCACTCGAGATGGCGAAACGTCGAGTATTAACTCAGACCTACGACGGCCAATAAACCCGAAAAACCATTCACCACTAAACGATGGCCGCGAAAGCCTTTCACAATATGTAAGATAAGTAACATTTATTTCATTTTAGTTGGTAAATTATTAATTTACGTTGGTTTGTTTAATCGACATGTCGACATGCATTTAGAGAAATACCCATTACGAAGAAAGGAAAGAAGATTATTTCTGTAAATTTTCGCCCTATTGCATTGCTCTTAGTCATATCCAAAGTTATGGAAAAAGCGATTAACATAGAACTCATCAAATATCTGGATTTCGACAACTTCGGTCTACTGGAGATTTGCTGGCTTATGTTACTCAGCTCTGGACAAAGAATATTGAGAAGTTTGGTAAGTCCCGTGCTATAGTTTTAAATATATCTAAAGCCTTTGACCACGTTTGGCACCAGGCATTGTTAAGCAAATTATCTGCCTACGGTCTCCCAACCAAATTGCGCCAATGGCTCATGAGCTTCATGCAAGATCGCTCCTTACATGTAGCAATTGACAGTATTTCTTCTGATGCATGTAAAACCAATGCCGGGGTTCCTCAGAATTCCATCCTGTCCCCCACCCTATTTCTTTTACACATCAACGACCCTCTTGAAAACCACCTCGAACCCCATTTACAGTTTTGCAGACGACAGCACACTTGTCTCAACTTTTACATCCTATTCATCACTTTCGGTGAATAATACCAAAAGACTTACGCAGGAACAGGTTGACTTCATCAATAGAGATCTTGAAGCAATCGTCGAGTGGGGAACCAACAATCTTGTTCAGTTCAACGCCCAGAAAACATAAAGCGCCACGTTTTCCAAGAAAGTGAATTCCTCAAATCATTTCACCACAATGTCCGAAAATACCCTTGAATTAAGTCCCTCCGTCTCGAGTCACGGTGTCTAATAATATGTCTTGGCATGACCATGTTGCTAACATCGTAAAGTCAGCAAGCCAGAGGCTAGGTTTTTTGTGGAAAGCTAAAAAGTTTTTTACTCCTGATCAACTGTTGACGACGTACAAGGCTTAAATCCGACCTCTACTGGAGTATTGCTCGCACATTTGGGGTTCAACACCAAGGCATTTTCTTCTACTCTAGATTTCATTCAGAAAAGGGCCATTCGGTTGATAAACAGCTCAACTCTCACAGATACCCTTCACCCACTAGAACATAGAAAAAGAGTTGCAGACCAGACACTGCTCCAAAGATATTTCCATGCTCCAGAGAAATAAAAACTCTTATACCATCACTAGCCACATTCGGCCGAAGAACTCGGCATGCTGATCAGTCTTACCCATTTACTCTCAAGATTGACACTACAAGGACCAATGAATACTTCTTTTACAGGGCTGCTACGGAATGGAACAAGTTTTAAAATCAGTTTTTCCAGAGAACTTTGACCTGCAACTTTTTAAAAAGCGGGTCCACAATCATCTCCTTTCTATAATTCCTCCCCCTTTTAATAGCCGCAGTGCGGGCCGTTCGCGACCCACACGATAGGTTTACCCTTTTTGCGACTATTTTCAGTAAAAGAAAAAATTTATTCGAGTGAAATTTAAAAGCAATGAATGCGATACAAAAAAATTAGATTTCTTCCAATGTTCGCTGTTCCAAATCCAAGGAAATATTTCAGCGAGTAGTGCCTGTCGGGGGATTGTAAAAACTAGAAAGTATCTATCGCTCCTTTCCGACCAATTATCGTTTATCATGGAGGGAGCAAAGTAAGAAAAAGACTAAAAACGCAAGTAATAAGTATGGATTATAGAAGAATAAAGTGAACATAAGGTCTCGTTCGTAATTCCTCGTCGACGTTAAAAACGTAGGATTCTTTGTCTTTGTCGCTCTCTCTCTCTTTCTCTCTCATCACTCCGTCTCTCTCCTTCTCTTTAACAAAGCGTAAAATCGGTAAAAGCCGAAGAGGAAAAACAGATCGTATCGCGGCATATTTAAAAAAACCGAAAGCGAAATGGAACATAAGGCAATTTCCTATAAAATGTATAAAAGTTATCTACACTGAAAAAACAACTAACTTCGCTAATTGAAAATTTTATGCAACGCGTAAATTTAGCTATTAGGTCACAAACTTTTATTTTTTGCTCCATTAAAACGAAAGTTTAAGATATTTTTAATACGTGCATACTAACATCGCGTTAACTGAATCTATAGAATACGTTAGAAACATATAACGATGTTATGTTTTGACAAATTTGTGATGTTATGCTGCACATAAACTTAACATTATTTTTTCGTGTTACCAGATATAGTAGAGAGCCGTGAAGGATTAAGACGTCTTTTTTCAGTGTAAAACAATTCCCTATAAAATATAAAGGATATATATGGCTGCAACTTTTCTCCTATCTGCTCATTTTTTTAAATACATTTCTTAATTACTGGAGGGAACGTTTTTACTGGCACCGTAACCGTTACTTAAAGGAAAATAATGTTTTCTTGTGGAATATTTATAGGTTTGTGATTTTATCGTGTGTTTTTGAACGCAAACAAACAAAAACAGCGGTAATGGATTTTTGTTAGGGGGTGGAAAACATTGAGGGATCAAATAGCGAAATGAAAAGGTTTTTAATGGGCTCGTTTTCTAAAGTTAAATCCTGATATTTGCGGTTTCGGCGATTTCCACTGCTGAAATCCATTATCGGGAATTTTAAAAAGATAAAACTGCGAAGAAATTTATTTAATTTTTGCGCGATAAAATACAACTTAAAAAATAAATAAAAGGAATATTAAAAGTGTTAATTACAATGTAATCCAAAACCAAGAATTAATTATTTTTATTAAATAAATTTTAGATGGTTTGGACACGTAGAAAGAATGGATGAAGGAAGATTGACGAAACTAATTTATAAGGCGAGTGTGGATGAACAATTCAGTAGAGGTCGACCTCGGCGAACATATCTCGACCAGATCAACATTGTTTTGAAGAAAGGCCAGCTGTCAAGAGTACTAACAACCGACGAGTATGTATTAGAGCACTGATGAAAGTAGAGGAAGCAAAAGATGTGTGTAAGAACCGTAGCGGAAGTGGAAGGAAGTGGTCTCTGCCTACCGCTACGGGAAAAAGATGTGACTATATGTATGTAAATTTTAACAAATAAAATAAATGATTTCACCACATTGGGCGATGAACAACAAGGATTCAGATCAGGAAGATCTTGTACATATGCGGTATTTGTCCTGCGACAACTGAAAAATCCATCGATTATAACAAACCAGCCTTCATGTGTTTTATAAACCTAGCAAAAGCGTTTGACCGAATACAACTGGAGGATGTGGTACACATTCTATACAACAGAAAAATCATAATCATAAAAACCATCGAAAATATTTACCAGAGAAACAAAATACAAGCCAATATGAATGGCACAAATACCGAAGAAATTTCTGTAAATAGTGATATTCGATAAGGAGATTCACTTAGCCCCTTATTGTTCAACATCGTTATGGACGAAATAATAAAAAGCACTCGTAATCTGAAAGGGTATAAAATGGCGAACAAAGTCGTCAAAATCCTATGCTATGCCTATGATGCCGTTCTGATTGCAGAAAACGAAGATGACCTTCAGAGATTACTATTCAAATTCAGCACAACGGCAAAAAGTCTAAAAATGAAGATATCTGCAGCAAAAACGAAATGCATGACCACCTCAAAAACACCAATCAGATGAAAACTGGTTGTGGATGATAAAATTATACAACAGGAAATCAAATTTAAATACCTAGGCATAGAAATATCAGGATACGGTGACTAAATACTAGGCATAGAAGGATCAGGATACGGTGACATCGAGGCGGGGAGGTTAAAAACCAAGCAGCAAAAGCAGCACGAACCTCAGCGTACCTGAACGATACAATCATCCGAAACAATTATATCGGAATCGAAACCAAATCCCGAATCTATAAGGCGGTCATCCGACCTATATTAACATGCACAGCGGAAACTAGACCAGATACATCGAACACAAAGAGAATATTAGAAACTACCGAAATGAAAATAGTGCGCAGGATCGCTGGAAAAACGCTTTTTGACATGGAGAGAAGCGAGGACATTAGAAGAACATGTAAAATAGACAATGTAAATGAATGGATACTGGAAAAAAAGACAGTAGAACAAACACATAGTTCGGATAAATGACGACATAATGATCAAAATAGAGACAAGAGACAAGTCGCCCTTAGGGCGCTGAACTGTTGGAAAGCCCCGCAAGAGATGGAGCGACAACCTCTCTAACAATTGAACGGCAGAGGATACGAAGAAAAACAAGCAATTTGCTTACATTAAAGAAGAAATAAATTTAAACTTCTTTCCAGGGTGTTACCAAAAGGATACAAAATTTAAATTACGCCATGATTTTGCAGTCACGATTAATAATTATAATTTGTCGAATGTTTGGTAGAAATATTGTTTTAAAATTGTCAAGTGTAAAAAGAAATTATAAGTACTGGTTTAGTTTTTATTAAATACACGACATAAGTTCTTAGTTCTAAACAAAACATCAGGAGAGAGTGTGACCGAGAGTCCAAGGACCTCGATACGTCATCGTGCACTTGAAGGAATGAGGATACTTTGTTATGCCGACGACACAGTGCTTTTAGCGGAAAACGAGAACGATTTGCAAACACTTCTTTATCAATTCTACATAACAGCAAAAGAACTTGGAATGACAACATCAATCACGAAAACAAAATGCATTACAACCTCAAAGGTGCCGATCAATTGCAAACTAGCCATAGACGATATTATCATGCAACAGGAAATGAAATTCAAATACCTTGGGATAGAAATATCCAGCTATGGAGATATCAAGGCGAAGGTAATAAGTTAAGCAGAAACTACAACAAGAACAGCTTCATGCCTAAATAACATGATACAGAGTAACAAATACACAGGAGTGGAAGCAAAATCGCGTATCTATAAAACAGTCGTAAGACCCTTAATGACTTATGTAGCCAAAACCAGACTCGCTGATGGACAGGGAAAGAAATGGAGACATCAGGAGAATGTGTAATATAGATGGTATCAGCGACTGAATACTACGTAGAAAGATGAAATGTCATCAAAAAGAATGGTGAAAATAAGACAGGATAAATCACCAATAGATCGCAGAAGCATTGGACGACCCAGAAAACGCTGGAGTGACAATCTTTCTGAAAATAAAGCCCAGGCAGGGGGACGATGAAGAAAACAGGCACTATCAGCCTATATACTAGAGGGAAAAAAAAGAAGAAAAAGAAGAAGAAGAAAAAGAAGACACCCCTTACTGCATATATTCCTACTAAATATTTGTATCTCCAAACTTTTAATAAGCTCAACAAACCTTGCACAGAAAGGAGAGTTTACAAGTTTGATTATTTAGCATAAGTTTATGCCAAAATCATCTTGCACAACGGACTCAAAAAATCCACGAATAATTTATTAAAAACAAAAGCATCTCCAACGTGTCACTGCGCATTGTAATACGGAGAAATTTTTATACCATTTGTTCAGCCCGCACAACCTTAATTTTGTTAAATTTTATGTTATATTTGGCCAGATATAACCCAGTATACTATAATATACTATATTGATGGGAGACCTGAACGCCAAAACGGGCCACAAGCAGGACGATTCAGAGTTTGTAGTTGGACCTCGCGGATATGGTGATAAGAATGAGGGGGGTAGAACTCTTAAAGAATTTCTTCTTCAACAGAGATTATATGACGTGAACACCTTTTTAAAAAAAAGCCTGCGAAGAAAAATGGATTTGGCTGTCACCGAATGGCGAAACCAAAAACGAAATTGACTTTATAATTTCTAATGAAAAAGAGATTATTCAAGACGTAACTGTATAAAACAAATTTTCAACCGGTAGTGACCATAGAATGGTTAGAGCAAAGATAGTCTTGAATATAAAGAGGGAAAAAATAAATATGGAAGCAAATATCGAAAAGGGCAAATTTACTCCGATTACTAACATAAGGGCATATCAGAAAGAAAAAGAGAGTAACCTACATAATGACGTGCAGGACGAAAACAACATTGAACAGCTTTATGAGGCGTTAGTGAAGGTACTAAAGACGCAAAAAAATTGTGAAGATAGGCAAACAAGGAAAAATGAAAAACTTACTGCAGACACAAGAAACCTAATGCAGAGAAGAAGGGAAATGAAAGAAAAACACACAACGAACATAACAGAGCTAAGAAGTTTAAACAAAGGCATTTCAGATGCCATTAGGAGACACATACGGAACTTTAACACTAAAGAAATAAGCAATACCATAGAAAAAAAAAAGCCTAAAAGTTCTAAAACAAAGGTTGAGGACAGGAACAAGTAACATTTACAAGCTGAAAAATAAGCAAGAACACGCCATTAACGAACAAGAGATCCTGGAAATCATCGAAGGATACTACAAAGCACTATGTAGTCGGGATAATTCCATTCGGGAGGTACAAACCCCAGTAATACAGAATCAAGGATCTGAGGAACTTCCAGATATGCCCTAAGTTGAAATTGAGTCAACCATAAAAGTCATGAAGAACAACAAAGCATCTGGAGAAGACGGCATTGTAAGTGAAATGATAAAACAAGGAGATAAACGCGTCATAAAAGCGCTAAAAACTCTTTATGATGCATGCCTCTTCGGAGGAAATACACCAAAACAATGGAATAATGCCGTTATGACAATGTTGCATAAAAAGGGAGACACAAGCTTGTTATATCACTTATATAAATTCTTCATAACAATAATTACTAATGGACTGGGACCCAAACTAGATTTTTACCAACTGCTGGAGCAAGCCGGATGTAGAAGTGACTTTGGAACTAATGATCACCTATAAGTAATAAAGTTTCTGATAGAGAAAGTTATAGAATACAACAAGCCATAGATACTGATATTTGTAGACTTTGAGAAAGCATTTGACTCACTCCAGCATACCTTCATGTTAAGAGCACTTACAGAGTGCAGTATTGCTCATAGATATACGACCCTTCTTCAGAATATATATAATAACGCAACAGCTGCAGTCAGAATGTACTATGGCGACAAAAACAAATTCACTTTAAAAAAAGGTATTAGACAAGGAGACAGTATCTCTCCAAAGCTATTTACCGCCCTGCTGCAGAGTGCCATGAACAACAACAGTTGGGGAAATATTGGAGTCAACATAAAGCTAAACAACTTAAGGTTTGCAGAGGACAAAGTCCTTATTGCAGACCGGGTAGATCATGCATGTCAACTTCTTCTGGACCTTCAGAGATCTTGTGCACGAGTTGGCCTGAAAATTAACTTCTCTAAAACACAATACATGACCAACCACCTTGTATTGGCCAAAAACATTTCAACGTATGGCACGCAAATAGAACAAGTGTATGCCTATAAATATTTGGGCCACGAGATTAAATTGGGAAGAGACAACCAGACATAAGAATTAAACAGGAGAATAGGACTGACATGGGCAGCTTACGGAAATTTTTTTCAAAACCGGTTTGCATTTTAATAAATAAATAGGTACCAATGAAATGCAGTAACGAAAGAACACAATTATTACTCCTTGAAGTTAAAGTTGATAGATATGTACCTAGCTGTTTAAACTGAACTGACAGTTTTTGCCTTTATGACGTCACACCATGGCAGCTCGTGTTTTAGGTCACGTGATATACAGATTAAAAATTACGACTTTTAATTTCAATATAATAAAACAATAATGTGCTTTTATGACTCAAAATCGGAATATTTAAGTATATTTCTACCTAATTTTTAATTTTATCAAATTACATCATTTATTTTTCACTACAATATTACTAATGCGTTTAATTATAACACTGCTACTTCTATTAACATCCCTAATAATATTAATTTAAGTAATTGTCATAATTGTGTAATTAATATTCATAAGTAATGAATTCATAAGAAATTGGGTATAAAAAGTACATTCGCTATTATTCATCGATATCCTTTTTAACATACAAAACGGCTACAGAAAAAATATTGTCCGTAACACGATCCAAAAGTGATTGTACAGGACTCGCAGGATTCCAGGACTTGGCTACGCCTCTACTCATCCCGTAAAATATCAGTTTCGGGACTTGTTACGTAAATTACTATTATATTAAACGTCAAGTATATTTCGTGACGTCTCTGTTAAGTCAGTTTTATTTCTTTGTAGTGCAAACGTCGTTATTCTACCAAACTTCCTTGTATTTTTATTTGCCGTTCCGTCGTTACACATTCTTCATAGAAATCGAGACAGGTGAATAACGATCATTATCGTGACATAATAACCCAGTTAAGTATTTGTGCCTCGATTGGAAGATATTGTTCTAAAAGACATGTAGTTTCAGCTGGACTGTGCAGCTGGTCGGGTCATCTCCTTTACCGCAAACTGTTTGCAAAGGTATTTATTAAAAGAGTGACATATGAAACTAATGAAAAGATATGGGATATGCAAGTGGGATTTAGGAGAAAAAGGGAATGCATGGTTAAGATATTTTCCTTACGAGGTGTGTACAAAGCACCTAACCGGTGAATTAATACGAGGTAATTTTATACCGTCGCGGTTTCCTCGATTTTTGGCTTTAGAAAATTGAAAAACCATCCGATTTTGATGAATTTTTTTAAAAATATTACAGCGGATTTATGAAAAAAATATAGGAAATATCTTACTTGAAAATTTTAATGGTTTGATGACGCACTTCTTTGAATATAATCGTTTATAACTTTTTGCAAAGGATCAAACGAATTTCTTATATTTTTTTTGTTAATTTAAACAATAAAACGAACATTTTGAAAAAAAATCACATAAAAATGTTTTTTTTGTTAATTTTTTATCTCACTTAAAGATTTCATATGGTTTTATGACTTTAAATGTTATCATAATCGAACTTCTTTGAATATAATCGTTCATAACTTTTTTGCAAATAAAGTTCATATATTTTTTTTGTTAATCTACACAAAAAAACGAACATTTTAAAAAAAAATTATGAAAAAATGTTTATTTATTAATTTTTTACAAATGAAATTTTGTTAATGTTTCTTAAAATCAACTTTTTTCTCTCATAATCGTATATAAAATGTATACACGTAGTTAGATCATACTTATTTCCTTGATCTACACAAAAAATAAATATTTCCAAAAAAAATTATACACAACTAATGATTCTTCAATGTTAATGACTAAAAATAATGTTAATTATTTGAAAATTTAATAATTTTCAGATGATTAATGTTAAAATGATAAAAAAAGAAAATAAACTATGTATCATATTCAAAAATAAATCAATTTATTATATTATCTTCTGAAAAAGAGAACAAAAATATTATGTAATCTTTAACAATGATTGGTATAACGTAATCTAAACATAAACTCTGCAACATATTCTAACATATTTTTCTTCTTGCATCCGATCTTGGAATACTGGCTCGCGTTGTTCTCCAAATTCTCTCAATGTGTTGAATATGAGCACCACTATCACCGAGCCCACCCCAGCCCGCAAAATTTAATCAAATGCAATTCGCGACCGCTAGTTTAACGAGTTTCAATTAGCTCCATTTACTGACTTTGTCGGCAGAAAAATTAGCACCCTTGTAAATTTTCCGAAAACATTGAAAAATTGAATTTTCATGTACATGATTTTCGAACACGAATATCGCCTGTAATAAAGACTTTTTCGATGAATGAAGCTCACGAAAAAACTGCTCCCGATCCAAACTAAACTGCTCCGTGGTCAGATCACCGAAAGGTGCATGCAAAAATTAAATAATGATTAATGATTAAATGATTGTTGTGTTTCCAATGGAGATCATCCAAACTTATACAGCATACAATGGAAGCTTCTTCTTACAGTGTCTTGCTTTCCCAAGCGCTGACGACTCCCATATTGACTACTTCTTTGTATCTATCTCTATCTTGAGCTGCGTGGGGAAGTTCCTCAGCAGTTAAACCGGTCCATTATCGAAGATTTAAAGCCAGGATAGCTTTTTGCGGCCTATCCATTTTTCCCCTCGATCTTGCCATACAGAATAAGCCGAAGCAGACTATAACGTGGTCCACGCATCACATACGACGCTTGATGGTAGTTAAGAGCTATCTATCGTGCTCTATTCTAATGAGTACATTTTCGTTGGTAGTTCGGCTTATCCACAAAATTTTGAGCATCCTTCTGTACAGCCACATCTCGAATGCACTGATGCGGTGAATAATTTTTTGGTGAAGCGGCCATGTTTCGCAAGAGTACAACAGAATAGACCATATATAGCACTTGGTAAACCTTTTCCGCAGATGAATGTTAAGATGCTTGGCACAGAGTAGTGGCTTGAGTTTCAGAAATGCTCTTCTAGTTGTTTCTATTCTAGCCTTAATTTCTTCGTCTGGGTCCATCGACTGATTGATCCATCTTCCAAGATACGCAAAGTGTTGAACTCTTTCTATATTCTCGCCATGTGTTATTCTTTCCGGGCCAACATTTATTTTGCTAACAACCATTAATTTAGTTTTTTTGACATTGATTTTCAGTCCCTATCTATTACTTTCTCCCATATGCTTCTTAAAATAACTCCTAATTGATTTTCCTTTTAAAAGAAGAAAACTAATGGACTGTTGAGTACTAAATTTTACTGCAAAGTTCTTTACATCAAGTAGAAAGTCCAAGTATTATACCGTGGTATTTAACTGGAAGCCGACAAAACCGCCAGTCGATCAACAAACTCTCAGTTGACAAAAAAAAAACAGGTAACTGAAAACCAAACCAACAGGAAGAACAGCCAACAGGAAAAAGCTGTCGGCAACCGAAAAAGGTCTATAACTGTAATAAAAATTGTCACTAAGAATGATTTTCGATCAAGAAAAATATTCAACATTAACGGACGATACGGTAATTGCAACATTCGCGGACGACACAGCAATACTATCATCGGATTTTGATCCAATAAGAGCTTCACATAAATTACAATATCACCTTAACCTGCTGCAAAATGGGCCAGAAAAATGGAATGCAAAAAAGTCCGTCCATTTAACATTTACAACATGGCGAGATATCTGTCCTCAAGTATACAGAGTGGACCTAAAGTCTGGAAACGGACAATTATCTCGTAACTTGCTAGTCCGAATTGTACAAAATTTGGGATAAGCCTATTTTGAGATACGAAAATTCCAGATTTGATATTTGCAATGTCGTCAGATTTACCGTTTCTCTGATATTAATAATCACTTTGGTTTTTTAAATACATCACCCAAATACATCACCCTCTTCAATACTAGTTCAACTATATGTAACACTTATGATTTTATGTACTCTAAAAGGTCTAGTCAAGGTCTAAACACTCATGGAGAAATGAGGTAGACGCATTCCACCAATTATTAGAGTACTGTAAACTTACAAATGGAGCACATTTTGAACACTAGATTAAGTAATAATTATGTTAAAAATGTTGTGATCTGCCAATTGTTACGTTTTAATGTGGTTGAAAATTGTTTGTATTAAAAAATTAGTAAAACAATTAGGCATTGCCACACTTCTGTTTTATTTATCTAAGACCTTTTGGACTACATAAAATCATGAGTGATACATGTGGCTAAACTCGTATTGAAGAGGAGATTTCAATAATGACAAGGGTGATGTATTTAAAAACCAAAGTGATTATTAATATCATAGAAACGGAAAATCTGACGACATTGCAAATGTCAAATCTGAAATTTTCGTATCTCAAAATAGGCTTATCCCAAATTTTGTACAATTCGGACTAGCAATTTACGAGATAATTGTCCGTTTCCAGACTTTTGGTCCACTCTGTATATAAAAGCTGTCAAATACCTGTCAAAGCTGAGATTAAATATCTTGGACTTCACCTGGACCAAAAATTAACGTGGAAGACGCACATAAAAATCAAACGACGACAACTGGATCTCAAAACAAAAAACATGAGCTGTCTAATAAACATAAGATCTAAATAAACCATGAAAAACAAAAGAATATTATATAAGGCTATACTCAAACCAATCTGAACTTACGGCATAGAGCTGTGGGGATGCAGTAAATCTAGCAATATAAAAATTCTCTAAACATACCAATCAAAAGTGCTCAGAATGATAACCGCGGTCCCTTGGTATGTTTCAAATCAAACGCTGCACAACGACCTGGACATTCCATTCATAAAAGAAGTGATAAGAGCCAATGCCAACAAATATAAAAACCGTACCACTAATCATGGCAAACAAATAATTAATGAACTCTTCAATCAACCAGTCAAAAGAAGAGATTAGAGATTATGGCCAGAAGATCTTGATATATAAAAATTCCAGAGATCCATCGCTGGTTGAAACCTGCTCAAGTCACCTTTCATTACATCTTATTTGCTAATTAGTCTGTATATGCTATGAGTAGATTGTAAATTGCAGTAAATAAAAAAAAATTAAAGGAAAAAGTCTTCAGAATAAAATAATTTAATCCAACCAAGCCGTTAATGCCGAATTACAATTTAAAGCAAATTCAAATACAATATAAAAGTTAAAATTATTCTCACCGATTATATTATACACTAAGGATCTCCAAATTCATAGTATAACCTTTCACGACAATGTTCGATGTCTTACTAAACTGAATAATTAAATTTTATCTATATTAATCGATAAAACGCTCGATGGGACAGCTTCGTAGCAGGACCGGCTTTAAAAAATTGTTGATAAAAATAGGAGGAAAATTCCCAAGACATGAAAAAACTTTTTTACAGACGCACTTTATATGATGCTGTTTCTGATAATCAAGTCATATTAGCGTCATCTGAAGAGAAATTGCAGACGATGGTTAATGTTATGATGATGCACTAAAAATCAAAGAGATAAAAATAAATGTAAGAAAAACAAAAGTAATGGTTTTTTTAAAGAGAAGAAAACACGACAAACTGTGAAGTTCTGATTAAGAGAAAAAGAGTGGAACAAATAAATGAGTTTGTATACTTGAGTTCAAAGTTTACGAGAGATGAAAAGTATGACAGTGACATTGAGCAAAGGGTGTTGGCAGGATGACACATGAATGGGGCACTGCATAGCTACATGAACAGACAGAAAGTGTCAAAAAAGGCACGCCTGGCTGTTCATAGAGGTGTGTTGGTTCCTACACTTATGTATGGTAGTGAATGTTGGGTTTGGCAGAAGAAGCATGCAAATAGGATTAATGCTGCAGAGTTAAGTAGTCTGAGATGTTAAGCCGGACTGATTCGGTTGGATAAAGTAAAGAATAGTAAGATAAGAGAACGCTGTGGAGTAAAAGAAGATGTGGTTACAAATATAGATAAAAAAATGCTTTGATGATTTGGACACGTAGAAAGGATGGATGAAGGAAGATTGTAGACACAAATTTATAAGGCGAGTTTGAAAAGACAAGTCGGTAGAGGTCGACCTCTGCGAACTTATCTCGATCAGATCAACATTGTTTTGAAGAAAGGCCAGCTGTCAAGAGTACCAACAACCGACGAACATGTATGAGAGCACTGATGAAAGTAGAGGAAGCAAAAGATGTGTGTAAGAACCGTAGCGGAAGTGGAAGGAAGTGGTCTGTGCCTACCCCTACGGGAAAAAGGCATGACTATATGTAACTATGTATCTATGTTTCTAAACTTGTAGATACTCGCAGACTTTCCTTCGATAATGGCCAGTACAGGAAACGGAAAATAAACTATAGTTATAATATGTCTGCTTATTCTACACTGTAGGTAAGAACGAAGGACCACTACGCAAATTTAACGTCATGGATAGATTAACAACAAGGTTAAAAAGAGTTAAACTTAGTTACAGAAAATATCAATTAGTTTATTTACAATCGTTGCAATAAATGTAGCAACATAGCCAGTTGTGAAATGAAGCATAAAAAGAAAAGGGTTTTTTACATTAGACAGATACTTATAAGAAATAACTAATAAAGGTGTAAAAAGATAAAACTGCAAATACTAAATTAAATGGTTATTTATGGATTGGATATGTTAAATTTAGTAAAATACTACTCGGCGCCAGTAATCAGAACCGTTAGCTTTGGATTGTCCGCATTGATTAACTTAAATTAGACACACTTACAAATTCTAGTAGATCGCACTACACCAAATATTAAACTATTTTACTTGTATTGAAAGAAAAAAAAACATGAGAGGATGTTAACGAAAGGGTGGTATTTTTACGACTCTTTTAGTTGTTAAGTAACCACACGGGTACCGTATATTTTGGGAAGGTTCGGGCGACTCCCGATCGTTCTGACCGTCGAGTAATGTAAGTGGATCGTCGCGTTTTGAAAAATGGGCATATTAAATATTTGCTTCTGGTTAGGATTCATAGAATTCTAACACTTGTTACTAAGAATCAGGGTCAAGGAATCGGCAACGACCTTCTTGGACATTGTGTACGCAGAAACTCTAGTATATCGAATTATTAACTTTCAATAATCAATAACGTTAAAAATTTTTGGATTTTACTTGTTAATAATTCTGGTTAAACCACTATTTAAAACACCTAGTTCCCTTGTTACGATGTTATTGTTGAACATTCTTTAACGAAAATAAAGCAGCAGTTATTGTTATTATAATGGATTTACTTGTTAAAATTAGTAAGTGAACGGCAACTACGATAGCAGCTGGATTTTCTTTAATATTTTTTGTTTCATGATACAGGTACCTACCTATATATGTGCAAATTTTAGTATTATAACAAAATAGAAATGTAAATCTTCCAATTTTTTATATTCTTTTGCTTATTGTTTCTTCAAAGTTTAAGTTTAATGACCTATACATACTAAATTATTTGTTTTACACTATTTGCTGTCATATATCATTTGATTTATTCGAAAAATTTAGTCTTTTAAGACGGACGTCGTCGTCGTGCAAAGATTTCCAGACGATATTTACGTTATGCCTCAAATACATCCATAACCGATGACACTTGAGAAAATAAGATATATATTGTCACCTGCTTGCTTAGTACTCTGGTGCATAGATACGAGGATAGTTCACGAATTGATGTCACTAACATATTTGGCGTTGAATGACAAATGCAAATAAAGTGTACGTCAAAAGATTATTGTATGACATTAGTCTGTGCAAATTAGCACCAGCGCATCAGTTCGTGTATGTTAAATATTAATTTTTTTCCATTGAGGTGGGCGTGATTTTATAAAAATGGAAAAAATTGAAATAAGAGGTGCGATAAAGTAACTCTATAAAAGGGGGTTATCATCGCGAGAAATTTATTAGGACATGGTAGAAGTATTGGGTGACTCTGCCCCTTCGTACCAGGTAATCAAGAATTGGTCACGAGATTTCAAACTGGCAAAGAGTCCTGTCAACGTACACCAGGTACAGGAGCCCCCAAAACTGTGGTGACAAAAGAAAATGTGAATTTAGTTTATGACATGGTATTAAATGACAGAAGAATTACAGTCAAGGCTATAGCAGAGACATGTAGGTTTTGAAAAATGTTTACATCAGGAATTGGGTCTCAAAAAACTCTCTGCACGTTGGCTTCTACGAATGCCGACGGCAGATCAGAAGCGTGTTCGCCAGGTTGCAGCGGAGACAAATTTGGAGATCATTAACAGGAATGAATTTAAGCGAAAATTTCTTACGGTCTATGAAACATGGATTCATCACTTTGATCCAGAATCCAAAAAACAAAGCACAAAATGGCGGCATAGGGATTTTTCTTCCTCTCGAAAATTTCGTGTTGTCTCATCAGCTGGTAAGATTATAGCTACAGTTTTTTGGAATTTGCAGGTGTTATTTTCGTGGTTTATTTACCGCGTGGGCGCACAGAAAAATTGAGTCGAGGTGTGCTCTTCCACCAGGACAACGCTCCGGCCCTCAAAAGTTGTGTTGCAATGGTTGCCATTCACAATGCGGGATTTGAAATTTTTGAACAACTTTCTTATTCTCCAGATTTGATCCCCAGCGACTACCATGTATTCCCAAAATTAAAAGAACATCTTTTAGCAAACTGGACATGCCGCAGAGTCTTTGGTAAGATATAGGGTCTGAAACCAAAAATGATCTACTGGTCATACCAAACGATCATTAAACCAATGGTAACATTGATGTGGTGTGCCATATTTTGGCACAAGTCAAGCTGCAGAAAGTGCAGCGGCTAGCTTGTCTGGGAATCACAGGGGCAATTCACGTGCCCTACTGCAGCCCTACTGCAGCCGTAGAGGTAATTCTGAACCTTCCACCATTGCACTTATGGGTAATAAAAAAAGCAGTGCCTTTAGATTAAGCCAGACAATAAATATTGGAGCAAGAAATCGGAATGGACATTCGAAGATTTTGGAAAATATTTCACTAGAACCCATGTTTAAGCCGACAAATATTATGCCAGTTAGGTACGACTTCGACATGCAGTTTGAAGTGGTTATAAACAACCACCAAGTTTGCACAGAGAACGGACCTTAACTAGAAAGGGGTGCTGTAGTGTGGTATACCAATGGATCCATGATGGATGAAAGGGTTGGAGTGGGCGTTATAGGGCCGAATTTTAGGCTCTCAAAACCCCTTGGTAACACCCCAACCATCTTTTAAGCAGAATTACATGCCATAGAGATATGTGCCCAGGAGTGCATTGAAAGAAACACCTGAAGGGCAGAAATCTATTTTTTTATCAGATAGCCAAGCAGCACTAAAAGCTCTGAAGTCATACACTTGTGAGTCTAAGCTGACTTGGGACTGTAAATAGTCCCTGAGACAACTGGCAGCAAACAATCAGGTTACTCTGATGTGGGTTCCAGGTCACAAATGAGTTAATGGCAACGAAGAAGCAGATTGCCTTGCCAAAAAAGGAGCAAATACACGATTTTACGGCCCAGAACCCTTTTGTTGACTTTCCAAAGCCCACTTGAAAGAAGAGGTTCGGCGCTGGGAAACAGATGAAATGAAATCTCACTGGCATAAAGTGCCATGGCAAAGACAAGTAAAAAGTCTAGTAAGTCTCTCGTCAAGGAAAGTTAAACAGCTTGTCGAGTTGGACAAGTAAGACTTGAAACTAGTGACGGGGCTCCTCACTGGACACTGCCCTCTGAGGTATCACCTTAAAAAGATGGGCAAAACAGAGAGTAATAGTTGTCGCTACTGCGAGAACTTCGCTGAAACTGCAGAACATTTGCTTTGCGAATGCCCAGCGCTTTTCTGCAAGAAGCTTAAGTTTCCTAAAGCCTATCGATGTCGGAAACTTAGCCCCCAGGAAACTGATAAACTTTGCTCGAAGTCTGGGAATCCCGGGCTTCGAATAGATTAAGGGTTATGTACAAAAGATCTGGTAGGTCAAGGAGCTAGAGAGGCTGCGTGGCCTTTACGACCCCCCTACAATCTAGAAAAGAACATCTTCTTGGAATCCGCTTTGCTGATGATAATGAAGTAATGTCGGCGGTAGATGAATGGTTGGGGACTCAAAGTTTTGAATTTTTTTCAAAATGGTTTAAAACACTTCAACACCGATATACCAAGTGTATAAACGTCGCAGGCGACTGTGTTGAAAAATAAATTAGTTTTATTCTTCTCACGTGTTGGCTTCTATGTTAGGGACAACAATTCGTAAACTATCCTCGTATATATACACATATACGCACGGAGATATGATTAAATATAGAAATCTTTGATTAGAAGCAAGATGATTGGAGGGGGCATAGATCGGGTTATATATCGCCGCAGATGATACAGTGTTCGGCAGGTGTGTCGCTATAATATGCATCCCGAATAGATTTTCAAGTAAATTGCCTGTAAGTCACAATGAACATGTTACTGACGGCGCTGACGCTCTATTAAAATCTCTATTCATAATTCGGTTTATAAATAGGATGTCGCGTCCTATTCCTTTTTAAAAGCAACCAAATGAACATGTCACCAAAAATGAATAAATAATAAAACTGTATTTTTAATGCGAATTAAATACTAAACGTAAAACTTTTGGCTATCCTTCCTTTTACCGAAGAGGAAGCGTCAAGTCATTTATCATAATTATTGGGACGTTAAATATTTCCCCGACATTATTATGTAATACGGGAATTACAACTAGCCTTTAACTTATTTATGTCATATGATACAGAATTAAAGATGCTGGATGGACAAAAATCTTGCTTTAAAAAAAAGGAAACAAAAATAATTTTAAACATTCAAGAGACCCATCTTATGTTCGTGGATCTCCATGAAGCCTACGATACAGTTCCCCTGTTAAAACCTCTGGAAAGTGTTACAGGAATCAAACATTAGTTATACACTAAGAAAAGCTCTCCAAAATCTATATAACAGTTCTACATTGTAGCGAAATTTAAAGAATTTCAATACAACTTATTTTTATTGAGCCTATCGGCTGCTCTACACTTTCGGGAGGGTCGTGAGTAAGGAAAAATTGTTGAGTTTCTTTATCTTAAGAGAAAACACATATGTTCATCAAAATTTGGGCGCCATGTATTATATTCAGGGTAAAGTACAAAAACCTTGGATCTATGCAAAAACTATTTGTTACAATTTTCTAAGTATAATTCAATGAAATATTTACAGAGTATTTTAATATGCTTTTTATCAAAATAACAAAACGTAATATCTTTATTCACAAGAAATTAACTTATCTTCTTACACACTTCAAAGAAGAACTCAGGAACGCTATCAAAAATTAACGTCTTCTCTCCATGAAAGACCCAAGACGAAAGAGCTAAACTCTAAAAGGCACACGCCAAAGAAAAAAACATTTTTTTACTATACAACTTGCTTCCATAAAAAGCAAAGCAAAAAAAACCGGCAAAAGCAACCACGTGCTTAATACGTGTTTAATATCATGTTTATGTTAAATTGTATAAACAAATAGTCATTTTTGTATCTAATATGCGTAATGATACTTTTGCGTTTAAGAAAGGGAGTTATTAATAACCATTCTATAACGCAAAAGCATTTCGCATTCGAGATGCAAACAATATTTTTTCGAAAACTGCATTAAAACTAATATGAGAATAAAAAATTAATATTTAAGTATTTGTCATGGTTAACTGACATTTTGTGTTTGAACTAAGACGATCTAGTAGGTGGTATTGTTAGCATGACTTTCGTAACGTGTCACACTGTCACAGCTATAAAGTCATTGTTCTAAAGTGTTTAATTAGAAATGACCTCTGCAAGTGATGATGACTATTTACCATAAGAAGTATTGAAAGCTGCCTATTCACTCAATTGATGTTGGCGACCACATGTTGGGATTGATCCCTGTCTCTGGCTGCACTGACAAGTTCTTTTATCGTTCTTAATCTGGTCCACTGTCTTATATTTCTTGCCCATGACATCTGCTTTCTTCCAATCCCTCTTCTGCCGTCTATTTTCCCTTTCAAAATTAGTTGAAGCAACTGGTATCTGTCGTATTTTAAAATGTGACCTAGGTAAGCCGTTTTGCGTCTTTTAATAGTTGCTAACAATTCTCGGTTTGTATGGACTCTTCTTAATATTTCTTGGTTCTTGGTTACCCTGTCTGTCCAAGGTACTCTTAATAGGCGTCGGTAAGTCCACATTTCGAAAGCCTCTACTTTATTGATCATATTTGCCTTCATAGTTCACGACTCCACTCCGTACAGAAGTACTGACCAGACACAGCATTTCGCATATCGAATTCGAAGGGATATATTTAGATCCCGATTTCTAAGAATTTTCTCTTATCTCATGAACGCCGTACGTGCCATCTCAATTCTACATCTAATATCTTTTTCCGAATTCCAGTCTGTGTGTAGCCAACTTCTCAGGTATTTATACTGTGTTACCCTTTCTATATTGGGTTCACAAGTTGCCTATACCCAATTCAAAGATTGGTGCAGTTCCAAGAGCATTCAGAAAGTGGCCGAATCTGCATTATTGGCATACTTCGAACATAAAATTAAAAAAGTAAAGCCTTCAACATTCTAGTACATTCTATGCTAAAAATTACAGTGCAACACTTGGCAGAGATCACAAAATCTGCGCACAACGAAAACATTCGAATTACGATCCGATCGGCGACGACGAAATTTTCAGTAATCGTGAGTCTCAAGTACAACGGAGGAAAAAGTTTACGAATGTGAAGTATTTTCAGCCAAATATTTGTTATTTTAGAGGCTAGTCGCCCGCCAAGCTACTTCTGTTGCACTGTACGTTGAATTTCAAAGAAAATGTAAATATCACAATATTTCCAAAATTGTAATTTGAAAAAAAAATCAGTTGGATATCGTCCAAAAAAAAAAAAAAGAAAGATGCTTACAGATTTCTGCTAGAAAAGGTAATTCAAATTAATATAAATGGATCAATTGAAATAATGTTGGGCAATTTTTTATGTTATTTTAATAATGGGCGTTTGTGGAGCATGTCGAAGAGATGAGTTGGTAAAAACAATTATCGATTATATAGATTACGAGGATGCGATTATTATTATAAGAATTTTCGATTCCAAAACTCATACTCAGAGAACTTTCGTAATCTCAAGTCCAAACTACATAACATATGCCGCAGATACTGTACGTTACGACCGGCAGTTACCACTAGTCGAAGACTTTTTTGTACGTCAAAGAAAAATGTGTTAATCAACTGGTTGGTGGATGGTAGTAGCTCCAGTAGCAAATAAAATGCTACCATCTTCAGCAAAGAGTACGGAATTGGTCAATAATATAACGTGCACAGTAAACCTAAATAATTACAACAGAAACTTCATTGAACACCCAGAAATAGAAGCTACGATAACTCATAGCACTGGATCTGGCATAAATTTTACTCACTGCCACATCGGCGCTTTTAATTCACATGTGTCTTCTTTCTTCGTAATCCATTACGTCCTATATGATGTGTGGTGGTTGTTGTGAATTTCTGTCATTATCAAGTCTGTAAAGGACGTGACTAATAATTTGTTGCCATCTTTGCCTGCTGTTAGCCTCTCTTGTTGCTGTCTCTAAGTTTAGGCCAGTTAAGTTGCGAACGGTGTCGGTCCATCTCGTTGGTGATCGGCCTCGTAGTCTTTTACCAAATGGCATTCCCTGTACAATGAGGCGCTCCACATTATCGTGTCGAATTATGTGGCCGAAGAAGAATAGAGCCCGCGCTGAAGTTTGGCTCTATTCTTACTTGTTTTAATATGGATGCGTTTGTTCTTCGAGCAGTCCATGGGGTTCTTAACATTCTGCGCCAACATCACATTTCGAACTCATCGATTCTACGTCGATCGGCGGCCTTGACTACCCACGTTTCTGAAGCGAACCAAAAAACATGTAGTACAAGATAAATAATTATAATGGTCGTCATGTTTGACATAGTTTTTTTATTAACTTAAGATAAGATACCTGTTGTGATGATCTGGATACCTACTTATCTTCGTGATCCGTGCAATATCGGTAGTTCGCTATCCCATGTCTACTTACCCAGAATTGACAGATGCCAAAACACGAAAGGAATGTTGTCATCTGTTATCTTTGACATTGAAAAACATGTCTCGGATAATATTTTATTATTATTATTTATTAAAACTAATGTACTCGTATGTTGTATATTCAATTAATTGATTCGTAAATAAGTTCCCAACATATGACCAACTGTTTAACATTTACGTTCTAGTACGCAAGTCTTTTTCTGCAGCCGTCTCGAAAACAAAATTTTCGGTATGATTTATTAAATCGAAAATACCACTTTATACAAATCGTACCGAAAATATCTATTTTCGACACGATTTTTTTCACTTTCGGAACGATTTCTTTACTTTTGGATATCTATGTAGACGGTTTTGACAATAACATGAACTTGTATTGACAGCGATTGTCACGTAACACTGGTTTATGTTTTTTCGATTTTTAAATCCAAAAAATGGAAATTAGTAGTGAAATTGAGGCTGAAATGATCCCACATGAGATAGATAAGTGAATCTGCTAAAGTAGCTACTTACGAATTATTGCCGGTAAATTCAAGAGAGAGGTATGAATGGTTTACAATTTATTTGAAAAATGGAGTAATGATAAAAATGTGCATATTATAAATGAACAAGTGATTCTTACATATTTAATGGAAAAATCTAAAATATTAAAGCCAACAAGCCTCTGCAGCAATTACTCGATGCTTAAGTCCACAATTAATATTAAAAATAATATAGATATAAGCCGCTATCCCAAAGTTATTGCTTTCCTAAAAAAAAAATCTATTGGCTATAAACCAAAAAAATCAAAAGTATTGAATAAAGAAGAAATAGATTACTTCTTATCAGAAGCTGGAGATAATATCTACTCAATGACAAAGGTAATATAATTAAATCTAATTTCTCTTCTTCAATATGATTAATTTTTTTATTTTAGGTTGCATTAATAATTGGTTTGGCAGGCGCTTTTCGTCGTTAAGAGTTTTGTAAAATGAATTTGGATGATATAGAAGATAAGACAACCATGTTATTGATTAAAATTCCTAATTCTAAAACGAATATGGAACGAACTTTTGTCGTCATTGGAGAAAATAATATTTCTTTATACAAAAAATATTAGTCATTACGTCAAGCAAACACACCACATCGTAGATTATTTGTTTATTATAAAAACGGAAAATGTACTATACAACCTATTGGTATTCACACTTTTGGAAAAATCGCCTGCACAATTGCTGAATTTCTTATATTACCTAATCCCAAAGGATACACCGGGCACTGTTTACGCAGGAGCTCAGCCACTTTACTCGCTAAAAGTGGTGGTAGTATAACCAACTTGAAGAGACACGGAGTTAAGATTATCTACTCATAGTCCAAGAAACGAAAATTGGCTAAGTTGCGAAAACCGGTTTTTTGTTAATAACTAAAAAACTACAGCTCCGATCGAAAAAAGTTACATAAGTAAATTTTAGGTATTAAAAAGATCTATCTATTAAATATTTTAAAATTTTTTGATATAATTGATAGTTTTCGAGTTATACTGGAAAAACCGTGAAAAAACGGGTTTTTTATAACTCGTTAACTGTAACGTATTTAAACTTGTTACTTACTGTTAAGTGTAGCCTACGGCAAGCCGAAAAAGTGTTTTTTTGAAAAAATTGATAAATATTAATTATTATTCAAGATATATGAAGTTTTCTCCAAACAGATGCTCTCTTAATTTAGCTAGTTCTGCTCGGGGGATGATGCTACAGTAACGATTTAGTGCTTATTTTTTTTGTAAGAGTTGTACTTTCATATTATTAAAAAAGTATATTGATTTTTTTAATTGTAAGGGTCAAAAATGACTTTAAAAAAATTGCAATATTTTTTTTTAAATAAAATTTCTTAATTTTGTTTTTATAGAAATGACTTTCATGAAAATAGATTCCTGGCATCATTTCACGCATTGAAAAAAAAATTACTACGATCATTGGAAGCCGAGATAATTTTTTTATTTCAAAAAAATCTGGAAGGCGCAATAATCATCGTACCATCGAAATAGACGAGGAATTGCCAACCTTTATGGACGATCTGCTTACAGACAATATTGAAAAATAATAAGAAGAAGAAAAAGAAGAAGAGCCAATTGCTTCAGCAGACAATCCTTCAATAAAGAAAAGAAGAATTATTTTTTAATGTAAATCTTTCTTAATATAATGTACGAGAATTTTTACTGTATTTATTTAATAAATGTTTTCTATGTAATAAAGTTATTTTATCTTTTGTTGAATATAATGATTGTACAAAATTTGGGATAAGCCCATTTTGAGATACGGAGATCCCAAATTTGACAAATGCAAAGTTGTCAGTTTTGCCGTTTCTCTGATATTATTAGTCACTTTGGTTTTTTAAATACAGAAAAATATTGTACGTAACACGATCCAAAAGTAATTTTACTGGACTCACAGGATTTCTACTCATCCCGTAAAATATCACTTTCGGAACTTGTTATGTAAATTACTATTTACGTTCTAGAATATAATAGTATTTATCAGCTGGGTGACAGAAAAAAACCGCTTCGCTGACTGACATTTTAACGAAAATGTCAACATTTGATGACAGTTTTAGAAAAATAATATTTTTTTTACTTTCGTTTTCCTTGCCACCCTAGGTTTTTTTTATGATAAATATCCTGCCGCTCAAAGAGTTAAGATTATCTACTCATAGTCCAAGAAACGAGGAAGCGGCCCAATGTTATATGTGCAAAAATTAATATCAAAAAAAAAAAATATGATCATATAGGAAATTAAAATTCAGTGTGAGTTTTTATTTCATGCGACCCGATCCTGATTACCGAACATATCCTAAAAAATTGGCAAAGTTGCGAAAAGCGGTTTTTTGTTAATAACTAAACAACTACAGCTCCGATCGGAAAAAAAAATAAATCAGGAAATTGTAGGTATTAAAAATATCTATCTATTAAATTTTTTATAATTTTTCGATATCATTGATACTTTTCGAGTTATATTGAAAAAACCGTGAAAAATCGGATTTTCTATAACTCGTTAACTGTAACGTATTCAAACTTGTTACTTACTGTTAAGTGTAGCCTATGGCAAGCCAAAAAAGTGTTTTTTTGAAAAATTGATAAATATTGATTATTTTTCAAGACATGAAGTTTTCTCCAAAAAGAGGCTCTCTTAGCTAGTTCTGCTCGGGGGATGATGCTACAGTAACGATTTAGGAGTTATCTTTTTCTGTAAGAGTTGTACATGTTGTTACATGTTCTTTTAATATAAATTTCCTAATTTTGTTTTTATAAAAATGACTTTTATGAAAATAGATTCCTGGCATTATTTCACGCATTTTAAAAAAAAATGAGTTCTTACGATCATTGGAAGCCGAGATAATTTTTTTATTTCAAAAAAATCTGGAAGGCGCAATAATCATTGTACCATCGAAATAAAGAATTGCCAAACTTCATGGACGATCTGCTTACAGACAATCTTGAAGAAGAAGAAAATGTAAGTAGAGTGCAACAGAAGTAGCTTGGCGGGTGACTTGCCTCTAAAATAACAAATATTCGGCTGAATATACTTCACAGTCGTAAACTTCTTTCTCTGATTGTACTTGAGACTCACGATTACTGTAAATTTCATCGTTATTCGAATGTTTTCGTTGTGCGCAGATTTTGTAATCTCTCGCCCGCCAAGCTACTTCTGTTGCACTGTAATTGATAATGTGGGTAGAAAACTTTTGAATTCTGTGGAACTTTAAAAACCAATTCTTCTATTCTTATTTGGTGTTAGTGTTTCTGCAATCATTTTTTTTAAGCTGTATGCATACTGTAATGATAGACTCGTTTAATTGTTGTAGAGTCAACATAACACACATCATATGTTTTTCCATTCTAGTTTAAATCTGTACGTATCCACCCAACACGCGATTTAGAGTGTAAGAATTAACAGAGTTCCTTTATTAGGGCGTATGGGTTGGTCAATATCTGTTTGAACTGTCATTCCCGTTTAATCCTTTTTTTATTGTGTCGTGCGTGTCGTGCCAAGTTTCATCCGAATAATATAATGGGAACCATTGAATAAATGGAACTATCGACTAATTACTAAATGAATGAATTACTTAGCTTTTTCATTATATTCAGACTGTGTCACGTTTAACGTCGATCTTATCTGTGACGATTTGTCATGCATACAAACAAGTTAGTTTAAAAAAAAAAGGTAGGATCAATTTTAGGGATTTTTTTGTTCGACACTTTCGAATAATTGTTATCGATATTAAAATATTTATTAACGAGACAAAATTTTCGATGATAAATATAATCTCACTTAAACGTCTTGACTGTTAAGAAACTGGCAGACAAACTACATTACTCAACGCAGAAAATCAATTAATGATGTAAATTCTGACCGGTGCAGTTTTACGTTGAAAATATTGGATAAGGAATCTTTAAGCAGGTGTTTTTATTCATTAAAATAATGGTTCTAAATTTATTTTTACTTCGAAATGAAATGGCAATCATTTGTTTAGTTATTTAGGATCAAAGCTGAAAACTGTTTTAAAATGTGTTTGACTGTTTAACTGTTTGGGAGACTCGGGAGGAAGCTTTCCTTTGTTATAAGGCGAGTTTATACAGCAAATAAAATAAGAAATAACATAAAATAAAATAAGAAATAAGAATAAACCAATGAAATCGCAGCTTTTTTGTCAATGACTTGTGTTTTGTGCATAACAAAACATAATCTCCAAATTGATTTATTTTATTTAAAATACGAATCTTTTAAATCTTATCATTTTCTAAAATTATCCAACTATAGGTATGTCCTATTAAAAAATATTATAATGAATGATGGCATGTTGATAGAGCAGGTATCGACCTTTCCTCAGTAATACGCAAAAACTGATGGAAAATACAAGAACAGTCGACTGAAAGAAAATGCTTAGCTCAAAATTGCTCACATAAAGGAGGAAGCACGTAAGTGCCAAAAAATCAGAGAGTTTAACGTTTTTTAAATCACTTTTGCTGTAGCTGAAGCTTCTGAACACAGATGGAAGCTTTTAAAAAAAACATACGGGCCATAGAAGGAAAATCAAAAATACCTCCACAAATAATATTATTAGGTCAGGTTAGGTTGATTGTAAACTGGAAACATTTAATACAGAAAAGATTTGGGTCATGCGCATTATCAGTTTTTAAACAAAACAAATCGAACTAAAAAGCGAAAAATAATTTTCAACATGGGAATAAAATTACTAACGAGAAAATTAATGTCACTGTCAAAAAAAAAATTAATGTCAATCAATGTCACTGCTTCACAATAAAATCGGACAAAATTTCGAAAAAGACCTTGATAGGGAAAACCTATAAAACAAAAATACCAACCAGAGAAGACTGGTTGGAGAAAACACCATTGACCAGCCCAGGAGTGAAATGGGTACCAAAGACGCTACGATCCAGGTGTATTTGAAGCATCCTGCAACCACATGGAAAGCATACCCTTGGAGAAATACGCCTTGGTCTTTCAGGCTGAGGTCTATGCCATACTCAGGTGCGCTACGCATCTGACAGAAAACAGAGTGACCAACAGTGAGATTGACATTCTCACTGACAGTCGCGCGGCCATTGGGGCCCTCGTGAGTAACACCACAACATAATCGGTAGTGTGGGACTGCGTGCAAGCCCTAACTCCCAACCAAACTGCGCCAATGGCTCTTGAGCTTCATGCAAGATCGCTCCTTACATGTGGCAGTTGACGGTATTTCTTCTGATGCGTTTAAAACTAATGCCGAGGTCCCCCAGGGTTCCATCCTGTCCCCCACCTTATTTCTTTTACACATCAACGACCTCTTGGCATGACCATGTTGCTAACATTGCAAAGTCGGCAAGCCAGAGGCTAGGTTTTCTGTGGAAAGCTAGAGAGTTTTTTACTCCTGATCAACTGTTGACGACGTACAAGGCTCAAATCCGACCTCTACTGGAGTATTGCTCGCACATTTGGGGTTCAGCACCAAGGCATTCTCTTCGTCTTCTAGATTCCATTCAGAAAAGAGCCATTCGTTTGATAAACAGCTCAACTCTCACAGATACCCTTCACCCTCTAGAACATAGAAGAAGAGTTGCAGACCAGTCATTGCTCTACAGATATTTCCATGGCAGATGCTCCAGAGAAATAAAAACTCTTGTACCACCATTGGCCACATTCGGCCGAAGAACTCGGCACGCTGATCAGTCTCACCCATTTACTCTCAAGATTGACACTACAAGGACCAATCTTCATCAAGAATCCTTCTTTTACAGGGCTGCTACGGAATGGAATAAGCTTCCAAAATCAGTTTTTCCAGAGAACTATGACCTGCAACTTTTTAAAAAGCGTGTCCACAATCATTTCCTTTCTATAATCCCTTCCCCTCTATAGTCGCAGTGCGGGCCGTCCGCGGCCCACACGATAGGTCTACCCTTTTTGCGACTATTTTCATAAAAAAAAAACTGAGTTAGCGATGGTAAACAAAGTCACTCTTACATGGGTTCCTGGGAACACAGGGATAAATGGCAACGAGGTAGCCGATGAACTGGCAAAAAAATGGGACCCTGGTGAAACCAAGAAGCCAGTTGGTCGGATTGGCAATTGCTGAAGCAAAACATTTATTGAAATTAATCCTTGAATAAGAACATATTGCTCAGTGGAATGCAAATACTGGCTGCAGAACATCAAAACAGCTGATAAAAAACCTCTCTAGAAGAGGAATTTTTTAAAAATATCGTTTCCATAAAATGGCGTAAGTGTGTTGAGCATGTAATAATAGAAAAAAAAATGTGAAAACTAGACCATTTTATTGACCTCACTGTAGATCCTTTAGTCATATCACATTCGGTAAAGAACGAACTAATACACAATACTTAGGTCTTTCTCGATAATAGATTAATGGTCATCTGAAGCAACATATACAGAGTGGACCAAAAGTCTGGAAAGTCTCGTAAATTACTCGTCCGAATTGTACAAAATTTGGGATAAGCCTATTTTGAGAAACGGATTCCAGATTTGAAATTTGCAATGTCAGATTTGCCGATTCTCTTATATTATTAGTCAATTTGGTTTTTAAAATACATCTTCCTGTATATTTAAATATAATTGGATTCTCCTCTTAAATACGAGTTCAGCCATATCTAACACTTATGATTTTATGTACACTAAAGTTCTAGTCAAGGTCTAAACAATCATGAAGAAATGTGGTAGACGCATTCTACCATCGTTTAGGATACTGTCAACTTACAATTTTGAACACTAGATTAAGTAATTATTATGTTAAAAATGTTGTAATCTTTTAATTGTTACGTTTAAATGTGGTTGAAAATTGTTTGCATTAAAAAATTATTAATACAATTAGGTATTGCTACACTTCTATTTTATTTATTTAAGACCTTTAAGACTACATAAAATCATGAGTGACACATGTGGCTAAACTCGTATTGAAAAGGAGATTTCAATAATGACTAAATATACAGGGTGATGTATTTAAAAAACCAAAGTAACTAATAATATCAGAGAAACGGCAAAACTGACAACTTTGCAAATGTCAAATCTGGAATCTCCGTATCTCAAAATGGGCTAATCCCAAATTTTGTACAATCATCATATTCACCAAATGATAAAATAACTTTATTACATAGAAAACATTTATTAAATAAATACAGTAAAAATATTCGTATATTATATTGAGAAAGATTTACATTAAAAAATAATTCTCCTTTTCTTTATTGAAGGATTGTCTGCTAAAGCAATTGGCTCTTCTTCTTATTCTTCTTCAATATTGTCTGTAAGCAGATCGTCCATGAAGTTTGGAAATACCTCATCTATTTCGATGGTACGATGATTATTGCGCCTTCCAGATTTTTTTGAAATAAAAAAAATTATCTCGGCTTCCAATGATCGTAAGAACTTATTTTTTTTCAATGCGTGCAATGATGCCAGGAATCTATTTTTATGAAAGTCATTTCTATAAAAACAAAATTAAGAAATTTTTTTTAAAAAAAACATGAAAAAAAATATTGCAATTTTTTTAAAGTCATTTTTTGACCCTTAAAATTTAAAAAATCAATATCCTTTTTTAATAATATGAAAGTACAACTCTTACAGAAAAAAATAAGCACTACATCGTTACTGTGGCATCATCCCCCGAGCAGAACTAGCTAAATTAAGAGAGCATCTGTTTGGAGAAAACTTCATATATCTTGAATAATAATTAATATTTATCAATTTTTTCAAAAAAACACTTTTTCGGCTTGCCGTAGGCTACACTTAACAGTAAGTAACAAGTTTAAATACGTTACAGTTAACGAGTTATAAAAAACCCGTTTTTTCACGGTTTTTCCAATATAACTCGAAAACTATCAATTATATCAAAAATTTTTAAAATATTTAATAGATAGATCTTTTTAATACCTACAATTTACTAATTAAACTTTTTTCGATCGAAGCTGTAGTTCGGTAATCAGGATCGAGTCGCATGAAATAAAAACTCACCCTGAATTTTAATTTCCTGTACGCTCATATATTTTTTTTATACATTAATGTTTGCACATATAACATTGGGCCGCTTCCTCGTTTTGTGTACTAATATGCCACGAATTAACTCGCTCGATATTCGTCTTCGTACCATTTCGAATTAGAGTAGATATATCTGAACAATACCGGTACTTTTTTGTACTAAAGATTGCTAAAAAAACCATACTAAAGGATGAACATTATTACCAAAATAGAGAAAAATCTTCACAAAATGTTTAATTGCTAATTTTTTAGATGAGCCACCTTTTAAAATACAGTAAAATCTCTTTATTTATGGTTCCCTTATTCGCGTTTTCATTATTCGCGATTTAAAAAATTGTGACCATCGTAACCAAGTTTCCGTATCTGCTGCTAAAAATTTCTTTATTCGCGGACCCAGTCCGGTATCCTGAAAGGATTCGGATTCGGACAACCTGTCATTGTTTTGCCGTGCAAATAAGAAAGCTTGTGCTATTTTTTCTGACTGGTTCCAGAATTGTTACGTTCCTGGTGTTGAGACTTATTTGAAAAAAAATAATTAAGACTTAAGGCCGTTCTAGTTTTGTACAATGCTTCAGGTCGTCCTCGCGAGCTTGAAACTATGCATCCAAATATAAGGGTGATATTTTAACCTCCTAATAAAACTGCTTTACTCCAATCCATGGACACATCATTGCATTTTCGTCTGGAAGGTTTTGTTGCCAAACGTACGATTAAGTACCTATTATTTATTTATTTATTATTATTTATATATCTATATATATATATATATATATATATATATATATATATATATATATATATTATTTGGTATAGGTAGTAACTACCGCTCCAACAAAATTGTTTGTTCTCGATTTTTAATTCAAAATTATGAACGTTATAGGTGTAGCCTATTTCCACAGAACCCCAGTGCCCATTATAATCATAGAAACCAAAATAATTTATAATATAAATTTTGAATATTTTTACGTTTGGTGTTAAATGGCTCAATACATTAAAACATGAGTATTATACTATTTCAAGTTCATGATATCATAAAGCATATAAGGTCTAATTGAACGAAAGACGACAACATTGTATCCCAAGTCGATCGCGTATATTTGCATGATCCACCTTTTGTACAGTGATCACACATTCGCCGAGTTTCGTACAACTGATGTCCACCTCGTATTTAATATTTGTGCAAAATGAAAGAAAAACTTAGAGAATGGGGAATCTCTAAATAGATCATAAAGAATTTTGTAGGTAAGTGTATGACATAATATCAAGATAAGGTTATTTCTACATTAGTACAGGAATATAATGTTTCCTTCTCGTATAGGGCGTATGTCTAAAGTGGGGTTACTGTACACCCTGGGGTAACCCTGTACATGTTTCAATAAAAGTTTTTTTATTTAATGGATTTTCTTCTATCTTCATACTAAAGGTGCTTCTCCCTGGCAAAGAGGTATTTTTATGACAAGTAATTCTGGTATATCGAATAAAGCAAGCAATTTTCTTCTTATTTAAAAATATGGTAGTATCGATTTGAACAAATATTTTTTTTAACTTACCACAGTGAATTTCTCAAATAAAGAATTTTTGCAATTTGATTCGAGAGAAGTACTTTTCAAATGAAGATTATGATTGTCTTCATTATCAAAGTAACGTGTTTCTTATTTGGAGTAAAGTTGGTTTATTCATACAAAGAATGTGTATTTTTTATAATTCAAGCAATCTATATGCTTAGTCAGAGAGTACTGAATTGGAAATAAAATATTCTTAGATCAAGCGATCGTTTATTTCAGTATATACTCTTGATACAAAGCATATTTCATTAGAGAAAGGAATCCTTTTTATGTGTGTACACATAGAAATCATGTTGGAAAAAACAATGACCCGGTCTGACTGTCGGAAATGATGAAGATTCTGTGCAAATTCAAACTTTAACAGCAAACATTGCACAAGTTGCCACTGGAATAGGAGAGGACATGGAGCAAATAGAATTTAGCGACATTCAAGAGATTTGACCGAAACCGACTTGGAAGTAATCTTGAATCCGCGTTCCATTGAAGAAGAGGCTTCAAAGAGTTTTGAAAAGGTGAGCTTTAATATATACTGTTAAAAACTTAAATTAAATTGATTTTATTTTTTTAATTTGAAACCTTGGAACGTATCTCTTATAATCCCATACAAATTACCATTCCATTTTCACGGTTTCTATATTCGCGACATATTTACAGAACGTATATCCCGCGAATAAGGAACTTTTACTTAATATTTATTTATAATTATAATTTTTACACCAAACAAGTTTCATACGCTCATTACGAGCTTAAAAATAAATCAAATAGGTTAATAATATTTAAAGTCGGTATATATAAATTGAGGAAACTGGATCACTGTAATTATATTCTTTAAATAACATACAATACAAAATTACTGTCGTAAGAGTATTCGGAACGTTAGTCATAGGTGTTAATTATGTTAAATCGTTTGACAAAATTTTTGGCAGATGTCGGTTAGTTTTCAATAAAAATCCATTTTTCAACGAACTTACTGCACTTACTGCAAGGTGACCCCGTCTCTAGGATAGGTAGAAAACTGAAAAATAATTGGGGTTTGCTTAGTAAAAAATTTTCGTAACGCCATCCGTATACAAGATAAAGGGCGTTTAAAAAAAAAAATTTATACACATTTATTACGATTTTGCCGAAACTACTGGAAACATTGTAATGCAATTTCATACGAATATGTTAAAGAAGCTGATACATCCCATGAATTTGTTTTTATATCTGACTCTCATAGAGAGCGCTAGTTACACGGTTCGTACCAAGTAGTATTGAACATAACTTTTTTAAGGTTAGAATTATTAATCAAAATTTCAAGTGAACTTAAACATCATTTAATTTTACACCAAAAAGGTACTCCTAGTAAAACTTGATACTGTGTACTGTTTTCGGAAAATGTTGATTTGAAAATAATGAAATAATAACAGATGCTGGTATAAAGTAATGATAAAGTTATTAATTAGTATGCATTATGTGTATTAAAAATTGTTTGTCGCGTAAATAAGACCTCATTGATAAAACGGATACCTGTTAAAAAATTGGGATTGAAAGCTTTTCTTTCTTGTAACGTTTCACAAAAATTCATTCTAATCGGTATATCTTGATTTTTTCCAAGTTTGCCATGGAAAACTAACATTTATTGATAGTTATGACGATAAGTTAACAATAAATAGATTTTTGAAACATTGTTATTTGTAAAGTAGATATTGTTAATCAAAATGTACTTAAATGTTTGAATACACCGACATGTTATTAACCTTAGGCGAGTGTTTAGGAAATTCTAGTGCAGCTGTTACGCGTTATGCAGAAAAGTTTCCTAAAAGAAACTTACCAAGTAAAAATACATTTAGAGCCATTGAACGACGTTGTCGGGAAACTGGGAATGTGAGACCAAAAAAAATAAATTCTGGTAGGCCAAGAACCACAAAAACCATTAATAAAGAAAATATTATTTTAAATTTAATTGATCAAGATCCAACAGTTAGAGTAAGGAATATGACAAGACAAACAAATACGTCTTCTTCAAGTACTTGGAGGATACTTAAAGAGCAGCAGCTACATCCTTATCATTACAGACAAGTCCAAGAGCTCTTGCCAGACGATCTAGCGGTTAGAGTGGATTTTTGTTAAACATTACAAGATATTACGATCCAAATTTTTTAACATGTATCCGTTTTCTTTTAATTCACATAATAATAATTAATAACTTTATCATTACTTTATACCAGCATACTTCATAATTTTCAAATCAAAATATTCCGAAAACGTCGATTTCTTGTCTAAGCGAAATTGTATGGGCTAATCCTTGTATGCGAAAGGAGAGTAAGATCAAAATATATAAAACATGCGTCAGGCCGATAATGACATATGGTATAGAAGCGAGAGAGGATACCAACAAGACCAAAATGATGCTACGAGTCGCCGAAATGTCAGTACTGAGAACAATAGCCGAAAAACAAGAAGAGATCACGTAAGAAACACTGACATTAGAGCACAATGCGAAGTACAGGATGTAGTGAGATAGGGAAGGCAGAGGAGAAGAGAATGGTATAACCACGTGAAGAGAATAACCGATGATAGACTACCACGCATTGTACCAGAGGGAAAACCAGCAGGGACCCGTCCACCCGGAAGACCACTAAAGAAATGGAGAGACAGCTAGCAGCCCACATCTCAGGAAATTATACAGAGGCAACAGATTATCTAGATCTTTAATAAGTAAAAGAAGAAGATTTCTTTTTATGGGGACATCTGAAAAGTAAAATCCATAAAACACAACAAACGTCGTTGGAAGATTTGCGTCAAAGTATCGTTGACGAGTGCCGTCGAATTACTCCGGAAATTCTTCAGAATGTGCTTGAACGTTTTGAACTAAATCTTTATTATTGTATGGAAGCAGGCGGGCATCAGTTTGAACATTTATTCAATTAAGTAGTAAGTAAGCAACTAAAATAATTGGAATTTTAACATGTAATTTTTTTTAAAGTATTGGGAGGAAATGTAAAATTTAAAAACTATTGTTAGGAGAATTGTCAGAGCTTTCAAAATCAAAATGTTGAGGTAATTCTTACCCTCGCTTGGGGTTGAAAGTAGTGGAGTCAAAAATACCGAAAAATTTTTTCCCACTTTAATCAAAAATCGACAGGTCTGACCGTTTTTCTAAAATGTTAACAAGGTTACTGCAAATGGCTTTGTTTGGTTTCGGTTGGCCACCCTGTATATATGTGCTCATTCGCATTCGCCTTGATTCGCGTATTGCTTAATGGAAAAATTTATACAAAATACACAATTTTATTGATAAGTCGTGTACTTAGTTAGCACTTGAAGATTTTATTTTTATTTAAAAATTAATTCACTCGAAAAGACTAAAAACCTTACACCATCTACCACACATACTTTAAATTATTAGCTGGAAAGCTCTAATTTCCCCTTGATGAAGGAGATAGATAAAGCTGACTTGATAAAGATTAATCATGTTTAAAGATAAGAAGGCAACAGTTACACTCATTACTTTTTATTTTTTGGCTGTTTGGTAAGACTGGTCCTAATTATAATCAATATTTGTTTGGCAAAATAATAAAAAAATGTGTACCTTCCACCTTTTAATTCGGCTGCATTAGTAAAATATTATTATTGACAGAGTGTGCAACTAAACGTGAAAGTTCGAAGGGTCTATAAACAGATGGGTCCAATCATTAAGGGATGCTTTTTAACAGATTTCCCCTGACTGTTTGTCTTACGATTCTTGTATGCAAAGCAAATTCTTAGTTTCACAATTTTAAATTTTTTTTGAGTATCCTTTAATAAAAAATATTTGAAACGCAGACTTTTAAAGTAAGTAAAGACATAAAATAGAACTTCGTATTGTAACACTGTCGCGTAACAAAAATGTGAAATATACTGTTTATTTTTCGGCGTCCAAGAATCGACCACAACTAGAATGCATATTAATGAGCGCTTTGTCAGCCTCCGCCTCTGTCTGGTTAACTCTCGAACACCTCGTCTAACGGCTTCCAGAAGGTAAAAAGATTGTTTCGGACTTTCGAGAAAAGGGTCGAAATATGATTCAGAGATATAAAAACGACAGCGGCTGCGAAGACGACAGTTTTTTTAAAAAGTATCTATGAATTATAAAATTTAAATAGTTGTAAAAGTTGTAATTAGTTGAATATTAAAGTTGTATCTAAGTGATTTGTAAAAGTAAAGTTTATTGTGTGTGAACTAAAAATTGTTTTATTACTGTATCCAGAGTTTAAAATTACCGAACCCAAGAAAGAAGTAAATAATGTAACAATAGCATATTTCACGAATATACGGTGGTAAAGGATTATCATTAGAAACTAGATAACCAGTATTCAACTGTACATTTAAGAAGTACGAAAGTAAATTCCCCTAATAATTTTAAACAAATTTCGTAGGTAACGAATTTTATTTCATAAGGGACTACTTGTTTGGAAATTAAGGGTCAATATTGTTTCCATCCGGTCCTGTGTCTGTCGGCGTCAGCGAGTCGATCACAATTAGGGGACTGCTTTATTATGCCGGCGCTGCGATTGTAACAAAAGAAAGGACCGAAATGGTAAAAGGATTGTTCGGGCACTTTTAAGAAAAAGGTGCAGTAATTTCGAATAGTAGCGATTCTTTTAGAACGATGATTTGGAAATATAAAAAAAAACAGCGGTCGCGAAGAAGGAGAGTTTTAAAAGTTTAAGTTTAATTAGTTTGAAGTAAACTATTTAAAGTAAGTGTAAAGTGAATATCTAAGTGATTTGTACATACATATAGTCAAGTCTTTTTTCCGTAGGGGTAGGCAGAGACCACTTCCTTCCACTTTCTACCATTCTTACACACATCTTTTGCCTCCTCTACTTTCATCAGTGCTCTCATACATGCTCGTCGGTTGTTGGTACTCTTGACCTGGCCTTTCTTCAAAACAATGTTGATCTGATCGAAATATGTTCGCCGAGGTCGACCTCTATGTATGTATGGAAATTTGTAAAGTAAAATTTTTTGTGTAAAAATATTGGAAAAAAAAGTTGTACTGTGAGTTTAGAATTATCGAACAATATTTTTATTTGTTAGCACGGTTAATTTTGCAACAAAATCTGTCCATAAAGACTTTATTTATTGTACATAATAAGAAGGGTAGGTAAGTAATCCAAACAAATTTCACTAATTAACTAAGCTATTAACCTTTAATTTGGCGTTTTGATCCATTTTTCTTAGATTTTTTGTTAGATTTATAGAAAAGTTATTAGTAATCCTGGGTTATTATTGTAGTGGGTACCGATATTAAAATCGTATAGTACCGATTGTAATTTCAAGTAGTGTATGTATAACTAATAGATCGCAAAAATTTCGCGACGTGTTTTAGATGTAGAGGTAATAATTTTAAATGTACATGCTTATTCTACTGCGTGTGTTACCTTACCTTAATTTTAAAAAGTGTAAAAGATGAAAATATTTATCACTGCCAATTTCATCCCATTGAGTATATTTGAAAAAAATTAAAAACTTATCATGACAATCACATTGGATCTAATGGTTACAGGGATAAGGCTGTTTTGGAAACCTGGCAACAAGCACTTAATACTGCCACTTCTAAAATTTGGGAACAATGTGTCACAAAATGTGAAAATTTATTAGAGGAATGGTGGGTTCGTGAAAACCGCATTAAAGCAGTTAATTCTGTCATCATTTACAAACCGAATGAGGATAGCGACGACAGTGATTCCGATTATAATGACTATAAATATAATGCCTGATAATACCGTAAGTACTACATGATTAAACATATTTATTAAATGTGTGCCGATAATTTATTTTTGTTGCATTTTTTTTTTAACATAATTAAACATGTGCCTATTTCTAACCAAAAAACTAATCGAAAGCTACATCAACGATTCCTGTTTACAATAAAGCAAACAATAAAAATAAAACATCTCAACAACAGCATAATATTAAAAAAAAATTTTCGGGTTTAAATGTTAGGGGAATTTACTAATGTACCTCTCAACACAGTGCGCCCGTTAAGTCGATGCCTCGGTGACTAATCCGATACCGTCGTATATTGGTGAAATTAGCTATAGTTGCATTCTTACTTGATTGTTTTAATTGTTTTTATCTCGTAGGGTTAGGTTAGGTGTCATGTTAGGGGGGGAAAGCCCCTTCACTGGACCTCTAAAGGTGAGTTAGTTAGTTAGTTTATTTTAAATTCAATAGTAAATTTTTGAGAGGCCAAAAGCTCTTAACAGAATGCATAAAGATACAGAAGTGCTCAATATTGTGAAACAACGAAAACTTGAATATTTCGGACGTATCATGAGACACCCAGAAAAGTATGACATTCTACATCTTATAATACAGGGTAAGATTAATAGTAAGAGACGCCCCGGCAGACGAAAAACTTCCTGGCTCAAAAATCTCAGACAGTGGTTTGGTCTACAACTTTTCCGAGCGGCTACCAACAAAATAATGATTGCAAATATAATAGCCAGAATGATCGCCAACGATCGTTAAACGGTCATGGCACCTAGAAGAAGAAGAAGAAAAGCTCTTACAGATCAAAAATTTTATAAAATCTGCCTGTAGGTCTTCGTCTGTTTTTTTTAGTATTATCGTTACGGTAGGCACCTACCGTCTAATTTAGTCAATATCTTTTCGTAAAAAGCCGTATCATGCTCAAAATTTATGCCTCAATTGACGTAATCTTATAATTTTTTGTACATTTTTTAGCTCAATACCAAAAAAAAGATGGGAAATTTCAGAGAAAAGATTAGTCAGTCACAAATCGGAATCGCGAACAAGTCAATTTCCGGATTTATTCAAAAGTAAGCGCGACAACAGAGGCGTACTATCATTAAAAAATACATAGAAAATATATATAAACTAAAAATGTATTTATTAATGCACCTAATCCCGTAAAAAATTTTTTAATTTGGACAACTAGCAACCCACCAAGAAGTTATTCTTTTCAAGCAACTCTTTCGAATTTACCAGTCATATCATACATTTCTAAATTTTCCACTATGAGGTACATTTAAGCTATTGTTACAATATTTACTCTCTAGGTTCAATGATTCTGAACACTCAGTAAAATAACTAAATAATTTTATTCCAATATTTCTACACAATAAATGCGCATATTAGAAGTAAAACTTCTAAGGATTTAATTCAATTATAGTGATTATATAAGAAAAATTATAAGGATTGGAATGAAGTATTTATAGAATGACATACACTACTGTTTGCACATGAATATTATTCTTAATTTATTTCTGTAATCTATACATTACTGTGTGCTTCATAGTCTGTACATGTGTAGTTGGTGTAATAGCTACAATCTAAACAATTGGTTTATGGTAGCTAAAATACGATACATACATTCTTAATTCGATCTCTAGTGTCACAGACTTATGAATCATTACACTTTTTCGTCTCGCTAGCTCGTATGACGTGGCTTTGAATTTTTACTCACAGCGCACGTATAGAAGTTTCACTTCAAAAATTTTCTGACTGTGAAAATTGCTACAAGAATATTTCTGTGCATAAAGGTCACCTATGAGGTAGACCACTAAATTTTGCAAACAGCATAATCGTAACCTTCATGCTTATAAACTATCATATAGATAATGTAATTTCATATTTTCAATTTCAATTTTCAAATTTTATTCGTTCTGTATTATGAATTACACAGATTCCATTGTAAATATAATACGCAGTTTCCATTTTAAACATAAATGTTTATGCGTCATTTGTAGAGGTTGCTGTATGTACTTGTTTCATTATAGTCATCTTGTATACGCCATGTCTGGTTTCCCTGACGTTGGTGATCACAATGGATCTTCTGCTACATGTATCAGCTCACTTGCTGAACGTATATGTGTCCTGTCACAAATCTAGACACGCGGTAGCGTGTCAAGCCAAGTTCAAGCTAACCGAATGGCGAGCGGTACCGTGTGTAATATTACGCGAACCATTTTGAGCCACTTTTAACCCCATCATAACTCAAAAACTATTTCGCATAAATATGTCAAATTTGGCAAATATATTGAGACTTGCGAGATACATATTTGCTTAAAATTTCATAAACACACCTCAAACTGTTAGATATTAACATCCAAAAATCGTCATTTTTATCACATAGATCAAAACTCCAACCCAGTTCCAGATGACCTAGAAAGTTCAAATTTGGCATCCAGATAAGCAGTTAATTAATACAAAGGAATAAATCAGAAAGTAGTAAATTTTCATCATTTTATTATAGTTTTTCAATTACCTGATTCTATTAGGAACACTTAATCAAAAATTGATGACAGCCGGTCTTTACGTTGGTTTTAAGGTCTTTACGTGAATATATAACAAATGGAATACCACCCTTAATTTTTTTTTAATCCAAACATATCAGTTTTAGTACTTATAATTAAGAATATAGTCGAACTGGGATTTAGTATTAATTATTATTTCAATATTTAGGGCACATCAATAGTATAAGATCATAACTCATAAATAATTAAATAAAATAGGTATTTTGGACCACAGTGCATGGTGCGGCGGCCGTGGAGCAGCGGGGTGGGGAAGGGTGCGAAACTTATGTACCTATAATTTTTTTTTAAATTCAATAAATAAAAGTAATTCGTTACGTAATCGTTATGCTATAACTATCCACAAAACACAAGGCCTTAGCCTTGGCAGCGCTTTTCTCGACATAGGCTCAACATTTACTCGACATTTACTCAAACATTTCAAAGGTACTAGAAAATAACACAAAAAAGACAATTAAGTATACCCCGTAAACATAGGAAAATACAGTAGGATAACAAAAACCAATTGGTATTAATTTTATTATGAATAAGTACCTTTGATAATCCAGGGAAAGATTATGGGCTAAAGGTCAATTGGAAAAAGAAAAATATCTCATATCGGATTGCCATAATGTTAGCAAACCTCCGATAATGGAGAAGATACATGAAGAAGAAGAAGAATAATTTTTGTACAAAAAGTAATGATACCCATTAAGATACATACATAAATGTGAAATGAGAGCCAAGTACAATATTATGATATACGCCTTGGTTGTTGACTTCAACGATAAAAGAAGTGAGATCTAAATGGGTGCCAAGTTCAATGGTCAGTCATGAAATTTATTTATAACAACATAAAATATTTTATAACAATTTAAAATATCATTTCTTCTAATAACTTAGGATAATATATTGAAGCCTTGGCTTGACTTGGCTAGTTTGAATATGAGAATTATTATCAAGTACCTACCAAAGCAGTCATGTAAGAGCCCTATGTTCAATGGCTAGTTTCTACCAGCAAACCAAATTTTCGGAAGAATAAAATAAGAACTTACAGCTTTAAAACTTGCGAAGGCTATAATATTTATAATCCGTTCCTCTAAGACTTTTTACGACTTTACCATCACATTACTAGTTGCTGCTATGCCGCCTAGTCTCAAATCATTGTCATTTGATATGTCATGAAGGCTGTAATTGTCAACATGTGGTTTCAGGAAATCCTCCGTACCGATATTAGCGTTGAAGTCACCACATAGTATCAGTCGGTCCTGTTTTGGGACGCTTGCAATTATTCCTTCCAACTCATCGTAGAAGGCATCCTTGTCGTCTTCATCATGTTCTTCGATTGGTGCGTACACCTGATTTCAAATATACATGTTTTTTATTTCGAAATTCTGCACAATTCATCAACTAACTTAACTAAGAAACTTTAAAAAAAGGGGTGCGTGGAAACCCACGCGTCAGAAGTGCTACTATACCAAAAATACGCCACGTGCGTTCGTTCGCAGTATTTTCAATACCTCGCCCCTCCCCCTACCGTTCAGTTTTTCAGCGTGACGCAAGTTTGGGCACTTTTTCGATTTACTCCCAGCGCCGAGCGCGTCTAAAGAAGTTTCACTTCAAAAGTAGCTATACTTCACAAGGGTGAACGTTTTATGCAGAATAGCCTCAATTAATAAATGATCAACTTACTCTTAAGACGAAATTGCTCACGCCCGCCATTAACCGCTCTGTCAGTCTAGCTTCAAATCTTCCCACACATTCAATCAATAAGTGACGACATATCTCTCATATACTTTCTCTTACATTGTATTAGGCACTTTCTGCAACCATTTGTCGTTGATTACACCGTTCGACAATTTCGCAGCGGACGATAATTTAATGTTAGTTCTTCACTTTATTTAAAAACTAAACAATTTATGGTAATACATAATTGAAATATTTTGTTACTTTTAATTTAAATTATGTCGGAAAGTCACCAAAATCATAATATTTTCAAAATAAAAAAAATTTCCCAGCTATTTTTTTCATTTGAAAAAAGTTAATAACTTTCCGACATTTACCTGTAATTATTAAAATTGTCCCCAAAATTTTGCTACAAAGTAATGTATATTAACAGCGTGAGTAGAATTATTAGATTTTTAATATAACGGGCATGTCAATATCGTCTTAAGAAGTGGTTAACCTTTACAAACATGTCAGAGTAAATTTGCGGTGTAAAGCGGGAAGTAAAAATCCCGAGCGAAAGGGGCGGAGACCAATGACGATCGAAAAACGCTTAGCGCTGTTTGCGTCTCACTCCAACTCACTGTTGCGTTTATTTCGTAGTAAATTTGGCTTTGCCGGCTCTGCTGCCGTCGGCAGTTAGATATGGCGGACATGTCAATATCGTATTAACAGTAATATTTTTTATTTTATTTCCCCGTTTCGTCTTGATGCCATAGATTTTTCACAATTAAAGACGATAGTCAATACAGGCGAAGTAGCGGGCGAAAGCTAGTTGTATTTTAATGTTAAAGCAAGAATTATTTTTGTATATTTGAGGGGTGCAGTGCTTGTTGCGAGAAAATTATCTGGGGGCAAGGTAGTGTCTCTGCCAAGTCAAGCAAAAAAGCGGCACGGCCGTACCATCCTTTTCTCGAAGCAGTTCAGGCCATTTTCGACCCTCCTATAATTTCGTTGTGGATAAAACTAGAAGCCAAGCAAGCATTGCATAAACACGGTATTTTTCAAATTTCATTCAATTTAAACCAGTAGTTTAAGAATTATAACTAATCAAAGTTTCTTAATTTTGTCACTCACTCACTGATTGACCGATTATCAAAACTCTAAGCACTTCTAGCAGACATGGAAGTTTCAAATTTAGAATACAATTAGTGTTTAGTGTAAATCAAGGAGAAACTAAAATATTTTGCAATTTTGGTCCAGTTTTCGAGATACACTAACTGGATAAATAACTTTGTAATTCCATACAAATATATAGGATTACAAAGTTACATTTGCAGTGAATAAATCAGTGTACCTGTATATGTATAATAGAAAAAAAAGTAGGACTATCTACTAAAAGAAATGGGATGCCATCAAAAACATAACTTGTAATAAGCACCAAGTCTCGTAACTCAGTTCTTCTACCGTAAAAAGTTGTGAGATTCATTTAATACCAAGTTAATTTATTTAGTCCCTACTTAAGAGTTCTTCTGTCTTAAGTTATAACGTAATTAGCTAACCTAACATCATCTGGAAGGATATAAAGCAAGTAGCACTAGAAGTATCAACAACACATTTAGGTCACTTAGAACAAACAATCGCTAAGAAGAAATGGATGACCAATGATATTTTGAAGATGATGGATGAAAGACGAGCACTCAAACACAGAGATGAGTCCAAATATAAAGAGAAACATAAAGAAATACGGAAAGAAATAAGACAGGCTAAAGAACAATGGTTCTCTCAGGAATGTAAAGAAATAGAACAACTACAGGAAAAGCATGATACATTCGCTGTCCATAAGAAAGTAAAAACTCTAATAGGAAGTAATCATCGCTCAAATATCAACAACTTACTAGACGAAACGGGAAACCTTATCACCACCACTGAGGATACATTGAAAACATGGAAAAAATACATAGAAACCCTATTTAATGACAACAGAACACTACACGATATTACCTCACAAACAATATTGACCACAGGTCCATCGATAACAAACACCGAAGTAGAAAAAGCAATGTCACGAACAAAAAATGGAAAAGCATGTGGCCCCGATGGGATTCCAGCTGAAATCTTGAAACTGTTTACCGGTCATAACTTAAACAACTTAGTTGACTTATTCAACGATATATATCGATCTGGAATGATACCCGAGGAATGGCTTCAATCGACCTTTATAACGTTACCTAAAAAAAGCAATCCTAAGAAATGTGAAGACTACCGTATGATTAGTTTAATGTCTCATACACTCAAATTGTTTTTAAAGGTGCTACATGAACGAATATATCGGAAACTTGAAACACGTATAGGAAGTACACAGTTCGGATTCAGAAATGGACTCGGCACCAGAGACGCTCTTTTTGCCATACAAGTATTAATACAACGGGCCAGAGACGTTAACTGTGAGGTAAACGCTTGCTTCATAGATTTTGAAAAAGCCTTCGACCGGGTACAGCATGAAAAACTTATTAACATCCTAAGAAAAACTGGATTAGATGATGGAGACATACGAATAATAGAAAACCTCTACTGGAATCAAAAAGCCTCGATAAGAGTGGGAGATCAAGCTACCGAAGCTGTGGAAATTAGACGTGGGGTTAGACAGGGTTGTATATTGTCTCCGCTGTTATTCAATATATATTCGGAAGAATTATTTGCTGAAGCATTGGAAAACATTTCTGAAGGCATTTCTATAAATGGTTTTAAGATCAACAATATACGTTACGCGGATGACACTGTTATTTTAGCCGATACATTCGATGGCTTGCAGCATATCATGAATGAATTGATGGTTCATTTAAATGAGTATGGTTTACAGCTCAATACTGCAAAGACTAAATATATGACAATAAGTAAAGGTCGCCCCACAATGAATCAACTACTAGTGAATAATACTATTATAGGAAAAGTTGACCATATTTCCTATCTGGGCTGCCTGATAAACGAAGAATGGGACCACTCAAGAGAAATCCGCCAACGTATAGAAAAAGCGAGAGCCACCTTCCTAAGAATGAGAAGTGTGTTCTGTAATAACAACTTGAGCTTGAAACTCAAAGGCTTCTCAACTGTTATGTGTTCTCGGTTTTGCTGTATGGTGTAGAGGCGTGGACAGTGACAGAGGCCACAAGCAAACGAATCGAGGCATTAGAGATGTGGGCGTACCGTCGGATTTTGAAAATTAGCTGGGTAGATCATGTATGCAACGCAGAGGTTCTGAAAAGAATTAAGATACGGACCCCTGAAATACTTAGAACCGTTAAAATACGGAAGCTCTCTTACCTTGGACACATAATGCGGAACGAAAAATATAACATATTACAACTAATAATCCAAGGCAAGATAGAAGGAAAAAGAGGACCTGGCAGAAGGCGCACATCTTAGCTCAAGAATCTGAGACAATGGTTTGGCAAAACATCGACTGAACTTTTTCGGGCAGCAGTGAACAGAGTAACTATAGTAATGATGATTGCCAACGTTCGCTGAGCGGACAAGGCACCAAGAAGAAGAAGAACATCATCTCATAGTGACCAAATCTATATTATAAATTTTTTTATGGTTTAAATAAATATATTAACTTGGCAATCGCACTAAACAATCTAATTTAATATAAAATGTATTACTTGTAAGATACATGCTCGTCGGGTGTTGGTATTCTTGACCTGGCCTTTCTTCAAAACAATGTTGATCTGATAGAGATATGTTCGCCGAGATTAACCTCTACCGACTTGTCCATTCACACTCGCCTTATAAATTCGTTTGTCAATCTTCCTTCATCCATTCTTTCTACGTGTACAAACCATCTAAGCATTTCTTTATCTATCTTTGTAACCATATCTTCTTTTACACCACAGCGTTCTCTTATTCCACTATTTTTTACTTTATCCAACCGAGTCACTCTGGCTATACTTCTCAGACTACTCATCTCCGCAGCATTAATCCTATTTTCATGATTATTCTGTTAAACCCAAAATTCACCACCATACATAATTCGTATACTTGTTCCAATCTTTCTCCCTTAATTAAAACTTTGCAGTTTGTCATGCTTTCTTCTCTTTCTAAAACCATTACTTTCGTTTTGCTTACATTTATTTTATTTATTTTTTTAAAACATAAAAGATTTTTAATATTGATATGGTCACTATAAGATGTTGTTAGGTTAGCTTATTACGTAATAACTTAAGACAGAAGGACCCTTAAGTAGGGACTGAATAAATTAACCGACTTGGTATTACATGGATCTCACAACTTTTTACAGTAGAAGAACTGAGTTGCGAGACTTGATGTTTTTTACAAGTTATGTTTTTGATGGCATTATTATTTAACAAATATTAGTGGCCTGGGTGCAACCCGAGAGGTCCATACGACTAACTTCCCAGTGGAAAGAACAAAAAAGTACCATATGTTTTGTTGTTATAATCATAATTTATAATTATTATAAAAATTGTTTATAACAAATTATTATTATTATATTCTGTTCATATCAACCGTATTCTTTCAAACTTTTTCTTATCATTTTATAAGCGGGAGCTATTTTCAATTGTTTACAATTGAAAGTTTTTTTTAATTATTATAATCAATAATCATCTGTTAGTAACAATATTCAATTGTTATAAACAATGCTTGATTATTACTAACAATAATTTTTCACTGTTATAGCGTCTTCAATGCTTTTCTCTCAATACTGACACAACTTTAAAATTCTCCAATTCCTATTTTTGTTTTCTAAATGTATCTATTTTTATGAAATATTGTCATCATATTGTTCATAAAAATATTCCTAACATGCAATAATCATATTATTCAAAAGAACTTAAAATTCTGTATTAAAAATAGTATAATTTATAAATTGCAAAATTAAGGTAGTTTACCATTTTTTCGGTGTTTTAATTCTCCATAAAAAACAGCTCGACCGATTTTGCTGAAAATCTAATCAGATCTAAGTTGCGTAATTATGCGTCGAATGCAATTGATCCCACATAACATACATATAAGTAAGGCCAATGTGCCCAATTGTAACATCGAGAGTAACGGCAAGCCTATTGAATGATCTTGGCACCAATATCAATGACCAATGGGACCACGCGCAAGAGATAAAGATACGTATTGGGAAAGCCAGAGCAGTGTTCGGAAATATGAGCAAAATATTTAAGTACCACGACTTGACGTTAACAACAAAGGTAAGATTCCTTTGCTGCTATGTGTTTTCAGTCCTGTTTTACGAGGTGGAGTCGTGGACACTTACTGAGGCAACAAGCAAAAGATTGGAAGCGTTTGAGATGTGGCTCTATCGTCGGATACTTAGAGTGTCGTGGACAGACCGTTAAAAATGAGACGATTTTACAGAGAATTAATAAACAGAAATATAAGAAGGACAGCGGTCGTAAAAAAAGATAGTTTTAAAAGTGTTTATGAGTTATGAAATTTAAATAGTTATAAAAGTTTAAAATCACCGAACCCAAGAAAGAAGCGAATTTCGTAACAATATCAATAGCTTCATCCACACTAAGTTTACGTCCAGGCATTATTCAAAACAAATATTAAATGTTAAATCACATGACTGAATAAAGTGAAAATAATAACTGATGTAAAATTCTTTCTTGAAAATACAAAAGAAAAATATCAGTGGTCTGGTTGCGACACAAGAGGTCCACACGACTAACTTCCCAATGGAAAGAATGAAAAAATACCGTATGTTTTGTTGTTATAACAATTATTGTTATTATTAAAAAGATAATTTCAAATTGTTAATAACAAATTATAATTGTCATTAACAATGTTCTGTTTATGTCAACCGTATTCTTCCAAACTTTTTCTTATCATTTCATAAGCGGGAGCTATATTCAATTGTTTACAGCAATTGGATTTTTTTTAATTATTATGATCAATAATCATTTGTTAGCAACAATATTCAAATGTTATAAACAATGCTTGATTATTACTAACAATAATTATTCACTGTTTTAACGTTTTTAATGCTTTTCTCTCAATACTAAAACATTTTTAAAATTCTTCAATTCCTATTTTTGTTTTCTAAAACTATCTATTTTTATGAAATATTGTCATAATATTTTTCATACAAAAATTTCCCAACATGCATCATGTTATTTAAAAGATCTTAAAATTCTGTATTAAAAATAGTATAATTTATAAATTGCAAAATTCAGGTAGTTTACCATTTTTTTCAGTTTTTTTATTGTCCATAAAAACTTGACCGATTTTACTGAAAATCTAATCAGTTTTAAGTTGCGTAATTATGCGTCGAATGCAATTGGTCCCACGTCGATATCATTTTTTGTTCTCGAGATAATCGAGACGAAAAATAATTCAGAAAGTTTACTATTTTTTTTGAAGTTTTTTTATTCTCCATAAAAAACAGCTTAACCGATTTTGCTGAAAATATAATTAGTTTTAAGTTGCGTAATTATGCGTCGATTGCAATTGGTCCCACGTCGATATCATTTTTTGTTCTCGAGATAATCGAGACGAAAAATAATTCACAAAGTTTACGATTTTTTTTGAAGTTTTTTTATTCTCCATAAAAAACAGCTTAACCGATTTTGCTGAAAATATAATTAGTTTTAAGTTGCGTAATTATGCGTTGAATGCAATTGGTCCCACGTCGATATTATTTTTTGTTCTCGAGATAATCGAGACGAAAAATAATTCAGAAAGTTTACGATTTTTTTTGAAGTTTTTTTATTCTCCATAAAAAACAGCATAACCGATTTTGCTGAAAATCTAAACAGTTTTAAGTTGCGTAATTATGCGTCGAATGCAATTGGTCTCACGTAGATATCATTTTTTGTTCTCGAGATATTCGAGACGAAAAATAGTTCAGAAAGTTTACGATTTTTTTTGCAATTTTTTTATTCTCCATAAAAAACAGTTTAAATGATTTTTCTAAAAATCTAATTAGTTTTAAGTTGCGTAATTATGCGTCGAATGCAATTGGTCCCACGTCGATAGCATTTTTTGTTCTCGAGATAATCGAGACGAAAAATAATTCAGAAAGTTTACGATTTTTTTTTAAGTTTTTTTATTCTCCATAAAAAACAGCATAACCGATATTGCTGAAAATCTAATCAGTTTTAAGTTGCGTAATTATGCGTCGAGTGCAATTGGTCCCACGTCGATATCATTTTTTGTTCTCGAGATAATCGAGACGAAAAATAATTCACAAAGTTTACGATTTTTTTTGAAGTTTTTTTATTCTCCATAAAAAACAGCTTAACCGATTTTGCTGAAAATATAATTAGTTTTAAGTTGAATGCAATTGGTCCCACGTCGATATCATTTTTTGTTCTCGAGATAATCGAGACGAAAAATAATTCAGAAAGTTTACTATTTTTTTTGAAGTTTTTTTATTCTCCATAAAAAACAGCTTAACCGATTTTGCTGAAAATATAATTAGTTTTAAGTTGCGTAATTATGCGTCGATTGCAATTGGTCCCACGTCGATATCATTTATTGTTCTCGAGATATTCGAGACGAAAAATAGTTCAGAAAGTTTACGATTTTTTTTGCAGTTTTTTTATTCTCCATAAAAAATAGCTTAAATGATTTTTCTAAAAATCTAATCAGTTTTAAGTTGCGTAATTATGCGTCGATTGCAATTGGTCCCACGCCGATATAATTTTTTTTTCTCGAGATAATCGAGACGAAAAATAATTCAGAAAGTTTACGATTTTTTTTGAAGTTTTTTTATTCTCCATAAAAAACAGCATAACCGATTTTGCTGAAAATCTAAACAGTTTTAAGTTGCGTAATTATGCGTCGAATGCAATTGGTCTCACGTAGATATCATTTTTTGTTCTCGAGATATTCGAGACGAAAAATAGTTCAGAAAGTTTACGATTTTTTTTGCAATTTTTTTATTCTCCATAAAAAACAGTTTAAATGATTTTTCTAAAAATCTAATTAGTTTTAAGTTGCGTAATTATGCGTCGAATGCAATTGGTCCCACGTCGATAGCATTTTTTGTTCTCGAGATAATCGAGACGAAAAATAATTCAGAAAGTTTACGATTTTTTTTTAAGTTTTTTTATTCTCCATAAAAAACAGCATAACCGATATTGCTGAAAATCTAATCAGTTTTAAGTTGCGTAATTATGCGTCGAGTGCAATTGGTCCCACGTCGATATCATTTTTTGTTCTCGAGATAATCGAGACGAAAAATAATTCACAAAGTTTACGATTTTTTTTGAAGTTTTTTTATTCTCCATAAAAAACAGCTTAACCGATTTTGCTGAAAATATAATTAGTTTTAAGTTGAATGCAATTGGTCCCACGTCGATATCATTTTTTGTTCTCGAGATAATCGAGACGAAAAATAATTCAGAAAGTTTACTATTTTTTTTGAAGTTTTTTTATTCTCCATAAAAAACAGCTTAACCGATTTTGCTGAAAATATAATTAGTTTTAAGTTGCGTAATTATGCGTCGATTGCAATTGGTCCCACGTCGATATCATTTATTGTTCTCGAGATATTCGAGACGAAAAATAGTTCAGAAAGTTTACGATTTTTTTTGCAGTTTTTTTATTCTCCATAAAAAACAGCTTAAATGATTTTTTTAAAAATCTAATCAGTTTTAAGTTGCGTAATTATGCGTCGATTGCAATTGGTCCCACGCCGATATAATTTTTTTTTCTCGAGATAATCGAGACGAAAAATAATTCAGAAAGTTTACGATTTTTTTTGAAGTTTTTTTATTCTCCATAAAAAACAGCATAACCGATTTTGCTGAAAATCTAAACAGTTTTAAGTTGCGTAATTATGCGTCGAATGCAATTGGTCTCACGTAGATATCATTTTTTGTTCTCGAGATATTCGAGACGAAAAATAGTTCAGAAAGTTTACGATTTTTTTTGCAATTTTTTTATTCTCCATAAAAAACAGTTTAAATGATTTTTCTAAAAATCTAATTAGTTTTAAGTTGCGTAATTATGCGTCGAATGCAATTGGTCCCACGTCGATAGCATTTTTTGTTCTCGAGATAATCGAGACGAAAAATAATTCAGAAAGTTTACGATTTTTTTTTAAGTTTTTTTATTCTCCATAAAAAACAGCATAACCGATATTGCTGAAAATCTAATCAGTTTTAAGTTGCGTATTTATGCGTCGAGTGCAATTGGTCCCACGTCGATATCATTTTTTGTTCTCGAGATAATCGAGACGAAAAATAATTCACAAAGTTTACGATTTTTTTTGAAGTTTTTTTATTCTCCATAAAAAACAGCTTAACCGATTTTGCTGAAAATATAATTAGTTTTAAGTTGAATGCAATTGGTCCCACGTCGATATCATTTTTTGTTCTCGAGATAATCGAGACGAAAAATAATTCAGAAAGTTTACTATTTTTTTTGAAGTTTTTTTATTCTCCATAAAAAACAGCTTAACCGATTTTGCTGAAAATATAATTAGTTTTAAGTTGCGTAATTATGCGTCGATTGCAATTGGTCCCACGTCGATATCATTTATTGTTCTCGAGATATTCGAGACGAAAAATAGTTCAGAAAGTTTACGATTTTTTTTGCAGTTTTTTTATTCTCCATAAAAAACAGCTTAAATGATTTTTCTAAAAATCTAATCAGTTTTAAGTTGCGTAATTATGCGTCGATTGCAATTGGTCCCACGCCGATATAATTTTTTTTTCTCGAGATAATCGAGACGAAAAATAATTCAGAAAGTTTACGATTTTTTTTGAAGTTTTTTTATTCTCCATAAAAAACAGCATAAGCGATTTTGCTGAAAATCTAAACAGTTTTAAGTTGCGTAATTATGCGTCGAATGCAATTGGTCTCACGTAGATATCATTTTTTGTTCTCGAGATATTCGAGACGAAAAATAGTTCAGAAAGTTTACGATTTTTTTTGCAATTTTTTTATTCTCCATAAAAAACAGCTTAAATGATTTTTCTAAAAATCTAATTAGTTTTAAGTTGCGTAATTATGCGTCGAATGCAATTGGTCCCACGTCGATAGCATTTTTTGTTCTCGAGATAATCGAGGCGAAAAATAATTCCGAACGCACATACGAACATTCGTAAGTTAATAAGATCATTTTCTGGAAAAATTCTGCCTTGCCAAACGATCTTACTTTTTTTTAAGATAGTTCCTTACATTCTATCAAAATATAGTCTTTGTCTTTGCCGCAGAATCATTCTCCACTATATCAAGAATAAAAAGAATGATGGTAGACAAACTCCTCCCCCGACGTATTAGTGGTCCGGTCCTGAAGCTGGGAGCTAAAGCACAAAATCCAAACGCCAAAAAACGAACGAAAAAATCGTTGGCAATTTTTAAACGAATCTAATTTTAGTCGACGGATACCGGAAAAAGTCCAATTATATTCCGTTTCAAAATTGTCGCTGGTGGCCTACTCGATTATTTATGTGTTTAGATTGAGATTTAAGTAATGTATGATAATGGAATATTGCGACTAAAAATGAAACGACTTGGAAATATCTCATCGTATGCTGTGTACGAAATTTTTGATTAAATTGCTTTAAAATTTATAGCCCAGATTTCTCTGATTGCGTCCAACGTAAAAATCATTTTGGCGAATCGACGCTCTAGCTTGGAAGGAAACGGAATACTCGAGGATTAGTTTATTGAATTAGCTTTCCGGCTGAAATCACTACTTCGAAATGTAATAGCTCAATTTTCACTATCTCGTTAGACACCGAAATTCTTACACCCTAAATACCAAAACTTTTTTAAAAACTATTGGGTTATTGACCATTTATCTATTATTAAAATTAAATTTTTCAACATTATAACCAACAAATATTATCTCCAAAACGTTTGTTAGATATCAATAATAGCACATTTATCGATGTACCCACAATATTTTTATTCACGAGCAATAATGTAATTATCCAATAAAGTTTTAAACGAAAAAAGACAAATTTTAAAACTTCCAAAAACGCTTGATACCTTAATAAAAAAAAAACTCTTTTGGGACTGCCAAAAGTCTCTGCCTTCACTGATGCTGTTCTTACCGCTTTTTCTAGTGCAAGGTTAAATAGTAGTGGCAACAACGCATCACCCTGTTTTAGGAGTAATTTATACTGTAATTATAATGTATGAAGACTTTTGTTAAACTGACAACGTCGTTAATAAATAAAATAATAATAATAAAATGTTTTATTTTGTTCGTGAGTGTATAAGAATAATGTGGTTATTTTTCGATGCAATCTACCCAAGTATCTTTTAGTAAAATTATTCGAAACCATAAATTCAATTAAATTAAGGGTATATTTAACGAAATAACAGCCCCATTCTTATTGTTGCTTGTGTGAACGTCATGAATTATCCCTATTACCCTCAGCTATCGAAAAAATTGTCATGGGACTATGCATATTCAACGGCAGTAATTAATTTTACAATAACCCCCCTACGAGTGCTACTAAAAGTAAAGCATATTGGTTTGGGTAGATGACCGTTAGTTTATCTGTACGTTAGGATCTAAAAATGGTAAAAAATTGTTTGATAAAGCCTCGGCAAGAACAACTGTCGGACATTAGCACTTCGATATTTGTTGGTGATAAGAGGACTGTAGTAAATTTATGTTCGAATTACTTTTTGACCTTGTTTAGTGCTTCGTTACTCAACCAAAACGTATATAACGTGAACGTAAATCTACTTACAAACATTATTTACCGAACGAATCATCACGCGTACCAATAGATGGCGTTGATAAAACTTCGAATTTGAAAAAGAAGGTAAACAATAAACATTTGGTAAAAAGTAAATTGAAATCAAAGTTTCCAGAATGAACTGATCATTTTAAGAGACTTTATAGAGTGTGTACATACATGGTGTTTCAAAAAAAGGTGACCTCGTCTCTAGGATAGGTAGAAAACTGAAAAATAATTGGGGTTTATTTTGTAAAAAATTGTCGTAGCGCCCTCCGTATTCAAGATAAAGGGTATTGAAGAAAAAAATTCATACACATTTATTACGATTTTGTCGGAACAACTGAAAACATTGTAATGAAATTTTATACGAATATGTTTTAGAAACTGATGCATCCCAAGAATTTGTTTTTATATTTGACTCTCATAGAGGGCGCTGGTTACACGGTTCGTACCAAGTATTGAACATAATATTTTTTAAGGTTAGATTTATTAATCAAAATTTCAAGTAAACTTAAACATTATTTAATTTTACACCAAAAAGGTACTCTTGGTTAGTATGCATTGGGTGAATTAAAATTTTTTTGTCGCGTAAATGAGACCTCATCGATAAAACGGATACATATTAAAAAATTGGGATTGAGGGTTTTCCGTCCTTGTAACGCTTCACAAAAATCCATTCTAATCGGTATATCTTAATTTTCTCTAAGTTTGCCATGGAAAACTGACATTTATTAATAGTTATGACGATAAGTCAACAATAATTAGATTTTTGAAACCTTGGTATTTGTAAATTTGGAAACTTTTCCGCACTAGAGTTTCCTAAACACTAGCATAAAGTTAATACCATGTCGGTGTATTCACACGGTTTTTGAAAGAGAAGAAAGCATGACAAACTGTGGAGTTTCGATTGAAGGAGAAAGAGTGAAACAAGTAAATGAATTTGTGTACTTGGGTTCAAAGTTTACTAGAGATGGAAAGTATGACAGTGACATTGAGCGAAGGGTGTCGGCAGAAAAATAAATGAATGGGGCACTGCATAGCTTTATAAATAGCCAAAAAGTGTCAAAAAGACACGTCTGGCGGTGCATAGAGGTGTGTTGGTTCTTACACTTATGTATGGTAGTGAATGTTGGGTTTGGCAGAAGAAGCATGAAAATAGGAATAATGCTGCGAAGATGAGTAGTCGACCTCGGAGAACATATCTCGATCAGATCAACATTGTTTTGAAGAAAGGCCAGGTCAAGAGTACCAACAACCGACGAGCATGTATAAGAGCGCTGATGAAAGTAGAAGAAGCAAAAGATGTGTCTAAGCACCGTAGCGGAAGTGGAAGGAAGTGGTCTCTGCCTACCCCTATGGGAAAAAGGCGTGGAATTTTGTATGTATGTAAATGTTTTTTCTTCAACGCCCATTATCTTGAATACGGATGGCGTTATGAAAATTTTTTACTTTGCAAACCCCAATTATTTTTCAGTTTTCTACCTATCCTAGAAACGGCGTCACTTTTTTTTTAAACACCCTGTATACCTATACTGAAATTCACCTTTTGCTGTAATTATACAAATTTTATCATTTTAATATTTAAATTTAATAAAATAAATGTTTAATCAACGCGCGACGATGGCGTATTTTATTGCAGACGCTGGTACATAAATTCAAAGTTATTTTAATTTAATTAATTAAGAATCTATTGATTTTAAATAAATTTCGGGGAGCAGAATGCGGATGTTCAATGTTCAAATATCGCACCAGATATATAAAATCAACTCTTGCCTTGGAAATAGCTGCTTCCCAAGCATCCAGCGGGTGCTTCCCCCATTTCTACAAATCATGCCTTTTTTTTGTCGATGGCAACCCTTTCTTCTACCCTCTATTTTCGACTCTCAGTTTTAATCGTTTTAAAGCACATTGCCAATTTCTATCAGATTCCAGATTGTCGTACAACCAAATGGAAAATAGAATTATTATTGTTTTAGCGATAGAAACAATTTAAATTATTACACTAAAAAAACAGATAAAATAAGGTTTATTCGGAAGAATATCCACCCTGCTAAATCAGAGTTTGATATCGAGTTTAAGATAATATTAAAAGAGAGTTTGGAAAACAAACTTCAAAGTTGACGTTGACGCCGTATTGTAATTTCAGGACCACGCCTTATTTGCATAATTAAATTTTGAAACTTTCCTAATTTTTAAACATAACTCAAAATATAAATCACATATATTATGCAGCTCAGTAAATATATCAAGCATTTATAAAGCAATTTTTGATCCTTCCTTATTATTTATTACATCGGTTCAAGGACTAATTTACAGATGGCACCCCTGATAAAAAATCCATGCCATTTAAATACCAACCGTTTATGTCAAAATTTCATGACATTCCTACAATAAGTCATTAAGATACTTGACTTGTTTTAGTAAAGCAACTTTTTGACAAATGTTTTATAAAATTTAAATGTGTTTCGCAATGTTTTTTTTTACTGAAGGCAAAAAGGGTGGACCTATCGTGTGGGCCGCGGACGGCACGTTCTGCGACTATTAGAAGGGGAAGGGATTATAGAAAGAAAATGATTGTGGACCCGCTTTTTGAAAAGTTGCAGGTCGAAGCTTGTTCCATTCCGTAGCAGCTCTGTAAAATAAGGATTCTTGGAAGGATTCTTTCCACAGAAAACCTAGCCTCTGGCTTGCTGATTTTGCGATGTGAGCAATATGGTCGTGCCAAGACATATTATTAGACACCGTGACTCCCAAAATCGAGATGAAGGGTATTTCCGGACATTGTGATGGAGTGATTTAAGTAATTCACTTTCTTGAAAAACGTGGCGCTTTGTTTTCTGGGCGTTGAACGGAACAAGATTGTTGGTTCCCCACTCGACGATTTTACACATCGTTGATGTGTAAAATAAATAGGGTGGGGGACAGGATGGAACCCTGGGGGACCCCAGCATTGGTTTTTAACGCATCAGAAGAAATTCCGTTAACTGCCTCATGTAAGGAGCGATGAAGTTCATGAGCCATTGGCGCAGTTTGGTTGGGTTGGATGGTTTAAAACAAAATTATAAATTACTCTTGACTAAATAAAGTGGAAGCAATAACTGATGTAAAATTCTTAAAAATACAAAAGAAAACAACGTAAAAACTTATCAAACTTGGAAACAAAAAACTAGTCAGATAAGCAAGTAAATATTCTGTTGAAAATCAGTACATCCAACTGTTCAATTTATCTTTAAGACATTCTTTCTCATTTCGGATATAAACAAGGGGTCCCGTGCAATTTATAAATCATGTTGAGAACACGTGCACTTCTTTCGAGAACATTCCAATCGTCACGCGCAATTCTTAGCAAGCAGTTAGGCGGTCACAGTGACCAATCAAAAGCGCTTGATTTAAAACGAAAAGCTACATTCGAAACGGTTCGGCTTCTTGAGCCTCTTTCGCTTTCCGAACTTCAAGCAATGCAGAGCACAGCGCTTTGCATATCTTCAGCCGAGGTATAACCTCTAGCATTCAGAGCAATACTTTAAAAAAAACCACGTGGTAAAATGCACATAACTATAATCAAGTAAAATACATCGAACAAAAGCTAGTAACAAGTGAAATCATTCTAAAGATGCAGGAGGCTTTAAAACTGTGAGCTCCATGTATTAAAGTTAACAATATATTATCTATGACACGTGTTTGTTTTATTTCCTGTGAAAATACCAATTCACGGCGATAAAAGGCAGTAAACCTGTTAGCCTAGAGCCTAGAGCAAGTATATCCGAGGCAAAAGAGGTTCCGGCGGGGAAGCTGTTCACACCTCATCACATAGCAAACCTACAAGCCCTATTACGCCTGGTGGGGTCGGCGCCGGCGCGCACCTTCATTATATTACGGACAAAACCTTGGTGAATACAACAGTTAATAATTTTTACCATGAATCCAAAATTTATTCATTTTATAGAACAGGTGAATAGATCGTTTGGGAAATTTATTAAATGAACACCCTGTGTATGTACGTGTATACCCCCCTGATAATAGATTGCTTTTTCGTTAAACAAGTTACCTATCATAATTAACATTATCGATATAATTTTCCTGGAAACGGGGGAATAAAAAAATTCACGAGCGTTTTATATTGCTATTAGCGTATTAATTTATGAATTTCATTTGTTTTCCATTGAACATATATTTTTCGCGTTTAGATCAAAAGATAAAAAAAATATTACTGGAATGGTTGTTTTAGTTCATGAATAATTTCTGTTCCATAAAAATTATAATCGATATAATAAGAGGATGTCATTAATAATGTAGAATAGTACGATGTGTCGAGGTGTGGATTTTAATTGATTTTATTAAAAAATTGTTTTTTGTTTTGTTATTATTACACTAATTAGAACATTTCCGAGGTGTGCACACCCCGACGAACAATATTTTTATGGGAAAAATAGGACGAATATCGATTTTTAAAAAAAATAATAACACTCGAAATTTAGTAGCACAACGATTTTGATGTGATCATGTGCATAGTTTTGGCTTAAAATCCCATCATCGGACAGACTAAAGATATTTACACAGTAGATTGTACATTGTAGGGTGTGCCGTGAAGGCCATGCTGCATCCCTTACTAGTTGAGGTCCGTTCTCTGTGCAAACTCGGTGGTTGTTTATAACCACTTCAAACTGCATTTCAAAGTCTTACCTAACTGACATAATATCTGTTACACAGTTACAAGCTACCATTTTAATTAATGTACTAAAATTATTTTAAATATAAAATTTGCACTAGCAATTATTTGTAAATAAAAGTTTAATTATTCATATTTTCTTCGTTGTCGTCAACATATTCTTTTGCAACTTTAATCTTCAATCTTCAAGGGTGATTCAATAAGAATGTCCAATCTCTGAATTGTAGATTTTGTCCAAATATGATGATTCTTTTATAACTCTTCCAAAAAATAATATAATGCTCCGACCACCGCACAATAAGCCTGATGGTTCACACATTGAAAGTCCTGTTGAATGTGTTCCATAAAATAATATTCAGGAAACTTAAGGAAAGCACTATTTACACTAAATGTCCTATCACAAAGATGTCTAGATATCAACCAAAACATATTTGCCTGCTTTATAGACTGCAATAAAGCATTTAATAAAGTTAGACATGACCAACTCATAAAAACATTGGTCAAGAGAAGGATAGATCTCAGAGACTTAAGAATAATCTCAAACCTATACTATGGTCAAAAAGCAGCAGTACGAATAGAAGACATGACATCAGAGAAAATAGAAATACAAAGAGGTGTTCGTCAGGGGTGTATACTATCACCAATCCTCTTTAATCTGTATTCGGAGGACATAGTAAATAGGGCACTTGATGATCAGGACATGGGCATTAAAATTAACGGCATGACAATAAATAATCTGAGGTACGCTGACGATACAGTTATTTTAGCTGAAACACACGAAAACCTACAGACGCTAATTAACAAAATGATCACAGCAAGCGAAGAATATGGACTATCACTAAACACAAGCAAAACCAAATATATGCTGATAACAAAAACAACTCAAGACAATCGTTAGATATATGTGAGGAACCAGCCTATTGAAAGAGTAAGACAATACAAATACCTAGATACCCTAGAGAAGAAGATGATTCTGCCTAACATGCCTTATACAAGTATTGCTAGTTTCCGAGATACCAGGTGTTTAGTTTAAATTTGGATTTTAATTTTCGCAATACCAATTTTACATGTTTTAACAATTTTTTTTTAAAATTGGCAATTTTACGTTTTTTGGCATAAGAATTGTCAATTCAGGAAAAGACAAAAATATATGTGCATAAACAGACAGGGGCGCAGTGATAGAATAAAGCAGAAAATGGCAATAGACACCCACAATTTTGAACGAGTGGAATGTATCAAATATCTGGGAGCTACAATTACAGCCAATAACGACGTCACAGAGGAAATAAAAGGCAGAATACAAGCCGCAAATCGATGTCTGTTCTCTCTAAACAACTTTTTCAAATCCAAAAACATCTCAAGAACCTCAAAGGTGAGAGTCTCTAAAAGCATTATACGGCCAATCATCACTGAGAGACATGGACAATGACTACGGCTAATGAAGAAAAACTTGGGCGTCTCGACAGAAAAATTCTAAGAAAAATATTTTGTCCTTACCACGACCCTAACAGCAACCAGTATCGGATCAGAACAATCGCCGAGATTAGTCAGCTTTATGGCGACGGGGATATTGTCAAAGAAATCAAGTCCCAGCGCCTAAGATGGTATAGTCCATAGACTACGAGGTGACAGACTGACGAAACTGATATGGGAGGAGAGACCGTCGGGAAAAAGCCACTTGGGAGACCACGCCAGAGATGAAAAGACAACATCAAAGTAGATCTCACAGTAATAAATATCCCTCTGGACACGAATCTGATGGAGGACCGGGAGGCCTGGAGGAGTATAGTGCAGTCAGCTAAGACCCACTCTGGGTTGTAGAGCTACCTTGTATGTATGACTCTAATTTAGCATTGCTAATAAAGGGCGCTAGTTACACTTGATTGTGTTTAGTAAATTAAAGCGAAACTTTTTTTCGGCTGAACTATGAGTAAAATAATAAAAAATATTAAAAAGCGTTCAATTCAATAAAAAAAGTTACTCCTGTCATGTCAACATTACACTAAAAATTTTTTGCTCAATTTGATATCCAATAAAATCAGTCAATTTGTGGTCATCTGATCGAACACAACCAATCAAAACAAAATTATACTGAAAAGAGCCCATGGGTTCTTTTCACTAAATCATGTCATGTTGCTATGGATACATACCTACATTTCCTTTCAATTCGATTTTGACAATTCAAATATTTCAATACGTCACGATTTGGTTGTGATACTCAAGATAATATTGATGAAATTATAGCATCGAATATACCGAAGAATACTGTTCACAATAAAAATTTTGTGTGGAAAGCGTTCATGGACTTTTGTGATGCAAGAAAATATGAATTAGATGGAAATCGGACGGTGGAAGAATTGGTGTCGATTTTAAAGGATTGTTTCTTCTCTGTATTTATTTCCATAATCAGCATAAAAATTTCTATTCGAATAACCCTCGAACATTGATGAATGCTCAAAAATTTTATAACATCTATCTCCAGCTTGTTGCTTATAGGCAACAGACCTCTGCCTACGGCGTCGGTCTGTTTCCAAGCAACAAGCTTTCTAAATCTGTTATAAAATTGTTTCGACAATTATCAATGTCCTTGGGTTATTACTACTGAAAAGAGCCCATGGGTTCTTTTCACTAAATCATGTCATGTTGCTATGGATACGTACCTACATTTCCTTTCAATTCGATTTTTACAATTCAAATATTTCAATACGTCACGATTTGGTTGTGATACTCAAGATAATATTGATGAAATTATAGCATCGAATATACCGAAGAATACTGTTCACAATAAAAATTTTGTGTGGAAAGCGTTCATGGACTTTTGTGATGCAAGAAAATATGAATTAGATGGAAATCGGACGGTGGAAGAATTGGCGTCGATTTTAAAGGATTGTTTCTGCTCTGTATTTATTTCCATAATCACCATAAAAATTTCTATCCGAATAACCCTCGAACATTGATGAATGCTCAAAAATTTTATAACATCTATCTCAAGCTTGTTGCTGATAGGCAACAGACCTCCGCCTACGGCGTCGGTCTGTTTCCAAGCAACAAGCTTTCGAAATCTGTTATAAAATTGTTTCGACAATTATCAATGTCCTTGGGTTATTACTACTAATAATTATTGCATTCAGTGCAATTATCAATCACTATGACAACACGATTGATTTTGACAACTTCATCTCAAATAAATTTCAAAATGTCACGTTTTGGCAGTGCGAATGTTCAAAGTATAAATGCACTAATCAAAGAAAAAATTTCCAGAAATACGACCTACAGTCACAAATATATTAGAGTTATTAGAGTGGTGAGGAGGTGAGGTAGTTCCTTTTCTGATGGATAGAGCTCAGGAAATATGCACTTAAAAAACCTTAAAATATGCATGCAAATATGCAAAAAAAACCGTTGAAATATGCACTAAAATATGCTTTTATGCATTTATAAAAAACGCAATAATCTTTGTATTGAATGTAATTTATTTTTTTATATGCTAATGTCACAAAAAATATTTATTAAAATTAGGTACCTACTTATTATTACACATTATTATTCATTATCAATATCATCATTATATTCACTATTATTACAGTTAAAATTATAGATTATTAAATTTTTTTCTAAATTTTCTAGAGAAAAACTGTGCCGTCTATCTGATAATAATTGTTTGTACGCGGAAAAACTTCTTTCTACTTCGGTTAGGTGAGCAAACTAAAAATATTGTATAATTGAGAGTTTTACCTGGAAAATTAAATTATTATCTCCGCAATTTCCCATTTTAATAATATTATTTATTTGAATTATTTTTTGAAAGCCCTCATTTTTTTAACACCGTGCAGAATTTTTGATAGATACACACTTTGTTTAATTTTCTTATTTATTGAGTTGATGATTTCAATGCTTTCGTCCAACGTTTTTCTAATTTCGTAATTGAATCTGCAATATTTACAAAATTGGTTTGGATATGTGCCAGATGATTTTTTAATAACGGATTTTTTAAAACTTCCACACATTTTTTTATGGTATCTGAGCTATCTACATCAAAAGTACAGGTTAGGTTAGGTTAGGTATCATGTGAGTGGGGCGTGGTCGCCCCTCCACCGCGACCCTTAAAAGTACAAATAACGTCTCTAATTTATAATGAATTAATGAACAAAAATATGTATGCAAGTCAGTATCAAGACCATGTTTACAACTTTGGTAAAAATAATTTTAACACCAGTGCCTTACAATAAATAAATTTTAGACACTGCCAGTACCTATTCAACAATTCTAAAAAATTTAACATAAAGTTGGCTTATATTTTTAAAAAAATGTTTTAAAATTAAAACAATATCTAAATATAGAATCACATAATAATACTTACCGGTTTGTTGCAAACTGTGCAGAATATATGGTTGTCATCAATAGTTCGAAAGTCTTTTTTATTATGAATCCACTTCTTAAGAATTAATTTGTTAGCACTTTGTCTTGGCATTATCACACACTTTTGATAGACAATAATTTAGCAAGCATAAGTTTATCGAACTAACTAAAGGCACAGAACTAAATACTACATTCTTTTAAAGGAGGTGCGATTTCATTGGCTCAATGTAAATACTTTCCTCCACTTGCAATTTGGGTATTTTGTTAAACAAATTCTTATTAGTCTTATTAGTTATTTTATTATGCTAATACCGATATGGTTATTTCAAAGGGACAGGTACCTACTTTGCTTATTTTTTATCTAATTTCACAGATGAATGTCCATATTGAAAATTTTTATTTGCAGAAATCCGAAAATAGCTAAAAATATGCACTTATAATAAACGCATATGCACGTACAAAATTTACTGAAAATATGCAAATATGCATTTTGCATATTTCTCGAGCTCTAATGATGACTCTTTAACAAATCGCATTAATTTTTTTTTTTACTGAAAATAGTCGCAAAAAAGGTAGCCTATCGTGTGGGCCGCGGACGGCCCGCACTGCGACTATTAGAAGGGGTAGGGATTATAGAAAGGAGATGATTGTGGACACGCTTTTTAAAAAGTTGCAGGTCATAGTTCTCTGAAAAAACTAAAAAACTGATTTTGGAAGCTTGTTCCATTCCGTAGCAGCCCTGTAAAAGAAGGATTCTTGATGGAGATTGGTCCTTGTAGTGTCAATCTTGAGAGTAAATGGGTGCCGAGTTCTTCGGCCGAATGTGGCTATTGGTGGTATAAGAGTTTTTATTTCTCTGGAGCATCTGCCATAGAAATATCTGTAGAGTAAGTCTGGTCTGCAACTCTTCTTCTATGTTCTAGTTCTAGTGGGTCAAAGGGTATTTGTGATAGTTGAGCTGTTTATATGGCCCTTTTCTAAATGGAATCTAGTAGACGAAGAGAATGCTTTAGTGCTGAACCCCTAAATACAATCCGGTGTTCAGTAAAACGTGCCAAGGTGGTTCTAAATGCTGAACACGTACTAAATGTTTGGTTTCCAATAGTGAAAGACAAAGCTGCCCTGTCTGTCTTTTTCATAAACTGATATTAAAACGTGGCAACAATATTACCTCACCACTACTGTTCTTAAAACCAAATCGACACTGGAAAAATGAAACTGACAAATAGTACGATAATGTACCTGACGTATTGTGTTTTTATCTGTCGTTACGTTCCGTAATTTGATCAGATATTATCTTTACATTTTTACAGTTTTTGGAAATTCTCGTACCCAGACCTGCCATTGGTTCACGAAAATTTAGAGATGAAATGACATTCGAAAATCAACCACGTACTGGGCGAGGGAAAATAAACGGAAACCGAACAATTTCTTTATCGTAATTAGTTTAATAAATAGTTGGTCGGAAAATAAAAAAAATGATTATAAAATTAAATAATTCAATATTTATGGTAAGCAGCGCATATTCATCGCGAGTCCAGATCCTATGTCAATAATGACCGCTATATATTAATTAAACGAAATGTACACTCGAAGAAGTTGAGCAAGTATTAAAAATTTATTTATGAATTGTACAGCTTGTTGACTGAACGTATTGTTCAATTTCTCAAAATGTACATTGTTAGAGAATGACCATCGGCCAATGTCTACCCGTAGATGAAGGTATTTTAGTTCCGGATGGACTAAATTATTTATGAAACTCGTTCTCTACCCCACCCGCTCACTCTTCCCCATTTGTTTTACCTTGCTTGATATTATTTTGTGAAAATTCGTTGTTTAAATTACCCAAGTTTGTTTTCTAACTGATTTTTTATTACTATACTTAATTTTTTATTCATAAATTTTTAAATAATTATATAATAGTATTTTTACCACACCTGCGTGGAAAGTTCATATTTTGTTCCTGTTTTTAGGAAAGAAAATGCCTCATTTTTACTCGGGTAAAAATAATTTCATAAAATGTGCGCACGTGTCTACACTTTTTTCCCTGTCAGATATAAATAATTATAACTGTGCCTAACATAACTTTGTCAGGAGTAACCATACCACTGAAGTCATCCATATCGATGCTTGGTATTACTATCAGCAATAACCTTTCCTGAGAAAATCACGTGAGGTCCATTGCCAAAAGTGCATCCCAAAAACTTGGTTTTTTGTTTCGTGCCAAGAGCTATTTCACCTCCAGTCAGCTGCTTATGATCTATAAGGCACAGATCCGACCTGTACTGGAGTACTGTTCCCATATTTGGAGTGCAGCACCTAAACATATCCTGAAGCTACTGGATTCTGTCCAAAAAAGGGCAATTCATCTCGTCGGTGATGCCTCGCTTACAAACTCGCTCACTTGTCTGGAACACCGTAGAAAAGTTGGCGATTTGTCTCTATTTTATAGATATTTTCATGGGCGATGCTCTTCTGAAATATCAACAATCGTTCCTTCTTTGGCAGTCTCTTCGAGATTAACCCAAGTTCAGTCTTCACACCCCTTCGTGGTCACTTTGGAGACCTGCAGAACATCACTTTCCAAAGACTCATTCATCCAACGAATTGCGAGGCTTTGGAACTCATTGCCTAGGGAGGTGTTCCCCGAGGCATATAACCTCCAGAAATTTAAGAAGAACACCAACTCCTACCTTCTTTCCCTTGGTTCCCACGATGTTCTCTGAACATTACAGGATATCCCTTTTCGTTGGAACCAGAACATAAAGAAAAAAAAAACTGTAGCCTTTTTTTTTAACCTCCTTGCGTCTATACTTGAACATAGGTCTCCTTTAACGACTTCTATCTCTCGCGGTTTTTAGCTATTTCCATCCATTTTAGTCCTGCAAGTCGCTTGATGTCATTTTGATATTGGTCTACCTCTTGATCTTCTTTCCAGCCATGGTCTCCATTGTATTATTTTGGTGTTCCATCTCTCGTCGTCTCTCCTTGCTGCATGCCCCGCAAAGTCCCATTTCGTCTGGGTTACCCTTTTTATTACATCCTTGACCTGTGTATGTTGTCTTATGCATTCGTTTATTTTCCTATCTCTTAAAGAAATACCCATCATTGTCCTTTCCATACCTCTTTGTGTTGTTTTTAATTTTTGTGTAGTCTGTTGTGTAAGGGTCCACGTCTGCGCTCCATATGTTAATGCTGGCTGCCCAGCTTGGTCGCCTTCTTCGTTCTATTTCGACATCTTTATTTCCTTTTCCTGATTGTATTTGTTGTTCAAGGTATATCTACTCCTTGACGTTTTCCAAATAATTGTTGTCTATACTTATAATCGTCTCTTCATCTGGGCTCATGATTCTAGTCTTCTGCATGTTCATTTTTAATCCTACATTTTTTTATTTCTCTTCTAATTATTTTAACATCCCGCAAAGATCCTCTTCGTTGTTCGCAATTATCACCTCATCATCAGCAAACCTCAGGTGATTTAGCCTTTCTCCATTGATGTTGATACCTTTATTTGACCATTCAAGTTGTTTGAACATGCCTTCTAGCGCCACCGTAAAGAGCTTTGGGAACAACATGTCTCCTTGACGTATGCCTCTCTTTATACAGATTGGTAGCCTAGCAACGCTTATTAATAAATATAGTAAAATTTAGCCTCCACTCAAATTAATTAATTTTAATAATTTATCATTTTAAAGTTAAAAATAGTCCAATTTGTTAGTTACACTTAAAATATAACTTATTAAAAAATAATTGACTCTGACGAAGTTGCCGAAGAAGAAACTCGAAATTGTAATGAAAGGATACCACTAAAACTGATTGAAAATCTTTTTCAGTCATCGTGGAAAATTCTTTTCTGCCTGTCGCTTCAAATTCAGTAGTCAAAATTCAGCCTACAATAAACAGATCGTCTAATACTCCGATTCGAACTACGTCATCCAGTAATCCAAACAAAATACCTTCTGAAACATTAATATCTAATTCGAACAATTTACCACGAAACTTTTTGTTCTCACTACCATCGAAAAGATTTAAAGAAGATGATCGAATAAAACAATCCGTTAAAAAAACCACGATCCCAGATGTACTTGCAACAATGATTGATAACTAAAATTATTATTACAAAAATAACGAAAGTGAAAATTATTATTATTGAAGTGATAACTTCTTATGGCACGCTGTGAACTTTTTTTGTAATGGGTAAAAAATGTTAAACTCGCGTCAGGACACGTGGCCTGATCGAAAATTCGTAAGGTGGATGTATTTCACTGGAGCAATATAAAATGCGACTTTTCTTGACTGGTAACTTGGCAACCTTATTCAACAAACTGACAAATTCAAGTACATTTTTTATGTTATAGTAAAATGATAAAAAATTACTAAATTCTGATTTATTCCTTTTTATTTACCCGACTACCTATCTGGATGCCAAATTTGATCTCTCTAGGTCATCTGGAGATGGGTTAGAGTTTCGATATATAGGTCAGTCTGTGATAAAAATGAAGATTTTTGGACGTTAATATATAAATAACTGTTTGAGGTGTGTTTATAAAATTTAGAGCACATATGAAACTCGCAAGTCTCAATATATGAGCCAAATTTGACATGTTTATGTGAAATAGTTTTTCAGTTATGAGGGGGTCAAAAGTGGCTCCAAATGGTTCGTTTTAGTTGATTCCCATTTTTCAGGAAATTTATGTTTTATTATATTGATACCCTTAGATGTTCATAGAAATTTAGAGTTTTAAAATTGGAAAGAAAAAATACTAAAGCATCATGTGTGCACCTAATGAAGTTTAAAAATAAATCTATAATATTAATAAATGAATGATTGTTTATTTAAATAAATTATTTTTATTTTTCGTTCATCTCGAATATTCATTCGGATAGTCCCACTTCCTTTTCAAGAATTTTTTATGAGTTGTCACTTCTTCAAATATCACTGCTTATGCAAATGCATTTTTAACAGTCAAAGGATCGTACAATAAGTTTTCTACCTGTGTATCCCGTATCGTTCCCTATCATTTTAAGAAGCAATCGAAAACGGCCCCGAAATCTTTTATACTGGGTCAATTCAAAACCAAAATCCTCTTTTTATGGTCCTAAGGATATTACCCATTCATACCGAAGTTTAATATATCATCAGTACTATTGAAGGGTAAATCTTTCTAATCCCACTTTCAAATATTTTGCATATCCGAAGTGTGGGACCCGGCGAAAATTTTTTTAGTAGTGCATATTTTTGTGTCTCATTTGTTTACTCTAGATATTTAAATGTATGTAAAGATGGTTAAAAGGAAAAAAGGTGTACACAAAAGGGGTATTGATTTTTGATTTATTAATATGGATCTGTTTAGAATATGTAATCCTTGTGGGATTTTCGCAATGAGAATTGTCTGTTCAAGATATACATTTTGCAAGCTGACTCACACCGTATCGTTATATGTACCATTCACACTAATAATAATAATAAATATAACACAACTTTATTACAATTTTCGAGCTTTGTTTATACGTCGAACCTACCTACTGGTTTTTTTACGTGAAATTGATTTATAACTAATTCGATAAGCAATACCATAATATACGTATTAAATAAAGGTATATTGTACTGCAAAATTTTCAATAAACTAAACCAGCATAAAACTGTATCAAAAGCGTACCTGTAGGTACACTGAAGATATTAACAAATATACAGGGTGTTAGTAAATAAGTGCGACAAACTTCAGGGGGTGATTCTGCATGAAAAAATAATGACAGTTTGCCATACAAACTTATGTCCGCAAATACTTCGTTTCAGAGATACGGGGTGTTAATTTTTCTTAAAAACTGATGATTTATTTATTGCTCTGAAACCGGTCAAGATATGCAAATAAAATTTGGTGGGTTTTAAGAGGTAGTAATTGCCCATTTTTTGACATGCATACGGGTAATGATCCCAATTTGTTTAAAAAAAAAAATGGTACGTCACTGAGATATTTCAAATTAAAAATTATTTTTGAATTCCTCGGTAAATTTGTGACAAAAAATCTGTCTTGCCTTTTTTTCGTATAGGGCGCCGTTTTATGCAAAAAAATAAAACAACTTAACGCGCAGAAGCGTACCGAGGGGGGGTGGGAGGGGCGGTCCGCCCCAGGCCCCGCACCATTATAGACCCCCAAATGGCCAAAAAATACAAATATATTTAAAAAACAAAAAAAAATAGTCCTTATGACGGCCAAGGCCTCCATATGTCAGACTATTACATTTTTTTTAATCGTGATTATTTTTATTTTGCATGGTTATTTACAAACTAAGCTAAGGTTAACAGAAACATTGTTCTGTCTGCTGAGAACCTTGAAAACATTTTTAGAAGAGAGTCGGGAAGAACTTATGAATAAAGCCTTAGAATATGCGACCTCCACCTGTGCTGAAATGGACATTGACGTCGAAAGCAAAAAACACAAGCGAGTCAAAAAGATGATGGCAGGAGAAAAAGAACAGGATGCAGGTTTGACTCCATAGCAAGAATTGAAGCGTTCTATATTATCTGTATTAACAACTTTCATGTAGAACTGGAAAAAAAACTAACATCGATGAACAATGTATATGAACACTTTGATGTTGTGCACTCAGAAAACCTTGTAAGATCAAATGATAAAACGATAATAACTCATACATCAGTTTACAGCTACTTTCAATGATTTAGAGGAAGAAAAAATGTTGCCAGAAGTGAAGAGGCTCAGAAGGCATAACAGAGGCACTCAAACTGTTTCTTACTATTTGTGTGTCCGTGGCTTCTTGTGAAAGGAGTTTTTCAAAACTGAAATTTATTAAAAACTATGTCCGTTCTACAATGAGCCAGTCTCGTTTGACAAGCTTGGCCATACTATCAATTGAAAATGACATTGCAAAACATGTGAATTTTGATGAATTAATCTAACAATTTCCAAAAGTCAAGGCTCGCAAAAAAACATTTTAATGTGTTTGTTGTTTTTACTTTTGATCGAAATCTGTATGTCTTGTTTTCTCTCAATACTGTACAACATAGAATTATGTAATTTTAGAATAAAATATCATTATAAACATATTTATGTCTGTTGTCTGCTACCTTCATTGTTCTTGATAATAATTTGTATTTGTTATCGAAACTATTGGAGTGACAGTGAAAAGTCTTATTAGTGTTACTAAAAATTTTCTCTCCTATCATTAATATGACTGAATGTGAGAAACTATCGAAAAATCTTAATCAAATAAGCCAATGGTGCAGTCGTAATAATTTAGCGTTAAATCCTACCAAATGTTGCGTAATGTCATATATATTGAGATCTGATCCAATTATATTTGACTATAAGATAGACAATTATTCTCTAGACAGACCATGTAATTTTAAGGATCTTGGAGTTACTTTCGACCGAGAGCTATCTTTCCAAAACCACATAGACAATATAACTACGTCAGCAAACCGTATGTATGGATTTATAATTAGAGTAGGCCGCGACTTTAACCATTTAACACTTAAAACTCTCTACTATGCTTTTGTGAGATCAAAGCTAGAATATGCATCGGTTATCTGGAACCCATATTATCAAGTGCATATTTATTAACTGGAGGCAATCCAAAGACGCTTTCTCAAATACCTAAGTTTTAAAGTAAATCGGACTTATCCACTAATTGGCACGGCACACGAGAGTTTACTGTCAAGACATAGCTTTTTCACTCTGGATAGAAGACGAGAATGTTCTAGTGTCATTATGCTACACAAAATAATTAACAATGAAATTAAATGTCAATGCTTACTTTATCAGATAAACTTTAAAATTCTCCGTCAGGCATCTCGATACACCGACTCATTCTACACTACCACACCACGAACAAATATACTTAAAAACTCTCCTGTTCATACTATGTGTAGCAACTATAACCTAATAAGTGACCAGCTTGATATATTCTATTGTAATGTGAGGCAAATTAAGAGCTATTATTATCAGCAGAAATATTGTTGTGTTAGTCTCAAGCTTTCTACTAATGTTAGTCTGATTTTGTAAATTGTGTATTACTCTTAAGCTTTTTTATTGTTAGTACTATTGAGCAAATGTTTACTTTGTTCCTGTTCTGTAATTGGAAATCTTTTTTTCTGTAGAACAGTATAAATAAATAAATAAATAAATTACGATGCATTAAAACCAACCTTTTAAAACTTAAAATGTTAAAAGTTTTAGAAAAGGTTTTGATTATTATATATATATATATATATATATATATATATATATATATATATATATAGGGCCACCTCATCTATATCTGCCCCAGGCCCCCAACTATGTCAGTACGCCACTGTTAACGCGTATGTTTCATTTCTTTAATACATCAAACATCAAAAACTATCTAATACAATTATAACCAGAACCCGTATCTCTGAAAAAGGAAGCATTTGGGAACATACGGTTTTATAGCAAACTGTCATTATTTTTTCATGCAGAATCACCCCCTGAAGTTTGTCGCACTTATTTACTGACACCCTGTATATAATTATCGTATGAAAATTGTCGTAAAAAATTTATTATATTTGGAACAGTGTTAATTTTTGAGTACAGAACTTAAAATTTATATTATATAATCTATACTATCAAATCATATCAACACAAAGATATATAAAGGAATGCTTAGATGGTTTGGACACGTAGAAAGAATGGATGAAGGAAGATTGACGAAACAAATTTATAAGGCGAGTGTAAATGGACAAGTCGATAGAGGTCGACCTCGGCGAACATATCTCTATCAGATCAACATTATTTTAAAGAAAAGCCAGGTCAAAAGTACCAACAACCGACGAGCATGTATGAGAGCACTGATGAAAGTAGATGAAGCAAAAAATGTGTGTAAGAACCGTAGCAGAAGTGGAAGGAAGTGGTCTCTGCCTACCCCTACGAGAAAAAGGCGTGACTGTATGTATTTATAAATATAGATAAATTTATGTTTTGTGTAAAGCAGAGCAAAGTGCATGAGTGTAGTGTATACTATAGATTAGAAAAATCTAAAAGACATCATACGATTAACTCTAGATGATAAGTACCTAGTTTTAAGAAAAGTTACATGCAAATTAATGGTAAGTCTTCTAAGACTAGTTTTTATTACAATAAGATACTTCAAGCGATGTTTTTTAATACAAAAAAATATATATTTATGTACTTATGATCCACGAGAAGAAAAATTGTACCTTTGTAGAGAAGCCTTAAACAATAAATTACTAACAGCATATTTTTCCCTCAATGCAATGATTTGTAAAGCATACTTTTTTATAATTTATTATAAAAGAAAACACGTTTGGCCAAACATTTATTTGTTAACATTATTAATTAAATGAATATTTAAAATAAGTGTAAGTGTGACACTAGTTGCTTCTGTTGCCTCCTCTACTTTATATCACAGCGGATTTATGCATCTAGGCATGCTTCCAATTACATTTTTGATGAAATCTTTAAGGATTTTGTTCCCATGTTGTGATAACTGCATTTTTTTAAGTTCCCTTTAGTTTCTAAGTGCAGGTATTTGACATTAAACATTTTTCTTGGGGTGATTCAATAAATGCTCCATCAAACTCAAGTCTCGGCTTTTTGGTGACCACTGCATAACTGGTATATCAACTTCATTAAAATAATCAAGTACCTCCCCAGCTACGTAAGGTCGAGCTTTATCTAGCATAAATAGGAAATTGTGTTCCAAAAAAGGATCATAAAGTATCATATGTTCTATTACAATATTCTCAAGACAATAATTAGCATTTATGGATCTCGTACGGACAGGAACTAATTTTGTGTGAACGTCAAAATATACCCCAGAACATAACAGACCCATCGCCGAATGGAATCATTGCAGAGAAATATTACAAGGAGCAAACCCCTTTTCTGGTCTTTGCCAGATTCGTTCACGACCATCTGGATGTTTTAGGCTTTTCTATCTAGTAAGCAAGGCTAGTCTCCTACTGTGTAATTCAGCGCAGTAGAAATTTTTACTTAAAAAGAAGAATTTTTCGGTTATGCCTCGTAATGAAAAGACCTGATCCATTCATCTCCTTCCTTCTCTAAATCCTGCTTGTACATTCCATAGCTGCAGTGCAATGCTAGTTCGCCTCCCCGTGGTGCACCCTGGATAGCGTCCACTTACTATAGACGTGAACTAAATGAACTAGCACAACTGGCGACCAAACAATCCAAACTACTTAGATCTCCTGGTCAATATAAATCACTATGATACAAACAGATAGAACAATACCCGGTACTTTTGATGGCTACAGGACTAAAAAAAATTAAAGCTACTCAAAACATCCTGTGCTAAAACACCATACTCTTAACCTTCCACCTTTGAAGTAGAAATATTGACTGCATTGAGAGAAACTAAACCCGGTAAGGCATTAGGATTTGAAGGTATCCACTCAGAGTTTCTTCTGAATTGCGGAGAATTTACAAAACGATGGTTGATGCTGGCTCCTTCGATGATTTCCTGGATGCAACTCACAATGCGGTCGAATACATCCGAAATTTAGATGTTCGTTTGTAATCTCTCTTTGTATTTGTTTTTTTTATAATTTTATGATGGATTAGTGTTTATTAAACATATTCTATGTACTAATATGATGTATAGCCATACGATAAATAAATAAATTCCATATCTTCTTCATTCGTCACTCTTTTAATCAATATATTTGCATACAGTTTACCGACGATGCTTAGTAAACTAATGCCTCAGTACTTCTTACAGTCCTGCTGCGAACCTTTTCTCTTGTAAAGCGGAATGATAACGGCCTAGCACCAGTCTCATGGATAAAAGAACAATATTCTGTTACGATATTTACTTCTTGGGTTCAATAATTCTAAACTCACAGTACAGTAACTAAACAATATTTATTCCAATAACCTTTACACAATAAATTTTTCTTTACAAATCACTTAGATATTCACTTTACAATTACTTTGAATAATGACTTCGAAATAATTAAACTTAAAACTGATTTCTTCGCGACCGCTGTCCTTTTTATACTTCCAAATCATAATTTCAGAATAATTGCCATTATCCGAAACTATTCGACCTTTTTCTAGAGAGTGCCAAAATAATCCTTTTACCATTTCGAAACCGATAGACGCAGTATTCTAGAATTTGCCGGTCCAATCGCGGCGGCCGGCATAATAAAGCAGTCCCCTAATTGTGATCGACTCGCTGGCGCCGACAGGCAACAGGTCTGGCTTGTAACAATACATTAATTTTGGATTATTTCATTATGTTGCGTTTAGTTTATTCAGAAGTTATCAAAAAAAAAAACAATGTCGCGTAATTCAAAACGAAATGTTTTTAAAAGCTGTATTTTTTTTATTGATGCAAACTCGAACGCGAGTTTTATAGTAACGAGTCATTAAAATGTAAATACAAAGCTAGCAACTATTAGAAACCGCCCGAAGTTGAAGCAATTAACGTCTAAAAATACCATGCGACGGATTATTAATGTTGGCGGAGGTGCGTGTGTATGTTATTGTCTTCGATAATAGCACATCTTTGGAGACGATTGCCAAGAATTTTGTCCGTGTTATCTGGCCGTCGTTCGCGTAGTAATCGGTACACGGTGCATACGAAGAAGACGCAAATAAGTGGGTGTTCGAACAAACATTTTACCGCTCATAGACAGGCAGACACACAGAATTGCAGCAAGAAGTATTATTGTCAGTGGCGTCGATTTCCTATTTTTCGTAAATTTAGAAAAACTTACTTATGCCCCAAATTTTGGGCGTCAATTATGTAACGTACTCTCGTGTAACTTAAATAAAACTAATTAATTTATTAGATAGATAGATAGATAGATAGATAGATAGATGAAGCGGTTCTGCTCACAACTAAGAGGAAAATTAAACGGATCAAATTCCACCTGAAAGGCGTTACGGTGGAACCGAAGAAAGCAATCAAATATCTGGGAGTCTGGTTAGATACCAAACTTACTTTCGCAGAACATATCAGCAAAGTTGTACAAAAAGTTGAAAGAACTGTAACGGCGCTTTCCGGACTAATGCCGAATGTGAGAGGACCAAGGGCATCTAAAAGAAGAGTACTACTGTGTGTTGCAAATTCCCAGATTATGTATGCCGCTCCAGCATGGCACACAGTGACAAATAAAAAGAAGCTGATATCGAAACTTTCCAGCATTCAACGGAAGATGTGTATCAGGATATGCTCTGCTTATAGAACTATATCAACAGAAGCAACAGGAATAATCGCCGCGGTGCCTCCCATTGACCTCCTAATCGGAGAAAGAAGAGAAAAGTATGAAGGTACTCATGGACCCACTGCAAAGAGAAATCTCATGGCAAAGTGGCAAACAAGATGGGATAATGGACAGTATGGAAGATGGACCCACCGACTGATACCAAATATTGATGAGTGGATAAACAGACCATACGGAGAAGTGGATTACTTCATAACTCAGGCAATAAGTGGGCACGGATGCTTCAGAAAGTACCTTTTCAGCCGTATGCGGACGGAATCAGAAAATTGTAGATACTGTGGGGAACCAGATGATGTGGAACACACTCTGTTCGTTTGTCACAGATGGGAGATTATACGACAAGAATACCTGAGAGAGAATGGAACACCATTCAGGGCAGATACTATGATGTTGTCGTTGATATCAGGAGAGCTGGGATGGAAAACAAGTTATAAGGTCGTAAAAAATATAATTGAGAGGAAAGAAAGAGATGACAGAGATGGATGAAAAAATGTAATAGACAGCACCCCCACCGAAGTAATGCGAAAGCGGTTCCAGTGGGAGGAGCTAGAAGAGAGGAGGGGTTTTAGTCGGTAAAAATCCGACACTACCAACATCAGGTGTCTTATGTAAGATTTCCCCTCCTCGGAAAAAAAAAAAAAGATAGATAGATAGATAGATAGATTTAATGCGAGATTGGCAGCTCAAGTGGGACAATGGACAGTATGGTCGTTGGACATACAAGCTGATACCAAATTTAGAGAACTGGATGAAGAGGCCCTACGGAGGGATAGATTACTTCCTAACCCAAGCCTTATCAGGACATGGATGCTTCAAAAAATATCTATATGACCGCCGAAGGTCAGACACACCTAGCTACATATACTGCCAGGAGAACGATGACGCAGAACATACGCTTTTCATATGCCCAAAGTGGAAAGAAACAAGAAACGTATATCATACAGCAATGGGTAGAGCGTTCAGCGCTGAAAATATGATGGAGGACCTTCTAGGAAACGAGGAAGCATGGAACCAAACATACAGGGTAATAAAAACCATTATTGAAACTAAAGAACGAAAAGCCAGGCCTAGATAAACCAGAGATCACGAATAATGAAGCTAGAAGTGTGTGACACCCACTAGAAGACGGCCCAGTACTGAAGTAATGCGAAAGCGGTTTCCGGTACATGGAGCATCAGTAGAGGATGGAGGGGTTTAGTCGGTAGGAATCCGGTATAGTTCGCTAGATGCGACTATCTATGCAAGATTCCCCTCCTCCTACAAATAAAAAAAAAAAAAAAAAAAGATAGATAGATAGATAGATACATAGATAAATATTAAATATTTTTAACTAATTGTATTCAATGAATAAGAATCAAATACTGATAATTAATATTGATTAAACAAATAATATAATAATAATAATAATAAATAAATACTTTAGAAGGTTTGCAGTTTTTGATTTTAATGCAAACAATAGAAAAACTATGGTTATAAGTAAGACCAATGTGCCCAATTGTAACATCGAGAGTAACAAAGGTAAGATTCCTTTGCTGCTATGTGTTTTCAGTCCTGTTTTACGAGGTGGAGTCGTGGACACTTACTGAGGCAACAAGCAAAAGTTTGGAAGCGTTTGAGATGTGGCTCTATCGTCGGATACTTAGAGTGTCGTGGACAGACCGTTAAAAATGAGACGATTTTACAGAGAATTAATAAACAGAAATATAAGAAGGACAGCGGTCGTAAAAAAAGATAGTTTTAAAAGTGTTTATGAGTTTATGAAATTTAAATAGTTATAAAAGTTTAAAATCACCGAACCCAAGAAAGAAGCGAATTTCGTAACAATATCAATAGCTTCATCCACACTAAGTTTACGTCCAGGCATTATTCAAAACAAATATTAAATGTTAAATCACATGACTGAATAAAGTGAAAATAATAACTGATGTAAAGTTCTTTCTTGAAAATACAAAAGAAAAATATCAGTGGTCTGGTTGCGACACAAGAGGTCCACACGACTAACTTCCCAATGGAAAGAATAAAAAAATACCATATGTTTTGTTGTTATTATTAAAAAAATAATTTCAAATTGTTAATAACAAATTATAATTGTCATTAACAATATTCTGTTTATGTCAACCGTATTCTTTCAATTTTTAATCATTTCATAAGCGGGAGCTATATTCAATTGTTTACAGCAATTGGATTTTTTTTTTAATTATTATGATCAAGAATCATCTGTTAGCAACAATATTCAAATGTTATAAACAATGCTTGATTATTACTAACAATAATTATTCACTGTTTTAACGTCTTTAAGCTATTCTCTCAATACTAAAACAAGTTTAAAATTCTTCAATTCCTATTTTTGTTTTCTAAAACTATCTATTTTTATGAAATATTGTCATTATATTTTTCATACAAAAATTTCCCAACATGCATCATATTATTTAAAAGATCTTAAAATTCTGTATTAAAAATATTATAATATATAAATTGCAAAATTCAGGTAGTTTACCATTTTTTTCAGTTTTTTTATTGTCCATATCAATTCTAAGTTGCGTAATTATGCGTTGAATGCAATTGGTCTCGAGTCGATATCATTTTTTGTTCTCGAGATAATCGAGACGAAAATTAATTCCGAAAATTAACCATTTTTTTGTTTTTTTATTCTCCATAACAACTTGACCCATTTTGCTGAAAATCTAATCAATTTTAAGTTGCGTAATTATGCGTCGAATGCAATTGGTCTCAAGTCGATATCATTTTTTGTTCTCGAGATAATCGAGACGAAAAATAATTTTGAAAGTTTACCAGTTTTTTTATTGTCCATAACAACTTGACCGATTTTGCTGAAAATCTAATCAGTTTTAAGTTGCGTAATTATGCGTCGAATGCAATTGGTCTCAAGTCGATATCATTTTTTGTTCTCGAGATAATCGAGACGAAAAATAATTTCGAAAGTTTACCATTTTTTTCATTTTTTTTTATTCTCCATAACAACTTGACCGATTTTGCTGAAAATCTAATCAGTTCTAAGTTGCGTAATTATGCGTCGAATGTAATTGGTACCACATCGATATCATTTTTTGTTCTTGATATAATCGAGACGAAAAATAATTCCGAACGCATATACGTACATACACACACAGACGTCCACTTAAAAACTATTGTATTCGACTCTGGGGACCTTGAAATGTGGAGATATGTCAAAATTCGGTATTCACAAAATAGGACCCATTACTATAAGTTCCACTGGAAAGTTAACAAACTTGCCTTAAACTTAAACACTTATCAACTTGGAAACAAAAAAACTAGCCTGATAAGCATGTAAACATTCAATATATTACAGACAAAACCTTGGTGCATACAACACTTAATAATTTTTAACATAAATGCAATATTTGTGAAATTTCCCAACTTTTGTGGAACAGTTTATGTTCCTTTTTTATAATTTTTTTATCTTTTTTCTACTTTGTGGCATCAAAAGAATGAGAGAGCACACGGTATTCCTAATGTGTGGTCCCCAAAGTAGAAGTAGCTATCGCAATGAATCACTTAACCGAAGAGAGGATGAAATCGGATCGACGGACGTCCCTAGGCGTCGAGACGCATCGAAAGTGGGTATTTATAAACCGATCGGCATGTCTCTGGTGCAAGACCTTGAGGTGAGGCCTCATAAAATCCGAACATTAATCACATAAATAACAATAGACTGTGTTACATGTTTCTATTTCATTTGAAAACGAATGTTTTGTATTTATCAACCGAGTACGCCGCTTTATTATTACGAACGTAGACTATTTGATATTGGTTAAATTTATTTTTTTTAATGACACACATACATTTTTCAATTTTTACGAGACCCGGTCAAGAACGTATCATCAAGTGATGATCAATATTTGCCGATAACCAATAACCAATCTTCCTCTCAAGTACCATGTCCGTTCAGAACGTTGGTGACCATCATGGCTATTCCTATCTTTTCAAATGCCAGTCTAAACAGCGAACTAGAACTCACGTCAAACCAGTCAAGGAGATTCTTCATCCAGGATGTTTTTCTTCTACCTGGAGCTCGTCTACCCGCTATCATGCCTTGCATTATGTTCTGGAGCAAACGATATTTTTTGCCTCTCATCACATGTCCAAAATATTCTAATTTCCTTTTCTTAACGGTGACGATAATCTCGGTGTTCTTCTGTACTCTCTCGATTATCTCGGAATTGCGAACTTTTTCTGTTCACCTACTTTTAGTATTCGCCTGTAGGCCCACGTCTCAAAAGCTTCTAGTCGTTTCATTTCTTTGTTGTTAAGTGTCCAGGCTTCTACGCTGTATAGGAGGGTAGAGAACACGTAGCATCTCAGAAGACGGATTTTCAGGGGCAACCCCAAATCTCTACAGCATAATACTATATGTTCAGAAATGCTTCCGCGGTCAGAAAAATGAATACTAGGTTTTCTGGATAAACCGCGTTCGTAAAATTTGTTTTCTCGACGTTTCGGCTTTGGAGCCATTATCAAGAGTTAGGTTAAGGTTAGGAATGGTAAGGTTCAGTACGTTTTCGTGTTAGTTGATCTGTATGAAAAATTAATTGCTTTGAAAACATGTTTAAAATCTAAAATTAAGAAAATTTAAACCAATAAGTAATTCGCGGAATTATTACGGATAAAATTCCTTGCATCCAGTTTTCCGGAGGTAATAACATGCGGATAACACGGTTTTTGTTGCCGACTCCCTGGAAGGACTGCAGGAACTGGTAAGCCGCGTGACGGCTGCAGCTCAGAGGCCGGACTTAGCCTGAACGTGAGTAAGACAAAGTGGCTAGCAGTTAGCAAATCAAACAACGTGGACGGACACCTGGCAATTAACGGTCAACGAATTGAGCGAGTAGAAAATTTTAAATATCTTGGGTGTCAACTAAATGAGCAGTGGGACGGCATGCAGGAGATTCGTGCCAGAATAGAACAAGCTCGTGCTTAGTTCTTGAAGATGCGTAAGGTACTTTGCAGCAGAAATTTAAGCTTGCCTCTGCGCGTCCGAGTGCTTCGCTGTTACGTGTTCAGCAAACTGTTTTATGGAATGGAAGCTTGGACTTTAACAGATGCGATGTGCAAAAAATTGGAGGCCTTTGAAATGTGGACGTACAGAAGGCTATTAAGAATCTCCTGGGTAGAAAGAGTGCGTAACACCGAGGTACTTCAACGCCTCGACAAGCAGCTGGAAGTTCTGTTTACACTAAAAAAGCGCAAACTGGAGTATTTTGGTCACATCTTAAGGAATGATAAGTATCGACTTTTAAAGCTTATTATAGAAGGGAAGATCGAAGGACGAACAGGCCCGGGTAGAAGAAAGATATCCTGGCTAAAAAACTTAGACGATGGTATGGAGTGAGCACTACCACATTGTTCCGCCGAGCTGTAGACAAGGTTCAGAACGCGCTGATGATTGCCAACGTCCGAGGAGGACAGGGCACCTAAAGAAGAAGAATAACAGTATGCTTCCTATTTTTGATCCTTCCGATTACAACTGCTACAGCTAAAAGAAGCTTTTCAAAATTAAAACTGACTAAAAAATATCTTCTATGGGACAAGAACGGCTATCAGACTTGTCAGTTACTGTCTATAGAAGCAGAAAATCTCTAATAACTATAATCGTCTTTAGCTATGGATGATTTAATAGACGAGTTTGCCAAAAAAAGGCGAAAAAACTATATATTTAAATTTTCGGACTAATTTGGCTCCTAGGAGTATTAATTGTAAGTAATTCCTGATAAGCAATATATGTTTATTTTATTAAGCGCGAACGTTTATGTTTCTTTGGTGAAAAATCATCAATTGGGCTTCGCCGCAGTCAGGCAGAAGACCCCCTGACAAATTTTAATGCAGGGCCCGTTTAGGGCAAGCTATGCCACTGCGTTAATCCCATTTTTTCTCCCTTACATACAATACTTATAAAAATCGTTTACACCCCTACTAGGTGATGCATAACCCTTAAAATTCTCGTGTTTATTAATAATATTTTACGTTAGTTAAATGTAGCCGATAAAAGTAATTATATTATTTATCCGAGATATAAGTATTTATAAAGTAAAAATCCTCTGGTGTCAAAATATCCTTCTAATTTGTTCCGCAAAGATCGTCAAAACGCGGTCATCAGTCGCTAGTCATGTGAAAGTACAACCCCTCGCATTACCCGTTCAGATTGGGCGTTAAAATGCAATATTAAATATAGTTAAGGGTCGTCATCGGTTTTAAGGATAAAAGCACAGGAAGTAGAATAAAGAATGGTTTTAAAGCAAAAAATAACAACAATTTATTAAAATGATTTTGATTAAATGTCATAGACTAATCTCTTGAATGTCCAAATATACAGGGTATTCCGGTACTAATGAGTCTGGAGCGTATATAGATCAAGTCAAAATAATGTTAGTACTTCATATAAACTTTTGTTATACAGGCTCTCGTTTTCGAGTTGTAGGCATCCAAAGTTTGAATTTTGAATTCGTTTTTTAACCGACTTCAAAAAATGAGGAGATTCTCAATTCGACTGTATTTTTTTTTGTTTGTTTTTTTTATGTTTGTTACCACAGAACTTTCGACTAGGCGAACCGATTTTGATGTTTTTTTTTGTTTAAAAGCTGGTGCTTCCCGTTTTGTCCCATTTCAATTTGGTTCAGTTCAGACAATGGCATCCATGAAATCCATGATTATTAATTTTCGTAATGTTTGTTTGTTTGATCTTTATAAAATTTTTAGCATAATTATAACGTACGTTAGGTTTTTATTTTGGAAAGGTTAAAGGATTAACAGTAGTGCCTTGAAGCCAGGGACGGACTACTCATAATAGTTAGAGAGATCCAAAAAATTTGCAGGGATGACACACCCTGTATGTGAATATCGAAAATGACTTCCCCACACTTTAAACTAACGAACAGGTACTTTTTCCAATTTTTGGCATTAAAATCACCCAGAATCAACTGCATGTCTTGTTTAGGAAGACTGTCTATCAGAACGCTCAATTTTGTTGGTAGAATATTTCCTTTTCATCATCAGTTTTTTGTTCTGTGGGCGCGTACGCAGATACCAATGAGTAGTTATGCCAGTGCCCTTTGATCCTTAGCCAGCATAGCCTTTTATTTTTATGGTGGAATTCTATAGGAATTAGCTTTTCTCTGACAACAAAACCTGTTCCAAACATGTGTTTTTCCTAATCGTTACCGCTGTAGAAGATTGTGGATTTACTAATTTTCAGGTTTCCGTTTCCTGAACATCTCACTTCCTGAATTGCTGTGGTGTCCATGTCATTTGCCTCCAGTGTTTTGATTGTTTGGGTGGCTGCTCCAGGTCGGTGCCAATTAAGAATATTCCACGTACCTATATTCATTCCTTTTTTCGTTCGCCTTTGTCGTTTAATCCTTATATCAGTCCGTTTCCGAGGCTTATTATCAGTTTTCATAACAATGTGCATTTTCCAAGATGGGGGCGTTAGTCCCATGCTTAACCTTCCTCCTTTATCCGGGCTTGGGACCGGCAGTGACAGGTGGCAGGTTACTCAATCCACCCATCAACTGCCCCAAGCGGAGTTGACATTGTTGGAAACAGCACAGTGGACATCCAGACTAATACCTTCAATGACCTCGAAGAAAGCGCGACTAGCATCGGTCTCAAAATCAATGAAGTCGGTTCAATGTAAACAGCTAGGTACAGTGCAACAGAAGTAGCTTGGCGAGCGACTAGCCTCTAAAATAGCAAATATTTGGCTGAATATACTTCACATTCGTAAACTTCTTCCTCCGATTGTACATCCCTGCAAAAATTTTGGATCGCCAACTATTATGAGTAGTCCGTCACTGGCTTCAATGCATTACTGTAAATTTGTTTACCTTTCCGTAAAAAAAATACACCAATATACGACGGCATCGGATTAGCCACCAAGACATCGACTTAAAGGGCGCACTGCGTTGAGAGGTACACTAGTAAATTCGCCTAAGATTATTATGCTTTTGTTGAGACGTTTTATTTTTATTTTTTGCTTTATTGTGAACGGAAATCGTAAAACAACTAAATGGAGTTGCGTTACAATAAATAGTTAATAGTGGGCATGACTAGTTTTAAAGCTTATTTTTATATTTTCAAAATGGTTTTTTTTTAATAATTAAAAATTAAACATTATTACCATTGCAGTAAATCGTGTAAAGAAATGAGTAAATGCTAATGATCTATTTAAATATAAATTGCTTGAAAAAAAAAGTGTGTTAAATTGGTTTTTTGTCACCATCATTATAATTAGAGACATGAAAATGATATAAAATAATGTTAAACTTCAAATTAGGAAGCATGTGACGATGCTGATAATATTGCCAGCAACCAATAATCACGGCAATTTAAACTTGCACAAGTTTTAGATTACTAGACTTGGAGTGAAATTTGCCGAGCTTGTTTGAAAGAATTTGCGTGTTATTGCTCTAGTTTTTAAAGTTGTTAACATAAGAAAACTAATAATAGTGGTAATCAAAAATGAGAGTAAACGAAATAAACACTAATGATAATGTAAAGGTGATTTTTAAAGTATATAATCATAAAAATTGTACAGTGAGAGTACCTATTAATTAACCTCAACGGACAATTCGATCGAATATCACCAAGAGACTGTTATTAACGTAAAAAACCTGCCATCGACCAATTGTTGGAAAAATGGTGTAATAATACGCCTGTTCCATTCAAAATCCAGTAACTAAATAGCACATACGTGAAGAAAACTCTCACAGGTGTAACCTACGCGTCCGACAATTCATGGAAATCTCCCGAGATTGAAGTGGAAGAAACACAACCCCTTCAGATTATTTTCAAGATTTGCTAGTTAGGTACATCTCGTCCACTCAGCATCAGTTAAGCTGATTATGACCTTAGAGGTATGTTGAGACTTCGGAGGTATGTTGATAGGAAACAAATAATATACCTAATAATATGTCCAATAATATGTCTTGGCATGACCATGTTGCTAACATCGCAAAGTCAGCAAGCCAGAGGCTAGGTTTTCCGTGAAAAGCTAGAAAGTTTTTTACTCCTGATCAACTGTTGACGACGTACAAGGCTTATTTTCAAGATTTGCTGGTTAGGTACATCTCGTCCACTCAGCATCAGTTGAGCTGATTATGACCCCGGAAGTAAGTTGAGACTTCGGAGGTATGTTGATAGGAATACCCAAAAGATATCTCCTTAAGAGGGGTTTAACCTTATTTGGGATTGATAGTAAAACTTTGTAAAACAAGTAATGGCATAAATCATATTACTCGGACCTCGCTGAAAAAAATCGAGATTTTTTTTCACATTCTTCTTGAGAAAGGTGGGATCTAGGCATCTCTCAGAGTACTTTTTTAATTTTTTGAAAAAAAAATAGAAAAAAAAGTACTAAATTTTGGCCATATTCACTATTTTTTATCTCACAAGATATATCGTATTTCGAAAAAGTACTGCGAGAGATGCCTCAATTATACAGTTGTCTTTATTGAAAAAAAAAATTATCGCGATCCATTAAGAATTACAAGGTCAAAAATGATTTTTGCTAAACCCCTGTAGACACAATTACGGAGCATTTTTCTTGACTGATTCGAGCGCCCTCGCACCAAATAAGCACTTTTACATGGATACTATGAATTGTTGAATGAATCGTAATTTCATTCATAAAAATCAAAAATAGCACTGAAGCTATTCCAAAAATTTTAGCACGTGTGATGATGTCAATAGAAGTTGCGAAAGGGATTCATTGCATTCTAGAATAAGACTAATTAGGTGATGTTGGAGGAAAAATGGGGAGTTCAATGAAAACCATAACTGGTATTACCAAGTTCAAAGCCAGTTGCATTGAGTTTTGTTATTTCGCAGTATGGACATGCAAAGGTATAAAAATTGAAAAAAATTATCGTAATGATACATTTTGGCAAAATAAGATGAAATCAAAATAAGTAGATGTTTTATAAAATATTTGCTGCCTGAAATAGTTGACAGTAGATACGAGAGAAATATGAAAATAAGAGATTGATTTAAGTTATTTCTGTACAATTAGATTGTTTTGTGTATATTTAGTTTTCAAATATATCCTGTGAGTTTTCGAGTTTTCAAGTTCAGTGAGCATACTGAATATTACTGAATTCCTTGAAAAATGCCATTCATTTATACCTATCGAAGAATATTATATCTAAATATTTTGTTATGTATGAAAATGTTCAATAAAGTTTTTCCATAAACAGCATTTTTGCAGCGTTTCTTTTTTCTGTGAGTATCTATTTTACAGTGCCTATTCGTTTCGGATGTTGGCGACCATCATGGCAATCTGTATCTTGTTCGCAGCTGCTCTGAACAGACCCACAGTTGTTGTGTTGAACCATGTGCGAAGATTTTTTAGCCACGAAATTCTTCGTCTTCCAGGACCCCGCTTACCGTTTATCTTTCCCTGTAAAATCAACTGTAAGATTCCATATCTTTGGCTATTACTCATTATGTGTCTAAAGTATTCAATTTTGGATGTTTTTATCTTTAATAGTAGTTCTTTATCCTTCCCCATCTTGGTCAATACGTGTTGATTAGTTACATGAGCGGTCCATGGTATTCTCAAAATTCGTCGATATAGCCACATCTCAAAAGCATCGATTTTTTTACATGCAGCGTCCGTGAGAGTCCAGGTTTCCATCCCATATAACAACACAGGAAAAACATAACACCTCAATAATATTATTTTTAAGATAGATAAATCATGACATCTGAAGAGTCTAGCCATTTTCTGAAATGCGGCTCTTGCTTTTTCTATCCTGCACCTAATTTCCAGCGTGTGGTTCCGCCTTCTATAATAGTTGTTCCAAGATAGGTATATCTCTTCACTCTTTCTATTCGTTGATCGTGTACGATGAGTCCTTCCGTTTGGATTTTATATTTGGAAATTATTATGCACTTTTTTTCTTAGTGTTCAGTAACAACCCGTATTTCTGACTGGTTTCGGCAACTCTGACCAATATCTCCCGAAGTTCCTCCAAACTGCTTACAAAAACCACCGTATCGACTGCGTATCTTATATTATTGATACATTCTCCATTTTTTTTTTTTTATGAAAATAGTCGCAAAAAGGGTAGACCTATCGTGTGGGCCGCGGACGGCCCGCACTGCGACTGTTAGAAGGGGAAGGGATTATAGAAAGGAAATGATTGTGGACACGCTTTTTAAAAAGTTGTAGGTCATAGTTCTCTGAAAAAACTGATTTTGGAAGCTTATTCCATTCCGTAGCAGCCCTGTAAAAGAAGGATTCTTGATGAAGATTGGTCCTAGTAGTGTCAATCCTGAGAGTAAATGGGTGAGACTGATCAGCGTGCCGAGTTCTTCGGCCGAATGTAGCCAATGGTGGCACAAGAGTTTTTATTTCTCTGGAGCATCTGCCATGGAAATATCTGTAGAGCAATGACTGGTCTGCAACTCTTCTTCTATGTTCTAGAGGGTGAAGGGTATCTGTGAGAGTTGAGCTGTTTATCAAGCGAATGGCTCTCTTCTGAATGGAATCTAGAAGACGAAGAGAATGCCTTGGTGCTGAACCCCAAATGTGCGAGCAATACTCCAGTAGAGGTCGGATTTGAGCCTTGTACGTCGTCAACAGTTGATCAGGAGTAAAAAACTTTCTGGCTTTCCACAGAAAACCTAGCCTCTGGCTTGCCGACTTTGCGATGTTAGCATCGTGGTCATGCCAAGACATATTATTGGACACCGTGACTCCCAAAATCGAGATGGAGGGAGTTGGTTCAAGGGTTTTTCCGGACATTGTGATGGGATGATTTGAGGAATTCACTTTCTTGGAAAACGTGGCACTTTGTGTTTTTTGGGCGTTAAACTGAACAAGATTGTTGGTTCCCCACTCAACGATTGCTTTAAGATCTCTATTGATGGAATCAACCTGTTCCTGCCTGAGTCTATTTGTATCATTCACCGAAAGTGATCGATAGGATGTGAAAGTTGAGACAAGTGTGTTATCGTCTGCGAAACTGTAAATGGGGTTCGTGGTGGTTTTCAAGAGGTCGTTGATGTGTAAAAGAAATAAGGTGGGGGACAGGATGGAACCCTGAGGGACCCCGGCATTAGTTTTAAACGCATCAGAAGAAACATCGTCAACTGCCACATGTAAGGAGCGATCTTGCATGAAGCTCAAGAGCCATTGGCGAAGTTTGGTTGGGAGACCGTAGGCAGATAATTTACTTAACAATACCTGGTGCCAAACGCGGTCAAAGGCTTTAAATATATCCAAGGTTATTGTCTGACCCCACGTTTAATTTTGATTTTATCCGAATCTCCCGCTTGGGTATGTATAAAGGCCGTTTGATTCCAATACAGGTTACTAATAATTCTCATATTGCAGGTATGTAGCCCAATATCTGCTAATTCTTCCATAATCTTGTTGAAGAGGATACTCATTTTATTTTTAATATCCTTATGGACAATTTTTTGATAATACAGAAGGAGGCCTATTCTGAGAATTCTAACGGTCGACGGCGACGGCAGCAGAGCCGGCAAATTTACTACGAAATAAACGCAACAGTGAGTTGGAGTGAGACGCAAACAGCGCTAAGCGTTTGTCGATCGTCATTGGTCTCCGCCCCTTTCGCTCGGGATTTTTACTTCCCGCTTTACCCCGCAAATTTACTCTGACATGTTTGTATAGGTTAACCACTTCTTAAGACGATATTGACATGCCCGTCATATTAAAAATCTAATAATTATAATCACGCTGTTAATATACATTACTTTGCAGCAAAATTTTGGGGACAATGTTAATAATTACAGTTAAATGTCGAAAAGTTATTAACTTTTTTCAAATGAAAAAAATAGGTGGAAAATTTTTTTTATTTTGAAAATATGATTTTGGTGACTTTCCGACATAATTTACATTAAAAGTGACAACATATTTCAATTATGTATTACCATAAATTGTTTAGTTTTTAAATAAAGTGAAGAACTAACATTAAATTATCGTCCGCTGCGAACGGTGTAATCAACGACAAATGTTCGCAGAAAGTGCCTAATACAATGTAAGAGAAAGTATATGAGAGATATGTCGTCACTTATTGATTGGATGTGTGGGGAGATTTGAAGCAAGACTGACAGAGCGGTTAATGGCGGGCGTGAGTAATTTGGTCTTAAGTCTCTATGGCTGCTTATTATTATTATTTTTATTAGTTCGCGTAATATATAATCTTAAAAACAAAGAAACCGAATAAAATTTTTATTATAACATTGCAAACGAAGCAGAAAAATCCTCGAAATATTCTCCATAATTCTATCACATTCGTACATTAATTTTCTCGGCCAGATTTTCTTGTGGAATTTACTAAATTAATTAAATAATTACATAATGTTTCTCTGCCATGAAAATATAATAACGTCTAGGCTGAAATTCATTAGTGGATTTTAAAATAGGAATTAAACAAACGGAGGCACAAGAATGTGTATGTGTGAGTGCGCGCCTTTTTGGGTCTGTAAATTGCTTAGCTCTGTGGCTCTCTCTCTCTCTTGGCCACTCATTAGATTGGACGTCACTAATTACGGACAGTGCTCCAGTGCAGAAATTAACATTTCACAAACTCCGGAAGAATTACCTACTCCGTACACGCCTCGGACAAGAAAGGCAACGCATTTTAGGTTTTCAATTATTCCACTCACAGTGCCGCCTCTAATCTGCATTTCGGCACTGCGAAAATAAAACACTTTTGTAAAAATACCACTAGAAGAATAAATCATTTGCGACTCTTGTAGTTTAATAATATCAATTTAAAATGGTTAATAATAAACAAAGCCATTCAACTGCGTATGTAGAAGAGGTTTTATTAAACAGCCAACTCACGTTTTCAACTACAGGTGATGGCGCTGAGAGACGTAGTTAAATAACTTTAAGTTGTTTTTTAGTTTCATCTACTAAATACTTTTCTTCTGTGCTGTATTATTACAGTTGTCTTGTTTGTTGATTTTTCTGGAAAAGCAGAAAACTCTCTGGGTTATTGGAAATAAAATGTACATATAAATCAAAGTTATGTCATTAATTCAGCAGTGTGTTTCAGACAGGGACATACCAGACAACGGTAGGTGTCAAGTGTTTCAGACCGAAATGATAGCCATTCCCCTAAATGAGTTAGCAGCTAAGTTCAGAGTTCACTTTGTCTGGGTAACCGGTCACAGGGACATACCAGGCAACGGTAGGTCGAACGAGCTAGCAAGAGAGTGCACCATCCTCCCAACTGTATTTGTCACATCTTAGCCGGGAGTAACTGCCAGTTTCTCCTGCACAGTAAGGTAGTTCAAAAAGCCAACCTGAGGGGGCAAAATAAACCCACATGCACACCATCGCAGCAGCTTTGGTCCAAATTGGATCTACGTCGAAGTTATGATGTTTTAACTCTATACAGGGATTGGAAACGCGATCGCGGCCATAATAGGACACTGGTCAGGTGAATCCCACGCACGGCGCATGGGAATCGCAGAGCTACGAAATGACTTTTGCAGATGCTGTCACGATGAGGAAGAGAAGGTAACAATTGTACATCTTCTCTGCCACTGCCCTACAATCGTAATATTTTCTTAAAATGACCTTTAGCGTAAATAAACGAATAAACAAATAAAAAAAACAAATCCATCAGCTGAACCACGCTAAAGAGATTAAAAGAAGAATAGAAATAGCCAGTGCTCTTATACGGTTGTGAGACATGGACGGTGAAGCAGGAAGAACTCCGGAAATTGGACGACTTTGAAATAAGGATATATAGGCGAATGCTCCGTATAGCATGGACCACCAGGACAACAAATGCAGAATTTTTAGCCAGAGTGAATACCCGCCCTCAATTAACAAATATCATGACATATATACATACATAGAGTCACGCCTTTTTCCCATAGGGGTAGGCAGAAACCACTTCCTTCCACTTGCTACGGTTCGTACACACATCTTTTGCTTCCTCTACTTTCATCAGTGCTCTCATACATGCTCTTCGGTTGTTGGTACTCTTGACCTGGCCTTTCTTCAAAACAATGTTGATCTGATCGAGATATGTTCTCCGAGGTCGACCTCTACCGATTTGCCCATTCACACTCGCCTTATAAATTTGTTTCGTCAATCTTCCTTCATCCATCCTTTCTACGTGTCCAAACCATCTAAGCATTCCTTTATCTATCTTTGTGACCACATCTTCTTTTACACCACAGCGTTTTCTTATCTCACTATTCTTAACTTTATACAACCGAGTCACTCCGGCTATACTTCTCAGACTACTCATCTCCGCAGCATTAATCCTATTTTTATGCTTCTTCTGCCAAACCCAACATTCACTACCATACATAAGTGTAGGAACCAACACACCTCTATGCACCGCCAGACGTGCCTTTTTTGAGACTTTCTGGCTATTTATACTTTGAACCCAAGTACACAAATTTATTTATTGTTCCACTCTTTCTCCCTTAATTAAAACCCCACAGTTTGTCATGCTTTCTTCTCGTTCAAAAACTATTACTTTCGTTTTGCTCACATTTATTTTCATCCCTTTGATTTTCAGGGAATCATTTATAACATTAACCATCGCCTGCAACTCCTCTTCAGATAACGCTAATATGACTTGATCATGAAGATAAGAAAAACAGCCTATCTGGGACATCTAATGCGGCACAAGGAGTATGAACAACTACAAGTAATACTGGAAGGAAAAATAAGACATAAGAGACTGGACAAACATGGATGGTAATACCCTGATCCATCGAGCCCAACATAGAGAAGAATTTGTCGTAGTGGTAGCCAACCTCAACAGAGACGGCACCTGAGAGAGAAGGACCTTTAGCATTAAATATATTTTATAATGGTATAATGGTAGTTACAAAGTTCCCCCAAAATCACAACCATGTAAACGTGTCAGTAGCAGTATCTGGAAGCCTGGATAAAACAATCAAGTGACCAAACAAGAGAAATTAGAACGAGAATAGAGATAGCCAGGTCAACATTTACGAAAATGAAAAAGTTGTTTACCAGTCGAGATATCAAGATTGGACTTAGGATAAGGATGCTGCGTTGTTACGTGTTTTCCGCACTTTTGTATGGAGTGGAGGCATGGACTCTTAAGAAAAATTACACAGACAAACTACAAGCCTTCGAGATGTGGTGCTACCGTAGAATGTGGCTTATTCCCTGGACAGAAAAGATCTCTAATATGGAAGTCCTAAATCGGATGAATAAGGAATGTGAAGTCATTAACACCATCAAAAAGAGAAAACTTCAATATCTAGGTCATATACTGAGAGGACCCAAATACGCACTTCTCCAGCTGATAGTTCAGGAAAAGAATGGTGGAAGTAGGAATATTGGAAAACGCTGTGTGTCTTGGCTTAAAAACCTAAGGGACTGGTTTAATTGTAGCAATGTTGAACTCATCCGAGCTGCAGTCAATAAGGTCCGGATAGCTGTGATGATAGCAAACCTCCGATATGAGATGCACTATAAGAAGAAAAAGATATTTTATAACCGATATTCTTCCTTTTAAGAAATGCGATTACCTTTTGGAAAGTGGCTAGTTTACATTTTTTTTTCAATAAAGAGGTACTTTTCAACATAGAGTACATGCTCCACGGGGTAGAGGATTTGACAGTTTCATATTTTTGCACCAAATAAGCCAAAATAACATCCTCTGTAATAGTTTTGCATTTCTTCATATCCATCCATTTCGTGAACAAATCATAAACGTTTTCGTACCTGGACTTTGATTTTTTAGGCAAAAAGTATGCTGTAGCAGCAGCTGCTGCATTGGAAATTTTGTAATGCATATTTTCAAACTTACTATCGCTGCTGCTTTCCATAGTTTATTTCTATTATTGCGACCAAAAACCATGCAAACTTTTAAAAATCCAAATGCCATCTAATTTCATATCAAATAGCTGTCAGTCGTTATCTCGATGTTATTGTAATGATCAATTGCATTTATCAAAACCATACCTACCAAGATTTTCATATTTACATTAACAGCAACGATGTGATTTTTGCAATTAACAAAATAGCGTCAGAGCTAACAGAAGGTTTTGCTCATCAAGGCTCAAAACTACTGTTGGCCTTTGCTGATGACATAGATACAGTGGCTCATTTAACAAAAGACATACGAGAGGAGGAAGAAGCAGCTGGAGGAAGAAGCAGGTAATATGAGCCTACGAGTAAACGAAGAAAAAACAAAATGCATGGTAGTTACAAAGAATCCAAGGCCTCGAGCTGAGCAGAATATAACCCTTAATAAGTTCAACTTCTAGGTGGTTAAGGAATTTTAATACCTGCGAGAGGTAATCACGTATAACAATCGAGTAGAAAATATGTCTCCGCACGAATAATGGCGGCAAATAGGGCGTTATACTCTGTCACAAAAATATTGAAATCTAAGCTGTTAAAGAGACCATCTAAACTAACTTTGTACAGGTCAATAATTCGCTCGGTAGTTACTTATGGCAGCGAAACTTGGACCCTTAATCAAAGGGAAATAAATAAGCCCTCAGAATTATAATTGGACCCAATAAAGATGAAACAACAGAAGTGTGGAAAAGATGCCATAATGCTGAATTGGCGACAATGTATGGCAGTGAAAATATGGTTAGGCACATAAAAGCTAACCGAATAAGATGGGCAGGTGATGTAGTAAGATCAGAAAACCAATTGTTGATAAAAACAGTATTCCTTGAGAGACCAGATGGCAGAAGATCAATAGGTAGACCCAGAAAAAGATGAAAGGATGCTGTCGCAGTAGATCTATCTAGGATGGCAATTCAGCGGTGGCAAGTGGAAGCACAAGATCGTAGGAGATGGAGAGCAATAGTAGATGCGGCTAAGACTCACCCAGAGTTTTAAAGCCAGGAAAGAAAAAAGACATTTTGTTACCTGTCAACAGATAAAATGTCAGACGTTTAACAAAAAAAATTAATTTTTGACATGATTGGTTCAAACTAGTCGATAGAAACTAGGTCCTATTAAATGTATCTTCGTTCAAAATAGCTATTTGTGTATTAAGAGCGCAAAGTGATACGAGTATATTGCTGCTCGACAAAGAGAGCGGCAATGACACTTTGTGCTCGAAATACACACAAGATTTTTTCTACAAATGCAGTTTTTAGACAGAAAAAAAACACTAAATACTTTATTTAAAATAAGTAAGTACATAATATTACTTATATTTTAATTATAACATTTTATAATATTCTTGAAAATAATTACTTCAGTTTATCATTTACTATATTGAAATTGAATGTGCAATTATGACAATCTTTGATATTTATTTCGGAACCTGATGGTCCATCAGGATATTTCTCCATCATAAATTCTTCCAAAGATTGGAAATCTATAGAACGAGATATAGATACATGCGGTTTTAAAAATATTTTTTTGGTGGTTTCAATTTTATTTTTGATTGATTCGTCTACATAACTTGTCACGTGCCTATTTTTTCCTTCTACAATTCCATTATTAATTGGGTCTTTTCTGATAGTTTCGTATTCCTTAGTTACTCGTAAGTAGGGTTGCATACCGTATTTTGTAACTTAAATATATCATTCGTTGTAAATAGTGTTGCATAACTAGTAGTGATAGGATTCGATTATTAATGGATGGGGCTGGCTAACAGCACGGACGAGGCGATTAGGGAGCACGGACTGGAGAAGATTGTGGGTTGACGTTTATTCCGTGTCATTTCTTGATTTCCGGCCTAGGAGTGTCAGTCGTTGGGTGAGAGTCGTCGAAGTCGGGTGAGAGTTTTTGGAACGATTTGATATTAACACGTGAGCAGAACCTCTACGGTTTTTTCTTTAATGTCTGGCTGTATTTGGGCCATCTTAATTGGATTTTGAAGAAAAACCATTTAATTTTTAACTTGACCATTCTATCTTACCTTTGTCGTTGATATTTTGGATTTTGGTGTCGAGTTAAAATATCCGCATGCGGGATCTGATGAAGGGAAGCCATTGTTAAGTAGCAGGTGCAGTTCCATAATTCAAACCGGCCACAGGAGTAGGCCACAGGAGTAGGCCACAGGAGCAGGCCCCAGGAGTAGTGAAGTCGTATACCCAAAGGTTATAAGTGACTTATTTTTAAATATATAACGCCGTGACTCATTTTGACACCACGATTAAGTTTTGTTTTAGTTTATTAATATAGTACATTGTTGGAAACTATTTATTGCATTAGATAATATGCCAAAACTAAACTTGGATTAAAATAACCTCAATAATTCTTTATGTCCAAGTAAAAATATATTTTCTTCCTACTTATTTGTAAATATCCTACAATCTTAATATTTTAAAGGACAACCATTGTAAAAATATTTTTAAAAAAACTCTATTGTTTTGGCAGTGGAAATCTTTATGTAAATGGTTAAAACATGAGTAAGTTAGCAGCCTTATGTAAACGTTTGGTTTAGTGTTATTAATGAGTTGATTTATATATGTTTTACTTTTTTTGGTAACTTGGAAAAGTCTGTTACTCTTACTTCTGTTATGGTTATTTTATAAAGTTGTAAATTCTAAATTTTTGATTTGTTTTAGCAAGAAAATTTACCATAGCTGTTAATTTTGACTATATGTGTTATAATTTTATTATTGAACTGTGTACTTCGATTTATTGTGTGAGTAAAGTATTCAATATATTTTTGCTATTTTATTTATTTGGTTCACCATAATCTTAGTTGTTTATCGTGTGGCTCTGCTAGTGCCTATAAGACCCAGGGGTTTCCGGCTTGAACCGTCTAAGTCGGTGGCGTGGCTCACTTTTATATTTTTTTCTTCTACCCTCTACGGCTGAGCTCGGGCATAATTTGCCAGTAGAGAGACCGCTGGCAGAGTACTCTTTAGAAAACGAAAAAAGACGTGGCAAACTTTCTGCGACATTACTACTTTTCCAACCCCCATGTTTCTTTAGTTGTAATAGATCTTCTCCACCATTCACCAATAAAGTAGCAGATGTTCGTCGAAAACAGTGTCCTGTATATAAAATATGCTCGGGCAATTCCAAATATTTAGCAATTTCACTGGAAATTTTCCCGATTGTATTCATACCCACAATTTGTTTCCTACATCTACCTTTTTGATAAAGTAAAAATAGGCGTTGGGAAGTATTATTGTTATTTCGACAAAGTTGTCTGATTGCAATGTTTTTTTTTACAAATTAATAGATAATCAACTGAATTTTCTTCATTATGACTAACAATCGTAAAAACACGGCTAATTCTCGTTTTCGAATCTGGAATTCGGACTATTAAAATAGAATCTTATCTTCTATATCACCGATCTCCATTTTCACCAATTCATCGTGTCTGCAGGCATCAGCAATACCCATAATTAAAATTACCTAAAAAAATTAAGTCAATAGCTATCCAAAACGTATAAGCTATCCAAATTGCTATCAATCCAATAATTCATATTTCTAAGGAAATAGAAGAAAAAATACCTCGTAAAGAAAAAAAGTGGCCCCGGCCGGCCAGAATTAAACCCAAGCGAACAGTTTGTAATGCCTGCGCTTCAGACCCCTAGGCTAAGATGACTGCTCAAGTAATCAAGAGTTTCATGGTATTATTCAACTAAAAAACTATTCTAACTGCTTATCAAACTACAGAGAGTGTAATGTATAATTGAAATTTCCTTTTTTCAGTAGATATTCTTCATTTGTAGCTTCTCGTAGAAATTTGTGAATATCTTCAGTGGTAAATATTTTTGATATTTTCGCTTTGTATCCAACGGATTGTTTTTTGAGAAATGCGATGAGTTTAGGATACTTATTAATTTTGATGTTATTTTTAACATTCAAGCATGTTCGTATCATCGAATATATGGACCAAAGAGTTGATGAATTCGAAGTCTTTGATTTTTCTCCAAAATAAGCCAGTAACACATTTTTTGAATAGTTATTGACCTTCTCCGATTAACACCAAGTTATGAATCTATTTTATTAAAATTCATAATTTGCTCTCGATTTTTCTGGTAGGAGATTTAAAGTTACATTTTTTGCACTTTCTGCAACATCAGGAGGTGTGTTCAATAATTCACTATCACTATTTTCCATGATAAAAAAATGAGTAAGAGATGCAAGCGTTTTTGAAATATTTCCGCGCTAGAGCAGCAAAGCTGTTACAAAATGACGTTTGTCGGAAAACGTCAACTTTGCCTTGAAATTTGAAAGCGTCAAAGGCTGCTTTGCTAAGCAGTTGTAGAAAAATAATTCTATATATTAACCATGGTGCTTCCAACTGCTCCCGATTCAAACTAAGCTGCTCCGTGGTCAGATCATCGAAAAGTGCATGCAAAAATGAAATAATTGTTAAACAATCGCAGATTTTCCGTCGCAGGCAGGCGAAGTGCGCATGCACGAACGAACCCACTCCAGCCCGCAAAGTTTATTCAAATGCAATTCGCGACAGCTATTGTTTAACAAATTATTTTATTTTTGCGTGCACCTTTCGATGATCTGACCACGAAGCAGAATAGTTTGGATCGGGAGCAGTTTTTTTGTATGGTTCATTCATCGAAAAAGTCTTTATTACATGCGATATTCGTGTTCGAAAATCAACTACATGAAAATTCAATTTTTCCATGTTTTCGGAAAATTTACAAGGGAGCTGATTTTTCTGCCGACGTCAGTAAATGGAGCTAATTGAAACTACCTGTCGCGAATTGCATTTGAATAAACTTTGCGGGCAACACCTTCATATTTTTGTTTTCTTCTATAGTTTGCCTTATACTTTCTGTAATGAATTTTCTTACTTCCTTTCTGATTTCTTTAGATATTCTCTTGTCCAGCTGTCTCAGATCTTCAGAGTTACTGTTATTTTGTTTTAACATTTCTCGTAAGGATATCATATCGATCTTGCCGAAGAATCCTACGACACGAGAATATGCAACAAGCTTATCAATGCCCCTCCTGGATCAAAGACCTTCTGGTCTTTGGCTAAAGCCATAAATAGGAATTTCACAACTTAATTTTTACCACCACTCGAGAGGTCCGACGGCACGACAGCCGTATCGTCCAAAGAAAATCGGATCTGCTGGCCGAAAAGTTCAGCTCTAACTCAACCCTCGATACCAATGGTAAACAACCCCCAACGATACCTAGAATAAACGCATCAATGCCTGAGGTCACTATCCGCTATCGCACTATCAGGAAAATCCTACGATATCTTGACTCTAATAAGGCAGTAGGACCAGATGGAATTCCGACAATTGTCCTGAAGACCTGTGCTCAAGAGCTCACCCCAGTTCTCTGTAGACTCTTCAAGTTAACATACAGCAAAGGAGTATTTCCGTCCATGTGGAAAAACGCTAAAGTCCAACCGATTCCGAAAAAAGGAAAGAAGACTATTCCTGCAAATTATCGCCCTATTGCATTGCTCTCAGTCATATCCAAAGTTATGGAAAAAAGCGATTAACACAGAACTTATCAAATACCTGGAGAAATTTGAGATAATCCATGACAGACAATATGGATTTCGACAACTTCGGTCTACTGGAGATTTGCTGGCTTATGTCACTCAGCTCTGGACAAACACTATTGAAAAGTTTGGTGAATCCCGTGCAATAGCCTTGGATATATCTAAAGCCTTTGACCGCGTTTGGCACCAGGCATTGTTAAGTAAATTATCTGTCTACGGTCTCCCAACCAAACTGCGCCAATGGCTCTTGAGCTTTATGCAAGATCGCTCCTTACATGTGGCAGTTGACGGTATTTCTTCTAACTTTCTAACTTTCACATCCTATCGATCACTTTCGGTGAATGATACAAATAGACTTAGGCAGAAACAGGTTGATTCCATCAATAGAGATCTAGAAGCAATCGTCGAGTGGGGAACCAACAATCTTGTTCAGTTCAACGCCCAAAAAACACAAAGTGCCACGTTTTCCAAGAAAGTGAATTCCTCAAATCATCCCATCACAATGTCCGGAAATACCCTTGAACCAACTCCCTCCATCTCGATTTTGGGAGTCACGGTGTCCAATAATATGTCTTGGCATGACCATGTTGCTAACATCGCAAAGTCGGCAAGCCAGAGGCTAGGTTTTCTGTGGAAAGCCAGAAAGTTTTTTACTCCTGATCAACTGTTGACGACGTACAAGGCTCAAATTCGACCTCTAGTGGAGTATTGCTCGCACATTTTGGGTTCAGCACCAAGGCATTCTCTTCGTCTTCTAGATTCCATTCAGAAAAGAGCCATTCGATTGATAAACAGCTCAACTCTCACAGATACCTTCACCCTCTAGAACATAGAAGAAGAGTTGCAGACCAGTCATTGCTCTACAGATATTTCCATGGCAGATGCTCCAGAGAAATAAAAACTCTTGTACGACCATTGGCCATATTCGGCCGAAGAACTCGGCACGCTAATCAGTCTCACCCATTTACTCTCAAGATTGACACTACAAGGACCAATCTTCATTAAGAATCCTTCTTTTACAGGGCTGCTACGGAATGGAATAAGCTTCCAAAATCAGTTTTTCCAGAGAACTATGACCTGCAACTTTTTAAAAAGCGTGTCCACAATCATTTCCTTTCTATAATCCCTTCCCCTTCTAATAGTCGCAGTGCGGGCCGTCCGGGGCCCACACGATAAGTCTACCCTTTTTGCGACTATTTTCATAAAAAAAAAAATAAAAAAAAAAAAAATAATAAAAAAAAATATTTGTCGTCTTTTGGGTGAGCTTCTGTTGTATTTCGTTATTCTGTCTGCAATGTCGTTTTTCCGCTTTTTTAATGGTTTTAATTATATTGCTATTTATGGTTTCGATATCATGTTGGTTGTTTAGAGTCGTTTTTTCTAAAGCAGCTGTAACGGAATTTTCGTATTTGAAATCGTTATTAGGTGGGGTGGGGTTAGTATTTTTGTTATGTTACCTTCTTTGATCTTTCTCTTTTTAAATCTATACTAAACTTTGCCCTAATCATTCTGTGGTCGCTTCCTATTGTACAATTATTCAGCACTGTTACGAAGTCCGTCTTCTGTGTTTTTTTTTTGGAAGAAACTATTCACTAGGTATAGTCGATTTTGTAAGAAAAAGTTAATTAAATTACTTCCTCTATCATTTCTGACTCCTATTTCCAATGGACCTATTACCGTTTCGGTTGTTTTGAAACTTTAGTGTTAAAGTCTCCTGTTTGACTACATCCAGGAACTGTGAGGGCTCTGTTGATGTAAAATTGATCTATTTCTTTTTCTTCGGACGCGCATAAGCTTGGATAATTTTCATTTAAAGTTTACGGTTTAGACGGATTATTACGTATGCCACGAGATATGGAAAGTATAACGGTGACATTGAGCAAAGGTTGTTGGCAGGTAAACAAATGAATGGGGCACTGCAATGCAAAGCTCGAAATTTCGAAAAATTTCTTCCTTTGGTTTACTCTGCCATATTATAATTACTTACAATTTAGCTTTATAAACGATTCGTCAGATGGCTTTGTTTCATTTATTACGTGCAAAAATTTTTAGAATGGCAACAATCAAACGATAAGCGACCATCGCATCATCCGCTACAAGAGAGACCGGTCGTTCGTTAACTATAAATAAACTGCGTGCCGGTGATAAATCCACAAGTGACGGCACCCTCGGAGTCGGAGTCACTCTGGTCGGTCACAAAACTAAATTCCAACGGGCAATAGTTCATTCGACCGCCACCGGGCCAGCATTGCACCGTACACCCGACCTATTACCGTTCTAATTGAGAATCGCATTTAGAACGATAAATTTTCGGAAGTCGCCACTTCTCTCTATTGTGTTTAAAGTTCTGTCGTTGATGGTCGTGCGTGCCTTTCCACTTTTTTTTTTTTTTTTTTTAATTGATATGCAACATTTTTTCTATTTACCTTCTCCCTTTTTCCACGTACATTCAGTAGGTACGCAGCTTTGTTTTAAAATTCGTAAACGATTCGCAGCAATTTGAAATTAACCAAAAAATGGGAATGTGGAATGGACCGAAGAACAGAACCTCCAGCTAATATTCGATGCCAAAGACAGATGCTCCTTTAGATCTGCTGCATAGAACAGATAACATAACCCTGATTTGACATTTGTAACATCAAATGAACATGGCTAACCGATAAATATATTTCCAATCTTACTCGTATAGAAAAATATTGGAGCTAATTTACATTTAGCAATAAAGCGAAAGAAATTTCATGGATTGAATTTGGCAATACACTAGAGAAAGAGAGTAAAAGTAACCAAAAATTATTCTATAAAGCACTAAAAGTTATGAGAACAGATAAACCCGTAAATGAAGTACACATCAAGAATTCAAATGGTAAAATAATTACAAATGATGAAGATATAATGGAAAGATGGAAAGAATATTTTCAGACACTACTTTTTTTTTTTTTTTTTTTTTTTTTATGTTCTGGTTCCCACGAAAAGGGATATCCTGTAATGTTCAGAGAACATCGTGGGAACCAAGGGAAAGAAGGTAGGAATTGGTGTTCTTCTTAAATTTCTGGAGGTTGTATGCCTCGGGGAACACCTCCCTGGGCAATGAGTTCCAAAGCCTCGCAATTCGTTGGATGAATGAGTCTTTGGAAAGTGATGTTCTGCAGGTCTCCAAAGTGACCACGAAGGGGTGTGAAGACTGAACTTGACGGGTTAATCTTGAAGAGACTGCCAAAGGAGGAACGATTGTTGATATTTCAGAAGAGCATCGCCCATGAAAATATCTATAAAATAGAGACAAATCGCCAACTTTTCTACGGTGTTCCAGACAAGTGAGTGAGTTTGTAAGCGAGGCATCACCGACGAGACGAATTGCCCTTTTTTGGACAGAATCCAGTAGCTTCAGGATATGTTTAGGTGCTGCACTCCAAATATGGGAACAGTACTCCAGTACAGGTCGGATCTGTGCCTTATAGATCATAAGCAGCTGACTGGAGGTGAAATAGCTCTTGGCACGAAACAAAAAACCAAGTTTTTGGGATGCACTTTTGGCAATGGACCTCACGTGATTTTCTCAGGAAAGGTTATTGCTGATAGTAATACCAAGTATACTAGGTCAAGACACTGAAGAATGGTTAATAGAAATAACAAAAGTAAACCAAATAAACGAAAACGAACCAATAATAAAAATGTAAGAACTAGACGAAGTAATTACATCATTGAAGAATGAGAAAGCACCAGGAGAGTACAAAATAACTTCAGAAATGATCAAAAACTTGGGAGAAATAGGAAGAAAGAGCTTACTGGAAATAGTCAATAAAGCTTGTATAGAAGAAAATATACTAGAAGAATGGGGAACAGCTCTAATAACACCAATACACAAAAAAGGAGAAAACAAAAACTGCAATAAGAATAAAGAGATCACGCTACTGAATACCATAACAAAAATAATCGAACGAATAATCAACACCAAAATAAGAAACAAAATAGAACCCCAACTTTCAGAACCACAAAGTGGGTTCAGACCCGGAGGAAGCACACAAGACCACATTTTTACAATAAAACAAAAAATAAAAAAGAGAAGATCAGAAAACCAAATATATATTTAGCATTCATAGACCTAAAGAAAGCTTTTGACAGAGTACCTAAAACAGAAGTATGGAAGAGTTTAAAAATAAAAACATCGATGAGAAAACCATAAATATGATAAAAAAATATATGGAAGTAATAGAAATCATGTTATCAAGAATAACATGCAATCAAAAGGCTTCAAAACAAAAGAGGGTCTGAGAAAAGACGGATTATTAAGCCCAACGCTGTTTAATATTTTCATAGACGACATCATCAAAAAATGTGAAAGAAATATCAAAAAAATGTGCATTGGATACAAAAACATGCAAAGAGTGGAGATAGCTGAAGGAGCATTTGCAGATGACATAATACTGATTGCTGGAAATAAAAAACAATTACAATATAATATAGAAGTATGTAATGAAGCACTAAAGAGAAAACAGATGAAAATAAAGATAAAACCAAAGTGATGACTTTAGGAGACGAAAAAATAAATATTATGATAGATGATAAAAATAGAACAAGTTAAAGAGTTTAAATATCTAGGAGTAACAATAGACGAAAAGGGAAGACAAGAAGCTGAAATCAATGACAGAATCAAGAAAACCATAAAACTATTCAAGACAATATATAGACCTGTATTAATATATGGATGTGAATCTTGGATATTAACAAAAAAAAACAAAATAAGAATACAAGCAACAGAAATAAAATATCTGAGAAGAATTAAAGGAGTGACAAGGAAAGATAAAATAAGAAATACACGAATAAGAGAATAACTAGACATAGAAGACATTATTTCATTCATAAAACAAAAACAATTGAGATGGTGGGGACACATACAGAGAATGCCAAACATTAGACTTGTTAAACAAATCTATGAAGCAAAAACACAAAACGAGAAAAAAGAGGAAGAGCTAGAAAAACCTGGAACGACATAATAGGAAAGATTTTACAAGGAAGAAATAAAAAATGGAGCGAAGCAAAGACATTGACAAAAGACAGAAAAGAATGGAAGAAGTTTATAAAACAAGAATAAAATGATAACCCGACACCCTAAGGGTAAAAGGGTTCAAGATTATATATATATATATATATATATATATATATATATATATATATATATATATATATTTATATATATTTTTACTTTTAAAGTACCCGAATACGTTTAATGTAACCAATATTCATAAAAAAATATTAAAATTAATTCATAACTTGCAATTTTTATAATTTAATATATGTTGTTGGGTTAATTTCGTCCAAGAGTTTAAAAGTAACCCCAATATTTTTCTCAACACTGCGACTAATTTAAAAAATCAGATAGAAACTTGTTAATTAGTCAATACGTGGATATCTTCAATCGACTTTATTGTTTTCTAAATAAATGTAAATAATATGTCTTTTTCAATAAAAAATTAACCAAGCAACTTTTTTGTAGAACGATTTCAAAAATTGGTCAGCAGGTTATTAAGAGGAATAGTGATTTGCACGTAAAATTTTTTTATTGATTCTATTTATAAAAATTTAGGCATAAGGGCTACTGGTGCCCTAAGGGTGTTAATAATGACCTATTAAAATTACATTACTTCCGGTAAATGATACAAAGGGACTTAGGCAGGAAAAGGTTGACTCCATCAATAAAGATATTGAAGCAATCGTCGAGTGGAGAACCAAAAACCTTGTTCAGTTCAACGCACAGAAAACACAAAGCGCCACGTTTTCCATCTCAATTTTGGGAGTCACGGTGTCTTATAATACGTACAAGGCTTATTTTCAAGATTTGCTGGTTAGGTACATCTCGCCCACTCAGCATCAGTTGAGCTGATTATGACCTTAGAGGTATGTTGAGACTTCGGAGGTATGTTGATAGGAAACAAATAATATACCTAATAATATGTCCAATAATATGTATTGGCGTGACCATGTTGCTAACATCGCAAAGTCAACAAGCCAGAAGCTAGGTTTTCTGTGGAAAGCTAGAAAGTTTTTTACTCCTGATCAACTGTTGACGACGTACAAGGCTCAAATCCGACCTCTACTGGAGTATTACTCGCACATTTGGGGTTCAACACCAAGGCATTCGCTTCGTCTTCTAGATTTCATTCAGAAAATGGCCATTCGTTTGATAAACAGCTCAACTCTCACAGATACCCTTCACCTTCTAGAACATAGAAGAAGAGTTGCAGACCAGTCATTACTCTATACATATTTCCATGGCAGATGCTCCATAGAAATAAAAACTCTTGGATCACCATTGGCCACATTCGGCCAAAGAACTCGGCACGTTGATTAGTCTCACCCATTTACTCTGAAGATTGAAACTATCTCCATCAAGAATCCTTTTTTTACAGTGCTGCTACAGAATGGAACAAGCTTCCAAAAGCAGTTTTTCCAGAGAACTATGACCTGCAACTTTTCAAAAAGCGGGTCCACAATCATTTTCTTTCTATAATCTCTTCCCCTTTTAATAGTCGCAGTGCAAGCCGTCCGCGACTCACATGATAGGTCTACCCTTTTTGCGACTATTTTCAGTAAAAAAAAATGTAATTCATGAAAGTACGCCTATGACCGGCGGAATGCTCGGTATAGCAGGTAAATACATTTTGTGATAATTTACTCTACGTTATTCTTGAAATATACTATAGGAAATATACCGTTAATAAAATTTTTAGTAATTTTTCATAGTTTTAAAAAAACAAAGTACAATTTACGGGATACTGTGGTAAACAATAATTCATAAATAAAACACCCTAACACAAAAATAAATACACAATTTTGATATATTTTAGCAAATAAATCAAGCTCACCACCCAAAAAAACTCGTACATAATGCCTAATCTTAATCTTCTAAAGTGACAATAAATATTGTCAAAGAAATAGTATCAAAAATATAGCGTTAATACTGAGGGCTTCTTCTCTTCCCTCATAAAGCTTTTCATAATTTTCCACGAGTTGAATACCCGCGAAACTGGGTGGGAAAAGTCTTTCACGTTAAGCAGCAGGTGAAAATTCTTGCTAAAGTTTCAATGATGAGCGCTTATACGAGGAGTGTTAAAAATCATGTTAACCCTTCTTTTTTTCGAAAATATCCAAACAAAAAATAGATGATAAAATTATGCATTTTAATGAATCTTTAAGTATTTTTTTTTAAGTTAAATAAAAAACGTTTCTGTTTCTTTATTAATAAACCACTACCGTTCTGACCTGTACGGAAAACGGGCCACCCAAGGAGAGAGCAAAATTTCAGCTTTTGAAAATAAATATTTAAATTATTGTATAGAAATAAATAAACAACTTGTTAAAATTTATTTTAAAGATTAATAACTGTTTATTTTGTGTAAAAAACTGCCGCAAAGATAAATTAAACAAAAAGTCAAAAATTTACTGAAATTATTGAATTTGTGCAAGTTATTAAGTTGGCGTATTCAATTGTTTCTACTGTTTTGTTGACAAACCTAACCTCGAAATTTACAAATTCGATTGTCATGTCAATTCATGTCAATTCATGTCATGCAAGATCGCTCCTTACATGTGTCAGTTGGCGGTATTTCTTCTGATGCGTTAAAAACCAATGCCAGGGTCCCCCAGGGTTCCATCCTGTCCCCCACCCTATTTCTTTCACACATCAACGACCTCTTGAAAACCAGCACGAAACCCATTTACAGTTTTGCAGACGACAGCACACTTGTCTTAACTTTCACATCCTATCGATCACTTTCGGTGAATGATACAAAAAGACTCAGGCAAGAACAGGTTGATTCCATTAATAGAGATCTTGATGTAATCGTCGAGTGGGGAACCAACAATCTTGTTTAGTTCAACGCCCAGAAAACACAAAGTGCCACGTTTTCCAAGAAAGTAAATTCCTCAAATCATTCCATTACAATGTCCAGAAATACCCTTGAATCAAGTCCCTCCATCTCGTTTTTGGGAGTCACGGTGTCTAATAATATGTCTTGGAATGACCATGATGCTAACATCAGTCAACAAGCCAGAGGCTATGGAAAGCTATAACGTTTTTTACTTCTGATCAAATGTACTAGTCTCAAATCCGACCTCTACTGGAGTATTGCTCGCAAATTTGGGATTCAGCACCAAGGCATTCTCTTCGTCTTCTAGATTCCATTCAGAAAAAGGCTATTCGGTTGATAAACAGCTCAACTCTCACAGATACCCTTCACCCACCAGAACTTAGACGAAGAGTAGCAGACCAGACATTACTCTACAGATATTTCCATGGCAGATGCTCCAGAGAAATAAAAACTCTTATACCACCACTGGCCACATTCGGACGAAGAACTCGGCACGCTGATTAGTCTCATCATTTACTCTCAAGATTGACACTACAAGAACCAATCTCTATCAAGAATACTTCTTGTACAAGGATGCTACATAATGGAACAAGCTTCCAAAATCAGTTTTTCCAGAGAACTATGACCTGCAACTTTTTAAAAAGCGGGTTCACAATCGTTCACACGATAAGTCTACCCTTTTTACGACTATTTTCAGTAAAAAAAATCTCAAATTATTTTTTAACTTTTACAGTTATGGTAAATCATGATACGGTAGCTGCCACTGTTGCATTACTTTGAGATGGAAAAAGTCAGCGGTATGTGGTTTTGCAATATGGAGTATCCAGAAGTACTGTGCAAAGAATTCATGCACGTTATTTGGAAACTGATGCCTACACCAGGCGAACTGGAATTGGCCCTCAACGAGAGAGAGAGAGAGAGTAATGCCTAAGATGATCGCTTTATCGTCTTACGAAGTTTGCGAGATCGTCATGATACAGCTGTAGAAATCAACTTATGAGACTTGGGGTGTTAATGCAAACGAGAGCACAGTTCGTCGAAGACTTGCGGGACGAAACCTTACCAGTCGCAGACCTGCTACAGAAATCACCTAAACTGCCAGAAATCACCTAAACTGGGGAAAGAACTAATGGGGGTTTTATTCACAGACGAGTCCAGGTTTTGCCTGAGATTTCCAGATAGTCGTGAAAAAGTGTGTCGAAGGCTGTTCGGTATGTTAATGAGATTCTTTAAGATTTTGTTGTTCCATATGCTCATTTTGTTGGAGATAACTTTCTCTTAATGCATGATAATGGAAGACCTCACACCGCATTAATCGGTCGACAATATTTGGACGAAGTTAATATCCTCGTTATGGAGTGACCAGCAATAAGTCCAGATGTCAATCCAATTGAACATGTTTGGGACATGCTTAATCAAAGAATTATAAACCGTGTTTCTGCTCTATTGACTTTAAAGCACTTTTAGCGGAATGGGAACTTATTCCTTAGGAATCCATTGCAAACTTAAATTTAGGGATGCCACGAAGAATACAAGCAATTGTAAATGCACGTGAAGGCAATACGAGATACCGAAAAACTTTTCCTGATTGTTGTCATAACAATTACTTTGTTTTTTGTTGTTTAAACATTTTCTTGCTACTAAACCAAAACGTCGTTGTTTTTGACTTTTTTTTATCTCGCTTTGGCAGCAGTTTCTTACTTAATCTTTAGAATAAATTTAAACAAGTTATTTATTTATTTCTTTACAATAGTTTTAAATATTTATTTTTAAAAACTGAAATTTTGCGCTCTTCTCAGATTGCCCGTTTTCCATGCCGGTCAGTGTATTTCATTACGTCAGCTAACCGTCGCACTTGTCTACTCATTAATTAAATTTTTCCACACAACACCACCGTTTCTATTCAAACGACAATCATAATTCTTTCAATTTCTTCCGATTCCATTCAAATAAATTAAAAGTCAATTAAAAAGCTATGCCCTAAATGAATACGTTTGAAAAAATTTAAAATATTAACGACTACTATCGATATCAGGATTGTATCTAGGAAATGATCACAGCTGTTTATTAATAAAATAAATTATAGTTTAAAAAAACTAAAAAAAAGCGTTTAGAGTGAATCAAACTAAAAAATCATTCTTAAAAAGAAAAAAATTACCGACGAGAAAATTAATTTCACTTTTCTAAAATCGTGGGGTGCTTTCATTCCGAAACGCAGAGTTAGTTTAAAAGTGTCATACAAAGCGCCCCCTCGCTTTTAGAACAGTTACATTTATTTTCTCGTCAGTAATTTTATTCCTTTGTTAAAAATTATTTTTTACTTTTTAATTTGATTAACTCTAAAAGCGAGTTTTTTAGTTTTTTTCAAACTATAATTTATTGTTCGCTTTTTAGTTCGATTTGTTTCACTTACTAAAAAAATTCAGATATAGAAACATGTATTGGTTACTTGGGAGGAAATCGCACCTCTTTATCCAAAATAAACTCCTGTTATATACACAGGTATTAAAACCCGTATGTGCCTATGGCATACAGTTGTGGGGATGCGCTAAACCTAGCAATATAGCTATAATACAAAGGTTTTAAAACAAGGTGCTAAAAGGAATAGTAAATGCACCATGGTATGTTAGAAATTGTGATTTACACAGGGATCTAGGAAATCCAACAGTAGCTGAGGAAATCAAAAGATATGCCAGGAAGTACGAGACCAGGCTACACAATCACCACAACATTGAAGTGTTGCAGATTTTGGACAACCGGGATCAACAGAGACGATTAAAAAGGGTGAAGCCCTTTGAATTAGTGCTGTAAAGTGATTAGCTAAAAAACACCAGTGGGTGATGTCTTAGATTTAGGTCATTAGTTTTTAAGTGCCTTAGAGCAAAATTGCTGGTTGGTCATACTTGACCAGTTGCAGTTTCAATGCAGAGAAAAAAAACTAAAAAAATTATGTATTAAATGGTACAAGCACAAAAAGAATGCATCGGCCGGAAATCGAACTAGGGCTGCCCGCGTGACAGGCGAACATTCTACCACTGAACCACCGATGCGATGAAGTTTTAATATTTGGATCCCTGGAGAAATTTATGAATCCTGGCGAAAGTATTCAGGACAATCGGATATTTTGATCTAATTATTGCATTGTCGTCGGTGTTTGACAAGTGTGCGAAGTTTAAATTAAATCTGATCGCTTAAAGTAGGGCGAAATCAAGGCCAAAGTGTCAGTTACAAACATAGATGCATACATGCAAGATACAGTTGAAACTAATATAGGCGTGTTAAAATAGCATTGTAAATATTACTGCATAAAGTTTTTTTTGCAATTAAATAAGAGGATAAAATTAATAAATTTAATAAAAATCAAACTATAAGTGTCAATGAAATAAATATTTTAATTCACTAAATGTGTAGATGGGAAAAAATAGATTTAGTGAAAGTAAACAAAAATGAACATTGTCAATAATATATAAAACACAGTTCCCAACAAGGAAATTAATGTTAATCTATCTTTGGAATAAAAAATCAATTTTGTAGAACAATATAATTCTAAAAGTTTGAAAGTTCTACGTACTTAAAATTTATGTAGAAATTTTGTTATTACAAAATAACCCACAATCTAAAACGCCTTGCCCAGGATGAATGAAGGGAAGACACTACTGTAAAAAAAGGTTCTAAAATTAAAAACCTTTCATTTATTTGAGTTCCACAATCTAGAAGACACTGTATTAGGTGTCTGAAGTGGTTGCTCTTAATAGAACAGCCAGTAAAAAAATAAAGCAGCCTAATAAGCCTACCAACAGGAAATACCTCACATAGAATCAAGCACCTATAACAATAAAAAAAATCCCCTTACTAGGTGGCAGGGTAATATCCAGCTTTAGCAGTAGCAGTAGCAGCTTTAGTGGATCAGTCGCTCGGTTCATCTAGTGGTCCTGATATCCAGTTGTTCAAACGCTTTAAAAATAATTGGGACAAAATTGACCAAAACAATGTTAAAATGACACCAAGTAAATTTTATCGCAGACAGAATCTTAATTACACAAAAACATCAACCACGAGAAGACTCACAACTCACAATCATTTACTTGGGAGGAATTGCTGAAAAAGGTATATTATTTAGGAGACCTGCTGGGCTGCACCGGGCTAGATGAATGGCAAAAGTTTTGTATTGCTTAAAAAAATTTATTTCAACACCAGTTTAAACTAAAGAAAGAGAAACCGTTAAGAGAAATATACATTTTCACAGTGAGATTTGATGTGAAATACTGATTTTAAGCCACAGCTGGACGATCAGCACCAAGAAACGACTCTAAAGACCTTAAAGTCTTTGAAAAAATAAACAAAGAAATGGCTACGGTTGCAATGGAAAAAATTCTGGGTCATTTGTGGTATTTGTCGGAAGAGAATTGGTGCCTTTTGGATTTTTCGACGACGAACTTAAAGTTCAAGACAAGAAGGTTGATACACTAAAAATAGAAGGCTCGAAGATTGTCCAAAAGCATTGATGTAAAACACATCCATGAGACTTCGGGACCAGCAACTCCATGCGATTTTGCAAGATCCTGCGAATCTTATTTCAGTTTTTGAATAAAGATGAAATTTGGAATGATGACGATGATTTTAAAGCTGCAAAGAAAATTGTTCATTCTATGCGAGTAGTGAATGATATTGCTGAGTGTGGTGTTGCTTTAATAGAGGAATATAATAAATTGTTAACAACGGATGAAGATCAAAAACAGTATTTGCTTTTATTGGCAAAAGAGCATAAGAAGAAATACCTAAATATCAAGAAATCAACCGTTTTGTCCTGATTATATATGATTTTAATGCTTAGGTGTTTATCAACAATGAAATTGCAAATGTTCCGAGCAACAAATAACATTTTTAGGTTATGTGTTTTGTATATCTTAATTAAAATTCAACGCTTAGTAGCGGCCCATAAATGTTGTTTTAAAATTTTGAAACAAATACTGAAATAGTTTCGTAAGGTAGGTAACCGAATGATCTTGTTCCTGGCTAAAAAAAATTCGTCACATAAGGACCACCCTATTAGATATGTTCTTATTAGCGCAGTTAAGAAAGGGACTACTTTAAAGAAGCCTGAACAGGAAATACCTTAAATGGAATTAGGTTTCAAAATCTGTTGTTTTTATTAGGTACTATAGAAGCAACTATGAAGAAATCTGAGAAAACTACTAACAAGAAATTTAATTGCAAAATTTGTCATTCTTAATATCATAGCCAGGACAAAGAACATTAAAGCCAATTCCTTAAAATATTGGCTTTGAAAACATATTTGTCTTCCTTCTTTTTCCTTCTTTAATGTAAGCAAATTGCTTGTTTTTCTTCGTATCCTTTGCCGTTCAAATGTTAGAAAACATGTTTGTCTTCCTTCTTTAATGTAAGCACATTGCTTGTTTTTCTTCGTATCCTTTGCCGTTCAATTGTTAGAGAGGTTGTCGCTCCATCTCTTGCGAGGTCTTCCAACGCTTCGGCGCCCTAAGGGCGACTTGTCTCTAGTTATTTTGACCATTCTGTCATTATTCATCCGATCTGTGTTCGTTTCACTCTCTCTATCTTCACAGTATCCATTCATTTATATTGTTTATTTTGTATGTTCTTCTAATGTCCTCGCTGCTCTCCCTGTCAAAAAATATTTTTCCAGCGATCCTGCGCACTATTTTCATTTCGGTGGTTTCTAATATTCTCTTTGTGTTCGATGTATCTGGTCTAGTTTCCGCTGTGTATGTTAATATAGGTCGAATGACCGCCTTGTAGATTTGGGATTTGGTCTCGATTCCGATATATTTGTTTTGAAGGATTGCATCGTTCAGGTAAGCTGAGGTTCGTACTGCTTTTGCCGCTTTGTTTCTTATCTCCACCTCGAGGTCACCGTATCCTAATATTTCTATGCCTAGATATTTAAATTTCATCTCCTGTTGTATAATTTTATCGTCCCCAACCGGTTTGCATCTGATAGGTGTTTTTGAGGTGGTCATGCATTTGGTTTTTGCTGCAGATATCTTCATTTTTAGACTTTTTGCCGTTGTGCTGAATTTGAATAGTAATCTCTGTAGGTCATCTTCGTTTTCTGCAATCAGAACAGCATCATCGGCATAGCATGGATTTTGACGTCTCCATTCTCCATTTTATACCCTTTGAGGGTATATAGTGTGAGAGTACTAATCATTAACTACTGATTCCTTATAAGATTAATACCTTCAATATCTGTCTGCATCCCAGATACAGTGGCAAAGTAATAGTCGGAGCCTCTAGCGCTTTAATTGCTGCTTAGCTGTTCTAGGGAAAGCGCCAACCGTAGCTTATTCAACTTTTGAGGTCGATTATATATAAGAACAAACCACTACATATTACATTATTTGCATTGAGTTGAGAAACATGTCCACCTGTAAAACTAAACGGTAAAGGAAGTCTACAAGGTGATCAAGTCCAATACCTAAGTAAGTACTTGGACAGGAAGTTAAATTGGAGAAAACACATATTCACCAAAAGAAATTAACTGGGCCACAAGTAAAAAATTTAAATTATTGATTGGAAACAAAATATTAATCTACAAATCCATCCTATAACCGGTCTGGACCTATGGATTAGAGTTATGGGGAAATAAGAAAGTCTGCAAAAAAACATAGAAAAATTAAAAGTGCATCCAAATGTGTTCGCCGAAACATAGTGAATAAACCACGGGTAGTGAGAAGGTTGAAACAAAAAGCCCCGTTGGAAGTAGTAACCTCATAAGGTTTAAAATATAGAAAAAATTTAATGTCTAATAATACATTGATAAACGTTAACAAAATTTTCGTAAACATGCTTATTTATGTAAATACGACATTTTTTACCACAAATTGATAACTCAGCTTCTTCGTGTTAGTTAGTTCAGTTTATCAGTAGATATCCTGTATAATATGTTAATTGTAATTTATTATACGTCTAGAAAATAAACCCTGCCTTTATGCTCAACAAGTAATGAGCAAGTATATAGAACCTTGATAAGAGAAATGAGATAAACATCCCGAAGTGTTAATAAAGGAACATCAGAATTAAATAATTTATTACTGTAGTGACAAATTGTTTGATGTAGGTACGTAGCCATATTTCGTGCGTGTAGCTTAGGCGAGCATAGAAATTTTACAGTGCCCGGTAATTTTAATCCCTATTTAAATGTATCAAGTCTTTTAATACCTACATAAAATAATAACATAGAATTTTTAAATGCGATTACTTAACCTATTGTTTTTAACGATGACCTTGAGCAGTTGACAATGATAGCTGCATATAATTTCAGTGACACAATTTTTAAAAAAAAGATATAATAGGTAACTAGCGGAACCCGGCAGACGTTGTCCTGACCGAACGTAAGCTTGCCGGCTTTGGGAATATCACTATCAAACTCAGCGACCCCAAAAACTATGAATTCGACATTCAATCGGTATTTTTAATGGTTTTTTATATTTTATGCCCTTCGCACGCATTTCGTAGGGGTGCTAACAAAATTGAAAATGTCACTATTAAACTTAGCGATCCCAAAAAGTATTAATAAAAGATAGGTTAGCTTGACGTCTTTCAACACAATAAATTTTATTTTATTTGCGAAAAATTGCTCATCAAATATTTCGCAAATCACTCGCGAAAGACTCCCTCGATAAAATTTACGTTAGCTTGACGTGCTTCAAAAATGTATACACTTTTTTGCGAACAAAATGTACACTGTCTCTTTGACAGGTAAAGTTTTTACATTCCATCCCTTTCTCGTCCCCCATCGTAGGGGTGCTTACAACACTAAAACCACCCCTGGTATGTATAAAACAACTCCTGAAAATTTCATCCCAATCGGTCTAGCCGTTTGGGAGTTTTTAAAGGACATACATACACACATACAAACAATTTTTCATAATTATATATATATAATATTAAAATTTTACAATTTCAACGGAGTCCAGGATGTGCTTGATATGATATTTTTTTTGACGAGATAACGTCTTATAAATCGATGAACGTAGGCTGCACGCACGAAAAAACATGACTTATTGTCACGTTCCGCCTGAGCCGAGCGTGCAAGCTAGAGCGCGGAACAAGCTATAGAGAGGCTCGATAGGCCTAAGCGTTCGGCTTGTGACGCACCTTTCTCTCTTCTCCATCTCCATCTCTTTCTTCATCGACCGATGCGTCCGAGTAGAAAAGAGACAGAAAATATTTGAATTAACGAGTGCAAATAAATGTGAAGGCGAGTTTATACAGCAAATAAAATAAAATAAGGAACAAAATAAATCAAAATAAAAAAGATAAACATGCCAAAAACTACAAAAGCGTTTATACAAGAAATAAGATAAAATAAGAAATAAGAATAAGAACAAAAGATGGCCAACTTTTATCTTTTTCTCTTATTTTATTTTATTTTGTTTAAAAACTGATAATGCGCGTGACCCAAATCTTTTCTGTTCTAAATGTTCCCAGTTTACAATCAACCTAATCTAACCTAATAATATCATTTGTAGAGGTATTTTTGATTTTTCTTCTATGACCCGTATATTTATTTCTTAAAAGCTTCCATCGGTGTTCAGAAGCTTCAGTTACAGAAAAAGTGATTTAAAAAACGTTAAACTCTCTGATTTTTTGGCATTTACGTGCTTTCTCTATTTTGTGAGCAATTGTGAGCCAAGCATTTTCTTTAAGTCAACTGTTTTTGTATTTTCCATCAGTTTTTGCTTATAACTGAGGAAAGGTCGATACCTGCTCTATCAACATGCCATCAGTTGGATAATTTTAGATAATGATAAAATTGAAAAAATTCGTATTTGAAATAAAATAAGTAATAAATAAGTCATTGTTAAAAAAGCTGCGATTTCATCGGTTCATTTTTATTTCTTATTTTATTTTAGTCATCTGTATAAACCAATGATTTTTACACTCATTTCTTATTTTATTTTATGTTATTTGCTGTATAAACTCGCCTTTAGTTTATCGAAATAATTGTAATTTCCAATTGCATAAAAGTGCATAAAAGTATGCACTTTTTCATCAATGTTTTCTCATGACCTTATCACGTAAAATTATCGTGTGTAAACCGAATTTACAGACAACCAATATTATTTTTATGCTCTAGTCACGAAGGCAAAATACGGTCCTGCATTTCTTGCGTAGTGTATCCCTCTTGAAGACGCACCTGTTTTTAAACATCTATTGGTAACTACTGACATTTCCGGTACGGCGGGGAATCGGCGCGCTTTTCGTTGAAAAACTGTTTCTTTTCAACTGATGCTTCTTCGTGATACTTCAACTGTTCGATGCATTTATTGATTATAGGTCCCGATAGGAAGCCACCACGGTTACATTTCCGTTCGTAGTTTATTGTGTTATAATTATCATTTTAGAGCCCCTTTTCCTTTTTATTTATAAAAAACCAATTCCTTACGTTATTTTACATTTTAATTCTTTTAATTCGAAAATCATGTCTGACTACGAAATTAACTAATAATTGTAAATTCCAAGATCCTTCAAATCGTTCATATTGTTGCTGCGATTGTTTATAATGCGGTGTTGCCAAACCAAAAAAAAGAATTAATAATAACCGATAAATGGAATTATTTATCGTTTAATAAATTTCTCTACATAAAATGCTAATACATTCACGATAAATTATTTATAAAGCTTTTATTTATAAAGCTTTAGGAGCTGTACGTTTTTCTACTTTAGGGCCATCCATTAATTACTTCACACAAATTTTATGGTTTTTTGACCCGTCGTCGTTATGACAGGTGGTCACACTTGTAAAACCCCTTCCCCCTTTGTATGTCGTCACATATATTTTAATTTTATATATAGAAATCATTAAATTAAAAGAGTAATTTTTCAACGACTTAAACCTGCAGAAGCCATAGATCGAGTTAGTAATATTTTTAAGTTTCGCGTTTTAGTATTTTAACACGTGACGACAGGATAACAGGTTGAAATGCTGAAGGCTGGACAAAGCGTGGTAACTAGTCTGCTGTACCGCCTTTTTAACCTTTGTTGGAGGAGTGGTAGCGTACCAGACGACTTTCCGTTATCGTGCCGCTTTACAAGCGAAAAGGTTCGCAGGAGGACTGTAAGAACTACCGAGGTATTAGTTTACTCAGCATAGTCAGAAAACTGTATAAATAGATATTGATTAAAAGAAAGATAAATGAAACTGAGAAGAGCAGGATTTAAAAAAAGAAGGAGATGTATGGATCAAATCTTTTCATAGAGTAGAAAATTCTTGGCTAGAAGTCAGAAGGTCTATTGCGCTTCTATAGACTTGCAAAAGTCCTTTAACAGTGTGGTGACGAGTGAATTGTGGTCGACATTGTCTATGTATGGGGTGAGCGGTAGTTTAATAAGAGCACAGTGATCACTTTACAAGGATTACACTGCTTGTGTCAGAATAAACTAAGCTTACACGGACTGGTTTAACATCGAAAAAGGTGTGAGACAGGGATGTGTGGCTTCGCCATGGCTGTTTAACTTATACATAGACGATTGTTAAAAAGATTTAAAAGAGAGTGCGTATGGATTAAAAATGAACGCCGATGATCAAGTCATATTAGCGTTATCTGAAGAGGAGTTGCAGGCGATGGTTAATGTTATGCATGATGCTCTGAAAATCAAAGGGATGAAAATAAATGTAAACAAAACGAAAGTAATGGATTTTGAAAGAAAAAAAAGCACGACAAACTGTGGAGTTTCGATTGGGGGAGAAAGAGTGGAACAAGTAAATGAATTTGTGTACTTGGGTTCAAAGTTTACGAGAGATGGAAAGTATGACAGTGACAAAATGTTGCGGAGATGAGTAGTCTGAAAAGTATAGCCGAAGTGACGCGGTTGGTTAAAGTAAAGAATAGTCAGATAAGAGAACGCTGTGGTGTTAAAGAAGATGTGGTAACAAAGATAGATAAAGGAATGCTTAGATGATTTGGACACGTAGAAAGGATGGATGAAGGAAGATTGACGAAACAAATTTATAAGGTGAGTGTGAATAGACAAGTTGGTAGAGGTCGACCTCGGAGAACATATCTCGATCAGATCAACATTGTTTTGAAGAAAGGCCAGGTCAAGAGTACCAACAACCTACGAGCATGTATGAAAGTAGAGGAAGCTAAAGATGTGTGTTAGAACCGTAGCGGAAGTGGAAGGAAGTGGTCTCCGCCTTCCCCTATAGGAAAAAAGCGTGACTTTATGTATGTATGTATGTTCTACTAAATCGCACTACCTGTGCGTTCCAATATTAAAAATCTAATGTAATACATATTCTTAATTAATGTTTTTGTACAAGTTATTTCAAGTTAATTTAGTAATCTGCTATGTAGAAATCATTAACTAATAATAAGATAAAAATTGAGTAGGCGCTGATTGATTACGGTCAGAGAATTTTTTATTTGTTTTGTTGACAGTTTTTTGACAAAATTGTATTATTACATATACATTAGTAGAAAATTTTTTCTTGTTAATAACTCTAAATGAATAATTACAGTTTCTCGGAAATGGCAGATATGCACTTAGTTTCAGGTGAAGGTACCATTATGAAAATAGCGGTTGTATGTTATAATTCAATTTTCATTTTCTAATTAGGTGAATGTAAAGGAAATATACCAGATGGGCGTATTTTCCTGACTATTGACCGAAATTTAGGAGAAAAAGAGTTTAAAAAAACAAGTTATTGGTAACAGTGGTCGTCCAAAAGGCCGTGCGAATGAAGATGATATAATAGGAATTATTGACGAGCACCCGAACACAATCATGAGAAATGTAGCCGCTGAATTAGGAGTACCTCGTATGAAGGTATCGAGAACGGTTAAGGAGCAGTTACTTCACCCCTTCCATATCACAGAAGTTTAAGAATTGGATAAAGTTAAAAATAGTGAGATAAGAAAACGCTGTGGTGTCAAAGAAGATGTGGTTACAAAGATAGATAAAGGAATGCTTAGATGGTTTGGACACGTAGAAAGGATGGATAAAGGAAGATTGACGAAACAAATTTATAAAGCGAGTGTAAATGGACAAGTCGGTAGAGGTCGACCTCGGAAAACATATCTCGATCAGATCAACATTGTTTTGAAGAAAGGCCAGGTCAAGAGTACCAACAACCGAAGAGCATGTATGAGAGCACTGATAAAAGTAAAGGAAGCAAAAGATGTGTGTAAGAACCGTAGCGGAATTGGAAGGAAGTGGTCTCTGCCTACCCCTATGGGAAAAAGACGTGACTTTATGTATGTATGTATGTAGTGAATAGTACGAAAACAGTGGCAAGTACCTACATGTAATGTTTCTCGTTCTTCAGTCAAACGAATTTTGAAAAAGTATAACTTTCTTTATAAAACCCAGCCCAGCTGTTATTTTAAAACTTTAGACTGTCATTTTTACGTCAAAAAATAGTTTTTTTACTTGTGTAATAACACAACAAATTGCACGATAAAAGCTGTTACCATTCAAAAGTTAAAGGAGGGGTGACGTACTTTTGGTCTTCACTGTATATATATATATATATATATATATATATATATATATATATATATATATATATATATATATATATCCTACTGTATATATATATCATCCTAATTAATTATCAATAAATATATAGGTCCGATCACTATCTTTTAGATTGAAATTTTCTTATTTTTATTCTGAAGAGAGTGTGTATCCCAAGAAAATATCGCACGTAGAATCTAAATTGAATAGTCTAAGAGAAACTGGGGAATGATAAAATCGCGTTACTTCTCTTCAAATTGTTGAAGCGTTTTGGTTGAATATCCTGCAAACAGTCCTGACATTAAATAAGTATGTATTATCAGATAGAACAAGAACATTAAATATATGTATACCGATTTTATTTTAACAAATTTTTGATAAATATAGGTATTTAAATATTTGGCACGCTGTGAACTTTAAATATTTTAAAAAAAAAGTTGGAAACTGACGTGTTAAACAGATAGCTGTACCATTCAGCCACCACGCCAAATGTCCAAGTTTAGATATACAAATTATATTTTTCACGTCATGTTTATTAAAGAATACCAATTATTATACATAAGATATATTTTATATTAAATAAATAAACTGTTCACTTTTTGATTATGTCCCTAATTTACCAAAAATTTTGTATTCATTCACAATCCTTACCAAAATGATCATTTTAATTCTATTAATAAAATAAGTATTTATTAAGTTAAATATTTTAATAGTCCCGAGACGCACACCCATTTTTTAATACAGGGTGTTTCAAAAAAGGGTAACCCCGTCTCTAGGATAGGTAGAAACTGAAAAATAATTGGGCTTTGCTTAGTAGAACATTTTCGTAACGTCATCCGTATTCAAGATAAAGGACGTTGAGGAAAAAAAATGTATACACATTTATTACGGTTTATTACATTGTATTGAAATTTTAAACGAATACGTTTTAGAAGCTGATACATCCCATAAATTTATTTTTATATCTGATTCTCATAGAGGGCGCTAGTTACACGGTTCGTGCTAAGTAGTATTGAACATTACTTTTTTAAGGTTAGATTTTTTAATTAAAATTTTAAGTGAACTTAAACATCATTCCATTTTACAGCAAAAAGGTACTCCTTGTAAAACTCGATACTGTGTACCGTTTTCGGAATATTTTAATTTGAAAATTATGAAGTAATAACCGATGCTGTTATAAAGTAATGATTATTAATCATTATTATTATTATTAGTTAGTATGCATTATGTAAATTAAAAATTTTTGTCGCGTAAATGAGACCTCATCGATAAAACGGATACAAGTTAAAAAATTGGGAAAAACCATAACAAGGACAGCCAGCCTTCAATCCAAATTTTTTTAAATGTATTTTTTTTTACGGAAGAGGCTACCTTTACGCGATAAGGTCTGTTTAACTCCCATACTACTGGTGTGATGAGAATCCACAAGTCAAAAGAACATTACCAACACTTATTTAAACTTAATGTTTGATCAGCAGCTTTAGGTAACAAATTAATAGGTTATCACATTCGACCTGGATGTACGGACATGTACATGGATTTTTTAAACAATCACTTATTCGAGATTTCGAGATTTAACTTTAAACGAGCGAAGATCTCTATTTTTTATGCACGATGGAACTCCACCGCGCTTAGATAGAAGGTGGTTGAGTAACCATTTTCCGATTCTATTGATTGGTAGAGGTGCATTTTGAGGACATTTTGAACACTTACTCTAATTGAATTTTATTTTATGTGTTTAGTCTTTATTTTAATTTTCTTCCTGTGATTTTTTGTTTAATTAATAACTTTATCATTACTTTATACCAGCATCGGTTATTACTTTATACTTTTCAAATACAAATATTCCGAAAACGGTACACAGTATCGAGTTTTATCAGGAGTACCTTTTTGCTGTAAAATTGAATGATGTTTAAGTTCACTTAAAATTTTGATTAAAAAATCTATACCTTAAAAAAGTTATATTCAATACGAACCGTGTAACTAGCGCCCTTTATGAGAGTCAGATATAAAAACAAATTCATGGGATGTATCAGCCTCTAAAACATATTCGTATTAAATTTCATTACAATATTTTCAGTAATTTCGGCAAAATCGTAATAAATGTGTAACATTTTTTTTCTTCAACGCCCTTTATCTTGAAAACGGATGGCGTTACGAAAATTTCTTACTAAGCAAACCCAAATAATTTTTCAGTTTTTTGCCTATCCTAGAGACAGGGTCAACTTTTTTCAAAACACCCCGTATCGTATAGGTACATAATTTGAAGACTATGTCAGTGTGAATAAAATCAAGTGTAGCCATGGAAATTGACTATCACAACCGAATCAATTTTCAGGATATTTATATTTGCCAAATAAGAAAAATACTGCCTTTCAAGTAAGTTTTACAATCCAGAGAACCTGTTCACAAATGACCATTCCGGCAGCTATCAGGAGTTGCATGGTGTTAGGGCCAGAGACTTCGTTGTCCTTATTGGCATAGTAATGAAAGAAATAATTAAGGCAAAGTACGGAACATATTTTTTTTTTTTTTAATTTCAGCTATATTTACAATCTGTTACAATGTACATATAACAATAAGTAAATTGTGTGTTCATATGAAGAAACTTGTAGAAATCAGTTCAACAACTGGTTCCTATATTTACATTAGTTATATTATAATATAACTACAGTGAACGTGTATTAAGAGTTTGCTAAAAACGGTACAGTGAGTCACCTGGGTAGTGACGTTTCAGACGTCTATGAGGCACTAATTGCGTTAGGTCTGTCACGATAGGGTTTGGATGAGCTTCTAGCCTCGTAGAATATTTCATGTATTGTTGTTTGATTTCCCCTTTTTCTGTTGGTACTTTGAGGTCTCGTACAATTAAGCTGTTAGGAACAAACCATGGCCCTTGTGAGATAATTCTGAGCATCTTAGCTTAGAACCTTACCAGGATTTCTAGGTTAGAGTTGGAAGCTGAACCCCAGAGTCCATATGTCCAAACGGGTTTGAAAATAACTATAGATTAATAGTTTGTTCACCAAGGATAGCTCTGATTTGGGACTGATTAGCCAGTAGTGTTTGTGCAACATTAAGCCGAGCTGCTTTCTCTTCGTGAAAATGTTTTTCTTCCATGTCGTTCTTCGATCCAAGTGGATACCAAGATACTTCACCTCTTCTCGCTAAGAGGTTTGGATATTATTTAATCTTACTGGAGGACAGGTGTTGAACATATATTTAAAAAAATATCGTTTGAGATGGGTTAACGAAGAAATAAATATTTTTTGTCGAGGTTGCTGAGCTATTTGAAGAATTGGTTAATGTCGAGTCTTCTTTCTTTATCTCTGTAAAATTGTTTATACAACAAAGACCATTTTAAATTCCTAATACCAATAGAGCTTTTTTTTTTTAGTTTATTGGTTACCATTTACGAATTTTTTTATTAGTATTTGCTAAAGGTAGGAAGCGTATTATAACAGGCAATGTGATAATTAAAATTGGTTATTTGGAATTTCACACAAAAGTCCTAAATCAATATCTATAACCCATTGGTGGTCGGAATGTATAAAGAAGAATCAGTTAAAATATCTAGATATTTATCCTTTACGTATTAACATAACTTAATTTTTAAAAGTGTAAAAGTGTCGATTTTTTAAACCTTTAACAGTTCGTGAATAATTTATTATAAAATAATTCATTTTCAGTTACCTAACATAAATGAGTGTTTGAAAACATAACTCATTATGATAAAATAATGAGTGGAACAAAAGTCTGAAAACGGCCGACTATCTCGTAAATTGCTTGTCCGAATTGTACAAAATTTGAGATATGGCTATTCTGAGATCCGGAGATTTCAGATTTGAAATTTGCAAGGTTGTCAGATTTGCAGTTTTTCCGATATTATTAGTCACTTTGGTATTTTAAATACTGTATAGTCATTATTGAAATCTTTTCTTCAATACGAGTTCAGTCGTATGTATGTAAGGAATTCCTTCCAAATTAAGGTTTATTAAGCACAAGAACTTGACATATACACGACAATAGTGTTTGACAACTTCAAACAATAACATTAGAATAAATATAAATGTAATACAGAACATAACATTACATTTTCCCCCTGTATTATTTTAAAACATAGTCTTCTAAGTATTTAGGTCTACGACAACATCTATAGGTTTTGTCTTCAGCTATGTTTTTGTTTTCTGTTTGATTCCCGGCTACTTGATTATTCATAGAATTTTGAATTTCTGCCGTTTGAGTTGTGATAGTTGGTTTCATTGAAAAATGTTCTTCTGGAACAATTGTTTGAGTTTCATTATCACATTGCATTTCTGGACTGCTACTTTTAGTCAGAGCATTGAGCTGTTCTTCTGCTGACTGTGGATAAAGAGTTTCATCACAAATTTGTCGATTTTCCCGAGGAGCAAAATGTTTTATTGACACGTTGATTTCTCGTCCGTTTGCTAATCGTACTAATGCATATTCAGGGTTTGCATCGATTAGTTCTGCTTCTTCTACTAGAGGTTCATATTTGTTTTTCCTTACATGTTTTCTGATTAAGACCGGTCCAGAATTTGCAAGCCAACTAGGTAGTGCAGTTCCAAATGATGATTTTCTAATATAGAGAAACATTCTTTCGTGTGGAGTACAATTGATTGTAGCACAAAGCAATGACCGTATTGAATGCAGAGCTTCGGGTAGTACTTTCTCCCACTGATCAATTTCAAGACAATTTGTTTTCAGATCCAAAGATATAGTCTTCCAAATTATACCATTGTAGCATTCTATTTGACCGTTACCTCCTGGGTTATATGGAGAACTACGACTTGTTGCTTACTCCTCTGTTATATAAAAATGATTTGAGTTCTTTGGACATAAAACAAGATCCTTGGTCAGTATGTATATATGACGGCATTCCGAATATTGAAAATAACTGTCTCAAGCAACCTATAACAGTACTTGATGAGGTATTGGTGCAAGGAAATGCGAATGGAAATCTCGAAAATTCATCGATAATCGTCAGAAGATAAATGTTTTGTGTCCCGGATGGCAGAGGGCCTTTAAAATCCATGTTCAATCTCTAGATTTCTCGATTTCTCCGGTTGGTTATTTCTCGAAAATAGTGTATATTAAAAAAATTATTGAGACAATTAGGTGTTGCCACACTTCTGTTTTATTTATTCAAGACCTTCTAGACTACATAAAATTATAAGTGTAGTGATATATTCTGTATTACATTTATATTTATTCTAATGTTATTGTTTGAAGTTGTCAAACACTATTGTCATGCATATGTCAAGTACTTGTGCTTAATACATTGTAATGAATTCCTTCCAAATTAAGGTTTATTAACACTTATAATTTTTTGTAGTCTAGAAGGTCTTAAATAAGTAAAACAGATGTGTGGCAACGCCTAATTGTCTCAATAATTTTTTTAATACAAACTATTTTCGAGAAATAACCAACCGGAGAAACGAAATGTAGCAGGATATGAAGTGGTGAGTCGTTTCAACTACTTGGGCTCTCTTGACACAAACAGCTGAGGGTGCGAAGAAGAAATACGCAGACGCCTTATAGTGGCCAGATCAGCAACGGCCAAGCTTACTAAAATCTGGAAAGATAGTGACATAACTAAGAACACCAAACTACGCCTGGTACGATCATTTGTCTTTCCTATCGCCACTTACGCGGCAGAAACTTGAACCGTCAAAAAGTCTGATTCACAACGTATAATGTCTTTTGAAATGTGGGTGTATCGTAGAATGATGCACATACCCTGGACAGCGGCCTGCCCAGCAGCTCTACCCAATTTCATACTGTTCAACGCTTTCATAATTTCTGTCGTACTAATTTCACTTTCATTGCAACTTGCACTTGTCTCCGAATGGGGTCTGTACTTGTGTATCCTCATTCTCAAATAAACTTTTGAAGTATTCCTTTCATCTCTTTAATACGCATTCCTCTCCTTTTACCATACTACCATTTTGTTTTCTGATTTTTTTCAGTTACGAGGTAGTTTTTTTCACCTCTGGCTGTATATATCTAATATATAAAATTCTCCTGTCACGGGGTGCGTAATCGAACTCCTCCGAAACGGCTTGACCGATTTTGATGAAATTTTTTGTGCTTATCCGGTATCTATGAGAATCGGCCAACATCTATTTTTCATCCCCCTAAATGTTAGGGGTAGTCCACCCCTAAATTTTATTTTTTATTTTTTAGACAAAATTTTTAATTTCTATTTTTTTATGATACAACATACAAAAATACATACAATCCTCAATTTTCACCCTTCTACGATCAACCCTTATTTTTTAATAGCCATTTTAGTAATTTAATCATTTTTCCTCTCCGGTCGAAAACTGATCAATCGTCATTTAATTAGTTATCCCCGCCAGATGTCTACAGGTGTCACTTCTGACCCAGTAAACAGCACGGAGTAGGGATGAGAACGAAGCCGGTCTCCTTTCTTTCTCACTCCCTACACAGTTGTCGGCCATCATTATTGTTTATGCATCAAGTGTAGTAGTAGCGTTGACAATTATTATTTTGCTATCTCAGTGTAACTCTCATATTAACTTTTAATCATTCCTATTTTATCAATAATAATTAAATTATCAATTTTGAGTGTATTTTGCACGATTAGTTAATCAAGTGATTTTATAACCTCAAAGTACTCAACACGTGACACGAGCTTCCAATAACAACGGATTTTGTGTTGTAAGTATACTTTTTTTTATTTATATCGAAAATGTTGTTGATCTTATAAAAATGTAATTTTAATTTAATTTTATTAAAAAAATGTAATTGAACAATTAAGATTTTCATAGTTTCCAAAAAATCAATCATCATAAATCTTTATTTTGAAATGTCAATGGAAATATTGGTTGCATGAAAAAATTATGAGAGACAATGTTTTCATAAAATTTAATTTTTTACTTTTGTTTGAAAAATTTTTCCATAAAACTTATATTTTTGTTATAATTTCATAAATTAAAACTAATCATTTCAAAACTGCGGCAAAAATCCTGGCCCTAATTATACTTTTAACATTTTTCATCATTAAATAATTTCATTAATTCTATTTATGTATGTTTTGTACGGTGAGCAATGCCAAGAAAACGCAAAGGGGCTGATTTGAGCCGCAGTACAAGTAAAGCTCGAAACTTGCGAAATAGCAGATCCGAAAGAACAGAAGAACAAATCCAGCAACAAAATACTGATGCACGTGTCAGAATGGCGCAATTGCATCAAGAAGAGCCAGAAGATACACGAGCTGAACGCAATGAAGTCAGAAGATTAGAACAACGACAATCACATTCTTACATACATACAATATACACATTCTAACATACATACATACTTACAATAAGTAAGCTATTTTTTGTCTACACTAGAAATTACTAGGAAATTATTTATATGGCAAAATAACGTTTGCCGGGTCAGCTAGTATATATATTAATTACATATTAATTATGATGCACGGTATGATGCAAAGATATTTTTTGTTACAGGCAATTCTTTTTGTCACTAAATACCTAAATAAAGTGACATGCATTAAATTTTTTATTTCAAAATTCGAAAATATTGCTCGATCTATTATTATGAGTTTTGCATTAAGATTTTAATTAAATTTTAGTTTTTTGTTTGTGATGTAGTCACTGAAATAGGGCAAAAATGAAATAAAATATTTCTCGAATAGAATTTCTTCTCTAGCATTTCAATATTCTATATAAACTAACCATTGAATGGGCATTAATTTTTCATATCAAATTCCCCATCTCGAGCCACTTTAATGAACAATTCTAGCAATTTTTTTCTCTGCGAATGTGCAATATTTAGTTTCAAAGATTATGGCTAATGCTCCAAATGCAGTGAGCATACTCTTAGTTCATTTTTTACTTCTTGCGAAAGGCTGTCGCGGCCATCGTTTGTTGGTAAACGGTTTTTTGGGTATAAAGGCTGTCATAGGTCTGAGAATAAGAATAATGAATCTCCGGAACCTGCGATCTTCTTCTTCTTTTGGTGCCATAACAGGTCCTCCTGATGTTGGCAATCACAATGGCGAGCTGTGCTTCTTTATCCGGGTCAAGATGCTCTGTAATGTAACAACCAAGATATTTGAAACTTGGAACCCTTTTAATGTTTTGGCCATTCATTTGAAGTGCAGCATCATTATGCGGCTGACGGCTGAAAACCATAAACTTAGTTTTAGTGACATTTATGTTTAGACCCATTTCTTGTCCCATAAGGTTGACTAAGTCTAAAAGACGTTGAAGGTCCTGGAGATCATCACGTAAGAATGCGTATGTCTCTGTCATCAACTCCAGTACTTCTCAATATATCTATAAGTTTTTCATGTTGTACCCTGTCAAATGCTTTCTCATAGTCTATAAAGCATAGGAAAATGTCTTTACGTTGATCGCGACACTTTTGAAAAATTATATATGGTTCGAAAACCAAACTGGGTTTCGTCCAGATCACTTTCACGCTATCAGTGGTGTCTGGTTTATCTGATCTGTTGTCATCAAATAGTTCAGCTATGTATCCACTCTAGGCTTCAAGAACCTCATGTTCATCAATGATAAGTCTGCCTATATTATCAACTAGCATACTAGGAGTTTTTCTAGTATATAGGCCAGCAACTTCCCTAACTTTTTTGTACATGTTGAACATGTCGTGTTTCCTGTCCAGCTCTTTCATTTCTCTGCATCTGTCTGTCATCCATTTTTCCTTAGCGTCCCGGATCTTGTTCTTAATTTCCTTTTGTTTATTTTTATATTCCGTCGTATTATTTTTGAGTTTTCTTCGTTGTTCCATGAGTTGTAGTATTTCGTCAGTGATCCATCAATGTTTTTTGGGTCTCACATTCGTAGTTGGATGTTGATTTATGACTTTACAGAGTTAGTTCTGGAACAGTTTCCAGTTATCGTTGGTGTTAATGTCACTTAGGTTATTGTTTGAGGTAGTTTCTAATACATTCCTGTTGAGTTCGTTTATATCGATTTTAGCTTGATGCGATCGCGTCATACAAATGTCATAGACTGTCAGCCTTACAAAGCAGACAAGTATATCTCCAGAAGATGCCATTCACTGGAGATGGCGAAACGTCGAGTAGAAACTCAGACCTAAGACGGCCAATATACCCGAAAAACCATTTACCAACAATTTATTACTTCGTCAAAATTAACATATTTGAGAAATAAGCCAAGTGACCTTCTGTTTTACAGCGTAAAAACAGCTTTAATAACTATTATACATCCGGTTTTCGGTGTTCTATACACTGCCATTAAAGTTAAGCGACGTTTCGGATAGGTGATTGTAGTGGCATCAACAAACTATATACAGTAGATGAATAAATATAAAAATACAAAGAGTAATTACAGAAATTCTCTATAACGATTATCTTCTGTCGTTATCGGCAATTTTTACGCTCGGACTGAAGTAATATCAGAATAAATTAATAAATTAAACATTAATTATACAATTTAAACATCTGACATGTACGTAGAATCAATTCAAATGCAATTAAAAAGGAAATGTCGGCAGATAGTCGATCCCCATGCAGCTTTTTACACTTGAATACCTTTGTGTGCAACGGCATTATTTAATCCATAAACCTTCTGGATACGTTTTTAAATTTAAGTCTGCTGTTGTCAAAGTTAAGAGTTCAAAATTTGTAACCAACTATATAACAATTTCAGTTTACCCTTGTCTATTATTGATTGTAGGGGGGTCGTGAAGGCTATGCAGATTCTCAAGCACCTCGACCTATCAGATCTTTTTGTAAATAACCCTTAATCTATTCGAGGCCCGGGATTCCGAGATTTGGTACAAAGTTTACTAATTTTCTGGGAGCTAAGTTCTTGACATCGAAGTGCTTTAGGAAGGCCCCTTCCAAAAACTTGAGCCATTTGCAGAAAAGCGGTGGGCATTCGCAAAGCAAATGTCCTGCAGTTTCAGCGAAGTTCTCGCAGTAGCGGCAACTATCACTCTCTGTTTTGCCCATCTTTTTAAGATGGTACCTTAGAGGGCAGTGTCCAGTAAGGAGTCCCGTCACCAGTTTCAAGTCTTTGTTGTCCAACTCGAGAAGCTGTTTAGCTTTCCTTGGCGAAAGACTCACTAACGTTTTCGCTTGTCTTCGTCCTGGCACTTTATTCCAGTGAAATTTTATTTTATTTGTTTTCCATCGTCGAACCTTTTATTTAAGTGGGCCTTGGAGTGTCCACAGAACGTTTCTGGGCCGGAAAATTGTGTATTTGCCCCTCCCTTGGCAATTTTTTGAAACGAAGTTTCCTAACGCGGATAGTGCGATTTAGTAGTAATCGTCACGTAACGAAATGCATCGGTGGTTCATTGGTAGAATGCTCGCCTGCCACGCGGGCGGTCCGGGTTTGATTCACGGCCGATGCATTTTTTTTGTGCTTTTACCATTTAATACATAATTTTTTTTGGTGAGTAAAACAAATCGAACTAAAAAGCGAAAAATAAATTATAGTTTAATAAACTAAAAAACTCGTTTTTAAAGTTAATCAAAGTAAAATAGAAATTTATGTCAATCAATGTCACTGCTTTGTATGACATTTTTAAACTAACTCGGAATTTAGAAATAAAAGCACCCTACGTTTATTGTACATGTGATTTGAGTGTTTACTATTTATTTTACCATTAAAATTATAGGGAGGCAATATTGAAATCCTGTGCTCAGAGTCCAAAAGAGTATGGATAGTACAGAAATTAACCTCAAAATTAAAAAACCTTAATACTAAAATATTTTATTCAAATAATTATTATTACTTACTTGAATTTTTTATTAATGATCTGCACTTTATTGAGACTTATTATTAACAGTAAATGTTTATTTATATAGTTTACGCATATAACAGCAAACTTTATACACAACACTGTAATTTAAGTGCACAGCTAATGGCTGACAGTACGGACCTCTCGGAACATTTGTTGACGGCTATCTGACGGCTAACTTTACCACCGCGCGCTCATTCGTCAAATCAAATAGCGCGTGCTTTCGCGACTTTCTGTTACACACTTCCTGTTGCATTTCACGAAATCACTCCCACAAATTGCTACATTGAATGAATCTTTCTGATGTAATTCGTAATTCTTTAGATTATTTGCCTTGAAAAAATAATTTAAAATAAAAATTGAAATACAGATTTCATTTCGAATTACATTCGGAGTTAAAAAAAAACGTAAGAAACTTCGTTCCTTACGGGGGTCCCACGACTGCACAATTTTTCTTGTTTATTAAAAGTAAAAAATAGCAAATATAACATGCTTTTCTTTAGCTCTGCTGTCTACACGAAAAACATGGATACTTGAGATATTTGCGATGCGTCACATTAGGATAAGCTCGAGAGAAAAACATTGATATTATAGAAGAAAACACTAGCTACAATTTTAAAATCAGCATACCTATTTGACTTCGAACTCAACAGAAATCGTGTTTTTTCCCCATTGTTATTGAGAATTTCTCATACATAGAAAAAGATAATGAAACTGCTTTATTGGAAATTTTTATTGGCTAAAGGGTCTGCTAAATTAAAAATTAAGTATTATTAAAAGCTTTTTAGGATTCGCCGCCGCTGGTAGCTATCAACTCAGATTCACCTTTGGTAAATATACGCCCGCATTACTCTTCATTTATCCCAGCACCTTTATTTAAAAAAGCAGCTGAATCGTTAAGCTTTTTTGTGTATTATAAAAAAACTTAAATAGCATTTTATTTCCCAAAAACCAATAAGTACTTAACAAAAATGCAAATAAATTTTTCTGTGAGTTCCTACTCCGTTTATTAAATATTCAGAGATGGTAAGAAAATCTTTTTTCTGCAAACGTCAAAAAATGACAAGGTTCGCGCATTGACAACAATATGCGAAGTGACCCTTTTTTTCATTTTCCTTCGTTACCATGACACCCTGCGCGAAATACTTACTTCGCACACTGCATATAAACTATATGGGATTTTTATATTTTAACCTTTATGTTCCTCAATCAAGCAAAAATCCAAGAAATCATTTATTTATTAATGTATAACAATAATTAAGGCTTTCAAATTGTGAGAAAATTTAACACTACCTAATTTTGTTTATTATTTACAATGTTAACATTAATGGTGCAGCCAGTGCACGAACCAATATTAATTCCTAAACCAGATAACTCAGATTCAGCTCGTGATATCGTAGTTTTGGGAGTTGGAAGACTATCCACTTTTGATTTGCAAGCAACTGCCGTAGAGGTGACAGCACTTGTTCCTGAAATTTCACAGTCTAAAATTTTATTTGATATTTCAATTTTATTATTGATAGAATCTTCCACGTATCCTTCGGCTACAGTCGAAGATTTCCATCCTCCATGTCGTTTCAAAACACATATATCGGCCCCCGTATTAGCAAGGAGTGTGGCTGATGTTCTGGCATCAGGATTTGGTAATTTTAGGTGTTTTGCTATTAAGCTAGGCATCTTTCCAATACTATTTATTCCAACAACTTGGTTAAAACATCTCTTATTTTGATACTTCAAAAACAATCGGCGACTGGTAAACAAAACTTGGACGAAAAGCCGCATATTTTCGGTAAATGTCAGTGTAATCTAAATTTGAAACTTTAAAAATTCGTTGTATATTCGTTTTTGTATCGGGTACTTTAACAATCAAAATGGAATTTTTATCTTCTATGTCATCAACCATCATTTTAGTGAGTTCCTCACGGCGGCAAGCACCCGAAATACCCAGTATTAAAACAAACTAAAAGGAAATCAGTAATTTAAAAAACACATAAAACAATCATCAAAAATCTACCTTAACCAACAAATAGGTTTCATCAACTGCCTCTCATGAATTGTTTAACTTCCTCCCTAGTCAATACCTTTGATTTCTTAGGATGGTTTCCAACTGACAATTTTTTCAAATATGGAACCAACTTTGTAAATTTCTTAAAATCCACGTTTTCTTTAACATTGAGTGTTGCTTTCAATATAGAATATATAGCCCATAACGTGGAAGACTTCAGCTTCTTAGACTTCTCTGCAAAATATGCCAACAGCACATTTTCGGATATTTTTCTGGCTTTATTTGCTTCACACCACTCTTTAAATTGCTGATATGCATTTTCATACTGGCGCCTCGATTTCTCCGGTAAAAGATTTGAAATGACTGAATTGGCCGCATCTGTCAAGTTAGGTGGGGTACTGCTTACTTCATCGTCGCTCGAAATTTTCATTATTTTACAGTTATAAATATCACGCACGAAGCTGTTTTTTTTTGCACCAGTACCGGGCCGCCGTTGGTAAGAGCAGATCTTCAAAAACCGCTGATGTGTTCTTCGTACTGTTGAACGACTAACATTCAAACGTCTCGCTATATCCCGTTGACTTGTTCCAATTGCCAGCAATGTTTCAATCTCAACAGCTCTCCGATAATTTTCATCCATTAAGATTTAAACTTAACTCTGTGTAGGCTACTTTATTACAAAGAAACGTCTCAAACTTTAAACCGCCATAAATGTTACAAAGAAAACTTTTTAAATCACTATAAACGTACATGCAGTTGTCGAAATTTTTAATCAGGCGATCGGTGCTTGACAAGTTATTGACTGTTGTATCGTTTCCAAGGTTACAAAAATTAGTTTATCCTCTGTACAGGGTCGGTATGCCTTTTCAGTATACATACTAACCAAACCTAACCTAACCCATCTCACTTAATTAAAAAACAAGAATAAGTAAAAACTGCTAATTTCACAAATTTTTGGGGTGGCCCGTTTTCTCGCGCAGTGAGTGTACTTTAAAATAAAGAAATATTCTTGTTGTAACTCTTTCTCTCAACAACGTTCTTTCATTAAAATCAATATTCACATGTTACTGCTGCTATAACACCCTTCAGTGAGCTCAAGGGTATAAGAAGCCATCATTATATATTCCATAGAGGCATTGAAGTGTTACAGGATATAACTGGTGCAGTCATAAGGTTATGGTAGAGTGGTCAGGAAAAGAGAAAGAAAAATAAATTAATGACCTGAAAAAACCCAGCCATGATTTTAAAAATCTATTCGGATATTACAAATATGATGATATATTTTAAAACGCAATTTTTGATTTTATTTTAATTATTTAAATAAATGTTTGTCTTCTCTTATTTAATATTGTGTGTTTTTTTATGTACATAACACAGCATGTTATTAATTGGTTTTTGTATCGTTCGCCTATCTGATGATTATTTTTTAAGGCGAAAGCTTATTATATAATCATATAAAATAAAGAATAATTTACTTATTTAATGGTTAAAGATTTGTTCGCATGACTGTAGTTGCTGAATAGTTACAAGAAATAATGAGCTAGACAGACATTTATGCTACCCATTTATCAGAAAGTTCGGTCTGATCATTGCAGTATTCCAAATAATTCGGACACGTTCTACAAATATCTAATCCATCATTTTAATTGTGTATAAATATGGACGGCAATTTAAAATTATTTATTTTGGCACTCTATTTTTCTTTATTAGCTTACTACGAGTAGGTTGGATTGGAAACTTATTTTCAAAATAATTATTTTTAAATCCATTAAAAAAAACAACAATATTTAAATAACCAGTTAGTCACTACAAGGGAGCTGGATAATAATAATAATAACAGTCTTATTTAGCAAGTCAAATTTAGTTTGTATGTTTTAAAATACATTTATTTTATAGATAGTTTTATGAACAAATAAAGGGCAATATTCTCTAAATTAATCAATATTAACATTTTTGTTTAATTTTAAAATATTTTCATTGGCAGTGGCGTAGATATTTATTTATAATTTCTGATTAGCCAAAGTGTATACGCTATTAATACAATATTTATGCTATCCAGTGCAATAAAAAAGTGCTGATAATTTTATGAACGGCCAGAACGGTCAAAAAAGGCACGTCTGGCTGTGCGTAGAGGAGTGTTGGTTCCTACACTTATCAGTATGGTGGTGAATGTTGAATTTGGCAGAAGAAGCATGAAAATATGATTAATACTGCGAAGATGAGTAGTATAACCGGAGTGAGTCGGTTGGATAAAGTAAAGAATAGTAAGATAAGGGAACTTCTTCTTCTTCTTCCGCTGCTATCCATTAATGGATGTTTGCGATCACTTCTGACCATTTTTTCCTATCTCTGGTGGTGTGAATTAATTCTCCTGTGGTTCCCATCATCCTCTTTTTGTCTACACCCCTTCTTCCCTCTTTTTTTTATTTATTAATAGTTAGAGCAAATGGTATCTTTCGTTGCGTAACACATGTCCCAGGTACGCTGTTTTCCTGCGTTTTATCGTGCCCGGCAATTCGCGTTCTCTTCCTACCGTCCTCAAAATTTCCTCGTTGGTTATAATATGCTGTCCATGGGACTTTCAAGATTCTTCGATAGATCCACATTTTAAATGCTTCCAGCCTATTCATTGTGCTAACCTTTAATGTCCAGCCTTCCATACCATACAACAGTACGGACCATACGTAATATTTTGTGAATCTTATTCTGAGATTGAGGTCAAAGTCAGAGTTCGTAAAGACGTTTTCGAATCACAGGAATGAGCTTCTCTCTTTTTCTATCCCGCATTTGATTTCTACGTCTGAAGACCAGTCTTCACATAACCAAGTCCTCAGATAGTTAAACTTCTTTACTTGTTCTATGTCTTCACTATCGTCTGAGAGTTTCGCATTCTGGAACTCATCCAATTTGCGGGTGATTACTAGGAATTTTGTCTTTTATATGTTGATGTTAATTCCCATAAGTCGGCCGTGCATTTCAACTATGTCCAGGAGCCTTTGGAGGTCATTCATATTATCTGCTATCAGGACTGTGTCATCTGTACCGTATATTGTTGATCCATGTGCCATTTACTTTGATGCCTAATTGTTGTCCTTCGAGAGCTTCTTGGAAGATGTTTTCAGAGTAAATGTTAAACAGAAGTTATAAGGAATGCCATACACTTTCAGTAAATTATAAGTTTCAGTAGCGGTTTTTTCAAGTTTAAAGTGAATTTTATAACAATTCGTTGCTCTATTATTACACTAACCATTTTTACCTGCAAAACAAAATAACAATACTAACGGAAATGAAGGTTATGATTAAACGATGTAGTTTACAGAAACAAGACTAACTGCATGTTGAAGAGAAAGCTTCACACTAAACAACTTTCGGTCTATAGCGGTTGGTGCATGCGCTGGGCAGTGACGATATAAAATGTTATTAATTAAGAAAGTAAGAAATTAATTTTTTATTCTGTCACTGCTAAGAAGAGCAACCCTTCATGATCTCGAAACGTGATATATATATTTTTATTAACTTTAAATTTTAATATATTTTCCGCAACATAAATATTTGGTAACCCTTACAAAATATTAACGATACGCCACTGGTACCCGATTCGGTTTGAATCGGCACTGCATATCTGCTGACTTTGGGAATATAGTGGGGCCCGTTGACAGGTCTCTTTCTTCAAAAACTCAAGTCTATGTATGTCATAATATTTTTTAAAAAGTCAACTCTCTTACACACCTTACCTGCCTAGGTTTAGGCTGGTATTCATAGTCGAGTCTCGAGATATTATTCAAGGTGTAAAATCTGGGGAATTTTAACATTTTTACAAAAATTGTCGTAGATACCAGCAGTTCGCCCGGAGTTTGGATAGTAGTTATATTTTGGTTTATTTTATGTATTATATTTATATTGTTTTCAAGGTAAGTGAGAGAAAGAAAAAGACCCTGTACAAACGTCGACCTCGCGTTGAAAAATGTCGAGTGAAAAAATCAAGCTCACCGCGTCAATTTCAAATTCCTAGCAAATAACCGGCCAACAAATGTGGATCCCGTTCAGCAATTTTTATGTTGCACAAGAGTGTTTTAGAGGACTTAACTTCAAAAAGCGACGACAGTATGAAGAAAATCGGAAAAATCTTCAGAACAGATCGACGTATGGAAATGGTTGCAAATTAACATAACAGAATAACAGTTTTGTACTACGATTTGAACAAGTAAACGGTTGGTACAAAGTTGGTTTCGAAAAAACCTTTCTCATAATAAAAAAAAAACAAGTTTGCTCGGAAATTTTTTACGAAAGTTAAAATCTCATCCGGATTTAATAAAAAATGGGATTACTTGCGAGAAAATTTGGATATTCCAGTAAATATTACTAAAAATTAACAGGCATTTCATGCATTGGAAGTCACCATCATCTTCTTCTTAATATGCCTATCCGTTCAGAATGTTGGCTATCATATTGGCTATTTGTACTTTATTGAATGCAGCTGAGTTGTTGTTTGGTTGAACCAAGCTCTTCAGTTTTTCAGCCACGATATTCGTCGTCTGCCTGGTCCTTTAGTTCCATACGCTTTGCCTTGTAGAATATTTTGCAAAAGTTTGTATCGGCTCTCATTACGCATTACATGTCCTAGATATTGTAACTTTCTTGCCTTAACCGTATCGAGGACTTTTCTTTCCTTGCTCATCCTTCTCAGCACTTCTCCATCGGTAAACTGGTCTGTCCAAGGTATTTTTTGAATTCTCCGGTACAGCCACATTTCAAATGCCTCAAGTCTCTTGGAGGAAGCCTCCGTAAATAAAATACTGAAAAAACGTAACATCGAAGTAAACATATTTTCGTGGTCACCCAGAATAAAAAAAACAGATGAGCAGATCAAAATGATTCATTTCGAATACGTGTCTACGGGTACAATGTCAATCAAACTATTTACTTACTAACTTCCCAGCGGGAAGTTATAGTGGTCCAATATTGCGAATCCCGAATTTTGACCTATCTCCACATTTTATAGTCTCCAGAGTCGAATAAAATAGTTTTTAAGTGGACGTCTTGTGTGTGTACGTACGTATGTTCGTATTTGCGTTCGGAATTATTTTTCGTCTCGATTATCTCGAGAACAAAAAATGATATTGATGTGGGACCAATTGCATTCGACGCATAATTATGCAACTTAGAACTAATTGGATTTTCAGCAAAATCGGCTAAGCTGTTTTTTATGGAGACTTAAAAACTGAAAAAAATGGTAAACTTTCGGAATTATTTTTCGTCTCGATTATCTTGAGAACAAAAAATGATATCGTCGTGGGACCAACTTCATTCGACGCATAATTACGCAACTTAGAACTGTTTAGATTTTCAGCAAAATCAGTACAGCTGTTTATGGAGAATAAAAAACTGAAAAAAATGGTATACTACCTGAATTTTGCAATTTATAAATTATACTATTTTTAATACCTACATCATTTTAAGATCTTTTCAATATTATGATTATTGCATATTTGTATGAAAATTATGATGACAATATTTCATAAAAAGAGATAGTTTTAAAAAACAAATATAGGAATTAAAGAATTTCAGTATTGAGAGAATAGCATTGAAGACACAATAACAGTGAAAAATTATTGTTAGTAATAATCAAGCATTGTTTATAACAATTGAATATTGTTACTAACAAATGATTATTGATCATAACAATTAAAAAAAGGTTAAAAAAGCATATTCACTAAGGGGCAAAGAACTAAAAGTAATTTGCTACGCGGACGATGCCGTGCTGGTCTCAGAAGATGAAGTCAATTTACAGAGAATGCTTTATCAATTCGAAAAGACAGCTGCCAAATACAACATGGAGATATCGGTAGCAAAATCAAAAGTGCTAACCATCTCAAATGAGCCCAGAAGGTGTAAATTGGCTATATACAATAAACCAGTAGAACAGGTTATGAGTTTTAAATATCTCGGCGTCAACATCACGAGCAGCAGAGACCTACAAGAAGAAGTAAAGGCTCAAACAACCAAAGCTGCTTTAATATCAGGATTCCTCAGAGATATAATATGGCGAAACAAGCACATGTCCATTGAAAGCAAAGTCCGCATATATAAGACCTGTGTGACACCTTTTATGACCTACGCTGTAGAAATAAGAGCCGAAAACTCCCCAACAAAAAGGATTATCCGTACAGCAGAGATGAGGTCTCTAAGATCCATAGCAGCCTACACACTAAAACATAGTTAGATGGTCCCGAAACAGACGTCGCGAATGGAGAGATCCTGTTGAACGGATGGACGACAACAGATTGCCCAAGATTGCAAGGGATGGTCACGCAAGATCCAACAGACCACCTGGTCGTCCACCCATACGTGGTATAAAAGCTGGAATTCATCATCCTAACTATAACTCTAAGAAATTAGAGAACAAGGCAGATGTCTTACAAAAAGGAAGAAGAAGAAGAATAAAAAAAATTTCAATTGTTTTAACGATTGAAAATAGCTGCCTCTTATGAATTGATGAGAAAAAGTTTGAAAGAATACGTTTGACCTAAACAGAATATTGTTAATAACAATTATAATTTGTCATAAACAATTGGTGATCGTTTTTTATAATAATTTTAACAACAAAACATTTGATTTTTTTTTATTATTTCCACTGGGAAGTTAGTCGTGTGGACCTCTCGGGTCGCACCCTGACCGCTGATATTTTAATTTAGCTTCCTGCGACTTTTTCTTGTTCCCAAAAATAAACAACTATTTGAAAAAAATCCATATCCCTTATTCCAATTTTAATTCTGGTTACTTAACACTTTAGCGTCCTGAATACTTTCTCCACTGTTATGAACCATCGCATGCAACGGGGTGTAGCTAGACTGGGAGACTGACTATTGAAGATTATAATTATAATTCGATTATAAGTACTGTTTTACTGTTTTATAGTACCAGTTTCAGTACTTTATCGTCAAACTTTATAGTAATAATAAATTATGAAAATTGTTTCAAATTAAAAACAAACGTTTTAGGTAAACTGGGGGGTCAAACGTGAAGAATGACGCGATCAAGAAATTTATTAAAAATTCTTTAATTATAACTAAACTCTCGGAAAAAATTACCGCAACAACATATTAATTTATACAAATTGCTGCATTGAATTAATTTTAATAATTTGTTATGGACATTGGTTACATTAAATGTGTTCGAATACTTTAATAGTAAAATAACTTCAATATTTCTCTATAGATTGCTATTAAAATTATTCTTAATGCTTAATAACAAATTTGTCTTCTCCTTTATCTTCTTATAATGGGACCTGGTCCTGTTTAGTCCGTTGAGTTTAGCCTCCTTCGGAGCTCTTCCTGTGACGCTGAGCTCCAGCTTTTGTACCATCTCTTGGGTGGTCTGCCTGCCGGTCTTCGCGAGTTTGGTTTTTGCGACATGGCCCGCTTTGCCCATCTTTTATTTGGCATCCTTTTCACATGGTCTTACGAGCACCTCTTGCGTGTTCTAGCCCATCTTACCACATCCTGTATTTTTAGTTCTTCTCTGATATCCTGGCTTCTTATTCTATTCGTGAGGGTAACACCCTTGATGGTTCTAAATATTTTTATTTCTGTTGTTCTCATTATTATTTTCGTTGTTGATGTTTTAGCTGTGGTTTCTGTGGCGTACGTTAAAATAGGTCTTACGCATGTTTTGTAAATCCTCAGCTTGCTTTTTGTACTCATCATTTTATTTCGCCATATGATATCTCTCAGGTATCCGCTGACTCTTGTTGCTTTTATGGCTTCTGTTCGTGCTTCTTTAATAAGGTTACTTTCGCTTGATACCTCCACTCCTAGGTAGTTGAATCTTCTCACCTGCTGGATTATCTTGTTGTCGACTGTCAGTTTGCACCTCATGGGTTCTTTATAGAGAACCATTGACTGTGTTTTTTCTGTCACGATGTAAATTTATGTGCTGTTACTTTCGTCTTGTACAACAGGCGTTGTAGGTCGTCTTCATTCTCTTCAAAATTGTAATATTTAAAAAAAATATGTTGTAAATGGGATACAGGTAGCGGAAACTAATGGTGTAAGTGCGACACAAATATTATTATTACAAAAAGGTACGGGCAGGAACCCTAAGATCCATAAGCCCTGAATTGCACTATACAATGATTACAAAAATTAAAGTAATTGGAAAACTAAAAATTATAAGAAAAGATTAATTAGGAAATAGAAAAGTATCCAGTCTGTTCTAAAAAGTATTGACAGATGGTGCCGTTACAATATCCTCATGTAGACAGTCTCATGTTGAGAAACTACGATTACATAAAAAATGTTGCCTACAATTGAATATTTCTGTTTTCAGTTTCCATTTGCGTCCTAGAAGCCGATTATCGGTGTCTACAAAAAATAGGCTTCTTAAGTTACCATAATTAAAATTTTAAATGCGAAAAGTGATTATCATGTCCCCACGAAGACGACGTTTAAAAGTCGGTAAATCCATAATGTTTGGAATTTCTTTATAACTAGGCCTTCTACGCCCGAAGGATAGTCTGGTTAATCGACGCTGAACTTTTTCGAGAAGTTATTTATCCCGCACTAGTTCCGGATACCATACAGTTTCACAATACTGCATAATTGGACGAATATAAGTTTTATATAAACGAGCTGAACTATGCAATGACACTTTTGTTTATACCCTTTCATGTTACGATTGCTTTTTATTATTTCATCCATAACGATGTGAAACAATAAGGAGCTAAGGAAATCTCCTTGTCGAATACCACTATTTAGAGAAATTTCTTCGGTAGTTGTGCCATTAATTTTGGCTTGTAGGTATTTTGTTTCTCTGGTAAATATTTTCGATGGATTTTGTTTTATGGGATTTGCTTGTTGTATAGAAGGTGTACCACGTCCTCCAGTTGTAGTCGGTCAAACGCCTTTTCCAAATTTATAAAACACATGAAGGCTGGTTTGTTTGCTCGATGGATTTTTTAGATTTTTCGTCGCAGGACAAATACCTTTTTTGAACAGTAAGATTGTGGTACTTTGGCGTCCGGAATTTTTTGATGTAAAAGAATTTTGCGAATTATGGCTGTTAGCTGCTTTTTCAGGCTTCTCCCGCCGTATTTAAGAAGTTCATTTTGAATACCGTCTGGGCCTGGACTTTTTTCTGTTCTTAAGTTTCAGTAATGAAAATTAATGAAGCTTGAGAACAGAAGAAAAAAAAGTTTGTCTGCTTACAAATCTAAACGAATTGTTTTGATAACTGTTATTAACGAGACAAAATATGCATAGCCTACTATTCCAATACTCGATAAACTTAAAAAACGGACAAAGAAAAGAGATAAATTAATTTTTTGGATTAATTCATATTATCCACGCGTTTATTTTTAAATATGATCTACTATACTAGGTATTGTTATTTCCTAAAGAAAAGTTTCGAAAAATTATAAAAAAATATATTTCTTTAATGTAAATGGCCGGTTCCGCCTTTGTCTGCTGTTTAAAAGACTTCCCCAAATGATAAATGATAAGCTATCACCAAAAATATTTATTTTAATAAAACTTTTGACAATTATTATCAAACTTATTGGTAGGTAGCAACTTCCTTCGGTGAAAAAATACTGATAAAAAAATATACATATATTGACGCCACTAAATAAATATTCATTGTCTGCATGATAATTCTTTATATTAACTATAAAAAATATACATTTAAGCAATATTTATTAACCATCAATCATAAATTAAACGCTGTTAGATATTTTTTTAATAGTAAGTAACAAAAAATGTAACCAATAAAAAACTGATTACCCAAATTAATTACCTATTTCATTTTATTTATCTTATTGTTAGATGTTAGAGCCAACAGTAGCTTTCATTAGTGATAATTTATAGTTGAATGACCATGGAAATTTGTGGAGTAGGTACTTAAAGAAGCAACTACAGATACTTATATGAGATAGGAAAAGTCTCTTTTATTGGTTGTCGCTTTTGTAACATTATAAACGTCACATTGTAAGTTAACCATTAACAACTAAACTTTAAGAGGATTCCACTGCTTGTGTCAGGATAAACGGTGCTTACACAGACTGGTTTAACATCAAAAAAGGTGTGAGACAGGGCTGTTTAACTTATACATAGACGATTGTTTAAAAGAAGGGAGTGCGTATGGATTGAAAATGAATGATTTAATCGTAAAATGCCCTCTTTACGCCGATGATCAAGTCATATAAGCGTCATCTGAAGAGGAGTTGCAGGCGATGACTAATTTTATGCATGATGCCCTGAAAATCAAAGATATGAAAATAAATGTAAGCAAAACGAAAGTAATAGTTTTTGAAAGAGAAGAAAGCATGACAAACTGTGAGGTTCTAAATAAGGGAGAAAGAGTGGAACAAGTAAATGAGTTTGTTTACTTGGGTTTAAAGTTTACAAGAGATGAAAAGTATAACAGTGACATTGAGCGAAGGGTGTTGGCAGGAAAACAAATGAATGGGGCACTGGATAGCTTTATGAACAGCCAGAAAGTGTCAAAAAAGGTACGTCTGGCTGTGCATAGAGGAGTGTTGGTTCCTACAATTATGTATGGTAATGAATGTTGGGCTTGGAAAAAGAAGCATGAAAATAGGATTAATGCAACGAAGATGAGTAGTTTAAGAAATATAGCCGGAGTGACTCGGTTTGATAAACTGAAGATTAGTTAGATAAGAGAACGCTGTGGTATAAAAGAAGATGTGGTTACAAAGATAGATAAAGGAATGCTTATATGGTTTGGACACGTAGAACGGATGGATAAAGGAAGATTGACGAAACAAATTTATAAGGCAAGTGTGAATGGACAAGTCGGTAGAGGTCGACCTCGGCGAACATATCTCGATCAGATCAACATTGTTTTGAAGAAAGGCCAGGTCAAGAGTACCAACAACCGACGAACATGCATGAGAGCCCTGATAAAAGTAGAAGAAGCAAAAGATGTGTGTAAGAACCGTAGCGGAAGTGAAAGGAAGTGGTCTTTGCCTACCCCTACGGGAAAAAGGCGTGACTATATGTATGTATGTGATTGTTTGCAAGTAAGTTTCACATTTAAAATTTAATTTCTCAATAAGTAACGGGCGGAATTTTAAAAGTTACAGACTATTATATAGAAAATTGTAAGAGCTTTCAAAAGACATCTCATTCGACCCTCAACGACATTAAAAAATTTTGGTGTTATTTTTCCCCTTGCTTGGGGTTGAAAGTAGTGGAGTTAAAAATACCGGAAAAGAGTGTCCTTCTTTAATCAAAAATCGACGGGTGTGAGCGTTTTTCTGAAATGTTGACGAGGTTCCTGACATATTTAAATTTCTAGTGTCGTATGTTCAAAGCTGCTTCTGCTCCAGCAGCCGTACTAGCTACAGCGGACCATCAGTTGCTAGGCAAAAAATATAGTTTAAATAAGAGTTTGTGAGGTCTCCTTTGGAATATTATGATATTCTGTGCTAAATGTAATATTTATGATTATATTTAAAATCTTTTGATGGACATATCCGACGTTGCCATTAGAAAATATAACGAGTATTATTATTTACAGCATACATAAGCAACAAATTTGTTTTTTGTTTTATACAAAAAATGTAGGTTTATTTTTTACCTGCGGGCGTGGTTATTTCATTGTTTCTAGTCGTTAATTAGTGGAATTATGACCTTGCTCATATATTATTTATTATAATAGCTATACCTAGCTGTCTCCAAAGAAGAAATATTCGACAAAAATGCTTGCACACTATTCCCTTTAGACTCATAAATATAATATACTTAAGGGTGGATATGACTTTAAATATTTTTTTATGATTTTTACGGAAATCACTTCGTGATATAAAACTATTTTAATTAGTGCGCGTTTGGGTGAATATTAAAAGATTTAGATAAAATAAATAATAAACTCGAGCCACTCCTGAATACCAAGTCAGCATTATTGCGGACTCTGAGCTTTTAGTGGGGTATCTCCTATATCTTTGCCCGATTTCTTGACCTTCCAGTCATTTCGGCATTTTTAATCAAACTAGTACTACTTACCTGTCCGGATTCTTGTTTCGCGTTTTTTATTTCTATCTCGCGTTTTTCCGGTATTCCTGCTTGCAAGGCCGGATTTAGACTTAATATGGGGATATGGGGCCCTTTATAAATCCAAATCTCAGTGCCAAATATGATTGTCGGACACAAAGAAGGTTAAAATAAAATACAATTGGGAAATATATAGTTATTGAAATAATAAATGTTTGACTTTTCATAACCAACTTAATAAAATAATCCGTACACAAAAACGTAAGAAAAACCAACTTCAAAGACTTATATGGTTTTCTCATGGATGCAATTGTCACAACTAAAAGAAAACAAACGTTCTTATTAAGGCACAATTCACAAAGGCTTATTATCTAATCCAGGGGTCTCCAAACTACGGCCCGAGCGCCACATCCGGCCCGCGGACAGATTTTGTCCGGCCCGCGGAGAGCTAGCATACTTGAAGACTCCTTTTAGAGAACATATTTTTTATAGCAAATTAAATTTAGTTTACTGAAGTATTCTAATTTTATGCTGAATAATTATTAATATGACATCTACATTGATATGGTCATGGGCTAACTACTCATAACATTGTTGTAGGCTTATTGTTATTGTTTTTGTGATAAGTTGGATAAAGAAACACAGAATTGTAATGAGTAAAGACATGTATAATATGCAGAAAATTTAACTTCTGTAGATAATAACTAATAAATTATTGAAATGAATCCAACTAACATTTTATACATTTTAAATAAAAACATAACTTATAACAAGCATAATGACATATGAAATACTAATTTCAACAAAGATGAGTTTTGATATTTGTTCTTAATTATATCACTGCACTGTAGATCAAACATTTCCATTTGAAGTTCCGGGGCTAGGGTTTCAATGTCAGTATCAAAAGGATTCTGAAAAATCTTAATTTGATACGCAATGGCATCAAAGTCCGAGAAACGAGTATCAAAATTTATTTTCAAAGCACTCAAAGTTTCGATTGCAAAATCGATAGGAAACTCAGTCTCAGTGGTGTGGCTGAATATTTCACATATTTTAAAATGTGAAAAACATTTACTTCGTAGTTGTGATTGAAACAGTATCAATTAGAAATTACAGATAATGACAGAAAAATTAATAATATGCAGTGTTGCCGTTTTGCAGACTTTAGTCCGATTTGCAGCCTTTTTTAAACGTTGCGTACTTTTTCGGACTTTTTTTTTCATCAGTGGACTATTTCACTTTTTACCTCCGGCAACAATGATAATATGCTTTTGGCCCTCGGAACTTACTGGAGTAATCAGTATGGCCCTAAGGCTGGAAAGTTTGGAGACCCCTGATCTAATCTATTAAAACATGTTGCAAGGATTAAGCAATTATTTTAAATAAAAATATTTTCTTGTCTTTCCAAAGCAAAGTCACTGGTGACATATAAAAATGATAGGACAGTTTTTTGGGGCACCCGAGAAGCTATAGCTTGTGTAGCTTTACGTAAATCCTGCACTGCAACAAAAAAAGTTTTATCAGCAAAAGGGTCATTTTCTACCTGCAGTGGTGTAACTATGGGTATTACCGTATACATTTAACAATAATATTATTTTAATTTATGTTGTTTGTTATACTTACTAAAAAAGTAGTCAACTACATACTACGTGATGCGAGCTTAATTTAAAGACACTATCGACAACAGTTTCTTTTTCGCCATACTTTCGTCAAATAATACGCTTTTCTGTCCAAGCCACTGAATAATGTCCTCTTTTCTCCATAAACTTGTCGGTATTTTGTCAACTTTTCTGGAATGATAACTCGCATTGTTCATCACTATCACAGAATTAGGTGAAATGAGGTCTAACGTAGACCGGTGGAGCAACCCTCTAAGGGGTGTTGGTAGTTTGGTTGCCGGAGTAAGAAAGGTCAGAAAAAAAATGTGTAATTCGGTTCCAGATATTTTAGGTTTACCTGATTTTTATGTGTAATTTGTCTCACGACATTTTTAGTTTAAAAAATTGATATTGTGCATTGTATTGCTTCTGTCACAGTCAGCTGTGTCTTTGAATCGTGCTTGCTCATCACATTCAATTAAGGTAATGTTGGTGTTAGGTTAGGTCATTAGGTTAGGTTAGCCTAATTTTTTTTACTTTTACTGCCTAAAATAAACAAACGTTTCAATTGGTTAAAATAATTGTTCTTTCCGGAAACCAAATTACACATAAAAATCAGGTCAATCTAAAATATCGGGAACCGAATTACACATTTTTTCTGATCCTTTTCACGCCGAGGACCAATTACATGTACCCCTTTTAAGTAAGCTTGACGAGAACTTGAAGTATTTTTGTCTTGCCACATTTTTCCAACAGTATATCACCGAGCCCACCACAGCCAGCAAAGTTTATTCAAATGCAATTCGCGACAGCGAGTTTCAGTTAGCTCCATTTACTGACGTCGGCAGAAAAATCAGCTCACTTGTAAATTTTCCGAAAACATTGAAAAATTGAAATTTTATGCACTTGATTTTCGAACACGAATATCGCTTGTAATAAAGACTTTTTCGATGAAAGAACCACACGAGAAAACTGCTACCGATCCAAACTAATCTGCTTCGTGCTCAGATCATAGAAAGGTGCATGCAAAAATGAAATAATTTTTATAATAATTTTTTCGTGTGGTTCATTCATCGAAAAAGTCGTTAAACTAGCTGTCGCGAATTGCATTTGAATAAACTATGCAGGCAGGGGTGGGCTCGGTCAGTATATCCCTCTCTGAGCCAAGTTTCGTCCAAATAATAAATATATCGATTCTCACTCCAAAACTGTTTTTCTGCCCTGAATAATGTTTCATCCATCAGATTTCCTATTTTGTTTTTCCCAGTTGAAATTCATTTTTTTAAAAAGTTTTCCACAATTTTTTTCTTTTTATCGTTGGAGACATATTTTTGTATTTTTTCATTGCTCCTAGAATTTCGTCGAGGGATCGTATTTCTTTCTTGAAATAAAACGAATGCCCGTTCTTCTAATCCCAAGTTTGTAGTCTTCATCGATATGCACAGTTTTTCTTTCTGGGGATGGCATAGGTGGTTGCGAAACCCCACTTTTTCCTTCACTCCCTAATTTATACAGGGTGTTAGTAAATAAGTGCGACAAACTTTAGGGGGTGATTCTGCATACAAAAATAATGATAGTTTGCTATATAAACGTATGTCCGCAAATACTTCGTTTCAGAGATATGGGGTGTTAAAGTTTTTCTTAAAAACTGGCGATTTATTAATTGCTCTGAAACCGGTCGAGATATGCAAATAAAATTTGGTGTGTTTAAAGACGTAGTTATTGCGCATTTTTTGACATGTAATTAGGAGTTTTATGTTCATCATGCGCATACGGGTGATGATCCCAATTTTTTTGAAGAAAAAAATGGTACGCCACTGAGATATTTTAAATAAAAAATCATGTTTGAGTTTCTCGGTAAATTTGTGACAAAAAATCTATCCTTCTTTTTTTTTGTATAGTGCACCGTTTTTATGCAAAAAGTTAAACATCTTAACGCATATTTTTTATTTCTTTAATAAATTATAAGGAACTATCTAATACAATAACATTCAACCATAACCCGTATCTCTAAAAACAGATCATTTGCGGACAAAAGTTTATAAAGCAAATTTGTCGCACTTATTTACTAACACCCTGTATATTGATGATTTTGAAACAACCGTCATTTACGAACACATTTCCACCACAGTATCAACACTATATAGATTATTTTGGTGTTTAAGGGCGTCATGTACATTAAGAATAATAATTATTTTCGTTAACGGACAATGGACATTTGCTCACTCGTTTTACTGGAACGAAAACTGAAGTAGCAATTTTAATTGGCACACTAGGTACCTATAAGTGACGACACAACACTCAGCATAAGGCATACAGGCTTTGACATTAGTGTATATTCTTCAAGTAGCAATATTTGGTGTATTTACACGGGTGCTATTTCAAAGATACAAAGTGCGTGCGCATCACATCCTCCTACCATCCGAGATCACATTTCCTCCTGGTTGTTCTGGATAATAAACATTGAGTGACATTTTAAGTAACGAAAGAGGTTTAATTTCCTAAATGAGTTATTAAAGGAATCCATTTTTTAACTATTTAGGAAGAGACGTCTTTCGTCATCCGTACCAGTTACAAAAATTTTCTATGTAACAACCATAAGATTTATAACTCTGAACCATTTCAAAACTTCCAATGTTAGAAATAATCTTTAAATAACGCGTCTCTCGTAAGGAGTCCAGGTTAGGTCAACTGCGAACTTTAGTAGGTCTATTGTGGCTCACCGCAAAATCCAGCCCTTCTCACGATGTTCATGGTTGTATAGGGTGAGATTTTTTTGAAATCGGCAGGTTCTAGGTTGGTGTAACCAAATATGTTGAACCGTATTCTTCCCACGACGGGGGATGAACATAGTATATGTTCAGCAATTTCGTCTTCCACGCAGCAAAACCGACAGTCCGTTTGTTGATTCAGACCTATCCTTCAGAGGTGATATCTTAGACGATAGTGTCCTGTAAGAAGTCCCGTTAGAATTTGCAGGTCATTTCTGCTCCATTCTAGGATCTGCTTAGTTGTGTTTCTTGAGGATTTAGATAAGAACATCTTCGAGTGAGTCAACCCTGGTATATCGGACCAGTACGTGAATATTTTCCTCTCCGCTTAGTCCGAAATAATTGTTTTGGCGGCACTTGTGGTGACTCCAAAAACCGGTTCTGGTCCAGTGAACGCAGATTTGGCACTCTGTTTTGCAAGGGTGTCGGTTTTTTCGTTTACCTTCACCCTCTGTTGCCCAGGTACTCACGGCAGGGTCACCCTGTTGTTCGCACCAAGGTACTCTAGGGATTCGATGCAATTCCGTGTTGTCCAAGCTGGCGTTTTGCTGGACCAGTAACTTTTTTTTGATCGACTCATGTGTCCTAATTTTCCTTTTGCTTGGTTTACTTTTGCATCCGCTGTATAATTCTTGAATATTATTCTTCTGTCTTTCTTGGGTATTTCGTGGATCTTTTATTTGTCAATTATTGCTTTGTTTACTGCTTACTCGGAGTCCTCACCGTTTTTCCATTTTTCCATAATATGCTGGCAACACAGCAAATAGTCGATAAGATTTCTGGAATTTAATGACTTAATATTTATAAATAAATTTTAAGAAAATTAGATTTATTCACGTTTCGTCTTATTTATCTTTTACAAATGTGCAAACTGAAGCGCAAAACTCCTCGTTACATATTAATTACAAATTTAATTTAATTCTGTAACATCTTGTTATTATTATTATTTCTCACCAAAGATTCTAAGTAGATAATTGTTACATCGACGATATTTTTTATCTATTAAAAAATTTGCAAGAGAGTTATCTCTAAGTGGACGTGAGAGTAGATAACTCTCCTTTAAAATATTAAAAAAATTTAATAAATAGTTTTGGTTCTCATCAGAGATTCTGAGTATTTGTTTCAAACAGTTTCAAAACCAGCCAGTCCAAATAACTTTTGATTTTGCGTAAATGTAAGAAAAACACGTCAAATTTTAAATCAAGGGGGAGGTTTAAAAATGTTTATCTGCTTTTCCAAGTGGCATTTCTTTAACATCCCCCACCCCTTCTTTTAAATGTCAAATAGCAACACCCACCTAGTGATGTATCAAATAAAAACACAAGAAAAATGCAAATCGGCCATATAAACAACAATTTATTCTAACAATTTTTGTAAACTAATGTCATACTTTCCTTCTCTCGTAAACTTTAAACTCAAGTATACAGGGTGTGACGTGATTAAAAGTAATGGCGAATACAGTTATGTCAAAAATCTGAAATTAGGAAGCCGTAGGTTTTGGATTACGCTGAGTTCAAATATAATGTTGTCCTGAATGGGGCACTTCCGGTTATACTGGAAGTATATGTCAACTTTGTTATTTTAAATAGGACCTAATATATTTTATTTAATTTTCGAATTTTACATGAAATTTTAGATAAAATTTGTGCACAATGTCCCAAACCAAAAATGAAGTATTTTCGAGATATTTCGATTTTTTTTAAAATTTTGAAAAAATCCTAGTCTACATTATATAACGATATCTCCATTAATAACGAAGCTAGTGACGTGAAATTGTAACCAATAAACAACAAACGCTTGCCCGTTAACTCCATATGTCCAACTCATTGATATTTCATAAAGGGTGTTGTTATAAACTTAGTCGCCAACATGCACAATTTAAATCATTTATAAGTTGCTTACTAATAGAACACCGTGTACATTTTCTGCTGTATTTATTAAGCCAATTCGTTTGGTATCGGTATTCCCTATACCTAAATCCAACCACTTTTAATGTTTTTCATTATCTTAGTTAAAAAATACCAACAATTCTTTCAACATTAGTATGATTGCCATTATTTAAGGTGATATTTTATTATTTATTTATTATTATTAATTCTGAAAAGTAACCAATAGCATGAAAGGATTATTAATTGTGAAACTCATTAAAAATGTTGACTAGGTATTTTCTATTAATTTAATTAGATAACTTACAAACAAAAATAACTAAATGTAATATTAAACAAATAAAGTTTTATAATAAGCGTTCAAAATTAGCACCTTCTACTTCTAAAACATTTATGAATCCCTATGTTGGCGGCTAAGTTTAAAATACCCTGTATGAAATATCAATGAGTTGGACACATGGATTTAACGGGCAAGTGCTTGTTGTTCATTGGTTACAATTTCACGTCACTAGCTAAGTTTTTAATCGAAATATCGTTATTCAATAAGGACTAGGATTTTTTCAAAATTTTTTAAAAAATCGATATATCTCGAAAATACTTTATTTTGGTATGGGAAAAATTGTGCACAAATTTTATCTTAAATTTCGTGTTGAATTCGAAAATAAAATAAAATATATCAGGTTCTATTTAAAATAACCAAGTTGACGTCTACTTTCGGTATAACCGGCAATGTCACATTCAGGACATTATATTTGAACTCAGCCTCATCCAAAACCTACAGCTTCGTAATTTCAGATTTTTAACATAACTGTATCTGCCATTACTTTTAATCAAAACTTTTCGCGCCCACCCTGTATAAACTTATTTACTTGTTTCACTTTTTCTCCTTCAATCAGCACCTCGCAGTTTATCATGCTTTCTTCTCTTTCAAAAACCATTACTTTCGTCGTGCTTACATATATTTTCACCCCTTTGATTTTCGGTGCACCGTGTATAATATTATCCATCACCTGCAACTACTCTTCAGATGACGCTAATATTACCTGATCATCGGCGTAAAGGAGGCCTTTGACGATAAAATCATTTATTTTATTTATTTTTTAAACAATCGTCTATGTATAAGTTAACAACAAAAATGTAACAATCTTAAAATAATTGCACTAAGCCGACGATGCTTTTAACAAATATTACCCAAACAAGAAACAATTCAAACCAGCCACATTTTCAACGACTAATCTTTATCTGTTTTTAATTTTCATTATTACTAAATATCGTTACGGCAATTTTTGTGCATGTAGCTATTTTATTCATGCAATCTCTAATTATGTATTGTTTCGAGAGGCGGGGGCCATTAAACAACCGCTCATGAGATCATTTATTGTTTAGCAATTTGAATGAATGCTGAGTATAACTATTTGTTCAACAACTGTTTTGAAACGTCTCTTAGATGGAGTAATTGATTCTGCGATCTGAATGTTTTAATTTGCCAAACGATTGTTTGTTGACATTTTAAAAGATCGCGTATTAGCAAATTTTTTTCCTTGAAAATCTTATGCTTGCAAGAATTCAATAATCGACATCTAGTTACTAAGAATGATAATGTTTTTGTTATTTGCAAGAATTAAAGGTGTTAAAATTCCAAGGATTGGTAAAACTACAGGCGGGACAACAATTACCTATTGTTTACCAAAAGTTTAATAGTTTGTAATAATAAGACGCCAATATTAAAAAAAGCCGATCTAAAAATGAGGCAAAAGATCTCAAAAGTAATAACGATAAAAAAATTTATTCCTCGACAATTATAAAAAATAATTGAATAGTCAACAGACTGTTACAACCCGGCCCTGTTTATCTATCGGCATCCGAGCATCGACCACAACTAGTGTGCATATTAATGACCCCGTTGTCGGCTTCCGCCTCCGTCTAGTAAATACTCGCCGCATCTAGAGACTTCGAAATTGTAGGATTGTTTCGGACTCTCGAGAAACAGGTGGAATAGTCTGGAATTATGATTTACAAATATAAAAAGGACAGCGGTCATGAAAAAGGACAGTTTTAAAAAGTGTTTAAAGTTATGAAATTTAAATAGTTGTAATAGTTGTAATTAGTTGAATATCTATGTGATTTATAAAAGTAAAATTTATTGTGTAAAACTATTGGAATAAAAATTGTTTCGTTACTGTATCGAGAGTTTAAAATCACCGGACTCAAGAAAGAAGTGAATTTCGTAACAATACAAAGAAAAAAGCAGTTCAGTTATGCTGCTGTACATTATCCAAAGTACATTAAAGAAGAACAATAGAAAGAAGATAAATTTTCTGAATAAATAATCCAGGAAACCTATTTTTATCAGTAGTAATATCCCTAGGACATTAATAGATGAAATAATTTTATGACAATCGAAAGCTCGTTCCTTGGTAACAGTCCGAAGTCGAAGGCTGAGGGCTGTTACCAAGCAACGAGCTTGAGAAATTTGTCAAAAATTTGTAAGGAATTTGTCAATGTCAGAGGGATATTCGGCGGAAAAATGTTTGACAAAAAAATTTATAACTAACCACAACGAAACATTTATTTATTTATTAGTGAAAGTACAATTATTAAAATTTAACTTAACATTAGATTCGTTGCTGTTCTCTACTGTAGAAGATCTATTACTACGCATATTATTCATGATCTTGTTGTGGTGTTCTTGATCTAGATTTAAGTAAGGTTTTATAGAATTTTGATTGCTATGACCAGTAATTTTCAGCATATTGTTGCTCTTCTACACCACTTTTTGCCAATTTGCTAACAGCAGTTTATCTATTCGAGTGATTTGTTATCTTTTTGTCCTTTACATTCAAGCCAATTGCCTCAGCAGCAGATTTAGTCCATCCATTTATTGTATTTCTTCCAACAGGTACATTATCGTACCATTTTTCCATTGCGGATTTGGTTTTAAGAACAGTCTTGGTGAGATAATATGGTCGCCTCGTTTTAATATCAATTTATAAAAAAGACGTACAGGGCAGCTTTGTCTTTCACTATTGGAAACCAACCATTTACTACTTGTACATCTTTTAGAACCACCTTGGCACGTATTACTAAACACCGAATTGTATTCAATGCGATTTGTTGGAGAGTCATGTTTATTTTTCTCGATTTGAAAAAAATGCACCAGATAAGCAACTTGAGAACTTGAGAAGAATTTTCATCGCATAGTAATATTATTTTGTTAACGAAACTGAACTGGACTTACGTTTATATGGATCTGTTTGGAGTTTTTTCCTGATTACATCGCGGGCATCATGGGCTGGTTTTAATACTATATTGTTAAACTAGTCAATCACAATATTATAGTCATAATGGTACTTTTTTTTGCAAAAGTTTGCATGAAACATTCCACATTGTCCTCACCGTTGTTTCTTTAAATTCGGTTCCGTCTTTCTTTCTCATATGGACCGCCCAATGTTTTAGTATCAACGCCAATTCTTCTAAGCTTCCATGTTCATTTAATTCATATTCTTGTTCGCAGCAAAATTCCATAAATATTCCCCAAATATATTTGTGACTGTAAGTTGTTTTTCTGGGAATTTTTTCTTTGATTAGCGCGTTTATACTTTGAACATTCGCATTGCCAAAACGTGACATTGATAATTGTCAAAACAATTTTATAACAGATTTCGAAAGCTTGTTGCTTGGAAACAGACCGACGCCGTAGGCGGAGGTCTGTTGCCTATAAGCAACAAGCTTGAGATAGATGTTATAAAATTTTTGAGCTTTCATCAATGTTCGAGGGTTATTCGGATAGAAATTTTTTTGCTGATTATGGAAATAAATACAGAGCAGAAACAATTTATTTAAATGTACAATTATCAAAAGTACAATTAGAAAAAATAATTTTCTTGTAGAAGCTTACTTGTTATGTTCCATATGGTTTTGACAGTAGCTTCTTTAAACTCTGTACTATCTTTTCTTCTCATATTCACAGCCCAAAATTTTTATTGTGAACAGTATTCTTCGGTATATTCGATGCTATAATTTCATCAATATTATCTTGAGTATCACAACCAAATCGTGACATATTGAAATATTTGAATTGTCAAAATCGAATTGAAAGGAAATGTAGGTATGTATCCATAGCAACATGACATGATTTAGTGAAAAGAACTCATGGGCTCTTTTCAGTAGTAATAACCCAAGGACATTGATAATTGTCGAAACAATTTTATAACAGATTTCGAAAGCTTGTTGTTTGGAAGCAGACCGACGCCGTAGGCGGAGGTCTGTTGCCTATAAGCAACAAGCTTGAGATTGATGTTATGAAAATTTTAAGCATTTATCAATGTTCGAGGGTTATTCGGATAGAAATTTTTTTGCTGATTATGGAAATAAATACAGAGCAGAAACAATTTATTTGAATGTACAATTATCAAAAGTACAATTAGAATTCCATCTAATTCATATTTTCTTACATCACAAAAGTCCATGAACGCTTTCCACACAACATTTTTATTGTGAACAGTATTCTTCGGTACATTCGAAAAGAACCCATGGGCTCTTTTCAGTATAATTTTGTTTTGATTGGTTGTGTTCGATCAGATGACCACAAATTGACTGATTTTATTGGATATCAACTTGAGCAAAAAAATTTCAGTATAATGTTGACATGATTGGGTGAAATTGTTTCATATAACATAAAATTTGAATGGTTGTTAGAAATGTCAAAAAATTTTCAGTAGTACCTAATAACCCATAGGACATTAATAATAGACGAAATAATTTTATGACAATCGAAAGCTCGTTCCTTGGTAATTCTATAATTTTACAATAGTATTTGGTTCTCAATTCCGCCCCACACTTCTACGTACGATATACTTTCCCTCCAAACGTTGAATTAATTCCCACCAAACCTGTTTCGAAATAAGAAATCAATACACAGATGCACATTCGCTCGGCCAAATAATTAAACATTAAAATATATTCCACCCTTATTAAAACCATTCGCGCGATCTTCTTGCACAAAACACATGGCCTACTTTAAATAATTTTCATTTTAGATATTGCGATCTAGTTACCGGCGAAATTCCTTCCCATCAACCCTTCTTATTATCCTTTTATTTTCCTTAGTATTCTACCTATTATATATCGACTGCGCCAGTTGATTAATTTATGCAAGTATGCAAATCAAACTTGTTCTTTGGTACACGGACCGCGTAGACGTAAAATAAATAACATGCATAGTTAATTTCCTAAATTCGACTATTGTTCGACGAGGACGTCGAAGAACCTACGAAGACTATGTATGTTGATTGATATTCGTTTCTTGAACAGATGGTGCAGAATTTACCCTTTTAATTTCTTATGTTTAAAGTACACGCTATCGGCTCTTATGACAAATGACAGCCAGAGCAGATGTTATAGAGAAGGTCTGAGAAAATGCAAATTTGTCAAATCTCAATTAACTGGGGTTGAATCATTGAATTATAATCAATCAAAAATGGGTCTCGTCTTACTGGTCGTTGTTTTTCGTACGCAACCTTACTTTCAATTAAACACTTCACCATTACCTATCAATAAATAGAATATTTTTTAATAATATCAAAAATATACATGTTCAAAAATAAAGTTAAATAAAGAGATGTTTATCATCAAGATATGATTCATCAGTAGATAGTATACAAAACTATCATATTTACTTTTAAATATTTATCGAAATGATTTTTTTAAAAAAATATCTAACTACTAAAAAAGCGGTTTTGATCGCTTCATGACAACTGGCGTAAATTCCGTGGTTTTTGTAAAAACATTATTTTTGTTTGGCGTTATTAATGTAAATAAGTGCTTGTATTAGGTCATAAATTTTGTCGGTGTGTACAGAAATAATGGGGGAGAATTTAAATTTTAGGCCATTATTTGGTAAGTTAACCGTTCCTCCTATTTCTAATATAGAGCCATCTGTAGGCAGTGGTTTGGATAATTTTAAAGTTTTCGCAAGATATTTTCTATAATTAATATTATTAAGATTTTGGATATATGCTAAGATAAAAGTTTATACTTATTAATGTTGGAAGGTGGCACTTAAGGGTTTTAAGGAAGTACATAGATAGATTATTATTAAATTCTTGGATAAAAATCTATAGTACAGGAAAAATATTTGTTTCATTTGATGTTAAAATTCCAATTATTTTAGTTGCGTACTTACTACTTCTGAGACAGTTATCTTAATCTTGGTATTTTTGTCAATGTGTTAAAAGAGTAGAAAGTAATGATAAACAGTTACATAAATTACTCCTTTCATCTGGTGTGGGTGGTGTTAAAACCATCTGCTTAAGGAATTATGAATCAATAAGTCATCAAAAGTACCTAACTTTTTTAATTTGATTTATTGAAATAACTATAAAAAATCTCTTTTATAGGCTTATTCCGTTAGAAACACTTTTGTTTCAAAATGATCAATTTTCGTTAGATACCTATTATGTTGTTTATCTTTATTTCGTCAATAGAAATGAAATTTAAATATGTTAATTACTCATTTTGAGCTACTTATCAAGATGAATTCACTGCAGAAATATTTTTCTGAACGCTACAGAAGCAAAAACGTCACCAAATAATTGAAGGGAGGAATGCGCCCCTATCAAAGTTGTCTTAGCGATAAAAATATGTAACTATATTAAGATTTCATATTTTTTAATTTAATCACATCGACACTTTATAAGAAAGCAGGAATTTAATTATTAGGAAGCTAATAAAAAAGTACCATCCCTTAATATATCGGGATTGAAAAAAAATTATTAAATAATTTTAAAAATGTTTAAAGTTGGTATTTATGCTGTATAAAAATTCATGGATAAGAATTTCACGGTGTTTGTACTGAAGGTTCTGTTAAAAAGGAATAATTTTTGAACACGATGGTGATTTTTTTAAGTTTTTGTGAGATTATGGTCTATTAATGAGACTATCTAGGATAGTGCTACTATTTTAAATAACTCATGACCATTTCCCAAAATATCAGTGGTCTGGGTGCGGCCCAAAAGGTCCCACACGACTAACTTCCCAGTGGAAAGAATGAAAAAATACCATATGTTTTGTTGTTATTATTGTTAGGTATACTCGTATTTAAGATTTTAATTTATAAAAATATTTCCAATTATTATTGATTCGTATTAGGAATCTTTGATGAGAGAGATACTTAATGAGTGGGAAGGAGGCTTTGCCATAAATGGAAAATGTTTTTCAAATCTTAGATATGCTGATGACACTCTTCTGATCGCTAACTCAGCAGAACTTACAGAATTGATACAACGAGATAACATCAAAAGAGTATGGTCTAAAAATCTACTATGCCAAATCTAAAGTATTGATAGTTGATAGATCGGATAAGACAGCAAACAGACCACATCACATCACATGAAGTGGTAGTTCCGTTTATTTATCTGGGTGCCCTTAGCCACTCCTCCGGCAGCTGCGAGATGGAGATCCGCCGTTCGTATTTAACTTGGCCTAACAGCAATAAGCCAATTACATAAAATACTAGCTGACCCGGCAAACGTTATTTTGCCATATAAATAATTTCCTAGTAATTTCTAGTGTAGACAAAAAATAGCTTACTTATTGTAAGTATGTATGTATGTTAGAATGTGTATATTGTATGTATGTAAGAATGTGATTGTCGTTGTTCTAATTTTCTGACTTCATTGCGTTCAGCTCGTGTATCTTCTGGCTCTTCTTGATGCAATTGCGCCATTCTGACACGTGCATCAGTATTTTGTTGCTGGATTTGTTCTTCTGTTCTTTCGGATCTGCTATTTCGCAAGTTTCGAGCTTTACTTGTACTGCGGCTCAAATCAGCCCCTTTGCGTTTTCTTGGCATTGCTCACCGTACAAAACATACATAAATAGAATTAATGAAATTATTTAATGATGAAAAATGTTAAAAGTGTAATTAGGGCCAGGATTTTTGCCGCAGTTTTGAAATGACTAGTTTTAATTTATGAAATTATAACAAAAATATAAGTTTTATGGAAAAAATTTTCAAACAAAAGTAAAAAATTAAATTTTATGAAAACATTGTCTCTTATAATTTTTTCATACAACCAATATTTCCATTGACATTTAAAAATAAAGATTCATAATGATTGATTTTTTGGCAACTATGAAAATCTTAATTGTTCAATTACATTTTTTTAATAAAATTAAATTAAAATTACATTTTTATAAGATCAACAACATTTTCGATATAAATAAAAAAAAGTATACTTACAACACAAAATCCGTTGTTATTGGAAGCTCGTGTCACGTGTTGAGTACTTTTGAGGTTATAAAATCACTTGATTAACTAATCGTGCAAAATACACTCAAAATTGATAATTTAATTATTATTGATAAAATAGGAATGATTAAAAGTTAATATGAGAGTTACACTGAGATAGCAAAATAATAATTGTCAACGTTACTACTACACTTGATGCATAAACAATAATGATGGCCGACAACTGTGTAGGGAGTGAGAAAGAAAGGAGACCGGCTTTGTTCTCATCCCTACTCCGTGCTGTTTACTGGGTCAGAAGTGACACCTGTAGACATCTGGCGGGGATAACTAATTAAATGACGATTGATCAGTTTTCGACCGGAGAGGAAAAATGATTAAATTACTAAAATGGCTATTAAAAAATAAGGGTTGATCGTAGAAGGGTTAAAATTAAGGATTGTATGTATTTTTGTATGTTGTATCATAAAAAAATGAAAATTAAAAATTTTGTCTAAAAAATAAAAAAAAAAATTTAGGGGTGGACTACCCCTAACATTTAGGGGGATGAAAAATAGATGTTGGCCGATTCTCATAGATACCGGATAAGCACAAAAAATTTCATCAAAATCGGTCAAGCCGTTTCGGAGGAGTATGGTAACTAACATTGTGACACGAGAATTTTATATATTAGATGGAATGATCGATATATATATATATATATATATATATATATATATATCAATACCAAAAAATCACTGGTGCATGCCCTAGTGTTCCGCTTTCGAGACATGGGTTATGAAGGCAGCCGACAGGCGAATGTTGGTATGGCGAAGAATGCTAAGAATACCGTGGACGGCACATCGCACCAATGTGTCAATGCTGAACGAGATTGAACCATCAAACCGTCTCAGTAGCTTGTTGACATCAGCGCGAATACTAAACTTCTTCGGACATACAACTCGTCACGACAACAACGAGAGACTGATTGTCCAGGGCAAACACCTTGGCAAAAGGAAACGCGGACGCTGCCCATCTAGATGGACAGACATTATATCAAAAGTAACCGAGCGTCCACTAGTGGAAGCCATTAGAACGGCTGCTGACCGTGGGAGACGGCGAGAGACTGTAAGAAGAGTTCTGAGAAATAACACCTGACATTAACTTGCGATCACTACACGTCGTTCTCGACGTTAGACTAAGAAGAATTAGGACTGTAACTTAATATTGAGTTAGGTAGTTGTGCGCTAACTTCATCGGCTACCTCTGGACCTCAGGGACATCGATACGAGAGACAGCCTGGTACACATGTAGTACTGGGGGTGGGGTGGCCACTCGTATACTCTTTAAGGAACAACTGTGGGCTATGGCAATCTTGAAACAAGGGCAAAAGTAATTGCCCTTTTGGCGAGACCTCCTAGTCGGGGTCTATCGCGGAACGCGCGCGGATTGTAATTTTTACAGAAAACAAGTCGGTTGGCGAGATCGTAATGGTAATGGTCCGAATGAGAATTTGTGTTTTCGAATTTAAAAATTAAGAATTATTTTTCCCAAAAAAGCTTTTACTCAACAGAATAATCCGTGTTGTCTTTTGTCATTTTAAAATACCTAAAAAACCACGCGTATTTTGCACTTTCATCTTCGCTTCAAAAATAATAAGGCTTAAAAGAACATTCTTTTCAATTTGTTCACAGCGTTTTAACTTTTTCACGTACATTTTATTCATTTAAAAAGGAAATATTTTAAAATTCTCATCGAATTAACGAAATGTGTGCCCGTGTTTTTAGATTTTTCTAGCAACTAATTGAACTATTCAATTTAATAAAACAGCTAATTAGTTTTTTTTTAAATAATTTATTTCGTATTATTCCGAATGTTTTGGTTGGTTGCTCGGTTCGTCGTTAACTAAAAAATTTTATGATCGAATGATGAGAAAAACATTAATTAACTATAACAATAACAATAAATTATGATAATTTTTAAAAATTTTAATACTGATAAATAACCACTTTACCATTATGTTGGATTTTTTGTTAATGTAGGCAGGTACTTATACTGTTTTAAAATTATTAAATGCTTGCTTTTACGGAAAAAAATTAAGAAAATATTTACAAATATGCAGGGTGATTCATTAAGAATGTCCAATCTCTAAATTGTGGATTCTAGACCTCAAAATATTATGATTCCGCCGAACATGCCTTTTACAAATATATACCGGGTGTCTAAAGTTTAAATAATGTTCAGAATTTATTGCCTCAAGATTTACCTGGGTGTCCACAATAAAAGAGTGACGAATGAAACAGAGAAGATAATATAGGATGTGCAAGCAGGATTTAGAAGAGGAAGGAGATGTTTGGATCAGGTCTTTTCATTACGAGGTATAGTCAAAAAATTCTTGGCTAGAAGTCAGAAGGTCTAATGTGCTTTTATAGACTTGGAAAAGGCCTATGACAGAGTGGTAAGGAGTGAATTGTGGTGAATGTATGGGGTGAGCGGTAGTTTAATACGAGCACTTAAATCGCTTTACAAGGATTCCACTGCTTGTGTCAGGATAAACGGAGCTTGCACGGAATGGTTTAACATTAAAAAGGGTGTAAGACAGGGATGTGTGCGCCATGGCTGTATAACTTATGCATAGACGATTTGAAAAAAAGTGCGTATGGATTGAAAATGAATGATTTGATCGTCAAATGCCTTCTTTACGCCGAAAATCAAGTCATATTAGCGTCATCTGAAGAGGAGTTGCAGGCGATGGTTAATGTTATGCACGATGCCCTCAACAGGGATGAAAATAAATGCAAGCAAAACGAAAGTAATGGTTTTTGAAAGAGAAGAAAACATGACGAACTGTGAAGTTTTGATTCAGGGAGAAAGAGTGGAACAAGTAAATGAATTTGTGTACTTGGGTACAGAGTTTACGAGAGATGGAAAGTATGACAATGATATTAAGTGATGGGTGTTGGCAGGAAAACAAATGAATGGGGCAATGCATAGCTTTATGAGCAGCCAGAAAGTTTTAAATAAAGCACGTCTGGCTATGCACAGAGGTGTGTTTGTTCGTACACTTATGTATGGTAGTGAATGTTGAGTTTGGCAGAAGAAGCATGAAAATTGGATTAATGCTGTGGAGATGAGTAGTCTGAGAAGTATAGCTGAATTGACTTGGTTAAATAAAGTAAAAAATAGTTAGATAAGAGAACGCTGTGGTGTAAAAAAAGATGTGGTTACAAAGATAGATAAAGGAATGCTTAGATGGTTTGGCACGTAGAAAGTATGGATTAAGGAAGATTTATGAAACAAATTTATAAGGCGAGTGTGAATGGACAAGTGGGTAGAGGTCGACCTTGGCGAACATATCTTGATCAGATCAACATTGTTTTAAAGAAAGGACAGGTCCATTGTACCAATAACCGAAGAGCATGTATGAGAGCACTTATGAAAGTATAGGAAGCAAAAGATGTGTGTAAGAACCGTAGCAAGTAGAAGAAAGTGGTGTCTGTCTACCCTAACGGATAAAAGGCGTGACTATGTGTATGTATGGATGTCTACAATTTGCCAAAATATACGTTTGTGGGATTCTGAAATTACACAGCACGGTCTCATACAAAATGAGATGCACTTCGTCATCATATCGGCACTAAAGTTGAAACAAAACAGTAGCCCTTTATTACATATTGTATTGTGTTTCTAGATGGCACTAGTAGTAATTTTAACAGGTGAACTGTTAAGCTTGTAAGTACGCTGTTACAATTGACACCACTCTCTCCTACCTACCTACTATACACGGTGATTCATTAACAATGTCCAATCTCTAAATTGTAGATACTAGACCTCAAAATATGATGATTCTGCCCAACATACCATAATACAAATATTGCTAGTTTCCGAGATACCGAGTGTTTAAAGTTTAATTATGGATTTTGATTTTCGCAATAGTTTTTCATGTTTTCACAATTTATATTTGGAAATTGGCACTTATACGTTTTTGGTATGAGGATTGCCAATTTGGATTCTAATTTAGCATTGCTAATAGAAGGCGCTAGTTAACACTTGATTGTATTCAGTAAGTCATAGCAAATTATTTTTCGGCTGAACTCTTTTTTTTTTATTAAAAAACACCTCTTAGTGTATTTTTCTGTAATTAAAACTAGTCTAAGAGGACTAACGATTAATTTGCATCTAATTATTGTTAAAACTAGATACTTATCATCTAGAGTCAATCCAATGATGTCTTCCAGATTTTTCTAATCTTTAGTATACACTACACTCATGCACTTTACTCTGATTTACACAAAACACACTACACAAGATCGATAAGCTTGGCTCTTTTTAATTTTCGGACATGATGTTGGTCGTCCAGCAGCTAAAGAGCTTCTGCATTCACATGTAGATGGAGCCTGGCTTCATGCTTGCCGGCTAACCATGACGGTTGGTATTCGAAGATCTCCGACTGAACTATAAGTAAAATATTAAAAAAAAATTAAAAAGCGTAAAATTCTACAAAAAAAGTTACATTACATGTAACTTGATCGGTTATCGAGTTATTTGCTTCTAAAAAGTTCAAGGAATTTAAATTTTATAAAAAATATATTCTCTAAATGTGTAACAATCACAAATTAATAAACAAAAATAAGAAACTTCAAAGTATATATGTGTATATATATATATATATATATATATATATATATATATATATCGGCTTATAGCGTTCTACGACGCCTTCCGACTCCTAACCGCCATTCATCTCTATCTTGCCATAAGTTCTCCGGCAAGTATCTTTCTTTCATCTCTTTGTCAATGCCCTCTCTCCAGCTTTTTCTTGGTCTTTCTCTTTCTCTCTCCCCTTGGGGTGTCCATGTCAAAATTTGTTTTGGTAACCTATCGTCTGACATTCTTTGGACGTGACCATACCATATTAACTGTTTAGAAACTTCAAAGCAAATATTGGAAATGCCCACCATTTACTTCAATAAATTTTATGATCCGCTTAATATCAAATAACCCTTGTCTATTATTTTTAATCGCAATGGCGGCTTTTTCTATTTTCCGTCGCAACTCTGATCACAAAACCTGTCCCAAACTCGTGCCTTCCATTCTGGCTTCCGCTGTAGTATACTACTGACTGGCTGATTTGCATGTTTCCGTAGTCCAGCCATCAGATCTCTTGTATCGCTGTGACGTCCATCTTCATCTTTTCCAGCTGCTGAATAGCACGGGTCGCATACCCCGCCCTTTACCAGCTCTGAACGTTCCATGTTCCAATGTTCATTGTCCTTGTTCGTTGCGATTGTCGTTTTCCATTCGTATTACAGTTTTCATAACTAGTTGGATTTTTGCGGGGGTGGCTAGTTGGCCACCCGCTCAACCCTCCTCCTTTATCCGGGCTTGGGACCGGCAGTGTGATCTAGTGAGCTACTCAGTTCACCCACCGATCAGCACAGGCGAATTCTGGAAGAGAATTTTCTTTTGTAAACTAATGTCTTCAATTGCGATCAAATTGACAATTTTAAGGATTGAAATCAGGAGCTCCCGGGGCCTAAGCGAACTCACTTCCACGACTAATCAATCCATCGACGCGGAAACTATTCTTATTGACGAACTTGCAGGGAATAATGTTGGTGGTGTCCCGTCGTGCAAAAACCACATGTTTTGTCCTAAGGCAATCATCGACGCGGAAACTATTCTTATTGACGAACTTGCAGGGAATAATGTTGGTGGTGTCCCGTCGTGCAAAAACCACATGTTTTGTCTTAAGGCAATCATCTAGTAATTCGTGTAAAGGTTCTTGAAGAAAATCTAAATAAAGAGTTCCATTTAAATTGGTCGGAAATTCAAAAGGACCCATTATATAATCACATATTGAGTACACCACTCCAAATGTTAAACTTAAACTCGTGCTGAAAACGTGTTTCTCTTTTAGCATGTGGATTTTCAGAATCCCACGAATGATTATTTTTCCAATTAATTATTCCTCGTCTGGCAAATGTTGCCTCATCACTAAAAATAATTGTTTCCAGAAAATCTAGGTTAACATTTTGTTTATCTTGCATAATTTGGGCAAATTGTAGACGCGCCGATAAATCTTGAGGTAATAAATTCTGAACAGGAGTGTAATGATATGGATGCAGTTTTTCCCTCTTTAATATTCTCAAAACAGACGATTGGCGTATCCCTGTTGCCAGACTTAATCGGCGAGTATTGATAATCTGGATTCCCTGCTATACGAATTAAAATTTCATCTTTCTCATCGACAGTGACAGTTTTTTTAGATCTGTGTTGACTTTTAGGACATAAAGACCCCGAATCACATCTTCTTCTGTTGATGCCTATGTTGGCGAGCATAATGGCTCGAACTTTATTCACTGATGCACGGAATAAGCCCACAGTTGATGTATTAAACCACACTCGAAGATTCTTTAGCTATGATATTCTTCTTCTTCCTACACTCCTTCTACCTTGTATTTTGCCTTGGAGTATGAGCTGTAAAATCCGGTATCTTTCAGGATTTCTCATGATGTGGCCGAGGTATTCAAGTTTACGTTTCTTTACCTGAGAGGAGATTTATTTTATTTTTCTTTATTTATTCTAGGTAGCACCTCTTCGTTGGTTATATGATCCACCCATAAAATTCGCAAAACAGGACGGTAGAGCCAGAGTTCAAAAGCTTCTAATTTCTTGCAAGATGTTTCAGATAACTTCCATGACTCAACGCCGTATAGAAGAGTTGAGAACACATAGTACGCATTTTGGTGTTTAAAGACAGGTCTCAACCGAGTAGTCCCATTCTTCGTTAATATTTGTTCCCAAATAGACATACTTGTTAACTCTTTGGATGGGTCTGTTATGTATCAGTAGCTGGCCTTCCATCATCAGTAGTCCATATCTTTCACTTACTTTCCCCACTCGAAAATCGATCGAGTTACATGAATCAAACAAAAGTAAGTTTTTTTGTAGAATTTACCGCTTTTTAATATTTTTTTAATATTTTACTCATAGATCAGCCAAAAAACTATTTTCTTTGATTTATCAAACACAACCAAGTGTAACTAACGCCCTCTAATAGTAATGCTAAATTAGAGCTCAAATTGGCAATCCTCATGCCAGAAACTTAAAATTGCCAATATTTAAACAGAAATTGTGAAATCTTGAAAAATTGTTGCGAAAATTAAAATCCATATTTAAACTTTAAACGCCCGGTATCTCGGAAACAAGCAATATTTGTAAAAGGCATGTTGGACAGAATAATCATATTTGGAGGTCTAGAATCTACAATTCAGACATTCCCAATGAATCACCCTGCATATAAATCATTTATCAATATTTATTTTAGGCAACAAATTAATCCAAAAATGTTTGCCTTTCCAAAATATTCAGTATATTAATAACGTCACTTAATTATTAAATTAGGTAATATTTATTACTTATCTTATAAGTAATGCAGTTAATGTCTTTATTATATTAATAACTATTAAATTAATGACCTAAATCCTTAAATTACCTATATTGAAAATTGTGATTATTAATGTGTTGTTAAAGTCATTACATTAAAAAAGATTAATCTACAATTTGTTACTTCAAAGTGATGAACTAATGTTTCATTTATATAAATTGTTAAAGTTGATATTGCAATTCGAATATAAAAATATAATGTACAGAACCCGGTGTACGTTGGTACACCCCATTTTATTATTTTATTTGGGATGCCCAATCCACATTGAAAGTTTATTAATTTAACAAATGTTTTATTTTTATGCCAGCCGATAAACAATATTTACAGTTTTTTCGGTAGGTGTGAACACGTAAAGATTTTTTTGTTATTTTCACAAAGATTTTCGATCATAAATGTTTTTGCTCAAATTGAAATAACTGAAATAAGTACATAAATGTTTGACAGCTTCAATATTTTCGAATAAAAAATTTGAAATGACAGGTGTTTGGCTACGGATATTTCATTTGCGTTGTATTGAAGGTACCAAAGTTTTTTCACTTAAACCACCCCTGGTATGTATAAAACAACTGAAAATTTCATCCCAATCGGTCCAGCCGTTTGGGAGTTTTCAAAGGACCTACATAAAAACATTTTTTTATTTATATATATATATATATATATATATATATAGGTATGAAAATATATTAACTGTGAATCTACGTTAGAGTTAGCAGTTAGGAGTGACCAATTCAATAAAAATTCAGTCAAGCTTTCGAAAATGTTTATTTTTTTTTTTCGAGACTTCTCTATAATATTTTTAATTAATATAAGAGAAATCAAATTACAAAATATATATTTACTAACATGAAATTATTAAATAATTTTAGCAAAGAGGAACAAAAGATGTTTTTTTAAAAGAAATTTGATATAATAAGTCACTTTTTGTCTTACTAAATCATATTGAAACAATTTCCAATCTTCATACTTAATTAAAAACACCGATTCCAAAGGATTTCAAATCAAATATTGTTTATCGAATTCTGTGCATGGATTGTGACAAAATTTACATTGGTCAAACAAAACAACTCATGAAAGATTGAATCACAGGTCATAAAAGTGATTGTAGGAGGCACATAAAATCATGTGCCCTAGCCACGCATGCTATTGATGATAATCATTGTATTGATTATAAGAATACGAAAATTTTAGATATGGAAAGTATTTTAACAAAAAGGCCATTTTTAGAAATGGTACGTATCAATAAAAATAAGTATAAGACCATTAATAAAAGAACAGATATTGATTATCTGAGTGCTATTCATACAAATATTCTTAATAAAAAAAAAATTAAAATTCAGATAACCATAATACACTTATATTAACATTTCTCATCTGTATAAATATTTTTGACATTCAGTCAGACAAAAAGTGACACTGACTTATATAAAATTTCTTTCAAAAAAACATGTTATGTTCCTCTTTGCGATAGATAATTTTTTAATAATTTCATGTTAGTAAGTATATATTTTGTAATTTGATTTTTCTTATATTAATTAAATATATTATAGAGAAGTCTAGGAGAAGAAAATAAATATTTTCGAATGCTTGACTGAAAAAACGAAGAATTTTTATTGAATTGGTCACTCCTAACTGCTTCCCAAATAAATTTAAAAAAAAAACTCCAATATATAGGTAGATTATCTTTCTTAAATGCCAGCGAATTCGTGCGACAGTCATGAAGCCTTTGATCGTGTGTGTGCATTCTTCCACCAAGCAGCTATTAGGACTTCCCAACTGGATAAATCATTTCTTAACTATAGGTACCATGAAACTGACTTTTCTGTTAAGGTTTATCTTTCTTATTCATTTAGATCATTTATGTGAACCTATTTCCTATTTCCCAGTTAACGAATACAATGAAGGCAAGAAAAACAGCTTACCTGGGACACCTAATTCGACACGAGGAATATGACCAATCACATCTGATACTGGAGGGGAAAAATAGAAGGTAAACGAGGTATAGGAAGATAAAAAAAAGTCCTGGCTCAGAAACATAAGAGATTGGGAAAACATGAATGGTAATGCCCTAATCCATCAAGCTCAGAACAGAGAAGAATTTTGGACTTCCCAAAATGTTTACGTAGGTACCAATGATTATAGTTATATCAAGCTTTTAGCAAATATTGTTGCGCTATAGTGGGTAGAAGTGATGTACGATAAGTAATACTAATAGTAACCCGCAATTTTACAAAGAAATGGACAGTAAGAAATGATTCACATCAATGATCTTTCCCAAATCATATTTAACATTAAGTATCTATAGGTATTTAGTAGAAGTAGGTGCCTACATAACCAATAAACACAAATTTTTAAGTAGGTAGGTTGTATTTATTAAAATTCTGTAATGTAACCCCTTTTGGTGGGTATTTGAAAAATTTTTTGTAACATTAACGGGTAAACAACGTTTTTCAATCCCAAGAAATGCACTTATCTATTAAGATAGCTACCCCTAAACGACACAGTGTCGGCAAACTAAAGCGCGCTGGTTGTCTTTGTCTTTCGGAAAATATTAAATTTAAATCCATTTATTCAAATATTCTTTTTTTAATCAGCACCGAAAATACCGAAATCCAAAAGCACGTAGTAAAAACGAGAAAGCTTAAATACATAATACATACCTACCTATAGTTTGCCGATATATCTCAAAAGCGTAATGGATTCGAAGAAATAAAGGTTTAAAATTGGAAATAAACACTACAAGGAAGAATTGAATAAGAAACCTAAAAAATTCCTGTACACATACACACGCTCCAAACCAAAAACACACAACACACTACAAGCCAGCACATGCGCCCCAAAATCACCCCTTAACTCTCATCCATCACGAAAAAAAAACCTTATAATATACGTAAAGGAAGGGGGTAGTGAAATGCGCACATAGATATCTTTCGATTTTGGTAAAAAGAAAATATCAGCCTTTCCTTTACAGTGCGCTTGTATTGGCCACGACGGCTCAACACGCTAGAAAAGAAAAGAACCACCGAAGCTCGCGTGCGAGACGGAGAGATGTATAGGCAAAGCGTGTCGGAATCGCCACGAGAGGGAGCCTCCTTCCAACACAATGGGCGGAGCAATACGAAAACAGAAGACGCGCGAGCGAGAAGGAAGGAGTAAAGGCCGAATGCACCATGCAAGACCAAGTCACTCGTCAGTCTTGGGGTAGTTATCCTCTCGATAACACGTGCTCAACGTTATATAGTCGATTTACGACTGATCAATTACCATAAACCCCGTGTGACAAGTTTTTTTTTTGTTGTTGTAAACTTCCGATAGTGCTTCCGGTTCCGATAAATCAAAGATCGTGTATATACATCAATTGTAAATTGTGTCTATTTGGAATTTTTCTATATTATAATAACAAAAATAACAAAAATAAATAAAACATTTTGCGGGTGATGACAGTGATCGAATCGAGTGAAAAGAACCATGTCAAACTGTGAAGGGTGGATTTTTAAAATTTTTAAAAGGTGAAACGATTGTTTTATTCTTCGGGGTTTACCTTTCTTTTGAAAAACTGGCGGAGCTGGAACATATGCAGCCGACTGCGGCAGCCAATTTACCACCCCCTGGTGGAGATATGGACTTGCAGACTATGCAGTCGATGGATTGGCTATTCAAAAAGGAGAGAATTTACCTATTGGCACAATTTTGGCAACAGGTAGGACATATGATTTTTCCGTTTGTTTACTTTTTTCAATGTCCTAATAAAACGATAACTAATTATTTATTGACTTCTCTCTTATATATCTCATAAAATGAAAATCATTTAAAATTTAAATCGCTTCTTTTTTTTAAACTTACCAAATTCGTCTTAACGGATAGGTACCTATGCGTAAACAATAAATAAAATTTATTCTTAGTTTAAACTGTCCTTTTAATAATCTAAGGAACAAGTAAATTTATAGGTCAGTTGGTGCTATACTTACCTAATATCTGTAGATATATACGTTTTTTCTTTCCAAACATAATTCTTTAATTTTTCTATTAAGATTTTCTAGTAATTATATCTAATTTTACGCGCATTACTTATCAACAAATCATTTGCAAATTTTTGGCGGTCAAAATTTATCGAAAATACAAGGAAAAGTTTACATGTACACATACTTGCTGATGATGATAACAAAAACTACAATAGAACAGTTTTCGTTTATTTGAACATCACTTCAAAAGCTGTATTATAAACTATTTTTAAATAAACCTTTAAAATTTATTAGACACTTAAAATCGTGAAATTGGGGATCTTTAGTTTGTATAAAACGTTATAAAAGTAGAGTGGGAATTGATGTTTTAAAAGTTTTAATGTTTGTGTCTACACTATTTACTGCTGTGTTAAAATTTCCTGATGGTTTTATTTAAACGGCTTTTTTGTGATAATGACAATCGATTTCTTGACTTGCCGAGTTTCTTAACTAACGAAACTTTCGATAATTAGTACCAATCGAATTGTACTTTTTTTAAAAAAAATTGTTATCCAGAGTTTAACAGCTGTAAATGGGGGTTGTAATAAGCAAAAAAATAAAAAATTCATCAGCTGGAAAGTTGGGGGGTAAAAATGGGTGTTACCGTGAAAAACTGCCATTTTCCGGCCAAACCTTACGTTAAATAAAAAAACATTGATTGGCAAAGTGGTAGATAAATTTAAAATCTGTAACTTTTGCCGAATAGATTTTTTAACATTACATCAAAATATCCGTAAAATGCAAAAAACCGTTTTTTTTTCGGATTTTTCGTTTCTTATCTGTCATTTTCTCAAAAAATTATTTATTTAAACAAATGATAATTATTGACAAACAAATAGGTAGTTATTGGTTTCTTGAATATTAATAGGGAATCAAGAAATTCCTTTTTATTTAAAAATTATTTTCTTATTACAATAAATATTGAAACATAAACAACATTGAACAACGAAATGCCAATTTTTTAGATATAATCAATTCTTTTTAGCAAGATTTTATTAGATACCTATTAATTTTATCTATTTATTGTATTAAATCTTTAACGAATACAATACTGTTAATATTTTAAATAATGTTTGTTCATAATGTATCTCTAGGTAGTTACAAGCAATTAATAATAACAAAAAGTTTTGCGTTATTAACGAAACGATTTAAATTTATTAAAAATAACGTTACACATAATTTTATCCGATAAATCTCCGTTCAATTTTGAGAGAAAGTGTTGCACATTGCATAAAAATATTATAATCCAATAAAGTCCACTGACCTGCGGGACGAATTTCCGATTTCGGATATATACCTGCATGTTTTAAGCAATAACAGACCCCAAACGGCGGTGTATCTTTTCCATTTCCCCATCGTGTTCGATGTCACAATGAGGTTTCGACAAATCGCCACCCTCGTATGTGAGGGCGCCACCGCGCGGGGACCAACTTAACACTAACGAAGATCGCCTCAAGTGTTCCGAGAGCATCGCTAAGATTTCTGATTTTAATATCCTCTAAATAAACACGCTGTATTACAAAGGAATCTTTCCAAATGTTTATTTATTTATTAATATACGGAATCACCCCCATTACAACAAATTTTGTATACATTTAAGTAAAAATAAATCATTCAACTTATATACTAAATTAACATACATTAAAATAGAAATATCACACCTTAAACTCTCTTTAATCGATTCTTGAACATAGCTAACGAACCACCAAATATGTCTATGCTTTTGTTATTAATTATTTTTAAAGTACGTTCAATAGGCGAATGCATGCCATAATTTGTATGGTGAACAGAAAAATTTGATTGTCTTAAATTTCTGACGGGAACATTCAAACTAATACCTTGGAGAAGTTCGGGGTAAGAAATTAAACCGTTTATTAGTTTAAAAAGAACACTAACTGCAGTTTTTTCCGTCTTGTACTCAATAAGTTCATCTTCAGTGTATTTAAAATAATTGTGTAATCATGATTGCTAATGTTAAGGTTCAAGTTTGTTCTGAACTCTTTCCAAAGTAGTAGAATGAATTTGATATTGAGGAGACCACACAATAGATGTATAATCTACTCGTGACACTACTAAAGCATAAAAAACTGTTCTTAAAGCCCAAACAGATAATCTTTAACGGTTCCGAAGAATGAAGCCTAGAGATTTTGAAGATTTTACTGATTATTATGTATATGTTAAACAAAACGCAACTGCTCATCAAATGTGACTCCCAAATCCTTTATTGTTATTACATACGATAAGTTGATAATCATTAATTGTGTATGAACCAACATAATTTTTGGCACCTCTATAAAAACTAACACAACATTTTCCAACATTTAAATTTTTTGAATCCTGATTTAAAATCCGGATTTAAAAATTGGACAGATGTAAGTATGTTTCCATAAAGTTGGATTCCAGTGATGACTTAAAGAGAAGCTGAATCGGATTTGTTAGAGAGTAAATACAGTTCTTAAGAAAGTAATCAGGGATTCCATCTGGACCACTGCTTAATTTATTTGGTAATGATAAGATTTTATTGAAAATATCCTCTACTGATATTGAAAAATTTGGTATAAAAAAGTTGCTACTGTCTACTAGTTCCAAGTTATCGGCAGTGGATTCTGGTGAGTAAACCGTTGAAAAAACTAAGAGAAATAATTTGCAATCTGTAGTCCACTTGTTGCAGCAGCATTTCCATAATACATAGTATCAGTTAATGTTAATGTTAAATCTTTATTAGCCAGAATTTTTTATATAATAAATAAAATCATCGCGGACTCAATAGAGGCATTTATTTTGTGAATGGATTTAGTGCATTTATTAAAAAAAAAATTCGCAAAAATTGCCAATAATAAAAAACGCATTATTCCGTTTTTGTCGGTCATCTCCGAAAAATTCCAGCCATAAATACGAATGATCCACACAAAAATACACAAGAGCAGCGCGGGCTCATAAAGCAAGTTCCCAATTACGTACGCTAAAACGTCCAGAAGAGGCAAAAAAACAGATTCACAAGGGTCTAATGTTCACCTATACGAACGTAAAATTTGATATCACTCCCTCGAAGTTCAATAAATCGCGAAGTACCCTTAAAAACTTCCCTCTACAAAAAAAAAGCTATAGGGTAAAATTACTAATTCCTATACACATATCTAAAAAAATGTACTGCACCTTTACAAATTCAGACGAAGACAAAAAGAGTGAGCAGTTTTAGGATACCAGGAAGCAGAAATAGGATACCAATCTCCAGATCCGTATTACGTATAACCAAAAGAGAAATCAAAACAGATTTATTTTTTTGTATTAATTAAAAAACCTAAAATAATATTAATAACAAAAGTGCTAAAAAAAAAATAATAAAAGCATTCTCAGGATCTGCTTTGTAGGTACCTAGAATCTTATCGTTGAGTCTTTACCTGTTTGCTACAACAAATCTGCATAAGAAATAAGTCGTGAAAGTCAAAATAACGTTGCTAATATTTGGAACAACCAGAATAAATATGGAAGCATTAAAATAATTAAGCTTTTTGTGGAAATTAAAGCTAATATTTTTGTGAACACTTTTCGTTATTCTGCCGTTTATTATGCAACGATCATGTATTAATAGCCATTACGTGATCATTGCATACACTATTTTTTCTACGATCAATAAGTAATAAAATAAAAACAAGAATTCATTTTAAACTATCCATATTCTAATAGATTCCAACGTTTTTACAAAAATGAATAATACATTATTTTTTATAGATATATGAGTCATTTATAGTGCAATTTGACAATTTTATTTGTGGAATTTCTCCAGTTGACGGAATATTAATGTTAACTGCATCATCTGGAGCTTCTTCCTCGATGAATTTACTGAGTTCGTTTGGCTGGAATGTTTTGGACTTCTTTCCAATATACTTATCCTTCAGTTTCCCTCTTCAAAAAAGTTTGTAATCTTGCGCATTTTGAAATGTTAGTTTGATCAATTTGAATATGGAATAGTGTGTGCATAAAGTTGTAACTTTGAATTTATTTATTTGCAAGTTCTTCGAAATGAACTAATAACAAATTTTCCGAAAAGGATTAAATATCTTTTGTTATCCTCCAGTCCATGAATAATTGTCTGTATAATTTGTCATAGTTTTTTTTTATTTCGTTGGAACTAAATTTTCGCAGATACTTTTTGCTTTATAAGAAATTTCTGGAGGTGCTCAAGATTATTCCCCACTACTCGACATGTTTATATTTTTGATGCGTTATGATTGAATGTCGATAAAAATTAAATATCAGACGAGTATGTGGAAACATACCACTTGATTATCGCCGAGTACGTGCTTCTATTGGACGAAAATTCGTTTTATAATGAAAAGTACGTGTTTGCCGAAATCTGTTTCTTTAAAATGGACAATATTTATAAATCGGTAGCAAATATTTAATTCGCGTATTCTAATACAGGAGTAGAAAAAGTATTTATTGCATGAAGATGTTTTAAAAATGCTTCAGTCTTGATAGACGTCTGTGGCGTAAAGTTGTAAAGTTATCAAATCACACATCTATCTAGTGTAAGTAGTGTAAGTATTTTGATTAAACATGGTGAATCTAGGACTTCTAGCCATGTAAATTTATTTAATTAAGTTAGTACAAACTGCAATTTTAATATTGATTTGGGATGCAATTAATTTTTTAAATTCATGTAAGTACCTACTATTTTATAATGAGTGGTTATAATAAATATTATCAGAAACCAAATTACCATATAATGGTCTAACGTAAATTACATCAAACATTTTCTATATCATGTAAATATTTCATCCATTCTTCCTTATTTATTGCCAGATGTTTTGCTTTTTCCCATGTTTTTTCTTTCTTCTTTAGTATTTCTCCTATAACTCCGTCCCATGTCTGCCTTGGTCTTCCTCGTTCTTCCTTTTTTGACTGGTCTTAAAATGTTCATTCTTTGCAAGTGTCCCCACCAACTCAGTTGCCGTTTTTCGATGATATTGAGTGTCTTCCTTTATTTTTATACTTGTAATTTTGTCTCTTTTTATCACACCTTTCACCCTTCCGAGGTATTTCATTTCTGTGGTTTGTATTTTGCTTTTTTGTTTCTTTATCAATACCAACGATTCACAACCGAATGTCTATAAATTGTTTTGAATACATTTATTTTTGATTTTCTTGATATTTCCTTTTTGTTTATGAATGACTTAATCATTGCATAATATAGGTTCAAAGTTTTCTCAATTCTGCTATTTATTTCTATATCTTGCTTTCCACTCTCTTCTACTTCTACTCACAAGTATTTAAAACTCTTCACTTGCTCGACGTGTAAAGCTTCTAATTGTATATTTATTGTCTTTTGTTGGTTTCCAATTACCATTACTTTCGTTTTATTTATACTCAATTTCATTTCGAAATGTTTATAATAACAAAGTAAAATTACCTAAAACATGAATATTATACTTACTTTGAAATGCCATGAGACTTTTAAGTTTAAAAAAATAAGTGTTTTTGTAATACAGACAGTAAAACATAGAAAGGATAATCAAAATTAAAGTTAGTAAAGAAATACAATGACATGACAGATGTACTGCTCTAGTCAGGAGAGATCTGAGTGAGGAGATTAAGATATGTCGAGGTGTTAGACAGGGATGTGTATTGTTCAATGTATATAGTGAAGACATCTTTAAAGAAGCGCTGTCAGAGGAAACCGGTGTTATTGTCATACACGGGTAAAGAATTAACATCTTGCGATACGCAGACGATACCGTTATCTTCACCGACAGTCTGGAAGATCTACAACATCTGGTTGAGTTAACAAGCATTTTCTGCAAGAAATATGGCCTAGATATGAACCTAAAAAAAACCAAAGTTATGGCTACTTCAAAAAACCAAAGCACAAATCACAATAGACCATATATAAATATTAATAACGACAACCTGGAATGGGTATCCTCTTACAAATATCTTGGCGCATGGGTAACTGAAACAGCAGAACACACAAAAGAAATCAAGTGTCGAATTAAAGTAGCTCGCAGCGCTTTCATAATAATGAATAAAATACTCTGCAGCCGAGATATAACATTCTATTGTATGGAATGGAGGCTTGGACACTTAAATCAGAAAACATCAAGAACATAGAAGCATTTGAAATGTGGTGTTATGGGAGGATGCTGAGAATACCATGGGTTGACAAGGTTTCAAAAGAGGAAGTACTACGCCGAATAAATAAAGCAAAAGAAATTAGTAACAGCATAAAAAGAAAAAAATTAGAATATCAAGAACATTTTCTGAGATAAGATAGATATATCTCCTTAAGCAAATTATTCAAGGCAAAATAAAAGGCAAGAAAACGATTAGCAGACGAAGAATCTCTTGGCTGCGCAACTTAAGGGAGTGGTTTGGTTGCACGTCCGCAGGACTCTTCAGGCGGGCGATTGATAAGGTCCGAGTAGTGGTGATGATTTCCAATCTCCGATAGGAGCGGAATTTCAAGAAGAAGTCAGGAGAGATTCGATTTATGCATACATTTAAAATCCATCGCTTGTACAAAAAAAAAGTGCAACAGAAGTAGCTTGGCGGGCGACTAGCCTCTAAAATAACAAATATTCGGCTGAATATACTTCACATTCGTAAACTTCTTCCTCCGATTGTACTTGAGACTCACGATTACTGAAAATTTCGTCGTCGCCGATCGGATCGTTATTCGAATGTTTTCGTTGTGCTCAGATTTGTGTGTTCTTCGCCCGCCAAGCTACTTCTGTTACACTGTACCTATGGTTATTGTTCTAAATATTATCAATCATCAAAACAACAAAATTATTTTGACAAAGTTAGCAAATCAAACAACGTGGACGGACACCTGGCAATTAACGGTCAACGAATTGAGCGAGTAGAAACTTTTATATATCTTGGGTGTCAACTAAATGAAAAGTGGGACGGCATGCAGGAGATTCGTGCCAGAATAGATCAAGCTCGTGCTTCGTTCCTGAAGATGCGTAAGGTACTTTGCAGCAGAAATTTAAGCATGCCTATGCGCGTCCGAGTGCTTCGCTGTTACGTGTTCAGCATACTGTTTCATGGAATGGAAGCTTGGACTTTTGACTTTGACGATGTGCAAAAAATTGGAGGCCTTTAAAAGGTGGACGTACAGAAGGCTATTAAGAATTTCCTGGGTAGAAAGAGTGCGTAACACCGAGGTACTTCAACGCCTCGACAAGCAGCTGAAAGTTCTGTTTACACTAAAAAAGCGCTAACTGGAGTATTTTGGTCACATCTTAAGGAATGACAAGTATCGACTTTTAAAGCTTATATAGAAGTGAAGATCGAAGGACGAAGAGGCCAGGGTAGAAGAAAGATATACTGGCTAAAAAACTTAAGACAATAGTATGGAGTAAGCACTACCACATTGTTCCGCCGAGCTGTAGACAAGGTTCAGACAGAAAGAAACGTTAATGAATTTCGAGCTGAAGGTCAGGGTTGATAGAAAAATATGATGGGTACTTAAGTTTAAATATACAACTTTACGGTAAAATGAAATGTTACGTAAAATGAGCGGATTCGACTCTGATCGAGTGTCTGGGATTGACCCTTACGTAGAAATATCCAGACATTTAAATTCCTACTTTCTATGCATGCAGAGTGTGCGAAATATCGGCCGTAAAAGGTCTAAAATAAGCGAAAGAGCATTTTTAAACCTTTCGGGATCGCGTTTCTGTCTCTTTCGTACGAGCAAAAATTAAAAGGGGATGGCTAATACCTAATGGCTTGAAAAAAAAAGAAATTGTGAGGATAATAGATTATTAAATCCATTTGCATTTTAATCCGTTAAATATTGATATTGACTTTCGGTTTATTTATACATTTATACAAAGTGGTTTTGTCGTTAAACTATTTTACATAAAGTATGTTGACATCTAACTGCCTAATAATGATGTGTGATAAATATTTTGATTTTTAATTCAAATTATACAAAAAGAAAACCTGTTTCGGAGGATTAAAATTAGCTACCGGTTTTTATGAATTAATTATAAATAAATATTTTACGTGTGCATAACTTACGGTGTCACTACATACATTTTTTGCGATAAGGTTAATGAATTTGCAATAAATTCTTTTTCAAAACATCAAACACGATAAGGTGGTGGTTGTTTCGATTGTGGTTAATATGACTCGAGAAAGAAGCGTTTTTATTTTCAGTATAAATTAGAAAATAATATCTATTAAATTATCTAAATGGATGTTCAATTGAAATTCATTTATATTAAAACTCGGTAATCGTTATTACTATTTTATGTAGAAGACTATTATTAGTATTATAAAAAACGATTTCAAATTGTTTTTAACAAATTATAGTTGTCATTAACAACATTTATGTCAACCGTATTATTTCAAACTTTTTTTGTTCATTTCATAAGCGGGAGCTATTTTCAATTGTTTACAATTGAAATTTTTTTTTAATTATTATGATCAATAATCATCTGTTAGTAAAAATATTCAATTGTTATAAACAATGCTTGATTATTACTAACAATAATTTTTCACTGTTATAGCGTCTTCAATGCTATTCTCTCAATACTGACACAACTTTAAAATTCTCCAATTCCTATTTTAAACATTCTTAAACTATCTCTTTTTATGAAATATTGTCATCATATTTTTTATACAAATATTCCTAACATGCAATAATCATATTATTCAAAAGATCTTGAAATTTTGTATTAAAAATAGTATATATCTTCTTCTTAACGTGCCGTCTTCACTGAAGGCTGGCTACAATTTCGGCAAATCTCTCTCTGTCCTGTACTGCTCATAGTAGTGATTCTGAATTCAGGCCAGTCCAATCCCTAACATTCTTTAACCACGAATTCTGTCTCCTGCCCGGTCCTCTTTTACCTTCAATATTGCCCTCCATTATCAGTTGTAGGAACTCGTATCTCTTGCCTCTGTATATGTGTCCCAGATAGCTTGTCTTGCGTCTTTTGACCATTCCCAAGATTTCTTTGTCCACTTTCATCCTTCCTAGAACGGTTTCATTGGAGACATGATAGTATATATATATAATCTTGAACCCTTTTACCCTTAGGGTGTCGGGTTATCATTTTATTCTTGTTTTATAAACTTCTTTCATTCTTTTCTGTCTCTTGTCAATGTCTTTGCTTCGCTCCATTTTTTTATTTCTTCCTTGTAAAATCTTTCCAGGTTTTTCTAGGTCTTCCTCTTTTTCTCTTGTTTTGTGTTTTTGCTTCATTGATTTGTTTAACAGGTCTACTGTTTGACATTCTCTGTATGTGTCCCCACCATCCCAATTGTTTTAGTTCTATGAATGAAATAATGTATTCTATGTCTAGTTCTTCTCTTTTTTGTGTATTTCTTATTTTATCTCTCCTTGTCACTTCCTTAATTCTTCTCAGATATTTTATTTCTGTAGCTTGTATTCTACTTTCGGTTTTTTTGTTAATATCCAAGATTCACAACCATATGTTAATACAGGTCTATATATTGTCTTGAATATTTTTAGTTTTGTGTGTCTTGAAATTTCTTTTTTGTTGATAAATTTCCTGTTCATTGCATAATACAGTTTTATGGTTTTCTCGATTCTGTCGATGATTTCCGCTTCTTGTCTTCCCTTTTCGTCTTTTGTTACTCCTAGATATTTAAACTCTTTAACATGTTTTATTTTTATATTATCTATCAAAAATATTTATTTTTTCGTCTCCTATTGTCATCACTTTGGTTTTATCTTTATTTATTTTGATCTGTTTTCTATTTAGTGCTTCATTCCATACTTCTATATTGTATTGTAATTGTTTTTTATTTTTAGCAATCAGTATTATGTCATCTGCAAATGCTCCTTCAGCTATCTCCACTCTTTGCATGTTTTTGTATCCAATGCACATTTTTTTGATATTTATTTCACATTCCTTGATGATGTCATTAAAAATGGTATAATTTATATATTGCAAAAGTCAGGTAGTATACCATTTTTTTCAGTTTTTTGATTCGCCAAAAAAAAACAGCTCGACCGATTTTGCTGGTCCCACGTCGATATCATTTTTTGTTCTCGAGATAATCGAGACGAAAAATAATTCTGAACGAACATACGCACATACGTACATACACACACAGACGTCCACTTAAAAACTATTGTATTCGACTCTGGCGACCTTGAAATGTGGAGATATGTCGAAATTCGGGATTCGCAAAATCGGACCCATTACTATAACTTCCCGCCGGGAAGTTGATTATTAAAAAAAAATTTAAAATATAAAAAAAACTGTCAAATTCAATAAATATACGAAAGATAATGTTTTTTATTATTACAAAGCTGTCAAGAAGACAGTTCGCGAAAAGCGGACAATATATTTTTAAATAATAATTAAGTGATAAATTTTCTACGAAACACAATAACGTATTTGGAGCTATGGCGGTTTTATGAAGCCCAAAATAGTATTGCAAAATTAAATTAACGAGTGATTAATTTTCGAGCGAACCGTCTAAAAGTTTTGGAAATTTAAATCTATCGACTCCCGATGCTATCCCAATGAGATATCGAATTATAAATATGTTTTGGAAGCCTTATGATATATTTTCATTAATTTCGGCTTGGAAATTATCGATTTACACTTCCCATTCTATTAGGAGATAAGTTTGCCAGCCAATTAGAGCAGTCAATTTTATGAATTATTTATTACTTTATGGTTTGAACAGAAGTATAAAAGAACAAGACTTTTAAGAAAATCACATTAACCTAATCATTTAAAACACTAAACGTTCCAATTACACTCCCTGTAAAGAATATTTTTCAGGTGTGAATTTTTGGAAAAAATAATATCGACGTGGGACCGATTGCATTCGATGCATAATTACGCAACTTAGAATTGATTAGATTTTCAGCAAAATCGGTCAAGCTGTTTTTTAATGGAGAATCAAAAAACTGAAAAAATGCTAAACTTTCACAATTACTTTTCGTCTCGATTATCTCGAGAACAAAAAATGATATCGACGTGGGACCGATTGCATTCGACGCATAATTACGCAACTTAGAATTGATTAGATTTTCAGCAAAATCGGTCAAGCTGTTTTTTAATGGAGAATCAAAAAACTGAAAAAAATGCTAAACTTTCACAATTACTTTTCGTCTCGATTATCTCGAGAACAAAAAATGATATCGACGTGGGACCGATTGCATTCGACGCATAATTACGCAACTTAAGACTGATTAGATTTTCAGCAAAATCGGTCAAGCTGTTTTTTAATGGAGAATAAAAAAACTGAAAAAAATGCTAAACTTTCACAATTACTTTTCGTCTCGATTATCTCGAGAACAAAAAATGATATCGACGTGGGACCGATTGCATTCGACGCATAATTACGCAACTTAAGACTGATTAGATTTTCAGCAAAATCGGTCAAGCTGTTTTTTAATGGAGAATAAAAAAACTGAAAAAAATGCTAAACTTTCACAATTACTTTTCGTCTCGATTATCTCGAGAACAAAAAATGATATTGACGTGGGACCGATTGCATTTGACGCATAATTAGGTAACTTAGGACTGATTAGATTTTTAGCAAAATCGGTCGAGCTGATTTTTATGGAGAATAAAAAAACTGAAAAAAAATGGTAAACGGTTGACATAAACAGAATATTGTTCAAGACAATAATAATTTGTTCTGAACAATTTAAAATTGTTTTTCATAATAATAATAATTATAATAACAAAACATGGTAATTTTTTATTCTTTCCACTGGGAAGTTAGTCGCACCCAGACCACTGATATTTTTTCAATGTAATACAGTGTATTTAAAATGTGTTAATGACATGTTTACTATCAATATTTGAGTACTACATTAACTCGAATATCGAGTTCTGAATTGTCGATTAATCATCATGCTCAGCAGATAAAGTGAAGTTAACAATTCAAATGTATCGATGAGCTAATGGCTTAATTGGTATGACTCATCGATTAAAATAAGCGATAATTTGCAAAATTAAACATTCACTAATCCAATAATGCAACCAGCCTGACACGCATTCTGTAACAATTCAGTTTTACTCCTTCTTGCACGTACGACAATCGTGTCTTTCTATTTAAGTATGAAATTTTGTATTTTATTATTTTCCATTTCAAGATATATTTAAAAATTAATTCACAAAGTAACGAAAGACTCTCTGAAGACTCAGTTAATTATGAATCATCCTGTAGATAGGTACCTACTATTAATTTTTAAAAATATATAAAAATTTAAATATATTTCCGATAACTTAAAATTCAAAACATTAATTATGATACGTGGGTTGGTATAATAATGCAAACAAATTTTGCACTTTCTTAAATATTTATAATTGTCTATAGGTGTAAAATTAAATTTAATAATTATTAATAAAAAAGAAAAATAATTTTAAATAAATTCGCTGCATTTTGAACGAGGCATTAAACAGGCTTTAAAATTAACTGATTCTACGAAAAAACCCACACACAATAAAAATTTTATTAGGTACGTGCTTAATATCAGTTTTAATTTTATTAAAAAAATCATCTTCATGATTGGTTAAAAAAAATTTACAAAAATTTGAATACGTATCAATGTAACACCGTACAGTAATATTGTTTTAAATAATTTAGGTACTTACTTTATCGAACCACGACTAAAACAACATTTACAACCCAATATAAATATTAATCAAAGAACAACATGCGTCATTACAATTTAAAATGTCTATGTACTGAAATAAAAAATACGCGAGAAATAATGAGTTAAATGATCGATAGTTAAGGGTGGTAAAAGGGGTCGGGGGGGGGGGTGGATTTGTTAGAACGAACGTTAGACTAACTATTTGCATTATATCCGGTCGCTCTGTTATCCCTTTCAACGATTAATTTGAATATTACAATCACCGAAAAATCATTACAATTATTTGATTCTTCAAACGTAAAAAAGTAACTTAAGGGGATGCTTTCCGCGTCCTATATATACATCGGTGGTGAGGGGGTTCAACTGTATAATTATCCGGTATTTTTTTAAATAAGCTGTTTTTATTAATTTTTTTAATTCAGCAGGAATTATATTCGCACATGGTAAATTCCCTATTTTAAATTAAGAGGTTAGCTAAGTTGAAGGAAGAGGGTTGACAAATGACGGATATCTATATATATATATATATATATATAAGTACGGATTTTTACGGTTTTCGCCGTCTCTCCGTCCCCAGTTTTTCTTTTGAGACTCATTTCCTCCTTCAAGTTCCTTGAACTCATTGCGTCATCTACCACATTCCTCCAGCTACTTTTAGGTCTTCCCCGCTTTTTTTTCTGGCCACCTATGTTGCCCCGTTCTTTTTGTGTGACCGAACCATATCAATTGTTTATTTTCGACCTCATTTGTGTTAAAAAAATGCTGTACCACTGTAATTTTTTGGATCATCGGATATCGGATAGGTATCTGTATCGTAAAAATGGAACAAGAATCGACGTGTTTCAGCATTTCCTTAAATTCTAATGAATACTGCCCAGTATCGGGGCAGGTGAATTTTTAATTCAAATAAATTGTAAGAAATAATAAAAACGTAATCTACTCGAAAACTTATTTATCGTAAAGCGTATTCAAACTTCTATCCATTACAAAAATGCGTCTAATTTTATGAAGACTGCCGCCAGCCGCCGTATCCCGCGCCCCTTCTCGTCCTTTTATTTAGATACCTGATCTCCAGAAGTGCTCGTGTACCCAAAAAGCTCTCCTTGCATACAGGGTGGATCCAAATATATTTTAAACGGTAACTACTTTCCATGTTATAAACTTTCATACGCAAATTAAAAAAAAATTAAATGATTTGTACCTACGCGTTATAATTAGCAGTTAATACGCTGCTAATCCAAAAAAAATATTGATGGTAAACATGCCAACGAAAAGCTCACGATGACATGTGTTCGTTTTTCTCACGCAAATTTCGTTTATTGCCAGAGTGATCCTTATAGTTTTTCGATGAAAACCCCGACGATAAATTTTTTCGATTACTTTTGGTGAATGTATTGAAATTCGATCACAGTCTAACGGGATCGGCGTGCGCCTAGTTCGGGGGCATAGTCGTAGACTGTGAAGATAGCATCTACAATTTACCGAAGCGTGATCAAATTGCAACGAGGTCAAATAGGGACAGAAACTAAAAGTAATTGAAAATCTGCAGATGGTTTTTCGTTGTTTTATTGAATTTTATGAGCAAATCATTAAATTTTATTGGTTTATTATGTCTTTGGCTGCGTCGGTGAAAGATGAATTTTCAAAATTAATGTTTCAACTTTTTTGCTTCGAGTCGAATGAGTTATTAGTTCGTAAATGGAGGTTTGCACGCGAAACGTTTGTCATTAATATTTTTGTTTATTTTATTACGGACTACACTTCTTTACGGAACGAAAATATTTATTTTGTCTTCGGAACGTAAGTTTTAATTGAAAGAATATTCTCAACGATAACTTTTTGACGTTTCTCGAAACCAATAGAAATTTTCAATTTCAGTAATTCATATACGTTCTAGCCAATTAAAACGTTATTATAGTGGAAATAATCTACTTACATTATTTCAGCGAGAATTATTCATGTACATTGTTTTTATTGAATGACAGCCACACGACAACGTATTGTCTTGATCTGACGCGTCTGTCATAAATGTTCAAGAAATTCGTAAAATGAATCCCAAACGTTTTAGTGAATCATCGGTCGATGAAATAACAGTTTTTAACAGGTAATATTGCATGGGATATACCATATTCTTCAGGATGGTACAAAAATATGCCGATTGGCATTGGTGAACATGATGTCTAAGTGGATAAAAGAATCTGCAGAGATTATTGGACTCGATATTAAAAAAATTAAAATTACCAACCATTCCGCACGATCGACTACAGTGTCTCACCTTGCAGGTATCAATGAGCAGGTAATTATAAAAATCGCAGGACACAGCTCATCTAATTCATTGAAACCTTACCTGCAATAGGATAACCAACATCATTCAAATTTAATTAATAACCTGAGAAAGAGTGGGGAAGTATCATTAACTTTCAAAACATCAGAACAAAACAACGTTGAAAAATCCTCCACCCAAGGGCACAACATTTATAATAATTGTATTTTTCATGTTCAAAACTTCAATGCATCCTTATTTAAATAACTCATTCAGTTTATATTGAGTCGAGTGATATAAATTTGTTGAAATGAAAATATAAAATCTTAAAAGTGATTTTTATTGTAACGTCAGAAAATAATCTATCGGATACCACACGAGAGTTCGATAAATTACATAATAATTCTCCGGGCCTTTTCTTAAACTTGTTGCCATTTGAAAAAAGCCACTCGAGCCCTTTGGGCTCTCGTGTTTATCGCCTGGCAACAAGTTTTCTAAAATCTGTCAAATTATTTGCAATTTATTCTTATTCTCTTGTAATATTACTCCAGATAATCTGTCAAGCGTAACGAAAATAAATCGATCCATGTCAAATTTACCAACAAAAGACTAGTCAATCCACCGCCCCTATATATCAGTGACAACTTAGTACCATATAGTAACAATGTTAAGTATCTTGGCATGACTCTTGACACTAAGCTCAGATGAAAAGCGCATGTAAAAAAGAAAATAACCGAACTTGGACTAAAGTATAGACAACATTATTGGCTTATTGGAAGGAATTCCAAGTTGTCATTGCACAATAAGAAACTTATCTACAATCAAATTCTAAAACCAGTGTGGCTTTATGGTATCGAGCTATGGGGTTGTGCCAAAGATAGCAATATAAAGATTATTCAAATATTTCAGAACTAAGTGGTGCGTAACATGACAAACGCCCCTTGGTAAGTACGCAACAGTGACCTACATAGAAACCTCGGTATCCCAATGGTTAAGGATGAAATAAAAAGGTCTGCTGGTAAACATGAAGCCAGGCTACTCCTCCATGAAAATGTAGAAGCCCTTCAGCTGCTGGGCAGTCAGCATCTAGTTCGAAGACCGAAGAGGACCAAGCAATTCGAACTCGTGTAAAGCTGTATTTTTAAAAGCAGAGTATAGTGCGCGAGTTTTTGTACATGTTATATTCAGAACAACCTAAAGGACATCGTTGGAAGAAATTTGGAAGAAATTTAGTAGTATATAAGTAGTTTTAAGATTTTACCATACTTAGAATTAATGGTTGATCAAAAGTGATCAGTTTTAATACCTCAAACGCAGAACAGCGTCATAAACAAAAAAAAATATTTTTTATTCTCACTCTCTTGTGATATTATTACAGATAATCTGTTTCCGAACTGTATCAGTAAATAACGTTCGCGAGTAACGTGTAAAAGACTTTTAATACCTTGTACGTGATACACTTTCAGATTTTTTTTTTATAAAGATGTCATCGCAGAGTTTTATCTCGTAACCACGTAATCGGCTTGATACTCGGAATATTTTTTAATGTCTCGACTGTACGCGCACACGTGCACTAAGTATTGTGTGTGATTAAAAAAATGTTTAATTTTTAATCTTTCGTAATGCCCGTCATTACAAACATATCGCGAATAACGCATGGGTGTTGCAAAAATTATTCGGATAATTTTTTTTTACTTATATTATTTGTGAAAAAACAATACCACATACTTTTACCGTACACCTTTTTGTGGTAGAAGGGATTATATACTACATACATTATTTTTATTGTTATTCCGTCAGTAGGCAACGTGTTATTTTCAAAAAGTTAAATTTAAAACTTTTTCTTTACAAGAAAAATTACAAACACTTTTTTTAGTGTACGTACGCCAATGTGTGACAAGTGAAAGAATGCGAAGTGTGCTATGGATTTTTACTATCACAATAATTGACGTGAAATACAGGTGTTAGTGTGTGTGTGTGTGTGTGTGTGTGTGCCACACAAGAAGCAAAAAATCAAATAAAAAAACTTCTCGGAATTAATTGAAAATAATTAAAAAATAATTATTAATTAGAAAGAAACGTCTGCGGCCAGAAAAAAAATTACTAAACACAGTTTTACGAATGTAATATGATAATTGATACAAAACCCATTGAACCAACGATTATCTACAGTTATTGGGACCGTAACGAACAAATTCTAAATTTTTTTTTATAAAACAACGATACAAAAAATCGTTTTTTTAATGCCATAGATTTAACACAGAAGATTCTTCTATTGAAGGCATACATTCATTCGTTCGACAAGATAAATGAAATATTTCTATGGAAAAGCATATTGTCCGCCGCTGTGATTGTGCAACCAACATCGACAACAATAAATAAAAATTAATAAACAAGAATGATTATTATTGAACGATGAGGATATGACCAATATTGATGTTACCCTTTAGATGTCGTTTCCTGCTTTGGTTCGACTCTATATTTCGAATACAACACTGATGTAATTACGTTAATAGAAAGAGAACAAAATACAATGGCAGTGAACGAGAATCAATTGGTCCTAATAAACGAATTATTCACTTATATTCATAAATACATGATTGATGATTAGTAAATTGTTTTACACGTCATATCCGGTTTTGAAGGATCATATTCGTGGTCATCCAAAAAATTATCGCTTAAAGTCTATACTTCAACTTTTATTTTTTAATTATAACTGTGATAATGAAACTTGAAATAGTTCCATTGAATCGATTGTCTAATCTCAAAGAATTCTCTCAGAAATCTCTTACAGTTTCCAAGTATATCCTCCCTGACTGGGCTAGCAAGAACTACTAGAACCTTTGATTGTATTCTCTCTTACGTAAATCCTCCCTGAGATTTACTTTTACTTTTATTTTTTACATTATTTCTCTAAACTCTCTTACATTTTCCAAGTAAATCCATCCTGACTGGGCTAGCAAGAACTATCAGAACCTTTGATTGTATACTCTCTTACGTAAATCCTTCCTGAGATTTACTTTAACTTTTATTTTTTAATTTAATTCTCCAAACTTTCTTACACTTTCCAATTAAATCCTCCCTGACTGGGCTAGCAAGAACTACTAGAACCTTTGATTGTATACTCTCTTACACCATTCACCAGTAATTAGGTGCTAAAGATATACCTTTTTTTAAAATTTCTTGGTTGCAGGTACCAATAAGTACCACCATTTTTAAATAATTATGACTTTCCAACGTCCAATAATTTTATCTAATGACATGTTTAAAATATCCATCCAACAAAAGAAAACCATACTCTTGTTTATTTATAAGAAAAATAATAAAAGAAACCTAGTAAATAATTTAAACAGTGCAAAACAATCGCGTATTACGACTGTTGTAAATGCCGATTCCGAGTCTCGTACGGAAAGCAAAAAAAGAGACGAACATTTCCCACGATCTTAAAGTGGGTTAAACTCTGCATTCAGAAGAAAAAAAAAACGAATCCCGTAAAAGAATTCCAAGTTTGTAGACGGTTGAGGACGTCGAGAGAAAGATTTTTCTGTCTGGTTTTCGAAGAGGGAATTCCGACCCCAATTTGCTGCCGATCACTTACCGATACTGAATGGCAGGAACGTGAAAACTTCCCTTCCTCCTCCCCGACCCCGAAAATTCAGGAACATCTCAATCGAGTCGCTCTCTTCTCACCCCAATTTTATTGGAAAGATACCGGAAATCTTTCAGACGTGCGTAAAAAAGTAACGACGATCCTTTGGTTGCTCCCTTTTTAAGAGATTTTTTTTGACGGCGAGTTGAAAAGGTTTTAGTCAGGTGTTAAGTTTTCAGTTTGTTTACACACGTTTTTCTTCTTAAAGATTTCACGTTTGCATCGATAAATTCGCAATTTAATTATATCAACAACATTAAATCTATCGCAAATAGTTCTCGGAATTTATTTTTTAAGTTTATTACCTGCTTAACTAACTGTAATTATTTATCCATTTGTATTTTTTTTGTCATTTTTGTTTGTTAGTTTATTATAGCAGTTGTTTCTAATGAAGGATAATCAGAGTAGATACATCCTTGTTATAACTGGCTATGGTTAAAAATGCATTTTGGTTGGAATTTCCATATATATTATTACTTTCTCACGGGTATAGTCTCGAAATATGCCGTTTAAGTTGTATTTCTAATACTTTTTTACTCTTAATTGTTATTAACATTACGTTTATTTTTACTGAAAATAGTCGCAAAAAGGGTAGACCTATCGTGTGGGCAACGGACGGACGGAGAAGGGGGAGAGATTATAGAAAGGAGTTGATTGTGGACCCACTTTTTGAAAAGTTGCAGTTCATAGTTCTTTAAAAAACTGATTTTGGAATCTTGTTCCATTCTGTAGCAGCCCTGTAAAAGAAGGATTCTTAATGGAGATTGGTCCTTGTAGTTTCAATCTTGAGAGTAAATGGGTGAGACTGAGCAGCGTGCCGAGTTCTTTGGCCGAATGTGGCCAGTAGTGGTACAAGAGTTTTTATTTCTCTGGAGTATCTGCTATGGAAATATCTGTATCTGGTCTGCAACTCTTCTTCTATGTTCTAGTGGGTGAAGGGTATCTGTGAGAGTTGAGCTGTTTATCAACCGAATGGCCCTTTTCTGAATGGAATCTAGAAGACAAAGATAATGCCTGAACTCCAAATGTGCAAGCAATACTCCAGTAGAGGTCGGATTTGAGACTTGTACGTCAACAGTTGATCAGGAGTAAAAAACTTTCTGGCTTTCCACAGAAAGCCCAGCCTCTGGTTTGCTGACAATACACATAGCTATAGTGCTGAATTTTAAAATTAAAGAAATGATTATTATACAGTTGTAGGTTTTCACAGATTGCCCAATGGCTAGAGATCCTCGCTATTGGAGTAGTAATCCACTCTATCAAGTAATTCACTGTGTGTTCTTCAGAAATGTGAATCTAAGTCCCACCTTAGCAGCAATCTGGAATAGAGTCTGCAGTTGATGTTGATATTGATGCTTATTATTTATTATAGATACAAATTATTATTTTAATTTTAAAACGCAGCCAAATGCTTGTTAAATCACCGTCAGTTTATTTTATTGGCAATTTATAGGGCGAATTGCATGTTTGTAATAATTTTCTGAATCACTGAAGGTGCAGAACACTATAATTAAGGAAAATCAGTTATTTATTCGCCTATGTTCGATTAATAATCGCGCATCAAGACGACCTTCAAAAATTAATGAATAAATATCCTGATCAAACGTCATCGGTACCGATAAATAGCTAATAATACTGTAATATTATACTTACTACTTTTTGTGTGTATAACTGCCCACTAAATTATGTAAAAATACGCTATTGGCTTTTTAAAACAACATACAAAATTTAAATATTGATAATAAATAGTGTTTTTTTGGAACAATTGCTATTATTCCCAACGTAGACTAACAAATAGGTATTTTAATATTGACAATCGACGAAAAATCGATCAACGAGATTCGTAAATGTTTTCAAACGTTACCCTTGAAAGCTTGCATGCATTTGTAAAAAAAAAACGAATATCAGGAGTCTGGGTGAGACCCGAGAGGTCCACACAGTGAAAAAAATGAAAAAATAATAATGTTTTGTTGTTATAATTATTATTAAAATTATTATAAAAAACGATTTCGGATTGTTTATAACAAATTATAATTGTCATTAACAAAACAATATTTTGCTTACGTCAACCGTATTCTTTCAAATTTTTCTTATCATTTCATAAGCGGAAACTATTTTCAAATGTATATAACAATTAATTTTTTTTTTAATTATTATAATCAGTTATCATTTGTTAGTAACAATATTCAATTGTTATAAACAATGCTTGATTATTACTAACAATAATTCATAGCGTCTTTAATCATATTATTCAAAAGATCTTAAAATTCTGCATTAAAAATAGTATAATTTATAAATTGCAAAATTTAGGTAGTTTACCATTTTTTTCAGTTTTGTTGATTCTCCATAAAAAACAGCTTAACCGATTTTGCTGAAAATCTAACCAGTTCTAAGTTGCGTAATTATGCGTCGAATGCAATTGGTCTTGTTCTTGAGATAATCAAGACGAAAAATAATTTCAAAAGTTTACCAGTTTTTTCAGTTTTTTTATTCTTCGTAAAAAAACAGCTTGACCGATTTTGCTGAAAATCCAATCAGTTCTAAGTTGCGTAATTATGCGTCGAATGCAATTAGTCACACGTCGATATCATTTTTTGTTCTCGAGATAATCAAGACGAAAAATAATTCCGAAAGTTTACCATTTTTTTTAGTTTTTTGATCCTCCATAAAAAACAGCTTAACCGATTTTGCTGAAAATCTAACCAGTTCTAAGTTGCGTAATTATGCGTTGAATGCAATTAGTCACACGTCGATATCTTTTTTTGTTCTCGAGATAATCAAGACGAAAAATAATTCCGAACGCTCATACGAACATTTGCACATACGTACAAATACACAGACGTCCACTGTATTCGACTCTGGAGACCTTGAAATGTGGAGATACGTCAAAATTCGGCATTCGCATTAGTAACTTCCACTAGGTAGGTAACAATTATTTTCGTTATCCAAACATTTCCTTCGCTACTTTTGTGGTAAGCAGAATTTTAGTCCGTTGGCGTTTGCCAAAAAAGATTTACGCGAAAGACGTATCGTTAATGGGCACATATTTCTAGACGAACGGGTATACACAGTCGCAGCAAACGATAATAATTGTTTGGCAACTTTTATCCCTATTAATTTTCAGGACTTAAATCGAGGGCTTAACGTAATTTGATTTGGCAGGAAGTATACGAAAATGTTCGGATTCTACCATAAAGCAAGAAACTGAGAGTATTGTTTATTAATCCTGAGTTAAAATCTGCTATACTTTAGTTCTATCTCAGTAGTCTCGAGTAACATTCTAGAATCTTCTATCTTCCGTGCTGTTAAATCGGTCTTTTTTTTTAAGCGGAACGAACGCAGTAAAGGAAAAGAGAACGAAAGATTCAGCTCCGGACCGGGATAAAAACGATATCAAACTGGTAATATTACAAAAAAAATATTCTAAATCACCACAAGTATCGAGAACATTTTTTTTCGCGTACGTTCAACATTTATTTACTAATAGTACTTAGATGTGTTTTATTTTGGTTGTTAATCCAAGCTAATTTTGGCGGGCAGAGAGGGATTTAGCTGCTCAGTATTTGAGATGCTTGTTACTTACTTACTTACTTTCCGCGTCCGCCTCATCAGATTTTTAAATTTTGCGTTTCCAGTGGTTCGCCATCTGGATTGCCTTTTCGTTTGCCACTTTTAGGTTCTCGTGAGTACAGACGAGTAGGTGTTCGCGGGTGTGCTTCTGTTTAGCGTGCTCAGTGTAGCCCCATTTTCTTAGGTTGGGTCTGCATCTGGATATGCCGGATCTAAGGCGGTTAAGTGATGTATGGTAGGTTGAACACCCCTTAAATGGGATAAAGGTGCTGCCAACCAATAAGAACCCACAGAAGAAGCCCCTTTTGACAACCAAAACATGGAAAATCCGGCGTCCCAACATAGCAACCCAGCTGCTTAATCCTTCATCCATCAGATCACAAAGAGACGCTTTTTAAGAGTACGAATTTACCAACCGTACAAGGTTTAACCCTCAACCTGCCGCACTTCATCTAAATTTACTGATGATCAGCGATTCAGGACTCACCAAGATTTTTAAATCGTTGAGTGGTAGCGGCCTCTTTGATGATCTATCTTTTATAGATTCCTTCCTGACTACGACACACACCTAGAATTTCCCAATTGAAAATTTGACTAAACCCTTGTGTAGGTTTTTTAATGTATGCAAAGGCCTTGCATTTCGTCAGGCATTTCGTATTAGCTTTCTTTGAACCTCGACAGAAAGACTGATACAAACGTAGCATTGAGGGTAGGTTAGATTAGGTATCATGTGACCACCGCGACCCTTAGTAGGTCTATTGTGGCTCACCCCTAGAGGTTACAGTTCACCGCACAATCCAGCTCTTCTCACGAAGTTCATGGTTGTATAGGGTGAGATTTTTTTGAAATCGGTAGGTTTAAGGTTAGTGTAACTAAATATGTTACACCTTATTCTTCCCAGGCCGGGGCATGAACATAGTATATGTTTAGCAGTTTTTGTCTTTCACGCAGCAAAACCGAGAGTCCGTTTGTTGGTTCAGACCTATCTTTCTGAAGTGGTATCTTAGACGACAGTGTCCTGTAAGCAGTCCTGTTAGAATACGCAGGTCATTTCTGCTCCATTCTAGGATCTGCTTAGTTGTGTTTCTCGAGGGTTTAGGTAGAAACGCCTTCGAGTGAGTTAACCCTGGTATATCGGACCAGTACGTGAGTATTTTCGTCTCCGCCCAGTCCGAAATAATTGTTTTGGCGGCACTTGTGGTGACTCCAAAAACCGGTTCTGGTCCAGTGAACGCAGATTCGGCCCCCTGTTTTGCAAGGGTCTTGGCTTTTTCGTTTCCCTCCATCCCCTGGTGTCCAGGTACCCACAGTAATGGAAATGGGGTTTTTTGGCATTAAGAGCTATTTTGACGCAATCCTACAAGACCGATTGTCTTTGTATATTATTATTACCTACTCATCAACCAATCTAAAATAAAATTATTGTAACGAAATGAATTTAAGAGAGCGGGTATCTGATTCCGTTCCTGTCGAAGAAGAGTTGTGCAAGATCGTTAAGTTAGGCAACAATAAATCTGGGTGTATTGTAAGATCCATCAGTGCATAAGTAAGCTGGTAATAGCGAAGGGGGTAACATAGGGTGAAACGTTTAAACGTTATAGAACGCGCACAATATGACAAGTGAAAATAATTCGAGTGGAATTCTTACATTCTGCGACAGTAAATTAAATTATAACTCGATGTGCAACTATTTAGAGAGAGGTGTGGTGGCGGTAACGCGGAGAGAAGCGGGCCAGATTTTCCTCGCGTTTTCCTAACAATATTCAACATTAATTTATATTTTGGATAACGACAAACAACCGCGCCCAAAAAATCATCGATCATATTTTTAAAACGAAACGAAAAATGAGCTTGTTTTTATTGGAACAATTCCGTTTTTAAATACGCTATCATTTTGCAGTTTTTGTTGGGTGCATCAAATGTTTTACACCTGTTGCAATTTTAATAACCTTTTTTTTTCACAAGTGCTTTTTAAATATAAATTTCTTGTACCGTAACAACAAATGCGATGAATTAATTGTAAAATAGAATTGAATGGCAGACTTCGCAATTTTAGACAGTTATTGCTCATTTTGACGATTGGGATCGCGGCAGGCGGTGTAATGTAATAGCGGAAAGAAATCAAATAGGAAATGTTTGACCCACATTATATTAACTAAATAATCAGAATATAAACTAATCATTTTTTTTTAATTACCAATCAAAAACGTTCGCCACTGTTTTTAGTGAAGCATTTCCTTTTTTTTATTCCTGCTGCTGATGACAAAGTAAAGGGGATCAAAACAACTTTATGGGAGTCAATTTATTGACGGCTCTAGCTATTGCAATAAATATGTTACGACGTTTAGTTCATGACTGAAATATTCTTTTACGATAAAATTTTTATTTTCGTCTATTTCTGGAGCAAAGTTTTTTGACACCCCGTACATACATACATATAGTATATAGTAGGGGTAGGCAGAGACCACTTCCACTTCCGCTTCGTTTCTTACACACATATTTTGCTTCCTCTACTTTCATCAGTGCTCCCATACATGCTCGTCGGTTGTTAGTACTCTTGAACCGGGCTTTCTTCAAAACAATGTTGATCTAATCGAGATAAGTTCGCCGAAATCGACTACTACCGACTTCCGTCCATTCACACTCGCCTTATAAATTTGTTTCATCAACCCCCCTTCATCCATCCTTTTCTACGTGTCCAAACCATCTAAGCATTCCTTTATCTATATTTGTAACAAGATATTCTTTTACATCACAGCGTTCTCTTATCTCACTATTATTTACTTTATCCAACCAAGTCACTCCGGCTATACTTCTCAGACTACTCATCTCCGCAGCATTAATCCTATTTTAATGCCTTTTCTGCCAAACCCAACATTCACTACCATACATAAGTGTAGGAACCAACACTCTTCTTTGAACAGCCAGACGTGACTTTTTTGACACTTTCTGGCTGCTCATAAAGCTATGCAGTGCCCCATTCATTTGTTTTCCTGCCAACACCCTTCGCTCAATGTCACTGTCATACTTTCCATCTCTCGTAAAATTTGAACCCAAGTATACAAACTTATTTACTTCTTCTACTCTTTCTCCCTTAATCAGAACTTCACAGTTTATCATGCTTTCTTCTCGTTCAAAAAGTATTACTTTCGTTTTGCTTACATTTATTTTTATCCCTTTGATTTCAGGGCATCATGCATAACATTAACAATCGCCTGTAACTCCTCTTCAGATGACGCTAATATGACTTTATCATCGTCGTAAAAAATGTATTTGATGATTAAATAATTCATTTTCAATCCATATGCACCCTCTTTCAAATCGTCTATGTATAAGTTAAACAGCCATGGCGAAATCACACATCCTTCTCTCACACCTTTTTCGATGCTAAACCAGTCCGTGTAAGCACCGTTTATCATGACACAAGCAGTGGAATCCTCGTAAAGTGATTTCAGTGCTCGTATTAAACTACCGCTCACTCCATACATAGACAATGTAGACCGCAATTCACTCCTCACCACTCTGTCATAAGCCTTTTCCAAGTCTTTAAAAGCACAATAGACCTTCTGACTTCTAGTCAAGAATTTTTCAACTATACCTTGTAATGAAAAGACCTGATCCATACATCTCCTTTCTCTCCTAAATCCTGCTTACACATCTCGTATCATCTTCTCAGTTTTATTCGTTACTCTTTTAATCAATATCTTTGCATACAGTTTGCCGACTATGCTGAGTAAACTAATACCTCGGTAGTTCTTACAGTCCTGTTGCGAACCATAAAGCGATACTATAACGGCCTTGCACCAGTCGTCTGGTACGCTACCACTCCTCCAACAAAGGTTAAAAAGACGTATCATTACTTTTTTTTCAGTGTGACAATGGCAGTTCGCCTTTATTTAATAACTTCTAAAAATACTTGCCCCACACCAAACTGCCTCATGTTTATTGCTTTTTTATTCAATCTTAATATAAAATATATTCTCGTTATCATTTATTTTATATTGATAAAATTAAATATGTACGTTCTTATTTAAAACGTGTCTTGGATAAAAAATGTCTTTGTTGGGCGTCAAATTGGAAATTTTCGATGCAACAATATTAAATTTTATTGTGGTGAGATCTCGAGTTTTATTAAATTATACGAGGAGGTGCTAAATATATTTGATAAGATTTTTACATTAGACGTTAATAAATGAGAGAGAGAGAGAACGTCCATGCGGGACATAGTTACCTGAGAGTTATTCGACCGTTGTAAACTTTCAACACTTTAAACTTTGAACATTAAAACGGGTTACATGTGGGGATTTTTTTTTTAAATTGGGATAAGGGAGAAATGGAAAAAGTTTTAAATTGAGATATAAGAGGTTAATTTTGATCTGGGTAAAGGAGGTATAGATGTGTGTCGGTCTTCCGGAGAAGCTGCATACAATTATCGATAAATCGTGTACGGCTACGGAAGGAAGCCTTATTTCCAATTTAAATAAAATTTTACTTGCAACATTTAAACTTCTGAAAGGATCTTTAAGCGTGTCAAAATTCTATTCGCACGCTGGGAGTAAAAATTCAAGGCCGCGTCACACGAGCTAGCGAGACGAATATGTGTAACGATTCATAAGGCTGTGACACTAGAGATCGAATCAAGAATGTATGTATCGTATTTTAGCTAACATAAACCAATTGTATCGACTGTAGCTATTGCTGCAACTACACAAGATGTACGGTCTATTGAAGCACCCAGTAATGTACAGTTTACAGAGATAAATTAAGAATAATATTCATATGCAAACAGTAGTGTATGTCCAATCCTTTTGAACCCATGAAATAACTGCCCTGAAAAGGCCGATCGTTGTGGTACCAAACCAAGTTTTTAAATTCTTTAACCTTAAACTCTGTAACTTTTAACCTCCCCTCCGTCCTAGGACTCTCCCCTGGAAAACCAGCTGTGGGAGCTCATAACGTTTCCCATTCCGCATTATGTGACCTAAGTTATCAAGCTTCCTACTCTTGATCTTCTTTATGATCTCCATATCTTTATTTATTCTCTCGATCACTCTATCAATTGTGACGTGGGCTGTGAAGTGTTAAATAAACCACTAGAGAAAAATTAAGGGGAAAATGTGAAAAATAATATTGAGAAACGGAAATTTGTTAGATTTGAATCTGACTCCTAGTTATCTTTCTATTTATTTTTAAACTTCTTTTTCCATCTATTGTTATATTTGGTCCAAGAATTGCTCTCAGTGGGTTAGGTTAGGTATCATGTGAGTGGGGCGTAGGTCGCCCCTCCTCTGCGACCTTTAGTAGGTCTATTGTGGCTTACCCCTAGAAACACGAAACAGCAGTTACAAAAATAACGCGCATGCGCGTTCTGTTGTACAATGCCGAAAAATACAAAAACAATACATTCTAAAATAGTGATAATTTAAAAACAAAAGACCCTTTGATGCCATAGTATATTTTTAAATGACTTAAGTACTGACTTAACTTAAGAAATTGTTTCTAAAACTATACATAAATTTTTTATAATATCGAGAAATCGATATGGATCTCTTATCATCGAAATTTGCATAAAAATGTTGTTAGTAAAAAAGGAAAACTTATTTTTCCGCCTGTCGTCACTAATTGCAACCTCAACTATTTCAAAAATGAAATCTAGCGAGTCAGGTCGTTTGGTAAAGTCGTGTTCCTTTGTGAGGAGTATTTTTAGCTTATAAACATATAAATGACATCTGTTCTGTTCAAGATTCTCCAATAAAGATAGTCGATATTAATGAACAAGCTTAATGAACGTCATATATAATAAATTTCGCCGAGTAAAAAACCTCCGGCTTGAAAAATAATTTAATAGCTTCTTAAACATGTGTTTAAAGGGGGTTTATATTTAAGATATTGAAAACATATGTTCTTCGTTTGATATGTAGAAACGACAGACCAAATTGCTCCGCGTATGAATGGGAGCAGTCAAAACGACTTGGATCTTTCTATAAATCGAATTTTATTATTGGGCGATTAATTTTCCTGAAATATAACTCAATACAATTTAACGCGACTTTTCACGTTATTTTTATTATAAATCCATATCAGTCCTAACTACTAAAAAAGTCTAATTTTACAGATAATTTCTAAAGTCATAAAATCATGAAAGTTGAGAAATTTTGTACCACCAATTATCGCCCTATTGAATTGATCTCAGTCACAACCAAAGTCATAGAAAAAGCGATTAACATAGAACTCATCAAATATCTGGAAAACTTTGAGATAATTCATGACAGACAATATGGATATCGACAACTTCGGTCTACTGGAGATTTGCTGGCTTATGTCACTCAGTTCTGGACAGAAGTTTGGTGAATTACGTGCAATAGCCTTGGTCTTCGACCGCGTTTGGCACCAGGCATTGTTAAGCAAATTATCTGCCTACGGTCTCTCAACCAAATTGCGCTCCTTACAGGTGGCAGATGACCGTATTTCTTCTGATGCGTTCAAAACCAATGCCAGGGACCCTCAGGGTTCCATCCTGTCCCCCATCCTATTTATTTTACACATCAACGACCTCTTAAAAACCACCACGAACCCCATTTACAGTTTCGCAGACGACATCACACTTGTCTTAACTTTTAAATCCTTTCGATCACTTTCGGTAAATGATACAAATAGACCCAGGCAGGAACAGGTTGACTTCATCAATAAAGATATTGAAGCAATCTTCGAGTGGAGGGAGAACCAAAAATCTTGTTCAGTTCAACGCCCAGAAAACACAAAGTGCCACGTTTTCCAAGAAAGTAAATTCCCTAAATCATTCCATCACAATTTCAAGTTCCTTCATCTCGATTTTGGGATCCCGGTGTCTAATAATATGTCTTGGCATGACCATGTTGCTAACATCGCAAAGTCAGCAAGCCAGAGGCTGGGTTTTTTGTGGAAAATTAGAAAGTTTTTTACTCCTGATCAACTGTTGACGACGTACAAGAGTCAAACTTGACCTCTACTGGAGTATTGCTCGCATATTTGGGTTTCAGCACCAAGGCGTTCTCTTTTTTCTTCTAGATTTTATTCAGAAAAGTCCCATTTGGTTGATAAACAGCTCAACTGTTACAGATACCCTTCACCCACTAGAACATAGAAGAATAGTTGCAGACCAGACATTACTCTACAGATATTTCCATGGCAGATGCTCTAGAAAAATAAAAACTCTTATACCACTACTGGCCACAGTGAGCTCGGCACGCTGATCAGTCTCACCCATTTACTCTCAAGATTGACACTACAAGGACCAATCTCCATCAAGAATCCTTCTTTTACAGGGCTGCTACGGAATGGAATAAGCTTCCGAGATCAGTTTTTCCAGAGAACCATGACCTGCAACTTTTCAAAAAGCGAGTCCACAATCAACTCCTTTCTATAATCATTCCCCCTTCTAATAGTTGCGGCCCACACGATAGGTCTACCCTTTTGCAACTATTTTAAGTAAAAAAAAATAAAACTTTCCGTAAATTGAAGGGTTCAGTGTATTATAATTCTGCGAAGAGCAAAGATTCATTTTCCTTGATGTCACATAGTCACCTGGCACATGTCCAGTCAAAAATACATTAAAATCGGGTATTTGGCAGATATGGCTGAAACTTTATGAAAATAATCAGAAAAATGCGTACAAAACTGTGGGGGTAAAGTAAAAAAGTTCTCAACCCCCGGGAAGGGGATGAAAAAAAATTAAAAACTTCCCCGAAATACGATTTTTGGGTTATATTTTAAAAATATCAAAAGTTTAAAATAAAAGTTGTGGAGCATAAAATTTAAGGCCTACCTCTTTTAGACCATTTTTCTATTTTCTAAAGACAGGTAATTATAAATTGTATATATTAGATGAAAAAAAAATTTTCCTCTACGATTGTTGTTTAACTTTTTTAAGAAAATAAAAAAATAAAATAGCCCAAATTTTATATTTATTGAATTTTCGTCGTAGGGGTGAAAGGGTGCGTTTTAGGGGGAAAATGCTTTTAAAAAGGTAGGTCTAAAATATTATGCTCTACAATTTTTATATTAAACTTTTTTTGATATTTTCAAAATATAACCCAAAAATCGTATTTCGGGGTAGTTTTTAATTTTTTTCACCCCTTTCCCGGAGATTGAAATTTTTTATACTTTACTCACAGTTTTGTACGCATTTTTCTGATTATTTCCATATAGTTTTAGCCATATCTGCCGAAAACCCGATTTCCCAGTCTTTTTGACTGGACTAACATACCTACTGTAATTTAAAGCAAAATTGGCACGTCAAAAATCAAAAGCGTTACTTTTATTTATAATAAATAATTGTGGTGTAATTGCAGGTGGGGTTTTGCGAGTAAACATTTTGAAAAATATTTAAAACTTCAAATTTTAAGTCGAACCGAGCAAGAAGGCAGATTATAAATTTGATGTCAAAAAACAAAAAAAAAATGGTTTTACATGCACCTCTCCAGTCGCGTACCCCATGCCAAGTTAGCCGTTCAAAATTCCTTTAAAGGTGTTTATTATAATTTTTATTCGTTCGTGTACGCAAGAGATTTACTAGATGGACCTAAGTAATCGTTTACATACAAAAAAATAGTGATTCATTTGCAAAGTAAATATAAAAAGAATTCTTTCTTTATCTCGACGCCAAATTACTTTTTTATGTTAGCCAAATACGTGATTATTGGATATTGAAGCGAAATCGGGGGAGTGAGGCGGATGTGATACACATTTTCAACTTTCAATCTTGATAGTTGCCTCTCGATAGGGAGTTTTATAGTACCGACAAACTTTTAATCTTGGATCGGTAATTTATCCTAAGCATTATTTATTGGTTGCATTGTCTTCGCCGAAGACGAACTGACAACGTTGAGAACGTAATATCGACAAATTTATCAAAAAGTTATAACGAAAATTATAAGCGGTTCATTTGTCAACATCATTCTGGTCATTAAAATTTTTAAATAGATTTATGAGAATTCGTAATACGTGGGCGTTATCAATAATGTTTAGCTATTATTTATTGCTCGCCGAATTTAGGACTTCTGGACAACCATTTTGGTGAGTCATATTGGTTTAAAATTTAGGCGTTCGTTCCGTTTTGGTGCCAAACAAGATTCGCTAATTTTAGAACGTTCCGAATTCAATCCCCCCATTCAAACGCCGAATTCCTGCATTAGACCATAAAAAGAGTTAATTAAGTTTGATTAAATACGAAAAATATATAAAACTTTCTTCTTAAAGGTTTTTATAGCACATTATTGAAATATTTATTGATTTGTTTCTACTGAACCAGTTGGTACTTTTGAATTATTTCTTTTACAGTTGATTAATTTGAATCAGTATTTCTACCGAAAATCTTACGTAGTTTAGGAATCGTAACAGCCAAAATGTTTACCATTTTGATGCTAATTTTTAGCAGTAAGGGTGTGTAGCATATTTCACGAATATACGTTGGTAGGTAACAATGTCTTGAACCCCGTCGTCCCGCCGCATGTACCCACGTTGCATGTCTCAAGACATACCTACAAAATGTACTGTAGACAATGTTAATTTATTTGCTATTAATGAAGGTGATATATATTTATAGACGAGAATTCTTAATTTATGTTTAATGTGAAAAGCCATAAGGTTTAAGTATTATTTCAGAATTTAAAGCCCATAAAAATTTTTATATTCGTTCTTGTATGAGATATTCAATAAAACCGATAGGTTTGTGCAATGGAATGTTTTAAATCGAAGATTAAACCTTTTTTTTTTCGTTATTTAGGAATCTTTTGGCAAACCTAGACCTAATTAATTTAACAAAAGTGTAAATACTTCGTGGAAGAGTCTCGTTACACGTCGCAACAAGAGCTCGGGAATCGAATGGACCACGCAAAAGACAAAAGACATCGCGCGAGAGGAAACACACAAAAACAAATGAACATCGTCTCGCATTTTACGGCCAGCTGTGTATTTATGTGTAGCAAAAGCGAGGAGCAGCAACAATTGACTATATTCACCGCTACCGGGGCCATACGACACGTTACCGCGCAATCCTTTTCCATTACAACATTATTTTATTATAAACAACACATAGAACTATAAATATCTGTTGTATAACGTCCGCAAAAATGGTCTTTCAACGGTAAACGTTTATTTGTTGAAAGAGATCTACAGAGTGGACCAAAAGTCTTCTTCTTCACGTGCCGTCTCCTCTTAGAAGGTTGGCTATCATCATGGCGATTCTTGCTTTAGATGAGGTTGATTGGAACAATTCTATTGAAGTACAGTGATACCACTCTCTCAAGTTCTTTGGCCATGAAGTGCGTTCTTCCCACACTACGTTTACCCTGAATTTTTCCTTGGCATGACCATGTTGCTAACATCGCAAAGTCGGCAAGCCAGAGGCTAGGTTTTCTGTGGAAATCCAGAAAGTTTTTTACTCCTGATCAACTGTTGACGACGTACAAGGCTCAAATCCGACCTCTACTGGAGTATTGCTCGCACATTTGGGGTTCAGCACCAAGGCATTCTCTTCGTCTTCTAGATTCCATTCAGAAAAGAGCTTAATAAGCTTAATAAACAGCTCAACTCTCACAGATACCCTTCACCCTCTAGAACATAGAAGAAGAGTTGCAGACCAGTCATTGCTCTACAGATATTTCCATGGCAGATGCTCCAGAGAAATAAAAACTCTTGTACCACCGATGGCCACATTCGGCCGAAGAACTCGGCACGCTAATCAGTCTCACCCATTTACTCTCAAGATTGACACTACAAGGACCAATCTTTATCAAGAATCCTTCTTTTACAGGGCTGCTACGGAATGGAATAAGCTTCAAAAATCAGTTTTTGCGGTATTTTTTCTCCGCGCATAACATGACCCAGATAAGCAAGTTTTACTGTGTTTATTGTGTTCATTATTTCTGCCTCTTTACCTACTCGCCTTAATATATCTGCGTTTGTTACCCGTTCTGTCTAAGAAACCCTGAGTATCCGTCTGTAGACCCACATTTCGAAAGCTTGGAGTCCATTTAAGCCATCTTTGTTCGTTGTCCACGACTCCATTCCATAGCGAAGTATTGAAAAAACATAACATTTGGCTAGTCTGATCTTAAGTTTGACACTCAGGTCTCTAGTGCAGAATATTTTCCTCATGTTTGTAAACGCAGCTCTAGCCTGACCTATTCTGCATCTTATTTCTCGCGAGTGTCCTCCAGTCTCGTTCAACATAGTACCCAGGTATTTGTACTCTCTTACTCTCTCAACCTCCTCATTGCGAATATAAAGACTTCCCTGGACATGTGCTTTGCTGATGATCATGTGTTTTGTCTTCTTGATATTAAGTGTGAGACCGGCTTTCTCACTGTTGTTGACGATTTTATCCATCATTCTTTGTAGGTACGCGCTACTCTGGGCTATCACCAGGGTATCGTCGGCAAAACGGATATTGTTTATGAGTTCGCCGTTTACCCTAATTCCCGATTTTTCTTCAGATATAGCCTCTTGCATGATTTTCTCCGAGTAGAGATTAAAGAGTAAAGGAGAGAAAAAACATCCCTGTCTAACTTCTCTTTCAATCTTTGTCAATCTTTGACATCTCCTCGCTCTCTCTAAAAACAGCTCTTTGATTGTAATATAGATTTACATTTATGGCAAATAATGCTTCTCGTGTCCCCATTGCATTTCTGAATCCAAATTGACTTTCACTGATGTCTTCTTCGAGCTTGTTATATACACGTTTATGAATTATTTTTAAAAAAATCTTTAGAATGTGACACACGAGACTTATGGTTCTATGATCGCTGCATTCTTTTGCATTTGTCTGGAAACGGACAATTATCTCGTAAATTGCTAGTCCGAATTGTACAAAATTTGGTATAAGCCTTATTTTGAGATAAGGAAATTCCAGATTAAACATTTGCAATGTTGTCAGATTTGCCGTTTTTTTAATATTATTAGTCACTTTGGTTTTTTAAATATATTACCCTGTATATTCAGTCATTATTGGAATCTCCTCTTCAATACGAGTTCAGCCATATGTAACACTTATGATTCTATGTAGTCTAGAAGGTCTTAAATAAATAAAACAGAAGTGTGGCAACGCCTAATTGTCTCAATAATTTTTAACACAATGATTACTTAATCAAATGTTCAAAATGTGCTCGGTTAATTGTCCGTTTCCAGACTTTTGGTCCAATCTGTATAATGTTTACTGTATTATTTGTAAAACAAAACTTGTCTGCCTCGTAGCAATCATAACGCGATGGATGTTATGTTTCACTGCAAGGCCAACTCGAACGTTGGACACAGCGATCATCTCGGCGGTCTTTCCTCTCTTGCCACATCAAGCATTATTTTCGATCGACTTTCCCACCGAGAAGATAAAAAAAAACGAAAAACGAAAGACAATTCGCCGCGCGGAGCATCCAACGGACAATTGCGCAGACTAGCGGCACGAGACAAAACTATAATAAAATTGGAAATCGTGCGGGCGGAGAAGGGAGAGGGGATTTGAGTCCTGTGTCGACGGTAGAAAAAGAGTTGAAATATTGAAGGAGGAGGTTCCGATATCGAGACCCACCTCCTTTCTCCCCTCCCACACACTTTTATTTCTCTCCACGGTGATCAGCTCTCTTGCCTTGCCCAGTCAGCCTCCGCATACTTTATTTAAATATATTATATTATATATTAATTACATTATTTTATACAATTTTGTATGCAATCGAGCTTTTACGGTAACAACTGCCATTTTCTTAGATTTCTTTTTTTTTTTCGATGTCTTTCAAATTAAGGAGATTCGGGGGTCAGAGAAAAAACGCAGCCAAGTTTTTAAAAAACATATATAAGTCTTTAAACTTGTTTATTATAGCTCTTTATATTAAATTATAATTTTTCACTGATAAAAGTTATTGGAAAAATTAAAAAAAAATTTCGCTCCTTTAACATGGGTTGTTATGAGTTCTTGATATATTAAAATAAACAAAAACATTTTAAAAAATGCAAAATTCGATGAAAAAAAAAATACGTATGTGAAGGAAATTTTATTTTATTTATTTATTTTTAACGATGAAAAAATTTGAAGCGACGGCAACGGCGCATTCGTGTAGATGACTCAAATCTCAAGTCACCCATGTTATTTTTTTTTTTTTTTTTTTATGTTCTGGTTCCCACGAAAAGGGATATCCTGTAATGTTCAGAGAACATCGTGGGAACCAAGGGAAAGAAGGTAGGAGTTGGTGTTCTTCTTAAATTTCTGGAGGTTGTATGCCTCGGGGAACACCTCCCTAGGCAATGAGTTCCAAAGCCTCGCAATTCGTTGGATGAATGAGTCTTTGGAAAGTGATGTTCTGCAGGTCTCCAAAGTTACCACGATGTGAAGACTGAACTTGACGGGTTAATCTTGAAGAGACTGCCAAAGGAGGAACGATTGTTGATATTTCAGAAGAGCATCGCCCATGAAAATATCTATAAAATAGAGACAAATCGCCAACTTTTCTACGGTGTTCCAGACAAGTGAGCGAGTTTGTAAGCGAGGCATCACCGACGAGACGAATTGCCCTTTTTTGGACAGAATCCAGTAGCTTCAGGATATGTTTAGGTGCTGCACTCCAAATATGGGAACAGTACTCCAGTACAGGTCGGATCTGTGCCTTATAGATCATAAGCAGCTGACTGGAGGTGAAATAGCTCTTGGCACGAAACAAAAAACCAAGTTTTTGGGATGCACTTTTGGCACATACACATAACCTGTATATTCTGCACTAACCAGAAAATATTGATTAGTAAAAGTGAAAAGTTAATAAATATATCTAGTGTATTATAAGTAATAATAATATAATGTTATATTTCTGTACATTAAATATAAACATGACATACATAATCTTTTTTGCATACCCAAACTTAAAACATTTTTTATCGGTGAATAAGAACTTATTTTACATTCTTATTACTTTTGATTCCTAATGAAACATTCTGTATAGTTTTTTTTGTGGTTAATAATATCTTCTACTTTCAGATAACTTAATGACAGATCATCATCTGTCATTGATAATAAATCACTGGCTAAACTTATTAATTTAAAACTTTCTTTGGGATTTGGATATTTCAATTTGACGTAGTTGTTTATTATTTCGAAAACCAATCAACCGAAAGTCGAGCATATTTTCATTCGATAGACCAATGCCGACAACCCCTTATTACAAATTTTCAGATTTTTTTTCTGACTAGTTTTGCCATAACGTCTAATGTGCCATCGAGAAAAATCACCCTGTATATCCATCAATTTTTTAGCTTTACTCGTATTGTTATTGATATTATATTTTTTTGCTGCAGAAAATTTATTAAATAAAAAGCAGGGGCGTAGTCAAAAAACATATTTACGGGATACACAAATGATTTTTTTTGAATCGACCAACTTTGTTATTTACGCACGTTACGAAGAAGAAGTTTTTGTTGGATTGTATCAACAATTCAACGATTCTTACGATTAGTCAACGAAAAATTAAATAATGTGCAGTCCGTATCGATCAGCGTAGGAGGTTATTCAGTCGATGTCGATAATTTTACAATAATTTACTCTACATTTTGATCGTGACTGAAAATCACATCACGCAAACTAAACCGACAATTAATCTGCCCATAAACAATAAAGACTCTTATTATTTTTTTTATCAAAAAGCAAAGTAATCAATAAACACAATGTCGTCGTTATATATATATATAGGTATAAACATCACCATCTGATAACTCAACTGAATGGTGCACTTTTTATTCGATAAAGGTCGGCTATCACTGACTGAAAACATTATTGAAAAGACGTTTTTCTTTATCCAAGATTGGCATTATTTTTTTTTCTTATTTTCCCACTTTATTTGCAATTTGTTACAAATTTTAACAATAAGCAAATAGTTTGTTTATAAATTTGTCATGTAGGAAAAGTGTCCGGTGACAATTTCCTATAAATTATTACTGAAAACAAAAGTTAAAAAGTAAGTTTAAAATTTGGGAGTACATAACACTACATTAAAAAAATCTATCTTTTAAATCCCACGGCATATAACGCCTGAGTTTTCGTATCACAGTTGGTCTTTGCGTTAGGTTTCGAGCTTATCTGTTTGGATGCTTATTTAAACGAATGTACATATCGTAGTCACAGAGTTCATCTGCAGGTCTCTCGCTATTATGTATAGTTTAAAACAAACCATGGAGCGTTGGTCATCAGTCGAAGAACCTTTGATTGGAAATGTTCTAAAATTTCTATGTTGGAGGGTGATGCCGTTCCCCACAGCTGGATTCTGTAACTCCATATTGGTTTTAGGATGGCTTTACAAATTAGAAGCTTATTTTTCAAGTTTAGTTTTGATTTTCTTCCAATCAGTCAGTAGAGCTGCCTTAGTTTAAAACCCAGCTCCTTAAGTTTTGAGAATATGTTTTCTCCATGTGAGTCGTCTGTCAAGGTAAACTCCTAAGTATTTCGCTTCGTCATGGTGTGGTATTTGACTGTTGTTAAGTTTAATTGTTAATCTTTTGGAAGATTAAAGTATGTTTTCAAGTCGGATATTCCCATCAGTCTAAAAAGAAAAGTATACAATCAGTGCATATTACCAGTGATGACATACGGAGCCGAAACATTGACGCTTACAAAAAAGTCAGCAAAGAAACTGCATGTCACCCAACGGGCGATGGAGAGGGCTATTCTGGGTATCTCCCTCAGAGACCGAATACCAAATGAGATTATTCGCCAAAGAACAGGTGTTATAGATGTTATCGAAAAAATAACAACTTTAAAGTGGAACTGGGCTGGCCACGTAGCTAGAAGAACTGACGGAAGATGGTCTAAAAAGTGGCGTCCGAGGCACGAAGCTTATCGTAGTAGAGGGCGCCCCCCACACGATGGACCGATGACATCAAAAGAATCTGTGGTAATTGGATACAAATGGCTCAAGATAGAGCAGAGTGGCAAAATAAACGAGAGGCTTATGTTCAGCAGTGGACTACTATAGCTGAGTGATGATGATGATGAAGTTTAATTGGTGGACAGTTTCCACGACGGTTCTTAAATGTAACTTGGACAGATTTGGTGGTGTTAACTTTAATGTGCCACTTAGTGAGCCACTGTTCTATTTTATATACGTGGTCTTGCAATTTTTGAGAAGCAATGTTTTTGTCTTCATGAGATGTAAGGATGACTGTATCATCTGCGAATGTTGCTGACAGGCTCTTGTCACTAGTAGGTAAATCGGCGGTATATAGAAGATATAATAGTGGCCTAAGTACGCGCACTGCGGAACTCCAGATTCTATTTTTTGCAAAGGTGTGTTTTACCAGGAAATGACGGTTTGTGAGGTATGAGTTGAGGATGGTAACGTAATTTAGAGGTAAGGCTTTTTTGAGTTTGTATAGAAGGCCTGGATGCCAGACCTTGTCGAAGGCTTGCGCTATATCCAAGAAAACTGCAGCGCAGAACTTTTTTGTTTCCAGATTTTCACTGATCTTCTGGACGACCCTGTGTATTTGTTCTATAGCTGCGTGTTTTTGTCGAAAGCCAAATTGATTGTGAGGCATTATTAAAATAAAACTTAAGTTGTGTCTTTAAACGGTACCTATATTTTCAGTTATGAGGTTTTTGGAATGCAAATATGCCCTTATGCATCGGTTAATCAACCCTTCGGCTTCTTCTAGATATTATGCTTATAAGAGCACACTTCGGGATGCAAGCGCTGTATGGTTATTTGACAAATACAGCGTCAATCTTGACTAACGTTTTTACGATGGCAATTTCTTTAAAAATAGATTTCTTGTTGCATTACAGTAAGTAATGTAAATTCAGTTGAAGTCGAAGAGGATGGGGCTTAGGCTCTCGCCTTGACTTATTCCAGTTTGCATGGGTAGTCTGAGTGTATTTCTGCCTTCTACTTGTATTTGGGTCCAGTTGTTAGTGTTTAACTCTGCAACAATGCTTGAAATATCCGGGTGCACGTTTTTCTTTTTGAGAAGTTTCACAACATCTGTAAGTCTAACGCGGTCAAATGCTTTCGTAAGATCTATAAAACACATTCATGCTGTTTTGTTTTATACTCTAGCCTTTCCAGCAAAGATGGCATCTACGGTTGACCTGTTTTTTCTGAAGCATTGTTGCTCTTCGCATATGCCGTTAGAGAATATATCTTCTGCCAGTATTTTAGTGACTGATTTGCTTCAAAGCGTTTATTTGACATCCATGGCAATCGCTATTGTTTAAAACAATTACGGAATATTCATAACGTAACAAGTGATGGAATGAAAATACATGCAAACCCCACAAGAAACAAATGTTACAGAATGAATATTCTGACTCTAGAGTGTAAATGTTGTCATAATGTTATTAAAAATAATTTCATAATGAGTATATTCCAAGTATGGTCGTGGAGAAATCATCATCATCATCTTCATCAATCAGCCTGTCGCATCCACTGCAGGATAAAAGCCTCCCTCATTTCTGCCCACTGTCTTCTGTCTTGAGCGCTCTGCATCCAGTTTGTAGTCATTCTTCTGATATCGTCCGTCCATCGCGTGGGAGGTCTTCCCCTGTTTCTCTTGTCAGCCCTTGGTCTCCACTCGAGAAGCCTTTTTGTCCATCGTCCATCTGTCATGCGGGCCACATGTCCAGCCCAGTTCCATTTGAGTTTTGCCACCTGATAGATAACATCCGTGACTCCTGTTCTCGCCCTTAGGTCTTCATTTCTTATATGGTCACGGAGTGACACACCAAGCATCGATATTTCCATCCTACGCTGTGCTACTCTAAGCTTCTTAGCGGATGTGGCTGTCAGGGTCAAAGTTTCGGCTCAGTAGGTCATAACCGGTAGAACGCAATGATTATAGGCCTTTCGCTTCAGACACATTGGGAGATTGCTCTTAAACACTTCCCTCATTTTGCCAAATGCAGCCCAAGAGAGCGTAATTCTTCTTCTTAATTCACATGTTTGATTGTCTCTCGAGATTTTTATCTCATGACCAAGGTATGTGTACTTATCCACCAACTCTACCTCTCCGTCATCAATAACAATATTTCCACGTGGAGAAATATCTCGTAGATATTTAAAAAATAAATTGTGCTTAAAAAACCAAATATAGGCTAAGAAGTATTTTAGTGTAGAGTGGCACCTAATAAAATAGTAAAAGATTCCGACGGGTTTATTGAATTAAACATTAAGTGTGATGTTGATACATTCAGATACGAAAATCTAATAATAAACTAGCGTCTCAAGTTGCAATTAATGAAGTAACACGGGCAGAGAGGATATTTCAATATAAATTCCTACGCCAATTATATGGTAGGTACGGTTCAAATATTTATTAACATCTTTGATTCCGCCAACCCTTTTCACTTGACAAATCACTAAAAAATACGCTAGAGTTGGCAAAAGGATCATGGAATTAAAAATAAGAGTCGAACATCTCTCTATTGAATGGCTTCTCTTTATGTGTGTAAGCTTCCAAGAGGCTTTTTATTCATCCAACGAGGATGCTTTTCTAAAGTCGTAAATCGCAATCAAAACAAAATTTAAAATTATATTCAATTCAGGTATTTGCTGAGTATTTATAATGATTAGGTAGATTGGCTAAGATACAATGGGTCAACAGGCCTGATGGAGTTTTTACTAAGTAGACCTGAAACAGTCTCACAGTAGACCTTGAGTTTTAGACATATAACCTCTCCATAAAGGATTTTTTTCACCACAGCAAAAAAAATACGTATTGGTTAAAGATAAACCTTCGAATAAAATACTCTTGGTTGGAGTCCCTGTGGTCCTTAATGAACAATCAATGAAATACAAGAAGGATAACAATTGGTTAGAATACCAAACTAGAAAAAAAAGAGGTTTGACGCTGGAAAACAGATGAGCGAAAAAGCTAGTAAGCCTTTCGCCAAGGTAAGCTAAACAGCTTCTCGAGTTCGATAAGAAAGTCTTGAAACTGGTGACGGGACTCCTCACTGGACATTGCCCTCTGAGGTATCCCCTGAAAAAGATGGGCATAACAGAGAGTTGCCGCTACTGACGATGTCAGGATTTTAGCTCGCAGGAAATTGATAAGCTTTGTACGAAGTCTCGGAATCCCGGGCCTCGAATAGGTTAAGGGTTATGCACAAAAGATCTGATGGGTTGAGGTGCTTGAGAGGCTACTTAGCCTTCACGACCGCTCCTACAATCTACCCACCTAGAAACACAGAAGAACAATACAATACCTACTTTACAACAAAGTTCATCAAAGTTCTGTTGCTTGAGTAATAATGCTTGGCCATAACGACGCACCTACCCTCGCCTCGCACCTAGCCACAAGCTTAGTATTTTTCGACCCCCGCTCATGGCGCATGATGGATAAAGAAAAATTAATGACTAGTGTTTTTGTTGCTCGACGGCAAAATGTTGTGCGAGGTAGGGTCCAGACTATGGTAAAATGCTATGTGCGGTGCGCCGTTATTGACATACCCTGAGCCACTTAAGCCCTTAAAGCCACTTGTGGTTCTTATTTTTATATAAAAATAAACAAGGAGGTAAAAAGAAGGATCAGATTAGCCTGAGCAGGATTTGGAAAATTAAAATGGGTCCTAAAAAATAAGAAAATATAGCAGTACCTAAAAACCAGAGTATTTGACCAATACATCCTTCCAATTTTTACATACGCCTGCCAAACATGGACCTTGACTAAAGCAAACATCGATAAAATAAAGAAAACCCAAAGAACCATGGAGCGATCAATGTTGGGAATTAAATAACAAGATAAAAAACAAAATAACTGGGTAAAAAAACAAAACAAAAGTCAAAGGTGCAGGTCAACATATAGCCAGGATAAAATGGGACTTCGCAGGTCATAACGCCAGATAAAAGGATAATAGGTGGAATACCACGATACAACAATGAAGACCATGGACTGGAAAGAGAACAAGAGGACGACCCACATTGGAAACAGAAAGCACAAAATGGAAACGATTGTGAAAAAACTAGGGGAAGCCTATGTACAAAGTTGGACGAATTGAAAGGCAAAAGAAGGACAAGAAGGAAGTGGTTCTTATTTGCTCAGCTGGTAAAAAAACCTAAAAGAATAACAATACTTTTTATAAAAGTCCAACAATGTTTGAGTTTTTATAAATATACTTTTTTTTATATGCCAAATACCTAGGTTAGAGCGCATGCCAAATATAGAAATTAGACGACTTACAAATAGAATACACAGAACTATTAAAAGAATAGAAACAAGGCAGCTTATATGGTAGGAACATATGAGGCGTATGGAAGAACACAGATGGCCAAGAAAGGCTTTGGAATACTCTCCACCGAATAAGAGCAAACGAGGAAGACCAGCTACGACATGTTCAGATGGAGTTATGACATCGATGAGGGATGTCTGGAGAGATAAAAACATGTGGCGATCGAAATGCTGTAGGACCCCCGCAATATATATAAAAGTCTAACAGTGTTGAGTTGTTTGTGGTAGAGCGCACCCTAAATAGAAACTTTGGTGTTGCTTGTAGTTCTTATTGGCGCAGTCGATAAATAAGCTAAGAAAGACAACGATAGTTATTTTCTTATTGGTAAAAATAGACACATTAAAATACGAAAAAATGTGGTTTCGGGAGGATATTTCAAAAGTCATTAAACTAATTTTTATACGGCAAAATTAATATCGTTTAGTTGTTTGTCTTTTAATATAATAATCCGATGTAGAAGGGTTAAAATGATCGGGTTAGAAATGAAATGTCACCTTCTTCGGTAATCTATCAATATTTCAGAAGGCGAATCCGTTCAGCAATACGCGGGGCACTTAGTTAATTAGAAGATATCTAATTTAGTTATAGGTTTTTCTTTAAATGCGGGAAGGATCGTTATAAAGTTGGTAATCGTAATTAAGAGAAGTTAAGAGGAGAAAGTATTCGAAAATCGACAGCCGGATTTTCTTCTAACTTTCGAAAGAAAATTACTTTTAAAAACCGCAAAATTTTAACGAAAAAAAAAAAACGTTTTAATTTACTAATCAACTCCATTTTAAATTGAAGACTTTCTGACTGAAGTGATGCGTAGGGTCGGAAAGTATCTATTTAAAGAATCACATTAGTTAGTAATCATCCGCCAAATAAATTGAATACTAATTTATTTTTAATTACAACTGGTGCGCTATATAGAAACCTTTATAATTAATCCCCACTATTCGCAATTTTTCTATCGAACTGGAATCTTCCAAGAAGTGTCATAAACTTGCATGGGTTAGTAGATATTTACCGTTCGACCATAGTCGTCCCAAAAGCGTCTTTAGTTTATTTTATATTATTTTTTAAATTTGTACTTAAACCGTGTTTCTATAACATACAGGTTTAAAAAGTAGTGGTAAAAATACTACCTCGCAACTGGAAAGAATCAGAAACTATCATGGTAAGATGGTATAAGGAGAGGAACACTCTTATCTCTCCATAAATCATCCTGGATTGCTCTATCTCTCATTGTTTGCATAACTCCGCTTATCCATGTAGTTGCTGGCCTTCCACGTTTTCTTTTGCTTTCTGGTATGCATTCTAAAGCACGTTTGGGCCACCTATTCTCGTTAATGCGTTGCACGTGCCCATACCATATTAACTGTCGAGTTTCTATTCTTTCTGAGGTTATATGAATTCCATTTGTTCTCCGCCTGAATTCATTATTTGGAATGTGCTCTCTTCTTGATATGCGACAGGCTCTTCTTAGGTAGTCCATCTCCACACAGTCTATCTTTCTTTTTGTATTTTCTGTCATTTGTCAGCATTATGCCCCATACGTTAGGATAGGCTCTACATTTGCTGTGTAGATTGTCTTCTTATTTCTTAAGCTAATTTGGTTGGACCAAAGTAATGAGTTGAGAATATGTACCGTTCTCTGACCCTGTTGTGTTTTGTGTTTTATGTCACGTTCTGAAGATCCTTTGTTCGAGATTAGGCTTTCCAAATATTTATATTCTTCGCACTTTTTTATTTTTTGCAGTTCTAGATCCTGATCTTCGTCCTCCTCTCCTAATCGCATATATTCCGTTTTTGTCATGTTTATGCTCGTACCCCATTTTTCGTATTCTTCATGTAGTTACATTAGCATGTAATCTGCATCTTCTCCGCAGCTAGCCATTATTACCTGGTCATTTGCGAAGAACAGCGTCGTCAAACAGTGATCATTGATTTTTAGGCCCATTCCAGAGCAATTCTGTCTCCACTTGCACAGTGCTTCTGGATGTATATTTTGAACAGAGTAGGAGAAAGACAGCATCCTTGCTTTAGACATTAAATGGTTTTGAAAAAATATTTTCTGTCTTAACTTTGCTTTGCGGGTTCTTGTACATATTATGCAATGCTCTTACATATGTTTTACTAAGGTCCGTCTTCGTCAAAACGTTAAATAAAAGTTTAAGAGGAACAGTATCGTACGCCTTTTCCAGGTCTATAAAAATGAGAGTTGTTGAGAGGTTTCGAGCTGTCCGTTTTTCTATTAATTGTTGTAGAGTAACAAATAATTGAGAAAAAATCTGCTGTTAACCAGGAAACGCATCTAATGTTTATTGACCTTCATAAGGCATTCGATACTGCTACTATAATTAAACTATGGAAAGTCCTCCAGGATACCAACATAAATTACACACTTATTAAAGCTTTAAAAAACTTATATGACGGGTCAACTTCCCAAATAAAGGTGGGAAGTAAATTATCACAGCAAATTTTTGACATAGAATATATGGCTAGAAAACTCCAAGAAGAATATCGACAATGGGGTTTGGAAATAAACATACAAAAGACAAAATACCTCCCAATAGGAACTGCTCTTTCGGATATTCAGCTTGAAGACGGAAATAAAATTACATCTTGTACAGAATACACATATCTTGGCGTTATTTTTGATAAAACAGGTAAAGACGATAATGAAATAAAAAAAAAAAATTACACAAGCAAGAAGAACAATTGGGTGCCTCAACGGAATCTTGTGGTCTCAGGAAATAGGAAAAAAACGAAAGTATCGTATTTATGACACACTGATCAAAAGTAACCTTCTTTATGGAGCTGAAACTTGGCGGGTAAATGAAAGTAACAGAAGGAAGATAAAAGCGGTGGAAAATTACACCTGATACATAATCGTGTATAGTACCCCATTTCGGGTAACAATATGCAGATGCTTGTTAAGTAAGAGAAGGAACTATTAGATTTATCCATCCGAAGTGACCACCTATGGACCGGTTTTGAGGTTGTTGCCCCTCATCAGCATAGGGTGGGTCTACCACGGCTGGACACATCAATAAAAAAAATCAGTCATACATTTTTCCCATCTATTGACGCTGTCGAAAAATGTTTATAGTTTACTGTAATAATATTATAGTTTTCTATAAATTTTGCATATATACATACATACATAAAGTCACGCCTTTTTCCCACGGTTCGTACACACATCTTTTGCTTCCTCTACTTTCATCAGTGCTCTCATACATGCTCTTCGGTTGTTGGTACTTTTGACCTGGCCTTTCTTCAAAACAATGTTGATCTGATCGAGATATGTTCTCCGAGGTCGACCTCTACCGATTTGCCCATTCACACTCGCCTTATAAATTTGTTTCGTCAATCTTCCTTCATCCATCCTTTCTACGTGTCCAAACCATCTAAGCATTCCTTTATCTATCTTTGTGACCACATCTTCTTTTACACCACAGCGTTTTCTTATCTCACTATTCTTAACTTTATCCAACCGAGTCACTCCGGCTATACTTCTCAGACTACTCATCTCCGCAGCATTATTCCTATTTTCATGCTTCTTCTGCCAAACCCAGCATTCACTACCATACATAAATGTAAGAACCAACACACCTCTATGCACCGCTAGACGTGCCTTTTTTGACACTTTCTGGCTATTCATAAAGCTATGCAGTGCCCCATTCATTTGTTTTCCTGCCAACACCCTTCGCTCAATGTCACTGTCATACTTTCTATCTCTAGTAAATTTTGAACCCAAGTACACAAATTCATTAACTTGTTCCACTCTTTCTCCCTCAATCGAAACCCCACAGTTTGTCATGCTTTCTTCTCTTTTAAAAACCATTACTTTCGTTTTGCTCACATTTATTTTCATCCCTTTGATTTTCAGGGAATTATGCATAACATTAACCATCGCCTGCAACTCCTCTTCAGATAACGCTAATATGACTTGATCATCGGCGTAAAGAAGGCATTTGACGATCAAATCATTCATTTTTAATCCATACGCACTCTCTTTCAGATCTTTTAAACAATTGTCTATGTATAAGTTAAACAGCCATGGCGAAGCCACACATCCCTGTCTCACACCTTTTTCGATCTTAAACCAGTCCGTGCAAGCTCCGTTTATCCTGACACAAGCAGTGGAATCCTTGTAAAGTGATTTCAGTGCTCGTATCAAACTACCACTCACCCCATACATGGACAATGTAGACCACAATTCACTCCTCACCACTCTGTCATAGGCCTTTTCCAAGTCTATAAAAGCGCAATAGACCTTCTGACTTCTAGCCAAGAATTTTTCGACTATACCTCGTAAGGAAAAGACCTGATCCATACATCTCCTTCATCTTCTAAATCCTGCTTGCACATCCCATATCATCTTCTCAGTTTCATTCGTTACTCTTTTGATCAATATTTTTGCATACAGTTTGCCGACTATGCTGAGTTAACTAATACCTCGGTAGTTCTTACAGTCCTGCTGCGAACCTTTTCCCTTGTAAAGCGGCACGATAACGGCCTTGCACCAGTCGTCTGGTACACTACCACTTCTCCAACAAAGGTTAAAAAGGCGGTTCAGTAGAATAGCTACCACGTTTTGTCCAGCTTTCAGCATTTCAACTGTTATCCTGTCGTACCCAGCAGCTTTACCCAATTTCATACTGTTCAACGCTTCCACAATTTCTGTCGTAGTAATTTCACTTTCATTGCAACTTTCACTCATGTCTTCGAATTGGGTCTGTACTTGTGTATCCTCTTATATATATATATATATATATATATATATATGTTGTAGAGAAATATTGTCATTGCAGGATCTTTTTGCTCTTCTATTTCCATATATTGAGCTTCAATTCTCTTCTCTAGTATACGACCATACAACCGTCCCAACGATCTGGTTACACTGATATGTATGAGCGGTAAAAAATGTTATTATAAAAGTACTCGTATCTAATATTGCTGAGGAATTTATGAATCGATAACATTCAGAATCCTGACGAATATTTTGTTTGTAAAACAGATTGTGTGCTTCGCAAGCGTTGTAGTATAGCACAAGCAATAAGTAATTCGGGAACAATATCCATTGGGAAATTCTCAATTAAGTAAGATATGTAGAATATTCGACAGAAAAGCGAGGTCTCCGACATAAAATGAATTAAAACGATGGCACACAGGTATCGGAAGAAAATTTCACATCCGAATCCGGGAATCGGCGGAATTATCGCTAATTTTATTAAATTAACGTTGAGAGGTAGGCATGGAAAATCTAATAATAAACTACTGTCTGAAGTTGCAATTAATGGAGTTGAATATTTCAATATAAATTCCTGTTTATGTCGAGAAGAGAAAATACCAACGATTTCATTCGATATAAATTTTTTAATTATATATGTACTAGAGGACAATCGCTGGAGCAACGACGAACGAACTACCGCACGATTAATAATCAATAATCATTCACTTAAAAAAAAGAAAACACATAGACCCATTATACGAATGAAAGAAGTGCAACGTACAAAAGCCAACTTCACAGCCTACATTTAAAAAAATACCCACCAGAACCTACAAAAGACAAGTTATTGTAGTCTGGTATTAATAAGTTGACGAGAGATTTATACGTGATATTACGTCGCTATAACGTTCGATGCATCAAAAAGAGACGGACATACGGACGAGGGTTGATACGCAGACACGGTGTAGGTGTAGATGAATGAAATTATGGTATATGAATCAGTGTCGAGGTGTGGTAGAGTACACAGAAAGCCATAAGTTTGATAGTTAATTTTTTTAAAACATAACATTACGCTAGGTCATTAGTACCTATCAGGGAAAAAAGTGAATACCGACGAATGGGTCATTTATCACACGGACAATATGCCATTGGTTTTAAGAGATACTTAACCGGAGTGGTTTACGTAAACGGATTAAAAACAAATGAAGAAAAAGGTGGGATGTAAAAGTGTTCTATAACTTTTCTTTGTGTTGTGTTAAAATAATAAAGACATATTGTTAATATTTTAACCTTCATTTTCCCGCGCTATCATTCTGTCAAAAAACATACGTTTAAGTAGAATTTTGGATTTTGATTTCATCAAAAATTGTTGTAGGCATTTTTGGTAGAACACTTTGGGAAGAAACAGAACTCCCATTAGAACTCCTGCAACTTTCAAAAATTTTCGAATCAAAATTTTGGGGAAGGAACATAATTCTCATCAGAACACCTGAATCTTTAAAATTTTAAAAATAAAAATTCTTTGGTAACTTTAAAGCCTCGTAAAATTTTGGATTTTGATTTTATCGAAAATTGTTGTAGGACTTTTTGGTAGAACTCTTTGGGGAAGAAACAGAACTCTCATCAGAACTCCTAGAACTTGTGATGAAAAATTTCCTATTATATTACATTTTTCAAAATGTCGTGATTTTTGGGATTTTGAATTTTTTGAAATTTCCTTTTTGTAGAACTCTAAAACTCTTTGAAGCAAAACAAAAGGTTGGAAGAAAAAGTGAAAAAGTGGGGGACGGGTTTTTTTTTCGAAATTTTTTTGGGTAAAATTCGCCTGAGCTATTATCGAAAATCATCAGGAACTCTAGAACTATGCTAAATCTTACCAAAACTCGAAAAAAATTCACTTTTTCAAAATTGGGGAGGGGCGTGAAGTTAGCCCCCATTTTGAAAAATTTATTTTTTTACTCTTTAAAGGTCAGAACTATTCCTAATACCTATCAGGGATTCTAGAACTATTGAAACAGAACTCTAGAATTCTAAAAAAAATTTCGAATTTTTAATAGTGGGGGAGGAACTTCACAAGGATTGGTTTGCCTAGTAAAAAATTTTCGTAAAGCCATGCGTATTCGAGAGCGTTGAAGAAAAAAATATATACACATTTATTACGATTTTGCCGAAACTACTGGAAATATTGTAATGAAATTTTATACGAATATGTTTTGGAAGCTGATACATTTCATGAATTTGTTTTTATATCTGGATCTCATAGAGGGCGCTAGTTACACGGTTCGTACCAAGTAGTATTGAAAATAACTTTTTTAAGGTTAGATTTATTTATCAAAATTTCAAGTGAACTTAAACATTATTCAATTTTACACCAAAAAGGTACTCTTGGTAAAACTCGATATTGTGTACCGTTTTCGGAATATTTTGATTTGAAAATTATGTAGTAATAACCAAAATTTTTTTTTCAACGCCCTTTATCTTAAATACGGATGGTGTTAAAAAAAATTTTTTACTAAGCAAACTCCAATTATTTTTCAGTATTCTACCAATCCTAGAGACGGGGTCACCTTTTTTAAAACACCATGTATGTGTTTACTAGGGAAAGTAAACAATTTAGGGAAAATTTCGATATTTCAACGTTATTAAATTCAATATCCAATATTGAAAAAAATTCAGATAAATAAATTCAGACCGTTGCCCTCAATTTTTTTTATCTGGCTGCTACTCCAAGTAGTCGTTGCATCATCGAGGGTGAAGCTGTTCTTGCAGCAAACCACATTATTGTTTGTGGTGTCAAAAAAAACGGTTGATCAGTGGATAATCAGATGACATGACTTCAATGATAATTATAAGTATTTATTTACTTTTGACTTCAATAAAAATAACCAACAAGAGAACTTGCCCGTCTTCTATCAATGAATTTTTCATATCTTTTCTTTTCCTCTTCTATATTCAGACTTTTGGACTTTGTTATGATACTGGACACAAGTAAGTTTTTACTTGGTATAGCAGTGTTTTTCAGGTAAAGTTTATGATAGCCCCCTAACAGATTGATAAGTAATTCTATTAACCACATAAAATATAGAAAACAAAATACTTACAATCACTACGAGTTATGAAATCTTTCTCGAAAAAATGTGTTAAACAAACTCTCATGTTTTTGGTAACTCTCTTTCCTATTTTCATTTTGATCTCCCACAGTTTCTTTCTATCAATCATAGTCACCATTCCCGATTCCCTAATATGCTCAACTATTTGACCCTCATTTGGGAAATAATGAAAAGTCAAATTGGGGTACAGGTCCAGGTACACAACAATTTTCTCTGCTGGTCATTTTCACTAATAAAAAATTATTAGTCACTATTAAACACACAAATGCGAGTTTATTTCGTCAGATGGCGTATCACTTAGCATTATAGGACAATAGGTATAAAATTAGAACAGCTAAAACTACTTCCTAAATTACTATCGCAATGTCCCCTGTATATCAAAAAACTGTTCGTCATCGAATACTGAATCACCCTTCATTCCCGGTCAATATGCAAAATAAGTACAGATATAGATCACCCATTATGACATGTATACATATATAGAGAGAGAGCACGGGGGTGCTTCTGCACCCCCACGTCATATAACACACAAAATATCAAAGACAAAACAATGTTCTTGTAGCGCCTTTATTGTTTGAATTTTGATAGGAATTTATTACTTGCTTGTCAGGGAATAAATCCTAAGAGTAATATTTTTAAATATTAGGTGGTACAGTGTGTGCGATATTTTGAGGGAGCTACAAGCCCTGCGTGAATATTTTATGGCATCGCAGATATGAATATGCAGAATATAGACGGGATGATATACAAAGAAAATCATTTTACGTAATAGTGCAGATATAAATTTTATGTTTTGGAATTTTCAACTAATAAATTTTTTGTTACGGCAACAATAAATCCATTTTTGATCAAATAGATATTTGTTGTTTGGTTTTAATAAGGCAATTAGTAAATGTACATGCGTGATACGTGATTCTCCAGATGTTAGCCAGTGATAAACTATCATTAACGTGAAAACACAGTTCTTGGCAGCAGCATTTTTGATGATCCATTTTGGAAATGTAAAAGAAACTTATAATAGTATATTCTTCAACGAGCTTATAATGATGCTATTATTCTCGAGGATGAAAATTTCTAAACGAGCCGCAGGTGAGTTTTGGAATCATCCAATAATGGCCATTATACTCGAGTAGAAGACTACACTTTCTCTACGACCATCGCAGACTATCACTCGTTATCACAGTTCATCAGAATGAACATGACATTCGCGATATAGAGTTAGAGAAGCAGAGCCCACTCATGAAAAATCTGTTCTATTGCAGCTTCCTCATTGATGTCGGCCTGTTGGATCCTGAATATTAAAATTGATGATTGGTTGTCAGCTGTTGAGTAATGCATTAGTATCCAAAATATCTAAGGAATCATATCCATTCATCAGTAGATAATGCTTATGTAATTGTTGTAGAATCCAATGATCATGCTATCTAAAATACCCCACATTAACCTTAAGCTCTACAGTGTAGTAAACTTTATCTTTTGTAGTTGAGACGTCTACTATCAAACCTGTTATCAAGAAATACTCCTTCTGGAAGTAAGTTTTACAATAAATAAGACCCTGTTCTGGGGGGTTTAGAAGCCTGTTGAATGACATACCATATCCTGAGAAGCCTGCTATAAAAAAAACCACATGTAGGTAACTTCCTCAAGTTCTAGTGAGCTGTCATTCTTATTAACACAATCAAGGAAAATACTAAAACCTACAATTGCCACTGCACTCCAGATTTAGTCTTATTGAGCTTTTTGCAATATGGGGACTGAGAAGCCTGCTGAATGACATACCATATCCTGAGAAGCCTGCTATCAAAAAAAAAACAAACGTAGGTAACTTCCACAAGTTCTTGTGAGCTGTCATTCTTATTAACACAATCAAGGAAAATAATAAAATCTATAATTTCCACAACACTCCAGATTAAGACTTATTGAGCTTGTGCAGTATTCATTAGTAAACTGGCAGGTTCTAAAGAAGAATTCCAACTTTTGAGCTAGTGCTGTAGTTATGACATGTATCCACAATACCTATCTATTGATATTCACTGAACATAGATGAGAGTCAGACGAATATGAAAGAGCGGAATTATTAGCTGCAAAGATTTTAAAGGAGCTAGATATCACTTTTGAATTTTCGCTATTGAACTTATAACTTCATAAATCACAGAGTTAAAAAAATATTAGTTTGATGTAATGAAATGTATGATTGACGTCTATTTGTTTTAACAAGGAAACCGAGGTAGATTTAAATAAATTTGTCAAAGTGATACGGGAACGTTGGATTGGTTGATTAGCCACTTCTAAATTCAAATTATATTTTCGCGATAAATGATTACGATAAGTTCAACGATGTTGACGGTTAATACACGTTCAGAATATCCCATTATTATAAAATTTAAATTATTGTCTACGTTATAAGTTTGACCTACATATTGCAACAATATAAAGCATTTTTTAGGAGAAGTTATTATTAATTCTAAGAAATCGAGATGTTTGTGCAATAAAACGTATACTCGATATGAATACAAATGTGAATATTTTATTTTAATAATGCTATTAAAAAGTTTGTGAGCTGAAATAAAGTTTTAAAATGATAATAGCGAACTGATCTGATGATAAACCATAAATTGACAATTATTTTTATTGTCGTAAAGTTAAAATTTAAAATTATTATACGAGGAATAGTAATAGTTGAGAAATAGTTATAACTAATGATGACAGGGAATCTCTTAAGCTCTCTAACTCCCGATTGACACTCTTTTCATCCTGAAATGTCTTACAAAAGGCGTTTTCTAAAAATATCTTCCAAAGAAAATGATTACCTAGATCATTTAACTCGCAATTTGTGTAGGTATCTAAATACGTTCCCATATGAATGTATTATTTTAATACTATATATTATGAAAAAGATTAAAGCAAAACAATATATCTCACATTACTTGATAATATTTTGATTTGCTTTGCGTATTTTTCCATTACCAGGAATTTTTAATGTATCTTTATTCCCTTATAAATTTGAAACTTAAACCTAACTGACAAAATGATGATGATGATGACGATATATACAAAAGATAAATTCTAAGCCGTTTTGTCAGCGTCATAACTAACGGATAAAATTATTTCAAAAAATAATTTTTGATATTCCAGACAAAATTTCTTAATGGAAAAGTCAAGATTTCCTAACTGTTAGGAAATATTCATTTCCTTGCTGTAAGGAATGAATGAATGTTATCGTATTAGATAGTTTTTGATAATGTATTAAAGAAATGAAAAATACACGTTAAGATGTTTTATTTTTTTGCATAAAAACGGCGCCCTATACGAAAAAAAGGCAAGAAAGATTTTTCGTCACAAATTTACCGAGAAATTCAAATCTGTTTTTTTATTTGAAATATCTCAGTGGCGTACCATTTTTTTCTTTAAAAAAATCGGGATCATTACCCGTATGCGCGCCAATGATAAACATAAAATTCTTTATTGCATGCCAAAAAATGCGCAATATCTACCTCTTAACACACACCAAATTTTATTTGCATATCTCGACCGGTTTCAGAGGAATAAATTAATCGTCAGTTTTTAAAAAAAACTTTAACACCCCGTATCTCTGAAACGAAGTATTCGCGGACATACGTTTATATAGCAAACTGTCATTATTTTTTCATGCAGAATCACCCCCTGAAGTTTGTCGCACTTATTTACTAACACCCTGTACATACTGGTCATTAGTATCTTTATTTTTTCTTAACCAATTCATTAGGCAAAGTTGAAACAAACTATAAACTACTGATAAACACGGAAAATAATAAAGATAGTACTTACCTAACAACATAAATATTAGTATTGCTTTGGATAAACGATAAACAGACATTGTTCATTCCTATTATGACATACAGTGATATAATTTGACCACCGAAATGTTACTCAAGTAATAAAAATTGTAGGTAGCTATACATGTTTGAATGACAGTCGTAATAAAACGTTAAAAAGGATGGCTTCACGGCTCAGAAATTATTGAAAAATTCATAGATAAAAAATACAGTTGTGTGTTAATATTTCAGTCACATTTTAATACAAATTATTAGTACTATTTTTTTATTAATAAATACCCCTACGAAATATTTTTTACATTATAATCTAATCAGAAGTTCGAACAATGAATAATTTTTTCCAATTTAAAATGGGACAGTTAAAACTTAACTAAGCTTGTACTCACTAGTCTGGTTCTAATAACGTAATTACACTTATAAAACTAACGTGCTCTGCTTTTCACCATCACTACAACTCAAACGGCTTGGTCCTATTGAGTCTTCTTGTCGAATTGAATTGATTTATCGAGAAGTTGAATTACCTCGGTGTTCACATGTTGAAGTAGACAGTCTTTGCTCACTTGTCTAATTTGAAGACGGTCTGGTTAACTGTCTACTTTTAGGACCCGATGAAGGTCACAATTCCGAAAGTACCAAGGTGCATTGGTAATGTTTCTTAGCACTTTATTCTGGAATCTTTGAATCGTTAAAATGTTGCATTTGCTAGCACATCCCCATAGTTGGATGCAGTAGGTCCAAACCTGTTTTAAACCTTGCTTATACATGAGCAATTTATTGTAGATGAAATTTCTCCAGAGTAACCAATACATTTTTCCGAATTTAAAGCCAAACTCCTCTCTTTTTTTTAACAGCGTAGTCTTGTATCTAAGTTCATATCCAGGTATTTTGCTGAATCCGTGTGCGGGATCTGGGAATCGTTGATTCTAATAGTGAGATGACGTCTTCGTGGTCGTTTCCAACTGCAACGATTGCGGTATCATCTGCAAAAGTTGCAATCGTCTTCTGTTCAAGATCAGGTATAGAGCAGGTAAAGTATTGGACCTAGTACACTACCCTGTGGCATCCCAGCTCTCCTTTTGCAAATCACCGAGGTTCAGAGTTGATAATGAAATCGGAGTACAAGATAGGTACTTAAGGCAGTGCGGGGCACAATTCTGTCAAAGTTATATTACCAGGGTTCCAAAGAAAAAAACGCCTCTGCCTTATATCTTTTATCGAAATGTATTGTGAGAATCTTATTTCGCGGTATACTTTAGATCTTACAAGATAAGCGCTTTAGCATCACATAAGACTACTGAACTAATGATACCATCTCTACATTAAATGTGTTTAAATTCCTAGCGACTCTGTAACTTAAATTAATAGAGATAAATACAAATAAAAGGCACACTTGCCGTCCCCCTTTTTATCACAACATTAGCGCCACTTCGAGAGCCGATTTAAACCGAATTGTTTACCAATGACATCCTAAATATTTTGTAAATAAAAATCAATAAAAAAATTCTAAACGAATACATTTAAGATCATTAAAGGTTGCTATTTTCGCCAGTGTGAGTTGAGTGTAAATAAATATTCAATTTTATAAAATAATAATTATTTAGTAAAAAAGGGAAATGTCTCATCCGTTACTATCTTATTAAGCTCATCATTCTCACTAAAAAACTGTATAAAATTACATTCTAAAATGTGGAACTTAAAAAAATATTTTGAAAAACTTAACTAAAATATAATTCCGAAATACTGAAATAAAAAACTTAAATTTTAATAAACGAAACGGCTATTTTGAAGGATTAAAATTGTACTTTAAAAATATTCGTAACAAGAGAATCATTCATCCCTATAACTCTTCTGCAAAACTTATGCAGAAGTCCCTCAGTGTGAGCTGAATTAAAGAAATGTTGTCATCGGACAATATTTCTTCTTCGCAGGACAATTTATCATCATCCGATCTAATAGGTACTTGTTTCTTTACAGCCAACTCAGATTCATATTTTTGACAAATAAAAAACACAAACACCTAAACTATATTTTAACTTATACATTATTACCCGTCAAAATTTTTCGCGCGTATCTCTTTGTAATTGTCGAGAAGTGCTGTACCGTGATTTGTAATAATTCCAATCCCTATCCCACTCATTCCACTACATTTATCCCTGCAGACGAAAATTCTTTCATAACAAAGTTTCACGACGAACAAAAGTCGGTTAATAGGTGTTTGTGTACACCCTGTATATATTGGTTGGATTTTTTGTGTATATTTCTGTGAGAGCAATGCTAGATTTTTAAACAGTACACAATATGTACGTATTACGTGTCTACCACATGGCTAATATTCCCAAAGAGGGTGGTTTTTTATTAATAAATACCCAATAAGTCTTTAAAGGTTTGTCGTCTGTTTCAGCTGAAGTGATCGGAGCCATGTGGCTTGTATTAAGAAATGATATGTTTATTGCTTCTTTTTGCCTCTGCATATATACTACGTATGGGGTATTTTTTCCTCCGAATATTTTAGTTTACCTCAAGGTCGTATAGATCCCATTAATATACAGACACTGTTGAATAAACATTAAAAAAACTGTTTATTTATATTATCGGCTCGTTCGACTTGTCTCTCTCTCTCTCTTTTCCTTTTATTGAGTAGATATTTATGTTATAAGTGAATAGTTCGATTAAAAAAAGTGTGTCTATAGTAATTTACAAATTTATTATTTTAAAAAATAAATATTATTATGACAGCACGCTACACAATACCAAAAAGTAATAAATAAACGTTGAATTTGTCAAATGTCACGCTTCAGTCCAATATGGCTGACATCCAACACGTTAAACAGTTATAGCTAAATAACCATGCTTAACCCGGCAGGAGAATTTATATCTGTTGATGCCTCACCCTGTATATAAAAATACTCCATGGTTTACCAGTAAAAGATATTCCTTTTAATCACATTGATTAACGTTCGTTGTATCTTTATCCGCTATAGGTGTACAACCTTGAATGCTTTTGTTTAAAAATATAAAGTAAAAAACAAACGTTGTAGAGCATTTTGCAAAATAAACTATAAAATTTCCGAGAATATGTGGAATGTTTTATTATGGAAATATCGTATTATTGTTTAGGTATTCCGTTCGTAATTTATTGAAATTAGTACACGGATTTATTGTTTATCTTTTTTTGTGAGCGCTTATTTAAATTTGGTATTAAACATAAAATTATTCTTGGAAAACAAAATCGCAGCCTATTCTAATGCTTTTAATATAAACTCCGGCTCTGTAAATAATGCATATGTGGGTCTTAGCATGTCTCGGACTCTCAGTCATCGATATTATAATGTGAACGTTTTTTGCGATGACACATCTGGAAATGTGAAGTCTATTAGAGAACTTTTGGCTTATTCCTGTACAGGAAATTGTAGTTAAATCATTTTAACCGTCTGACTGTTTTTTATACACGTATTACAGAAATATTCGTCTTCGATGAATTAGAAATAACCTTTTTCGCGCCATTTCCGAAAACGTTAATTGTTGCTACTCAAAAATTCCGTGAAAGATTCTTGTTTGCTGCCACCTGTTTGTACAAATCGGTAAAACCACATGCAACTTTTAATTACGATGGCAGTTTGATAATTCAGTGACGTTTTTGAATTTCCCGCGCAGTTACTCCAAATGCAACAGTGCTGCCGTCAACTATAATCTATCAGTGGGCAACTTTCTAATTTTGAGCAAGCTACGTCGTTTAGTTGGTGTTTGATAGCCGTTCAAAGCAGACAACCTCGTGAATTTTTACGAAAATGGAAAAAAATGAATTTCGTGTGCTGATTAAGCATTACTTTTTACGTAAAAAATCCATCACTGAAACTAAGGAAAGACTTGATAAATACTACGGGGACTCGGCACCATCAATTTCAATGGTTAAGAAGTGGTTTACAGAGTTCCGTTGTGGTCGTACCAGCACTAGTGACGCCGAACGTCCAGGTCGCCCAAAAGAAGTGATCACGCCGGAAATCGTCGATAAAATCCATGAAATGATATTGGATGATCGGAGAATGAAAGTGCGTGAGTTGGCTCATGCTGTAGATATCTCAACTGAACGAGTACATCATATTTTACACGAATATTTGGACATAAAAAAACTCTCTGTGAGATGGGTGCCGCGATTGCTCACACTTGACCATAAGCGCAATCGTGTGACCACTTCAAAAGAGTGTTTAGCGATGTTCAGCCGTAATCCGGACGAATTTTTGCGAAGTTTTGTTACTGTGGATGAAACATGGATCCATCACAACACGCTAGAGACCAAGGAACATTTGAAACAGTGGGTTGCTCGGGGTGAACGTGGACCAAAGAAGGCGAAACAGAGTCTGTCAGCCAACAAGTTCATGGCCACAGTTTTTTGGGATGTACGCGGTGTCATTCACATCGATTACCTCAAGAAAGGTAAAACGATTACCGGCGAATATTATTCAAAGCTTTTGAACAGATTCGACGCATTTGGCTAAGAAGAAGAAAGTGCTGTTCCATCAAGACAATGCACGTGTGCACACTAGTCTAGCTACCTATTATTTGGAGGAAATAAAAAAATTAGAAAAACGCTGGATTAAATGTATCGAACTAAAAGGTGATTATGTAGAAAAATAAAATGTTTATTTGCGGAAAAAAATTTGTTTTATTCAAAAAGTCACTGACTTATCAAACCGCCCTCGTATTACAACCCAATCGGCAATAAACAACCGCAAATAAAAAATTTAAGATAATATTGGTACATCATAGACTGCATAAAAATATTATAATCGAGGCAATGAAAAGTCGAAATTATAACAGAGAATTATTTATTGCAAGTTTAAAGTTAAAAAAAAAACAACAGAGGTATCAGGTTTATTGGTTTATAACTCAGGAAAATCTGGAAAGAATAAAGACAAAAGAACAAACAGTATTTCCGTCCCATAAATGTTTCCATAGACAAAAATGACGAAGATAAAGTGGCAAAAAACTGTTTCGGGCAAAATTTGTAGCTTTATATGATCTATTTTAACTCAAAATTTTGGATATTTAGTTGACATATTTACATACAAAGTTTGGTTATTAAATAACAAGACTGCGGGCGCAAAAGGCGTAGGGGGGGAAACGAATGCAGCGTTGGATAGCTGGAAGTGTGTACTATTTCAGTACTAAAACACGTTTTTGTCGCTGTAGTAGTATTTTTTCTATAGAGATTAGAAACGAACGTGTTTTTTTTTCGTGCCGATAACAATGTGTGACGAAAACCACCGAATCAATGTGAAATTTCTCGTTAAATTAAAAAAAAAACCGACTGAGTGCTATAAGTTGTTGAAAGAGGCCCATGATGAGAATTCTCTATCTCGTGCGCGTGTTTTCGAATGGTATTGTTGAAAAACAAGTCGTGGATCTTGCACCAGGACAACACTCTTACAAAAGTAGACTTTCAGCATTGCTTTGACCAATGGAAAAAACTAATGGAACGGTGTGTGGCTAGGGGAGAGCAGTACATTGAAGTGGTAGGGGTAGGGGTAGGGGTAGACAGAGACCACTTTCTACGGATCTTACACAAATCTTTCGCTTCTTCTACTTTGGTTAGCGCTCCTATACATGCTCGTCGGTTGTTGGTACTCTTGAGGCGACCTTTCTTCATAACAATGTCGATATGATCGAGATATGACCTTTACCGACCTGCCCATTCACACTCGCATTATAAATTTGTTTCGTCAATCTTCTTTAATCGAAACGTTTATAAGACCTATGAATTAATTTCACTTGTAAATAAGTAGGTACATGAAAGAACATGTTCTCCCCGAAATTTTCAAGGCTGTTACTTAATTTTTGCGAAAGGTATTGCAAATTTAAAACAATGCCATTTTTAAAGTTTTTTATTTTCCAAAAAAAACTGGATTTACATTTTTTATGTTTTTTTTAATGCCTAAACTTTTGATTTTTTTAATAATAATTTAAGTTTTTGAACTAATCGCAAAAAGCCAGTTTTTTGACAATTTTCCCGAACTATTGTATATATTTTTTATTGTTTAAAATGGAAAACGTTTACGTATAACAAGATATCGACTTTAGATGTCAATTGATAACGCATATCGTGTGTTTCACGAACAGGTGCGCGTCAATTGTTTCGAACGTCAGCTGCCACGGTTGATTTGATCATAGCCATCCATAAAAATATCATCACGAATACTGTCTGTTTTTTATTAATGTCAGTCCCAATTTGTTTCGATACTACTACTATTATCGATCATAAAAACCTTTTTTTGTGGATTATCCAGACAAAAGCGGTTTCTTAAACTAGAACAATCTCTTAATATTCTACTTTTTGCATAATTTTAGCTGCTCTATTATAATCTATTAATTTTAAATTTTTATTAAAAAAAAATCGCGATTTTAGCAAATTCTAAACGATGTTTTAACGTTTAAAATTGTCCTTCGTTCTAAACAAAAGCTCGATGCATTAAATGTGTCTGGCAAAATCAGCAGAAGAGTTACCCAAATATTTATTGACCTTTGATAACAACTAATCGATAAACAGATTTTGCGTCAACTTGAACGGAAGTAAGAAGATATTTTTGAAATGCTTAAAAACAAACAGGGAATATTGGGTACGTAAACTAGGTCTGATAATAAAGATCTGTGACTCGTAACCTTACAGACACTGATAATTAAAATTTCACGTTTATTAAGTGTAGTTATAATAAATTATAGTTTAAAAAAATTAAAAAACACGCTTTTAGAGTTAATAAAACTAAAATGTAAAAAATAATACTTAACATAAGAATAAAATTACTGACGAGAAAATTAATGTCATTGTTTCAAATGCGTGGGGTGCTTTGTATGACATTTTAAAACTAACTCTGAATTCAAAAACTCCCAAATAGCTGGTCCGATTGGGATGAAATTTTCATGCATACATAAAATCACGCCTTTTTCCCGTAGGGACCACTTCCTTTCACTTTTGCTACGGTTCTTACACACATCTCCTCTTCCTCTACTTTCATCATCGCTCTCATACATGCTCTTCGGTTGTTGGTACTCTTGACCTGGCCTTTCTTCAAAACAATGTTGATCTGATCGAGATATGTTCTCCGAGGTCGACCTCTACCGACTTGTCCATTCACACTGGCCTTATAAATTTGTTTCGTTAATCTTTCTTCATCCACCCTTTCTACATGTCCAAACCATTTAAGCATTCCTTTATTTATCTTTCGAACCACATCTTCTTTTACATCACAGCGTTCTCTTATCTCACTATTCTATACTTTATCCAACCGAGTCACTCCGGCTATACTTCTTAGACTACTCATCTCCGTTGTTTTATACATACCAGCGGTGGTTTTAGTGAAAAAAAACTTTTGTGTAGAAAGTAGTAATAATACCTCCCATACAACGCAAATGAAATATTCGTATCCAAACACCAGTCATTTCAAATTTTCTATTCGAAAATATTGAAGCTGTCAAACATTGAGAAAAAGTCCTAAAGAAAATCTAAAAAATCCCGAAAGGGATGATAGATTTTCGCAAATTTGTTTATCAAAGAGAAAGGGTAAGTTTTGTTCACGAAAAAAATACATATACATTTTTGAAGGACGTTAAGATAACCTCTCTTTCATTGAGGGAGTGTTTCGCGAGTGATTTGCGAAAAATGAATTTTTCACGAATAAAATAAAATTTATTGTGTCGAAAGACGTCAAGCTAAACTATCACAGTGGTGGTTTAAATTTAAAATATAAATACAGGATAATCATTAATCTCACGTTATATTAAAAGTATACCAAAAACTTCATACTATTTTGTTAACTTTATTTCATGCTGTCTACTCATACTAAAAGCGGATTACTGTCCATTTTCATTTTATTAATAAAAAAAAAAGTAGTTAAAAAATAGAAGTTAAAGGTGCACTTTACGGTTTTAAGGAAATAAATGACAAGTTTAAAGAATAGAGGACGTTGAACGCGAAATTCTATTAAAACTACCCGGTTCTAGTTCATATAAATGAATTATAATGGAAGAAAAATTAAAAAATTTAACAAACCAATTTCGTTCCATCGAAAACATTGTAATTAGGCGATTGTGATATGCATTCGAACAGTGTGGGACTTCGTTTAAAATATTAACAAAGGATATCCGTTCGTTTTATTATTATTTATTTGCATTTTGTCTAATTATCAAACGAAATACAAAAAAAAAACCGTACAGAACAAGCCGACCCCAACGAAAAAGTATTAAATGTCACATCAACTGCGCCATGCAAACGATTGACAATAAACTAAGCAAAGACAAAAGAACTCCCACAACGTGTACTACTATTTAACGAGCACGAATTCGGAAGGCCATTCAAATTGCTTTTCAATAATTATTATTCGGCCGTCAGATCGCGCTATAAGTGTAAAAAAACGTGCGATTTTGTTTAAAGGACAAATTGAGCTCTTTGTTCGATATCCTGCTGTTTCAAAAGAATTTAGAGGGGTATTCAGGTTTCAACAACTGAAACCGTGAATCCAAATAAAATTATAAAAATAATTATTTTGCAAGTAAATTATTTATTAAATATTAGGATATCGATTTTTCCGCAAATTGCTACAATTTTTCACTCGCGAATGTCAAATTTCACCATTCAGAGATAAAGATTAATAATGAAGGGAATTTCTCTACTTTGAGCTTTTCCTCATCGAAAATTTTGTCACACTTTGATTACTAATTAGTCTTCTAGGGGTGGCTCTCCCTTATTTTACCAATTTCAACCCTTTAAAACAGTCCTTTCGGCTTCGACGTCTCGACCCTTTCGCTTTATTTTGAATCAACTTCTTCTCCATCTCTGCCTCGCTCTCTATCTCTCTCTCTCTCTTTTCATAAGTATTCTTATTGTTCATATAACTCGCTATTTTCAACTATTACTGGTTAAAAAGGAACATTTTGCAGTTACTTGCGTCCAATATATAAAATCCTTTAAAAGGAAAATACTACCCGATAGGGACGAAGTTCCTTACGCTATTTATAAATTTTGATCAAGGTATTTTATAAAAAAAAAACGAAATATAAATATAATTGTTACTGATTCTCATATAAAAGATTTATTATAGATACTTGGCATGATTCGAATTCTACATTTTACTTTTTTGTATCTTTTCTTGATTCTGCCGGAATTGTTGTAGGCGTTGGTTTTCGGTATTTTATTTGCACTCTGACGTTTGCGCTTTCCATACTCTTTTGGACTCTGAACACATGATTTCACTGTTGTCTTCCTATAACTTAAATTGTAAAATAAATAGTAAACACTCAAATCACATGTACAATAAACGAATGTAAACAGTAAATACTTGTATCAAGCTATATAATTTTAAATCTGTATTAGACACATTTGCTGCAGTTTCCATTTTTCAAAACTTAATTGCAATAATAAAACAATATTCACTTATGATCTACCACAATAAATTATAGTTTAAGAAATCTAAAAAACACGCTTTTAAAATTAATTAAACTAAAAAGTAAACGAGAAAATTAATGTCAGTGTTCCAAAAGAGTGGGGTGGTTTCATTCCGAAACGCATAGTTGAATTAAAAATGTCATACAAACTAGTGACATTGATTGGCATTATTTTTTTTGACAGTGACATTAATTTTCTCGTCAGTAATTTTATTCCTATGTTAAGAATTATTTTTTACTTTTTAGTTGGATTAACTCTAAATCGTGTTTTTTAGTTTTTTTAAACTATTATTATTTTTCGCTTCTTAGTTTGATTTGTTTTACTCACTAAAAAAATTATGTATTAAATGGTAAAAGCACAAAAATAATGCAACGGCCGGGAATCGGTCCTGGGCCGCCAGCGTGGCAGGCGAGCATTCTACCACTGATGCATTTCGTTATGTGACGATTTCTACTAAATCGCACTACCCGTAAGCCACGTTAAGAAACTTTATTCCAAAACTTTTTCTGGAAACCATTAGTTATTTTGCAATGTTGAGGATAATCGATGATTCGATATTGGTAAGTGTTTTGAATTCTGTGAATTTTATATGTACCCATAAAATCAAATTAATAAATTAATTCTGTGTGATTTTTGACGAAATGCCTCATAGCAGGTTATTAAAAGTTACTAAAGAGAAAAAAATTACTTTGGCACAGCAGGGAATGTCACCGAGAGAGGTTACAAAAATCGTGGAAAGTGGATAAGTAGTTGTTTGAAAAACAAACTTCGGACGTCTTAAAAAATAGGCTAAGAAGAAGTCACCGAAAAGTTAGCGCAGCACTTCACGACCGATTTGTATCTCAAATGGCAGTACGAAACCGCATTACTCCCCATCCAAAATGTCGTGTCACATAATTCCTTTGATCGTTGTAGAAATATAAATCCTACCAAAAATTTATTCTCACGAAGGTTGTAGTTTGTGTCTATTTTTAGTTCCAACATATTTTCAATCAATTCCTAAAATTTGACACAATTTTATATATTTTCACAATTTTGTAGCGATGTATTCGTAGCGCTTTCCAAACGTAATTTTGTCGTATAGCAAACGTCCATTAAAACAATTGAATTCAAGATAATGCAGTTAATAGTTAAAACCCTATTGAAAATTGGATATTCGGGACAAAACTGTAAGTTTTAGTTTAGCGATTCATTCTATTAGGCAGGCTTTTCCTTGAAAGCTATAACAAAATTATGTATCCTTTATCTCTCTTCTTTCTCCCATTTCGCAGTGTTATATATAAAGGACAAAGGATAAAGGATAACGGCAAAAGTACGCATACATTCTCGTACGGCATCTGACTGGAGTTACTCTATCTGTTAATTTTATTAATCCCAAACAGGACCGTATTGGGAAAAGCATATTATTTTTGAGGAGACTATATTTGAAACGAATATTGAAAAATATTTTTTAAAAAAAAATCCCACTTAATTTAGCCAAAAATTTCAATTTAATAATATTTAAACATGCGTTGCATGACCAGGATTGCGGAGTTAAGATTAACTGCGAACTGATCAATACCATTCGCTATGCCGATGACACCGCATTCATATATGATGATCTCCAGGACCTTCAACGTCTTTTAGACTTAATCAACGTGATGTGACAAGAAATGGGTCTAAACATAAATGTCACTAAAACTAAGTTTATGGTTTTCAACCGTCAGCCGTATGATGATGCTGCACTGCAAATGAATGGTCAAAACATTGAAAGGGTTCCATGTTTCAAATATCTTGGTTGTTACATTACGGAGCATCTCGAGCCGGATAAAGAAGTCAAGTGCAGAATCGAGTCAGCTAGCGCAACCTTTCAAAAAATGAGATCGCTCTTCTGCAATAATAATCTAAATTAAAAGCTCCGCCAGAGAATGATCAAGTGCTACATATAGTCTATACTGTTTTATGGGACAGAAATTTGGACCTTAAAAGCAGCAACCATTAATCGTCTTGAAGCATTTGAAATGTGCTACATAGACGTATGCTCCGAATCCCGTGTGTAGCCAAGCAGACAAATGAAGCGGTTTTAAATAGAGCAAACGCCGTCCGGGAACTACTAATAACAGTTAAATGCCGAAAGCTGTCCTTCAACATATATTGAAGGGCAAGATAGAAGGCCGTAGAGGAGTCGGTAGAAGAAGTCTCGTGGTTAAGGAATCTTAGAGAGTGGACCGGAATTAGAAGCGCAGAACAACTCTTTAGAATCGCCGAAGACAGACCACAGCTCGCCATTGTGATTGCCAAGACCTGATATGGCACCAAAAGAAAAAGAATATTTCAGTTAAATTAAAAAAAAATCTCTCCAAAATATAAATAGGTACCTAGACTTGACTTATTGTTGTTAGGGACCACTCCCGGTGAAATAAGGAGGGTAAAACGACGGTTGCAGAATAACCCTGCTTAAAGGGAAAAAAGAAGTATGCGCGAATATTTTTGAGCGGTACCATGTAATCATGTAAAATTTTGACTTTGATCTCATTCTCAAAAATATCAGTGGTCTGCGTGCGTCCCGAGAGGTCCACACGGATCCCAACGTATTTCTTTTGTACAAGAATTTTTAATTGTAATTGTGACAAGTCGGTAGAGGTCGACCTCGGAGAACATATCTCGATCAGATCAACATTATTTTGAAGAAAGGCCAGGTCAAGAGTACCAAAAACCGACGAGCATGTATGAGAGCACTGATGAAAGTAGAAGAAGCGAAAGATGCGTGTAAGAACCATAGCAAGTGGAAGGAAGTGTTCTCTGCCTATCCCTACGGGAAAAAGGCGCGACTTTATGTATGTATGTATTGTTTAGGCTATTTTAAATTAATTTCCAGTGGTTGATAATGGTAAATAATAAATGGACTTTAAATAATACATTTTAGTTACGTAATGCAGTAAATTACACTTTCAAATACGGTCCTGTTATAACGCTGGAGAAATACGGCTGTTCGCTTCTCAGTTGTTTTTGATTTGGATGGTCTGGTTCTTTGCGCAAATGTCTCATCGGATGTGAGGCTTATAGAGAATTTCCACAGCATCGGGATTAGAAGAAGAGGAAGATGTAACCACCCTATCGGACGTTTTAATTTTAAACTTTTTAAAAGCTAGCTATGTGGAAAAATCATAAACAGTGTGTGGGGGGGGGGGGGTTAAAATCAAAAGTAAAAAGGTCAAACTGGAAAATTTAAATTGCCCTCTTCACAATAAATTTTTGAACGAGAATTTAATTATTTCTGTTAATTTGTATAAATGTATCTGTAAGTTCCATCTTCAGTTTTATTAACACATTTGGTCTGTCAATTGTTAAACGAAAAAAAGTGGAAAATAGTCTTTTTAGATTAAAGTTGATGAAAAATAGTGTGTGTAGTACCTATATGATAAAAGAACCAAAAATGTATACAAAAATATAATCTAGGTACTTTAAAAATTTTTTTGAAGTATTTGTATATTTTCGGGAATATTATCTGTCAAAGTGACAGCATAAATTTTGTTCGCGAAAAAGTGTCTACATTTTTGAAGGACGTCAAGCCAACCTATCCTTCATTGAGGAAGTTTTTTGCGAGTGATTTGTGAAACGTTGTATTGGCAATTTTTCGCGAATAAAATAAAGTAAAAAAATTAACCATATGGAAATTAAGGTAATAGGGAAGAATCACGGAGTGAGCGACATCTATTGCTCATCTACTTCTCGAGGTGTGAACAACAAATCAACCATTTGTTTATGTATAAAAAGTGAACTTTATATAAAATTTTGAGCAATTTAAGCATTGAAAGTGTTATATTTGAACGATAATTTGTGAAGAATTGGTGTTAATAAACCACAAAGGACGTCAAGCTAGTTTTTATGAGTGATTTGCGAGACGTTGTATAGGCAATTTTTAGCGAATAAAATAAAAATATTAACCATATGGGTATGAATGTAATAGGGAAGAATCACGGAGTGAGCGACATCTATTGCTCATCTACTTCTCGAGGTGTGAACAACAAACCAACCATTTGTTTATGTATAAAGAGTGAACTTTATATATTATTTTGAGCAATTTAACCATTGAAAATGTTATATTTGAACGATATCTTGTAAAGAATTGGTGTTAATAAATCACAAAATCCGAAAATGAAAATGATTAATAAAGGTAATTCGATTACATCTTTGCAAAAATTTCCTTCAAATCTCATGTTTTAACTTTTGATGATTATTTCATTGAGATCGTCAGTTCCACATAAAATAATGTAGCCAGCCTTAAAAACCTATATCCGAAATTGTTATTTCGACTTTCATAGGCATTGCAACAAGAATTCCAAGAACAACAAAACCGAAAAACTTCGAAAACAAACCAAAATTGATACCTGGACACACCTGGTCTTTACTGGCATTTAACAAGAATCCAACGACAATAAAACTGAAAGATCGAAAACAAACCTTAAATCCAGCTTCAATCTAATAGTTTAACACCAAAAATGAATCCAAATCTTTGAGATAACTAAAATTCCCTTCAATAAAAACTTTGGTTTTACAAGTGATCAAATGGCAGAATATTTTTGTTGTTCACACCTCGATCCGACATTTTGTCATTGACAGCGCTATCTCGCTTTACGTGATTTTTCTCTATTGCTTGGAGATATATGGTAGCTTTAAGTTTTTACTTTGGTCATTAATCCTCATGACTGTCCGGCCCTTTTTTTAATGTTAATAAATTAAGTTTATTTCGTTTGATAATAGTTGACCTGATAGCGGTCGTGATTCGATACCAGTGGCCTTTTAAGAAGTATGAAAATTGCTGCGGTATTTTTATATATTTTGATGAATACACAAGAACTAACAGCCTCGAACATTGTTGGATAAAAAATTGCTACTGTTTTCGATGTATTATTATCGTTTTTATTTTATTTCCGTGCATATTTCTCCCCCAATACATTCAAAGATCCCGGCAAAAACTATAAACTTTAATGAATTCCATCGGTCGTGTCTCGATTTTTGTGTTCGCACACAAGCAAAAGCAAAAAAGTTTTGACACTTAATTTTTTAAATTGCCTTTCTAATACGTCGGTTCGAATTTCCGGGCGCAGATAACCGAAAAACTTTTTAATATGCAATAGTGTTATTATATTTTACGATACATCGTAATAAATAGGATGAAAGACGTATAGGGGTCGTTGAAAAGTCATGAAAATTTGAATAACTGATTACCCATATTCCCCCATTCCGTTCTGACACCGCCGCGAATATATAAGATCATTATTATTACGGAGTATCAGATCCGTAAAACAATGTCTGAGTCTGAATTAAAAATCAAAATATATTGCCCCAACATATATCCCTTACTTCCAGTTTAATAATAAACTCTTCGGCAGTGGCGTACACCGATCTAGGAAATGAGTGAAATAAAAGTTGTTTACCCCCATACTTTTGCTAAACCAAATACTTTAAATGACATACAAATGTAAATTATCTCGACAAACTTACAGGGTACCGTCCGAATATCATTTCGAAACCCTGTAAGACGCAAAAGTAAAAAAAAAACATGCACATTCCAGGTTGATTATCCTGTTGTCAATAATGAAGAACCAGGCCCACGCATAGCACTTTTGCTGTAAACTTATAGAAAACAGAAACATATTCTAACAGTATTACAACTCAAAATTTTTCTATTTTTAGTTTCAAATGTAATATATGATACAAAAGCAAAAGAAATAAAAAAAATATTTAAAACATTAAAAATACTCGTTTATATATCACAGGACAAATGGACAAATAAAAACAGAACAATGTATTTGTCACCTTCTAAAGGTTGGTATTAAACAACATTGTTATTAATATTTTAGCTAAGTGAATTGAGCTTTTCGTGCTTTAATTTTTGCAAATTTTTGATTAAATCTTCGGTGTCTAATTCTTTTAGCTGGTCCGATAGCAAGATTACTTAGTCGGTTTTGCCCCATGGTCGATCTTAAATAATTTTTTATTATTTTGAGTTTTGAAAAAGATCGTTCTGCGGTAGCTGAACAGGTTCGAAATATTGGGATTCAGCTGTATTAATATTATTGTTATTAATATTTGGCAAAGTAGACTCGGATTTTGAAAAAAAAGCGTAATTTTGACATGGTTTTCCAGTTCTTCCTCTCTTTTTCTTTTATCCAGCAAATTTTGGTATCTAGACAATTTCTTCTTTTTTTTCTGATATCCTGTATAGGTACTGTAAAGAAATTAATACGAAAATTATTCATGAAAAATGGAAATGTTTCGACGTCTCAAACTCAAACTCGAAAATATTTTCTCAACATTACTTATTTTAAAATTTATAAATTTTTATAAACAGTAATATTAGTTATTATTTTGTTTGAATTTACTAAAATTAACAATGATTTTTATATAATAAAATATACAATGATTTTTGAGATGCAAGTTTTTGACTTTTAATGTTTTAATAATTTCTAAAATAAAAAATAAATTTTAGATGAACTCACCTTAATTCACAACACAAAACACAAGTCTGTAAAACTACAAAAAACTAAAGTTTCAAAAACAGATATCTTTTACCCCATGCACCTTTTCACTTCGCCAAGTTAATTATCGGGCATCTGGCAACAAATGAAATCGCGACCGATGCAGCGCTTAATAAGTAAAGTTTCGTACATTGCAAGCTCAAACAGGAAAACAAAGCTTGTCCGCTCGTTGGTTCGTTGCAAGCTAAATTTCAAGTTCAAACATGAATAAAATCATATTTGTTTGTGTTTACACAACTCATGTTATAATGTTCCGTATTCGATCGAATAAATGCTATTATTGCGTACTTTATGACGCCCAGAAAGTGTCAAAAAGGCACGTCTGGCTGTGCATAGAGGAGTGTTGGTTCCTACACTTATGTATGGTAGTGAATGTTGGGTTTGGCAGAAGAAGCATGAAAATAGGATTAATGCTGCGGAGATGAGTAGTCTGAGAAGTATAGCCGGAGTTACTAGGTTGGATAAAGTAAAGAATAGTGAGATAAGAGAACACTATAGTGTAAAAGATGTGGTTACAAAGATAGATAAAGGAATGCTTAGATGGTTGGGACACGTAGAAAGGATAGATGAAGGAAGATTGAAGAAACAAATTTATAAGGTGAGTGTGAATGGACGGAAGTCGGTAGAGGTCGACCCCGGAGAACATATCTCGATCAGATCAACATTGTTTTGAAGAAAGGCCAGGTCAAGATTACCAACAACCGACGAGCATGCATGAGAGCCCTGATGAAAGTAGAGAAAGCAAACGATGTGTGTGAGAACAGTAGCGGAAGTGGAGGGAAGTGGTCTCTGCCTACCCCCTAGTCATGCACCACATATATCATCTCGCAACCTTGTAAGACGCAAAATTAGAAAAAAAATGCACATTCCAGGATGATCCTGTAACAAGTTGTCAACAATGATGAACCATCCAAAATCGATATTGAAAATACTATATATTTTTTTTAAATTGAATATACGAGTATAATTAAAGTGTTTTAAATGCTTAGTATCTACGCCCTTGCATTCTTTAAACCACCCCGGCTGGTGAGGATGAAACTCCGACGCTATTGTTTTTATAATAACATTGAGATATTACCCAATGCGGTATAGAAAGGTGGCTATGAACATATTTCACATAATAAGGCGTTGGGGTGAAGTTGGCGGCGTGCGCGAAAAATTGAACATCGCTCCTCTTCTTTTCCGAATAATGAGATGGCCATGGAAATGTACGTCGAATAACGTTGCCTTATTATTGCGCCTTTTTACATTCAGATGTCTTTCGAAGCCGTAAATAACTAGAGAATCGTTTTATTAAGGATTTTTTTACTCGGTGTGAGCGGCGCTCAACGCCATCTTGGCTCAATGCAGATTATATTTTCGCAGATATACCTACCTGACGAAAGTTTTGTAATAGTAATCGTCTTTTTTGTTTCAGAGGGCTACGTTAGCAGAAAAAGAAGTGACGACGTTAAAAGAACAACTTACCGGAACAAATACATCGAACAATTGCGAAAACAAAGACACGTCGAATATGGATAGACAAAATTTTGAAAATGACATTGCCACCAAAGATAAAGAGGTACGTAATGCTCCTTCTTCAGGTGCCGTTTTCTCAACGAAGAATCACGTTATAGATGACGTTAATAAAAAGTTAGATTTTCACTAAAAATGAACAAACATTTCTCATGTCTTTTACTTATAAGATTATCAATCATTATATACTCACCTTCTGCATTCACATAATAATATTGAAACTGAAGATACAACTGTCTCTTTGATGAGTTGTGGATGGTTTATGTGTACATTTTGATGGTTCTAAAAGCAAAAGCATAAAACTTAAATCTTCAGTAACTAAAAAATTCTAACCAAAAACTACCTTAACATTAGTAGCAAAATTATTGGTGTAAGTACGGCTCTAGTAGCGTGTGTTGCCTCCTTTACTCTGGATCACAGCGGTTTAGGTATGGAATCTTGATCCTTCGACGTATTTTTTTCCGTGTTTGTCTCCTGGTCTACTTTCGCAGTAATTTTTGTGTTTTTCCCCAATCTAGTTTTTTACAGGTACTCTTACTGTAAGCTTCGGTACCCCTAGCATCTGCCCTCGGTTTGGGGGCGTTTCCGAACCTCTTCTTGCAAGTTCGTCTACTTTTTTATGACCTGCAATTCCCTGGTGACCTGGAACCCATATCAGTTTGACGTGATTACGGTCTGCCAGCGTCATCAGTTCTTCTTTGCAGGCCCATACCAGTTTGGACGTCACTTTCTTGCTGTACAAGGTCTTACAGGATGTTGATATGCGCGTTTTTAACATTGCAGAGATATTGCAAGAAGCAAACCTCTCTCCTGGTCTTCGCCAGATTCGTTCACGACCATCTGGATGTTTTAGGCTAACCCTAGTTTTATCTGTGAATAAAACTTTTTCCAATTTTGCTTAGACTAATTTTGATGATTTCGAGCAAAACGTAACCCGACTTACTACCTAAGCAAGAAATTGTAATTCAAATTTGTTTATAATCACATAACTAGCGACAGTCCTGTTTCTTAAAGCGTATTGTCAAATAAAACGTTCATATCAAGAATTACATGGAAATATATACAGATGCTTCTAAACAATCCAGTGGCGTAGGATGCGCGTTTCATGTTCCATTGATTAATGTCCAAATGCAATTTAAACTACATGATCTTACTTCTATTTTTCCCGCTGAAGCGATTGGAGTTGTTAAAGCTTTTATCGAACGAAATCGACATAAAAATTCAGTACTAATATCGGATTTCTTATCAGTTCTCACGAGCATAAGATATTAATGCCACTTTTAAAAATCAAATTATCTCGAAAATCAAACTGATTATAAATAAGTTAGTCCAAGAAGAGTTTAGCATAAAACTCATATGGATAAAGGCACACATAGGACTTCGACATAATGAACATGTAGATAGTTTAGCAAAAGAAGCCGTTGAAAGTAGACAAACCATGCATAACAAGAATGCATAAATCAAAATTAAATTAAATTGAAAGACAGATGGAGACACTTATGGCACGAATATTGTCGTAGCAAGCCTACAAAATATTCACTTTTACATCCAGAAATTCCCAACCAACATTGGTACAGCAACTATCAACTATCTCGAAATAGTATTATTTATTGTCTCCATTAGTAGACTTAAATTTGGCCATGCTTGCTATCCCGCCCACCTCAGTAGAATGAATGTAGTGGATTCGAACTTATGCGACAGTCGCAATATTACATGTGATTTGGATCACATTTTCTTGGCATGTAAAAAATATACCCGGCATAGAGCAGAAATGTGTAGGGAACTAATAAAAATCCATATTCTCCCTCCCTTTAATTGAATACACCTGCTAGCATTAAAAAAGCAATCTTAAACTGTAGTATTAGCTAGCTGTAAGTAAATCCTTTGTTACCTTTGTTATAAGTAAACATTTACTAACTGAACCGTGGTCTACCTTTTTTTTGTGAGTTAGTCACCCCGAATGACCCCTAGGTGTGAAAAGTATAGCTTTGTTCCATCCAAGTTGAATAATATTAGTACTATAGTTACTGGCTAAATGGACATTGCGTCATTCCTCGGCCATATAAACAAAAAAGCGTCTTATTGTGGAACGATTTTAGTTTTTGTTTTGTTTTATCATTTTGTTGTCGATGGTCTAACGATTGTAAAGATTAAAATTAGAAAATATTCTTCAATCTTAATGTACTTTTTCGGATCGGCGTAAAATAAGGGCGCATTAATCACTTGTTTTATCGCAGCATAATCCAATAAAAAAAAAAGAAAAAGAATAAATTGAAAACCGAGTCCGCAATTAATATCGGGCAGTTTCTTTGTATATCTTAGCTATCATGACACATATTCGATACTGCACCGTTCTTATCAAAGACCTACGAGACGATTAAACGTCGGGAATAAGGCATTTGCGTGATTTTGGAACCCTCATTGTTATTCTTTTGTTTTTAACGGTCGATGATAGAGCGATTTCGAAGTATTTATAACGTTACTAAACCAACTACAAAAGAAACGCACAACAAAGAAAACTTTTGACTACTACTACACTCATACACAATATAATTTTTTAAATCAATTAGATAACCTTTTTTTTTATTTTGACGGCCGCATTTTTTTAATGGACAACCATGTCTCGTTATATTTATTACATCAGTGTAACAATGTCGTGTATAACGGCGACATCTGTGTATTCAAGAATTAAAGACAAATGTTCGCAGAATTGAATAATGACATATTATTTAATGTTGTTCTTTCGCCCTTTCGTTTGTTATTCGGCTATTGTAACTGTTACAATTTATTATCATTGAGCGTTAGTTTCCGAAAACTATCTCTTGACTTGTAGACTTGAATTTTTAATGAAAGAAACATGTCAACCGCTCCCACCATATTCCAGAAGTAAGAAGTTGTGCAGTGCCGATTCAAACCGAATTGGCGTATCGTAAATATTATTATTATTATTACTATTATTATTATTATTACATATAAACAAGGGCAGGGGGCAGAGGCAGAGAGTACCCCAAAACTGTAGATAATATGCAAATCAATTACCTACTAGCAAATTAATTTATAAATTAAAATGAACAAAAATAAAAAATAAAAAAGATAAGATAACAAAACAGAAGTACAATACTTGGTATCAGGATAAATACTGAATTAAAAGTTATTAATATATAGGATTAATATATAGGTACAGTCTATTTTTATATGTTAGTAGAAGAAGCAGAAATAATGTCAACATCGAGATTATTCCAGGCGTCAAAAACTCTTTTACTCAGAAAATTTTGTCTTGATCTGGTCACAAAGGTTACCAGTTATTTATGTAGCAGAAAATGTATAATCATTGAAAGAAAATAAAAATAAATTATAGCTTAAAAATAAAAAAACACGCTTTTGGAGTTAATCAAACAAAAAGTAAAAAATAATTCTTAACATAAAAATAAAATTACTGACGAGAAAATGAATGTCACTGTTCTAAAAACGTGGGGTGCTTTGTATGACATTTTTAAACTATTTCAGTACGTGTCTGAAATAGCTTAATTGGTAGAGCTCTTAGCGCGCAACAAATAGATCTGGGTTTGGTTTCCAGTCTGAGCCGTCCAAATTATTTTTTTCGTTTACCGAAAATTACTCACCTACTACTACCTTTTCCTTTATCCTTTCTTTCCTCATTTTCCTAATAAACTCAAATTTTTCACTAGTTTCATTCCGAAACGCAGTGTTAGTTTAAAAATGTCTTTAGAACGCTTTTAGAACAGTGACATTAATTTTCTTGTCAGTAATTTTATTCTTATGATAAGAATTATTTTTTACTTTTTAGTTTGATTAAGCGTGTTCTTTAGTTTTTATAAACTATAATTTATTTTTCGCTTTTAAGTTCGATTTGTTTTACTCACCCTCTTGCCATTCATTACCATGAATTATAATATGGCATTGGAACTGCGCATGCGTAGTTCACGCACTTGTTCTATCTCTCTTACTCTCATGCAAAGGATCCCTGAAGAAATTTATGAATCCTGGCGAAACTAATCAGGATAATCGGATATTTTATTGCATTGTCGTCGGTCTTTGACAAGTGCGCAAAGTTTAAATTAAATCTGATCGCTTAAAGTAGAGCAAAATCGAGGTCAAAGAGTCAGTTACCATTATGCAAAGGATCCCTGGAGAAATTTATGAATCCTGGCGAAACTAATCAGGATAATCGGATATTTTATTGCATTGTCGTCGGTCTTTGACAAGTGCGCAAAGTTTAAATTAAATCTGATCGCTTAAAGTAGAGCGAAATCGAGGTCAAAGAGTCAGTTACCATTATGCAAAGGATCCCTGAAGAAATTTATTAATCCTGGCGAAAGTAATCAGGATAATCGGATATTTTGATCGAATTATTGCATTGTCGTCGGTCTTTGACAATCGTGCGAGGTTTAAATTAATTCTGATCGCTTAAGGTAGGGCAAAATCGAGGCCAAAGAGTCAGTTAAAAACAAACAAACATACAAACATATCCGTGAAACTAATATAAGCGTGTTAAAAATATATAAATTGATAGTTTTGAGATCATTAGGGGTTGCTCTTTTCGCAAGTGACAAAAAAAAATTTTGCGCGTACTTCTCTGTTTACCTCCAAGCAGGGTTATTCGGTAACCGTCGCGTGTTTTCGACGTTTTATCCTACTCCGACTGATTTTACCGGAAGCTCTCCTTAACAATAAAAATCCAAGACTAGATATAAAACTAATAAACTAATAATATTTTATTGAAAGCAAAAATAATACGTATTTGACCTTCTAAGGACCGTATTGATGGGATTTTTTACAAACAGAGGCATTAGACCGTGATGATATCCGGTTGGGCCATTTATTTTTCAATATGAATTAGTGTTTATGTTAATTCCTTAACATCAATACAATCTATCGGCTAAATTACATGGTTATTCGTAATTAGCAATGGAATATTCATGATTTTTGAATTCACTTGGCAACACCACATTTAAACATATGAAACAGTAACGTCGCAGCTAACTTTTACACACACATCATTCATTACGCCGCCTTTTCGTACAGTGCACAATAAAAAAGCAGATTTTACCATTGCACGCCTGGATAATTAGTTCTCAAAAGCGTAAAATACTTACTTTCTAAAATCTAAAGTTTGATTTTTAATTCTCGAAAAAAAAAAATGATGTTATAAGTGATACGCCTCTGTCCCCATCAATACCTTTACAGGTATACCATAAACCATAATACGCCATTAGAGACTTCCGGTGTGTAACTCATTTGTTATTGCAGAATTTATTCGTTTCACGCATGTGTGAATACGCATTTTGTCAAAAAAAAAAAGAAAAAAGTAACATGTAAATACGGCTAAAAAGACAAAAACTGATAACGTTATTTGATAAGAGTCTTTGGACTTCCGTTTCCGACTTTATTTCTACAAATAAATTGATGATAAAATTGAATAATCTAAGTTCAATGGCTCAGTATTGATTATAATAACTTATAGTTTGAAAAAACTAAAAAATACGCTTTTAGAGTTAATCATAATGAAAAAAATAATTCTTAACATAAGAATAAAATTACTGACGAGAAAATTAATGTCACTGTTCTAAAAGCTTTCATTCCGAAACGCAGAGTTAGTTTAAAAATGTCATACAAAGCACCTCACTCACCCTCTTGCCATTCATCCCTCGGCACGTTTCTCACCAGTATATTGGATTGATTGAATTATAATATGACATTGGAACTGCGCGCTTGCGTAGTTCAGGCACTAGTTCCATTTCTCTTACTCTCATGAAGAAATTTATGAATGCTGGCGAAAGTAATCAGGATAATCGGATCTTTTGATCGAATTATTGCATTGTCGTCGGTCTTTGACAAGTGTGCGAAGTTTAAATTAGATCTGATCGCTTAAAGTAGGCAAAATCGAGGGCAAAGAATTAGTTACAAACAAACATACAAACATACAGGTGAAACTAATAAAAACGTGTTAAAAATACACCTCTTACACTGAATACATTGTTAATATATTAAAACAAAGTTTATTTAAAGAAAATTTGGTTTTATCATTAGTGTTTTTAAAAAATTAACACTATACTTTTATGTAACACAAAATACAAACAACCAGTTGTATTACTGCAAATTGCCAGTGGCACCATCAACTGGATAATAGGCAAACTACTTATTTTGGAAAGTAAATTAACTGTCGCGTATTTTTGTTTTGTTAAATAAAATATTCTGCAACACTATGACATTGGACGCGCATGCGTAGCTCACGCACTAGTTCTATCTCTCTTACTCTCATGCAAAGGATCCCTGAAGAAATTTATGAATCCTGGCGAAACTAATCAGAATAATCGGATATTTTATTGCATTGTCGTCGGTCTTTGACAAGTGTGCGAAGTTTAAATTAAATCGGATCGCTTAAAGTAGGGCAAAATCGAGACCAAAGAGTCAGTTACAAACATACTGGTGAAACTAATATAAGCGTGTTAAAAATAGTCATTGAAGAGCTTTTGTGATTTTTCGGATGAAGTTAATTTTCGCATATATTTTAATTTCTCATATATATTTTTGGTAATTTTGTACTATCGCGGTCACCACGTTTTTTTGGCCCTAGAAAAAATTGAAAAATTATCCGATTTTAATGAATTTTTTTTAAAATCTTTGTTTTCACGGCGGAATTATGGAAAAAAATATCACAATATCTCACTTAAAGATTCCATTTGGTTTTATGACTTAAAATGTTATCATAATCGCACTTCTTTGAATATAATCGTTTATAACTTTTTTGCAATGCATCAAACGAAGTTCATATATTTTTTTTGTTAATCTAAACTAAAAAACGAACATTTTAAAAAAGAAATCATATAAAAATATTCATTTATTAATTTTTTACATTACATTAAACGTTAGCAAGATACCATTTTTTTGAAAGGTAAAATTTTTTAATTTTTCAAAGTTAATAAATTATTACTGCGTATATATTGTATAGTTGCTTACTAAATAAGTAATTTAAGAAATGTTTTTGTTTATATTACTTTGATGATTACTTGATAAAAAAGGTACAAACAATAATATACTAGAAAATGTCAATTTTGAGGAATTGTTATTTTAAACCGTAAAAAGATGAAAAATCAACATTTTTGCATACATTTTTTTTAATTTGTTCGTTTTTTTGTGTAGATTAAGAAAAAAAATATAAAGTTATCAACAATTATACGCGTTTACATGAATATTTAAAGCACTGAAACTAATATAAGATTTTATTTTTTTTATTCCCGTAATTTTTGTCGTAAATCAGCCGTAAAAACGAAGATTTAAAAAAAACACTCAAAAATGTTGATTTTTCGATTTTCTAAAACCAAAAAACGAGGGTACCGTGATAGTATAAAATAACCTTATTTTTTTAACGATTAATATTATTGTTGCAACAACTTTTTGTAATTGTAATACCTGATTAACAAACAGAATTTCCGACGTCTTTCAATTTTTATTTTTATAGTCGACGTTTAATGATCCCGTGAGATGCATACTCTGTCTCTTTCTCCACAATTTGCGTTCTGCTTTTTCTGGAATTTAAGCAGCTTCTTCAATCTTACGAGAAATTGACTTTTCAATGTAGCCCTCTCGGCTGCAGTTAAATACTTTTATCATCCGTGACATTTTTAATGTTAATATGTCTGTCTCGATTTTACGGGCAGCGATGTGGAAGATCTTCGAAAAGATTGTCCTCTACATTGCGTGGGTTTTCCAATATTTTTTTCAATTTCATGAATGATATTTTTTTTAAACTTGATTTTTGTGACTTGTTTTTTAAAAATTATCGAATGAGGTAACTTCAAAAATCAAATATTATTCGCATATCTAAACAGTTCTTATAAAATATTAAAATTTAATTACCTTCCCAGTCGGAAGTAGGTAAGGGTAAGGTGACCAGACGTCCCGCTTTCGGCGGGACAGTCCCGATTTTTCAAAATTTGTCCCACGTCCCACGATGTTTTTCAAAAGTCCCGACTTTTAGAATTATAAGAATTATATATAGTTTGACAAATTCTTGTGAAGATTTTTACAATATTTTAAAAAATTACAACAATCTACTGAAACAAATTCGCTCAAATAAAAAATATGTCGAGGAATAAAATATACATTTTTTTATATTTATAAATTGTACTTATGGTAAAAATAAAAAAATGTTACTATATTATTTTTATTCTGTATGAAAATTTTTGTTGATAACCCCCTCCCCGCTTTCAGAGTTGTCCCGCTTTGACCATCTAAAAATCTGGTCACATTAGTAAATGGTCCGATTTTGCGAATCCCGAATTTTGACGTATCTCCACATTTCAAGGTCAAGGTTCAAGGTCTTACGTTTACCCTTCATAATAACATTAGAGGGCGAAGGTGAAATTATCTAATGCTAAACTAAAACCGCTGATATTTTCATTTTTAAAACACTTGACTTTTGTAACTAGTTTTTTTATAAATTATCGAGTGAGGTAATATAAAAAAAAATATTATTCGCATATGTGGGTAGTTCGTATAAAGTATTAAAATTTAATTTAAGTTTGTGCATTGCCTGATCTGAGAAGCATTATCGATTTTACGAACGCATTAGTATTCATAAATATGCAATAATTATAAGAATAAATCTTGCAGCTTATCTGTGCTATTCCAATAAATCAGGAACGCAATAGCTGTTTGCCTTTTACTTTATAATTTATAACAATTCTGAAGAATTTGGTTTATTCGAAGCAAAATTTCTCTTCGTCTACGAGCTCTATCTTATCCGAAGATCTTTTAACTTACACATTCTATGATATATCGCGCCAGTATTTAGGTTTATAATATTGCATGTGCAAATCTGTTTCCTGTCATGACCGATTCTAATTCGAAATAAATTGCAACCATCATCGATTTCGAGAAATGTTTATTTGTATTGGCGAATTTTTTTAATTTTTAAACAATTTTTCGATTACGATTATATTGAAATTCGTCGTTAGCAAGTGTTCATCAAATTGGATATTAAACAAATTATGAAAATAAAAATAATACGAATGATCTTATTTTGAAAATGATTTATTTGTTTAGGCATATAAAGTTTTTTTGAATTGAAACAACTCATCCCCTATTTTTATGAACGTCAATTATCCCACTAACCTTCGTATACACACTATGGTGAAATAATACAGGAAATATCTATTTTCTGTATCGTTTACAGTGTTTCAACAGATTGCTTGATTGAAATTTAATGAGCCCAGACCTTCAAAACGGTTGGTTGCAACTGAGGTGCACTATCTGCTTAGCCACTTGCTCTTCTTCACGTGCCATATCCTCCTAGGACGTCGGCGATCATCATTTTGATTATTATTTTATTAGCAGCAGCACGAAACAGAATTAACACTATACCATTCTCTCAGGTTTTTCATTCAGAACGTGCTAGATACGGTACTTTTCCCCTCTCATAACATGTCCAAAATATGCCAATTTGCGTTTCTTGGTGGTAAACATGACTTCTAGTTGCTTCTGGAGACAGACAAGCACCTCGGTGTTTCGGACTCTGTCTACCCATGAACGGAGCTTACACGGATTGGTTTAACATCGAAAAATGTGTTATACAGGGATGTGTGGCTCGTTCCACAACCTCAGTATTCTCCAGATATGGCTCCGTGTGGCCTTTTTCTATTTTCACTTCGTGGATATAGTTTTGGGTCAATACCAGTCATACTGGAGAATACGCTGGCCGCATTGAAGGCTATATTGGAAACAATACATTAACTGTTTTGAAGACTGAAAAAAACGAGTATTACTTTAAAGGAAATACAATAAATTTGGATTTTATTCGACATCCAATAATTTTTAATTCTCTTATTGAGATATGAAAAATATCTATTTCATTTTGTAAATTATTTGGTGCAAAAAATGTTCTTAACACCTTCTTTAACCAAGCACAGCAAATATACTCGATGTTTACTGGCAATCACGCGTAAATTAATGCACACCAAATATTTTCTACTTCCTTGATAGATAGCTCATTTTTTAGTTTAACGTCGCTACGAGTTATAACTGGCTAGAAAATATGTTAAGACATCATATTTCAACTCAGCGACCCAAAGATACCCGAAAATGACACCAAACTTGGATGGCGTGTCCGTCTGGCTACCATCTTGTTATACACCGCCCATGGGGCCTATTGACTTAAAATCTATTTTAATGGCTTCAGAATGCAGAAATTAATCGGAAACGACTCCTTTCTTATTAAAATCGTCCATGTAGTAATACTTTTGAAAAATCTACTTCTATTTTTTAAAAACCACTCCACTTTCCAAGGGATGAAATGTGTTTAAAAAAACTCGTTTTTCAAGTTGTATGTTGGAAATTGGTTTTCTTGTTATTATTAAAAAAATGTTAATTTCTATTATTTCCAAGGTACCTTAATAAACACCCTATCCGGAAAATACGTGGACAACAGATAATGGCAGACACCTGGGCGAAAAAAATATCGATTTAGCCCAAGTTACTTATATCCGAAAATACTTCGTTTAGCCGTCAGAGGGTTTGGAAGATTGACGAAAATATTATTTTTTTTTATTACTCGAATTTTCGTCAATCTTCCAAACTCTCTGACGACTAAAGGGATACAAGTAACTTACGCCATTACCTGCTGTCTACGTATTTTCCGGACACCCTGTATATAGATACATAGGAATAATTATTCGAAGAAAATGTTATTTATATACTATTCATCAGTAAATATTGGTGATTCATCCCAAGTTTGCAATATTTACAGTTTAATTGGTAGTTTAATACGAGCACTGAAATCACTTTACGAGGAATCCACTGCTTGTGTCAGGATAAACGGAGCTTGCACGGACTGGTTTAACATCGAAAAAGGTGTGAGACAGGGATGTGTGGCTTCGCCATGGCTGTTTAACTTATACATAGACAATTATTTAAAAGATCTGAAAGAGAGTGCGTATGGTTTGAAAATGAATGATTTGATCGTCAAATGCCTTCTTTACGCCGATGATCAAGTCATATTAGCGTTATCTGAAGAGGAGTTGCAGACGATGGTTAATGTTAAGCATGATTCACTGAAAATCAAAGGGATGAAAATAAATGTGAGCAAAACGAAAGTAATGGTTTTTGAAAGAGAAGAAAGCATGACAAACTGTGGGGTTTCGATTGAGGGAGAAAGAGTGGAACAAGTTAATGAATTTGTGTACTTGGGTTCAAAATTTACTAGAGATGGAAAGTATGACAGTGACATTGAGCGAAGGGTGTTGGCAGGAAAACAAATGAATGGGGCACTGCATAGCTTTATGAATAGCCAGAAAGTGTCAAAAAAGGCACGTCTGGTGGTGCATAGAGGTGTGTTGGTTCCTACACTTATGTATGGTAGTGAATGTCGGGTTTGGCAAAAGAAGCATGAAAATAGGATTAATGCTGCGGAGATGAGTAGTCTGAGAATTGTATAGCCGGAGTGACTCGGTTGGATAAAGTTAAGAATAGTGAGATAAGAAAACGCTGTGGTGTAAAAGAAGATGTGGTCACAAAGATAGATAAAGGAATGCTTAGATGGTTTGGACACGTAGAAAGGATGGATGAAGGAAGATTGACGAAACAAATTTATAAGGCGAGTGTGAATGGGCAAATCGGTAGAGGTCGACCTCGGAGAACATCGATCTCGATCAGATCAACATTGTTTTGAAGAAAGGCCAGCTGTCAAGAGTACCAACAACCGAAGAGCATGTATGAGAGCACTGATGAAAGTAGAGGAAGCAAAAGATGTGTGTACCAACCGTAGCAAGTGGAAGGAAAAAGGCGTGACTCTATGTATGTATGTATGTAAATAGCAACTCCACATGTCTGCATCATATGCCACTTTTTGCCATAATTTTGGGTGTACCGCGAACACTATAAGGTCATTTTTAGATTTGGAGGCCAAACGTGAAACAAAATCATGTCTAAAGTCGACGAAATTTGTGTTACCATTTTCATCGATTTCAGAATAACATTTTTAATTTTTTTTTTCGCCTTGTTATTTGTTTTTTTCATCTTGTTTTTCGCTTATTCACCAAAGAACAGAAAATACTAAAATTCATAATTAATAAATTAAATGATGGGAAAACCAACAGCTGTGCTAGCCTTTCGAAGAGGGATTAGATGAAATACGAGAGATAAATATTGATAACGTACTACAAAGCATCCAATACAGATTGATGTTAAAACTTGAAAGAGCTTTACAGATTCTTGCTGTTGATGTTTTTTCTCCACTTTTAACTACTTAAGTAATAAGAAGATTACACGAACATCTCTGACGAAGTTTCTCTTACCTCATTTACTATCTACAAGGATCTTGCGATAAATTTATTTATAACGGGATTAAAATATTATTATTTTATTGCAATTTTAGGTTTCGTCTAACTTAAAAACTCCGAAATTGTTATCGTATTTTCAAATCGCGCCCTCAGTCGACATTGTCGATCGACTCTGTCTATCGACGGTGTCGACCGACAAACCGAAAAGACACCACACCAATTGCTTGTGCCGCAAAAAAGGAAATATTCGCGTAGAAGAACATTTTGGGTTCAACCAAGCCTGGAAAGTAGAAATCGGTACAGCGGTAGTAATCTGATAGAAGACTTAAAAAAATCTTGAATATAGATGTAACAGTGGATTAAGAAAGTGTTTTCGAATGTCGGTTAGTGAATTTGAATATTTGTTGCAAAAAATCGGGCCAAAAATTTGTAAACAAGACACTTATTTTAGACCTGCCATTCCCACAAAGAAGCGTTTCGCTGTGACATTACGATTTTTATCAGCTGGAGATTCGTATCACTCACTGATGTATGTTTTCAAAATTTCTAATGAATGAATAAATAGGAGTTGTGGAAGAGATCTAATTTTTCCATAGGCGCTGCAGCATTGTCTGCTTTTTCCTACCTTGCCAGCTCCTTAGTTTAGGCCATTTCTTTAATTCTCCTGTTAAGGAGTAAAAGCTCATGTACTGCTATTGCCCCAGGTGGATCACGCATTCCAAGTTAATATGAGTGGCTCGCCTCATTACATAATCTGTGACAGACACGCCTATATTGTGCAGATGTTTCCTTAAAAACCAGTGTCCGGTACATCGCACTACAACTGTTTTTCCCTACTTAGCGAGAGCAGCTTTCCTGCCTGCTTCGGCGAGGGTTCTTTCAGTCATAACTTGCTGTGCTTATAGCTTCCTCTGGCTGTGCCCACTTCAGCTGATGCTGAGAGTGGACCCAGCCATTGATCGCTGCTTTAACGCTGGCATTCAAAATTTTTAAACGAGTCCTTATAACATTTGCTGTAACTGTTCCATATATTTGTTTTTGCTTTGTACGCTTCAATAAACGCTATCACCATTTCTTTTTTTCATTTCATTTTTCTGGTAAGTTTCATAGTTCTTCCATTATCAATTACAGAACACAGTTATGTGAGGAGTAATCAATATTTAACATATACGCACGGCACTTGTGCCGAAGGGGGTGTAGCGTGGTTAAAAAGCTATAAATAATATTGTTTAGTAAACCTTCGAGGTAGATAGTCTGTGATATCAGTGGGGTAGTGTGGTGTGTTGAATTTAGAAATTTCATTAAATAAATAAAAATATGGCGTTTTGGAGACCATGAGCTAATAAAATTGTACAGTGTAGTGAAAATAAAGACAGATACATATTTAACAATGAAGATTTAGACATAGGTCTCGCCTATGGCAGATCATACAATATTGTCGGTATACCGAAGGGTTCGGAACGAGTTTTTATATTTTGCAATTGATAATTGAAGAACTATTTATACGAGACTAAGAAATACAATATTTACTGTCAAATAAGCAATAAAACCGTTAATTGCTAAAAGTTAACGAGGAAACCTTGTATCTAAAACGCTCAACCTTTGCATCTGGAGAGGAAAAGTGAGAAAAGCTTAGTCTTGGCCTCACGCGACGTGAACGTACAACGAAATAAATAAGCTATATAGACGCGCACTTGTTTCTCGTAAACCGATTACGAAAAAATAAGTGTATTTAGCAGGATTTTTAAGGGATTTTGTAGGCATTGTGGTGGGATACTCGGAGAGGGTTCGAAGCTAGATATCAACACCGCTATCGCTCGATAATACATTTCATTTCGTAAATTTAATAATCAATAATTTTTATTTCAATATCGAATATTTCTTTTTTATCCTGACGATTTCGTTTTGGTAAATTTGGTTTTTATTATTTTCCCAATCTATATCTACTAGACTGTTTTAAAAAAATCGAAAAAAAAAATTTCTTAATTATATCGAAAATATTGTTGGAAATGGTGACAAAAAAAATACTTAGAGCTCTTCATAGACCTATTGTTGGGTCTATGGAGCTCTTAATGTTAATATTAAGAGGTGCCGCATCGTAAATATCAATTTCCCATTTAAATAAAATGGGAACATCGTTCTCTTGGATTTTGGAATTTTGTAACTCACGTTAGAGATAATATTTTAAAATGATCAAAACATATTCTTATGAAGAATTTAACTTTCTACAAAAAAGGTCTTCTACAGTTTTTTAATACATTTATTTTTTCAAAAGTTATTTAACGTTAAATTTAAAATTTTTATATTTTTCTTGTTTTCCAAAGCAACCATCAATGTTATGAGAAATTTTTACGAAATTAACGGTCGTCAATGATGTGACGGAGCGTGGTGTTGCATTACAGTGCAACAGAAGTAGCTTGGCGGTCGAGAGATCACAAAATCTGCGCACAACGAAAACATTCGAATAACGATCCGATCGGCGACGACGAAATTTTCAGTAATCGTGAGTCTCAAGTACAATCGGAGGAAGAAGTTTACGAATGTGAAGTATATTCAACCGAATATTTTTTATTTTAGAGGCTAGCCCGCCAAGCTACTTCTGTTGCACTGTACAATACTTATTGCTAGTTATAAGTGAATACAGAAAAAAAATGCCCAATTGTAATAAAAATATTTTAGTGTAACGATATAAATTGATTCAATTATAATAAACAATCAATTTTTTGGTAAAAAAATCTATTTATTTATAAAAATAAGTATGATGATTAATTTTAAGCAGTAAAATAACATTTTTTTTTAAATTTTTATTTTTTTGCTGGTAACTTACGATATGTAATAAATATCAAAAAGTTTTTAAAAGATTAGTTATAGAAAATTGAATTCTCTACAAAAAAATTATTGTCATTTAATTTTTTATTTTTTGCCTTAATGTGACGATTTGTAAAATGGAACGGAATTTTTTGATAACGCTACAACGCATTATATTGTTCCAAAATAACGTTCCACGAGTAACGACCCATCCCTATTTTTATCGCACGCGCACGATATTATTTCCAATACATCGAAATAAATCGATAACTGTGATGGCATAATTGCTAGTAAAGGGAATAATTTTATTGAAACTCATGGCCGGAAGCGTAGGGATTGAAGAGGAACTCGAATTTTGCAAAAATCTTTATTACAACAATAGAAAATTGAACAAACGTAAATACATTCATATCTCGGGCGGTTATCAAAATATTGCAATTTTTTTTTAATTTGTTCGTTTTCAAAAAACGCGTTATATGGTCCAAGAATTTTTCAGATATCTTTGCAACTTTGGTTGGAATTGTTAATTGTTTTTAAGCAAAAATCTAAAATCGCCGAAAATCAGTATCTATTTTCAACAAATTTTTTTTCCAAATCGTTTGTGCATGATGGTACGAAGCTCCTTGAATTTTTTCCACCCTGTGGGCTTCGTCGAGAAATTCTATTTTTCGATGATCGCAGATTGTTGTTAAACTATATCTCACAGATCGATAAATCTTGCAAGATTCTCTTGGAGTTTGGCTCCTGTACATAATGTACGAGTTTCAAACCGATATGTTAATAAACAACCGATTGCGGTTGCAAAAACGGAATGTAGCATTTTCATTTTCATTTACCATTAACCGCTTAATTAACAATGTTAGCAATTTTTTTTAGGACCTTTTTTACAGAGGACGTTATGATGAACACATTTTATTGGAGGTCTTGTAGGTCCAAACAACCTATAAAAAATTGGCCAGAAGGTGCGCCTCTTGAATAGGTCTTATGCTAAGGTGACTGGACTATACAGTACACACAATAAAATCGAGTGCAAAAGCAACTGCTATAAAATAAATTTAAACAATTTTTTTAACGAACAACTGCGATTCGTTTGTTATATTAGCCCCCCATCCATAAAACTTTATTAGTTTAATTAAATTCGGGTCGCGGGCCCGGGTCATCATCATCACTTTAAATATTTTTTAATTTTTTGGTACGGTCGCTCTCATTGAAAATAATACCTTATCAGCATTTGCTTTTAATCACCCGCCAATCTTGCCTTTCGTATACGCTTTGTATAATATGTATGTGGAGACGCATACGCGAGTACAATGGCATATCGAGTTTCGTAACGTGAAATATATTCATTAATTTATCATTCAGTATTGAGTAGGACCCTTCGTAACCCTTTTAAAATTTACCGAAAAAGGATATAGCCTCTCCCTCAAAATACACCCCGAAATTTTCCGTTTCTGCGTCTTTATTATCTAATATTTCTCTTGCCCATCACATTCTCTTATTACCTTTATTATCTTTCCAGTTTTGACCAAATCCAGAAGCGCCACGAACGTTTAATATTTCCAATGTTTTTGGAACAAAGTTCTTTATCGAGGTTTACAGGTAGTGCGATTTAGTAGGAATCGTCTTCTTCTTCTTTTTCTTTCAGTGCCTGTCCGTTACCATACGTTGGCGATTATTCTGGCAATCAACTGCGGCCCTAAATAGACCAGTGGTGGAGGTTGCAAACCAAGTTCTCCGTTTTTTTATGCCATGAGATCCTTCTTCTGCCTGGTCCCTCTTTCCAAGAACCTTTCCCTGTTGGATAAGCTGCAACAGACCGTATCTTTCGCTGTTTCTCAAGATGTGTTCTAAGTATTCCAATTTCCGACTTTTGACTGTACTCATGATCTCCATTTCCTTGTTTAAAATGTCGAGTACTTTTTTGTTTGTAACATGGGGCTGTCCAAGGGATTCTTGGTATACGTCGATACAGCTACATCTCAAATGCGTCCAACCTTTTACTGGCTGCATCTGTTACAGTCCATAACTCAACTCCATATAGGAGCACAGGAAACACATAGCATCGGAGAAGTCGTATTTTGGTTGTTAAGATCAGAAAGTGGCATTTAAACAATTTCGACATTTTAAGGAATGCAGGAATCGTCAAGTAACGAAATGCATCGGTGGTTCAGTGGTATAATGCTCGCCTGCCACGCGGGCAGCCCGGATTCGATTCTCGGCCGTTGCATTTTTTTTGTGCTTTTACCATTTAATACATAATTTTTTTAGTAAGTAAAACAAATCGAACTAAAAAGCGAAAAATAAATTTTACTTATATTAAAAAAACTAAAAAACACGCATTTAGAGATAATTAAAGTAAAAAATAATTCTTAACATAAGAACAAAATTACTGACGAGAAAATTAATGTCTGTCAAAAAAAAATGAATGTCAATCAATGTTACTGTTTTGCATGACATTTTTAGACTAGGAATGAAAGCACCACACGCTTTTAGAAGAGTGACATTAATTTTCTCGTTAGTAATTTTATTCCTATGTTAATAATTATTTTTTTCTTTTTAGTTTGATTAGCTCTAAAAGCGTCTTTTTAGTTTTTACACTATAATTTATTGTGTTGGATCATACGTGAATATTGTTTTATTATTGCAATTAAGATTTAAAAAATGGAAACAGCAGCAAATGTGTTTAATACAGATTTAAAAAAGTAAGTTGAAAAATTGTATAACTTGATACAAGTATTTACTGTTTACATTCATTTATTGTACTTGTAATTTGAGTGTTTACTATTTAATTTATAGGGATACAATAGTGAAATCATGTGTTTAGAGTCCAAAAGAGTGTGGAAAGCGCAAATGTCAGAGTGCAAATAAAATACCGAAAACCAATGCTCAACACCAACAACAATTCCGGCAGAATCAAAATAAAACGAGCGAACCTTACAGTAGTCGCATATGATGTACAACATTTGATATCTCACCTTAGTAATAAGCAAGTTTAAAATTATATTTTGAAAAAAATGGGTCAGCTATTATTGGAAATTATTTTCGCAACAATAATTCTTTTTAATGTAAATTTTATTTAATTGACATTTAATTGACCTCAAAATTTAAAAAAGCTATATATTGAAATATTTTATTCTAATAATTATTTATTATTACTCACTTGAATTTTTTATCAATGATCTGCACTTTATTAAGACTTATTATTAACAGCAAATATTTATTTATATAGTTTACGCATATAACAACAAACTTTATACACAACACTGTAACTTAAGTGCAAAGCTGATGGCGGACAGTACCAACCTCTCGGAAAATTGGTTGACGGCTATCTGACGGCCAACTTTACCACCGCGCGCTCATTCATCAAATCAAATAGCGCGTACTTCCGCGGCTTCCTGTTACATTTCAAGAAATCACTTCCACAAATTGCGAGAAAGCGAGATGAAAGAATGTTACACATCTGTTACACACTTCACCATTTCACAAAATCACTCCCACAAATTATTTCGTAAACTAATCTACAGCTTAGCCCCTTCCATCGCTTGTTGTATGACTCGAAGTTTATTACCTGCTTTGCATGTTAGTGGGATTGTTAGGAGGTCATGAGTGAGGACTGGTAGAACACACGACTCTTTTTAAGTTTAAGGAGGGTGTTTCTAGATCTAAGAATGAATCCGAGTTTGCCATTAGCTGCCCAGCATTTTTGTTAAAATTTAATTTTTTAATGCTTTCTATTTGTTTTGTTTTATTTTGTTAAATGTTTTATTGAGCAAGACTTGGATTTTGAACTCACTCGGTATAAAATCGTGACGTAAAATCGTCGCTACCAGTGTGTGTAACACGTTGGATTCTTTTGACAAAAATAGTTGTGTCTGTCCGCCACTTATCATTTTCTGGTAGTAACTCACTTCGAGAATCGACTTGTTTTCGATATATATGTATATATATCATTGTGAATAACTTCTGAGACATCACTGGTTTTTTTTTTGAAAAATCAATTAAAAAGCACACACGACTGGGCGTTTGTTAATTCCCAAACAAAAATAGAGCGCATTCCGTCTCATTTAGATATTAATTCTAGCGTTTCCCGACCCAAAAACACTTGCGATATATTTATTGGGAAATGAAAAGAAGAAAAAAAAACAAAATGCTGTTATAAATACCAATAAAGTCATTGTATATGACCCACAGGCGTGGACTTGAACTAATTAAAAATTTATGGAATTTTCAATTTTTACCAACACTTATTAAAAATTTTTAATAAGACGGCAGACATTTTTTTACTGAATCATGTTTTTTATCGAATATTATAACTACAGGTTTGTAAAGAATAATGAAAATTCTGATGCAACAAAAACTTTAAAGGTACGTTTTCCTCGGTGTGAACATTACGATATCGTTCAACGAGGATCGTGTTATGATTATCATTGAGCACTTTTTATTTAAATTTTAAATTTTATTTAAATTAATCGTAGCCGATGATCGCTGAACGTTTGCCTTCTTCTTCTTCCGGTGTCCTGTCCGATTATCGAACGTTGGCAATCTTATCGGCTATAATAACTTTGTTTATCTCAGCTCGGAATAGTTCAACGGATGATTTGCGATACCACTCTCGAAAATTTCGGAGTCAAGATGTTCTTCTTAGTCCTGGACCTCTACTTCCTGTTATCTTACCCTGCATCACTAAATAAAGGAGGTAATGTTTCTCTGGATGCCTCATCACGTGGCCGAAGTATTCGAGTTTTCGGCTTTTTATTATTTTAATTATTTCTGTGTTTTTCCTCTTTCGTTGTAGAACCACCTCATTTCTTATTCGGTCCATCCAGTTTATTCGTAGGATCCTTCTGTAGACCCACATTTCAAAGGCCTCCAGCCTCTTCAATAATGAGTCGGTCAGCGTCCAAAAGTTACAGTACAAACTAATTTAGACAAATTCTAACAAGTACTAAAAATTAATAATAAAGACAACATGAATGTACAAAAATGAAGTGTCACTGCACGTCCTGTATTAATTCATGGTACCTGAGTGGAAATCGGACCATTCTACTTTCCCGTGATGTTTTCGCTTGTTCTGTTGGAGGCGGTTGGTCTGGTACATCTTCATTCGGAATGTTGTTTTTCTGGGTTCTGTCTTTTTCAGTCTGATTCGTATCGTCAGGTCGTGATCTGTTTTCATTATCCGAAGCCAATAAATAAATCGGTTTTAATCGATCCAACTATATATTGACTTCCCTACTTACATGTCTTTGTGAATAAAGACGCTTCTAGAACCTGTTTGTTTGGGCTTCATTGGTTTCAATAGCCTCATTTGAGTCTGTAACTCTAATGTCAATGTTTCAGGATCAGTTGTTTTTGAAGTATCGACAAAAAAATTGTCCTGGTAACTTAATGGTTTTTCCATATTATATTTGAGCAATTAAAAAATTACAATCTTCACTTAATGCACCTTGGAGTCCTAGAAGGATAGTCGAAATAGTTTATGTCCAATTTACATTGTTGTGAGCTTTCATTGCACACTTGAGCGTCCTGTGTAATCATTCGATTTTGCCATTGCTAATACAAGATCTTTGATTATTTGTTGCGAAACTCGGTACCATTCTTTTTGTGCAGCAATTTTGCGAATTCGTGTTGAATATGTTGCTTTGAGATATCTTAATACATGTTCTGGGAGACTTATATTTGGGCAGTTCACTAGCCCGAAAAGGGGCACGATGTGCCCCAATCGGTCTAGAACCTTTCTGTGGTATAGCGATAGCACTGCGAAAAACATGTAACAGTACTTGGATAAAAAAGTATTGTCGAGAATGGTGGAACAAGGCAGCCCAACAAGTTCATTAAAGAACCATTGCCCAAATTCGCGAAGTACCTACTAAGCCAGAATAGGCGATCAACCAGGATGACAGGGCATTGTAGACTCAACAAATACATGGACTGGCAGACACAACCAAGAAGAAACCTCAGCACACATTATGTGTTACTGCGAAAGTCTGATAAGGCTAACGTTTTTTATGGAAGGGAGGAAAAACCACAACCTTCTCAATAGACGGAGGACCTTAGGTCTGGCCTATAGAGCCTAGTGATAAGGACAGGTCTAGACAGGGAACTCTAACAAAACATGAGGTCACACACAATAGATCTATTAAGGTCGCAGTGAGGAGCCTACTATAAGCCCTATACTAAACTTCATCTTCTACTGGTGGCCATTCTAGTGCCTACATCTCCGCATCCTTAAGATACCGAATCACTATTCTTGCGGAGTTTATACGTTTTTTATGCATTGACATTTAGTTACTGCCAATACCTCTGGAAATAAAGTAAAGCGTGCTCTTCAAATATGTATTAGTGCAGCATTCCAAACTATTACACAATGGAACTACCACCAAATCCAGCGTTTCATATGAGATTACATTCTGAAAAACGTTTTTCGGACCTCCTGTATTTATAACAACATATATTTGGTTGCTACTATAATTCAAACTATGTTTCTCAACTGTAAAAAAAAATCTATTAATTGTTGTAAATTTTTTGTAACCCTCGTCGGCTTGAGTTACAAATTAACAAGCTGTGAATATAATTGTTACGTTTTATAAAAGATCGATATTCCAAAAATAACATTTAAAGGAAATGAAAAAAAAAATTCGATCCGACTCTGTCCTAATAGCCAAACAAATTTTTGTGATGGTTCGTTTCATCGTCTCATTCTAACGTATCGCGGATATTCGGCCGAAAATAGAGATAAACAACGCGTATAAAAGCCATATTTCCTAATGAAATTTATTCTTAATGTCATTGATGGATTGAAAATGGGAATTAAAATAAGAAAGGCAGCCAATAACATAAATGTCGAAATTAACATTAATTTTGGAGTGCCTCAAATCGGATCGCTGAAAAATTGTCATTCTAAGTCGCGCATTATAAATACCGCATTCAAACTATTTTTATGACAATATTCTGTGCAGCCACTCTAACATTTATGTCAAAAATAAAGTAACTTTGTGTTCATTTAAAAATAACATCAGAAATATGCAAGCAAGCGAGCGGTTATGTCATTCGTTGTTGTAACTTTACTATAAACGATGCTTTATTAAACATGGGTTTATTAAAAAAATAAATTATAGTTTAAAAAAAATAAAAAACACGCTTTTAGAATTAATCAAACTAAAAAGTAAAAAATAATTCTTAACACAGGAATAACATTACTGACGAGAAAATGAATGTCACTGTTCTAAAAGCGTGGGGTGCTTTCATTTCGAAACGCAGTGAGTTAAAAAATGTCATACAAAGCATTTTTTTTGATAGTGACATTATTTTTCTCGTCAGTAATTTTATTCCTGTGTTAAGAATTATTTTTTACTTTTTAGTTTGATTAATTCTAAAAGCGTGTTTTTTATTTTTTTTAAACTATAATTTATTTTTCGCTTTTTAGTGTTATGTAGTTTTATGTATTAAATGGTAAAAGCACAAAAAAAATTAAATTGTGTGATAAATTGTGTTAATATTTGTTCTGCGCGCATGCGTAGTTCACGCTCTAGTTCTATCTCTCTTACTCTTATGCAAAGGATCCCTGAAGAAATTTATGAATCCTGGCGAAAGTAATTAGGATAATCGGATATTTTGATCGAATTATGGCATTGTCGTCGGTCTTTGACGAGTGTGCAAAGTTTAAATTAAATCTGATCCTTTAAAGTAGGGCAAAATCGAGGCCAAAGAGTCTGTTACAAACATACATTCATACAAGATACAGGTAAAACTAATATAAGCGTGTTAAAAACAAAAATGTGTACTTATACTTTTCAAAAAATTGTTCACAATAAATCAAGACTCGCAAATTTTTTATAGAAACGAGTAGGTACTAAAGGAATCGGAAGAAAACAGCAGGCTCGTCCTCCTTATTAATACCACCGTTGTTGGAATGAGACAAAAATATTCGATATCAAAACGTTTTAGAATGAGGCAGAGAATAACGCAGCTACAGAGAAAAGTATGGTAATAATTTTAGCCACACACACACATACGCCCAAGTTTTTCTGTCTTTATATACCTTTCCAGACGCTGGAAAGGGAAGGATGAGAATAAACCGCTGCATTGGCGTATCTATGATTGGATTTTACGTAAATCGTAGCCCATTTAATAAATAATTACTGCTTGTTAGTTACAATTTACAATTAGTAGAGGATCTGAAGATCGACTTTCACTTATCTGTTTAATGGATAAAAATTATTTTATCAGTAATTTAGTATGTTAAAAATTATAAAAAAACGGGTTGCCTGAAAAAATCCTGACCAGGCTATAATTAATTAAAAATTCAAAAATCATATGGTGTAGTATAATAAAAATTTTGTACTAAACAAAATATCCTTATTGTTGGTTTTTTAATTTGAAATTTTCGACGGTTCATCATTTTGTTTATTTTTATTTACTTTAAAAAAAAGATAAAAATTACAAGCAAATATAGGTACATCGCTTTCTGATTTTTATTCATGACAACATTTGTACACTCAAATGCAGCATTTATATTTAAATATATATTTGTAATATTTTCAAATTATATAAATCTAACGTATATCAACTCTCAAATTATATATTTCATATTACTTTCGTACGTATACTACCAGTTGCTCCAAAATATTGTTGTTTACTAGTCTATCGCTATCATTCTCTATTGCATGAACTACTAACATACGCACTCTCTTACATCGTGCGTTCGTGCCGCGCTCAGCTGCAACTCTGTCTTCGTCTATCGCACGAGATATTTGTCTCGGAGCACTTTGTCGCACGTTCACAGTCGCCTTAAAAATTTTATTTCTTAAAATTCGACAACCATCAATCAGGACAGACTTTTTGCTGGCAACCCTATATCATTGTGTTCGCAATAAAACAGCGCTTATTTTTATGTTTAATTTATAGATTAAACAAGTAGATGAAAATAACTAGGACCAAAATACCTGTTTATACCTGACAACCCAATAGATAGACCGGGAAAAATTTAGGCAACCCTATGTTTGCATATTCTATAGGCTTTGTACTTACGGTTGCTGTAAAATTTTTTCGTTAAACTCATCGTTAAAAATTAAAAAAAAAACGTGATTTTTGAATTTTTAATTAATTTTAGCCTGGCCAGGATTTTTTCAGGCAACCCATTTTTTTTATAATTTTTAACATACTACATTACTTTGAAAATAATTTTTATTCATTAAACAGATGGGTGAAGGTCGATCTTACTTCGGATCTTAGACTAAATGAATACGAATGATTCTTTCATATTTTTATGGTACAAACGTTCGCAAACACATACGAGTAATTTTTATCGAAAAACCTTTGAAATTGCAGGTTATTTACATAGGATTTAAAGACTTACACATTATATTTCTGCTGTTATAAAATAATTATATAAATTATTAATGTATGGCAGTCTTATCAACGTTGAACGACACCGGTTGTAAAGATAAAGAGGGACACACGAACAATCAAATTTAATAAATTCTCGACGGTCCTCAATCTACGCCTATGAAGTATATGAAGCGAAAAACGATCCAGACAGTTACATCCCTATTTTATTTTTTTTAATGTGCAAGATAATGGAATATACTCATTAGAGTATAACGATTCCATTTTTATATTTGAAATTATGGAATATCTCGAGTAACTAACGTCTACAATAAAAATAGCACAATTTGATGATTATTCTTATGTTTTTAATTATCTATTTAATATTTGGTAGCTTCGCAAGGTGAAAAAGAAGTACTTGCGAAATACAAATACTATGAAAACAAAGGTTCCATACAATAAAAAAATACTAATAAAATAGTTGAAAAAGTAAAAGAAAAAATTCGATAAAAAAATGATCTGTACTTCTTCTTCTTCTAGTACCTATCCGCGTCGGATGTTGGCAATCATATTGGCAATCATGATCCTGAGATTCTTCTCCTGCCAAATCCTCTTTTTTCTTTGACATTTCCTTGCAATATGACCTAGGTATTCAAGCTTTCTGCAATTGATAGTGTACATGATGTCCATTTCTTTCTTCATTCTTTGGAGCACTTCTTTGTTCGTTATGTGATCTATCTACTTTATTCTGAGTATTCTCCTGTACTGCCACATTTCAAAAGCTTCAATTTTTTTAGTGGTGAGCGTCCAGGACTCTGCTCCATACAGTAATGTGAAGAAGACATAGCATTTCAGGTGTCTCATTTACAGTTCCTAGGTAACAGTACTGTTCCATCCGATTACCGTTGATATATTGGTGAGCTCCCCTTAAATCCCACTTGCTAATTATTATTTGTTTTGTGGATGCCTGTTATCTTTTTTTTTTATGAAAATAGTCGCAAAAAGGGTAGACCTATCGTGTGGGCCGCGGACTATTAGCACTGCGACTATTAGAAGGGGAAGGGATTATAGAAAGTAAATGATTGTGGACACGCTTTTTAAAAAGTTGTAGGTCAAAGTTCTCTGGAAAAACTGATTTTGGAAGCTTATTCCATTCCGTAGCAGTCCTGTAAAAGAAGGATTCTTGATGAAGATTGGTCCTTATAGTGTCAATCTTGAGAGTAAATGGGTGAGACTGATCAGCGTGCCGAGTTCTTCGGCCGAATGTGGCCAATGGTGGTACAAGAGTTTTTATTTCTCTGGAGCACCGCCATAGAAATATCTGTAGAGCAATGACTGGTCTGCAACTCTTCTTCTATGTTCTAGAGGGTGAAGGGTATCTGTGAGAGTTGAGCTGTTTATCAAGCGAATGGATCTTTTCTGAATGGAATCTAGAAGACGAAGAGAATGCCTTGGTGCTGAACCCCAAATGTGCGAGCAATACTCCAGTAGAGGTCGGATTTGAGCCTTGTACGTCGTCAACAGTTGATCAGGAGTAAAAAACTTTCTGGCTTTCCACAGAAAACCTAGCCTCTGGCTTGCCGACTTTGCGATGTTAGCAACGTGGTCATGCCAAGACATATTATTGGACACCGTGACTCCCAAAATCGAGATGGAGGGACTTGGTTCAAGGGTTTTTCCGGACATTGTGATGGGATGATTTGAGGAATTCACTTTCTTGGAAAACGTGGCACTTTGTGTTTTTTGGGCGTTGAACTGAACAAGATTGTTGGTTCCCCATTTGACGATTGCTTTAAGATCTCTATTGATGGAATCAACCTGTTCCTGCCTGAGTCTATTTGTATCATTCACCGAAAGTGATTGATAGGATGTGAAAGTTGAGACAAGTGTGCTATCGTCTGCGAAACTGTAAATGGGGTTCGTGGTGGCTTTCAAGAGGTCGTTGATGTGTAAAAGAAATAAGGTGGGGGACAGGATGGAACCCTGGGGGACCCCGGCATTAGTTTTAAACGCATCAGAAGAAATACCGTCAACTGCCACATGTAAGGAGCGATCTTGCATGAAGCTCAAGAGCCATTGGCGCAGTTTGGTTGGGAGACCGTAGGCAGATCATCATCAGTTGTTGTTTTTTAAAGGTTCCCGTTGCCTCTTTTAACTTTTTATGCACGTTGAAGCTGTCGTATCTGACCTGCAGTATTTCTATTTTCGCATATCTCTCTATTGCTTCCTTCTCTGATTCTTCTTCTGATCATCTGTACTTATAGATATAAATAATTTATATGTGGCTTGGATGCTAGTAGCTTCTTCGTCGCGATCTTTGCAGAATATATGTCCTCTGAAATGAATTTAAAATGAGGGGAGCACTTAGTCCCTTCTGCATCAGTCCTGGACTCCCATTTTCTTGAATATTTATCTGAGGTTTTCTCATTCTATTTGCAGATAAAATGTTGGCGATGATTTCTAATAAGTAATGAGCTTGCCTTCTATAATTTATTATTTACTTTATCAAAACAAGATTCTGAGCCAAACATGCTTCTTGAGCTAGTAAGTTGACTTATTTTAGGAGCTTGCTTCTTCGTTTTGCCTTCTATAATTTATTATTCACTGTATCAAAACAAGATTCTGAGCCAATTAGAGCACAACATGCTTAGTGAGTTAGCTTATTTGTGCTTACACAAATGTGCAGGCACCCAGGCTAAAGCCACTCTAACCTGATTACCTAATTCTATATGTTTTCCAGATAGTGTCTGATAAATCTTGCTTTGCTGTCGGAGTAGATGGCAGGGGTTCTTTTCTGTCGCATTTTTTTCTTTATCATGCACCTGGTGTTATAAACAATTTATTTTGTTTTCTGACAGAATAAAATCTTTTTTTGGAATTCGGTTGAATAGACACTTTTAAAAATGTTCTAATATCATTTCGAGAATGTATTATTATTGATTAGTATATTGTAAATAAGGAAAATATATCGTTTGACACATATTTTTTCGGTCACAATAAAACAAACCAAATTTGCGAAAATGTTGATCTTTTATCGTTATTCAGAAAAAATATTAGAATATAAACACTGATAGGCGGGGAAGGGTTATCAAAATTCGATTATAATAAAATAATTGATTTATATGTCATTCATTCGAAAAATCTGGACGCACAAACAGTTTTTGAATTTGGGTAAGTTTTTAATCATTCAAATAAATATATTAATTTTTGCGTGTGTAATTTGCGAAAAAGGAAAACGCAACTCGCGAAACATCTCGTTCTCCCTTTTTCATAAATCAGATTATCATTTGTTTTTTCGGCATCTTTTTTTCTTTGTAGTCAACAAAGCCACCTCCGATTCCTTATCCCATCTAATTATGACAAATACATCTGGGGTTGGGAAAAACAAAAGAGAGGATCCATTCTTACGTAGGGCATTAAAACAAATTAAGATCTCGTGCAATACTCCCAAGAGTGTCATCCCTATAGATTGAATCAAAATGGCAGACATTGCCAATGCCACGCATAATTGGTTCTTGGAGCTTTAAATCTGGAATTAGTTACTTGGGTTTTGCATGGAAAGGTAGTTGGAATATGATAGAAAGCTAAATGGAGAAAGGTTATGTTTATAATTTTCCTCGATTCGCTCGCGGATACGTAAAACGGTACTAAAATTTACGGAGCTAACATTTGACGGTAACAATTATGAAAAGCATTTTCGCAACTGTAAAAATGGGAGATCGGCAGTGTTGCAGCATCCGTCCTATAGCCCAGATTTATTGCCATACATTTTTACAAAAGTCGACTTTTTAATTTTTCGTATAAAACATCAATTATCAAAATTTTTTAAATAAATCTCTTAAAATAATTGGAAGAAAATATTATTAAAAAATGATTTATACAAATGAATAAGCGAGATTGTTATAATATTTTGGAGAAACATTAATTTACGTTCCTATCGCGCACTCAACAACGTCAATACAATCATTAATTTATCAAGGACACTTGTTCATAATCTCTTTCTGGAATTCCGGTTTTCATTTTTAACTGATATTTTCGATTTATGTTAATCAATTATTTATATTTAGTCAGCTACATATTTTCTGTAACAATTTTAAATCGATATTAAAATTTTGCAATTATATTTATTTCTGGCCCTATTTTTTTGGTATAAATCTTTTTAAAAAAGACATTTTTTTCACGAAGCACTCAAAATGCCATCTTTCGGCGTCGCAATGCGGGTTGAATAACCGGATAGGCAACCCACAAATCATGTCCATTGTCTCAAATACCCTTGTATCCGAATCTTAAATGAAGCTAGCAAAGTTTATTGAAAATATTTAGGTAATAATAAGAAAAAACGGTAAAAAATGTTTATCATTAACTTCCCATTGGATTTTATAGTAATGGGTCCAATATTGCGAATTCCGAATTTTGACATATTTCCACATTTCAAGGTCCCCAGAGTCGAATACAATAGTTTTTAAGTGGACGTCTGTGTAAGTGTGTGTAGGTATGTACGTATGTGCGTTCGAAATTATTTTTCGTCTCAATTATCTCGAGAACAAAAAATTATATCAACGTGGGACCAAATGCATTCGACGCATAATTACGCAACTTAAAACTGATTTGATTTTCAACAAAATCGATCTAAATGTTTTTTATGGAAAATAAAAAAACCGAACAAAATGGTAAAATTTTAAAATAATTTTTCGTCTCAATTATATCGAGAACAAAAAATGATATCGACGTGGGACCAATTGCATTCGACGCATAATTAAGCAACTTAAAACTGATAAGATTTTCAATAAAATCGGTCACGATGCTTTTTATGGAGAATGAAAAAACTAAAAAAAAATAGTAAACTTTCGAAATAATTTTTCGTCTCAATTATCTCGAGAACAAAAAATGATATCGACGTGGGACTAATTGCATTCGACGCATAATTACGCAACTCAGAACTGATTAGATTTTTAACAAAATCGGTCAAGCTGTTTTTTATGGAGAATCAAAACACTGAAAAAAATGGTAAACTTTCGAAATAATTTTTCGTCTCAATTATCTCGAGAACAAAAAATGATATCGACGTGGGACTAATTGCATTCGACGCATAATTACGCAACTCAGAACTGATTAGATTTTTAACAAAATCAATCAAGCTGTTTTTTATGGAGAATCAAAACACTAAAAAAAATGGTAAACTTTCGAAATAATTTTTCGTCTCAATTATCTCGAGAAAAAAAAAATATCGACGTGGGAACAATTGCATTCGACGCATAATTAAGCAACTAAAAACTGATTAGATTTTAAACAAAATCGTTTGAGCTGTTTTTTATGGAGAATCAAAAAACTGAAAAAAATGGTAAACTACCTGAATTTTGCAATTTATTAATTATACTATTTTTAATACAGAATTTTAAGATCTTTTAAATAATATGATATTGCATGTTAGGAATATCTGAATGAAAAATATGATGACAATATTTCAAAAAAAGAGATTGTTTTAAAAAACAAACATAGGAATTGTGTCAGTATTGAGAGAATAGCATTGAAGACACTACAAGTTTGAAAAATTATTGTTAGTAAGAATCAAGCATTGTTTATAACAATTGAATATTGTTACTAACAAATGATTATTGATCATAATAATTTAAAAAAAATTTCAATTGTTGTAAAAAATTTAAAATAGCTCCCGCTTATAAAATGATAAGAATAAGTTTGGAAGAATACGGTTGTCATAAACAGAATATTGTTAATGACAATTAAAATTTGTTACAAACAATTTAAAATCGTTTTTATAATAATTTTAATAATAATTATAACAACAAAACATATGGTATTTTTTCGTTTTTTCCACTGGTAAGTTAATCGTGTGGACCTCTCGGGTCGCACCCAGACCGCTGATATTTTTAAATTTGTTTTCACCAGTTTGTACTACAAGAGTCTACTGATGATCGGATATAAATATAATGTTGTTTTGTTGTTTGTCTTGCTCCTGTCCCCACCACAACCTATTCGGTAACAGTGGGCTGCCAGCATCTTAAGATCTTAAGAATAATACCACATTTTTCATCATTTTTAAATTTATTTTACTTGTATACGTTTATATTTAAAAAAAGTGGTATCCCCTGCAATGGCTGTTTGTAAATGCTGCTACGTTAATGTGACTTTGCTATATTAATTATTTCTTTGTTCGCTAGGTATTCTTGATACGTAATACTGGACTTTTTTAAGATTCACATGAACATTATCAGCGTTCCGCTTTGTTACATTTCAACAATAGATCGAAAAAATGTATTTGTATACTCGAACGATTTGTGGTTAATATGATTGGCTGATCATTTAATTTGACGCAATTTTTAGGTATTTGATTCGCGTATTGTAATACACGTCAGTGTCTACCGTAGGTATACAATGTTCCGGTGATTTTTGTACGCAAAAACTGTAAATTAAAAGAAGTAAAATGGCATTTGGGGCACGCCGAGAATTTGTAACTTTTGTGAAGAAACTGTTTAGTTACTTTTTAGTTTCAACATAGATTCGTGCATTGGTGATTATTCAGTTGACTATAAGAATACAAAAGTTAGGGAAGTCCACAAATATCGGATTTATATTCGAAATTATTATCTGTTTTATTCACCAAGGTTTTGTCTGTAATATATTGAATGTTTACTTGCCAAGAGATCCTGCACGTTACAGTGGATACCAGCTCACGTAAATATTCTTGGTAATGAAAAAGCCGATGAGCTTGCCCCCAATCATCGAACCTCACAACTCTCGTAGACGCCAATGCAGTTGCCAGCCGAAGACTTATCCATAATAATTTTAAATATTCCATCCCAGCTCTAAATTGTAATCGCACAATAGCTTCGATCTTAACCAGACTACGAACAAAGCATGTAGCAGGAATGAAAATCTTAACCGACGGACAAAGAAGCTACTCAAAACACTGCCCAAACTGTCCTGATGTCCCATTATCTCCTCAACACATCTTTGGCTGCCCAGCAATTCAATACAGGCTTATCAAGATTAGCCTTGAAGACCCAGAAGCAATAATTTTTTCTGACAAAGCTGTTGAAGTCGCCGAAGCTGTCTTCGACAGCTTCGGAGCAATATAAATTTATTCTCCATTTTCACAGATCATTGACACGACAACAACAACAACAACTTGCTTATCTGGCTAGTTTTTTGGTTTGCAAGTGGATAAATTTTTTAGTTTGAGGCAAGTTGTTTTCTTTTGTATTATCAAGAATTATACAACAGTTATTGTTTCCGCTTTAATCAGCCAATTGTGATTTAAAATATAGAATTTTGTTTTGAATATTGCCTAGACGTAAACTTAGTGCGGATGAAGCTAATAGGGTTATTAAGAGAGAAGTTGCGGACGTTTTCCAAGTCCGTAAAAGTGTTATTTAGTGGCTTTTCCGTATATATCGAGCAAGTGGAAATGTGATAGTAAGATCTAGAAGTGGACGACCAAGGATTAACACTCCCGCACAAGATCGTTATCTGACTGTGTATATCATTAGAGAACCTCTGAGTACTTGTCGAATCATACAGCAGCGTCTTTTAAATGCTTCTGGTGTTTTGGATTCAATTTATACTAAACGTCGAAGATTACACGAGGAGAATTTACGTTCACGACGACTTTTGAGAAGAGTTCCATGAACACAAATTCATATGCGTGCTCGATTGGCATGGGCTAATGAACATGTAAATTGGAATGCTGAATGGAGGTCCGCATTGTTTACAGATGAGTCGAGGAGTGGACGGTTTTTTGATAGTTCGTGTATGGACTCTTCGTCTAGTGCCCATAAATCGAAGAGCAGTGCAGGAAATGTATCCGTTCAAAAGTGGTACAGTTACTGTTTTAAAGGCGTACAGAATTGTTAATGCTTGATTGCAACATGACGTAGATTGCAGTTAGTTAGTTAGTTAGTTAGTTATTAAACAATGTTATACGTTTATTTCATGCTGCTATTGGACCAAGAATAGTCAAGGTCGCTTTGGATTTTCATGGTATTTCGTATTTGCACTGCCCACTCTATTGCCCGACCTCAATCTCATCGTGCATGTTTGGGAAAAACTACAAAGAGCCTTGAATTCCCGTTAACCACTTAGACAGCTTTTACCCCAACTTGGAGAAAAATCGAAAAAGGCTACTTCAACGACCTTAATGCATAGGCGTTGTTTGGCTGTAATTGATATTAGAGGAAAGCATACTCGTTATTAACATGTGTACATTAATTTTTAATAAAATTAAAATAGTAGGTACACAACCTCAAATTGTTTTTTTTTTTGTTTAAAACTGCAAGCGTATTGCGCAAAAGGGCAAACAAAGGCTTACATAAAAAAAACATTTAATTAACACGCTTATATCACTTTCACCTGTATGTTTGTATGTTTGTTTGTAACTAACTCTTTGGTCTCGATTTTGCCCTACTTTAAGCGATCAGATTTAATTTAAACTTCGCACACTTGTCAAAGACCGACGACAATATAATAATTCGATCGAAATATCCGATTATCCGGATTAGTTTCGCCAGGATTCATAAATTTCTTCAGGGATCCTTTGCATGAGAGTAAAAAAAATAGATACCAATCCAATATACTGAAGAGAAACGTGCCGAGGGATGAATGTCAACAGGGTGAGTAAAACAAATCGAACCAAAAAGCGAAAAAAAAATATGGTTTAAAAAAACTAAAAAACACGCTTTTGGAGTTAATTAAAGTAAAAAGTAAAAAATAATTCTTAACATAAGAATAAAATTACCTACCGACGAGAAAATGTATGTCACTGTTCTAAAAGCGTGGGGTGCTTTGTATGACATTTTTAAACTAACTCCGCGTTTCCCAATAAAACTAGTAAAAGATTTGAGCTAATTAGGAAAATGAGGAAAGAAAGGATAAAGGAAAAGGTAGTAGTAGGTGAGTAATTTTCGGTAAACGAAAAAGTAATTCGGACGGCTCAGACTGGCAACCGAACCCAGATCTATTGGTAACGCTTTTACGCTTTTAGAACAGTGACATTAATTTTCTTGTCAGAAATTTTATTCCTATGTTAGGAATACTTTTTTACTTTTTAGTTTGATTAACTCTAAAAGCGTGTTTTTTTAATTTTTTTAAACTATAATTTATTTATAACACATAAACACTTATAAACAAAAATCGTAATTTTTTAAAACACAATCTCCAATCACCCTAACTTTTGTGGAGCTGTGAAGGTGACGGAATTGTTTTATCGTGGAAATAGAACGTACATATTCAACAATCGACGATGTGGAAAAGAAACATTTTATTGTCGGAACTAAACAAACAAAAAAGTAGTGCGTAAGGCATTACAAAAATTGTTGACGAATGGGTACTTTAATAAAATTTTAGATCGGTAAGATAACTTCTAAAGTTACTTTATTCATTAACATCAGCACATTTAGTTGAAGAATATCAAATTTAAATAAAATCGTTGGCAAGTGGCGGCGCAATTCGTTCAAATAAAATTTTTAAAATTTTCGACAAATCAAAATCGTGATAACGGCTCTCCGAACGACACTTAAGTAATTAATTTTCAGTTCATTTACAAAAAAAAAACCCGCTGTCAAAATTAACGTCCCGATAAAAGGACGATTTTTTATAAAATGAACCAGATAAAACAAGCTTCCGATATATAGGTTTTACACAAAACGTTGCCGTCAATGTCGTAATTAATAGGAATAATAATATCTCATCGAAACAGATACAGAGGGTTGTTGCTTTTACAAGAGTGCGACGGGGACGGAAGGACGAGGAACTGGAAAAGAGAGGATCTCTGACGTTTCCCGAAAATTGAAGCTATCGGTTTTTTGATCGTCAATCGCTTCCATAAATTAATGAGGGTAATACGGAATTGGAAGATTTAAATTAATTAATTATATTTTAATTATTTCAATGGTGCTTGAAAACTAACTACACATTTTTTAATTAATAATTTTTTTTTATTTTAATAAAAAAATATAACGATATTTCATTAAGATGGTCGAAGCAAGAAACTATGACAGCAAAAACAACTTTTAAAAAAAATGAAATTTTCATGAAGTTCGTTTAAAAACAAATTCGTTGACCTAGATCTGACAATTGCCTTAACTTTTGGCACCTGAATCCAAAAATGAACGTAGTTGTCAAACACGTCAACTTGCTATGCTACAGGATATCACTCTCTTGGTCTACAGTTATATAAAAGGCACATAATACCTATAAAGGTAAAAACTTCCCAGTGGAAAAAATGAACACATACCATAAGTTTTGTTATTATAATTATTATTACTATTAAAATTACTATAAAAAACGATTTCAAATTGTTTATAACAAATTATAATTGTCATCAACAATATTCTGTTTATGTCAACCGTATTCTTTCAAACTTTTTCTTATCATTTCATAAGCGGGAGCTATTTTAAATTGTTTATAACAATTGAATTTTTTTTAATTATTATGATCAATAATCATTTGTTAGTAAAAATATTTAATTGTTATGAACAATGCTTGATTATTACTAACAATAATTTTTCACTGTTATAGCGTCTTCAATGCTATTCCCTCAATACTGACGCAGGTTTAAATTTCTCCAATTCCTATTTTTGTTTTCTAAAACTATTTTTTTAATTCTCCATAAAAAATAGCTTGACCGATTTTGCTAAAAATCTAATTAGTTTTAAGTTGCGTAATTATGCGCCGAATGCAATTGGTCCCACGTCGATTTCTTTTTTTGTTCTCGAGATAATCTTGACGAAAAATGACCCAGAAAGTTTAGCATTTTTTTCAGTTTTTTGATTTTCCATAAAAAACAGCCAGACTGATTTTGCTAAAAATCTAATGAGTTCTAAGTTGAGTAATTTTGCGTCAAATGCAAGTGATCCCACGTCGATATTATTTTTTGTTCTCCAGATAATCCAGATGAAAAATAATTTCGAACGCACATACACACACACACAGACGTTCACTTAAAAACTATTGTATTCGTCTCTGGGGACCTTGAAAGGTGGAGATATGTCAAAATTCGGGATTCGCAAAATCGGACCCATTACTATAACTTTCCACTGGGAAGTTAATAAATAATATAACATTATTTATACAAAGTCCATACCTACCTAGTAACTCCTTTTAAAATTCTGTTAATACGTTTATAAGTATAAAAACCTACATATTAAGGTAATCATTTTCTCAATACTCCAGCAATGGTCTTCAAATTTTGGTAGAATCGCTCACCATGCTCATTACTGATACACCTTGATATTCATGCTGTAACCAAGAATTTTAAAGTTAAACTTTAACGAGCTGTTGAATATTGATCATGTCAATCTCTACCGACTTGCCCATTCACACTCTTTTTATAAATATGTTTCGTCAATTTTTTTTCATCCATCCTCTCTACGTGTTCAAACCATTTAAGTACATATTTCTTTATTTATCTTTGTTACCACATCTTCTTTCACACCACTATCTCACTATTCCTCACTTTATCCATCAGAGTCACTCCAGCTGTACTTCTCAGACTAGGTACTTATCTTTGCAGCTTTGATCTTACTTTCATGCTTCTTTTTTAACAAGTTCTAGCTGTTTATAAAGTAATGCAGTGCCTTATTTATTTGCTTTCCTGCCATTACCTTTGCATAGGTACAGTTTACCGACGAAGCTTAATAATTTAATGCCTTGGTAGTTTTTGCTGCGAATCTTTTCCTTTGTAAAGTGGAACGATAACGGCCTTGCATCAGTCTCCTGATACGCTGCCACTCCTCCAGCAAATGTTAAAAAGGCGGTACAGTAGACTAGTACCACGCCCTGTTCAGCATTCAGCTTTTCAGCTGAAATCCTGTCATACCCTGCAGCGTTACCAAATTTTATACTATTCAACGCTTCCACATTCTTGCTCATACTAATTTAATTTTCCTTGCAACTTCGAAGGTACTACCATACTGGTTTCTGATGTTTTCCAGTTGCGAGGACGTATTTTTACCTTTGGCTGTTCTTATGGACTTCCAGAAGAATTAAATGTTGTTTAGAAAGTCATCAGATAACCTTCAATCAAATTCAACACATATTTGTGCTAAAAATTGTATAGCAATCTATCTATATATATAAAAATGTTTGTATGTATGTATGTCCTTCAAAAACTCCCAAACGGCTGGACGGATTGGGATGAAATTTTCAGAAATTTTTTTATACATACCAGGGGTGGTTTTAGTGAAAAAAAACTTTTGTGTTAGCACGCCTACGAAAGGGGTGAAATATAAAAACTATCAAAAACAGCTAAACTGTCGAATTCGTAGTCTTCGGGGACGATGAATTTGATAGTGACATTCCCAATAATGTTAGCACCCATACAAAGGGGGAGAGAAGGGGATGGAATATAAAAACTATTAAAAACGCTAATATTAGTGTCGAATTCATAGTTTTTGGGGTCGCTGAGTTTGATAGTGATATTCCCAAAGCAGGCAAGCCAACGTTCGGGCAGGACAACGTCTGCCGGGTTCGCTAGTGATAAATAAACAAAGACTTCTTTTTCAGGGGATAATTATTTATATAATATACCCAATAATCTTTGAATGATTGTGTGGCATAATTTTAATCTTAAAATAACACTTTTAATTACACTAGATTAAAACAACAATCGAACAAACAATTTCCTGCAGTAATAATTCTTTAAAGACATTTTTATAATCGTCTTTCGGTAGCAACTAACAAAAGCAAACGTTAATTTAGGCACTATGTATGTATATACAGGTTGTGCATCTTTTGAGTGATAAACAATGTTTCCGTAATGCTTCGTTACCCTCGACTGATTCAGTGAGTGCTTCATTTTTTATTTCAAACCATTGTTCACATATGAATGATGTGCCTAAAGAAAACTGAACACATTATTCTATTCATAACCTTGAAATGTAGAAAGACGATTCCGATAGTGTTAATTCATTTTTTAAAATGTTAATAATCGATTTTTCTCTCCTACAGATAATCGAATACTCGCATCTTGCTACTAAAAAACTGTTTTGCGTAATTATTTTAAGTACCTAACTATCTATAAAGAGCAAGCGATAAGCGAATGATCCTCTCTCTTTCTCTCTCTCACTCTCTCTCTCTCTTTCCAGATAGCAAACTCGTAAATCACTACCAATTAAAGACGTTCGTTTGTTTTTCCCTCTCCCCAATATGTCGTAAATCAAATTTTAAATTTTTCATTTTCATTACGTTTCTATAATGTATTATTAAGAACGACATCGCTATGGGGTGCCATCGTATAAAACAGGGGGTGGGGGACTGGCGGAAAATAACATGGATATAATAATTAAAAAAAAAACGACATTGTAATACATTATTTTTTTAATTTAATTTTTTCGAAATCCAATACGATTGCTTCAATTCTTGTAGAAGTGAGATGTTTGTATACCGGGCGTCGTGGATTGTAAATCTGGATTTAGACTTTTGGCGTACGAATCCTATCGAAATCCATCGGGAACAAACCTCAGATGTAAATGAGATGTATGTGTATCTGAATCTATGGAATATTTCGAGTCTCCTTCTCGATATACCAAACCTCATCCCGCCCCCGTTCGTCGTCCCTCATCTGACAATTAGTATAATACGAACTTAGTCTGAAGCAAAATATCGATTGATTATTCCCTATCTCTTTTCATTCGATAATTGACATTTGTTCATCTTTCTCGTACGTTTTATACATCTCTGCTACCTATTCTAAATATCTCCCTTCAAGATAATGTGTATCTCTGCCGCCGCCGGCGGCGTCACCCGCTATGCAACGCTTTTTCATCGCCCCGCTTCCAGAAGCGGACTGGTAACCTCTTCGACTGTCCACTCAGCGAAAATTTTAACAGTTTCATCACCTTTTATATTTCTATCTAGTAAAAAATTTCTAATTATTATTCCATTGTTTTAATTCATTTGAGATATTATAATTGTTTTATGTTTTCATTATTTTCTTTTTGTAAAAATGTTGGCAGGAAAGCTCTATAAAGCTCTTTGAACAGCCAGAAAGTGTCAAAAAGGCACGTCTGGCTGTGCATAGACGTGTGTTGGTTCCTACAATTATGTATGGTAGTGTTTGTTGGGTTTGGCAGAAGAAGCATGAAAATAGGATTCATTGTGTGGAGATGAGTAGTCTGAGAAGTATAGCCGGAGTGACTTGGTTGGATAAAGTAAAGAATAGTGAGATAAGAGAACGCTGTGGTGTAAAAGAATATGTGGTTACAAAGATAGACAAAGGAATGCTTAGATGGTTTGAACACGTAGAAAGATTGGATGAAGGAAGATTGACGAAACAAATTTATAAGGCGAGTGTGAATGGACAAGTCGGTAGAGGTCGACCTTGGCAAACATATCTTAATCAGATCAACATTGTTTTGAAAAAAGGCCATGTCAAGAGTACCAACGACCGAAGAGCATGTATGAGAGCACTAATGAAAGTAGAGGAAGCGAAAGATTTGTGTAAGAACCGTAGCAAGTGGAAGGAAGTGGTCTCTGCTGGAAAAAAGGCGTGTATGTATGTAGGTATGTAAAAATTGTTTTGTCGAAAAACTGTGTTTGGGTCTTTTCTAATACGTCCCCGCATTTTTTATTCATTATTACTGAACGTGAGTCTAACTTATTTAATTGATTTGTCAATCTTAACAATAATGATAATTATACTACAAGAAATATGGTTAAAAGGAAAGACCCAAAATTGTAACGATACAAAGAAGATAAGCAAGGCCCCTGCGCAAGGATATTGCGCAAAACTGTAAAACATGTTTAGTAATAATGAATGAAAATTAACACTTGGTGGCAAAAAAATTGAAAATGCGTGGTTGCTACCAAACTTCACACGATCATTCGCCGGGCTAATCCAAAGATTGGCTGAAAATTTCATCAAAATCGGTCCAGCCGTTGGCTATAGAAATGAAATTAAAAATGCGGCGACGTATTAGAAAAGACCCTGTATTTTTGTGACCGTACTTTTTAATCCGTAAGAAGGTGTGGAGAACCACCGCCTACGGCTCGTCCTAGAATTTTGTCAACTCGTCCAAAAAACCGTATTTTCCGGACTTGTTACGTAAATTACTATTTTTTAAAGAAATAGGTTGGAATAAATGTTGTCAAAATTAACTTGTAGTAATTCTTGAATTGCAAAACCTCAATTTACTTAAACATTTACAGCCCAAAATAAAATATCTTCAGATTATTTTCAAATGTATCATTTATTTTTTTTTCTGATAATTGTGATATGTATTATTAAAAAAATGTTGCAAAAGATAAACTGGTTACGATACTGCATTTTTCTCCTGCTCCCGCTCCCCACCTTTTCTCTTTCTGATTCTGTCCCTATAGAGAGTATGGAAAGGGAAAAAGGGTTTTTAAATGCGGCCACATATCTATAATCAATTATTCAAATGACTCATTCGGTTTGGCATTGATTAAAAAGGTTTAAGATAGGATGTGCCGTTACATAGGATGTGCCGCCGCCGCCGCACACTTCTGATATTAGAAATCCCACTTCTGATTTATGGCCATAACGAATATACAAAAATTGGAATGCTTGTTTTGGGCGATTTGGGTCACAGATAGGAATCAATAAAAAAAATGCCTATACATTTATGGCACCATTTTGACTAAATATTTAAATTCTTAAAAAATGCCTATAATTTAATTTTTTTTTTAAATTATATTTATTTTTAATATGTTTTAATATATATGATTTTGCTACAATTTAAAAAAACTTCATTGCCGCATATATTTTTTTGCAATTTTTGAACTGATAACTTATTATGGCACGCTGTGAACTTTTCGAGCGCGTTCCCAAAAGCGTAACGTAATTTTAATATTTTTCAAAAAGTTGGATACTCGGGGATTTGAACCTGAATACACTGACGTGCTAAACAGATAGCTGTACCATTCAGCCATCACGCACTCTGACTTTAAACGTCCAAGATTAAAAATACAACTGTATTTGTGACGTCATGTTTGTTTAAAATAAAAGTATTTGTTACGTTAAATATTTAATAGTTTCTACGCAAATCATTTAAACTTTTGTCGGACGTCCCAAGACGCACACCCTTATTTTTACCGAATTTTTCATAAATATTGAGTGGGTCCTTTTCTGTTTTAATTTTATACTTTATAATTTTCATATTTAATAAGTTTAAATAATATTTATTCATTAAAGGTCCGAAGTGGGCGTAGCTTGCACAAGCCATGGTACCAATTTTCGAGCGTATTTTCAACCCCACTGGGAAAATTATAAATATTGTTCCTACAGTTCCGGGAGTTGATATTTTTTTGGGAAATTTTCTCCATTCTTTGAATCTTTTTTCAAATTTGAAAAATCTCAAATTGTTTTTGAGATATTTGCAAAAAACCGAACTCCCTTTTTTTTCATTTAATTGTTTATAACTTTTTCAATTTTTGCGAGCGGCCTTAGAATTTTTTCAAAAAACCTCTACATGCTATTCCGAATCGAATGACACTCTAATTATAACTTTTGGAAAACTCTAAAAAGTTTTGATCTATAAGGCACTTGTTGACTAGACCAGTGGTCGGCAAAGTGCGGCTCTTTGGCCCCTTAAGTGCGGCTTTGGTACAAATGTCCACGAGCAGAACCAACAGACGATCAGTGGATACAAAAATTGTATTTCATGGTAGACGTTACGTCTCATCTAAACCAACTTAATCATAAACTACAAAAGGCAAAGAAAACACAGCTTTTTAGAGGTTAGAAGACGTCATTTTATTTGAAAGTAAATTATCCCTTTTTGCTCAATATTTTAGAAGGGAAAAACACTGTTTCACTTTTCAAGTCTGCTAAGGCATCATCAAGAAAATAATTCCTCTATCGACAAACACTACTTCAAAACAACCATTTTAAATATGAAGGAAGCATTTCTCAGCAGATTTCAGGAATTTAATTTAACAGCAACGTGATTTTAGCTTTCGTCCAAAATCTCCTTAATGCTACGATAACAGATATAAATTTTTCTCCTTTTGGAATCGACATTGGTAACTTTGAAATTCAATTGATGGGTTTCAAAAACAAGGAAATATGGAGCTCTTAATTTGAACGTCTTTGCATTGATTAAGAAATACTGGAGAAGAACAAATGTGAACTTGGTTTACAACACCAGACCTCTGCTTTGAAAGACCTGGAGAAGGAAGACATGATCATGTTCAACGCCTATATTAGTATTCCTGACTCTTATGATCAGCTGAAAAAACTCGGTTTCGCTGTTCTTTCCCTTTTTGATTCTACATATTCATGTGAACAATCTTGCTTTCATATTATTTTTTATTAATAAATACAATCTTTATTAATTATGAAATCGAGTTTTATTCAGTGTAGGTACCCGTAATAATGAAGGTCTAAAATTATAATACATAAATGTTTACTTTATTGATAAACAGATATGGCTCTCAAAAAAAAATTATCGTTGTAATATACTTTGGCGAGTAAGTTTGCCGATCACTGGACTAGACTATAAATTGGTTAACGATAGATATTACCGTCTTAGCGCGTTAACATTGCTGGTATGGAGAAGGATCAGCAAACACTTCACTTTTTTGTCATCGGCTTAATTAAATGTACATATTCATTGATATCGATATGCATTCTGACTGTTACAATGCCTCGTAACAACAGATAATAATCCTCAACACGAAGAAAGGTTAGGTTCTCAATAGCTGATTAAAAATATATTTTTTCTTCGTTTCAAACTTGTTCTGGAGTTTATTAAGATATTGCGATATCGCACCAGCAGCTGCTGCAATCGACAATAGCAGAAAAACTGGTAAAAAATGTTTGGGTTATTATCGCGTGCCATTGCGATGGTTTAATAAAATATAAAAATAAGTATGTCTTGTATTTCGTTCGAAACACGATGTCGAAAATGTTTCCCCAGTAATTTTTGCGATTGTAAATCGTTTTAAGGTGGAAGAGCTGCCGGTCGAAACAATCGATGTTTGTAATAATGAATAATAACGGGTTTGCATGCTTTGAATTCGGCTTCGCAGATCAAAATATATAACTGATGGCTGTACATAGGGTTTCAGCGACGCCCTAAAATTTTTTCCGAGGGATCATTTACCTTTCTACATTGTCGAAATATTTATTTTTCAAAAGTGTAATGGAAACTAACAAAAAAACTAAAAATACAGACACAATCCAAAACTCCTATACACCGCAGATATGGCAATATCAGACAACACCACTATCGCAACTTATGCCGATGATACTGTCATCATGTCATCATGGCATGATGATACTGCAACACCAGCTACTGCAACACCATCTACATAGACTTAAAGTATGGTTCAAGCAATGGCGAATCAAAGTCAACAGCTCCAAGTCAGCACACATAACGTTCACACTACGAAAAGGAATTGTACCCACTGTAAGTATGAACAACTCAGACCTGTAAATTTTCAGATTAGGCTTGGCATGGGAAGCATTTGGCAATCTCAGAGATTCATTTAGGTCTGATCTTCCTTTTTGTCTGAAGCGTAAGCTTTACAACCAATATGTCTTGCCTGTCATGACGTACGGAGCCGAAACCCTAACACTAACCAAAAAGTCTATTAATAAAATAAGAACAACACAGGCAGCAATGGAAAGATCAATGTTGGGAATTTCGCTTAGAGATAGCATACCTTATAGAGAAATACGGCGTAGGACAGGAGTTACAGATGCAGTAAAGAAAATAACTTGTTTAAAATGGAACTGGGCGGAGCACGTTACGAGAATTAAAGATGAACGATGGTCTAAAAAGATTATCGAGTGGAGGCCAAGACAAGAGGCATATCGAAGTAGAGGGCGAACCCCAACAAGATGAACGGATGACATAAAGAGAATCAGGACGAATTGGATGCAAGCTGCACAGAATAGGGAAAAGTGACAAAATTTGCGGGAGGCCTATGTCTAGCAGTGGACGTTCCAATAGGCTTATTGATGATGAAACAATTCCACCGTAAATAGAATGTTCTCACAAAAAGCTGTTTACAGGCAGACCGAGGGCAAACCAAAGGTTATGTTGAGCTTAATGCAAAATTTCAATATTTATTTGGTGCAGAACATGACAAACATGACATGACATGACAAACTTGAAATAAGACATGCTTATATTTTAATTTTTGTTATAGATACTTACTTTTTTTGCAAAGTAATACTATTAATTTTTATCTTATCTACCGAGCCATTTATCGTTTAATGCAATAGTTATCGTCAAGAAGTGATTACGTTATAAAAAAAATTATCTCAACTTTTTACAAGCTAGTTAACATTTTTATAAAGCAGTGTTTATATTCTGGGTAAGTATACCGCGTCGACGATTTGTTGTTTTGAAAAAACCAATTACCTACCACGAGATCTTCAGGAGGAGTCTTTGTTAATTTCATTCGCTATTTATTAGTGGTGAAATAAAACATTCCAAAGTTATCTCGATTATTTAAAAAAATATGAGACTGTGTGTATGTGGTTATTCTATATCCCCCATTCGGGCGTTTATGATTATTTCGTATTGAAGAAATATAAGGCAAAACGTTATCCCCATCTTTGTCCGATCATTGTAATACTTTTTGTTGCCGTCCTCTTCTTTCTCATACCGGAATCGGCATTTATCTTGGCTCTTTTCTCTTTATATTTGAGAGTATAATTATTGATTATCGAGCTTAGATGTACACGTAAGTGGGGAGAGGGGGAAGGTGATTAAGCTATATGGAAACTCACCCCTTTCGGTGCTTCGGGGATGTCTGACTGATTGGGGATAAAATACGGGCGAGATCTAATATTTAAATTAGATATACGTTTTCTCTCCCCGTCGTGTGTGTATGTGAGTGCCTTACTTTCTCCCTTAACCCTTATATTCGCCGGTTATCGTACGGTCAAACAGAATGACGGATGGATTTTTTTCTTTTTATTTGGAAAAATCCCACTCTGCTGATTTATTCATCCCATTTCTGATTTAATTAGGCGCCGCCGTTGTGTCACTTTCCCTAAAATATTATTGAAAATTCACCTGACGTTGCAGCTATAGTCTACGACCATAATATCCGAAAAAATATTTAATATTTACACAAAAGGAAATTAATACGATTAAAAATTACATTCTTTTTTATATTAAAACAACATTTAAGAGACAAATGTAACGTAAAGAAATAAACATCATTAAAAACACATGATAATAGTTCGTAGCATGAAGACGCGATCCCTCTCCCCTCTGTATATATATATATATTCAGTCAACATATCCTACAATTGGATTTTGCATTAAGGGGCAAATGGCACATCAGAAAAGAGAAAAGAAATACCATTTTACTAATTAGAATTGCTCCCAAATGTGCCGTTATTCCCTGAATGCTTTTTTCTTATCCGATATAGACCGATTAAAAATCTACGACATAATAACAACAGATTCTATAATGCCCTTGGTGGATTGTTTCGAGAATATTTAAATGGATTTTAGGTACGAAGGTTTTGTCTGCAAGACTCTTATAACTTCTAAATTTTCAAAAATATTTTTTTAATAAATTAGTAAAAATGTAGGAGAGAGCATTCCATTTGCGGCGTAAGTGAAATACCTGGGTGTACTTCTGGATAAAAGACTCACCTGGAACGCCTACCTGGAAAAAAACCATAAACAAAGCCAGGTTTTTTCTCCGGAATGTCAGAAGAGTATGCGGCAAATCTTAGGGAATGAACCCCAAACAGATTTACTGGATTTATCAAACAATGACAATATCTATGGTCACGTATGTTTCAGTAGTCTGGTGGACCAAGGGGTTACAACAGACAGCTAGAGCAAAGCTTGCTGGCCTTCAGCGGCTAACATGCCTTGCCATAACTGGAGCTATGTCCAGCACACTAACGGCAGCGATGGAACACCTCCTAAATCATTCTCCCCTAGATATTTTGTTAGAGAGGAAGGCCAGGATAGTCTCCTATAGATTCGTTCTCGTTCTAATTTATACCCTCTTTTTGCACAAAAATCCATGAACTGATTCCAGACAAGCTTCTTGATTTTCTTTGTATTCGCTGGAGTCGTTTTTTCGATTTGCGCGTCAATTTCAGCTTCTTTGAAAGTCCCGAAACGATTAATTTTAGACGTTAAATATGCAACACTGACAAAATAATAGTATCTGTTTACAACAGGTACGCGTTGCTATAGTCGTAATCCTTTCTGTTACTTCCATGGCAATCTTGAAACATACACTCCCGATTTTTAAATCGCGTCACTTCAGTTGAATTGTCACTTAGCGCGCTGAATTATAGCGTTAATCCAAGTAGTAGGTGAATTACCGCTGTAATTCAGCGATAATTCCACACCGCTTATGGACATTTTAAGACATGAGTGAAATTTTCGAAGGTAATGTTTGGTCCTCCGACACACAAAGATAATATATCTAAGGTACGCGTATCTACGTGTGCCAGAAGCCTTAGGCCGCATTTTTTTGACTTTCATGGTACTTGTACCTTATTTTACACGTCCAAGTGCTTGGTTGCTAGGATACATACGTCAACGGTCCAGTCCTGATCATCTAGTTTTTCGCCAAAATTCCATCAAATGCATCTATTAAGACCCTCAACTGCTGAGATGTCGTTCAGCACTATACGAACTAGGATTATGGTGTACGTTGCTACACCCCATTATTTTATTTCATTTTTTCTGGGACGACCAATCCATATTGAAATTTTATTTATTTCACAATTGTTTTATTTTATTGCCAGCTGATAAACAATATTTACAGTTTTTTCGGTAGGTGTGAACTCGCAAAGATTTTTTGGTGTTCCAACTCTGGAGCAGGCAACTTATAATTGACCGTGAGAAAAACAGAAACTTTGTAAGATCAAACCAGTAACACTTAGAGATTGGCCTTGAGCCTTGTTCATGGTTTGGCGAAATCCAAACGCACTGGAAACTGTAATCGCTTGAAATTAAATGGCAAATCTATTGAAATCATTGGAATTCGTGGTATTTGCACATCTTTTCTGCTGATAATTGTGGTTTCGATTAAATTCGGCGATAATTTTTAAATAGTAAGTCTTGTTTCGTTGCACAATTTCGGAGGATTTAAGTTGCGAATAAGCATCAACGGTGAACCAACTTTTAAAATTAAGATGTGTGGTGGCATTCCAGATGGTTTCAAAGAATTAAGAAACTCTATTGGATAGTTAAAATATTATTCCACATATATAACTGTGTCGATCGATTTATACTCGATAACTTCATCTGGAAGCTTTTATTGAATTTAATGTTGTTTACATTATCGTTTTTGGGAACCAAAATTGCTCGTTCGCGAAGCCAATCATGATTTTTGTAATTGTTTCCAATTTCGGGAAAACCTTTATGCACAAAATTTTCAATTGATGTCTGCATTTGGCAAAAGTTGGGCGGAAAAGATATTTCACCTGTAGTCGGATGAGGTTGAAGTTTAGCCCATATTCAAAAGCTGTTTTACGAATATTTACGCAGCAGCGTCTTGAAGTAAATGCACACGCGCATATTTGTCGTCAATCAAAATCGCGGTAGTTCTTGCATCACAAAGGTTTTTATTTCCACAAAGATTTTCGATCACAAATGTTTTTGCTCCAATTGAAATAACTCGAATACATAAATGTTTGACATATTTTCGAATAAAAAAATTGAAATGACAGGTGTTTGCGTTGCATGGCAGGTACCATTACCACTTCCAACACTTAAACCACCCCTAGTATGTATAAAACAATTGGAAATGTTACTATCAAATTCAGATACCCCAAAACCTATAAATTCGACACTAATATCAGCCGTATTTAATAGCTTTTAAATTTCATCCTCTTCTCACCCCTATCGTAGGAGTGCTAACAAAATTGGGAATGTTACCATTAAATTCAGCCACCACAAAAACAATGAACTTGACACTAATATCGGAGTTTTTAATAGTTTTTATATTTCATCCCTCTCCCACTCCTTTTGTATGGATGCTTACATAACTGGGAATGTCACCGAAGACTATGAATTCGATACTAATATCAGCCGTTTTTGATAGTTTTTACATTCCATCCCCTTCTCATCCCCCATCGTAGGGGTGCTAACAACACTTAAACCACTCCTGGTATGTATAAAACAACTTCTGAAAATTTCATCCCAATCGGTCCAGCCGTTTGAGAGGTTTTGAAGGACATACATACAAACATTTTTATATATTGCAATTTAAGGTTGGGGAATAAATAACCAAAAGATTAAGAAGAATTTCGCAATTGTGCTTTTAGTATTTCCGTGCACCTTTTGTCTTTCGCACACTTCACTTTCCTGTGCAATGGAAAACTGAGCATACCGGTTGTTTAATATTCACACAATGAAAAGATGTTCTTTTTATCCTAAGAACAGTGTAAAGTTTTGTGTTTATATATTTATTTATACCTATACCTATAGATAATATACCTGCGGTTTACAGAACAAAACAAGTGTATAAAGAACTGTCATTATTTTCGAAGATAGACACGTTTAAAACGAAATTAAAACCGAAAGTTGAACCCTCTCTTGTTCGTTATCTGATTGCAATAATTTTGCTACCGTTGTAGAAGATATAAATTTCGAAAAATCCAAATAAAAATGGCTTATAGCTTGTTTTACAAATGAATGCGTTATAAAAACGGGGGGAATATAAAGTGTATATGAACGATAAACATCAGAATGGGCATAAATTCAAGACTCACCCATCTTATGACTCGTTCAAATGTACTCGATAAACCTGTAATCTTTTTAAGCAGTGGCGTAACGTACACACATTACAATTTTTATACTTGTTTCACCGAAAAACTAACGGCAATAAACCTCTCAATACATAACTGATAAATTATTATTAAACATTTCTAATAATCTTGCATTATTTATAAAAATAAAAGAGAAATAGTCGATAAATCGTGAAGGTATTATGAAAGGATGTTGCTTTCGTGACATTATTGGTTACAAGTGTACCTACGCCTCTGTTTTAAATTGTGCTTGGCAATGAAAAGTATTTTATTTTCTCCTACTCGAGATTGAACAAAGTTATTGGACGAGCAAAGTTTTATTTTATTTGTTTACGATATACAAGTTGTTGTTTTATTGGCCGCCAATAATATTGTGTATCTTTCATTCCTACCACTCCAATTTTGTGCATACACACACACACACACGTTACAACAGATATCATCAGCCATATTGCCAGATAATAATTTATTTATATTTTATCTGATTGGTTTAAATTCATAAACACTAGACTGTAATAAATAAGACGTAGCCGACTGAACAAAAAATTTCTATTATCAACAACCACACTTGTTTTACGTAAGTACAACAAAAAAATTTTAAAATTCAAATTTTTCGTCCGTAATAAAATGTAATGGATTTTTTATATTTATAACAAGTCGACAAAATTTAGGTCAGTAGCGTTCACGAAATTTTCTAATGATACAATTAAGTACTTGCTGGGTTTTTTTTTTGGTGGACCGTTTTACAGTAAATCGCGAAATTCTGTAAAAAAAGTGCCAACATTTTGAGGTTTTTTGGCCGCCAAAAGGGGGATGGATCTCTTGGATATATTATCTCAATAACATACCTGACGATATAAAATTAAAATATCAGTAATCTGGTTGTGACCCAAAATGTCCACACGACTAACTTCACAGTGGAAAGAATGAAAATATACCATATGTTTTGTTGTTATAATTATTATATTTCAAATTGCTTATAACAAATTATAATTGTCATTAACAATATTCTGTTTGTGTCAACCGTTTCTTACAAAACTTTTTATTATCATTTCATAAGCGGGAGCTATTTTCAATTGTTTATAACAATTAAATTTTTTTTTTAAATATGATCAATAATCATTTGTTAGTAACAATATTCAAATGTTATAAACAATGCTTGATTGTAACTAACAATAATTTTTCACTGTTATAGCTTCTTTAATGCTATTCTCTCAATACTGATACAAGTTTAAAATTCTCAAATTCCTATTTTTGTTTTCCAAAACTATCTCTTTTTACGAAATAATTTCATCATATTTTTCATACAAATATTCCTACATGCAATAATCATATTATTCAAAAGATCTTAAAATTCTGTATTAAAAATAGTATGATTTATAAATTGCAAAATTCAGGTAGTTTACCATTTTTTTAATCTCCATAAAAAACAGCGAACATACGCACTTACGTACATACACACACATACGTCCTCTTAAAAACTATTGTATTTGACTCTGGGGACCTTGAAATGTGGAGATATGTCAAAATTCGGTATTCGTAAAATCGGACCCATTGCTATAACTTTCCACTAGGAAGTTAAAAATCTCTACCCCTAATTTTTTCTAGCGGGAATCTACTGGACTAAGCGACTAAAATATAAATAATTTCTTAGCTAATATTTTTATCAGTGTTAATAGTATTGAACGACGGCGACGTAAGCACGGAAATTAAGGCGGTAAATAGAGGCATCTGTTACAAAATCTAGATGATTTGATGATTTGAAAATAGTAAAAAACTTTATGTATGTACAGGGTGAGCGAAACTCAGTGTCACAAATCTATTATCAGAAAAGGAAAGACGATCAAAAAAACTCAAAAGCTATTCCTAAACGGAATCGAGTATTGTCCATTTTAAGCCTAGTTTGCATATTTCTCCTTATTTGCAAACTAAAGTAATGACGTCATCAATTTTTTTTCCTGAAACATATCTATATTTTGACATAAGTATTTAAAAAGAGCTAATTTTTCTAAACAAATTTTGTATAGAAAAAAATTTGCTATCTTTTTCCGGTATAAAATTATAAGCAAATTTGTAAAAAAAAATAACAAAAATCGCAATCGTTACGATTTAAACAGGCTTTAAAAACAAATAGCAAAATCTCATTTGTCAATAATTAAACATTATTAATTAGTATTATTTATTAATTTAACATTACAAAACACATGATATGTTACTACTAATACCACAGAAAGTATGTTCAATCAATAAAACAAATCCCTAAACCTTACCCGAGTGACTACACCTGTGGAGTAGGCAGATTGAGGCCTCAGTGTGAAAATCATTCTTCCTTCGTGACTACTCCTGAGGAGTAGACAGATTGAGACCTCAGTGTGAAAATCACTTCCCATCTCCAATTAACTTAATTTCTACTTCTTGAAAATAGCTTCAAAATCGAAGCCGAAAGATTTATATATAAATTTTTCGTGCGTGTGTCTGTGACTAAATTCCTCCTAAACGGCTGGACCGATTTTAATGAAATTTTTTAGATTCACTTCCAATTTTCTTAGCACCCCTACGAAAGGAGTGAAAAAGGGATGGAATATAAAAACTATCAAAAAGGGCTGATAATAGTGTCGAATTCATAGTCTTCGAGGAGGATGAATTTGACATTGACATTCCCAATAATGTTAGCACCCATACAAAGGGGGAGTGAAGGGGATGGAATGTAAAAACTATTAAAAACGCTAATATTAGTGTCGAATTTATAGTTTTTGGGGTCACTATGTTTGATAGTGACATTCCCAATTTTGTAAGTACTTTTTCGAAAGAGGTGGAAAGGAGATGGAAAATAAAAACTATTAAAAACGCACATATTAGTGTCGAATTCATAGTTTCGGGGTCGCTGAGTTTAATAGTGATATTCCCAAAGCAGGCAAGCCAACGTTCGGGCAGGACAACGTCTGCCAGGTCCGCTAGCTATTTATAAAGACTACAAAAAGACCTAACCTTACTTAAACTGTGTAGAAAAAGATTACTAAAAAAAATTAAAACTGTGTAGAAAGAGAATTGCAAGATACCGTTAAAGCTAGAGATGTTTAACCAAAGTCCTTTTATTCCACTTGGAATAACAGGAATTAATCATCATCAGCTACACCAAAATTAAAGAATAAGTTATTTTTAAATGGTTGTAAAAACTTTAGCTACAAAATAATCCACGCCTATGATCGTATCGAGCAAAGTATTTGCTCGAAATGTTTAATTGTGACTTAGGCGCCATTGGACGCGTTATCTTTACCTTATAAAACCCTTATCTTTTAATTATTTTTCTCGATTTTTAAATGATTTATTTTACAATACATTAACAGGTTATTATAATATTTGCTGATGTTTCTTCTTTATTTTCAAGATCTGATATGAAGATGATAGTGTTGACAATATTTATCACAATATATTGTTTGCTCCATTATAAATTATAATTTAAAGCATCATTTATTTATAATTATTATCGTGTAGTCGGGAATTTGATTTCAGTTATCTGAATAATGTTAACGATGGTAGAGTTGATAATATATAGGTACCTAAAGTGAGTTGAATATTAAAAATAGACAATATGCCTAAGGAGCAACAAGTGAGTTCTATAAATACAAATATTTAACGATTTTGACAAACAATATCTATAAATATTTACCCGTAACGGTGACGATAATAAACAATTACTTTTTTTATATCTTGTCAGAAATTATTTTGTTTAAAAATCGCGTTTAATTAATTGCTGTTGCATCATTTAGGCCTACATTTTTAACATTGGTAGTATTTCCAAAAACATTTTTATAGATATTTCCTTTATTTTATCATTTTGCATACATTATCAGATATTTAGTGGCCTCCGGTAAGATTATCTGTCAGTTTGTTAGCAGCGTTTGTTTATACAAACAATTTTTTAGCAACGGGTGAGTGACTCATGCAAAAATTTATGATAACATATTCTTGGTAGTTGAATATGTAATTAACAATATTTTACTGTCTAAATTAAATATGTCTGCAAGGGATTAAGACTCGTAACGGTTAAAGTCGCTCACAGACACAAAATTCTCCCCGCCGATAAAGCTGTATGTTCCAAACACCGGCATCAGCTACTCGTTGGGAACCCACACCTCCGTATTTCAGGCAGAGGTGTACGCCATCCTTTAATCCGCGAAGGAGAACAATAGGAGGAATGTTGAAAACGCGCATATCAACATCCTGTAAGACAGTCAAGCGGCACTTAAGGCATTGTACAGCAAGGAAGTGACGTCCAAGCTGGTATGGGACTACAAAGAAGAACTGAGCAGACCGTAATCACGTAAAACTGATATGGATTCCAGGACACCAGGGAATTGCAGGTAATGAAAAACCAGACGAACTTGCAAGAAGAAGTTCGGAAACTCATCCAAACCAAGGGTAGATGCTACAGGTACCGAAGCGTACAGTAAGAGTTTCTGTAAAAAACTGGATCGGGAAAAAACACAAAAATTACTGGGAAAGTAGACCAGGAAACAAACACGGGAAAGAATACATCAAACGACCGTATCACAAAAGGACCCCAGAACTGGTAGCAATGAACAGGAGTCACTACGGGGCTCTTGACCGGTCACGCACCAGTAAAGAAGCATTTGAACAAAATAGGACTGTATAATGGAGACCTATGCTGCAGATTGTGCGGCAAGGATCCGGAAACAGTAAAAAACATACTGTGCCGCTGCGGGGCACTGGACCGCAAAAGACAGGAAATTTTTGGGCAGCCATCCGGCGACCCAGAGCTATATTGTTCCCACTCAGTAAAAAACTTTTACAAGGTACGAAAGTACAGAATTGGGTACAATGATATAAAACATAGATACGATGAGCCAACAGGTCCAAGTGTCACCGGAGGCAATAGCCAGACGGACCTAAATAGGGGTGGAGTTTTTAGCGAGTAGACCTGACATCAGTCGGGGAGTCTCACAGTAGACCTTGAGCTAAAAGACTCATAACTTCTACGTAACGGATTTTCTTCACCTCTGCAAAAAAATCAGTGGTCTGGGTGCGACCCGAGAGGTCCACACGACTAACTTACCTGTGGAAAGAATAAAAAAATACCATGTTTTGTTGTTATAATTATTATTATTATTATTAAAATTATTATAAAAAATTTCAAATTTTAAATTGTTTAAATAAATTATAATTGTCACCAACAATATTCTGTTTATGTCAACCGTATTCTTTCAAACTTTTTCTTATCATGTCATAAGCGGGAGCTATTTTCAATTGTTTATAACAACTTATTTTTTTTTTAATTATTATGATCAATAATTATTTGTTATTAACAATGTTATAAACAATGCTTGATTATTACTAACAATAATTTTTCACGTTTATAGCGTCTTCAATGCTATTCTTTCAATACCGACACAAGTTTATAATTCTCCAATTCCTATTTTTGTTTTCTAAAACTATCTCTTTTTAGAAAATATTGTCATCATATTTTCATACAAATATTTCTAACATGCAATATTCATATTATACAAAATTCTGTATTAAAAATAGTATAATTTATAAATTGCAAAATTCAGGTAGTTTACCATTTTTTTCAGTTTTTTTATTCTCCATAAAAAACAGCTAGGTCAATTTTGCTGAAAATTTAATCAGTTCCAAGTTGCGTAATTATGCGTCGAATGAATTGGTCCCACGTCGATATCATTTTTTGTTCTCGAGATAATCGGGACGAAAAATAATTCCGAAAGTTTACAATTTTTTTTAGTTTTTTGATTCTCCTTAAAAAACTGCTTGACCGATTTTGCTGAAAATCCAAACAGTTTTAAGTTGCCTAATTATGCGTCTAATGCAATTGGTCCCACGTCGATATCATTTTTTGTTCTCGAGATAATCGGGACGAAAAATAATTCCGAAAGTTTACAATTTTTTTTAGTTTTTTGATTCTCCTTAAAAAACAGCTCGACCGATTTTGCTGAAAATCCAAACAGTTTTAAGTTGCCTAATTATGCGTCTAATGCAATTGGTCCCACGTCGATATCATTTTTTGTTCTCGAGATAATCGAGACGTCTTAGTTGCGTAATTATGCGTTGAATGCAATTAGACCTACGTCGATATCATTTTTTGTTCTCGAGATAATCGAAACGAAAAATAATTCCGAACGCACATACGAACATACGCACATACGTACATACACACTCACACACACACTTACAGACGTCCACTGGGAAGTTAATAAAAGCTGTATGTTCTTTATTTAATGTAGCAAATGATTGTTGTAACAAAAAGTGTCGATGCCAAAAGATGAATATTTGGAACAGCCCTCGTACGGTCGAAATAAAAATGACGTGAGTCCTAGCTCGTTTCGTACTGCTACCTTTCGTGATAACTAACTGGATTTATTGACGATCAAAACGAAAAAAAAATAATATATACATCCAGTGATTCCCTCAAATCCGCGTGGCCAAAAATTATTAAACAGCGCGAATAATCGCACGGCTCCGCAGATATTTGAGGGTGAGTCAACGGCGATTTCGTAAGTCATTGCTACCGAACGGCCCGGTTTTTTATGATGTTTTTTAATCATTTAGCACTTTGGTGTTACGAAATATTCAATTAAAAATGTCCAGCATTAAATTGCGGATATTGTTTGAAGTATATGGGCTGTGCCGCCTTGTTTTTTCGTACACTTTCATGGTAGATTCTCCCTAAAACAACGGAGTGTTACTCCTGATGATAAACACATATCGCCACAGAGACATTACCTTTTGTAATAAATAATATTTCATCGTTTTTCGTTTGAAGGATTCCATTTTTTTTTTGTAGCTTAATTCTGAATATTTTTTCATTCACAAATCCTCCTTTTTCAATCTACTAGCGCGATCATTTTTTTGGGTAAAAAAATAAAAAGAGACTGTTTTAAGACTACATAAAAAAACTAATAAGGCTAATAAGACTGACCGTGAGTAACACTCAATGCCAGCTAAAGGTGGACGGAGAAACTGACGAATCTTTTAGGGTATCCCAGGCACTGAAGCAGGAAGATGAGCTCTGGCTCTCATTAATTTGGCATTGGAAAGCGTCATAAGAAAGGCCAGACTGTTGAGAAATGAACTAAGAGGCTAATAAAAAACGTAAAATAATGAACTGGACTGGAGAACGAAATACTTTCTTACTCAATTTCTAATAGGGCACAGCACGTTTGAAAATTATGAGTTAAGGTTAAGAAAGACAGAACGATGACTTCCCAAAGCATACAATATATTTTTGAGAGAGATGGAAAAGGGAGAGAATTGCCCTGGAGCTAGACATGGGAATCCAGATAGACCCGGATAACACAATTGAGGAAATGATAAACAGTAAATAACACTGGAACAAAATCCAGTCTTATGTGTAAGCCGTCCTCTTCCCTAAATAAAGAGAAGAAAGAATAAAACAGGCACAAGATAACGCATAGATACGCAGATGGAAAAAGGAAAGGATGAAGGACGTAAATGAGTAGAGAAGGGGGGTTTTAGTCAGAATGGCGTCTGACACTACCAGGGCTGATTAAACCAAGGCATTGATGCCATTGTGGTTTTCCCCCACACGAAAAAAAGGTTCTAAATTGGTAAAACCTTATTCTTTTTAGACAGGGGCATGAACGTAGTAGCAGGTAGTTCCTACTATATTCCGGGATCTGCTTGGTTGGGTTTCTTAAGGGATTAGGTGAATCTGTTAGATCAGACCAGTGCGTGAGTCTTTTTCTCTCCGCCCAATCCAAAATAATGATTTTGGCAGCACTTGTGATGACTCCAAAGACTGGTTCTGGTCCTGTGAACGCAGATTCGGCTCCCTGTTTTGCCCTCCACCCCATGGTGCCCAGGTACCCACAGCAAAGACACTTGCACCAAAGTTATGGAAAAAGCGATCAATATAGAACTCATCAAATATCTGGAGAAATTTAAGATAAGTCATGACAGACAATATGGATTTCGACAACTTTGGTCTACTGGAGATTTGCTGGCTTATGTCACTCAGCTCTGGACAAACAATATTGAGAAGTTTGGTGAATCCCGTGCAATAGCCTTGGATATATCTAAAGCCTTCGAACGCGTTTGGAACCGGGCATCGTTAAATTATCTGTCTACGGTCTTTCAACCAAATTGCGCCAATGGCTCAACCACTTCAACCCTTCAACCACCAGAAGATAGAACTAGAACTAGAGTTTCAGACCAGACATTACTCTACAGATATTTCCATGGCAGATGCTCCTGAGAAATAAAAACTCTTATACCACCACTGACCACATTCGGCCGAAGAACTCGGCACGCTGATCAGTCTCACCCGTTTAATCTCAAGATTGACACTATAAGGACCAATCTCCATCAAGAATTCTTTTTTTACAGGGCTGCTACGAAATGGAACAAGCTTCCAAAATCAGTTTTCCCAGAGAACTATGACCTGCAACTTTTCAAAAAGCGGGTCCACAATTATCTCCTTTCTATAATCCCTTCCCCTTCTTATAGTCGCAGTGCGAGCCGTCCGCGGCCCACACGATAGGTCTACCCTTTTCGCGACTATTTTCATCAAAAAAAAAGTGATTTAATGCAATTCCATACAAGTTTAGAATTTATCTTGTTGGAGCAGTCTGGCTGTCTAAGGTTAGAGGTCTAGGGTTCTAGAGGTATGTTACTCAGCTCTCTGGCACAAAATTCATTAGCAAAGACTTCAGTCTTAAAAATTGTGGCATACCTACTACTATTTAGGTACATTATTTATTTTAATTTCATTAAACAATCATGTTTCACGTGTATCTCAATACCTGACATAAGAACTAACTTACGAACAATCATTTACGAATTTCTTTTATTTCACAATGCATTGAAATATATTTACTTCGTTTTCAGAAAATATTTTTCGTTTCAATAAAATCTTCTATTGCTTTTGGTTTTATCTACGTCCTTTGCATTCTTGTTTTAATCTGTTTCCAACTTTTATATTAAATACTAGTTGTTATAAGAATCCAAATCAAACTCAAAAGAATATAGAACAATCAACATTAGGCATATCCCCCTCCTATCTTGATTTCGTAGACGATAATCTAAAATTTTTCAACATTAAATTTTTTTTAAATTAACATTTAAATATAAAACCGGTAATCTGATCTACGCCAACAATGGCTTGAAAAATGAAAAATCTTTTTCATCCTTTTCAGTTGAAGGCATAATTCATCCAAAGTTTTTTTTTGGGTCGGAAGCCCTTAGTTTTATAATTCAACGAAGGGCTATTAAAAGTAAAAAATATTATCGAACAGAAGGGAAATTTAAGGGTGATTTATCTAAAACAATAATTCAAGCCGATACCTTACAAGGGTAGAGTTTTTGCATACTATGCTGATCGTTGTATTTAAGCACCGACTTACTGCAACTACTGGTTCAGTTTGCTAATTACGAGGGGATAACGATAGGAATTTAACTGCGAGACAAAAATATAGCGCATTTTATTTTTATTGAATCAAAAAAAATTTTTTATTATTACTTTTTTGAACTTTTAATTTACATCATGTTCTAAAATTGTGCGATTAACTTTGTCCCATTTAATATTTGTTAGCAAATTGTATTAATCGAAAAAATTTAATCATGCAATCATCCCGTTCGAATCAATAAACGAGGTAGCCTTTTCGCTCCCTAAAATCCAATATCCAAAGAAACTTGCTACACCAACTTACAATTAGTGATGACGTAGCATCAAAATCAATCAATCGCTACGGAAAATTAAGACATTATATTAATCTTACCCCTATAAGGTGATTTTCAGATGCATTGATTAATTCGGTGGGGTGGCGGGGGCGCGTTTAGGCTCCCCTTCGGCTCGATTAATTGAGAAATGTTTCTCAGAATGTATATATTGCAATATTCATGATGTGGGGCTGTCTTTAATGAAGAGAAATTGATCCATAAATGTGATCATCGAAAGAAATGGTGCTGACAACCTTTTCTGTGAGCCCCAAATTGTCTAGGTCCCAAGGATACAACGATCATTAGCAGTTACAAGCATTATACTCGTATATAATTCTAATAAATGAAAATATCAGTGGTCTGCGTGCGACCCGAGAGGTCCACACGACTAACTTCCCAATGGAAAGTATGAAAAATACCATATGTTTTGTTTTTATAATTATTAAAATTATTTTAAAAAACGATTTTAAATTGTTTATAACATTATAATTTTCATTAACAATATTCTGTTTATGTCAACCGTGTTCTTTCAAACATTTTCTTATCATTTCATAAGCGGGAGTTATTTTCAATTGTTTATAACAATCGAAAAAAAATTTTTAATTATTATGATCAATAATCATTTGTTAGTAACAATATTCAATTGTTATAAACAATGCTTGATTATTACTAACAATAATTTTTCACTGCTATAGCGTCTTCAATGCTATTCTCTCAATACTGACACAAGTTTAAAATTCTCCAATTACTATTTTTGTTTCTTAAAACTATCTCTTTTTATGAAAAATTGTCATCATATTTTTCACACAAATATTCCTAGCATGCAATAATCATATTATTCAAAAGTTCTTAAAATTCTATATTAAAATTAGTATGTATCTATAATTTATAAATTGCAATATTCAGGTAGTTTACCATTTTGCGACCGATTTTGCTGAAAATCTAATCAGTTCTAAGTTGCATAATTATGCGTCTAATGCAATTGGTCCCACGTCAATATCATTTTTTGGTTTCGAGATAATGGAGACGAAAATTAATTCCGAAAGTTTTCCATTTTTTCAATTTTTTTTTTTCATTAAAAAAGCTTGATCGATTTTGCTGAAGATCTAATCAGTTCTAAGTTGCGTAATTATGCGTCGAATCCAATTGGTCCTACGTTGATATCATTTTTTGTTCTCGAGATAATCGAGACGAAAAATAATTCCGAAAGTTTACATTTTTTTCAGTATTTTTATTCTCCATAAAAAACAGCACGACCAATTTTGTTGAAAATCTAATCAGTTTTAAGTTGCGTAATTATGAGTCAAATGCAATTGGTTCCACGTCGATATCATTTTTTGTTCTTAAAATAATCGAGACGAAAAATAATTCAGAAAGTTTACCATTTTTTTCAGTTTTTTAATTCTCCATAAAAAACAGTTTGACCGATTTTGCTGAAAATCTAATCAGTCCTAAGTTGCGTAATTATGCGTTGAATGCAATTGGTTCCACGTCGATCATTTTTTTTCTCAAAATAATGGAGACGAAAAATAATTCCAAAAGTTTACAATTTTTTTTTATTCCTTAAAAAACAGCTCGACCGATTTTGCTAAAAATCTAATCAGTTCTAAGTCGTGTAATTACTGTACTCTACATTTAGGAGTAAAGTACCTTAATACTACCCAAATAACGTTGGAGTTTTATTACAGATAAATCAACTGGTAGAAGAAATACAAAGGCTGCAGGGATGTTTGTCAAAGTTACAGGAATCTTCTATGTCACAGATATCTTTGTTAGAAGATCAATTGGAGCAAAAAAGACAGCACATATTACGATTAGAAAACAAATTGGATGTACAAAAAGACTATGAAGAACTCAAACGAGAAGTCAAGTTAGTTAATTTTATATAAAATTTCATTTTTAATCATACCTTATTTTCTGTTTATTAATTTTTGCTATTGTTTCAGTATTTTACGAGCCGACCTTTCTCATAACCCCGAAGGAAAAACCATAGAATTATTATTAGAAAAATCGAAAACAGTTCAAGAAACAAGGGATAAATCTCCATCCAGGGATAGTGAAGGTAAATAAAAAATCCATGTTCGACAATAATTATTTGAAATAAGTACTTCTTTTTATGCATTTACTTAAAATTTAAGAAAACATTCGCATCGTTACAGTACATATAACACTCAATTTCTTTAAAATTGTTTAAAATTTTTTTAAATTCCCTCATTAAATTAATCGTTTTAAGGATTTAGAAAAACAATTAGCAAAGAAAGTGAAGGAAACAATAAAATGTATCCATAACTTCAATAACAATTAAAATAATTACTCAGTGTCGAAATCGTGAACAACGGAGATTTTTACTCTATAATTTTATAATCATTTGATATGAATAAAAAAAAAACAGTACCGGACTGAGCAGTTCAAATAACACGAAAATTCCAATAGTTTTGATATGTATAAAATATTTTTCAAATCTTTCAAACCAAAAAGAACAAGTCCTGTCACGTATAAGATAATCCTCCCCACTCCCCACACAATATGTATTAACATAATATGTATAACCGGTATCCGTACGCAAAAATGTAAAAAAGAACTGGGAAAATAAAAACAGTCGAATTGAGAACCTCCTCCTTTTTTTGAAGTCGGTTAAAAATAAGGACTACAAGTGTAACAGGGTCTTTATATTATAGAATTCATATCCAAATAAGCTTTACTTTTTCTTTTATTTACCTTTGACTCCCATGTACACAAAAAAAATTAGGAAAGTATTGCGATATGACACAACTAAGTGGCGCAGGAGTCTGAGCGTTGGTTGACACGTGTCATACTTGCACACTGTGCCAAGCCGGTGGAATCAGTTGTTTGTCAGCTGTGATAGTGCGTGCTATGGCATCTTCGTCACGAAATGATATTTGGGTAGTTTTGCAGTATATCTTCACTAGTGGTTTAAACATAGACCAATACTTGGAAGAAAAGACTCTTGCACTGGGTAATGATTGTCCCCATCGTAAGACTATATTCAGGTGATACAGAAAATTTAAAAGGGGAAATTTCAGTCTGGAGAACGCTGACAGGACGGGAATGTCACTAATGTCCGTTACGGAGGAAAATGCTTGACGAAGACAGGCGAGTGACATACCACCTTCTTCTTCTTCCGGTACCCTGTCCGATTATCGAACGTTGGTAAACACATTGGCCATAATAACTTTGTTTATCACAGCTTGGAATAGTTCAGCGGATGTTTTGCGATACCACTCTCGAAAATTTCGGAGCCAAGATGTTCTTCTTCTCCCTGGACCTCTACTTCCGGCAATCTTACACTGCATCACTACATAAAGAAGGTAATATTTCTTTGGGTGCCTCATCACGTGGCCGAAGTATTCGAGTTTTCGGCCTTTTTATTATTTTAATTATTTCTGTGTTTTTACCCATTCTTTATAGAACCACCTTACTTCTTATTCGGTACAGCCAGCTTATTCGTAGGATCCTTCTGTAGACCCACATTTCAAAGGCCTCCAGCCTCTTCAATAATGAGTCGGTCAGTGTCCAACTCTCTACTCCATATAAAAATGTGGAGAATATATAGCAGCGTGTTAATCTGATTTTTAATTTTAAAGTGATTTCTTTGTTGCAGAGAATTCTTTTTAATTTAAAGAGGGCGGTTCTGGCTTTTTCGATACGGATCTTTATTTATTTGCTCATGTACCAGTTGTCATTGATATTAGCGTCCAGGTATAAGATGTTGTTAACCTTCTCTAGCTGTATCCCGTATGCTCGGATTTGTATTGGTGGTATTGGTGTTTTGCTGACAACCATAACTTTGGTTTTTGAAGTATTGAGTTTTAGCCCATACTTGTTACATGATTCGGTCACTCTGTTTATAACTATTTGCAGTTCTTTCTGACTAGCAGCAATTAGCACCGTGTCGTCCGCTTATCTCAAATTTATGATGTTAATTCCGTTTACCTTAATACCAAGGTCCACTTCGTCCAAATGCTTCTCTGAAGATATATTCAGAGTAGATATTAAATATTAAAGGAGACAGGATGCACCCCTGTCTAACTCCACGTCGTATTTTCACTTCCTTTGATGTGTTCCGGCCAAGTCGAATGTTTGCACATTGATGCCAATAAAGATTCGCAGGTCTCTATCGTCGATTCCCACCTGCTGCAGAATTCTAATCATTTCGACGTGCTTGACGATATCAAAGGCCTTCTCAAAGTCAATAAAACCCATAAAGACTGGGTGTTGCATGTCTCTGAATCTTTGAACTAAGACCTGAAGGCTAAACCGTGCTTTCCTGGTTCCAAGATTATTGCGAAATCCAAATTGTGCTTTACTTAACTGTTCTTCTATTTTGTTGTACATTCTACTGTGCAGTATTCGCAGGAAGAGTTTTTACACGTGGCGCATCAGACTAATAGTGCGGTGGTCACACTGCGCACTTCTTTGCGTTCATCTTACCACCAGATTAAAAAAATCTTAGGCCTAAATGTACCAGCAATTCTTTCGATTCTGAATGGTCGTTTGTTCTCTCTGGGTGCCGCATAGTCTGACTGAAGACCAGATGACACGAACTTCGTGATAGGCGACGATACTTGGTGGTGCCTACTCTAGTATGATGTGTCGAACAAGTTAAAAAACAAAGTTTGGGTCTTTCAAGACGAGGATACACCTGCAGCAGTCAGTCTGAAAGTCCCGATAAGTGCTAAAGAAAATGATGTATTATTCAAATGGAGTGAAATTTTGGTACGTTTCATGTTGGACACACAAAAGATAGTCACAGCTAAGTGGTACATTCCTAAAGTCATCGACTTTCTGAAGAATGGACACCAGGTTCTTTCATCATGATAACGCTACAGCTCACCGCGCGAAAGCCTATACCGAATATTTGACCACTACATAAAGGAAACTACTTGAGCACTCTCCTTACAGTCCAAACCTTGCACCCTGCGACTTTGCACTGTCCCTCCATGTGAAAATGATGCTGAAAAGGAAACGGCTTTCCAGTGATGAGGACCTTTTAAGGGCTTGGGACAACGAGTGCTCCATATTTCCGAGACGTGGCAAATGTGGTTTAAGGATTGATTGCGTATGGTGGAAATTATTTTGAAAAAATTAAATAAATAGAGCAGTATTGCAAAACTTTCCTAGTTCCCTTTTAACTTCCCGTACTCGAGTGTCGTCTTTGTGGACAAACAATTCGCAATGTTAAAAATATTTTATTTTTCAACGCCGCCGCAGTGGTACGTCCCTGTTTATAATTTAATAATTGTTTGGTACGAATCAAAGAAGCTTAACAAAGGCATGTAGATAACATCTCATTGTTTGATAAACAGTTAGTCTTATGGTACACAAGTTTCCCAAAAAAAGTGAGACATAAACGTAATTAATTCTCTTATTTCGGATGTATAATTGGTTAGAGTTGCTCTGAAGCGTACAATAGGAAATCTGAATCAAAATCAAAAAACGAGATCTTTCGTATAGATACATATATATTTTATTAAGGTCGTTTAATATTTGATGACTCCTTAGACTATTACAATATTAACGTATTAAAACAACTTTTTTATTGCAAGATTTCAGCAAACCGTGAGAAAACTGTGTCTTATTTTATTATCCGTTATTAAAAATTTATATTAATTATTATTTTATTAAAATATATTTTAAAAAAGTGCACAATAATTTAACTATAATACATCAATTCGGTCCACCGTGTCTTGTAATATTTTTATCGCTTAAAACCTTAAGTTTCTGTATGTACGTTGCCCAATTTGTTATTACAAGTTCTTGGGAAACGGCGTTTTTATTGTTTTTATAAACAATTGTATAGAAAATTTCGTCACGATGAGAGCAAGTCGATTCTTATTTTTTTTTACGAAATTTGAACTAGTTTCTCATTTCAAACGCTACATAATTGAATTTTTAAGACTGTTGAAGGTCCACACGATGTACAAATTCTAGTTGAACTTTTGTTTATTACCTAGGTACATGTAATTTTATTACGAAATATTATAATAAAACTCGTAATATTTAAATACGAATCTACTGCACTTAATAAATTTATATAATAAAAAAAATTGTGTGGTCGGGGGACCCCCGTAAGGAACGAAGTTCCTTCAACTCCGAATGTAATTCGAAATGAAATGTGCATATTTCAATTTTTATTTTATATTATTTTTTTAAGGCAAATAATCTAAAGCAAAGACTTACATCAAAAAGTTCCATTCAATATTTCGGGAAAAATATTTATTCATAAAAAATTATATACAAAATATTAAATTATAGGTACACTATATGAAGATAAATACTAAATGAAAAGAAATTTTTAAATCTCATCATTATGTTCTATAATAGAAGTAATTGGCTTATGATAACTATAATAGATTGTAGATTGTAGGGGGGTTCGTGAAGGTTTTGCTGCCTATCAAGCCTTCGACCCATTAGATCTTTTGTGCATAACTCTTAATCTATTCAAGGATTCCGAGACTTCGTGCAAGGTTTATCAGTTACCTGGGGGCTAAGTTTCTGACATTGAAGGGCATTAAGAAGACCACTTCCAGAAACTTGAGCTTCTTGCAGAAAAGCGCTGGGCATTCGCAAAGCAAATGTTCTGCAGTTTCAGCGAAGTTCTCGCAGTAGCGGCAACTATCACTCTCTGTTTTGCCCATTATTTTCAGGTGATACCTCAAAGGACAGTGTCCAGTGAGGAGTCCGGACACCAGCTTCAAGTCTTTCTTGTCCAACTCGAGAAGCTGTTTAGCTTTCCTTGGCGAAAGGCTTACTAGCCTTTTCGCTTGTCTTTGTCCTGGCACTTTATGCCGGTGAGATTTCATTTCATATGTTTCCCAGCGTCGAACCTCTTCTTTCCAGTGGGCTTTGGAAAGTCCACAGAAGGGTTCTGGGCCGGAAAATTGTGTATTTACCCCTTCTTTGGCAAGACAGTCAGCTTCTTCGTTACCTTTAACTCCCTTGTGACCTAGAACCCACATCAGAGTAACCTGATTGTTTGCTGCCATTTGTCTCAGGGATTGTTTACATAACTATAATAAGATACATATAACAGAGATTCAATTTTGTCCAAAAATCTCGAAAAAGCAGCATCAATTGCAGTATAGTATTCTGTTGTGTATTGCGCTGGATCAATATTAATACTCAAATAAAATGTATCAGATAAAAAGGATGTGAGTGTTTCAAATTTATCTCTATCATTGAAGCTTTTAGAGTTAATCAAACTAAAAAGTAAAAAATAATTCCCAACATAGGAATAAAATAACTGACGAGAAAATTAATGTCACTGTTCTAAAAGCGTGTGGTGCTTTCATTTAAAAATGTCATACGAAGCAGTGACATTGATTGACATTAATTTTATTCATATCTTAAGAATAATTTTTTACTTTTTAGTTTGATTAACTCTAAAAGCGTGTTTTTTAGTTTTTTTAAACTATAATTTATATTTCGCTTTTTAGTTTGATTTGTTTTACGCACTAAAAAAATTATGTATTAAATGGTAAAAGCACAAAAAGAATGCATCGGCCGGAAATCGAACCCGAGCCGCCCGCGTGGCAGGCGAGCATTTTACCACTGAACTACCGATGCATTGCGTTACGTGACGTTTTTTTACTTAAAGAACTTCGTTCCAAAAATTACCAAAACGGCAAAATTACATGCCAAGTAGTAGGTACCTACCTACCTGATAAAACAGTTGTGAAGCGTTCCCTACTTCCTTTGAGTTAAACGATGATACAGTAATAATTTTGTTTTGTTTAAAATTAAAATATAAAAGTACAAAGATTTATGACGTTTGCCGTTGTGTCTTCGAAAATTTATCGCTTCATTTAAAATGTGAACTACTGTTATAAAATGTCTTTCAATGTTGATATTAACTTCAACTCGTAATTCTTCGAATGAAAGTTATTTTGTAGAATAAAAATAGATTTTAATAGAGAAATGGAATTCACATAAAGTAAATTAAAGTTCGGAATTATTTTATTTTTAAAATACTTTACTGTCAACGTGTGTGGGTTCGCATTTAAGTGATCGTTCCGAAGATACTCGAAAACCGCATTTCTTTTCTAAGCGTTTGCGTAAAAATATATCAATAAATTTAAACCACACGAAACAATAATAAAATTTTTGAAAAAAAATTTAAAGTTTACGATGTCTTCCATAATTGTCCAAAATCAACCGTGATTCTCACAATTTCCTTTTTTTCTAGGGGTTGATCAGCATACAGCACAAACCCCTACCCTTTCTGTAACCCCTCCGAGCAATCTCCCTCCACCTTTTCAAAACGTTGACGCGTTCGGTAGTATATTAGGAGAAGAAATAGTTTCTTCTTGGAGAAGAAATATAGAACAAAATCGTATAACGCCAAAATCACCCTCTGCTTCTTTAGATGTTCCATTGAAGAGCTCGACTCCAGTAAACGCTGAAACTGCGACAGAAAAAAGTTCAGCTTCAACCCCCCAACCTGCAGATCACGGCTGCCAACAGTCGCCTATTGAACATCTCGTTAATGGGAACCCGAAAAGTCCGCAAGAAGACAACAACAACCATCATGTTAGCAACAACAACATTAGCTTGTCCGCCATGTGTGCTGTTAATAATTTCTTAAGGAGCGAAGATAGTCTAAAAAGTCCGTATAGATTCGATGATCACAGACCGCCTTTTAAGTTTGCCGACGATTTAGGAATGGCACCGGGATCTATGGTGGGAAGGCTTGGAGAAAGTCTTATTCCCAAAGGAGACCCAATGGAAGCGAGACTGCAAGAAATGCTGAGGTACAATATCGACAAATATGCTTCACAAAATTTGGGTAAGTTTTCTCATATCTTTCATAAAATATAACGTTAATACCATCTCAAAATACTCTAAGAAGGTCATAAATATCTTTAATTTCTGCCGTCCGGTGCCAGTCACCGACATAAGAAGGTTCTGGGAGGATACCGGCTATCCGGATACCGGATCCAAAAGATCGGTGCTACTCAATGGGCAGATCTGGTTCACAGATGGCTCCAAGGCGGGCGCCGGAACTGGGGCTGAAATCTATAGTAGTCAGAATGAGATCGAGGAGTCGTTCTCTCTGAGCGAATATGCTACAGTTTTTCAAGCTGAAGCTGTAGCAATCATGCGATGTGCACAGACGGCGCTCTCCATAGGGAGGACCGACAGGTGCATCATAATCTGCTCTGATAGCCAAGAGGCAATTACAGCGTTAGTTGCTCCGACTAATAATTCATGATTGACTTGGGGTTGTTGACAAAACCTAGAGGCATTGGCGAAAAGCAACAAGGTCACTCTTGGCTGGGTTCCTGGTCACTCGGTAAACAAAGGCAATGAGAGAGCTGATAAGTTAGCAAAAGCGGGACAATGCCCGTCATACGCCAGACACGGGGAGACACAATGGACATTGTCTGAGCGCCTTTGGGGGGTTTCAGATGGAACCGCCCTCCAGCTCATTATCATTATGACCATCTCATCAAAATACTCTAAGAAGACCAAAAACTTCTTTAATTTCTGCCGTCCGGTGCAGTCGCCACAAGAGGGGTCCGGCGTTCACCATACCACTACATACCATACCGGCATACCATTATCTATATATATAAAAATGAAAAATGTATGTCCTTCAAAAACTCCCAAACGGCTGTACCGATTGGGATGAAATTTTCAGAAGTTGTTTTATACATATCAGGAGTAGTTTTAGTGTTGTTGGCACCCCTACGATGGGGGATGAGAAGGAGATGGAATGTAAAATTTATCAAAAACGGCTGATATTAGTGTCGAATTCATAGTCTTCGGAAACTCTAAGTTTGATAGTGACATTCCCAGTTATGTAAGCATCCATTCAAAAGAGGTTGGACAGGGATGAAATATAAAAACTATTAAAAACTCCGATATTAGTGTCAAATTCATTGTTTTTGTGGTAGCTGAATTTGATGGTAACATTCCCAATTTTGTTAGCACTCCTACGATAGGGGTGAGAAGATGATGGAATTTAAAAGCTATTAAATACGGCTGATATTAGTGTCGAATTCATAGGTTTTGGGTGTCTGAATTTGATAGTAACATTCCCAATTTTGTTAGCATCCCTACGGAATGGGGTGGGTAGGGGATGGAATATAAAACCTCGCCGAGTCTGATAGTGATATGACCAAAGCAGTCAAGCTATCGTTTGGGCAGGACAACATCTGCTGGATCCTCTAGAATATTATACCGGCATACCATTATATATTCTTATAAATACGCAAGCGTATAATGATAATTGTTTATATATTCCAGATACGTTGCATATAGCAAGACGAGTAAGAGAATTACTGTCAATTCATAATATTGGTCAAAGATTATTTGCAAAGTACGTCTTGGGGCTTTCCCAAGGAACCGTGTCAGAGCTACTTTCGAAGCCGAAACCATGGGACAAATTAACGGAAAAAGGACGCGATAGTTACCGAAAAATGCACGCTTGGGCTTGTGACGAAAATGCGATACTCCTATTGAAATCGTTAATTCCGAAAAAAGGTAAGAAAATACCATTTTGTACGATTTTTTTCTAATCTTGACTTTGAAAGTAATTAGGGGCTGTTATTTTTTGTAAAATATCTTGATACGTCATCGGCTCGATGATGGATATTTAACGGTCGAAATTATTTAATGTACTTATGTATGAGTTGGCAATTATTATTGTTCCGGAAGTTGTAAGAAAACAATAAAACGGTTCAAAAGAATCATTTCTCCACAATTATTATTTAACTCCGAGGATTAGAAAACCGTTTTATCACAATCGTGAGACAATATTTTCCTCCGAGATGACATTTTAATATTTATATTTATCTCGAATGGTAGATGTCGACCATTTTCTATAATAATCCGCATTTATATTTCTGCTTGTACAATGTTTGATTTACAATGTAATTACTTTTTCATGGGAGCGCGCACCAACATATTGTCAACGTAAAACGGGTCAAACTATGTGATTATTTGATATCTCAATACAAAAGCAGCACTATTATTTACTTTTCTTTTTTCAAGTACCAATTTTAGAGCAGTTAACCTAAAATTATTAACGGAATATTTTTAATAAACTGCATAAGTTAGTAAATATCCTAAAATTAAATAATACTCTTAATTATCGCTCATTGCCTGGACCAAAAATGAACCAGGTAAAAAAATTATTTAAATTTTTTTTGCGACTTAACATTATAATGACAATAATCATCTTGGTCTTATCATCGTTTTATTTTATACAGTGTAACTAGGTTAGGTCGGAGTATACGAGGATAGTTCACGAATTGTTGTCCCTAACATAGTTGACGTTTAATGACAAATGCAAATAAAGTGTCAGGCAAAAGCTTAATGCATGACATTCGTTATCATCACACGGCCAACTGCGTCCACTGCTGGTCATAGGCCTTCCGTAAACTTGTCCATTTCCGACGGTCTTGAGCTGCGTTCATCCAATTTGTTTCAAGTCGTCGGATCATCTTGTTGGTCGGCGTCCACTGTTACGTGGTGCATCCATTCGTTGTCTCCATTCTAAGATTCTTTTTGTCTATCTATCGTCTGAGAAACGTTACGTCCGACATAAGTCATAATCTGCCATTTGGAATTCTGTCTCGGAGTGACGGGCCCAACATCGACCTCTCCATTCGTCTTTGAGCAATGCGTATCTTGTTTATTGTGTTTTTTGTGCCCCGTAAGTGAGAACAGGTAATACGCATTGGTTGAAAGTTTTTCTCTTCAGACACACAGGAATATTGGCTTTAAAGATGTTCCGTAGCTTTCCAAAGGCAGCCCATGTCAGACCAATTTTCTCTTGATTTCACGGGTCTGATTGTCTCTTCCTATTCAAATTTGGTACCCAAGGTATTGGTCTTAAACATATATTCAAGGAGTTTCGTGAACAATTTTGGTCATATGACGTCTTCTTATAAATTACTTGTCGCTTTGCTATCAATCCTGGACCACAGGTTTCGAGTTATAACGCATATCTCTTCCAAATTTTTAGGTATAAACGTCATAGTTTCCTTTATTGAATTGATCGGTGGTAGCGGTATTAGAAATGTATTAGATCTATAACGTCAATCTTGTTTGACATTGGGGTGTTCTTGATTGCGGGTGTTATTTTCTTGTGCAACAGGCTGTGAAATATGGCAGCTCAAAGAGAAAACAGAAAAGATACTTACAGCTACAGAGATGGATTTTTGGAGGTCAGCTGGAAGATCGAGACTAGAGAAGGTGACAAAATGAAAAAATTAGACAAATAATGGATGTAAAACACACCTTAGCAGATGATATTAGAACAAAACAGCTAATTTGGTATGGCCACGTACAACGCATGACCGAGGAAAGATTACCAAAACAGATTATAGAATGGTCACCACGGGGACGAAGAAAAAGGGGAAGACCCAGAAAAGGCTGTAGAGAAGGCATCAATAAAGATATGGGAAAGGAGAGAGCTAACAGATAATATGTGTGGTGACAGAGATCTGTGGCGGTTAGGTGTCGGAAAGCGACGGAGAACGCTGTAAACCGATGAATATATATATATATATATACCTACTTGAATTTTTAAGATTTCAAAACAATCCTTTTTACATTCCACAAAATTGTAAAGTCATAGTTTGTACCAGTTGAATTAAATAAATTAACATTACTAGATGTCCTAAATTCATTACGTTTCAAAGAAATCATGTATAGACCCATTTATCACACTCTACACCTAGAAATGCGTAGTTTAATAACTCAAGTATTTACTGATGACAATACCTTAGTTATCGAGGATTAAACACAGCGACAGTGACAGTGACTAATTTTAATGAAAAGTTAATTTTTTAAAAAAATGTAAACAATGTAATTTTATATTATTCGTCGTCTTTAATCTTAATTTAGACTAAAATTTTATAACTTATTTTATAATGACGCACGGATAATTCAACAATTGAGCTGCATCAGAGAGATAATTTCTAAAAGCAAGCAGTATTTCGCAACTAATGATAATTTTCGTATTAAATCGATATCTATTAAAAATAATTACATATTTATCCGTGTACGATAAATAAATACAGGAAACCAATCGGTGAACCGCAGAGCGGACATCGTTTCCTAAAATAGGTAGGTACCTACTAGTGTATCTAAATTATTGCATAAAAATTCGGTTTTAAATTGTAATATAATTAAAATTAACTAGTACCAATTTATTTATTGTTTAAAAATAGAATTACTTAATTGTAATCATTTTTTAGTTATTTAATTTTTTATCCAACATTTACTAAACTAAATGTTACTGTAACTAAATTTATGCGAAATGACCAACCACCGGTATTTTTTCAACATTCCTGTTACATTATAAGGGGGTGAAACTAGCATCCCTTATCTTATTTAATATCAAAAAAAAATTTCATGATTTAGTTCTGCAAAATAAAAATTTTAATTAAAATCTCTGTTTATTATTTAAAAACATTTCTTAATTTAAAAGTTTTTTCCTAGAACCAAAGGATTTAATGAAAAAAAAGTAAAATGCAATATCCTGTGTGATACCTTATTTTAAAATATGCATTTTTTGCCATTAAATGGAATTGCTTACACCAGTTTTCTCGAAAATGATCTCCATGAACTACTTAAGAACATCCCACTCAATATTAGACAGAACATGTGGTTTATGCACGATGGTGCTTCAGTACTCTTTAGTCAAAATACTTTTATAGTATACTGCAATATTGCAGTTTTCTATAATTTGGTCACTTTATAGTATTCTCCGTTTTTGGAAGTTATTTTCCGGGTGGTGCTTGTTAAAAAGTACAGGCATTGAATTACATCCGATGTATAATCGTGTATACTACCCCATCACAGGAAGTAAGATATACAGATGCTTGTTAAGTAAGAGAAAATGCTGTTAAATTTATTTAATCGCAGCTACCACCTATGTACCGGTTTCGGGATGTTTGTCCCTCGTCAGCATAGGGCAGGTATATAAATTAAAAAAAAGATGTGTATATAATAATACACAAAATGTACAACATGGGTGTATTATGCTTCAACATATAAAAAATCATTTGTCAAAATAAAGCATCATTTGTGGTTCGACTAGTGTTTTAGTTTCCGCAGTCAAAAAAAAACTGAATCTCGAAAAAAAGATTTGATAGTAAATAAGATAAGGGATGCTAATTTCACTCTCCTATAATGTAATAATAATGTTGAAAAAATGCCGGTGGTTAGTCCTTTGGGAGTGCACGGATATTAAAAAATTTCATGTTTCTATCTATAAAAAATTTAATTTTACTCACCACCTATTAGAGGTGATATCTTGGAAGGGGGTGGGCTGAGGAAATTTTGATAGAGAAATGATCCATTATAATTTCATACTGGTAATCACCTCCTGAATTTTTTCGCATTAATTTAGCAACACCCTATATATTCAACGTTCCGTAATTTTAACATCGTCTACTTTTTTATAAATACCTACCTAAAAACATAAAATAATTGTCTTTTTAAATTGTTGATGCTTCCAAACAAACTATTTCAGTATAATAATGATATCAGTGATACAATTAATTTTAGTAATATGGTTGAAATATTAACGGACAATATTTTATGCAAACGCAAGCCCGTAGACATTTATAACCAAAATTTATGTTTATTTAATTGACATTGATGCTTTATTTTAAGATCTTGTACGTATAGGACAAAAACGGTGACGACCATTGACTTGAAACACCGAAAATTGTCTGTGGAAATGAACAGCGGCGTTCGCTCGGAAAGCATCATATTACATGCAAAATGAATCGATGTCATTTTATTAATCTTTCATTTATTACGCGAGTTGTATCGTTAGATTTTCTCCTTTAAAAAAACTACAGATGATACGTCAGTGGTAAACAATGATATGTGTACTCGTTGAGGCTTTGCCAAGGAATTTCCTTCATTAAAATTTTTCGTAGGATTGTTTTTATTGTTTAAAAGTCGTTACCAATCGTGCTGGTTCATTTCAAATCATAAATTTACAATCATGACACTTTTTTTGTCGACAAAAAATATTCAAAGCTTTTTAAATCACATTTTTGTTTTTGCATTTGTAGAAAATGTTCTGCAGTTTGGGCGAAGTTCTCGCAGTACCTGTTTTGCCCATTTTTTTAAGGTGTTACCTTAAAAGGCAGTGTCCAGTGAGGAGTCCCGTCACCAGTCTCAAGTCTTTCTTGTCCAACTCGAGAAGCTGTTTAGCTTTCTTTGGCGAAAGGCTTACTGGCATTTTCGCTTGTCTTTGTCCTGGCACTTTATCTTCTTCTTCTTCAGGTGCCTATTTGTTCCAGACGTTGGCTACCATATTGGCTAATCTAACTTTATTTACAGCTGCTCGGAATAGTTCGGTGGTTGTTATGGAGAACCAAGTTCTTAAATTTTTTAGCCATGAGATTCTTCTCCTTGCAGCGCTTCTCTTTCCTTTCACTTTCCCTTGTAATATGCACTGCAAGAGATTATATCTGTTTTCATTTCGCATGATGTGACCTAGATATTGTATTTTTCTTGTTTTGATTATATTCATGATTTCTTTTTCCTTTGATATTCTTCTTAGGATTTCAATGTTAGTTACATGATCTGTCCATGATACCCTTAGCATCCTTCTATAGGGCCACATCTCGAATGCTTCGATCTTTTTCGTCATTGCTTTTGTCAGTGTCCATTACTCCACTCCGTATAGTAACACGAAAAACACATAGCAGCGTAACATTCTTAGATTTGTGTTCATGGTTAGGTTTCTTCTTTCAAATGGGCTTTGGAGAGTCCACAGAAGGGTTCTGTGCCGGAAAATTGTGTATTTTCCCCTTCTTTGGCCCTTTGCTTCTTCGTTGCCTTTAGCTTGCCTTTTCTTGTGGAATGGTCTGAACTTAAGGAGTTCGCTTCTGATGTAACAGTCTATTATTTTCTCCATTGCTTTTAGGAGAAAGGAGGTGAGACCGATGGGGCGATAAGACTTTAGTTCGTCCATTGGACGTCTTTGGTTTAAACGCCACCACAGCTTCTCTCCTAGCTTGCGGTATATAACCGAAGATAAAGCTGTCCTTGAATAACCTTTTCAAAAAAGGCTCTAGTATTTTAAGGCAATGTTGCAGTAAGTTTTGTATCGGTTATTTAACTACATATATGTCGCTAAAATAACTACACCTCAAAGCCACTCGTTGTTGACGATAACGATTGCACAAAATAATAATAGGTAATAGTGCCTACACAATAGAGACTTGGGTAAACAACTTTTCTTTGATATACGCATATATAATAGAACTTACCTATTCGTACCTCTGTGTAAGGGTCATGGGTGCACGAGAAGCCCTTGAGAGTTCATCACCATCGTGTCATCAGTGCTAAATTTGTTTATTTATAAAACGACGTCCTGTCGGCAGTTAATTAAAAAAATCCGAGTATTTATTAGCGCTCACCAAATCACCAAAACTCGAGATCATCACGCCGAGCTCCCATTTTCTTTAATATCATTATATAAAGAACAACCAATAGTTGGGTAATAATGATGAGATTTAAATTACATCCCATCGGGATCGACAGCCGTTTTTTAGGGCTTGCGATCATTTTATGAAATTGATTATAGGTAATTTTCGTTTGATGATTTTTAAACGCAATTATAAGCTCGTTACCGCCAGCGTTGATTCGCGTCATTGAAGGGCAATAAAACTTCAAAACTTTATCGTTTTTTAATCGATATTTCTCTGATGCTGATGATTACATCATCAGGTGTACATTGACTGAGTTTGTGTGTGTGTGTGTGACATTGACTGTCTAACTAAAACTTTGTACGATGTATTTCTTTCGGAAATCAAATCATTGGCATAAGGAACGAGGTGTTTTGTATCACATATTAAACAGGATATCCCATGCGATAAAATTATCAATACTTTACACCAAAAACTCGGTAGATATAGAAGTGTTGTAAATATGATAGAATTGGGGATCATCACATCAATGAATAAAATCATAAAGTCCCCAAGTTTTTTGTACTATAAACATGGTATGTAGAGCGTAATAGCAATCTATATATATATATAGTGTGTCCAATTAAGTCGGTATTATATAGGAAACTTTTTTATTCTTAATTTTATGAAAAAAAGCAACAATTGTTTTAAAGAAAAGTTGATCATAATTGAAAATTATTGTCAGATATCCAATATTATCCATCTGCCATGAAAACTCTCTCTCTCTCTCTGTAGCTTACAACCCGGAGTGGGTCTTTGCTGACATTACAATTTTGCTCCACTTGTTGCGGTCTATCATAAGTTCTTCTGGTCGTTGGACATTTAGGGTCCGTAAGTCCGCTGTGATATTATCTTTCCACCGCATCCTTGGCCTTCCCAGCGGCCGCTTTCCTACCGGGTTTTCTTTCCACACCAGTTTTACGACACGTTGGTCTTGTCTCTTCACATGTCCGGCCGGTCTCAATCTCTCTGCCTTTATTATTTTTACTATATCTGGTTGGTTATATAGTTCTTGCACTTCCCTGTTAGTTATAATTCTGTATTGTTGTGTGGCGTTGTCCTCGATTGGTCCATATTTCCTTCTAAGAATTCTTCGTTCTGCGATTTTGAGTCGGTTCTCATTTTGTTTTGTCATCGTCCATGTTTCACATGCATATGTCATTATAGGTCTGATAATTGCATGATAAATTGTTACTTTCGTACGGCGGGTTACATTTTTCGATTTCATTATTTTTTGCAGTGCAAAACAACAGTGATTGGCTCCCTGAATTCTGTTGTAAATCTCTTGTGTTATATTGTTATCTGAGGTGATTGTAGCTCCAAAATATTTAAACTCATGGGCCCTTTCAAAATTATAGTGGTCCATTGTCACATTTTGCCCTATCCCGTCTCTTCGTTCTGTTCTTGTTGTGGTCATGTATTTTGTTTTATCTTCGTTTATTTGTAGGCCAACCTTCTTTGCAGCATTTTCCATGAAAAACGATCTTCAATAATTTTCGGTATAAATAAGTTATGCAAATTTTGTAAGTTACACATCAGCTATTTTATTGAAAAACATGACATGATAAATTTTCGGTTTATTACTGTAACAATGTTCTATTGCACTTGAATAGTTAATGCATATTTTATTTTGCAAATGGAAAGATTTAACTAATACGTAATAAGTAATTAAAATTTCAATATGGATGGGGTATCCCAGAAAAAATAAAATAAAATAAAATAATGGGGTGTAGCAACGAACATCGGGTTCTGCTAGAATAAAATATCGATGAATTGTAGTTTACTTTCGAAACTTCTATCGTCTTCAAGCAGAAGATGTGTGGACAAAAACGTCCAGAATGGCTCGTTAAAACGACACGACTAGAAATGGTAATAAAGCTGTTCTGAGTTTCTCAACCTCGTAAATATTCTCCATGTAAACCTTGTGTATACACAGAGTATAAATAAATCTATGGAAAATCGTTATTCTACCGATGAATATATAAACTTTGTAGCGTTTTCATGGCACCTTCGATTGTATCGGCGTATTATAAAAAAGTTTTTACGGCATTTTCAGTTTTTACACATGCAACACTCAACACGCGAACTAATCCCTCCGTTTTCAATTGTTTTTCCATATACGTTTTCGTCAGGGCGGCTTTTTCCATTTAAAGGAAGGGTTGAGAGCGCCTCTTTTCTTCTTGTCGTGACGTTTGGTAAAGATTTGCACAGCCAGGAAAAGTCTGCGCCTCATTTGAATATTCTTTTCTGAACTGTGTTTTCCATGGTGTATTTTCCTTTCCATCATTTGCTTATAACAAATCGATTGTAATGCCTTTCCTGAAGGGTAATAATAATAGTTATCGAGGGCTATTTATGTGTCAGCTGCATTTTCTAACAATTCTTAAATATATTTCGCTAAACGAATAAGCGATTCAACTTAATAGCAATTTAAGAAGTTAAATGATAAGCCGATACAATTTTTTATGCATTAGATTTATAATTTTAAATTTTGTAATGATCTCGTGTACATTAGCATCATTAAATAAACCATTGCGTGCAAGTTTCTCGTCTTATAAACCTGTATGTTTGGTTTTTTTTTTATTTGTAAATTGTTTCGAAACTTTGTATCTTTCCGCTATAATTACATACGTATTAGAAATTATCAAAAATATCTTGGTTTCTTGCACGATATCATTACACACAATTTTTTCTCAGGCATCTCTTTATGCCTCTATGACAATAAATACTAAAAAGAACTTTTTTTTTATTTTGCTGTATACTTTTTTAACAATATTTAATATACGAGGGGCAAATCAATATTTGTGTACAATGCTGTGTCTTAAAATTTTGCGTCAGGTATCTTCAGTCGATTCGAATTCAGCGAGGAACCTTTTCAAATAAAATGTAAAAGTGGAAATTATATAAATAAAACATTCTTTTTTATGTAGCGTGTGTAGATTGTAGGAAGGGTTCGTGAAGGCTTTCCTGCCTCTCAAGCACTTTGACCTATCAGATCTTTTGGGCATAACCCTTAATCTATTCGAAGACCGAGATTCCGAGACTTCGTACAAAGTTTATCAGTTTCCTGGGGGCTAAGTTTAATTAAGAAGGTCCCTTCCAGAAACTTGAGCCTCTTGCAAAAAAGCGCTGGGCATTCGCAAAGCAAATGTTCTGCAGTTTCAGCGAAGTTCTCGCAGTAGCGGCCCATTTTTTTCAGGTGATACCTCAGAGGGCAGTGTCCAGTGAGGAGTTTCGGCACTAGTTTTAAGTCTTTCTTGTCCAACTCGAGAAGCTGTTTAGCTTTTCTTGGCGAAAGGCTTACTAGCATTTTCTCTTGTCTTTGTCCTGGCACTTTATGCCAGTGAGATTTCATTTCATCTATTTCCCATCGTCGAACCTCTTCTTTCAAGTGGGCTTTGGAAATTCCACAGAAGGGTTCTGGGAAGGCCCCTTCAAGAAACTTGAGCCTCTCTCAGAAAAGCGCCGGGCATTCACAAAGCAAATATTCTGCAGTTTCAACGAAGTTCTCGCAGTAGCGGCAACTATCACTCTTTGTTTTGTCAATCTTTTTCAGGTGATACCTCAAAGGGCAGTGTCTAGTGAGGAGTCCCGTCACCAGTTTCAAGTCTTTCTTGTCCAACTCAAAAAGCTGTTTAGCTTTTCGCTTGTCTTTTTCCTGGCACTTTATGCCGGTAAGATTTCATTTCAACTTTTTCCCAGCGTCGAACCTCTTCTTTCAAGTGGGCTTTGGAAAGTCTACAGAATGGTTCTGGGCCTGAAAATTGTGTATTTGCCCCTTCTTTGGCAATTTTTTTGTTTATTAAAAGTAAAACACAGCAAATGTAATAAATGCTGTATGTTTGATTTATTTTTATTTGTAAATTTGTTCGTTGCTTTGTATCTTTCTGCTATGATTAGAAATTATCAACAAAATTTTGGTTTCTTGCACAATATCATTACACAGACATTCTCAGACATTTATGTCTTTATGACAATAAATATTGAAAAGAAATGTTTTTATTATTTTGCTGTATACTTTTTTTAACAATATTTAATATACGAGGGGCAAATCAATATTTGTGTCTGTGTCTTAAAATTTTGCGTCAGGTATCTTCAGTCGATTCGAAATCAACGAGAAACCTTTTCAAATAGAAAATTAGACAGATAATTTGTGTATTTACAAGTGGAAATAATAAAAATAAAACATTCTATTTTACCTAGCGTGATTTAATTCAAATTTTTGTATCACTCAGTAAGACATCATGTCATGATTCTTGGACGGATAATAGCTTCCAATTATTTAATTTTTTTTATAGAACTGTAGTTTGACCTTTCAGCTATTGTACGTTTTCTCGTGATTAATAATGTTTAGCTTCTTTAAACCAAATTAAAAAACCGATTAAATGACAGGAAGTGATTCATAAATTATTTTTATGATAAAAATATAACAAATGCCACGGTTTAAATAAATATAATTAATCATTTTATGAATTATTTATTTATTATTAGGTAGGTATTGTATATTTTTTTATGTATCAGTGTGGTGTTTTTTGATAAAAACAGTAAAATTGCCGACTTTTTTTTCAAACGCAATATTCAATCTTACTTTTTTTATCTAATATTGGTTAAATTACAATTTTGGAACATTTAAAACAAGTACCTACTTTTTATAAATAATCAAGTATTTATTGAAATGTTGACAACCCCATATTGCATTTTTATTAAAACATTACTCATCAAAAAAAGTTATTTGTCTTAACATTGTTAACAAATGCGGACATGAAACGAATGAATCTGGGGGCACGGCAGTGCCCTTAAGTAGGGACTGAATAAATTAACTGACTTGGTATTACATGGATCTCACAACTTTTCACGGTAGAAGAACTGAATTGCGAGACTAAAAGTATGTACTATGTTACTTATAAGTTTTGAGACAACTTAAATGTTCACCTTCGATACATCAACGACTTCTTTCAAACGAGTACGGTCAACAATTGCCCTTTTTTCTAGAAAATACAGCTTGCTTTTAATAGGGCATAATGTGTTTTACGTTAATCGAGGGTTGTAATTATTTTAATATTAAAATTGACAAGTATAACTTAAAAAAAACCTAAAAGATTTATTTAAAAATATATTTCAACATTATAGTCGTCGGGTTAATCTTGGAAAATAAAAGTATTACTAACAAACCTTGATCTATTTAATTAATAGACAAATTATTATTTTATTCTAAATATAATTAGGTACATAACATATTTTAAATAATTTTAAAGTAATAAAAACGCAGCAATCATAATAATTAATAATTTTTATCAATCAAAAATTAGAAATCCCCAAACTTTGACCTTGATCTTTTTCTCAGACTGTCACTGTAGCTTTTTAATTTAAATACATTATTTTAAAGTAGTAAAATATGTCACACTTTGCACACAATGTGCAATTAACAGTTTAATGTTTAATTGGTTTAATTGGCTTTAAAATTATTATTAAATAAAACACACATAGAATAAACAAAAATATAAATGTCTAAATGCGTGGGAAAAATCATCTATAAATTATCATTTAAAGGTCATTTATTTTTTTGGAAATAACAAAAAATAGATTGGCGAAAAATTTAATTTTTAAAACATGCTTAAATATTCGTATTTTAATTAATAATTTTTTTAAAATATTTATTACCAATTGTAAATTAAAACACATAATTAAATTAATTACAAAAAAAATAAAATATTAATGAATGCTTCTAACAATAGAAATTAATCACTTAAACAACTTCATTATTCTTTGTATGGATTAATGTTCTTCTGAATACATAATGACAGGTATCAATGAATGCAATTACTGTATACCCGTATTCTAAACGTAACGAGCTTTTCGGTTTTTATTTTATCAATGACCGGCTGCTTACAATTTTTAAAGAGCGATACAGAGCAAGTGTACTTTTAATTACACAAGATGGGGTGCAGATCTTGCAATTTTTTTTATGTTATAACCCACTAATCTTTCTGCAAAAAATACCATATGTTTTGTTGTTATAATAATTATTATAATTATAAAAAACGATCTCAAATTGTTTATAACAAATTATAATTGTCATTAACAATATTCTGTTTATGTCAACCGTATTCTTTGAAACTTTTTCTTATCATCTCATAATCAGGAGCTATTTTCAATTGTTTATAACAATTTAAAAAAAGGTTTTTATTATTAAGATCAATAATCATTCAATTGTTACAAACAATGTTTGATTATAACTAACAATAATTTTTCACTTTTATAGCGTCTTCAATGCTATTCTCTCGACTGACACAAGTTTAAAATTCCCCAATTCCTATTTTTGTTTTCTAAAACTATCTCTGTTTATGAAATATTGTCATCATATTTTTCATACATATAGTCCTAGCATGCAATAATCATATTATTCAAAAGATCTCGAAATTCTGTATTAAAATTAGTATCTATAATTCATAAATTGCAAAAAAACAGCTTGACCGATTTTGCTGAAAATCTAATCAGTTTTAAGTTTCGTAATTATGCGTCAAATGAATTGGTCCCACGTCGATATCATTTTTTGTTCTCGAGATAATCGAGACGAAAAATAATTCCAAAAGTTTACTATTTTTTTCAGTTTTTTGATTCTCCATAAAAAACAGCTAGACCGATTTTGCTGAAAATCTAATCAGTTTTAAGTTGCGTAATTATGCGTCGAATGCAATTGGTCCCACGTTGATATCATTTTTTGTTTTCGAGATAATCGAGACGAAAAATAATTCCAAAAGTTTACTATTTTTTTCAGTTTTTTAATTCTCCATAAAAAACAGCTAGACCGATTTTGCTGAAAATCTAATCAGTTTTAAGTTGCGTAATTATGCGTCGAATGCAATTGAACCCACGTTGATATCATTTTTTGTTTTCGAGATAATCGAGACGAAAAATAATTCCAAAAGTTTACTATTTTTTTCAGTTTTTTAATTCTCCATAAAAAACAGCTAGACCGATTTTGCTGAAAATCTAATCAGTTTTAAGTTGCGTAATTATGCGTCGAATGCAATTGAACCCACGTTGATATCATTTTTTGTTTTCGAGATAATCGAGACGAAAAATAATTCCAAAAGTTTACTATTTTTTTCAGTTTTTTAAATCTCCATAAAAAACAGCTAGACCGATTTTGCTGAAAATCTAATCAGTTTTAAGTTGCGTAATTATGCGTCGAATGCAATTGAACTCACGTTGATATCATTTTTTGTTTTCGAGATAATCGAGACGAAAAATAATTCCAAAAGTTTACTATTTTTTTCAGTTTTTTAATTCTCCATAAAAAACAGCTGGACCGATTTTGCTGAAAATCTAATCAGTTTTAAGTTGCGTAATTATGCGTAGAATGCAATTGGTCCCACGTTGATATCATTTTTTGTTTTCGAGATAATCGAGACGAAAAATAATTCCAAAAGTTTACTATTTTTTTCAGTTTTTTAATTCTCCATAAAAAACAGCTAGACCGATTTTGCTGAAAATCTAATCAGTTTTAAGTTGCGTAATTATGCGTAGAATGCAATTGGTCCCACGTTGATATCATTTTTTGTTTTCGAGATAATCGAGACGAAAAATAATTCCAAAAGTTAACTATTTTCGAACGCACATACGAACATACGCATATACGTACATACACACACAGACGTCCACTTAAAAACTATTGTATTCGACTCTGGAGACCTTGAAATGTGTTGATATGTCAAAATTCGGGATTCGCCAAATTGAACCCATTACTATAACTTTTACTGGGAAGTTAATAATACTCTTTTTAAAATAAATAAATAATGAATTAACGTGTGTTTTTATGGAAAACTGTAAAATTGCACCATATATTATGTAGATACGCCAATGGTATGCAATGTAAAAAGATTGATGTGCATTTATTGAGCATTTTTCCGGCAGCCTTTTTTTTTCGTGTTTGATGCAAAACCTTAAATCGACAACAGGATATGTGAATGACAAGTTGAATGGCTGTAAAAATGTGTGCAGTAGGTCTTGGATAATCGGATTAATGTTCGGTGACATAAACGTGTTCAATTGTTTTTGCGGTTTTTTGTGGACGAGATTTTTTCTAATTAATTCCGAATGTTTATCACAAATTTTTACTAATAATTTGCTCAACTGTTTAATACGAAGTACGTATAAATTAAGATTAAGATTTTTAAATATGGCCCCTAATTTACCGTTTAATGTTTTTTTTGACAACGCATAATAGATAACCATTACTATTACAGACCATTTTTCATCAACAGGCAAATCGGATGCCGGCATGCCCCCTTACGGTCGTTCCGAAAACGATCACCCCGACGAAAGATTGGTGCACATTTTAAACGATCCAAACTTTCATCAGCACATGAAACAACAGCAGCAGCAACAACAACCGCCCGAAGATACTCACAGTAATGAGGACTCCAAATCTCCCCAGGGATGTGGCAGTCCCTTTTCGAGAGATTCCAGTTTGAATAAGAGACTGAAAAAATACGAAAACGATGACATTTCTCAAGATAAAGTTGTTAGAATATACCAAGAAGAGCTGGCCAAGCTTATGGGAAGAAGAATCGAAGACTTCAGGGGACCGAGGGATGGACCATTTCCTGGGTAAATATATATTTAAAAAATTTGATTATTTCTTCAAAAAACTTGTAAATAATGTTAATACCAACGTTGCAATATAAAAAACTAGAACAGTGCTAAACTAATATACAGTTTTTTTCTTCCTCAACTGTATAGTGGCAATGCCTTGGAACGAACACCTGAAGATCTTCGACTAGTCCTTGACGCGTACCATCGAGAATTTGCCAAATTAAATCATGGTCAAAATTCCACACAAATACCGCTAAATCTTCTAGCTATTCAACAGCAAGCTTTAGCTCATCATCACCAACAACAACATCACAACTCCAATGGAGGTGTTCAAGACCTTTCGATTCCAAAAGATAAAATGAAAATGGTAAATGGGGCCTTAGATGATAAAGAGAAAGATGAAGATCATGTATCGCGTCATTCCGGATCGGCGTTTAGTTTAGTAAGGCCAAAAATTGAACCAGGAACCCAACCCAATACCGGATCGACGGCTTCCAGTCCTTTAGGAAATTCCATTTTACCTCCTATGACTCCTACTGATGATTTTTCTGGATCAGCAGCCGCCTCTCCGCTGCAACGGATGGCAAGCATTACAAATTCCCTTATATCACAACCTCCGTCTCAACCCCACCCCTCAACGAATAACAGACCTCTCAAAGCAGTATTACCTCCTATAACTCAGCAACAATTTGACCAATACAATAATCTTAATACCGAAGATATTGTTAAGAGGGTTAAAGAACAGCTAAGCCAGTATTCTATTAGTCAAAGGTTATTCGGAGAAAGTGTGTTGGGACTATCACAGGGATCAGTTAGTGATCTTTTAGCTAGACCAAAACCTTGGCACATGTTAACACAGAAAGGTCGAGAACCTTTTATTAGAATGAAGATGTTTTTAGAAGACGATAACGCCGTCCATAAATTGGTAGCCAGTCAATATAAAATTGCTCCAGAAAAACTTATGAGGACAGGAGGATATGGAGGAGGTTAGTTACTTTTACTTACTTTATAATGTTTAAACAACAAATAAAAAAACCTAAAAATTTTTTTGCATTTTAGCAAGTGTTGACTTTTATTTTTATTTTCTTCACAGCTTGCTCATCCATAGGAAAACCCATGCCTCCGACCAACAAAATGCTATCCGAAGCTGCGGGACTCTTAAACAAAATGCAAGAATCACAAAATATTTTACCTCCATCTTTACAATTAGGACCACCACAGGGAGTTAACCCTCAGCCGCCACCCCCTCCAATGTTACTTACGCCTCCAGGTCTACCTCCACATCACGCGATTAATCTCCAAAATCAGGATCTAATGAAGAAAGCCAATCATAGTCCACATGGAATACCACATTCACCGATGGGTCAGCACCACACATCACTAAGAAATATGCATCAACACATTTCGCCCAGCGTTTACGAAATGGCAGCGTTAACACAAGATTTGGATACGCAGGTTATCACCACGAAAATCAAAGAGGCATTGCTGGCCAACAATATTGGGCAGAAGGTAGGAATAATTTAATTATTTATAGATATTATATATAGTTTTGATGTGCATCAGTGCATTTTCAATGAAGGGGGAAAATAAAGTTTGAAAATAATAACCAAGACCAAGATCAGGTGTATTGGCGCAAGACCAAGACCAAGTCTCGTCTTGTTCTTAAATTTGGGCAACACTAATTACATATTAATTTTTGTTGTATTCTTTATAAATCTAAGTATATTGTTTTTTCTTTTCAGATATTTGGAGAAGCCGTTTTGGGTTTATCTCAAGGCTCCGTAAGTGAACTTTTATCAAAACCCAAACCCTGGCATATGCTGAGCATTAAAGGACGAGAACCCTTCATAAGAATGCAACTTTGGTTAAATGACGCTCATAATGTTGACCGACTGCAAGCGCTCAAGAACGAAAGGAGAGAAGCTAACAAGAGACGAAGGTCGTCTGGCGCTGGTGCGCATGATAACAGTAGTGATACTTCTTCGAATGATACCTCCGAATTTTATCACTCCAATTCGCCCGGTCCAGGACCACCATCGGCCAAAAAGCAAAGAGTTTTATTTAGCGAAGAGCAAAAAGAAGCTTTAAGGTTAGCTTTTCACTTGGATCCGTATCCGAACGTTAACACCATTGAATTCTTAGCCACCGAACTTGGTTTATCGTCAAGAACTATTACAAATTGGTTTCACAATCACAGAATGCGCTTAAAACAACAAGTTCCGCACGGACTACCTTCAGACCTACCTCCGAGAGATCAATCTGGCAACCAACAGTCTTTCGACCCGGTACAATTTAGAGTACTATTAAACCAAAGATTAATTGAGCTTTCTAAAGAACGAATGGGTTTGAGTGGTGTTGCATTACCATATCCACCGTATTTGGCAACGAACGCTAACCTCGCCGCTCTGATAAGTCGAGGGTTGCTACCAACCGGTGATATGGACTTGGCAGCTTTAAATAACGCCGTTAAAGAGCAAATGAGCGGCTTGGATCTTTCTTTAAAAAGAGAGCCCGGCGATTATGATGATGATGATGACGTCGAAAGTAATTTGGGCTCAGAAGATTCGAATATGTCGGGAGGAAGTCTACACGGAGAGGTGAAGGCTGAACCCAAAGAAATACCCGCCAATCAAGGCAGATCGTCGAGGCGAAAGCCTGCTGCACCGCAGTGGGTCAATCCTAATTGGGAAGAAGAAAAAGAAAAACCAAATACGGGAGATGAGGTTATCATTAATGGAGTATGCGTAATGCAAACGGGTGATGATTACGGACGAAGAAGCTCCGAAGAGACTGTGCGCGTCGAACCCCAAGCGGTATTGGATAGGTTCGACGACGATCAGAGTGATACATCATCGATAAGCAACGAGAACGAACAAACGGCAAAAACAGAAGACAAAGAAGAACGAGACGAACACAACGAGGGCGAGAGTAAAATTGAAGACAGTGAACATAAAAATCTTAGTCAAGAAAATGAGGAAGAGCGGTGGGAGTACTAAACAATAACTCTCAGTATTATTATTTTTTTTAGTTGTTATTAGTGTTATTTGGACGACCTTATTAGTGACTTCCAAGTGAAACTAACGTACAGGTTGATGGTTTGTTGTAAGATATAAAAAAGTGCAATCACGAATAAACGAAAATTTATGCCCAAGGTTATTATAAATATTTATTGAATTGTGATTTATCCTGGTTCGTTGAAAACTCTTGATATCGTCTAATCCAGATATCCAGTTTTTGCAACGACCTAATCTTTTTGATAAAATGTGGAGTGATAAATTCAATTCTAACAAAAAAATCTTATCAAAAGATCGTTTTTTACTTGATTGATTTTAAAGTGTGTTGAAAATTATTTCTTTTAGTCTTGCAAATGTTCGTTAAAATTTATTTTTAATTTTATGTATACACATATGTTGTTCTATTAAGAAAACAAAATAAAAACCTAGAATTCGATTTAACATTCCGCATATTGACAAAAAGTTCTTGCCAATTTTTAATTATTATTTATTGGCATTTACTTTGTTTCATTTGTAATTTTAATTTGTATTTAAGTAGTTATTATTAAATAAGACTGTTACCGTTATTATTATAAATAGTTTAGCTCTCGAGCTAAAAAAGCAAAAAAAATGTTTTGAACATTTTGTGATATACACTTTATTTTTTATTTTATATTATTGATAAATATACTGTGCTTTCCAATTTTTTAAGAGTACCGAATGGCCAAAAATGCAATATTCTAAGTAATTTCTTATTAGCTTAAAATTCTCGAAATTAGTTTTTTAAGTGTTATGTAACGAAAATTTCAATAACAAAAACTGATTTTTTACGAAAATTCTTCTTCTACTCGTTGTTTTTTATGCAGGGTCGCCAACCGAAAAGGAAACGGAGCCGTTTGCAGGAACCTCGTCAACATTTTAGAAAAACGCTTCAGACTCGTCGGTTTTTGATTAAAGTTATTTTTGACTCCACTACTTTCAATCCCGACCGAGGGTAAGAATTACCATAAAATTTCTAAATGGCATTGGAGGTCGAATAAGATGTCTTTTGAAAGCTCTGACAATTCTCTTTACAATCATCAATCAGCTTATCGAAGTCCACTGCTGGACGTAAGCCTCCCTTAATAATTTCCACTGTATTCGGTCTTGTGCTGTCTGCATCCAGTTGGTACTGATGCGTTTTAAGTCGTCGGTCCATCTGGTGGGGGGACGCCCTCTATTTCTAAAGGCTTCCGATCTAGGCCTTCATTCAAGAATTCGTCTTGTCCATTTGTCATCAGCAGATCTCGCAATGTGTCCTGCCCAGTTCCATTGTAGTACAGTTATTTTCTCTATGGCGTCTACAACTCCATATCGTCTGCGGATTTCAGTATTTGGTATGTGATCCTTGAGGAAGATTCCTAGCATTGATCGTTCCATCGCTGGTTGCGTAACTCGTATTTTCTTTATTGTCCGTTTAGTCAGTGTTAGGGTTACGGCTCCGTAGGTAAGGACTGGAAGGACAAACTGGTTAAAAACCTTTCTCTTTAGGCAGTTAAGCAACTCTGCCTCGAACACATATTTGAGATTCCCATATGCAGCCCATGCGAGCCCTATTCTTCGAAGAATTTCTATGGTCTGATTATCTCTTCCAATGGAAATCTCATGACCTAGGTATTTAAAGGATGTAGACGCAAGACAAGCTATCTGGGACACATATACAGAGGCAAGAGATACGAGTTCCTACAACTGATAATGGAGGGCAAGATTAAAGGTAAAAGAGGACCGGGCAGGAGACAGAATTCGTGGTTAAAGAATGTTAGGGATTAGACTGGCCTGAATTCAGAGTCACTACTATGAGCAGCACAGGACAGAGCGAGATTTGCCGAAATTGTAGCCAACCTTCAGTGAAGACAGCACGTTAAGAAGAAGAAGTTTCTTCCACCCTGATACCGTCAATGTATATGCCCTCACCAAGCACGAGGTTTGTCATGATCTTGGTTTTGGGGAAATTTATTTTAAGTCCTACTTTCTTTAACTCTTCATTAAGATTTTTTAACATTGAGATGGCATCATCCAATCGATCGGCTATGAGGACTATATCGTCGGCAAATCTTAGGTGAATGAGTCTTTCGCCGTTTATATTCACATCTAAGTTGTCCCAGTTTGTTTGTTTGTACATGTACTGGAGAACAGTATTGAAAAGTTTTGGTAAGATGGTGTCACCCTGACGTACACCTCTTTCAATATTGAATTTGTCAGTGTTGTCGTGGAGTTTAACACATGCAGTAGCATTCTCATAAATAGCCTTTAAATTTTACATTTTCTTCCAATACTTACTTACTACTTAATTGATTAAATGTTCAAACTGAAGACCGCTCGCTTCCATACAATAACAAAGATTTTGTTTGAAACGTTCACGCACATTCCGAAAAATTTCCGCAGTAATTCGACGGCACTCGTCCACGACTCTTTGAAGCAAACCTTCCAACGACGCTGGTTGTGTTTTATAGATTTTACTTTTCAGATGTCCCCACAAAAAGAAATCAAGGGGCGATAAATCTGGCGATCGTGGAGGCCATTCAATGCTGCCTCTTCTTCAAATCCAATGCCGTGGACAACGTTGGTCTAAATACTGACGAACAATACCGAGCCCACCCCAGCCCGCAAAGTTTATTCAAATGCAATTCGCGACAGCTATTGTTTAACAATTATTTCAATTTTGCATGCACCTTTCGATGATCTGCCAAGGAGCAATTTAGTTTGGATCGGAAGCAATTTTTTCGTGTGGTTCATTCATCGAAAAAGTCTTTATTACAGGCGAAAATCAAGTACATGAAAATTCAATTTTTCAATGTTTTCGGACCTGATTTTTTTGCCGACAAAGTCAGTAAATGGAGCTAATTGATACTCGTTAAAGTAGCTGTCGCGAATTGCATTTGATTAAACTTTGCGGAAGAGCACCGTCCTGTTGAAAATAAAAATGATCTTCGTCATACTGTGGATTATTTTCAAATACATATCATTCAAGACAGGGTCAATATTTCTCAATAAGTAAATCCCGGAATTTTAAAATTTAAAGACTATTGTATAAAAAATTGCAAGAGCTTTTGAAAATGTCATCTCATTCGACCCCCAATGCGATTTAAAATTGTTGGGGTAATTCTTACCCTCGCTTGGGGTTGAAAGTAGTGGAGTCAAAAATACCGGAAAAGAGTGTCCCCCTTAAATTAAAAATCGACGGGTCTGAGCGTTTTTCTAAAATGTTGACGAGGTTCCTGTATGACTCTGTTTTGTTATCTGTTGGACACCCCGCATAAAAAAAAAATAACCCTATTTATGTACCTAATATATATATCTAATATATTTTGGGATTGCTAGGATTTTTATACAAAAAAGTTTTTTTTAGATATTGGAATATTTTATACCAAGTAGGTACCTATATTAAAAAAGTTTTGTACAATTTAAAAAAAAAATGACCTACAATTCAAAATTGTTTGTTAATTAATTATGTACATCAGTTGCAATTGGAGATATTGAAATTTTCTGAATATATACAAATATTTAGTCGTAATTTTTCTAACTTAAAAAACAATTTCCAGCAATCTTCCAAAGTTTCTTGTACATAACGAAATGTACATTTCTCGAATTTTTACTTACTGTAACGATAATATAATTTTAATTTTGAAATTTTATGTATGTCCACATTTTCGTCTAGTCTTAATTAACAGGGGCGTCAGTATCAAAAACCATTTTACAAAGAGGCCAGTACTGATTGTATATTTTTCATTCTTATTAATAAATACAATAGTTCAATAAACGAAGCCTTAATAATTCCGAGCACGTTATCGTGTTGACAATGAATCAAAATTTTATTGGTAGAGTTATATACAAAGGTAGAGCAGAAATTCAAAATAAATTGACAATTAACTTTTTGGAAAACCGAGGACTAGATAATTTTTTACTTTGAATGTGTTGTATAAATAAATATTATTAACATATCTCGTAAAATTTACACGTTTAACATAAAAGCCGATCAAAAATTTAAAAATTGGCAGATTTATTTTGAATTTTGTTCTAATAATAGATAGGTCACATGGTTTGCGTTGTTTCTGTACGATATTTTGGCAGTATCAGGTTTTAGATCTCAGCATTAATGAAAAAAAAATTTCAAATAGCTTTAATTTCCAAATAATAAATATTAGAATAATGTTACAAAATGCATATCGTTAATATTAAGTATTTAAAATCCACCCATAGAAATATAATTTAAGTGAAAGCCATAGTTTGATTTTGTGTTGATTTAAAATATTTTACGGTAAAGTATAGCATGAACAATATGTTGATGAAAACGAAAACAAAAAAAATTAAAAAGTGCAATATTTTAACGTTCAAAGATATATTTTTGCGATATTCAAAAATGTGTTTCTTCCAGTGTTGTACTCAAGTTGCAAGAACTTTGTAAAAATTATAAAACATACGTAAAATTTTGTCTTCAAAATAAAGCGATTGAGGCGTAAAATTAGCAAAAATGTATTATAAATGCACATTTCTTAATAAATTGCATGTAGTTATCTAGTATTAGATTTTTTTTGCTGTAGACAAAACATTTGAAAAACATCTTTTGTCATTTAATGAATTTTCTGTACCGAAAAATTATACAAAATAAAAAGATAAAATACGTAAGAGCATGTTTTCTGTTTGTACTGATAAAAATTAGCAAATTAATACGCTCGTATGGTACAAGAAGATTTGTTTTATTTTTTTTATATTTTATAATAGAAAAACACATTCAAAAACAATGCTTAGGAAGATCATAGATCTATTTTATTCTTTTTTACTGTAAATATTTATATCATATCATCCTTTAAAAGTTTCTAAATTAAAATTTTCTCTGTATTTATAACAGACTTTTATTTATGGATAAATTTCCCTTGTGTACAGATGAAAGATTAAAAAAGAAATAATAAACACTCGGGTATACCGCCACCTGATGACAGGAACTCACCTTCCAGGAAACTGATAAGCTTTGTACGAAGTCTCGGAATCCTGGGCCCCGTATAGATTAAAGGTTATGCACACAAGATCTGGTAGGTCGAGGTGCTCGAGAGGCTGCTTAGCCTTTACGACCCCCCCTAGAATCTACAATCTACAACCAACAAAAGTGCTTACAAACAATTCGCAAAAAAGGTTACTTCGTTCCAAAAAGGAATTTCTAATGCGAAAGAATATACTGGTCACTGCTTCCTCAGCAACTATGTTAGCAGATGCAGGCGAGGATATAATCAACATTATAAAAGAGATGCTGGGTGGAAGTCGACGACTGTTGCGGAAGATTATATAGAAAATTCAGCAAATTAGCTGAAGATTGCTAAGGAAATTGTAGAAAATGATGAGCCTTCTATTAGCCATTGCAGACAATTTGAAAATATTGCACACTACTCTGAAACACCAGATAATAACATGCATTCTCTTCAGACTTGTAGTAATGAGGAATCAGTTGAAATCAGTAACTATCTGCAACAACAGAAAACAACAAATCCAAAAATTTCCATAAATAACTGTTATAATTGTATTGTCAATATTAAGTTATAATTCATTTTTTAAATTAATTTATGTTCATTGTTTCCGTTATATTATTGTTAATAAAGTTTTGGGTTTGATTATATGATCCATCGGAATAAAGATTTATATCGATATGAGATTGAAATTCACTTTAGCGCCTGCTCAACGATTTTATCGCTCGCCGGGCGATAAAGTAGTCCGCGGGCGCTAAAATGCTACTTTACACCCGGTATGTATATAACTAAAAACAGATTATCAACTCCGCTTTCCTGAATTTTTTTTTACTGAAAATAGTCGCAAAAAGACCTATCGTGTGGGCCGCGGACGGCCGCACTGCGACTATTAGAAGGGGGAGGGATTATAGAAAGGAGATGATTGTAAACCCGCTTTTTAAAAAGTTGCAGGTCATAGTTCTCTAAAAAAACTGATTTTGGAAGCTTGTTCCATTCTGTAGCAGCCCCGTAAAAGAAGGATTCTTGATGGAGATTGGTCCTTGTAGTGTCAATCTTGAGACTAAATGAGTGAGACTGATCAGCGTGCCGAGTTCTTCGGCCGAATGTGACCAGTGGTGGTATAAAAGTTTTTATTTCTCTGGAGCATATGCCATGGAAATATCTGTAGAGTAATGTCTGGTCTGCAACTCTTCTTCTATGTTCTAGTGGGTGAAGGGTATCTGTGAGAGTTGAGCTGTTTATCAAGCGAATGGATATTTTCTGAATGGAATCTAGAAGACGAAGAGAATGCCTTGGTGCTTAACCCCAAATGTGCGAGCAATACTCCAGTAGAGGTCGGATTTGAGCCTTGTACGTCATCAATAGTTGATCAGGAGTAAACAACTTTCTAGCTTTCCACAGAAAACCTAGCCTCTGGCTTGCTGATTTTGCGATGTAAACAACATGGTCATGTCAAGACATATTATTAGACACCGTGACTCCCAAAATCGATATGGAGGGACTTGATTCAAGGGTATTTACGGACATTGTGATGGAGTTTACTTTCTTGGAAAACGTGTCACTTTGTGTTTTTTGGGCGTTGAACTGAACAAGATTGTTGGTTTCCCACTCGACGATTGCTTCAAGATATATATTGATGGAATCAACCTGTTCCTGCCTGAGTCTATTTGTATCATTCACCGAAGTGATCGATAGGATGTGAAAGTTGAGACAAGTGTGCTGTCGTCTGCGAAACTGTAAATGGGGTTTGTGGTGGTTTTCAAGAGGTCGTTGATGTGTAAAAGAAATAAGGTGGGGGACAGGATAATCCTTGGGGGACCCCGGCATTGGTTTTTAACGCATCAGAAGAAATACCGTCAACTACCACATGTAAGGAGCGATCTCGCATGAAGCTCATGAGCCATTGGCGCAGTTTGGTTGGGAGACCGTAGGCCGATAATTTGCTTAACAATACCTAGTGCCAAACGCAGTCAAATGCTTTAGATATATCCAACGGGATTCACCAAACTTCTCTAAAGTGTTTATCCAGAGCTGAGTGACATAAGCCAGCAAATCTCCAGTAGACCGAAGTTGTCGAAATCCATATTGTCTGTCATGAATTATCTCAAATTTCTCCAGATATTTGATGAGTTCTATGTTAATCGCTTTTTTCATAACTTTGGTCGAACACGTTCACCCACATAATACAATATGTCCAAAGTTAATATTTTGACTTCCATAGCATTGCAGCAAGAATTCCAGGGACAACAAAACTGAAACGTTGAAAACAAACCTTAAACCCAGCTTCAATCCAATAGTTTAACACAAAAAATCAACTTAAATCTTTGAGATAACTAAAATTTCCTTCAATAAAAACTTTGGTTTTACAAGTGTTCAAATGACAGAATATTTGTTTACACCTCGGTCCGATATTTTGTCATTGACAGCGCTATCTCGCGTTACGCGATTTTTCCCTATAAAAGTCCATCAGTGAGTTGGCTAAATTAAAGGACGGTTGTACGTAATGACAACTTTTGTTGTCATCGGACAATTTATCATCCAATAATTCTTCTTCTAGGTTTTTGTCAGAGCTTTCTCCACTTACTTTAAAAATAACAGCCCTGGTCTTCATCTATTTTGTGTTCTTTTTCAGCCAACTCAGTCTTAAATTTTTGTACAGCAAAAACACCCACATAACTATATACTTAATTTAAATGACCTATATTATTACCCGCAAAAAATTTCGTGAATCGGGGGATTTGTTTTATACCAACTGTAGACTTTCGGTAACTACTCGTATATTCTACGAGTACTTACGTTTAATTAAAACTTTCTTATTGGTGCTTTCAAAATTAAAAATACTTTAACATTTCTAATCTACGTTTATCAACATTTGTGTACAATTTTTTACAATGTTATATTATAATTTATTAATTATTAAATAATGCAATTTTTAAATTATTCTAAGTACTCGTACATTGTTCACAGAAATAAGTTTTAAACATTTACAGATTTTATTTAAAACTCGAACGTATTGATAGTTTCATAATGTTTACATTTTTATTAATATTGTACATCGTTGGCCACTGATTTTTACTAATAAATAACTACTTATGTCTAATTTACACCTAATTTTCAGTGACTTACTTTGTACATGGAAAATAGTTTTTTGAAATAATGTATACCTCCCAAACGAAAGCAACGATCAACAAATAAAAAATTAAATAAATAAATAAAAGTACGCGAGTGTATTGGAACACTCGGTTGGAACGAAGTTCCTTTCCTGTTATATTATTATTATTATTGATAAACGTTTTTGATGTTTTTTTTAGTCAATTTGTCAACTAATTAGCTATAAAAAAAAGAGAGACATAATATAATAATTTTAAATTAAAAATAAATTATTCACATATTGTTGCACTACAACTATGACACCTACCCAGCGTCTTTGTTATTATCTTCTAAGCCAGTTTCACAATGCATTATTGATGTATATTAACCAATAGCAAGAGTTATTATCAACCAACAAAAGTCTTTCGCAAGACATGGGTTCTGAAACCAAAAATGATCTACTGGTTGTACCAAACGATCATCAAGCCCATGGTCACCTATGCCTCATTGATATGGTGGCCAATAATGCAACAAATTTCGACACAAGTCAAGCTGCAGAAAGTGCAGCGGCTAGCTTGTCTAAGAATCACAGGGGCAGCATTCAAGTGCCCTACTGCAGCCATAGAGGTAATGCTAAACCTTCCACCATTGCACTTATATGTAATAAAAGAAGCAGCACCTTCAGACAATAAATCTTAAAGCAGGAAATCGGATTGGAAATTTGAAGATTTTTAAATATTTCCCTAGAATTCATGTCCAAGCCAACAGATTTTATGCCAGTTAGGTACGACTTCGAAATGCAGTTTAAAGTAGTCATAAACAACCACCAAGTTTGCACAGAGAACGGACCTCAACTAGGAAGGGATCCAAGATGGATGAAAGAAATGGAGTTGGCGTTACAGGGTCGAATTTCAGGCTCTCAAAACCCCTTGGTAACACCCCAACCATCTTTCAAGCAGAAGTACATGCTATAGAGATATGAGCCCAGGAGTGCCTCCAAAGGGACAGCAGAAGGGCAGAAATCTATATTCTATGAGATAGCCAAACAGCATTAAAAGCTCTAAAGTCACTTATGAGTCTAAGCTGACTTGGGACTGTAAATAATCACTGAGATAACTGGCAGCAAACAACCAGGTCATTTTAATGTGGATTCCAGGTCACAAGGAAGTTAGAGGCTACGAGGAAGCAGACTGCCTTGCCAAGGAAGGGGCAAATACACAATTTTCCGGCCCAAAACCATTCTGTGGACTTTCCAAGGCCCACTAGAAAGAAGAGGTTCTACGCTAGAAAACATTAAATGAAATCTCACTGGCATTAAGTGCCAGGACAAAGACAAGCGAAAAGACTAGTAAGTCTTTTGCCAAGGAAAGCTAACAGCTTCTCGAGTTGAATAAGAAAGACTTAAAACTGGTGAAGGGACTCCTCACTGGACACTGTCCTCTGAGTTATCACCTGAAAAAGATGGGCAAAACAGAGAGTGATAGTTGCCGCTACTGCGAGAACTTTGCTGAAACTGCAGAACATTTGCTTTGCGAATGCCCAGCGCTTTTCTGCAAGAGGCTCAAGTTTCTGGAAGTGGCCTTTTTAAAGCCATCTGATGACAGGAACTCACCTTCCAGGAAACTGATAAGCTTTGTACGAAGTCTCGGAATCCTGGGCCCCGAATAGATTAAAGGTTATGCACACAAGATCTGGTAGGTCGAGGTGCTTGAGAGCCTTTACGACCCCCCTAGAATCTGCAATCTACAACCAACAAAAGTGCTTACAAACAATTCGCAAAAAAGGTTACTTCGTTCCAAAAACAAACATGTAGTCATTTAACACAAAACTAGGTGTCCTGTTTTTATAAGAAACCGTTCTTTAGATCGTTTTCGTACTGGATTAACCTGCTTATTAACACGTCTTTTTTATTTTCTATTGTGTTTCCAACAAAGTTTACATTATTTTTAAGTTCTTGTATTCATCCATTTGCCGGTCGATGATCTCCACAGAATAACCTCCAACAACTTTGAATGCTCAGACCCTTCTAAACAATAGAGGTTTTTGTTTGGTGGTAAGTGTTGCTTTTATACAAGATCTATGGACATCAACATTTACCAAAAACTCAAGAAGATCAAGTCTGGAGTAATGGTACTATATTTGGGAAGGTGCGTCTTAAATACCTGTTAAGCTGCTATAAGAAATTTTTTTTAGACCTTTATAGATGGCAGATGGCACACCTTTATATCCATTTTTTATACTACACTATGAGGAAATATATTCCGTAGTCTCTATCAATAACAAGGTACTTTATCTGGATGTTACGACATGCGGTTCCAAATCACCATACACCAACTAATTTCTACAGATTTGGGGGTGCTGGATACAAGGTAGAAATTTCATAGCTTTTTTATCCAACAAACACCTCATACACTCGTTAACATTTTTATTTAATTGGTAATGATACATCAATAATAACCCTTGGTGTCAATGATCTTGAGTTTGTTATAACTCCGTATATTATAACTTTTGTAAAATTTAGGAAATACCAAAGTAAAATAGAAGAAACTGTGGATACAATGAACTTGTTTAAATTTTCCTCCAAATTGTTATTTCCACTTCAATAGTTGATTCAGTATGGTGGAGGTACCACTATTAACATCTGACGGGACAGATGAATCGATTCAAACAACAATTGAGCAAGAAATTTTAAACATGATCCTCTCATCTCCTACCGTCTCCGGTCTCCCCTACATTACAAAAGAAAAAAAACATAAATCTAGTCAGAAAATGTCCACTCTGCAACCATCAAATCGACAAAATAAATAATATTTAATATTTTGGAATATTATTTGTACCTATGTAATTATGAATGGGAGGGCATACTTACAACTGTTTTTAAAAAAATTCAAACCGATATTATCAGTTCTAAACATTTTATTTAGCATAAGGATATGATTCATACCTTGCTTTTTTAGCATTCAGGACAAAATTTCATTTATTTAATACAGACAGAGTCACGAATCATTAGACATTATAATCTATTTGATGCGAAAGTTGACTTCGGCAACCTTGCAAATCTATTTACCCCTGATACGAGAGACTAATTCGCCCACCAACGTTGACAATGTACGTAATTTAAGATTTGTTATCAAGTTAGGAAAGAGTTGATTAAAGTTTTCAGTTGATTTGGTTCATTGTTTCGTGAGTAATCGTAAAAGAAAAAGAGTTACAATATTCCAATAATACAGTTTAACTTTTAACTGCTCTTTTAACATTTGACAAAAAGGCCAATTATGTGCAGCATATATGAAAAAACCTTTGCATACCAGTCTTCCCATAATAGACATGCCAGAGAAGTTCACAAAACTGATCCAAAAGCGCCGCCGTCCCATGAAGGTGATAGCAGATGATCTAATTGTTGTTTGTTTTGTAACCACATACATACCACTTCCTTCCACTCGTTACGGTTCTTTCACACATCTTTTGCTTCCTCTACTTTCATCAGTGCTCTCATACATGCTCGTCCGTTGTTGGTACTCTTGACATGGCCTTTCTTCAAAAACAATGTTGATCTGATCGAGATATGTTCGCCGAGGTCGACCGTCCATTCACACTCGCCTTATAAATTTGTTTCGTCAATCCTCCTTCATCCATCATTTATACGTGTCCAAACCATCTAAGCATTCCTTTATCTACCTTTGTAACCACATCTTCTTTTACACCATAGCGTTTCCTAACCTTACTATTCTTCACTTTATCCAACCGAGTCACTCTGCCTATATTATTCTCAGACTACTCATCTCCGCAGCACTAATCCTATTTTCATGCTTCTTCTGCCAAACCCAACATTCACTACCATACATAAGCGTAGGGACCAACACACCTCTATGCACAGCCAGACGTGCCTTTTTTGACACTTTCTGGCTGTTCATAAAACTATACAGTGCCCCATTCATTTGTTTTCTGCCAAAACCCTTCGCTCAATGTCACTGTCATACTTTCCATCTCTCGTAAACTTTGAACCCAAGTATACAAACTCATTAACTCATTAATCATCGCCTGCAACTCCTCTTCAGACGACGCTAATATGACTTTATCATCGGCTTAAAGAAGGCATTTGACGATTAAATCATTTATTTTTAGTCCATACGCACTATCTTTCAAATCTTTTAAACAATCGTCTATGTATAAGTTAAACAGATATGGCAAAGCCACACATCCCTGTCTCACACCCTTTTCAATGTTTAACAAGTCCGTGTAAGCTTTGTTTATCTTGACACAAGCAGTGGAATCCTCGTAAAGTGATTTCAGTGCTCTTATTTAACTATAGCTTACCCTACACATAGAAAATGTCGACCACAATTCACTCCTCACCACTCTGAAACAACTAACACCCGATATTTTAGGAAAGAATCTTCTCGTTTTTCCAAAATGGACGTCCCCATTCGCGAATGGTTGGTTTGCCAATATAAAAAGGAATGTCGTCGATCGAGTTTAGTTTAGTTTGAAGTTTTAGTTTTGAAGTGAAGTTTGATGTTAAATTTATAAAGTAAATTATAAAGTGTTATAAAAAGATTGTATAGTTTTTATCTAACTGATTGTAAAAATTTATAGAATAAATTGTTTAGTTATTGTACAGAGCGTTTAAAAATCACCGAACCCTAGAGGAAATATCGCAACATTATATAACATTTTATTGATAGGACCTTACATTTTAATATTTTAATTATTAAGGTTAGCGTTGTATACCTAAACTATAGGTAATTAATTACATATTTGTTAAAACAAAATAAATATAGATTGTTTTAAAATTTATTTACTTTCCTATAATAGAAATATTTCTATTACATAAAAAACAGTTGACTTTGTGCTACAATGTTCTTTAAAACTGGTATTTATAAATAAATAAACGTTTTATTTAGCACTTGCCGAGTTGACCAAAAAATATCTTAAAACTAAAATTATATACTTAGGTATAAGTCAGTTCAGAAAGAGATTATTATACAGTTAAATCAAGATTTAACAAATATCAAGCAACAGAATAAAAAACAGCTCGAGGAGGTTGAAGAAGTGAAAGGAAGAAACAAAGTTTTAAGTCAAGAACTCGATGAAGCTAACAGACTGGGCAAGAAGATGGTTAGCGCTATGAGGAGCCTAGAAGTTAAAAAAGGCTGGTATTTGAATGAACTGAAGAATTATGTGCCACTTTAATATTATCAATTATTATAAGGTAAAATGACCGAGCAGGGTACACTTAAAAAAAAGCTTAGAGGAAACTGAAACCACCCTGGCCCTTTCTAAACCTTGACATTATCCATAATAATAAGGCATGACTCAACAGAACACGTATTTCAAATTTCCCGCCAAAGAATTCATCACACTGTGGTATAGTTTGGGCGAATTAGCCTCTCGTCTCCTGATTGTCTTGCGTCAAAACAACAGAGTGGGCACATATCTTTGGGGCCGGTCGTATTTGCTCTTAATGAATGAAACTAAGCCTGACACGATTACTAGTTACAATGCATATGAATAGACCACTACATTTACTTTTCTCTGAAATAAATAAATGTTAGAATAATCTACATTGTTCCTCTGCTCCCCTCGCCTGGGTGTAAGTATATTCCTTTACAACGTTGCCAACGTTACTTCTTCATGTCTAATGATTCGTAACTCTGTCTGTATTAGTGTGCATCAGTAAACATCATTTTCTTATGCTACTAGTGAAATTAAGTGTACAAATAGCATTACATTTAACATAATTTTTTTTCTACCAATTCCTATTTTTATTCTCAATAATTACTGTAACTAGTCTTTAAATAAATTTTTAAGAACCACCAAAAAATATATTTCTGTACATTATATCAATTCTCCATTAAGTCATCTCTACTAACCAAATTTTAAATTAATTTTATTACAATTGATACTGGAGTAACGATGTGGGTTACTTGATAAATTTGTCGATAACGTTGGATCATGTCACACAAGACTACGAAAAAATGAGCGAGCCTTACAGTAATCGCATATGGTGTGTAACATTTGACATCTCCCCTTAGTAATAAGCAATTTTAAAATTATATTTTGAAAAAAATAGGTCAGGTATTATTTGAAATGATTTTTCATAACAAACAATAATTCTTTTTAATGAAAATTGTATTTTATTTATTTGACACTAGGAGTGACAGAAATCAACCTCAAAATGGCCAAATGATGGCCAACTCTAACCGCGCGCTCATTCGTCAAATCAAATGTTACTGTTTCACAAAATGACCCCCACAAATTGCGAGTAAGCGAGAGGAAAGATGTTACACATGCAAGAAAGCGAAAACATGATGTTACAGATCAAAAAAAAATTTACTATTATTAAACTAAGGTAATAAATAATAATAAATTGTAACTACGTTTTACAGCAGACATTCATGTATATTCCACCACGATCTATTAAAATAAACCCTAGGGCAAAATTAACGCAAAAATATGAAATTATTCAAAAAATTAATTTATCTTTTTGTTATATCCGTTTTTGAAGTTTATCTATCGAGTATTTGAAAAGTAGGCTATAAATATTTTGTCTCGTTAATAACAGCTATCAAAACAATTCGTATAGATTTACAGTTTTATGGAATTTGTTAGCATGTTAGTCGTATGATAAGACGCTTGAATGAGATAGGATATTATTCTAGAAGGCCAGGGCAAGGGCGAAAACGATGCACCAACTACCGATCTGAATGTTTTATTAGACAATATGCTTTAAGAAACAGGACCGTCACTAGTTCTGTAATCAAAAACAAACTCGAAGCTGTCCGCAATGTAATAATTTCTTCTAAAACAGTTAGAAGCCAGTTAAATAAAGCCGGATTAAACAATAGGGGGCCAGCCACAGTAGTCTTGCTTACTAAAGAGTTGCAGAGTTGTCAGGGTACATTTTGCTCGAAATCATCAAAATGGGTTTGTAGATAATTGGAAAAAAGTACTAGCGTTAGCTTAAAACATTTAGATGGTCGTTAACGAGTCTGGCGAAGACCAGGGGAGAATTTTGCTCCTTGCAATATCTTTGCAACGATTCCAGTCGGCGGTGTTCTGTGGTTGTATTTGCTTGAACGCTCACACATTACTCACGCTCACTTATTACTATATTGAGAATATTCTAATGGAACATGTGATGCCTTTCGGTCTCTTTTTGGAACCCAATTTCCTGTTTATACAAGATATCGCTCGACCTTACATAACTGGGGAGGTACTCGATTATCTTAATCAAGTTGGTATACCAGTTATGTAGTGGCCCCCAAAAGCCCGGATCTGAATCCGATCGAGCATTTATGGGATCACCTCAAGCAAAATGTTAAACGTCAAATACAACAGAACTGTTGGAAAGGTACTAAAACACATGGGCATACAACCATAAAAAATATAATCAGTCACCCATTTCTAGAAATGGCAACTGATTATATGAGTGCAGAAATTTCCTTTGAGAAAAACTATGAGGTTCACGCAAAACTTAGGGATGACAAAGGAAATGATGATCAACCTGGTGAACTCACCTGGTACACAGATGGATCAAAAACCAGCGAAGGAAAGGGCTCAGGCGTCTATTCTTTAAAACCCAAATCAAACTCATTGGGGAGACATGCCTAGGTCTTCCAAGCTGAAGTACATGCCATAAACGCTACAAAAAGAAAACAATAATTATTAGATCAGATAGTCAGCGGCATTTAAAGCTTTGGCATCACGTAGAATAGACTCAAAAATTGTCCGGGAATGTGTCGGAAACCTACGAACCTTGGCTAATCATAAAAAATTCACTTTGTTGTAGGTGCCAGGGCATAAAGGTATTTCTGGTAACGAAGAAGCGGACAAACTAGCTAGGCGGGGCGATCAATGGCTGGGTCCACTCTCAGCATCAGCTGAAGTGGGCACAGCTAGAGGGAGCTAGGCACAGCAAGTTAATGCTGAAAGAACCCTCACTTAAGCAGGCAGGGAAGCTGCTCTCGCTTAGTAGTGAAAAATTTATAACAGTTGTAGGGCTTTGTACCGGACACTGGTTTTTGAGGAAACATCTGCACAATATAGGTGTGTTTGATACTCCTATTCATTCATTCAAACGTCCAATACCTGCACCTAAAAACCTGAGGGAACTTGAAAATGCAGTTATCACAGCATGGAAACAAATTCCTCAAGATTTTATCGAAAATTTAAATAGAAGTAGCCTGGACTCATAAATCCGCTGTGATTCGAAGTAGAGGAGGCAAAACACGCGAACTATCGAAAACAACAAAGTGTAAGCTTTATAAGAGGCTAATTAAACCATTGCTAATGCATGGCTCTGAAACCTGGACGCTTACTAAAAAGGACGAAGCTGCACTGGGATGCTTCGAACGAAAGGTCCTGCGAAGGATCATTTTAAGAATAATTTTAATTGCAATTCACTTTTAAAGTATCTCGAATATTCATTAGAGCATTATGTATGATTTAATAAGTTGTTGTTGCGTTAATTCTGTCCAGGAGGTTAATTACAATAAAGTTTACAATGCAATGTTAGAAATCAACTAGACCACATTTGGTACATTATTTAAGGGAATTTTTAAAAAGTCAACTGATACTAGAATCAACTGAAGCAAAATAAAAAATTATTTGCGCTATAAAGGAGATCGGTCGACCTTTTTGGTAAATTTTCATACCAAACAGTTCAGACGGATACTTCTGATAATGCTGATAAAATTTGCTAAAGTTTAATTTAAAAGATTTAAGATTGAAGGTTCATTACAAATATAAAAATAATAGTTTAAAAAAACTAAGACAACATGCTTTATAAGAAACTAAAAAATAATAATAATTAATAAAAAACAATTTAACGTTTTCTTCTTGGAGACTTTACTTTTACCAATATCTGTTTATTATCAAATATATTGATATAGCACAACCCACGCTTTTGATTGTTAAATTAATTATTATTTTTTAGTTCGGTTTTCTTAAAAAGCGTTGTTGTTTTAGTTTTCTTAAACTATTATTTATTTTTTAGTTCGGGTTTTTTTTTTTAATATCCTGATAATCCTGGCTAGGATCTTTGAAAAGATTTATGAAATTATTGTACTGTCATCGGTCCGGAAGTATACAAAGTTTCAAGTCGATCCGATGTTTTTTAGTGAAAATCGTGTCCAAAGATGCCGTTACATAGTCAAGCTAATGAAAGCGTGTAATAAAAATACCAAGTAACCTAGAAATATTTTAGCGTTAGGTTAACACTGTAATCGTATATTTTGTGACTTCATTATCTTTCAGTGATAACGTACCAAATATGACTAAAATGTCTATAACAATATCCAGATGATTATAAATGAATACAGTAAACATTTTAACAATTATTATTCCTTTTGGTTTTTTAGAAAAAAAGTTTAATATCGAATTAATTTACTAAGAAAATGGATTGAAAAAGATTTGTGACCAACACAAAATAATTTATTTTATTTTTAAATGTTAAATCTCAAAAACGCTTCAGGTAAAATTTTCCAATTTTCTCTCAAACGCCAAGTTTTGAAAAAACTATCGCCTCTCAAGAGATTCGAGTATTTTAACAATTATTTATAAACAAATTCGGTTTAAAAATGTTGAGGATTTTATCATATATTTTTTGTGCGCTCTTTTAAAATATTTTTTGAATATTTCCATAAAGTTGGATCTACCCTAGAGGATTTTTGTAAAATTCCAAGTTGTCTATAAAGTGAAAAACTATGGTATTTTCTTGCACAGATACGAAAAAATATTTGCGGAACATAGAAATTTCAATGCAAAACACGCTGAGGTGCACAAAAACTAGTCGACCAGCACAAAATATTATAAACATTAGCGACAAGCAATCAAGTAATTAACTACACAACTCCAATTTTAACTGTCCCCACTTTGTCGACATGCGTCTGCGACACTAGAAATCAGTATGAAACTTTTAGCGGCGCTGTACACGCGTCTGACCTATCAGGTTCACCCTCACCACAACGTCCGCGACAAAAAAAAAATATTCTACGAATTAAAAACCATAACAAGAACTTCTGAAAAATAAACTAAAAAACCCAAAAAGAAACATTCCAAATCCAACCACCTTGTCACAAACAATAGCCATATCTTTAAATCATGGAATTTTGTGAAACCATGATGGAAAAGCAAAATGAAAATGACATTTTTTTAAACAACGTATTATTTACAGAAGAGTCATCGTTTTGAACATTTTGTATGAACCTTCATTGCGTTGGATTAGTAATGTTTTTTAATTCGTAGAATATTTATTTTATTTTCGTGGCCGAAATTTATCAGAAGAGAAATTGTTTGATATCTTGCATGCATCGTAGTCACTTTTCTGATAGGTCACATCGCCGCTAAAAGTTTCATACTGATTTCTAGCGTCGCAGACACATGTCGACGAGGTGGGGACGGTTTAAATTGGAGTCGTGTTATTAGGGGACGTTCAAGTATTACTTAACGCAATTTTTGAAGATTTTTGTCCCTCCCTCCCCTCAATGTAACATTTTTATGTACCTTTTCCCCCCAAACGTTACATAGCACCCAAGTGACCATGTGAACACAAAGATCTTTGACCCCTCGATGGCTGTCGGTAAGTAATTTTAAATCTTAACTTTCAGCAGGAGGGCTCCTCGCCCCTTCGGTCTGCCAACAGCCATCGTACAACCCCGCTGTGGTGTTACACCTTGACGTGGTGCGGGGGCTTGATAACCAAGTAACGCACAAAGAACAACTTTGGTCTGACAAACCTTAATATCTTTTTTGTTCCAGCGCTACTTCTAACTTCTAACTGAACCCTACCCTACACCGAACCGGGTCAGTTCAACGTGCCACCTCTTACACCCACTTTCGAAGAGAAGATGGTAAAAATCGCGCTATGAATTGCACGTCCACGTTGATGCAGCTCGGTTTGTGACTTCAATTACGCCGGGCCACATACCACCGAACCACTAGGCGGTAACTGTGCAGCGAGGACTTGTGCGATCTGCAATAACCCGTTAGTTTCTGTTCAGAGCAGTTTGTTGTGCGGTTTAGTGCGAGTGCTGCATCCGTAGGTGTATTTTGAACCGAAGTCGAAATGTACAACGAATGGTGCCAACGAAGAAACAGCGAGAACGTTGCAGTCCAACGGAAGAAAATGCTCAAGCAATGCTTGTATAAATGGGACGCGTTCGCAGCGTGGTACAGGACCGTAATGAGTATGATTAGTTTTGACGGTTTAAAAATAAGCAAATCTATTTTTTTAAATTTTTTGTAACTAAATTAAAGCAGATAACAAAAAAATTAATGGGATCTTTTTTGTGTAAAAGTGTTTTTTATTTAAATAAAAAAACAATGTTACGTAATGTATTGTACCAACCCCCCGACCCCCAAATTGCGATACGTATTACTTGAACGCCCCCTTAATTACTCGATTATTTATTATATTTTGTGCTGGTCGACTGGTTTTCGTGCACCTCGAAAATTTTGCTTTGGAATTTCCATGTTCCGCAAATATTTTTTCACATCTTGTGTTAGGAAAATATAATTATACTGTATTTTAAAAAATCTGCTCATTTTTTATTTAAATCCCACGAATTGGCCTCGTTAGTACAACCATATATCCTAATTCTAGTATTGCAAATACCAAATTTTAACACGTCGACTAGTAAACACATAATTTGTAATAAAAATAAACTGCTTCCCAGCAATTTTAATATTTAAATAAAATGATAAAGAACCACTTTGGCAAGTTAAGTCATTATTTAAGATTTACTTACACAATGTTTAACCATTTAGTCGAAAATCTAGCTGTATTAACTAAACAATTACGTAAAAAAAAATTTAAGTTTCTGGAACTTGACAAAACGGTTCTTCAGGTAAACGAAGAAATAAAAAGGTAAAGAAAATAATTCAAGTGTTAAATAAATATCAATATTTCTTTGTGGAAATTATAATTATTTTAAAAAAATATGACAAACTTTATAAATAATAAATTAAAACAACAGCAGATTCATTTTCAATTTTTTTTTTTAATAACTCCCACAAAGTTATAAAAAGTACAATTTTACGTATTCTACCGCTGTGGAAAATTTCACGAATTGAGTAAAACAGAAAAATAATGAAAAATATCTATATTACCAAAAATAAAATAAAAACAAACATAGTATAAAATAAACATTTTATTCAAACAAAAAGGTAACACAATATAAAAATGTTTGCGTCTTAAACTAAAAAAAAATCATGTTTCATTATTTTTCCCTAGACATTTAAATTAAAACATGAATTGCGTTTTTGTTAATTACCTCAGGGTTGAAGAAATACCTCAAAAAACAATAAATACCCCGAAAAAATAATAATAATGACAAATTGGTAACTACTTTTAATAAAAAAGACCCCAACAGTTGAGAACAAATAGATAAAATAAAAATAGTTAAAATTAAATTTGAGTGAAGTAATTAATCATTTTTATTTATTAAAAATTTGAGGAGGTAAATAAGGATTTTTCTTTAAGGGGGTCGCCACATGTGATGGATTCAAAAAATCGATTTTTTTTTGTTTAATTGACCAACATGTGTTGGTAAAGTGAATTTTAAAAATTCGTAGTCGTTAGAAAAATACAGCGGTTCGGTGCGCTGAGTTTAATAGTCGGAGGACGGTCCTACGAGGGCGGTCCGATAAGTACTTAGCCTTACCGCCCGATGGCGCCACTATCGCAAGAGATATTTACTGACTTGTAGTATATTCTCATAGACGGCTACTGTCGAAATTTCAGCCGAATCGGACCCGTAGCTTTGTTTTGACCGCGGATTTTAGAAAAATGGAAAAAGAGCAATATCGGTCGGTGATTCCACTTAATTCTTTTTTTGGAAGGAAAATCGCGCAGCGATATCAAATAGCGTTTGGATGCTGTGTACGGTGACTCTTCTCCTTCGATGGCGACCGTCAAAAATTGGTTGGAGTTTCGACGTAGTCGCACGTCGGTTTTTGATGAACCACGTGACAAAAATACACGACCTCACATTGACAGAACGTCGATTAAAGGTGCGCGAGATAGCTGAGATAGTAGACATCTCAAAAGACCGCGTGGGTCATATCCTGCATGAAATTTTGGCATGAAAAAGCTGTCGGTGCGACGGGTACCGCGTTTGCTCACTCCAGACAAAAAGCGCAACCGTGAGACCACTTCAGAACAGTATTTGACGCTGTTTAAGCGCAATCCGTCGTTTCGTGACCGTCGACGAAACATGGTTCCACTGGTACACACCAGAGACCAAGGTACAGTCGAAACAGTGGACTTCACCCATTGAACGAGCTTCAAAAAAGGCGAAGACTGTCCTATCGGCCGGAAAGGTGATGGTCACCGTTTTCTCGGATTCACAAGGTGTGATATTCATCGAATACCTTAAGAGGGGCAAAACGGTCACAAGGCTGTACGATGCCGAATTATTGGGCCGATTCGACGCCGAATTGCAAAAAAACGGCCCCATTTGGCGAAGAAAAAATGCTCTTCCACCATGACACGAAGATTTTGATTCGAAATTTGTTTGACATAATCTTGAAATAATGATAAATAAATGATAAAAAGCTCAAAGTTCTATCTTTTCATTGTTCGTCAAAAAAAATTCCCAAAAAATACTCAAGAAACGGGCAGCCACATGGGGGCGACCCCCTTAAGGTCCAAAAAGATGAGAAAGAACAGTACGCTGTTCATTAACTAACTAAACAAATATTTTTTCTAGTTTTTACTATTAAAATATTTGGACAATGCATTTGACACAATCTCGAATTTTTTAAAATTATTCTTAATTTTAATATAAAAATATATTTCTATTAGAAAAATTCACTTTTTTCATTTACATTAATAAATAAATGTGATTTACATACAAAATTTAAATTATACTGACAACTTATTTCCCTACCGCTTATTGGGTCAGAGATAACATATTTGATATAAAAAAACTAGATACATACATAAAATATATACATAAAAATTGTTTCTTCTTTTTTACCAAACTCTTTTTTGCTGTTGGGGCATTTTATATAAATTAATATACACATTAATTCAGTTTGTAAACGTCATAAATGCACCTTCAAGATTATAAAATAATTTAAAAACCATTTTTTTATACTTAAAAATACTGAAATTCAAGACTAGGACATTCGGAATAACACCGTGTCACCCTCCCTTTTGAAAAATTTTAATTCCGGAATGTCAGCGTCTTAATTGGTCGAGATTTTTCTGTACTGCGACATAAAATTTATCACCGTTAAGTGGACAAGTTGTTGCAAATAAATGTTTTCAATTGTAATTGTTTATTTTATGTTGCTATCCGAACTGTTCATTTCGGCGACCGTAAAAAATCGATGTTTGAATTTTGTCAACGCGGGAACCGCACAAAAATGATCAGTCTTTGCAGATTTTACGATAGCCAAAGTTTGAGCACGATAGGAGCATGTTAACCCGAACCGTGCCGAGTAGTAGGTACCAACGTTTTAGGGCCGTATCTCTGGTAATTTCCATTATTTTCTCAACGAAAGGCAATATTATTGTAACTCATTAAAATTCTATGAAATATCGATCCAGGATTGCATCCGTTCGTTGGTTAAAATCCGATTGGATTTTTGCAGACGTTTCGCCAAGGTCTCACTTAGCATTTTCAATGCGAAGTTGAATTGTTCTTGCCGACCAGCGAAGACTACGCATTGAAAATGCCAAGTGAGACTTTGGTTAAACGTCTGCAAAAATCCAATCGGATTCTAACCAACGAACGGATGCATAATACCGACGTATTAGCTGAGGTCAACATTTGTTATGATCCCTAAGAGGAACAGAGCGACCAAATGTAATGATCATCGATCAATTAGTCTAATGGGCCATGTTTTAAAAATATTTTTGCGAGTGGTGCATGGCAGGATACATAATAAGCTAGAGGAAAGAATTAGGAACAGTTAATTCGGTTTTAGAAACAGCTTAGGAACCAGAGAGGCGTTATTTGGAGTTAATGTATTAATCAAAAGATTTCGGGATGTTAATCATAAGGTATTCCTTTGTTCAATCGACTTTGGAAAAGCTTTTGACAAAGTACGCCATGACAAAATGCAACAAATTCTAAAAACGACAGGTATAGATGACAAGAATATTCGTATTATTGCCAATTTGTATTGGCACCAGACAGCTGCAATATTAATATCTGGAGAAATTTAAGATAATTCATGACCGACAATATGGATTTCGACAACTTCGGTCTACTGGAGATTTGCTGGCTTATGTCATTCAGCTCTGGGCAAACACTATTAAGAAGTTTGGTGAATCCCGTGCAATAGGCTTGGATATATCTAAAGCCTTCGACTGCGTTTGGCACTACGCATTGTTAAGCAAATTATCTGCCTACGGTCTCCCAACCAAATTGCGCCAATGGCTATGAGCTTCATGCAAGATCGCTTCTTACATGTGGCAGTTGACGGGATTTCTTCTGATGCGTTGAAAACCAATGCCGGGGTCCCCCAGGGTTCCATCCTGTCCCCCACCCTATTTCTTTTACACATCAACCTCAACTTTCACATCCCAACAATCACTTTGAATAATACAAATTGACTCAGGTAGAAACAGATCAATAGAGATCTTGAAGCAATCGTCGAGTGGGGAAACAACAATCTTGTTCAGTTCAATGCCCAGACAACACAATGCGTCACGTTTTCCAAGAAACTGATGAAAAAGGCTGTTATAGCTCGGTTCGACTATAAGTAACAACAAATAAGTATAGAATATATTGTTATGGATTAGGACTATCACAATGGCAAAAAAAAATGTTTTGTTTTGTAACAACAAACGCCCGATATTTTAGGGAAGAATTTTCTCGTTGGTTCCCCGTTCTTCCGGAATGAACGTCTCCATTCTCGAATAGTTTGTTTGCACACATAAAAAGGAATGTCGCCGATCGAGTTTTTAGTTTTAGTTTGAAGTTAAGGTTTGAAGTAAATTTTTTGTAATTAGCTAAGTGATTTATCCAATAAGAGTTTATTGTTTAGTGAGTGTTTAAAATCATCGAACCCAAGAGTAAATATCGCTAAAATATATTATTTCGAACAATATTGCCTATGATTTAAGACATACATCATGAGAAAAGAATGAGAAGTTTCAGATATACTCCAAACGTGCTCACACTTTGGCTATCGCAAAATCTGCATCTCATCTATCATCTCGTGGGTCCCCGTTGACAAAACTCTGGAAATAATTTTCTCCCGCCTATCACTGCGGTCATGTACTCGGATCAATGGAAAAAAATGTCGAATTAATGCTGATTTTGAAAAAAAATGTTTGGTCCTAGATCCATATTATCTAAATTTTATCAGATTCCTGTCATAACAAAAAGGTTCTTATTGGCATTGTGTATGCTTAAATAATGAACTATATAGCTGCCATCCAATACTTTGCAGTTTTGTTTTAATTGTGGCATATAACAAAACAAAATATTACGATTTTCTAGACGTTTCAATTGTTCCAATGAGAATAAATATCCGATTATACCAAAGTTTTTTCAGCAGAGAAACAAGCATAACTTTAAAACTGTACTCTTCGTCGACTCTGATCGTAATTTATATGATGATAAAAAATTTACATTTATTTTATATTTCTTTGGGTTCATTAATTTTTAACCGTTTAACTTATTTGCCTCTGCTGATAACAGTGTTAAAAGGGTTATTTGCTTTTCTAATAATAATTAGTTGCAAACTTTTTAATTTCAATAATTAATTACTTCGGTGCGGGTTTTAATATCAAAATTTTATCTACTGCTTGAAACATTATACTTTCGTCTTCATGTTAATTTGACATTTTTTTTAAATTACTTTTTAATTAAGACGTTTGAACATAATTATTACCCACATGCATTTATCCTAAAACAACCATGATAACTTGTAACGACCATCTTTGGTGAAAAATTTTCTATTTAGTACAGAATTGTCTCAAACTCATGCATTTTTTTTCATTTTTTGATGTACTCAACTGGTACGGAAAATTAATTAAATTAAACTAATTTTATGGTTGCGATTTTGTTGTTTCGGTATTATCTTTTTTTTGTTTGGCTAATTTATTCCGTATCGGCTTTCATGCCACGTACTTCGCCTTTTTGACGAAGAGACTCAAGTTCTTCTTTTGTTTTATCTTCTATTGCACGAATGTCTTCCATTGTTAGACCGTGCCAGCGATCCATCCAACAGAAAACTTGTCTGCAAATCAGAAATAGGTGCATTATTAATAAATGAAATTTCATATTTTAATCGACAAATATCCAAATATTTGTAAATAAATCAGAAAAATAAACATACATACAATTACCGACAATAAAAAAATTACTGTATTATTTCAGTTCAAATTTAAATATTCTATATAAATAAAAATGAAAAAATGTTTGCATGTATGTATGTATGTATGTCCTTCAAAAACTCCCAAACGGCTGGACCGATTGGGATGAAATTGTCAGAAGTTGTTTTATACTTACCAGGGGTGGTTTAGTGAAAAAAAACTTCCCTACGATAGGGATGGGTAGGGGATGAAATATAAAAACTGTTAAAAACGCTAATATTAGTGATAAATTAAATTAAATTAATAGTTTTCAAGGTCACTGAGTTTGATTGTAATATCTTCAATGTTGTTAGCATGTAAAATATAAGCAAAACGAAAGTAATGGTTTTTGAAAGAGAAGAAAGCATGACAAACTGTAAAGTTTCGATTGAGGGAGAAAAAGTGGAACAAGTAAATGAATTTGTGTACTTGGGTTCAAAGTTTACGAGAGATGGAAAGTATGACAGTGACATGAGCAAAGGGTGTTGACAGGAAAACAAATGAATGGGGCACTGCTAGTTTCAGTGATGGATTTTTTTACGTAAAAAGTAATGCTTAATCAGCACACGAAATTCACTTTTTTCCATTTTCGTAAAAATTCACGAAGTTGTCTGCTTTGAACGGCTATCAAACACCAACTGCACGACGTAGCTTGCTCAAAATTAGAAAGTTGCCCACTGATAGATTATAGTTGACGGCAGCACTGTTGCATTTGGAGTAACTGCGCGGGAAATTCAAAAAGTCACTGACTTATCAAACTGCCCTCGTATCTCGATCTGATCAACATTGTTTTGAAGAAAGGCCAGGTCAAGATTACCAACAACCGACAAGCATGTATGAGAGCACTGATGAAAGTAGAGGAAGCAAAAGACGTGTGTAAAAACCTTAGCAAGGGGAAGGAAGTGGTCTCTGCCCATCCCTACGGGAAAATGGCTATATGTATGTATGTATGTTAGCACCACTACGAAATAGGTGGGAGTGGGATGAAATATAAAAACTATTAAAAACAGCTGATATTAGTATCAAATTTATTGTTTTTGTGGTGGCTGAGTTTGATGGTAACCTTTCCAATTTTGTTAGCACCCCTACGATAGGTTTTGGGGTGGCTGAATTTGATAGCAACAGTCCTAATTTTGTTAGCATCCCTATGAAAGGGGTGGATAGGGGATGACATATAAAAACTATTAAAAACGCCGATATTAGTGTCAAATCCATAGTTTTCAAAGTTGCTGAGTTTAATTGTGATATCTCCAATGTTGTTAGCACCCCTACGAGAGGGGTGGGAGGGGGATGGAAAAAAAAACCTTTTAAAAACGCTTTATTAGTGTCGAATTTATAGTTTTTTTGTTGCTTAGTTTGATAGTGATATTCTCAAAGAAGGCAAGCCAACGTTCGGGCAGGACAACGTCTGCCTTGTCCGCTAGTAATCCGATAATTATAAAACATTAGAAAACACACTGCGATATTCAGAGGTAATATCCCAAGTCTATCACAAATATCAAACTATTATTTTTGTCATAGATTACCTTGTATTTCGAGACAATTTGGTGAGACCATGTGAACATTAATAATCTGATAATTAATGTTCACATTGTCGAATTGAATTGTCTCGAAATACAAGTTGGTTGAGATAAACTTATGACGAAAATAATAGTTCGGCTATTTGTTAGAATCGAGAGATATTCAGGAAGGTTATTTCATTAACACCGCAAAATCATTCGCTAAAATTCCGGTCATATTCACTAAAGTGAAAGCAAGTCAATTATTCATAAACGTTTATCAACATTTAATTCCACCTACTTTTTACAACTACGAAATTCATAATTCTTCTGCTGACAAAAAGACATAAATTGTCTCCAGACAGACTCGTTATTTTTTTTTTGGTATTTTCTGGGAAGGATTTGCTTATATTTTTGCTGACTTCCGTAGTGGAACATGAACCAAAACGAGACATTTTCAATTGAGTGAATGTTACGTAAAATGTTGACACTCATCTATAGCACTCTTATACAATCAAACTAAATAGCCGCTCATTTCTTTATTTACCTGAATAGTCGATCATACTGCATATCATGTGACTAAATTCATGACTTTTTATTGGTAGAGCCATGTGTGAATAAAATAATCAAGAGGTAATATCCCAAGACTATGACAAATAGCCGACTATTATCGTAATAATGTTATCGAGAGTACCTTGTATTTCGAGACAATTTGATGAGACCATATGTACATTAACAATCTGAATAACTCCCGAGAGCTTTTAGCTCGAGGTAGTTGCATTAAAAGAACAGGAATTAATATTTCTCTTGAACTTTTAAGTATTTTTTTTAATTCACCGTACTCATTAAAAATTAAATGGATATAGAATTTGTATTTCAATTTGTTCAAAAATAAAAAACTTACCTATGGAAATTTGTAAATAGCCGCCTTTCAGATTTTTGTATAAAACTTTCTATTCTCGTCTGAAAACATAAAAAATTTTATTTAATTTTTTATACATACATAAAAAAAAATTACGAAAGATAATGTAAGGAATTGTAATGTATAATTGCATAACTAAAAAATATAGAACCATTCAAACCATCCTTTCAAGATAAACATTTGAAGAATCCTAAACAAAATTTAGTACCCATTATGTGTTTTTTTTTAGAGGTACAATACTTTAAAATGAAATAAAACACATCAAAATCATAGTAATGTCCATGCCATTGGCTTATGAAAAAGATAATTTGATGCCATTTTATGCTCATTTCGTGAACGTTTTCTGCAATTTATTGGGATGCGCACTGATTCCACCAGCTTATAAAGCTAACCAAATAGTGATTTTTTGTGGATGTAATGGCGTCTCAGTAATAACTTCTTGATTTCCTTCTCTCCAAATTTCGTTTGTTTGCGTAGTCTTCTTCTTCTTCTTCTTCATGTACTGTTGGCTATCATCATTGCTATTTTGATTTTGGAAGCTGCGGCCCTAAATATGAGGATAATTCACGAATTGTTGTCCCTAACATGGAAGCAAACACATGAGAAGAATGAAACTAATTTATTTTTCAACGTTTATACACTTGGTATATCGGTGTTGAATTGTTACAAACCCTTTTGAAAAAAATTCAGAACTTTGAGTCTTCAGCCATTCATCTACTACCGACATCACTTCGTTATCATCAGCAAAGTGGATTCCACGAAGATGTTCTTTTAGTTTTAGGAATAGATGGTAGTCGTTGGGGGTCAAATCTGGATAATAAGGGGGTTGTTTAAAATTTTCAAATCCCGCATTGTGAATGGCAGCCATTGCAACACAATTTTTGTGATCCCAAAAAACTGTAGCCATGATCTTACCAGCTGATGGGACAACACGAATTTTTCGAGGAGGGGGGAAACCCCTATGCCGCAATTCCATGCCTTGTTTTTTGGATTCTGGCTCAAAGTGATCAACCCATGTTTCGTCGACTGTAAGAAATTTTCTCTTAAATTCATCGGGATTCCTGTTAATGATCTCCAAATTTGTCTCCGCTGCAACCAGGCGAACACGCTTCTGGTGTGCCGTCAGCATTCGTGAAACCCAACGTGCAGAGAGTTTTTTCAGACCAAATTCCTGATGTAAAATGTTTTCAACGCTTCCAACAGAAAACCTACATGTCTCTGCTATAGCCTTGATTGTAATTCTTCTGTCATTTAATACCATGTCATGGAATAAAATCACATTTTCTTTGGTCACCACAGTTTTGGGGGCTCCTGCACCTGGTGCATGTTGACATGTTTGGGTTCGTAAAAATTGAAATTTTGTTTTAAAAAACCAATCAGGTGACTAAACTTATGTCAACATTTTTTTTAATTAACAACTTGCTTCGTAACATTGAGTAATAACTCCATAATCTTGAAGACTTTTTCATCATTGATTGTTCTTTAAAATAGGCTTAAGTACCTTTTCATACGCAAGATTTAACATTTTTCTTGTGACACCAACTTTCATAATTGGCATAAGTTTTTTCGTATACACTTTTAGACTTTTCAGGCATTAATCCAGCAACTGCATTACTTGCTAAATATGTAATTTCTGGTGGTAAATCATTTATTTTACAATGCTTGACGAACTTTTCAATAAATGTAACTTTGACAATGACATGAGAATCTTCTTGTTTGGCTCTACAACTCGCCGTGAGTCTTGGCCGCATTCACTATTGCCCTCCATCCTTGGGGGTCTTGTGCCTTTAATTCCAACTGTCTGATGCCCATCTTCCTAAGGTCTGCCGTTACAGCGTCCTTCCATCGGTTTCTGGGGCGTCCTACTGGTCTTCTGCCAACTGGTCTCTACCAAAAAGCTCTGTTTAAAAGGCGCTGATCGTCGCTCCTTATTACATGACCTGCCCATCTAAGCCTGTTAGTCTTTATATGCCTAGTAAGGCTCTCTTTCCCAAATAGTTGTTGGAGCTCATGATTATGTCGACGTCTTCATTTTTGCGTGTTAGCATCCTTACAGGGACCGTAAACGGCTCGCAGGATCTTACGTTCCCATGCCAGCAGTTTGTTTATTTCTCTTTGGTTCAGAGTCCACGTCTTGCTTCTATACGTCCCCACGGGGCGGATTATGATTTTGTAAATTCGAATCTTAGTATTCCTGGAGAGAAGCTTCGATTTTAATAAGTGTTGAATGGAGTAAAAAGCCCTGTTCGCCGCGACTATTCTGGCTGCCACGTCTTTCTCAACTCAGTTATCCTGGGTTATTATCGCTCCTAGGTACTTGAATTCCTTTACAACTTCTAAGTTGTGGTCGTTAGTATAGAAGTTCTGCCTGACCCTATTTCTAGTATTTATTGACATTATCATGTATTTAGTCATTTCCTCGTTTACTTTGAAGCCCATTTGCAGTGCAGCTTCCTCAAAACAGTTTAAAATTCCACACACATCTCGTGTTGTCTGATCTATGGTATCGACATCGTCAGCGAATGCTAGAACAATCTTCTATCCTCGTGCTGAAATGCTTGTGATCAAGTCTGTTTCAACTTTCCTTATTGAATATTCTAAATCTAGGTTAAATAGCAAGGGGGATAAAGGATCTCCCTGTCTTAAGCCGGAATTAATACTAAATGTTTCTGAGCTGTGACATCCTACTCCTACTTGAGCGTAAGAGTTGCTGACGCACATCTTCATCACTGTCACCAATTTCTTTGGGATACCCATTTCTGTCATTGCTGACCATAGCATTTTCCTGTTGATGGAATCATAGGCCTGTTGAAAATCTACGAAAATCTGGTGTACATCTTGGTTCTCATGACATAAGAATAAAAAACCTTACGTCGGAATATAAAATGTTTTATGAAATTCGGATCATAAACAATCATTATGTTACACGCCTTGTTATCAGACTCGGCTGACGCCTCTTCACATCTAGTACCATAATTGATCCTTATATCATAAATATCTATTATGCTTCCTAGACCGGCATTTTTTAATAATGTAAAAACAAACATAACTTTCTATTTTACTTTTCTGAAGAATTTATTTATTTCCACTTTTAGAAAAATGTGAAAATTTCCAAAAACCTGCAGTCTATGGAGGGTATTAATGACCGTTTGAATCGCAAAACAGTGTGAAATAATGAGATAAATAATAGCTTCGCCATGGCTGTTTAACTTATACATAGACGATTGTTTAAAATATTTGAAAGAGAGTGCGTATGGACTGAAAATGAATGATTTGATCGTCAAATGCCTTCTTTACGCCGATGATCAAGTCATATTAGCGTCATCTGAAGAGGAGTTGCAGGCGATGGATAATGTTAGGCATGATGCCCTGAAAATCAAAGGGATGAAAATAAATGTAAGCAAAACGAAAGTAATAGTTTTTGAAAGAGAAGAAAGCATGACAAAATGTGAAGTTTCAATTGAGGAAGAAAGAGTGGAACAAGTAAATGAATTTGTGTACTAGGGCTCAAAGTTTACAAGAGATGGAAAGTATGACAGTGACATTGAGCGAAGGATGTTGACAGGAAAACAGACGAATGGGGCACTGCATAGCTTTATGAACAGCCAAAAAGTGTCAAAAAAGGCACGTCTGGCTGTGCATAGAGGTGTGTTGGTTCCTACACTTATGTATGGTAGTGAATGTTGGGTTTGGCAGAAGAAGCATAAAAATTAGATTAATGCTGCGGAGATGAGTAGTTTGAGAAGTATAGCCGGAGTGACTCGGTTGGATAAAGTGAAGCATAGTGAGATAAGATAACGCTGTGATGTAAAAGAAGATGTGGTTATAAAGATAGATAAAGAAATGCTTAGATGGTTTGGACACGTAGAAAGGATGGATGAAGGAAGATTGACGAAACAAATTTATAAGGCGATGTAAATGGATAAGTCGGTAGTGGTCGACCTCGGAGAACATATCTCGATCAGATCAACATTGTTTTGAAGAAAGGCCAGGTCAAGAGTACCAACAACCGACGAGCATGCATGAAAGCCCTGATGAAAGTAGAGAAAGCAAAAGATTTGTGTAAGAACCGTAGCAAGTGGAATGAAGTGGTCTCTGCCTACCACTACGGGAAAAAGGCGTGACTATATGTATGTATGTAATGCAACGTTGCTGAACCTGCAGATCGCTTTTAAGTGTCGTTACGATTTCTGGTCTTGGGTTCGTTAACTTACAATACTTTATACAAAACTGCATGTGTCACACAAATAAATTTTAAATCGAAAGGACTTCGTCAGTGCGGCACAATATCTCCGAAACTGTTTACCACCATATTGGAATACGCCTTTAAAAGAGTAAACTGGGAAGAAATGGGCATAAATATCCATAGAGAGCTGTTGAGCCACATGAGGTTCGCCGATGACATTGTCATAACTGCCGACAGCATTGACCAGGCACAGACTATGTTGGAGAGCCTTCATGAAGCGTGCAAAGCATTCGGTTTAAAAATAAATTTTACGAAGACGCAATGTATGACCTACCTTGTCATGAGCGAGAACATCTCAGTTTCCAGTAGGAGTATTGAGCAGGTTGCCTCATATAAATAATTGGGGCACGAGATCAGGATTGGCAGAGATAATCAAACCTGCGAGCTGAACAGGAGAATAGGCTTAGCGTGGCCGGCATTTGGAAAGTTTTCAAATCAAACATTCCTATATGGAAAACATACGATCAATGTATACAGCCAGTACTAACCCATGGGGCAGAAACGTTAACGATTACCAAAAAAACGGCGCACAAGCTGCGAGTTGCTCAGCGATCTATGGAGCGGTCAATGCTGGCACTGTCTCTGAGAGACAGGATACCCAATTTGACCAAATGGTATAGGACGGGTGTGACTAATGCCATAGAGAGAGTTGCAACCTTGAAGTGGAACTGGGCTGGCCATTTGGCACTAACAACGGATGGAAGATGGTCAAAGCGTATTATGGAGTGGAGACCAAGGCACGAAGCCTATAGGAACAGATGCAGACCACCAACAAAATGGACGGACGATATTAAGAGAATACGGGAAAACTGGATACATGACACACAAACTGAAAGCGGTGGCAGACACTAAGGGAGGCCTATGTCCCGCAGTGGACGCGAACGGCTGTTTAATGAATAAAAAACTATAAACAATTTATTCTAATCTTTCTTTTATGAAGCACAATAAACTCTTATTTAAAAAATCACTTGGACATTCACTTTCCAAGCTATACTTTAACTTAAACTTTTTAAAACAATCTTTCAAAATATATCACTTTCTAACTAACTAGATATGAACCAACGTTTCCAAAGAAAAGATTTCTTTTTGGAATAATTCTGGTAACATCGCCAATTTTCAATTGCGCGGCTACAAATCATCCGCTTATAAGTCGGGCGTTTGATACTACCAAAAAATATCATACAACTTTTCGCCGACGCTTCGGGTCAAATAATGATTGCAGGGGCGTACTCGCCGACCACAATCCTTTAAATATTTTATAAGAGGGTTAGCAATCTATCTGTGTTTGTGGAAAGTGTGTAAACATTCCATGTCACGTTAGAAATGTAAAAATATGACAACAAATAAAATATTGTAAAGAGAGGGTCGCAAGGTATTTACTTATTTATGTGATGTTGGAATTATAAAACTTTCATACCAATTAAAATATTATAGTGAAAGAATTTACTTAATTATTTGACTATTTAGGAGGTCGCTACACTAAAAAGGTTGAGAAACGATGCTTAGTAAATAATAATAATAATTTACTGTAGTTTCCAAAGTGGATATTATTTTTAAATGAAATCAAAGAGAGCGTATGTTTACGTGGACTTGATTGACACGCGTCAAAATTCACAAACTAGTATATTTAACCCATGGAAACAGTACATCATAAGGTTAAACGCACTGAATTTGCCGAGGGGTGTAACGCGGTTGAAAAGCTATAAATAATCATGTTTATGTTTAAAAACCTTCGGGGAAGAGTGTATGTGATATCAGTGGGGTAATGTGGTGTGTTAAATTTGGAAATTTCATTAAATAAATAGAAGTATGGCGTTTTGGAGACCATGGGCTAATGAAAATAATGAAATTGCACAGCGTAGTGAGAATAAAGACAAATATGAATTTTAAAATAAAGATTTAGACATAGGTATTTTTTAAAATAATAAATTCATGAAATGAGGTATCTCCGCCTATGGCAGATCATACACTATTGTCGGTAGGGTTCGGAACGAGTTTTTATATTCTGCAATTGAAAATGGAAACATCTTTGAAAAATTTAATGAAACCCTTCTAATATTAAAATCAAGTTAGGTAATAACTTGTAAACAAAAAGAATATTAATATACATAAATTGGATTGGAGAAAGATTTCTACGGACTTCAGAATCATGTGGCGATTTATAATGAGCCAAAAGAAAGAAACGAGTGAGCTAATACCCGTTAATCAGATCGGTAAGGAAACATGGACCGGCTACTTACAAGATCTATATAAAGGTATGGAAGCGACAACACCACAAGCCCCGTCCAGTATCGTAATTAAAAATTCTGTTACGATAAATGAGTCGACATAAGAAAAGCACTAAATAAGCTCAAAAATAGAAAAAGTCCGGGTCAAGATGACGTTACTAACGAACTCCTTAAGTATGGTGGCGAAAGGTTGGTTTGTGAATTGACATTTCTAACGCAAAAAATATTTGAACATCACAAAATTCCCGATGAATGGAGAACAAGTACGACAATCCACGTTGCTGGGAACTACAAAGTAATAAATTTACCGTTGTCCACTCTAAAACTAGTCACCAAAGTGATAATGAATGTAATCAATGATCGAATAACATTATGTGATGAACAACAAGGGTTTAGATCTGGACTATCATGTACGGACGCGGTGTTTTTTATTAGACAGAAAAGTCTATAGAGTTTAATAAACCAGCATTCTTCTGTTTTATAGATCTAGAAAAGGCGTTTGACCGGATACGTCTGTATGACAGACAACATACATACATACATATAATCAGGCAGAGACCACTTCCTTCCACTTGCTACGGTTCTTACACACATCTTCTGCTTCCTCTACTTTCATCAGTGCTTTCATATATGCTTGTCAGTTGTTGGTAATCTTGACCTGGCCTTTCTTCAAAACAATGTTCCTTCATCCATTCTTTCTGCGTATCCAAACCATCTAAGCATTCATTTGTCTATTTTTGTAACCACATCTTCTTTTACACCACAGCGTTCTCTTATCTCTCTATTCTTTACTTTATCTAACTGAGTCACTCCGGCTATACTTCTCAGACTACTTATCTTCGCAGCATTATCCTATTTTCATGCTTCTTCTGCCAAACACAACATTCACAACCATACATAAGTGTAGGAACCAACACACCTCTATGCACAGCCAGACGTGCCTTTTTTGACACTTTCTGGCTATTTATAAATCTATGCAGTGCCCCATTCATTTGTTTTCCTGCCAACACCCTTAGCTCAATGTCACTTTCATATTTTCCATCTCTCGTAAATTTTGAACCCAAGTACACAAATTCATTTACTTGTTCCACTATTTCTCCCTCAATCGAAACTCCACAGTCATGCTTTCTTTTTTTTCAAAAACCATTACTTTCGTTTTGCTTACGTGACAGACAAATACAAAGTAATATCATTAAAACTATTGAAGATATTGACCAAATTAACTGAATGCAGGCAAAGATAGACAACGAACTCACAGAACCAATAATCGTAGAGAGGGGTATATGACAAAGAGACTTACTGAGCCCATTACTATTCAATATTATTATGGACGAAATAATAAGACAAGTACGCAGGAAAAGGGGATATTGAATGGGAGGTCGAGAGGTAAAAATCCTATGCTACGCTGATGATGCAGTTTTGATAGCGGAAAATGGAGATGATCTGCTGAGGCTTCTTTATACAACAGTTGCTAAAACGCCCAGGATGACAATTTCAATATCTAAGCCAAAATGCATGACCGCATCTAAAACACCTCTGAGATGTAAATTAGTGGTTGATGACGAGACAGTACCTCAAGAGATGAAATTCAGATACTTAGGTATAGAAATTTCAAGCTTCGGCGACATAGAACCAGAAGTAAGAGCACAAGCTATCAAAGAAACAAGAACGGCTGCACAAATCAACGACAAAATATTTCGTAACAAGCACCTGAAAACAAGTAAAAGCCCGTATTTACAAAACTGCTATTAGACCCATACTGACATATGCGGCAGACACAAGACCCGAAACATCAAAAACAAGCTAAATCATGGAAACAACAGATATGAAGATAATTCGAAGGATAGCTGAAAAAACACTACGGGACAGGGAAAGAAGCGCGGATATCAGACAAACATGCCAGATCGAGAATATCAACGACTGGGTGCTAAGTAGAAAAATTGAGTGAAATGACCATATCGCACATATGACAGAAGAACGAACAGTGATGATTGCCAGAGATAAATCACCTTTGGGGAGGCGAAGCACAGGAAGGCTTCGAAAACGTTGGAGTGATAATCTACCTCCATAAAGCGAGTTACAGGAAGGCTTCGAAAACGTTGGAGTGATAATCTACCTCCATAAAGCGAGTTACGATGAGGAACAGGTATTATGCCTAATTGGAAGAAAGAAGAAGTAGAAGAATAAGAAGAAGAAGATAAATTGGTTTAAACTTACAAAAAAAATAAAGACAATTTTAAGAAAATGTGAACCGAAAAGAAAAAAATAATTTTCAGAAAAAAAATATCCAAATGCCAGATACATCTTATAAGTTCATTAATTAATATTTATTTTTTAAAGATAAACAAATTTTTTACGTTATCGTGACATTACTTATTCCTTAAGCGTATTTAAATCAGATAAAAACGTTTTTAATATTTGATAATTTACGAAACGTCATTACCTGTAATCCAAACCACTTGAACTCTACAGTTACTAACTTATAACAGGTCATTACAGGTTTCACTTTGTCCTTCCAGTCGGGTCCAACAAGAGGACCCCTGCCCGTTTTTTGAGATTTAAATTGACTTGGGTCTTCGTCTTCCTTGTAGTCTCCGGACGCTACAGCATCGTTCGCAATGTCAATATTTACAATTTCTCTTTGTTTTAATTTGTCGTTCGGTAAGTCGTGAACCTAAAAAGAACCCCGTGTAGATGAGAAAAATGTTAACTAAAAATATATTGTTTAATATAAAAAATAAACAAGGAATCTATTTGGTAAATGATTATAATGCTCTTCTAAAGTAATAGTAGATATTTAAATCGGTGTAAGTTATAGAGAAAGTATTGCAACGTGGTAAGTATAAGACCTCTTATAGGTTTCGGATTAAAATTATTTTTTTATCTTCTGGTTTCCACAAAAAGGAGAATCCTATTATGTTCGGGTAACATTGTGGGAACTATGGGAAAGAAGGTAGGAATTGGTATTCCCCTTGGCAAATATACTCAAAATTTAAAATATTTCCGAAAAAACAGTAAAATACATACAGTCCTTTAAATCAACGTGAGTGCAATAAATATTTCTATTACATACGTTTAAAAAGACGACATGATTCTTTCCTTTTTTAATAAGCAAATTGTTAGGATTTAATGCATATTATTTAATATCTTATTGATCCGGTTTTTTTCCAAAAGGCTACGTTTACCGAAAATAAATGTTCCTGACGGAGTACATTTATTGGACATCCAATTTGTTCTGATGTAACACATTTATTGGGTTATGCAGGGTGTTTCAAAAAAAGGTGACCCCGTCTCTAGGATAGTGAGAAAACTGAAAAATAATTGGGATTTGCTTGGTAAAAAATTTTCGTAACGCCATCCGTGTTCAAGATAAAGAGTGTTGAAGAAAAAAAATGTATACACATTTATTACGATTTTGCCGAAACTACTGGAAACATTTTAAGCATATGGAAAGGCTTGTTATACAGTGAAAACCTGAAGGAAACAGAACGCGTGGTCGATCACCAAATCGATGGGTGGATGTTACCAAAAAATTATTAGATGCCACTCTCCCACAAGCGGCTCACATGTCATTTAATCGAGATAAATGGCGAGATGCAATCAAGAGAGCCATCAAAAGCATTGAACCTCGTTAATATGGGTCACAACACATCTGTAAAAATGTTATGACTAGGAAGAAGACAGAGGTAAATTTACGTCAAGAATTGGAAGACAGAATTCAACGTCACTTTATTGACCTCATAGCTGATCCCTAACCATTAAAAGGATTAATGGATTCTTTAGAAAATGGGATAGACTTGTGTATTCGTGAAAACGGAGGACATTTTGAACACTTACTCTAATTGAATTATATTTCATGTTCTTAGTCTTTATTTTAATATTCTTCTTGTGATTTTTTGTTTAATTAATAACTTTATCATAACTTTACACCGACATCGGTTATTACTTCATAATTTTCAAATCAAAATATTCCGAAAACGGTACACAGTATCGAGTTTTAACAAGAGTACCTTTTTGATGTAAAATTGAATGATGTTTAAGTTCACTTGATATTTTGATTAATAAACCTAAACTTAAAAAAGTTATGCTGAATACTATTTGATAAGAGCCGTGTAACTAGCGCCCTCTATGAGAGTCAGATATGAAAACAAATTCATGGGATGTATCAGCTTCTAAAACATATTCGTATAAAATTTCATTACAATGTTTCCAGTAGTTTCGGCAAAATCGTAATAAATGTGTATACATTTTTTGTCTTCAACGCTCTTTATCTTGAATACAGATGGCGTTACGAAAACCCCAATTATTTTTCAGTTTTCTAACTATCCTAGAGACGGGGTCACCTTTTTTTGAAACACCCTGTATTTATTAGATAGCCACTCCTTTTTGGGAGTAGATTTTATTAAATAATTGGAAAAAGCAGTATCTAGAAGTCTTACCTTTAAAACATCGGAAAAGCCATCACTTGTTGGTGTATCATGCTGAACTGATAAGATATAACGAACTTTTCCTTACGAGCTACATTTATTAGATGTTAGTTTTTCTGATGAATTATGTTTATTGAATAAATACTTTTCTGACGGGCTACATTTATTAGATGTTAACTTTTTCTGACGGGCTACAATTATTAGGTATAAATTTTACAGGTGGGCTACATTTATTAGATATAAAATTTTCCTGACATATTACATCATTTGGATAAAAACTTTTAATACTACATTTACTGGATATTGACGGGATACACTGCTAAAAAATGGTGAGTCTTACACTTATAAATTCACATCATGGTTTACCAATTTGTTATATCTTGATTTAAGCACTTGACAATAATATTTTGAATATTCGGGTAAAATCAATGACACACGTATGCTATTGTCAATGTATATTCTAAATCTTTTTAAATCTATGCAACACATTAAGCTTTACTTTAAGCACTTTAAGCATACATTTAAGGTTACATTCCTGCCGACCAATCCAGTGCGGAACAATCTGCGCATGCTTTATGTTTGGTTTGGCTCCTGTTTCCCGCATTTTGTTCAGTAGAGCTTGTAGATTGTAGGGGGGATCGTGAAGGCTATGCAGCCTCTCAAGCACAACCCTTAATCTATTCGAGGCCCGGGATTCCGAGACTTCGTACAAAGTTTATCAGTTTCCTGTGTGCTAAGTTCCTGACATCGGAGGGCTTTAAAAAGGCCGCTTCCAGAAACTTGAGCCAATTGCAGAAAAGCGCTGGTCATTCGCAAAGCAGTTTCAGCGAAGTTCTCGAAGTAGCGGCAACTATCACTCTCTCCTCACTGGACAGTGTCCAGTGAGGAGCCCCGGTTACCAGTTTCAAGTCTTTCTTGTTCAACTCGAGAAGCTGTTTAGCTTTCCTAGGCGAAAGGCTTGCTAGCCTTTTCGCTTGTCTTCGTCCTGGCATTTTATGCCAGTGAGAATTCATTTCATCTGTTTCCCAACGTCGAACTTCTTTTTTCAAGTGGGCCTTGGAGAGTCCACAGAATGGTTCTGGGCCGGAAAATTGTGTATTTGCCCCTTCTTTGGCATGGCAGGCGTTTTGTTCAGTGATTGTTATGCATTTAATGTCAATTACTTTTTACTTTTTTTTAATTGCGATATTTTATTATAATTTGGCGATTAAACCTTTTTTTGTGCTACAAACATAAGTATTAATTACTATTAATTTGTGGAGCAAACAAAACAAACCAAACATGGAGCATGCGCAGATTGTTCCGCACTGGATTGGTCGGCATGACTGTCACCTTTAATGTATGCTCAATTCAAATCATCAGCAGTAGTGCCAATGTACTTTAGAACTTGAAAAAAGTCACTACACAATTCATGACAATTCATTACTATAACAATAGTTGGGTTGTTGATTTAAGATATATATCAAGTGAATAAATGAACATTTTTTGGTATAATTGCACATCTAGTGGCAAAACAAGTATAGAAAATTTTTTACGAAAGACAGAAAGTATGACTGTGACATTGAGCAAAGAGTGTTGGCAGGGAAACAAATGAATAGGGCCCCGCATAAATTTATGAACAGCAAGAACGTGTCAAAAAAGGCACGACTGGCTAAAAACGTGTCAAAAAAGGGACGAATGGCTGTGTTGGTCCCTACACTTATGTATGGTGGTGTATGTTTGGTTTGGCAGAAGAAGCATGAAAGTTAGATCAATGCTGCGGAGATGAGTAATCTGAGAAGTATAGCCGGAGTGACTCTGAGATAGGGAAACGAAGATGTGATAACAAAGATAGATAAAGGAATGCTTAGTTGGTTTGGACACGCAGAGAGGATGGGTGGAATAAGATTAACGAAATAGATTTATAAGTCGAGTGTGAATGGTCGGTAGAGGTCGACTTGGGCGAACGTGTTTCAATCAGATCGACATTTTTTAGAAAAAAGGCTAAGTCAAGAGTACCAACAACCGACGAGCATGTATGAGAGCGCTGATTGAAAGTGGAAGAAGCGAAAAATATGTGCAAGAACTGTAGCAAGTGGAAGGAAGTGGTCTCTGCCGACCCCTAAGTGGAAAAGGTGCGACTATATGTATGTATGTTAAATACCGAGAAAAATAAAGATATTCTAAAAAGAATAATTAATAGTTTTTATCACTATATCTGTGTAGCACAGTGTTAGAGCAAATAAATTATTAATAAAATTAAACAGATAATATGAAATATAACATTAAGTGACAAATCTTACTATAATCAAATTATCCGTGGAGAAACAAAATATTAACAGAACATGACGTGTATAATCCCTAAAACTAACTTATTAAATGACAAATAGATGTCAAAATTTAAACATATGATTAAATGACAAATAGACGTCAAAATTTAAAGGTACGTTAAGAATTCAAAATTTTATAACCTTTTCAAATTGTTAAGAATTAAGGGGTTTAACTAACTCTTTCTGAGATTAAGATTATTGTCTTTGCCAGGCATATAAATTTTCATTATATCATTTATACCGGCGGTCAATTCAATATTCAATTGAGTATAGCATAGATGTCAAAATTTAAAAGTACGTTCGGAATTTAAAATTTTATGACCTTTGCAAATTGTTAAGAATTTTGGAGTTTAACTTACTCTTTCTGAGATGAAGATTATTGTCTTTGCCAGGCATATAAGTTTTCATCATATCATTTATACCGGCGGTCAATTCAATATTCAATTGAGTATAGCATCAGCTGTTTCGGATGTACTTTTAAAAATAATAAAATTAATGAATAAGAGCTCAATCAACAAAAACAATGAATTTTACGGTAAGTTTTAATCTTATTTTCCATTGTTCTCTCACATTTAAGCATTTTTTCTGTCACCTTTAAGCAATGGTTAATGTTTCTTTTTTTTGAGGTTAGCTGTCTACATCTGTTTATTTTCTTACTTCTTACTCTTTTTTCAGTTTTTAGTTTAATTTTCTTTTACGAAATGCCTCGCATGGTAGGAAAAATCGGATTTCCTTCTACAGAAGACATCCACCGACGGAATCTTTTTATTTTTATATTACTGTTAAACTGTTTACTTTAAAATTTTAAATTCGTATTATTTTTTTTTGTTCTTTCGGCAATCTTGTAAACATTTTTCTTCTAATTTTAATAAACCTGTATGTGTACCTGTAGGTTTTTTTTAATTGTTTCTTAGTGATAAAAACGAGGTTTGTACAGCCTTGAAGCCGAAATACGTCGATTATTTAGTTTCTTTTGTGGTACTAAATTAAAATATTACGATTGGATTTGTTTGGGGTCAATTTATTTTTAGTGATTTTTCTTTATAAAATCACTTGGGGCCCTTACGTGGTTAGTAATTTTAGTTTTTTAGTTAGTTTGATATATTTACAAAAAATACGGTTGTATGGATCCGTGAAATGATCTATACATCCCCTCAAATTTAATCCAATCGAGAAATCAAGAAGTCACGGAAACCTGAGTATAATATTTTGATCTTTTTCTTTTAAGTTAATTGGTTAATAAATAATTTGAACATTGAAATTAAAATATTAAAATACATTAAATTTCATTTGTTTAATTAATATTAATTATAAGTATTTGATTCTTTCCCATTCCAGACAATTAGTTAAAAAAATTTAAAATTCTTTTTCAGGATTTAAACCTTTAGCTAGCTTTATTAAATCATCAATGTGCACATTTCTGGTAACATTTAATTAGATAAAAGAATTTAGTTCAAACGAGCATTAGTAGGAAAACTATTTGCTACAGTATGCCGTGTACCAACTATACATGCGTAGTCGTTGCGAACTTATTGGCTGCCTTGAACCAATAAGCGCGCACCTATGACTGTGTACATCCAATAGCATACGCGCTATGGATAACCGTCTACACTACTAGTACTTGTGTACTTATACTTATGTTTATTTTCAATAAAACACGTGCTGCGTTACCTCTTTGCGAATTGTTTGTAAACACTTTTGTTGGTTGATAATAACTCTTGTTATTGGTTAATATACATCAATAATTCATTGTGATAGTGGCTTAGAAGATAATAACAATGACGCTAGGTAAGTTTCAGAGTTGAAGTGCAACATACATACATACATACATATAGTCACGCCTTTTCCCGTAGGGGTAGGCAGAGACCTCTTCCTTCCACTTGCTACGGTTCTTACACACATATTTTGCTTCCTCTACTTTCATCAGTGCTCTCATACATGCTTGTCGGTTGTTGGTATTCTTGACCTGGCCTTTCTTTAAAACAATGTTGATCTGATCGAGATATGTTCGCCGAGGTCGACCTCTATCGACTCGTCCATTTACACTCGCCTTATAAATTTGTTTCGTCAATCTTCCTTCATCCATCCTCTCTACGTGTCCAAACCATCTAAGCATTCCTTTATCTATCCTTGTAACTACATCTTCTTTAACAACACAGCTTTCTCTTATCTCACTATTCTTTGCTTCATCCAACCACGTCACTCCGGCTATACTTCTCAGACTACTCATCTCCGCAGCATTTATCATATTTTCATGCTTCTTCTGCCAAACCCAACATTCACTACAGCCAGGCGTGTCTTTTTTAAAACTTTCTGGGTGTTCATAAGCTATGCAGTGCCCCATTCATTTGTTTTCCTACCAACACCCTTCGCTTAATGTCACTGTCATACTTTCACTGTGCAACAATATGTAAATAATTTTTTTTAACCTAAAATTTTTATATTACGACTCTCAAATTTTTTTATAGCCAATTAGTTGACAAAATGACTAAGAAAAATATTAAAAAAAAGCAACAATGCCGAAAAATGCAAAAACAAGCACGAGAGAAAATATGTGAGTCAATAATAATATACTACGAAAGGAACTTCGTTTTAACCAAATGTTCCACGTCACTCACGCACCTTTTCTCTATCTCTTTTGCAGTGTTACAATTTAGATTTTATATTGTTAATTAATCAGGAAACAATAATTGGTTTAGGTTAGGTACAGTTACTTTACTTTCTCTATAAGTGTTTCATCACACACAAACCCACAGTTTTACAAGCAACAAAAACAAACATTATATTTAGGGATCTTTTAAATAGTTATTAAAATGGAAGAGATATGTTTCAAGGATAAAATAAAACATATCTTTTAATATTCGAAATACTTACGTTATCCTGGTAACCACGGTCAGCAATGTGCATACTTTCAATACAAATAATAAAATTCTCCTTCATATAACCCGGATTCTTTTCAGATATAATCCACATTATCACAAATACCAGGAAAACAATATGATCGTAGGGAAGAATGAAATGTTGACCACAACCATTATGTTAGTATGAAGATATAACCAATGGACCCAAAGCATAAAAAAAAAAGATTAAGTTACTCACATTTTCTTGATTACCTTTGTCAGCTACGTGTAAAGTTTCTATTACTAATTTGAATTTTTCTTTCATATAACCTGGATTCTGAAAAATATTAAAAATATAAATTAAAACATCTTTTTTGTATTTTACAATTTAATTTTATATGAGACCTGTAACCATCCAATCAGTTTCAACAGTTTTTAATAAGAGTGAGATGCACTATTTTAAAAAACAATTGGTTTCTCTATGAGGTAAAAATCACAAAATTTGAGGAATTGGATTTGCTTTATGGTGAACAATCTACATTAAGCTACAGCTTCAATATAGAAAAGTACCGTAGATGAAGCCTTAAAAAGTATAAAGGTTAGTAAAAAGAAAACCTCACATAGGAGTGACATCCACAATATAAAGGTCCATTTTATCAAATGCCACTTCAGTTGGGAAGTCCTATGTGTACGGGCCTGTGTTGTAATCACAGATTGCAACACTTCTTTTTAAATTTTATTTAATCTCATTTTAATCCTTTACGACGCCAATGTCTTAAAACTGTTTTCGTAAAAAAAAATCAATTTGAAAGACTGTTGCTACATGATTGCAGATTCACTGAAACGAGCTTGGAATAAAATAAACGGCTCATCAACAAAAGAGCAACTCGAGTTAGAAAAGCAAGCGAAAGAACGAGAATCAACCATTGAAGTTAATGAAGACGAACAGGAATTACCGTCAGTGGAAGATTTTGTAAACATAGCTAATGAAATCGCGGGATGTTCGGAGTGTGATGTCGCTGATATGGAAGAGTGGTTGCACTGTGATAAGAACGATCAAGGGTTCCAGATACAGACAGACGATGAAATCGCAGCGAGTGCCATGGACGAACAGGATATTGAAGAAGACGACAATGAGACTAAAGGGGAAGAGGTACAAAACCAAAGTGTACCATGTCACAGCGAGGCGTTTATGTGCTTCGAAAACGCCCTCAAGTGGATGGAGTGCAACCCGAATGCGACAGTGTACAACTTCTTGCCGTCCAGCGCCTGCGTGACCTAGCCGCACGGAAACGAGCTTCAACGTCGAGGCAACTTACTCTGATCGAGATGTTAAAGTGAGCGTTATTGTAGAACTGTGTTAGTTAAACTTAATAAAGTTTATTCTATGTGTGACAGTTCGTTTTTCTTTATTACCATGTCCGATTATCCGAATCGACACCGGTCCAAATTAATTCGGATATTCGGCGTTCTACTGTAATTTAATATTTTTAATTCTTCACTCAAGAGAAGCGGACTTCGAGTGTCGATTTGATTAGCAATGACTTGTTGTAAATATTTTGTAACAATTACCAAGTATTTATCTAAAATGTATTAAAATTGAAAGAAAATGAGAGAAAAAATACAAACATTAACTTTTAAGATTATTAGGAGTTGCTCTTTTTAGCCAGTAATAAAATAAAAAAAATAATCATAACAAATATACCTGCTAGGTATACAATAATTTTACAAATTCTATTTTTATTTAAAAATTCAAAAATAATCGGTGGTTAAGGAGGTTCCTTGGTCAGAGCGGGGTGATGAAGCGGGACTCGAGGGGGACCTAAGCTGGACATGTTAAATAATCAGCGGTGCCAACTTCAAATAAAAAATATACTGATTTTTCTAATTGAAATTAACAGACACTTTTACAAAAAAATCATTATAAAATTAATTAACAAATCATTATTTAATCATGATTTAATAAAATATATGGTTTTTATTCAAATAATATGGTGAAAATTGAGCCCGAATTTATGTGTGTAGTTGTAAAAAAACGTGGCAACAGCGCAAATGGTCATGAGATTGGCAATGAAATTAGCGTGTGTTTACTTTTATTAGCAGCAGCTGACAGCTGATAACATAACCTCAAACGTTTAAAATGGATAGACAACTACGTCAAATTTAAATACCCAAATCGCAAAGAAAGTTTTAAATTAACAAGTTTAGCCAGTGATTTATTATCAATGACAGATGATGGTGCCCACGATGCCTGTTACGATGTAGAAATGCTACAAAATCTGTCATTAACTTATCTTAAAGTAGAAGATATTATTAACCACAAAAAAACTATACAGAATGTTTCATTAAGAATCAAAATTATTAAGAATGTGAAATACTTACCAAGTTCTTATTCACCGATAAAAAATGTTTTAAGCTTGGATATGCAAAAAAGATTATGCGAATCTGGCATTAGTTATGATCAAATTGTAAATATGTACCTATGTCATATTTATTTAAAGAACAGAAAACTTAACACTTATATTAACTTTATATCATTATTAATTATAATACACTATATTTATTAACTTTTCACTTTCACTAATTATTATTTCTTGGTTAGTGCACAACACACAGATTATGAGTATTTACATGGGTGACTTGAGACTTGAGTCGTCTACACGAATGCGCCGTTGCCGTCGCTTCTTTAAAGCTCACGTTCTTACGCCGTAGATCAATTTTTTTTATCGTTAAAAATAAAATATTTTAAAAACTAGACAGTCGATAATACTTTTTAAGCATCCAAACTCTTCGTTATTAAATTTTCTACACACATGTATTTTTTTGTCATCGAATTTTGCATTTTTTACAATGTTTTTGTTTATTTTAATATCAAGAACTCATGATTTCTCATAAGAACCCATGTTAAATGGGCTAAACATTTTTTTAATTTTTCTAATAACTTTTATAGTGAAAAATTATAATTTAATTTAAAGAACTATAATAAGCAAGTTTAAAGACTTATTTGACCCCCGAACCTCCATAAGTTAAAATATATTCAATATATGATATAATTATTATGTCTCATATCGTTACAGCCCAGCAAACACCATGGGGAGGTAAGAGCTTATCCATTGTCGAACTTAGCCGCGTAAGGTTTCTTTCAACAGTAATTCATTTTTACTAGACTTTAAGTGTGTCAAATGATAAGCTGCATTTAAAAAGATATAATGAATATGGGTTTTAAATAATTAGATAAAAATCAATTAACTATATAATACATACCGTAATGACAGTTCTACAATATGGGTAAGCATTCCAAGCCTCTTCATGTATTTCCAAACTGCCTTTTGGTGCTAAGAGTCTTATAAAAGCTGGTACCTTACTGGCCAAGTGGTAAATTTTGTAAGTATACTGGCCGCTGGTGTATTTACCTCCAAGTAAAGGAAAATTTGTAAAAGGTTCATTTTTCAGTACTTCAATACCTTCTCCACCGCCTGTGTTGTCTTTGGAAGCCTCTGCTACGCTGTATAACTGAGCAACTTGGTACTAAAAAAATAAGAGATCGATTAAAAATCATAAATAAAATATAACCAATTGTTTCTACGTTACGAATCAGATGTAACAAACACCAAAATGGCAAATACAGATAATCTACTAGAAGAAGAAATCAGAAAACACTAGTTTTCTTGCAATAATAAAGTTTTATAAAATTTATTGCCGAAGTCACCAGTATTACTTAGCTCATACAATCATCGATTGTGAAAGGGAAACTTCTCTGAAAAAATGAATTAAATATTTATCATAACATTTTGGGGTCCGGGATTCCGAGACTTCGTAAGTTCCTGACATCGGAGGGATTTAAGAAGGCCCCTTCCAGGACCTTAAGTCTCTAGCAGAAAAGCGCTAGGCCATTCGCAAGGCAAATGTTCTGCAGTTTCAGCGAAGTTCTCGCAGTAGCGGCAACTATCACTCTCTTTTTTAGGTGGTACCTCGGAGGGCAGTGTCCAGTGAGGAGCTCCATCACCAGTTTCAAGTCTTTCTTGTCCAACTTGAGCAGCTGTTTAGCTTTCCTTGGTGAGAGGCTCACTAGACTCGGCACACTGATCTCCATCACAAATCCTTCTTTTACAGGGCTGCTACGGAATGGAACAAGCTTCCAAAATCAGTTTTTCCAGAGAACTATGACCTGCAACTTTTCAAAAAGCAGGTCCACAATCATCTCCTTTCTATAATCCCTTCCCCTTCTAATAGTTGCAGGTCCGTCCGCGGCCCACCTTTTTTGCGACTATTTTCAGGAAAATAAAAAAAATCTACTTTTTCCGAGCTGTCTCGTGGATTTTTAACAGGCTGTCTGTTGTGAATGCTGCTATGTCAAAAATGTCAGTGTCAAAAATTATAAACATATTTTGTATGCAATAAAATGTATAGTTCTTATTCGAATAAACCATTTTACGCTCACAGTACCAATTTGCCAACTCCTTAATACCAAAACCGATTTTTTTTGGGAGGAAGTTTTACCCCTGTTTATAAAAATACAAATATAAACATTATACTGTTACGATATTTACTTCTTGGGTTCGGTAATTCCAATCTCTCAGTACAATAACTAAACAATCTTTATTCCAATAATTTTACACAAAAAATTTTACTTTACAAATCACTTAGATATTAATTTTACAAATACTTTAAATACTTGACTTCGAACTAATTAAATTTTAAAACTTTCAAAACTGACTTCTTCACGACCGCTGAGCTTTTTATAGTTCTATATCATCGTTCTAGAAGAATCGCCATCATTCGAAACTTTTGGACCATTTTCTAGAGAGTTCCGAATAATTTTTTTACCACTTCGGAACCATTAAACGCAGTATTCTAGAATTTGCCGGTCTTTTCTTTTGTTCCAATCGCCGCGCCGGCATAATAAAGCAGTCTCCTAATTGTGATCGACTCGCTGACGCCGACAGACACAGGGCCGGGTCGTAGCAATACAAATCGACACGATACTGTATGTTTTCTTTAACGTAACCACCGTTTTGTTCATATTCTCTTTCGCCTTTTTTGATTTTGTACTTCTGATCACAGCCGACACTACAGGTATTGAGGCAACATTTCATTTCAAAAATATTGCATGAACTAAAAATATTTTCTGATTCCGTTTCAACATGTATGAGGATTTTACTTGATAAAAATCTCAGATACACGTATCGCTGCTGCATGTTTCGATACCGCGATCTCGACGTGTAGTTGTATCTTTTTCAAAAATTCTAATTGGCCACCGTTACAGTATTACAGGAGCGTATTAGATTTGCAGGCAAAAAAAGAGGGAAGTATTGGCAGCATATCCATTTATATCTTTGTAACGGAAATTTTTTCTTGAGATTGTGATAGAAAATCATTAAAGCCGGCACTCGCATTTTAGCGAATTTATTGTGGTTTCGAGGCCGTCACTGGTTGTCTTTTATTGCTAGCGGCTAATACGATTTAGTTTAAAGTATGTGTATTTTTCAAGCGAGTCTCAGTCCAGCGATCATTTTTATAAGTTAAATGTAGTTAGATTTGTGATATAATTGGTGAGTTAAATTTATTTAATTTGTTAAATTATTTTTCAGAGAATAACAGTGATCTTATTTTATTATTGCCAAAACTATATGCTGTACGTTATTCTTTGGAGAAATAATGTGTATCTTTTTTATTTGTTAAAATTGTTTTTATGATTGTATATCGGCATTGACGGCAAGTTTAACTTTATTTAAATTTTTAATACCAATGTTAATGTCAAGAATATTATTCGCAATTATTATTATTAGTTTAATTTATTTTAGCTATCGACTTTTTTGTTGTTGATTGGCTGTCAACGACTTTTTGTTGTTGGTTGGTTGGCTGTCAACGACTTTTTTTTGGTTGGTTAGCTGTCCACGGCTTTTTTTTTGGTCTGTCGCCGACTTCTTTTCTTTGGCAGTCCACTGCTTTTTGGCTTTTGCGTTAGACCGATGTGTTTTTTCATAAGGTTTTGGCTTGGCACTTTTCGCCATTTTTGGACATACTCTTGGACCATTTTCGCCGTGCAGACGTTGGTCTGTTGCCGTCCGGGCCTTTATGGGTTTTTAGTTGCTCAAGCATTTTAGTTTTCGCCGCTTAGCCGTTGGATTTTTAGCTGCCCAGACGTTGTGGATTTCCGCTCTTCAGTTTTTTTTATTTTTTCGACTATCTTCGTTTTGGATCTGATTCGAGTTTGCTACAGTATTTTTAATTTTGTTCATTTTTATTTTATTTTAATAATTTTTTTTCAGAAAATGTAAACAGTTTTTTTTATAATAAACCTGTATTTATATTTCTCGTTTATAATTGTTGATGATAACAGCCTTGAAGCCGAAATACGTTGTTCGTTTTGAAGTTTTAAAAGTATTTAATTAAATAGTACGGTTAACATTTTGTTTGGGGTTTGATTTACTTTTAGTGATCTTCATGAAAAATGGCGCCCTAATGTCGAAAGGCTTGCCACGGAGAAAATTCTCGTACGTTCAAGTGGAAATACGGGGAAGTACGAGGAAATATCGGGCAATGCGAGGCAATATCAGGAAATATGGGGCAATGCCGGCAATACGAGGAAATATTGAGAAATACGAGGCAATGCGGGACAATATTTGGAAATACGATTTAACTGTTGTTTGTAAATTATTCATAGTATAAATATAATATATTCGAATATATTGTTATTTAAATCTTTTGTTCTTTTGCCTAGTGTATTTTTTTTCTTGTGATGACGGATGTATTTTTTTGCCAATAAGCTATTATTATGAATATTGTTACGAATTTACTGAATCCGTCTCTGACGGCTACAACCGAATCTAGGGTGCATATTTAATGAGCATAGAAGACAATGGATAATTCGAGAAATAACTGGACCCTTCTCGTGGTTATTAGTTCAGGTATAAAAAAAGGGACAGCGAGCGGAATGAGGAGTATCGGCTTATGTGTTTATGAATTAATAAATGTAAATAGTTGTAAAAGTTTTATAGACAAGTGAATATCTAAGTAGTTAATGAAAATAGAATTTATTGTATTGAAATAAACATTGTTTTGTTATTGGATCGAGAGTTTTAATCGCCGAACCCACAGAGGAACTATATAAGATAAATATATATATATATATATATATATATATATAAAATTGGGCAAAACAAATAAAGACTAAAGGTTACTTTTGCAAAAAGCCTATCTGATACTCGAGCCAGTCGATCAGTACGAATGAATAGGTATATCACAACATACCTAAGAATGAATATTATCATTTAACTATATAGACCACTCGAGTCCAGTAGTAATTTATTATCCGATTTATGCAAATGGACGGGACAGTCACGCCAAAAATATTTTAAAATTATTTTTAACAACCTACCTATAGGTATTTCGTAAGCCACTATTCTTTTCAGTCATAATAAATTATAGTTTAAAAAAACTAAAAAACACGCTTTTAGAGTTTATCAAACTAAAAAGTAAAAAATAATTTTTATCATAGGAATAAAATTACTGACGAGAAAATTAATGTCACTGTTCCAAAAGCGTGGGGTGTTAGTTTAAAAATGTAATACAAAGCACCCCACGCTTTTAAAACAACAGTGACATTAATTTTCTCGTCAGTAATTTTATTCCTATGTTAAAAATTATTTTTTACTTTGATTAACTTTAAAAGCGTGTTTTTTAGTTTTTTTAACTATAATTTATTTTTCGCTTTTTAGTTCGATTTGTTTTACTCACCAAAAAAATTATGTATTAAATGGTAAAAGCACAAAAAGAATGCATCAGTCAGGAATCGAACCCGCGTGACAGGCAAGCATTCTACCACTGAACCACCGATGCGATGAACTGTTTTAATATTTGTTCTGCGCGCATGCGTAATTCACGCACTAGTTCTATCTCTCTTACTCTCATGCAAATCATCCCTGAAGGAATTTATTAATCCTGGCGAAAGTAATCAGAATAATCGGATATTTTGATCGAATTATTGCATTGTCGTCGGTCTTTGACAAGAGTGTGCAAAGTTTAAATTAAATCTGATCGCTTAAGGTAGCGCAAAATCGAAGCCAAAGAGTCAGTTACAAACATACATACATACAAGATACAGGTGAAACTAATATAAGCCTGTTTAATAATAATTGATTCATATGTCAATACATAATATGATCAAATGATCATGTACATGAAAAATAGTATAACAATAACTGCAATACCGGGAAAGACAGGAAATAAGGAAAATGCAAGCAATACCAGGAAAAAATCCAGGAATAAAGCGGTAATGCCGCGAAAATGCGAAGGAACCGAGGGGGGAACACTAAGAAATGCGAGGCAAGACCAGGAAACGTTGTGAAATGCAGGACAATACGAGGTAATACGAGGCAATACAAGGTAAAACGACGAATTGCGGGACAATAAAGGGAAAATGGCAATATTTTGTACGTTGATTTTGCTCGTGGCAAGCCCCTCCGCTAACGTGGTTTAGCTTTTTAATTTTCAGTTACTTTGGTTAAATAAAAAAAAGGATGCATAGGTCCGTGAACTGATCTCTCCATTCCGTCAAAATTAATTCAATCGAGAAATCAAGAATTCACAAAACCCTGAGTAAGAAATAGTTAGTTTTTGAACAGTAACATAGAAATTTGACGTTCAACTATAAATTAATTACGTTTCACACATTTGACGCTCAACGTCAAGCGAACTTAGGTTGTTACATCTTTCTAGAGCGGGGACGATTTTGCGAGGCTAATGCTCACAATGAAAATAGTCAATATGGAGCAGTGACAGAACACTTTTTCGTTCTCCACAGTGCGAAACAGAGAAAAGGAAAAAATTCATTATTTCAATTACCTATTGTGTAAATTTATAAAAAATCTCCCGAAACACGTCAAAAGTATATTATGACTCAAAACTTTCATCTCTAAACTGAACCCCCTTCAAATAACATTTACAACGCCAAATTTTTTTTTGCATAGTTCATTTGTTATTACTAATTATCTGTCGATTTTTTACGCAAATTTTTCACTTTCCACTTTGGAAGTGCGCCATTTTGCCAAAAATCAATACATCAAAAAAATCCTACGTACTTCTAAAGCTAAGATTATACAGGGTGATTCATAATGACCTGAAAATCGAAGGGATGAAAATAAATGTAAGCAAAACGAAAGTAATTGTTTTTGAAAGAGAAGAAAGCATGACAAACTGTGAAGTTTCGATTGAGGGAGAAAGAGTGGAACAAGTAAATGAATTTGTGTACCTACTTGGGTTCAAAGTTTACGAGAGATGAAAAGTATGACAGTGACACTAAGCGAAGGGTGTTGGCAGAAAAACAGATGAATGGGCACTGCATAGCTTTATGAACATCCAGAAAGTATCAAAAAAAGGCACGTCTGCCTGTCCATTGTTCATGCCGTCAAGGGCTCTATTAAAGATGCGCTCCGAGTATAAGTTAAAGATAAGAGGCGAAAGAATGCAACCCTATCGAACCCCTCGCTTTATTTTTACGTAATCTGTGTGTTCTCCCTCCACCCTAAGGTTAGCTACCTGATTCCAATAGAGGTTCCCAATTATTCGCAGATCTTTGCCACCGATACCTGTTTCTTTCAGTATTTTGACCATCATTTCGTGCTTTACTCGGGCAAATGCCTTTTGGTAGTCGATCAGGCATGCCTAACCCCTTCTAATTGGCGAAATTCGCTACAACACATTAAAAACTTTAGTAATACCGTGTAGTTCTTTATACATAGTATAAAAACAAAAATATGAATATTAGTGTCGGAGATGTTAAAATGCTCGCCGTCTTGGCGGCATCCTAATCTTAAATAAAACTGACTTCGAACGTTATTCAACATCTGTGGTGTGACCGACCTAATCGCAAGAGTTACTCTTTTTCTTAATTCAGCTAAATCTAGTGGTTTAGCTTTGTATACTATACTTTTCACATGTCCCCATAAGTCTAATAGTGTAAGATCAGTTAGTCGAGCTCTATGTATCCTCGCCTCCCTATCCACCAATTTGGAAATATTAAGTCGAGACATTGATTAGGTAATGTGTCAGTACTCCATCTTGCTGGAACCATATCATATTTGCTGAAACTTAAGGGTTTGCAGGATCAGGATATAAGTTGGCACGACATTATTTTGGAGCAGTGCTAAATAGTTATCTCCATTTAAATTGTCATCAATGAAAAAGGCATTAATGACATGGTTTGCAACTGTACCTGCCCAAACATTAACACTCCGATGCGCGACGGTGCAATAACGTGTCACTTCTTAAAAAACTAAAAATCACCACGCGGCTATCAACCAGGATAAACCAATCATACCTACGGTATTTTGGACGCATTTCAAAAAGAATAAATGGGCTGGAAAAACTTATTGTAGAGGGAAAAATCAATGGTAAACGACCAAGAGGAAGGTCTCCGACGCGCTGGTTATGTCCCTGTGCAAAGTGCACCTGAGACCCCAAGCTTGGATCACTTGGCAAGCGAGCACTTTGTTCGTCTGCCAAGCTGCCAAAGCCCCAGGAGCAACTTGAAGAGTTGAACCTGCCACCACCCCCAGTACTCATTGTACCAGGCTTACTCTCGAACCGAAACCCTGAGGTCCAAAGGTGGCCGATGAAGTCAGCGCACAAGTACCTAACACAGTGCAGGGCACTTTAAAGTTAGAGTCTTGTGGACCAAACCAAAGAAATCATTGATCATGGTCTGCGAGAAGCTTTTCTTGCAGCTTAAGACAGAGAAGGATGGAGAACTACGATCCGAGCAATTGAGACATGATGTCACCATACTCTCTCGAGAGTAAAAGGACAAGATAGAGAGCACGACGGTGGTCTGTCAGAGCAAGGCTACTGCGCAAAAACCTATTTTTTTTTATTAAGTAGATAAAATACAAATCCAAGTTTTTAAGTACCTTTCAGAAACATAAAAAGAAGTATTTTACGTTACGTTAGATTTATAAAAATAAAATGTTCAGTTTTTGAAAAGTACACCACTATGTCCTAATAGATCACCGTCGTGTCGCCTTGTTACTTTTATAATATGTACATTTATCTAGCGACTAAAGGAAAAAATCACGTTCGAAGGTTAGTTAATAAGACTTTACGATCACTGAGTGATCACGAAAAGGGTTCTGAACAAGAGGGAACAGAAGCTGAGCAGCAGGATGAGGAAGATAGTGCCATCGAAGAAGACAGGCAATTATATTATTCCGGTAAAAATGGAATCTTAAGACAGAGAAGGATGGAGAACTACGATCCGAGCAATTGAGACATGATGTCACCATACTCTCTCGAGAGTAAAAGGACAAGATAGAGAGCACGACGGTGGTCTGTCAGAGCAAGGCTACTGCGCAAAAACCTATTTTTTTTTATTAAGTAGATAAAATACAAATCCAAGTTTTTAAGTACCTTTCAGAAACATAAAAAGAAGTATTTTACGTTACGTTAGATTTATAAAAATAAAATGTTCAGTTTTTGAAAAGTACACCACTATGTCCTAATAGATCACCGTCGTGTCGCCTTGTTACTTTTATAATATGTACATTTATCTAGCGACTAAAGGAAAAAATCACGTTCGAAGGTTAGTTAATAAGACTTTACGATCACTGAGTGATCACGAAAAGGGTTCTGAACAAGAGGGAACAGAAGCTGAGCAGCAGGATGAGGAAGATAGTGCCATCGAAGAAGACAGGCAATTATATTATTCCGGTAAAAATGGAACCAAATTGCTGAAACACACACCTCCTAAATATTTTTGTAAATTTTCCAAGAAATGGTTGTGCATGGAACACATTTTGGCGTTTTGTGTAGAAAAAATGTCATAAAAAGATATGTAAATTGAAAATGCTGCATTTTTACTAAGAATTTTTACTTTGGCTACATTTTGCATTTTTATATTAGTTTTACCTGTATGTTTGTTTGTAACTGACTCTTTGGTCTCAATTTTGCTCTACTTTAAGCGATCAAATTTAATTCAAACTTTGCACACTTGTCAAAGACCGACGACAATGCAATAATTCCATCAAAATATCCGATTATCCTGATTAGTTTCGCCAGAATTCATAAATTTCTTCAGAAATCCTTTGCGTGAGAGTAAGAGAGATAGAACTAGTGTTTGAACTACACATGCGCGCAGTTCCTTTAACGAAACAAAAATACGCAACAGTTTCTACTTTCCAAAATAAGTTTGACTATTATCTAGTAGATCGCACCACTAGCAATTTGCAGTAATAAAAATGGTAGTATGTATTTTGTATTGCATAAAAGTAGTGTTAATTTTTTAAAAACACTAATGATTAAACCAAATTCTCTTTAAATGAAATTTGTTTTATTATATTCACAATGTATTCAGTGCAACAGGTGTATTTTTAACACGCTTTTATTAGTTTCACCTGTATGTTTGTATATTTGTTTGTAATTGACTCTTTGGCCTCGATTTTGCCCTACTTTAAGCGATCAGCAATGCAATAATTTGATCAAAATATCCATTTATCCTGATTAGTTTCGCCAGGATTCATAAATTTCTTCAGGAATCCTTTGCATGAGAGTAAGAGAGATAGAACTAGTGCGTGAACTTCGCATGCGCACAGTTCCAATGTCATATTATAATTCACCCAATCCAATATACTGGTGACAAATGTGCCGAGGGATGAATAATAAGAGGGTGAGTAATAAATCGAACTAAAAAGCAAAAAAATAAATTATAGATGAAACAACTAAAAAACACCCTTTTAGAATTAAACAAACTAAAAAATAAAAAAATAATTCTTAACGTAAGAATAAAATTACTGACGAGAAAATTAATGACACTGTTCTAAAAGCTTTCATTCCAAAACGCAGAATTAGTTTAAAAATGTCATACAAAGCACCCCGCGCTTTTAGAACAGTGACATTAATTTTCTCGTCAGTAATTTTATTCTTATGTTAAGAATTATTTTTTACTTTTTAGTTTACTTTTTAGTCTAAAAGCGTGTGTTTTAGTTTTTTTAAACTGTAATTTATTTACGTTCATCGAACCTATGTTTAAAAACTTATGAACAAAACATGTAAATTTTTTATTACTTTGTATTTTTTTTATTTATTTTAAATAAAAGTGTCATATAAGGAAAGCTTTCGTATTTCTTCTATATTATGTGGTGAAATTCTTATAACTACCATCTAAAAAAACCATTTTATAAAAGAGATTACTGTGAAATTTTTTGTACATCACAATATTAGACAAAAATATTACGTCATTATTTTTGGGCCTAATAGACCACCGTCGTGGTGATAAGCTTTCAGTTATTGCGTATGTTCTTCTCTCATCCAGTAAGGATTATCTGTAGACGATTAACGGCAATTTTGACGATAAGAATGTCCTCTAAAGTATAAAGGTGCACTTTACCACATAATCTATAGAGTGGACTTCAGACGTTCCTACAGTTTCATTTTGTACTTCCAATATTTGCTATTTAATAATTATCTAAAGTCACTAGAAACGATCAGTATTCGGTATCAATTAATAAATATTAATATTGTATTAAAATAAGATAAAACAGTGCCTACTAACAACATTGCTTTTTGATAACAAATCTACAAGATAATAATGACTAAATCATAGAAACGTTCATCGCACTTAAAATTCCACAAACCAAAATTTTATTTAACCAAAAAATTAAGGTTTATTAAATTACTTGGAACTTATTTTATAAAAAAGAAAATAATGAAAGTTAATCATTCGTAGATTACAATAAAATGAGCGGCGCGACAAACCGGCTTCGGATATTTATAACATAAACTCGCTGATGTTATGCTACGAGGGCGGTTTGATAAGTCAGTGACTTTTAGAATAAAACAAATTTTTTTCCGCAAATAAACATTTTATTTTTCTACATAATCACCTTTTAGCTCGATACATTTAGTCCAGCGTTTTTCTAATTTTTTTATTCCCTCCAAATAATAGGTTTTTTCAAAGCTCTCAAAATACGCGTTTGTTTCGGTAATGACTTCTTCATTCGACTCAAATCTCTTACCGCCCAACCATTTCTTTAGGTTTGGAAACAGAAAATAGTCGCAGGGGGCTAAATCTGGAGAATATGCTGGATGGGGTAGCAGTTCGTATCCCAATTCGTGGATTTTGGCCATCGTGACTAGACAAGTGTGCACACGTGCATTGTCTTGATGGAACAGCACTTTCTTCTTCTTAGCCAAATGCGGCCGTTTTTGCATCAAATCAACGTCGAATCTGTTCAAAAACTTTGAATAATATTCGCCGGTGATCGTTTACCTTTCTTAAGGTAATCGATGTGAATGACACCGCATACATCCCAAAAAACTGTGGCCATGACCTTGTTGGCTGACAGACTCTGTTTCGCCTTCTTTGGTCCACGTTCACCCCGAGCAACCCACTGTTTCGATTGTTCCTTGGTCTCTGGCGTGTTGTGATGGATCCATGTTTCATCGCTAAACACTCTTTTGAAGTGGTCACACGATTGCGCTTATGGTCGAGTGTGAGCAATCGCGGCACCCATCTCGCAGAGAGTTTTTTCATGTCCAAATATTCGTGTAAAATATGATGTACCCGTTCAGTTGAGATACCTACAGCATGAGCCAACTCACGCACTTTTATTCTCCGATCATCCAATATCATTTCATGGATTTTATCGACGATTTCCGGCGTGATCACTTCTTTTGGGCGACCTGGACGTTCGGCGTCACTAGTGCTGGTACGACCACAACGGAACTCTGTAAACCACTTTTTAACCATTGAAATTGATGGTGCCGAGTCCCCGTAGTATTTATCAAGTCTTTCCTTAGTTTCAGTGATGGATTTTTTACGTAAAAAGTAATGCTTAATCAGCACACAAAATTCACTTTTCTCCATTTTCGTAAAAATTCATGAGGTTGTCTGCTTTGAACGGCTATCAAACACCAACTGTACGACGTAGCATGCTCAACATTAGAAAGTTGTCCACTGATAGATTATAGTTGACGGCAGCACTGTTGCATTTGGAGTAACTGCGCGGGAAATTCAAAAAGTCACTGACTTATCAAACTGCCCTCGTAACATGGCGATATTTCATTACATTTATCGAGAAGGTTGCGTCTACGAGGCAGCAATGAATTAATATACCACGCTAGATAACAGCTGTTGCGGAGCATTTTTAGAAATCATAAAACTTTGTTTGATCACTCTGTTAGCGTTTTACATTTATAAGTAGGATTTATTACTCCGTCTCATTTTGAAATAAACTATAAACAAAAAATAAAAATCGCAAGTGCCCGAATACATCCAAGCAGCATCCAGAAATGGTCCACAGGATTCTGCTTGTATTTCTTGCATCAAAACAATAACAAATAACGTGTGGAACATCAGACGAAAGAAGCGATAATCCTCCTTACCCTAGGTTAGGTTAGGTTAAAACGGCGGTTCGGAAGGAAACCACTTATGCTTTTTGGCTCGTTGTGATACCGTGATGGACGGCGGTGCCTTCCCCCACTACCGTGAGAACCAGTTGGAACTTTTAATAAAAAATGTGAGGTCTTTAATGCTAACTGAGCTGAGATCAGATAAGTCATTAATGTTCGGTTGCCATAGTATAGTAAGCCGTTTTCTGCCTAGGGCAGGACAGTGGCAGAGAAGCTGTACCATTGTTTCCTCCTCTTCCTCATCTTGACAGCTTCTGCAGAAGTTGTGTCTAAGCTCTGCGATTCCCATGCGCCGTGCATAGGATCCACCTGCCCAGAGTCCTGTTATGGCCGCGATCGCATTTCCAATAGACTCCCTGAATAGAGTTAAAACATCATCAGTTCGACGTAGATCTAGTTTAGGCCAAATCTGTTTCGATGATGTCCATGTGGGTTCATTTTGCCACCTCGAGTTGGCTTTTTGAACTATTTTGCTGTGCAGAAGGAGCCGGCAGTTTTCAATCGATACTCCTTGCTGATATGAGACAGATACAGCTGGGAGGGTGGTGCACTCTCTTGTTGGCTCGTCTTAAGTTGCCTGGTATGTCCCTGTGTCCGGGTACCCAATGTTAACTCTAAACTTAGCTGCTAGCTCATTCAGGGCGGCTCGGCATTGCACCGCTGCCCTAGAGGTCAAGAGGACTGAGTTCGGTGATTTGGTAGCAGCCTGGCTGTCGCAAAGAATGGATATCTCGCTGAACTTTTATTCATTGTGGAGTGACCAGACAGCTGTCTCGGTAATGGCTGTCATTTCGGCTTGATACACACTGCAGTAATCAGGCAAACGAAAAGACAGGCTAAGTGAGGGGTCTTCTTAGAAGACACCGCAATCTACTCTCCCCTTTAGTTTGGAGCTCCTAATCCTAACACTACTATAATAGTAGGGGAGGTAGCGTTGCATTTTTACTAGGAATTTTATCCGGATAAATTTAATTTTGGTAGTAATTAAATACTCACGAATAAGCAAAGTGACCACTTTACCTCGTCATTACAACAATATAAGATAATAGTATGTTATACAGGGTATTTAAAAAACTATAACCAATTTTTGAGACCTACTTTGTTTTAGTATTAGCGTTTTTTAATTTTCTTATTTCTCCCCGAGTGTAATTTTTTTAAACCTTATTGCTAATCATTTTTTTCTGTACTCGTTACTAACTACTAAGTTACCAATTAGTAATTATTAATATTTTTTTGACAAATCAATCATGGCCAACCAACAATAATTGATACGTTTACATAACTAATTAATACTTTGCATAGAAAAATGGAAATATCTCAAAAACCAATAACTTAAAGTATAGGAAATGGTTAATATTAATACTGGGTGTTTCAAAAAAAGGTGACCCCGTCTCTAGAATAGGTAGAAAACTGAAAAATAATTGAGGTCAGTAAAAAAATTTCGTACTGCCGTCCGTATTCAATATAAAGAGCGTTAAAAAAAATTTGGTTATTACTTCATAATTTTCAAATCAAAATATTCTGAAAACGGTACACAGTATAGAGTTTTATCAAGAGTATCTTTTTAGTGTAAAATTTAATGATGTTTAAGTTCACTTGAAATTTTGATTAATAACTCTAACCTTCAAAAAGTTATGTTTAATACTACTTGGTACTAACCGTGTAACTAGCGCCCTCTATGAAAGTCATATATAAAAACAAATTCATGGGATGTATCAGCTTCTAAAACATATTCGTAAAAAATTTCATTACAATGTTTCCAGTACACATTTTTTTCTTCCACGCCCTTTATCTTGAATACGGATGGCGTTACGAAAAATTTTTACAAAGCAAACCCCAATTATTTTTTAGTTTTCTACCTATCCGAGAGAAGGGGTCACCTCTTTTTGAAACATCTTGTAAAAGTATGGTATCAGTAGTCTTGGACAGTGATATAAAATACAGGGTGATCCATTTGAAATTAGTGAAAAAATATTGTACTGAATTTTTTACTTACCCTGTATTCGATTTAATAAATATTCGCAAATTCGTTCGTGTTTATAAATTTTGACAATCATTAAAAAACTTTGGATTACTAGTCCTATTCTCCTTTTTAATTATACACGGCGCACATGACTTGTTAAGATTTCCACATAGAATTGGTTATAACTTTTTAAATACCCTGTATAACATAATATAACCTTATATTGTTGTAATGAGGAGGTAAATCGGAATTTAATTTTAAGGTAAATAAAAGGTGTTTCATATAAAAAAAAACGTTGATCTGGCACCGCGTTATGGAACACCCTGTATCATTAAAACTACATTTGAAATGTGAAGCTTAAAACTGCCTACAATTTTCATACACAATTTTTGTTGGTAACTCTTATGATAACAGAGCTACTGAGATTTATCACACTAATCAATCACCCTGTATACTATTTCTTTTTACAGGAAACGTTGAAAACGAACCAATATCAGACAATGTTGAAGATGATGCAGAGGAATTGGATCGAGAAAGAAATGCTATCATCGACAGCTCTGACGATAGTTGCGACGAAAATAATGATTACGAAACAGACACTACAGAAGACTTAAACGACGAAAACGACGAATGATTCTTCGAAGCATTAAAAAAATCTGAAATATGTAAATTATCATTTTTCGATCCATAAATAATTATATGGATAATTTAGATTCGTCGTGACGTAATAAATATGAAAAATTTAATAAAAACCTGTTAGTTGCCAAATAAAACTTTTTTTTTTTTTATAATGAATTGATATAATACTACCTGAAATAAAAATATAATATAATTTCATTATTAATGAAAATAAAAAACATCGTCAGCTGAATGTTTGTTGGTGTGGAGATCGTCAGTTTACTGGCACTAAAGTAATTATGCAACGCTCAGATGGGTTGAGCGCGCGACATGTTCATGACGCTGACTGACGGTCTTAATTACTTACTTACTCCATGGCTTTCAAACCTGGGTGGGTCTTTGCCGACTTCACAATATTACTTCAACGCTGTCTATCTGTCATAGCATCTAAGGGTTCATCAATACTCATTACCCTTAGGTCTTTGGAGATATTATCTTTCCATCGAAAGCGTGGGCGGCCTAATGGTCTTTTTCTTACTAGTGCTTCTTCCCATGTAGTAGTCCCATCTGGTAGTCTACTTACATGTCCTGCCCACTGCAGTCGTTTAGATTTTCCTTCTCTCACAATATCTGAATCTCCATACAAATCTATCAGCTCTTTGTTGGTACGGATTCTGCATCGCCCTGTTGATGTATCCAAAATCGGGCCATATATTTTTCTAAGAATTCGCCTTTCGAAGATACGAAGACGCTCTTCATTGGCTGCCGTTAGCGTCCAAACTTCACAATCATACATCACCACATTATTATGATCTTGTATATATTGATTTTTGTACGTCTTGATGTTACTTTGGATTTTAGGTCTTGCTCTGCGTAGAGACATCTGTTACCTGCTTGTATTCTGCAGTTAATTTCCTCCGTTCCGTCGTTGTTATGTCTCTTCGTTGGTTGTGTCTCGTTGAATACATGTACTTAGTTTTGTCTTCATTGATTTTGAGACCGATGCTACTCGCGCTTTTTTGGAGGTCATTGAAGATAGTCTTGATGTCTACTGTGCTGTTTACAACAATGTCAACATCGTCCGCAAAGGCTAATAGTAAGCTGGGACCATTATGATGATACATGGCTGCAGGAGGCTGTATTTTCGCCTTTCTTGACATAAGCCATTCAATGGGAATGATTCCTCTGTTGTATATTGTGTTATGGCGGCTGTACACACTCGCCCAGATACCCCGCGACAAGGCTAGAGCGAGTATGTACATACATAATGCTCTCGCCTCGCCTTGCTCTTCCGCGCATCGCCTCGGTCGGTCTCGGTTAATTGTCGGTTTTTGCGCCCGAGTTAAAGCATCTCGTTGGCTCTCGCAAGAAAAAAGAGAGCGAACAACTACACACTCGTTTCTAGTGTTGGGGAGAATCGAGTACTTTTGAGAATCGAATACTCTTGAGAATCAAGTACTCATCCGAGTACAAGTATTCGAATACAAACAAGAACATTTCGTAGGTACTATTCATACATTTTGAATGTAACAGTATGATAATGATAATATAAATTGTTATTAATTATAATCATTTATAATTTAAATATTAAAATATATCACGAATCTTCAGACACCTTTTTTTTAAGTGTTACTTTTTACTAATTACTTTGCTATTGATCTCGGTCGATTTTTATCCATCTATCACAGAGAAGGGCGTCATTGTCTCATACTCTCATTCGTAGGTACTTTGAAGAATCGAATACTTTTCGATTCTTGGTATTCGAGTACCACACATCACTACTCGTTTCATCGAGTGGCCCGCTGACTGTGCTTAGGTGAAGACGCGTTGAAATGTGGTCTTCAGTACAACTAACAGAACGAGTGTGTACAGATACGCACTTGGTGACAGCCTTCTCGGCCGAGACACTCGCCAAGAGGGCTGAGTGGGGCGGTACTTCAAAAAATTCTTGTTTTCGTTTATATTTACACAGGGAGTTATAACTCGACAAGGAATAAGGAGTCACTTGGAAATGCGCGACCGAAAGAGAGACGCAAGCTGCCCTACAAAATATAGAAAAACGATCGATGCCGCGATTGTCTCTTGGCGCATCTGGGGTCAAGTGACTCCTTACGCTTGTCGAGTCATAGTAAATAAGTGCGACAAACTTTAGGGGGTTTGATATATAAACGTATATCCGCAAATACTTCGTTTCAGAGATTTGGGGTGTTAAAGTTTTTCTTAAAAACGATTTTATTTATTGCTCTGAAACCGGTCGAAATACGCATATAAAATTTGGTAAGTTTTAAGAGGTAGTATATTGCGCAATTTTTGATGTGCAATTAAGAAAATTATGTTCATCATTGGCGCGCATACGGGTAAGGATCCCAATTTTCTTAAAAAAAAAAATGGTGCGCCACTGATATATTTCAAATTAAAAATCATGTTAAGATTCCTCGGTAAATTTGTGACAAAAAATCTCTTTTTTTCGTATAGGGCGCCGTTTTATGCAAAATAATATAAAACATCTTAACGCGTATTTTTCATTTCTTTAATACATTATCAAGAACTATCTAATACAATAACATTAAACCAGAATCCCGTATCTCTGAAAACGAAGCATTTGCGGACATAATTTTATATAGCAAACTGTCATTATTTTTTCAAGCTGATTCACCCCCCGAAGTTTGTCTTACTTATTTACTAATACCCTGTGTATGTTTGTTAAATGCTAAATGAATCTACTTGGTTTCACAATTAATTATTTATTGAAAAACTCGACTGAAATTTTTTTTCATTTTATTTGGAAAATAATTTGAGACCAGGGGGCCTCCATTCCTTTGTTGCCCCGATGCCTCCAGACCTCTAAATCCGGCTCTGCTTTAACCATTTACTTTAAAACATAACCTTGTACTTCTACCTTATATTTCGGAGGATATCCTTCGCATTTATAAATACGGCTCATATTATAAAAATTTTATAAATAACAATATGTAACTGCATTGTACAATCTCTATTTTTATACTGATTATATGTATACACACACGTACAATCTAAATTATATATTGAATGTTGATTTTAAATGATGTTTGCGAAATGATAAATTCAATAAATATGACTTGCTCATAAATAAATTTAAGATTTTATACTTCAAATTATTGATAGACATATCAGAGAGGGGAATCTTAGGAAACATCCCTTAAACCTTCATCAATATGCCTACTAAACAGGCAAATCGACGAATTTAGCACTCAACAATCTAGTAGGAAAGATCGGCCATTCCCTTAAACATATAGAAATTACGCTGGCAGCTTTTCTAGATATAGAAGGAGCGTTTAATAGAAGATATGATTACAAAGATAGATAACGGAATGCTTAGATGGTTTGGACACGTAGAAAGGATGGATGAAGGAAGATTGACGAAACAAATTTATAAGGCGAGTGTGAATGGACAAGTCGGTAGAGGTCGACCTCGGAGAACATATCTCGATCAGATCAACATTGTTTTGAAGAAAGGCCAGGTCAAGAGTACCAACAACCGACGAGCATGTATGAGAGCACTGATGAAAGTAGAGGAAGCAAAAGATGTGTGTAAGAACCGTAGCAAGTGGAAGGAAGTGGTCTCTGCTTACCCCTATGGTAAAAAGGCGTGACTTTATGTATGTTTAATAACGCCCTACCACAGTCACTCTATACATCAATTAGGGATAGAGGGATCGACAGTAAAATCTGTAACTGGATCAAAAGCATGATTGAAAACCGATATGTAATATCATCACTGCATGGAGAGTCGGTTAGGTTCAGGGCGGCGAAGGGGTGTCCACAAGGTGAGGTACTTTCCCCCCTAATGTAGTCACTCCTTGTCGACTCTCTGCTGAGCGAGCTTTCCATGCAGGGAGTAGATTTTCAATGCTATGCGGATGATCTGGTTATAATAGAGGGAAATTTGGAGCGACGATGTCAAACGTCCTCCAAGAAGCCCTCAACACAGTATACAGATGGTGCGAGAGGGAACAGATGTCTGTCAACCCCGGAAAACTAATTATTCCTTTTAAAAAAAGAAAAAAGCTAGATAAGCTTCGGCAGCCTGCCCTATACGGAGAGAGCATTCCATTTGCGGTGGAAGTGAAATACCTGGGTGTAGTTCTGGATAAAAGACTCACCTGGAACGCCCACCTGGAAAAAACAATAAACAAAGCCAGGTTTTCTCTCTGGAATCTCAGAAGAGTATGTGGCAAATCTTGGGGAATGAACCATGAAACTTCGAGAGAAGGGCTGCATTGTTCGGTGAACTGTAACCACTAGGGGTGAGCCACAATAGACCTACTATGGGTCGCGGTGGAGGGGCGACCACGCCCCACTCACATGATACCTAACCTAGGTGAATTATGCATTAAAAGGAACTTATATTCATAATGACAACATTCACACGCTAGAGTGAGAATATTCATTCTTTAACAGTTGTTTCTTAACGGGTTTGCATGTATTTTAATTTCTTCAGTAAATGTCAGTTTCAAATTGAATCGGCGACGCGTCGTTCTTAAAAGTTTTGTATAAAAATGAGCGAAAATTCAAGAGAATCATTTAAATTCTTTGATAGCGGAGAAAATATCGTCTGTTACACGGTTAGAATGAAAAAATTCGATACTCGTGGTTCCCCGCGCTCGCTATCGCTCGCGCTCGGAATATTCCACTAGTATCGAATACATACTTTTCATTCTAACCTAGTGACAGAATCTACTATTCTTTTAGTATGAATGTTATAATTTGTAGTGATCTCATATGTTATGCTTAAGTCTGGTGTAAGCTAACAAACAAAATTAAACACATTAGTTATAAAAACACTGTGAGATTTTTAATTAATCATTAAACTTTGTTCTTGTGACGAAAAAATATAATTGCTCATTTTATAGGGTTACTGTGAACGTATCAACAAACATTATTTTAAACAATTAATGAAGCAGGTGTTGTCATCTTTAATTTAATTATTTTTTATTCCAAATTATTATTATAAAAAATAATTCATGGAAAAATTGAAAAACATTTTAAACAAAGAAATTTTTTTTAAATATAATATAAAAAACATTTTTACTGTGTAGCTAAGCAATATCTTTAACATTTCAGATATTTAAATGAAGATACATGAACCAAGATGAAATTTTTTTTGCCAAGTCATGAGCATAGGAAATGGATCAATTTTCTTAAGAGCAATTTGTAGTATGTACACAATAAAATTATTCAGTTTATTGAACTTTAACTTTTATTATTAGATAGATTTAAATTATTTAAGCAAAAACTTTTAGAGAATAACCAAACTGTATTTTTACTTAAAACATATAAATTTGAATTAATTATCTAATAAACTACTGATTAAGTTGTCGTTGTTGGTTGATAAGAATAATCAATGTATTTATTAAATGAATAGTATAAAATATTTTCGACATTTACAGATAAAAGTTTATTTAATTAAAATAAAAATTGAGATTATGGTGGTGGTAAGTCAAATTTCAAAAAATGTGTTTTGTCTCATTATTTTTCGAGCCACCTTGTATTTTACTTTATAGATATTTATCATTTTATTAACTGTAATTCAAAAACAATTTAAAAAAAGTAATATTTAAATAAATTATAAATTAATTTAAGTATATCTCTCTCTTACCAGTTTGCCTATGGTATCCCACCAAATAACAAACATTACAAAAATACATTTTAAGACATATTATATCTATACAACACATCTAAAATAAAAATTTAAAACTAGTTATTAGTTCTGCTAACTTTAAATTGTTTTCCACATAGTCAAAAAATATTAGTACATTGACTGGTTATGTCAATTTTGTATCATGGTGATTTTTGCTTACATTGCAATGACAGCATTTATGTAAAATGGCTGTAACTTAAAATTGGTACCTGGCCTAATATTCAAATCATACACAATAATTATGAAAATGTATAAATCTGATTTTTAAAAACCAGCTAATTTCGCCGCATGTTACACCTTTACATATAGGCATATGTGGGACGACTGTAAATAAAAAAACAACTACTTTCCTGGCAATGTGCCTCGACGAACATTAAATTATATCTGATAAAGAGTCGTGCATAATCCCATTTCGGGTGATATGCAGATGCTTGTTAAGTAAAAGAAAGAATTATTACATTTATCCACTCGAAGTGACCGGTTTCACACTCGCCTTATAAATTTGTTTCGCCAATCTTCCTTCATCCATCCTTTCTACGTCTCCAAACCATCCAAGCATTCCTTTATCTATCTTTGTAACCATATCTTCTTTTACACCACAGCGTTCTCTTAACTCACTATTCTTTACTTTATCCAACCAAGTCACTCTAGCTATACTTCTCAGACTACTCATCTCCGTAGCATTAATCCTATTTTTATGCTTCTTCTGCCAAATCCAACATTCACTACCATACATAAGTGTAGGAACCAACACTCCTCTATCCACAGCCAGACGTGCCTTTTTTGACAATTTCTGGCTATTCATAAAGCTAAGCAGTGCTCCATTTATTTGATTTCCTGTCAACCCCCTTTGCTCTATGTCACTGTCATACTTTCCATCTCTCTTAAACTTTGAACCCGAGTATACAAATTCATTTACTTGTTTCGTAAAGAAGGCATTTGATGATCAAATCATTCATTTTCAATCCATATGCACTCTCTTTTAAATCTCTTAAACAATCGTATATATATATATATATATATATATATATATATGAATAAAAAAACTGGTTTTCAAAATTTAAATATAATTTATTCCAATATTTTGGATATTGAAATGAAATTGGATAAGAAAAACCATATACTCAATATTTTAGCAACAACTTGATTCAACCTTTTACAAAAATAATTTTTATTAACTATTTTACTACATCCTTTATACTTTTAATTTTTAATTTTTTTTAATTTTCTGAATGTTAATTTATATTTAACTCATAAACTGTAAGTATATTTTTTTAAAAAATTGTCCATTATTATACCATGATTTTTGTAGAGTAACTGATGAAGAAATAAAAAATAATTTCAAAAGCTTTTACAAAAAAGTAAAAAGAATTTTGATTAAAAATAGCCCCAAAAATTTTTTACATTTACAATTGTATTCAACTACAAAAGGAATTGTTTATATATATATATATATATATATATATATATATAAAGTTAAACAACCATGGCGAAGCCACACATCCCTGTCTCATACTCTTTTCGATGTTAAACCAGTCTGTGTAAGCTCCGTTTATCCTGACAAGCAGTGGAATCCTCATAAAGTGATTTTAGTGCCCGTATTAAACTACCGTTCACCCCTTACATAGACAATGTCGACCACAATTCACTCCTCACCACCCTGTCATAGGCCTTTTCCAAGTCTATAAAAGCGCAATAGTCGACCCACACATGACTATATGTATAGGTAACATGCGACGAAATTAGCTGGTTTTTAAAAATCAGATTTTAATATTTTCATGCTTATTCGCTGACAAAAATAATATAGTTTTCTATATTTATACTTTAATAATATACACAATAATTATTTAAATATAGTTATTTTCCACATACATCTAGTTTAATATTTTAAAAATTATAGGAAAAGGAAGCTTTAAAAATGTTGCTTAACAAATTACTTGAATTATTACAAATTATAGGTAATAGTAAAGTCAAATTATTAAAATTATAATCAAATATACAGTTTGACATATTGCGATAAATACACAAGAGGTAAGTATGTTGAGATTATTTCAAGAAAAAAATACTATACATACCTTTTTTATATCTATTTTTAAAAAAATAAATAAAGAAACACATGAAACAACATGAATTACCTTAGGTAACATTACATTTGTTCATAAATTCTAGTTTTTGTTCCAATATGCTTTTGGAAATAGTAGGTTATTGTTTTATTTTAATTTCATTAAATCATAACTGATTTACAAAAAAATATGTTTCAGTTTCCATTTGCAGGTATAATTTTATTGAATATGTAATAACTAATCATATTTAAGTTGACACTAACTTCTTATAGATCTGTTGTAAATAAATTATTTTAAATAATTTTAATGTCACATATTCTTTTTAAAAACTTTTATTAGATTCATATGAGTAAGCTTGTAGTATAACTACATATATAATGGAATTAAATTATTCAAATGTGCAATAGCTATGTTATATGTTTCTTCAAGCATGGTTCCTATTTAGATCTGACTTTTAAACTTATTCTAACTTATTTTTTAATTGTAGGACGTAAACATTTATTTTTGGTATGGAAAAAAAAATGTAGAGAGGTTAAATTGTAAACAATTAACTAAACGAGCGGGCTTAGTTCAACTAAAGTCAACTCATGTTAAATATTAATTAGAATTTTTCCATAAAGGTATAACAGATACAATTATACAGTGTATTTATACTGATTAACTAGGTGTCAAAGCAATTATTATCAAAATATTACCACTAATAGGCAGTTATACTAATATTAAATTATTATTGAAAAATATTTATAATTCAGCCGGCAACTACCAACTAGCTGACTTTGGTTTGTCTAATTTTGAATTATATAGGAAAAAAATATAATGACTATTGAATTTATACTAATTAAATAGGTAATAAAGCAAGTACTGTTTTAAAAAAGTTGTCATTAATGAGCAGTTATGTTGAAGGTTTTATTTTATTGTACCTAATTATATCATCCAAACAGACTATGGATTTAAGAACAAAGTTTAACTCAATTTACAACATTTTTACAAATTATACTTAAATGTATACATTGATATTATTTATCATGAAACATATTTTTTAATTGAAAATACATGTACATGCTAGAGTGAATAACACCTAGAGACAAAGTGTAACAATAATTACAAAAATAAATAAAAAAAAACTCACCTCTTCTACAGTAAGGGGTAAGGTGACACGACTGAAAAATAAAATTATACCATTTGAAATAAAATTTTCCTAACCTACCCAGTGCAATCACAAGAAACCAAGGTCTTATGTTAAAAATGAATAAACTTCACTTCATCAATAGTAAACTAGTTTATAATTTAATTAATATTAATAAAGAACTTTGCAAATTCAAGATTACACAAAGATTGCAGAAACCTGACACCCAAAAAATTTGAAGTTGACACTTGTGCAGGGTTAAAATCCCTTTTTGATATCTTTATGAATTATCACTTAAAAATGCAAACCTTTTTGTATAAATATCTGCTGAATGTCAATTAAATGTTTGTACTTACTATTCCTTAATCAGCATGTTTCCTCTGCTTAATTTTAACTACTTAACATACAAAATTTCCTAGTACACACTGACTAATGAATCACTACTTGTAACGAGTAGACCCGCGCAAGCTCAATGACGCAATATTCTGACGTCAATTTCTTTAATGTTTATATTCCATACTTATCAAAAACCATAAATATAAAAAATTCATACTTATACAATTTTTTAAAGAACTGACAAAAAAATATGGTATCACCACAGCATAAGGATTATTTATGCTGTAGTATTACAAACCTTTTTTTAAATTTGTCTCACAAAGGACAACCGATATATAGATAATGTATTGTGAGCAGTATATTTTTTTATTGTATTGGTATTCATTTTTCAAAATCAAAAAATTTAAATATTTTTAATTTATTATATTGCAATTCACATTTTAAATTAAACATATTTTAATTCACTTTTATTTGATATCTTTCATCACAAGATAATCAATTCAAATGGGGGAAGTGAAGTAGGACAAAAAAGATCTGCATTTATCTCTACATCCTTGCGCAGAGTGACATTGCGCAAGCACTACTGTACAAAATATAAGTATTTAATTCTACCTTGATTTTCTCTTGTCAAAAAATGCCCCCCCCCCTCAACGTTGTAGTGTGTTTTTTGTCTTATCGGTCTGCTTGTTTTCGGGGAGATAAGTTATATATCCTATGTATAATATTTACGCTTTACATCTTTAACTAGGTTTTCAATCAAAATGTATTCATAATCGATAATCCTTGATTAAGAGTACTGTAGACAGGATTATCAACTCGTGTCCCAAATATATCAATGGAACAAAAAACTTCTACACATGTGGGTGGAGGGAGTCATGCACACCCCTGATTTTGTGTACAACATAAAATCAAAGTTAAGTTACTGTACATTGCGCATTTACTTCTGTGTGTAATCCTCTGTGCAAGGAGGCAATGAAGAAAATTGTAGACGTTTTTTGTCTCACCTTCACCATAATATATGACAGGAAAGAGAAACGTTCTCTCGTCTCTGTATATGAGTTGATAATTATATCTAAAGTATCTGCAATGTTCATTTTTAACAGATGGCGCTACGAAGACACTTAGCAATAGCATAGATATATGGCATAACAATATTTGCATAATTTTTTTATATTTATTTTCAGTGTCACACCAAAATTTACACCTATATGTGATAGTAATGATCTACAGAATATCCAACAGCACAAAACAGGGCATGTTGTGGTTACTACAAATAATGGCAACATTTCTTTATGCGGTTACTATTTCCCGCAAGCAACAATACACTGACTAAATAGCGGTCGATCGTGAAAAAAAGACCATTTGACATCTAACGGTAAGTAGTGAAGCTAAAATTACCACAACAGACGGGAGTATTAGCGGGAGAATAAATAGTGACTATAAAATGCGTCAGATGGAGCGTCGATACATATTTCACAGGCATATACAAAGACAACATACAATTAGTTACTCTATGGGCATATACTGGGCCAAATTTAGGTTGCAAGAATAATTTTGTGCAATTTATTTATTTACTTAATTAAAAACGTTAACAAATATGATCCTATATTAATAGAGAGAATTATTACAGTATAAATAATTCATTTTCATATTTAATAATTTACATTTTATAAAGTTAAAACAGAAGCCCATAAAAAAAATTATTTAATACAAACGATTTAAAATTTTAAAATCCATGGGAATGGGAAAGCGACCTTTTAATATTAATATTAATAGCTCAAACTTCACCAGGATTTTTTTTTCGTCATCTTGGACGATAATTTCATGGTAACTAAAGAAAAAACAATTAAATGTCTTTTTTGGCCCACCCTAGCGATTAATCTTTTTGCTTGAAAGCAAACACGTTTGCCCTTATTCTGTGATAGATACGATATCAGAAATTTTACATTACCATAGACTTAAGACTTCCACGAATTAAAAAGTTATGTAATTTATTGAAACTATTCACTTGTTAACAAAGATTAATCTTGTCCATTTGAATCTAAGGGATTAATATGTGACTAAACTGACTTTGGAATTACGTTTTATTAATATCTTATGCATAAGTCAATTGTTAAACATAAGAATATGTTGATAAATTGTACCTATTAAAAGAGTTTTTTTTCCGTATGTGTAGCCTTGAGAAAGATCTAAAATAAAGATCAAAACGTCGGCGATTTAAGAAGAGAGAGAAGTTTGTTTTTTTTCGTCCTAAACCCGCTATCCACCCCAAAAAATAATTGAGAAGGACATAAACCATAATAATATGAATAATAATTTAAATGAGGTATGACATGATATCTAACACCATTTGAAAAAATTTAAGAGGTATCTCCAGAAAGGAGAGGGTGAATCTGACAGAGACTACTTCTTCACTTCTGCTATGGTTCTTACACACGTCTTTCGCTTCTTCTACTTTCATCAGCGCTTTTTTGTATGCTCTTCGGTTGCTGACCTTTCTTTAAAAGAATGTTGATCTGATCGAGATACGTTCGCTTAGGTCGACCTTTACTGACTTGCCCATTTACACGCCTTATAAATCTGTTTGATCAATCTTCTTTCATCCATCCTCACTACGTGTCCATACCGTCTAAGCATTCCTTTATCTATTGTGTTTAATGCTAAATTTGTTAAATATTTAGAAATAAACAAGAATTGTATTTCAATAACATTTAAAGGTTAAACCCACAAATTACAAAGTATGCACAGGCGTAGCTAGGTTAGGGAAATTTGTGCTAATTTTATATTACAAACATGACAACTAAACCGCCGGAAGCCTATGATGATTATAAGAGGGTACGAAATGCCACCTACACACTAGTAAGGCAAGTAAAAGAACAGTATTGGAAAACCTTCTCGAGAAGAATGAAAAATTACTTTTATGGCATCGAAAACAGATGTGGAGATTCATCAGACACCAGAGAAAAGAAGCAAGTGAATTTATTAGCACAAACCACATAGCGAAGGAATCTTGGGTTCAGTATCTTAAAGAACTATATAAAAAAGAAGATACGAAAAGATACGGACACCCCAGAAATCGCAACTAACGAAGTAACTGAAATAGAAGAAAAGGATATAGAAACGGTATTAATAAAACTTAAGAACAGAAAAAGCCTGAAAGAGCAGCTAATAGCCATAATTCGCAAAATCCTTTTACATAAAAAAATTCCGGACGAATGACGCCTAAGTACCGCAATCTTACTGTTTAAAAAAGGAGACAAATAGATACCCGCAAACTAACGAGGCATAAACCTTTTAAATACAACTTTAAAACTAGTAACAAAATTATAACACATAAAATGAATGAACTCACCACATTGAGCGATGAACAACAAGGATTCAGATCAGGAAGATCTTGTACAGATGCGGTATTTGTCCTGTGACAAATAACTGAAAAATCTATCGAGTATAACAAATCAGCCTTCATCAGCCTAGGCATAGAAATATCAGGATACGGTGACATCGAGGCGGAGGTAAGAAACCAAGCGGCAAAAGCAGCACGAACCTCAGCTTACCTGAACGATACAATCCTCCGAAACAAATATATCGGAATCGAGACCAAATCCCGAATCTACAAGGCGGTCGTCCGACCTATATTAACGTACACAGCGGAAACTAGACCAGATACATCGAACACAAAGAGAATATTAGAAACCACCGAAATGAAAATAGTACGTAGGATCGCTGGAAAAACACTTTTTGACAGGGAGAGAAGCGAGTACATTAGAAGAACATGTAAAATAGACAATGTAAATGAATGGATACTGGGAAGAAAGAGAGAGTGGAACGAACACATAGATCGGATGAATGACGACAGAATGGTCAAAATAACTAGAGACAAGTCGCCCTTAGGGCGCCGAAGCGTTGGTTGACCCCGCAAGAGATGGAGCGACAACCTTTCCAATAATTGAACGGCAGAGGATACGAATAAAAACAAGCAATTTGCTTACGTTAAAGGAAGGAAGGAAGGAAACACTTTTACACACAATTTAAACAAATTATAATTTTAGGTTAGGGTAGGAATTAGGTGGTTATTATTAAGACAGTATATCTTTCTTGTAGCTTTTTTAAAGATGATGGACTAATTTCGTAAAAAATCCCGAATTTATTTCCAAAAGCAGTAGGGTTTTATGTTTTCATAATTTTGCTGAGGATTGTTTTTGATCGATCATCAAAGTTAAAAGTAAGACTACTTAAGTTGGTGGTTCGTGCTTGAATGATGACGTAATTGAAATTTGTAGAAAAATAGAAATATTTAAAACATGACCAAAGTTGTATGAAAAAAATAAAAAGAATAGGTGTCTATGAAAATTTTATTGGCAGAAATATTTTGGAAAATATCAAAAATGCAATGTAATGTAACTGCATTAGAAAATCATAAAGTGTTGTTAATAAAATCTATTTGTTATTGTTACCTTACTACATTTACTAACTATTATTATTATTTTTGTTTTTTTATTCTTCTTTAAAGTCCTACGCAACTGCCAAAACGGAAGCAGTAGTCAGCCATATGCATCCTCCATACTAGTCAACACTTTTCTGAGACTAAGCTCTAAGCCAAGAACTCTAACGTTCTTGTCATGCTCCTTTCTATTTCTTCCTAATGTTTTGTATTCAAAGATGCCTACAATGTGCCGAGGTCAAGCGTCAGCATAAAAAAGGGTTAGGCAGTCATGAGGACTGCCGGCTGAAGTAAAAACTTAAAACTACGATATAAAACTAAGCAACAATTATATTAATTTCCATGTGCTTTATTTTTTTTATTTTAATATATTCGCGAAAAATTGCCCATAAAGTTTTTTGCAGATCACTAGCGAAAAACCCCCTTAATGAAAGATAGGTTAGCTTGACGTCCACCAAAAATGTTACACTTTTTTTTTCGCGGACAAAGTTTACAGTCTCTTTGATAGATAAAATTCCCGAAAATATACAAATACAATAACAATAATAATCTCTCCAGGCATTTTTACAAAATATGAGACAAGTCATTCAAATAGGTACACGAGTGCTCTAGACTAAACAAATTACAAGTAAAATCCATCGTTATGGGATATTTAAGATATAAAATAAATACAATCAAGCAGTATTCTAACTTATTTATATTTTGACCACTGCTGACAGCCGCTGTCACTTTCTACATCGAAAATACCCCTATCGCTTAGTGTTATATTAAGATAGACTCGAGTCTTAAAAAGAAAATTTATCGTTAAAATGGTGTTAACTGGGCATTTAGAATTGGCCAACTTCGTGAAAAGTGTTCATGAAGAATTACGAGTAAAAACGAAATTGTTAGGAGCAGAAACAGCTTGGACAGAGCATTGTAAGGATGGTGTAAAGTTGGAAAAATATGCTGTAGCAATGAAAGAACTAGCTACACAACATTGGGAAAATTCTTTTGAAGATAATCCTTACATTTCAAGAATTTCGTGGGTGTATAATGCTTGCAGAGATTATTTTAGTAGTGATATTTTTAATATTCGTGATAAGGAAATGGACATAAAAAATAAAATGAACATTTGTACTGATAAACCATTAAGTACAAACAGAAATAATTTTTTTTTGAATTGTAAAGACAAATTGAGGTTACTAGATGTTGGTAGTTGTTATAACCCATTTCAACATTTTGATAATTTTGAAGTAACTGCAATTGATATTGCCCCAGCTAATACAACAGTGTTTAAATGTGATTTTATAAATCTTAAAATAAGTGATCATTTACATCTAAATAATACAGACAATAATGTACTCCCAGAAACACATTTTGATATAGTTGTGTTCAGTTTATTCTTGGAATATCTACCCTGTCCTAAACAAAGACATATATGTTGTGAAAATGCTTACAGGTTACTGAAACCAGAAGGTATATTAGTAATAGTTACGCCTGATTCAAATCATATAGGAGTGAACACAAAATTTATAAAATCTTGGCAATTTATTTTAGCTAAAATAGGGTTTTCAAGAATTAAGTATGAAAAATTGAAACATATTCATTGTATGACATTTCGTAAAGTCCCCAGTAAAGAAATCACTCTTAGATGGGTGGATATTTATAAGAATAAGCAAGTTTTTGATGAAATTTATATTCCACAAGATTTCAAAAACAAAATTTCAGAAGTAGCACAGACCAATGTAGATGAAAAACTTACATCAGCTGATGTAAAAACCTTAAATGAAGAATTACCATTTTGTAACGGGGGTAATAGAAGTTAATATTTTAAAACAAAAGTGTTCCAAATAAATAATCTGAGCTGAATGTAAATTATTTCCAATCTCAGTTTAAAAATATATAAAAAACATCTCATTAAAAGCCAGTGGCGTATTAATTTTATTTTTAAATCTATTAAAATTTGTCAAAATGTTTCTAATGATTTATATTTTAAATCTTGCAATTTGTTAAATATAATTTCTAATGTCGGGACTTGGTTTTCTTTGTACATATTGTAAAGCGTTTGTCCAATCACTTATTTGGTGCATCATCTATCCCAATGATCGGCAAACTTATTCGCCAAAGAGCCATATTTGTATATTACGATATTTTTTTTTTTGAGAGCCATATCTGTTTATTAATAAAGTAAACTGTTAGGTATTATAATTTAAGACCTTCATTATTATGGGTACCTACACTGAATAAAACTCGATTTCATAATTAATAAAGATTGTACTTATTGATAAAAAATAATATGAAAGCAAGATTGCATGAATATGTTTTTTGCAGTTTTTGCCCCATTTATTTATTTTCCTGCCAACACCCTTCGCTCAATGTTACTGTCATATTTTTCATCTCTCATAAACTTTGAACCCAAGTATACAAACTCATTTACTCGTTCTACTCTTTCTCTTTTAATCAGAACTTCACAGTTTATCATGCTTTCTTCTCTTACGAAAATCATTAATTTTTTATTTGCTTAGATTTATTTTCATCCCTTTGATTTTCAGGGTATCATGCATAACATTAACCATCGCCTGCAACTCCTCTTCAGATGACGTTAATATGACTTGATCATTGGCGTAAAGAAGGCATTTGATGATCAAATAATTTATTTTCAATCCATACGGGTTCTCTTTCAAATCTTCTAAACAATCTTCTATGTATAAGTAGTTAAACAGCCATGGTGAAGCCACAAATCCCTGTCTCATACCTTTTTCAATGTTAAACCAGTCCGTGTAAGCTCCGTTTATCCTGACACAAGCAGTCGAACCCCTGTAAAGTGATTTCAGTGCTCGTATTAAACTACCGTTCTTCCCATACATAGACAATTTCGCCCACAATTCACTACTCACCACTCTGGCATAGGCCAAGTCTATAAAAGCGCAATAGACTTTCTGACTTCTGGCCAAGAATTTTTCGACTATCCCTCTTTATGAAAAGACCTGATCCATACATCTCCCTCTTCTTCTTAATCGTGCTTGCACATCCCATTTCATCTCAGTTTCATTCGTCACTCTTTTAATCAATATCTTTGCATACAGTTTGCTGCATATGCTGAGTAAACTTATACCCTCGGTAGTTATTACAGTCCTGCTGCAGACCTTTTCCCTTGTAAAGCGGCACGATAACAGTTTTGCACCAGTCGTCTGGTACGCTACCACTCCTCCAACAAAGGTTAAAAAGGCGGTACAGCAGACTAGCTACCACACTTTGTCCACCCTTGACTTTGTTCTCTAAATAACAAAACAATTTCATTATACAGTATTTATATAGTATGTACATAAAGTAATACTTACAAATTTATTTATAGGTTATTTTGAACACTTTTTGTAATTTTTAAAAAATATGTTCCAAAAAAAATAACCTAAAAATTTCGAATTGGTAATTTACTAAATTATATATAAAACAAAAACAAGAAAACGACTTATTATATACATATAACAATTTAACTATAGTCCTATGTGAACTTTAAGAGAGAGTAACTTTGTATGCAAATCAATACATAAATCAAAATTCATTTCTCTTATTTTTCAAATAGATCATAAAAGCATAAGGGATGTTAATCTTCTTTCGTTGGTTTTTTCGTATAAATTGTATGTTCATTATAACTAAAACGATCGTAGTTTTTAGTATTTACAAGAAGCATAGATAATAAAATTAGAGCTAATGTAACGAATACCATTTTTTCTAGTTTTTGATCATTCAAATCTTGGTGACGATAATTTATGTACTCTTGACTACGACGTTTATTTTCCATTTGTCGCTGAAAAGTGGTACCATAATGGTTTTTAGCCCATTCATCAAAATCATAAATTGGAGTACGACCATCAGGCGGTGGAGGTTTAGATTTGGCTTCTCTAGGTTTATAAAATTTATCAATTGTCTCATCAGCTGTTATAGTCCTACTAAAGTACAATCCTTAAAAAATGAAAACAAATTAAAACTATATATTAAGTTAAAATATTTTAGTTATTTGTAATAGAAATGAATTATTTTCAGAAATAAAATTTTTTTTAACAGCTTCGTTGTATACATAACTGTTAAATGCTATTAGAGCTGCGTAGGAGATTTTAAAAACATCAAATATGTTTATGATTTTCAGACATAAGCTATTTTAATTTTTAAAATAAGTTTAAATAATATAAGATTAAAACTAATTATTCTTATTGATAACAAAGTCTAAATTTCTAATTAACAATCATAACGATCCTAAATTACAAGGGTTTACCTAAATATAAAAATATATTATTACCTTTATCATACATTTTTCGAGTATTTACGTTTCCCAGAACTTCATATGCTTCTGTAATACTTCTGAACTTTAGTAGAGAAGAAGCATCATTTTTATTTTTGTCCGGATGGTAAATCATAGATAATTTATAATAAGCTGTTTTTATTTCATTTTGTGTTGATTTTGGTGATATTCCTAGAGAATTGTAATGATTTTTTTTTGTTAAACTAGCATTTGTAGATTTCAAACGCAACTGATTCGAAAAAAATTTCAAAATAGAGAACCTGAAAGTCATAATTGTTCTTTTTCTGTCGTTTTCTGAGTAATTTATTTATTGAAAGTGTTCACATTTTTCAGAGGTGATGTCTAAAAACTGATTTAAATATTTTTATTGTTTTCATTACAAACTACCTAACCATTACATCACTTGAAACTTCAAAGTTTACTAAATAATTTGGAAATTTTAAATGACGTGTGACATTTTTTTGTCTTCTACTTTCAGAGCTTGTCAGCAAGTTGTCAGTCAGTAAGTATACAGCTATTACTCTTAGTTTTTTTGGTAGAAATTTTTTTAATTCTATAGGTAAATAAGCAATATGTAATATGCACACTTGCAACTTCAAGTTAATGAATTTGTGTACTTGGGTTCAAAATTTACTAGAGATGGAAAGTATGACGTGACATTGAGCGAAGGGTGTTGACAGGAAAACAAATGAATGGGGCACTGCATAGCTTTATGAATAGCCAGAAAGTGTCAAAAAAGGCACGTCTAGCGGTGCATAGAGGTGTGTTGGTTCCTAAACTTATGTATGGTAGTGAATGTTGGGTTTGGCAGAAGAAGCATGAAAATAGGATTAATGCTGCGGAGATGAGTAGTCTGAGAAGTATAGCCGGAATGACTCGGTTGGATAAAGTAAAGAATAGTGAGATAAGAGAACGCTGTGGTGTAAAAGAAGATATGGTTACAAAGATAGATAAAGGAATGCTTGGATGGAAGTTAAGAATAGTGAGATAAGAAAATGCTGTGGTGTAAAAGAAGATGTGGTCACAAAGATAGATAAAGGAATGCTTAGATGGTTTGGACACGTAAAAAGGATGGATGAAGGAAGATTGACGAAACAAATTTATAAGGCGAGTGTGAATGGGCAAATCGGTAGAGGTCGACCTCGGAGAACATATCTCGATCAGATCAACATTGTTTTGAAGAAAGGTCAGGTCAAGAGTACCAACAACCGAAGAGCAAGTATGAGAGCACTGATGAAAGTAGAGGAAGCAAAAGATGTGTGTACGAACCGTAGCAAGTGGAAGGAAGTGGTCTCTGCCTACCCCTATGGGAAAAAGGCGTGACTTTATGTATGTATGTATGCAACTTCATCACGACAACTGTGCCGATTAGGTACCAGTGGCGTAACCTAAATATATTAAAAGTAAATAAAAAAGGGATAATACTTTTGAAATCATTAAGGGTTGTTTTTTTCGCCAGTGACAAAATGAAAAAAAATTAGTTAATTGTCTAGAAGCGGCACTTCTGAAAATTAACGAAAAAAAATGAAAATCACTTTAGAAACATACTTTTTTTTATGGGGAACAATAAACCGTTGGCGGAAATCCGTTATTTCGAGTAATCCTTTGTCCACGCGAGGAACGCCTGCAAAAGAACGATCGATCTTGCCAAAGAATCCTACGACACGAGAATATGCAACAAGCTTGTCAATGCCCCTCCTGGATCAAAGACCTTCTGGTCTTTGGCTAAAGCCATAAATAAGAATTTCACAACTTCTTCTTTACCACCACTCGAGAGGTCCGACGGCATGACAGCCGTATCTTCCAAAGAAAAAGCGGATCTGCTGGCCGGAATGTTCAGCTCTAACTCAACCCTCGATACCAATGGAAAACAACCCCCAACGATACCTAGAATAAACGCATCAATGCCTGAGGTCACTATCCGCCATCTCACTGTCAGGAAAATCCTACGAAATCTTGACTCTAATAAGGCAGTAGGACCAGATGGAATTCCGACAATTGTCCTGGAGACCTGTGCTCAAGAGCTCATACCAGTTCTCTGTAGACTCTTCAAGTTATCATACAGCAAAGGAGTATTTCCGTCCATGTGGAAAAACGCTAAAGTCCAACCGATTCCGAAAAAAGGAAAGAAGACTATTTCTGCAAATTATCGCCCTATTGCATTGCTCTCAGTCATATCCAAAGTTATGGAAAAAGCGATTAACACAGAACTTATCAAATATCTGGAGAAATTTGAGATAATCCATGACAGACAATATGGATTTCGATAACTTCGGTCTACTGGAGATTTGCTGGCTTATGTCACTCAGCTCTGGACAAACACTATTGAGAAGTTTGGTGAATCCCGTGCAATAGCCTTGGATATATCTAAAGCCTTTGACCGCGTTTGGCACCAGGCATTGTTAAGTAAATTATCTGCCTACGATCTCCCAACCAAACTGCGCCAATGGCTCTTGAGCTTCATGCAAGATCGCTCCTTACATGTGGCAGTTGACGGTATTTCTTCTGATGCGTTTAAAACCAATGCCGGGGTCCCCCAGGGTTCCATCCTGTCCCCCACCTTATTTCTTTTACACATCAACGACCTCTTGAAAACCACCACGAACCCCATTTACAGTTTCGCAGACGATAGCACACTTGTCTCAACTTTCACATCCTATCGATCACTTTCGGTGAATGATACAAATAAACTCAGGCAGGAACAGGTTGATTCCATCAATAGAGATCTTAAAGCAATCGTCGAGTGGGGAACCAACAATCTTGTTCAGTTCAACGCCCAAAAAACACAAAGTGCCACGTTTTCCAAGAAAGTGAATTCCTCAAATCATCCCATCACAATGTCCGGAAATACCCTTGAACCAAGTCCCTCCATCTCAATTTTGGGAGTCACGGTGTCTAATAATATGTCTTGGCATGACCATGTTGCTAACATCGCAAAGTCGGCAAGCCAGAGGCTAGGTTTTCTGTGGAAAGCCAGAAAGTTTTTTACTCCTGATCAACTGTTGACGACGTACAAGGCTCAAATCCGACCTCTACTGGAGTATTTCTCGCACATTTGGGGTTCAGCACCTAGGCATTCTCTTCGTCTTCTAGATTCCATTCAGAAAAGAGCCATTCGCTTGATAAACAGCTCAACTCTCACAGATACCCTTTACCATCTAGAACATAGAAGAAGAGTTGCAGACAAGTCAAAAAAAAGTAAAGTAAAATTTATTTTGTAAAAATAATAGAATAAAAAATGTTTTGTTATTGTACTGAGAGTTTAGAATTACCAAACCCAAAGAGAAAATATCGTAACAATATCAATGGTTTGTGCTGCTTTTCTGAATTAAAAAATTCGTTTTAAAAATGCATTATTTTTTAAAATATAACAAATTTATTAAAAAAAAACATGGAGTCACAGAAAAAAATTATCGAATAGTTTTACTAAGTCTTAAATAATTTAATATTTCACAAGGGAATAGGTTCGCAGCAGGACTATAAGAACTACCGAGGTATTACTTTACTCAGCACAGTCGAAAAATTCTTGGCTGGTCAGAAGGTCTATTGCGTTTCAAAAGTTTACAGCGTCGCATAAAAAGTTATCACTTAAAAAATTTATTAAAAATATTTGAAAAAATCTTTCTTGGCAGCAAGTATTTTATTAGGATAATAAACATAAACATTATGGTCAAGCGGCCGTGCGGGGATGTCCTTAACCCCAACACGGCGCGTCCCAATGGCTGATAGGGAACTTCCTGGCTTACAGGAAAGGTGTCTAATATTAAAGAATAAACACCCGCGGATCAACTAAGGACATGATATAGGGCAGCGGCTATATCATTACTACCTTTGAGTACAAGGGAGTTCACTTCCTTGTATTCAAACTAGACAGGTGCGGTTGGTTTGTTTTAAGCCAGCCAAGCTTACCGCGATCATCAGGCTTTGCTCAAGGTGTCATGCGACCCGTGCCAAGGGGCGTACTTTATATATGATATATGTGCCTGCCCCAAACAGATATCGCAAACGGAGCCTCTGGGATACCAGGAAACCTCCCGGTAGTATTTTTGCCTTGCTACGGTAATGCAGAGCTCTGCCGTAGTCGACCATTTTTTCTCTAGCTACTCGTGGGAACTATATGAGTAACAAAAAATATAAAAACATTAAAACCATCTGCGACGAAGGCAATCTTCTCGCAGATGAACAAATGCAAATGGAGGTGTCTACTACAGACCGTCCTAGCAACCAAATCTCGCAGGAAGCTGAGAGGGTACTTTTAAAATCCCCCACTCCCGAGAAAACGGACCTGACAACACGGGGCGAGGCTAAGCAAACGGCCAGCATAAACCTGGACAAGAAGGTCAAACTTGCCGGCGCGACGAGAAAACGTCTTAGCCGATTGATCAAGAGCGGGGTATCTTACAAAACCGCCTTAGATCAAATACTAAAAGAACGGGATGAGAAAAGGAGCGGGGATCAATCCCCCCCTGCTCTCACCAGCAAGCGAATACGCTCGGATGGTAGCACTCCAGAAGCGGCGGTGAAAAAGCCACGCACTATGGAGGACTCAAACGAGCAAAAACGCTCCTTTGCAACTGTAGCTCAGGGCATCAAGGTGGGCATAATCCACCCAGAACACCCAAATGCTCAGCTGTCAAACGAACAGCTACGGCTGCTACAGCGATCCATTATGGACACTGTAGACAAACTACCGGACGATGGTCCACAAGTGCGATTCCAGAGCTGCACCATTCGACCTGGAATCCTCCTTCTGTCCTGTACGGACGCTGAGACGGTCAAGTGGATGGAGGAAGTGATATGCTACCTTCAACCCTGGGAAAACGCACAGCTGAAGTTAGTTCAGAAGGAAGACATACCGAAACCCCACATCTGTGTGGCTTTCATCCCAGACGATGAGGGACTACCCAGACTGACGGGAGAACAGGTAACCAACCGTCTGCGGAAGATGAACCGTACCCTGCATACCCAGGAGTGGACCATTCTACACAGGGAAAACGCAGGACCTGGTCAAATGTGGACGTTCTCAATGGATGAGGCATCCATTAAAGATTTGGAGCGGCTAAATTTCCGCCCATATTTTGGCTTTGGACAGGTGCAATTCCGGTCCAAGGAAGCCAAGAAAGATCCATCATCGGTGGAAATTCCAAAGTCTTCGGAGGTAACCGTTAGAACCAAAGAGGGAGGTAAATCTACCTCGGCGGCGACAGCGGGACTGAAGAGGCCGGCCAAAACCAGCAAAAAATCCGGAAAAGGGAAAAAACCCCTTCATGGTAAAGCGCCGACAAAACGACCTACACCAGGAAACAATACGGGGAAGGAAAGTAAACCTTCCCACTCTACCTTTAAGTAGAAATGGCTAACCACATCCAATTTCTCCAGGCGAACATCCAACATGCTAGAGCGGCTTCATATGTCCTCAGCAGGAGGTTCTCCAAGGAGCAACTCGATGTGGCACTAATCCAGGAACCCTGGACTTCCAATACAGGCAGAATAAGCGGCCTAGGAAACTGCTCCGGTAAGTTAATAGTGTGTACTCTAGGTGGTAAGCCATGAGCATGCATACTCATCAGGAAAAACTATTAAATAAACTATTTTATGTTAACAGAGTTTTGCACCCCTGATGTTGTTGCAGCACAGCTTTCGATCTCAGGAGGAGACAGTAGTGTAGATGTAGTCGTCTGCTCTGCTTACTTCCCTGAAGACCGAAAAGAACAGCCTCCTCCAGCAGCAGTGCGAGATCTAGTCGCCTTCTACAAGAGGAACAACAGGCAACTGATCATTGGATGCGACGCAAATTCCCACCATTTGGATTGGGGCAGCAGCGACATCAATGAAAGAGGTGAGTACTTATATAATTATATAATAGGGGAAGGGCTAGCAGTCAACAACGTAGGCTCGGAACCAACCTTCGTAAACAGAATTCGCGGAGAAGTTCTAGACATAACTATTAGTACACAGTTTATGAGTACCAAAATAGTTAACTGGCAGGTATCTACCGAGCCCTCATGCTCAGATCATAGACACATACATTTTGACGTGAGAATAGGACAACGTCCAATAGTGCAATTTCGAGATCCAAAATGCACAGATTGGAAAGGGTACTGTGAATCCCTCCAACAGCACCTAGGTAACGGTAATAGCACTATACAAAATAGAGCCGAAATAGAAGCGGCGAATGAGCATATCGCATCCGCCCTTCTAACGGCCTATAAGGAAAACTGCTCATTAAAGGAGAAGAGGGACCACAGAGGTACACCATGGTGGAGCAGAAGCTTAGACAAGCAAAGAAAAGAAGTTCGACGTCTCTTCAATCGAGCTAAAGAAACAGGTTGCTGGGAAATCTATCGTACAGCTCTAACGACTTATAACAAAGAAATAAGGAAATCCAAAAGAGAATCCTGGAGGAGGTTCTGTCAGAGTATATCAGATCTACCTGCCAGCACAAGAATCCACAAGGCTCTCGCCAGAGATCCGACGCAAGAGATTGGATCGATAAAACGACCAGATGGCTCTTTTACGGACTCTGGTAGGCAAACGTTAGAGACTCTCTTGCAGACCCACTTTCCCGGCAGTCTGCTTCTGAGGGACCAGGAGCAAATTCCACTCTCAATGGGATCGACATCACGACCCAAAAGGGAGGACTGGAGAAAGGTTTCAAAAGTGGTCACCCCAACATCTGTACAATGGGCGGTGAATTATTTCTCCCCAATCAAGTCTCCAGGGGAGGATGGTGTTTTCCCTGCCCTCATTCAAAAGGGCAGCGAAATTTTACTACCTCTTTTGGTTAAACTATTCAGAGCGAGTTTGGCGTGGAGTTATATTCCGCTGGGCTGGTCAACGGCGAGAGTTGTATACATACGTAAAACGGGTACGGTGAATCATTCCCTACCCAAATCCTTCCGGCCGATCAGCCTTACCTCATTCTTAATGAAAACTCTGGAAAGAATTATTGATAGACATATTAGAGAGGAGAATCTTAGGGAACATCCCTTAAACCCCCACCAATATGCCTACCAAACAGGCAAATCTACGGATTTAGCTCTAAACAATCTAGCAGGAAAGATCGGCCATTCCCTTAAACATAAGGAAATTGCGCTGGCAGCTTTTCTAGATATAGAAGGAGCGTTTAATAACGCCTTACCACAGTCACTCTATACATCAATTAGGGATAGAGGGATAGACGGTAAAATCTGTAACTGGATCAAAAACATGATTGAAAACAGATATATAATATCATCACTGCATGGAGAGTCGGTTAGGTTCAGGGCGGCGAAGGGGTGTCCACAAGGCGGGGTACTTTCCCCCCTAATGTGGTCACTTCTAGTCGACTCTCTGCTGAGCGAGCTTTCCATGCAGGGAGTAGATTTTCAATGCTATGCGGATGATCTGGTTATAATAGTTAGAGGTAAATTTGAAGCGACGATCTCAAACGTCCTCCAAGAAGCTCTTAACACAGTATACAGATGGTGCGAGAGGGAACAGATGTCTGTAAACCCCCGAAAAACTGTAATTATTCCTTTTACGAAAAGGAAAAAGCTAGATAAGCTTCGGCAGCCTGTCCTATACGGAGAGAGCATTTCATTTGCGACGGAAGTGAAATACCTGGGTGTAGTTCTGGATAAAAGACTCACCTGGAACGCCCACTTGGAAAAAACAATAAACAAAGCCAGGTTTTCTCTCTGGAATCTCAGAAGAGTATGTGGCAAATCTTGGGGAATGAACCCCAAACAGATTTACTGGATTTATCAAACAATGATAATATCTATGGTCACGTATGGTTCAGTAGTCTGGTGGACCAAAGGGTTACAACAGACAGCTAGAGCAAAGCTTGCTGGCCTTCAGCGGCTGGCATGCCTGGCCATAACTGGAGCTATGTCCAGCACACCAACGGCAGTGATGGAACACCTCCTACATCTCCCTCCCCTAGATATTCCTTTAGAGAGGGAGGCCAGGATAGCTTCCTATCTGTCTTTGGAAAAGCAAATAAATGGAGAGCAACTCGGAGATCACTCCGGGATACTGAGTGAAACAAAAAACCACCAAATTCTCGGGATGGTTCCTGACTTGCTAGCCACAAAAATACACGTAGGAAAGTCGTTCAAAGTCCTCTTTCCGGAGAGAGACGAATGGATGAGGGGACAAATCCTCTTCCCGGAGACTGAATACGTAATGTACACAGACGGCTCAAAAACCCCAGATGGAGTTGGGGCCGGTGTTTTCAGCAGGAAACCAAAGATTGAAATATCTACCAGTCTTGGCAGGTATGCCACAATCTTTCAGGCTGAAATATTCGCTATCGAATTGTGTGCAAGAGAGTTGACCAACAGACCTCTAGCAAACAAAAACATAAATATAATATCAGACAGCCAGGCCGCTTTAAAAGCACTGAGCTCCAACAAGATAAATTCTAAACTTGTATGGAATTGCATCGAATCCTTAGAGTACCTTGGTGCGAACAACAGGGTGACCCTACTGTGGGTACCTGGGCACCAGGGGGTGGAAGGAAACGAAAAAGCCGACACCCTTGCAAAACAGGGGGCCGAATCTGCGTTCACTGGACCAGAACCGGTTTTTGGAGTCACCACAAGTGCCGCCAAAACAATTATTTCGGACTGGGCGGAGAGGAAAATACTCACGTACTGGTCCGACTTACCAGGGCTAACCCACTCGAAGGCGTTTTTACCGTTACAACCTTCGAGAAACACAACTAAGCAGATCCTAGAATGGAGCAGAAATGACCTGCGTATTCTAACAGGACTGCTTACGGGACACTGTCGTCTGAGATACCACCTCAGAAAGATAGATCTGAACCAACAAACGGACTGTCGGTTCTGCTGCGTGGAAGACGAAACATATACTATGTTCATGCCCCGGCCTGGGAAGAATAAGGTTCAACATATTTGGTTACACTAACCTAGAACCTACCGATTTTAAAAATATCTCACCCTATACAACGATGAACTTCGTGAACTGTAGCCTCTAGGGGTGAGCCACAATAGACCTACTAAGGGTCGCGGTGGAGGGGCGACCACGCCCCACTCACATAAAACCTAACCTAACCTAACCTATGGTCAAGCGGAGAAGTTTTAAGAACCAAAACGAACTAGAGTACCGAAAAATACAGTCAGAAATTAGGAGAAAAATAAGGCAGGCAAAGGCAGAGTGGCACAGCAAACAATGTGCAAAGATCGAGTCTTACGAAAATAATCACGACTCATTCAACCTACATAAAAAACTCAAGGAAATTGCCGGGAAAAAGCATAAGGTAAATGTTGGAAACTTAAAAGATGAAAACGGTAAACTTATTACAGATCAAAACCTGATACTGGAAAGATGGAGACAGTATGTTTCGGAACTATTTGACGACAACAGAAATCAAGAGCATGTAATAGTGGTCACTGATCCACCATCAGCAAAAAAGAAGTAGAAAAAGCCCTAAAAATGGCAAAGAATGGCAAAGCACCGGGCCCTGATGGACTGCGAAGTGAGATAGTAAAATTGCTAGGCGATATGGGTATAACAACGATAACAAAACTCTTCAGCACAATATACAATACGGGCATTATTCCAACCGACTAGCTGAGGTCAACTTTTGTTACAATCCCTAAGAAAAACAGGGCTACAAAATGTAGTGACTACCGTACCATCCTCCACCTCCTTAAAGTATTCTTGCGTTGACTCTGACGTGTTCGTGTGCCTGGTTAATTATAAAAAAACCGTTGATAAAGTGCGGCATGACAAACTTATGGAGATACTCAAAACAACTGGTATTGATGACAAAAATATCCGCTTGATAGGTAATTTATATTGCCACCAGTCTGCCAAAGTCAGAATTAACGGTCACCTGACGGAAGATGTTGAAGTGATGAAAGGTGTGAGACAGGGATATATATATATATATATATATATATATATATATATATATATATATATATATATATATATATATATATATATATATATATATATATATTGTCTCCACTACTTTTTAATTTATACTCTTAAGAGTTATTTAGGCAGGCCCTTGGAGACAAGGATTTGGGAGTTGTGATAAATGAAATAATTCTCAACAACATAAGATACGCGTATGACACCGTAATACTCGCGCCGTCCATCGATGACCTACATAGACTTATTAATAGGGTGACAGAAGCTTGCAAAATATTTGGTTTGAAAATAAACACGGCAAAAACCAAATACATGCTAATAATCAAAAGAGTTCATAATCAAGTTGTTAGTGTCCACGTCAACGGAACACAATTAGACAGAGTCTCAAGTGCGAGCTACCTTGGTTGCAGGATAAACGAGGACTGGGATCCATCAGTTGAAATCAACATACGTATTGAGTGTGCCCGGGCAACATTTATTCGCATGAAAAAACTTTTTACCAGTCACGATCTATCAATTGCCCTGCGAATGAGGATGATTAGAGCATATGTCTTTCCAGTTCTTTTGTATGGAGTCGAGAGCTGGACACTAACGGAAGCCACGCTCAAACGTCTACAAGCTTTCGAGATGTGGTTGTACAGGAGTATGTTAAGAGTAAGTTGGGTGAAAAAGATCACAAACGAGGAGGTGCTTAGAACAATGCATAAAGATACAGAAGTGGTCAATATTGTAAAACAACGAAAACTTGAATATTTCGGACATATCATGAGACACCCAGAAAAGTATTACATTCTACATCTTATAATACAGGGTAGGAATAACAGTAAAAGACGCCCCGGCAGGCGAAAAACTTCCTGGCTCAAAAATCTCAGACAGTGGTTTAGTCTTACCACTATACAACTTTTCCGAGCGGCTACCAACAAAATAATGATTGCAAACATGATAGCCAGAATGATCACCAACGATCGTTAAACGGTCATGGCTCCTAGAAGAAGATATATATATATATATATATATATATATATATATATATATATATATATATATATATATAAATTAAATATTGGTATAAGTGCCAATTTCTAAGAAAATTGGTTATAACTTATGTGCTGTGCCCAATAAGTACGTTAAAAAACGTTCCAAGTGTCACCTGAAAAAACAAATACTTTAAAAATGCATCAAAAGATGGCATGTGCTGTATCTCTATTAGATGTTTCCTAAAAAACGGTCAATGTGCCAAATTTGCAAGTTACAACTGCTGCGGGCAAAATAAAAACAAAATAATTTTAGTACTGTGGATTTACCTCATTGTTAAATGTATTTTTGAATATGTGTTTGACAAATTTTTCATTTTTGGTCATTCGTTTCTCAGTTGTGATCGACATTTTGCTAAAATAGAGAAACGTTAACAGGTTTGCAAATATATGGTTCCAAAAAATCTAACAGAGATGATCGCAAGCGCTAGGCGTGTTCGACCTCTCTATTTACATGATGAACATAAAACCTTATTTCATGAACTTTTGATGGCTACATAATGCATGACGCTTAAAAGGTTATTAATGAAATTACATAATAGAGCTAGAACGTTTTAATTTTTAGTTCTTCAGTAGATTAAGAGTTGGGTTAATTTTAAGTTGTGTATATGGTTTCTTACTAAATATAAATTACACCAGAAATAATTTTTGCATTATGTATGTTTCAAAGAATAAGACTGGTAGAACTTTTAATGTGAACATTTTTCTTAGTAGCTTTTGGCACATGGACTGTTATTTAATTTCACTCTTCAATTATTTAAAAATAATTTTTATTAGGATTAAATTGTTTAATTTTAAAATTAACAAAGGTTGTTCCAGTGTGAAAACCTGTTATCTAAAACTATAAAATAAATACCTATCTTGACATTTAAATATTTTTTTATTGGCGATGACTACATTAAAGATGTTTCTGTTTCTTCAAGGTTTTTCAAATATTTTAGACATCTCTTACTTTCATTGTCAATGTTATTTATATAAAAAATGCAATAGCCTTGGATATATCTAAAGCCTTTGACCGCGTTTGGCACCAGGCATTGTTAAGTAAATTATCTGCCTACGGTCTCCCAACCAAACTGCGCCAATGGCTCTTGAGCTTCATGCAAGATCGCTCCTTACATGTGGCAGTTGACGGTATTTCTTCTGATGCGTTTAAAACTAATGCCGGGGTCCCCCAGGGTTCCATCCTGTCCCCCACCTTATTTCTTTTACACATCAACGACCTCTTGAAAACCACCACGAACCCCATTTACAGTTTCGCAGACGATAGCACACTTGTCTCAACTTTCACATCCTATCGATCACTTTCGGTGAATGATACAAATAGACTCAGGCAGGAACAGGTTGATTCCATCAATATATATCTTAAAGCAATCGTAGAGCGGGGAACCAACAATATTGTTCAGTTCACAATATTGTTCAAAAAACACAAAGTGCCACGTTTTCCAAGAAAGTAAATTCCTCAAATCATCCCATCAAAGGTCCAGAAATACCCTTGAACCAAGTCCCTCCATCTCGATTTTGGGATTCACGGTGTCCAATAACATGTCTTGGCATGACCATGTTGCTAACATCGCAAAGTCGGCAAGCCAGAGGCTAGGTTTTCTGTGGAAAGCCAGAAAGTTTTTTACTCCTGATCAACTGTTGACGACGTACAAGGCTCAAATCCGACCTCTACTGGAGTATTGTTCGCACATTTGAGGTTCAGCGACAAGGCATTCTCTTCGTCTTCTAGATTCCATTCAGAAAAGAGCCATTCGCTTGATAAAAAGCTCAACTCTCACAGATACCCTTCACCCTCTAGAACATAGAAGAAGAGTTGCAGACCAGTCATTGCTCTACAGATATTTCCATGGCAGATGCTCCAGAGAAACAAAAACTCTTGTACCACCATTGGCCACATTCGGCCGAAGAACTCGGCACGCTGATCGGTCTCACCCATTTACTTTCAAGATTGACACTACAAGGACCAATCTTCATCAAGAATCCTTCTTTTACAGGGCTGCTACGGAATGGAATAAGCTTCCAAAATCAATTTTTCCAGAGAACTATGACCTGCAACTTTTTAAAAAGCGTGTCCACAATCATTTTCTTTCTATAATCCCTTCCCCTTCTAATATTCGCAGTGCGGGCCGTCCGCGGCCCACACGATAGGTCTACCCTTTTTGCGACTATTTTCATAAAAAAAAAACTCATGGGAAAAAGAGGTAATACACTCAACCGAAGTGATTTAAGATGATTCTGATATTTTCTAATGCCGTTATAAATGCAGAAATTGTTTATGAAAAATAGAAAATAGTTCATGAAATAAGAAAGGTTGGGTGTAAATATTTCATGTTTGATTGTTCTCAGTTGACAGCACTGGTTATAGTGTTGCAAAATCGATTGTTAATCGATAGAAAGTTTGATATTCATCTATGCATTTACACGATACACGGTTATAATTGAAGAAGTCGATAAAGGTGTCATGTCATATTTTTAAACTTTTGATATATATAATAAAACGCGTTTTATACTAGAACTTTTTTAATTACTATTTAATATTGTTAAGTAATATCGCATAAATTAGTTAAAAATAAGTTAATTTCTTTGATGGATACCCTAATTAACAAAATTGTAAGATTGACAAGATACTATGACAGGGAAAAATCACGTAACACGAGATGGCGCTTTCAATAACAAAATGTCGGATCGAGGTATGAACAACAGATATTCTGTCATTTGATCACTTGTAAAACCAAAGTTTTTATTAAAGGGAATGTTAGTTATCTCAGAGATTTAAGTTGATTTTTTAAGTTAAGTTTTTGGATTGAAGCTGCATTTAAGGTTTGTTTTCAACTTTTCAGTTTTATTGTCACTGGATTCTTGTTAAATGTCAGTAAAGACTAGGTGTGTCCAGGTATCAATTTTGGTTTGTTTTTTAAGTTTTTCAGTTTTGTTGTCGCTGGAATTCTTGTTACAATTCCTATGAAAGTCGAATTATCAATTTCGGACATATTCTATTATGTGGGTGAACGTGTTCGACCAATTAAAAGATTATATATTATAATCCAATTAATTACGGACACTTCTATTTTTCTTAATTATGGATTGTTGATAATTCAACACTGGAATGTTCTGGCTAGAACCTGAACCATCTTTCAAACGCTTTTTCTGTGTTGTTGAAGTCGCTATAAATAATCACAAATAAAATTATAGATCATTGGACAACAATATCAAACTTACCACTGAAAAAGTCATCTTTCACAAAGTGCTTGCTGCAAACAAACATAATTTTTGAGAGTGGTTTTCCTATCTTTAAAATCATATTCCATTTCTAAGCTGCCTTAGGATTTGAAGGAAATTTATGCAAAGATACAATCGGATTGCCATGTAGAGCATTGTGGAACAGAGCATATTTTTCGCGATATAATCTCCATATCACCTAATTTAATCGTTTGTATTTTCGGATTTTGTGGTTTATTAACACCAATTCCTCACAAAATATCGTTCAAATATAACACTTTCAATGCTTAAATTGCTCAAAATAATATATAAAGTTCACTTTTCACCCATATAAACAAATGGAGATTAATTTGATGTTAACACCTCGAGAAGTTCATACGATCAATAATAGATGTCGCCCACTCCGTGATTTTTCCCCATACAGTAACAAACCAAAGTTTCATGTCCTGTGCTAGGCGCAAATTTTTATCAAAGTGATACCATAATAGGTTATCAAATATTAACAACCGATAGTCAGATATTTTGTCGGATCCCGCAGCAGGTCTGATACTACTTCGTATTCTTTATACAATGCTTATATCATATTTATCTGCCTGATACTACGCTTATTTCTCATAATCAAAGGTTTTTGTTTTTCCATGTCAATGGGGGAATTCGGTCCAAGTTTCCAACCCAAACATTTTGAAAATTGTTCACTACTGGGGAAGGGAAATTTCAGAACGAATTTGTCATGTGAAGGTTCGCGTTTTTTATAAATTTTCGTTAATTGTGCCTCGGCCCTTCAAATCAGGTAATTTGATTCAAATATTGATATTAGTAAAGATCATGTTTGATTGGCTGAAAGTTGTGCTGAAGCTCCTGATTTCACATCAATAATGTCAATGTTATAATATATAATTAGTATGTTATGTTGTCATTGTTCATTATCTGACTGACTATATCAGAAGTGTCTAGTTTTCCTTATTATATATAGTCTATAAACACAAGTAAAATAACACAAATAAAACTGAAATGATTTAAACCAAATAAACTTCTGATTTAGACAGACAAAAGACAATAATGACCAAGGAGAGTAAATTAATTCAAAAATTCAGTCAGATAATGTTAAATCTCCTTGACAGCATAACACAGTAACTATTATTGACGTGAAATCAGTAGCTCCAATACAACTTTCAGCCAATCAGACATGACCTTTACAAATATTTGGATCGAATTACCTGGTTTGAAGGGCCAAGGCGAAGTTTACGAAAATTTATAAAGATCGCGAACTTTTACACGACAAATTCGTTCTGAAATTTCCCTTCCCCAGTGGTAGAAAATTTTCAAAACTTTTGGGTTGGCAACTTGGACCGAAGTCCCCCATTGGGGGATTTTTGGTTAGCTTACCTGGCAACCCTGTTGTAAAATGAAGTTCTTCTATGCTTATAACTTCTGTCAAATTACTGTATATTATTTCATTATTTGACTTTTAACTTGATTATTTCCGTTATTACGTTTTTAGTCATATGTAAGTTGTAGGTTAGATTTACATACAAAAAATTATTTTTTTTGTATTTTTTAGCTCTATTTTTAAGACAACTGTAAATATTTTATTTTTTCAAAGTAAGTACGCTCTATAAAAAATAAGCATCTGCTTACCTATTTAAACATTTGTGTTTACAGATGTCTTTCAACAAAACAAAAAGATTCATTTTGGGTATAACTTCTGTATCTGGTGTTGCTATGTATTATTATATGAATAACGATCACAACGTGCATAATTCGTGGACAACAAATTACACTCCATCACCATTTGCCAAATGGGATGATAATTGGGATCAGTAAGTAAAATAGTTAATCCAAATTTCTTTTAATTATTTGTTTACAAATTTGTTCCAATAAAAATTTAGTAAATAAGTTAAAAGAATAACTGTTTATTTAGAATTTATAATAAAACTAAATAAAGAATTTATTAAATAAAGAAATTTGAAATGCCTATGAAGTGTAATATTTAAGTAAAATCAGGTTTGATAGTAAGTTGACATGTTGGTATACTTTAATGTATTATTTCAATGCAAAAAGATATATTTTGGTCAATAATTTTAATATAAGACACACACAATGTTGCTAACAATGTTTTAAAGAAAGTAGTTTTCTCAGAATATTTAATATTTCTATTTAAATTGAAATTGGAAGAGCAATGCTATTACAGATTGTAAATACATATATACATACATATAGTCACACCTTTTTCCTGTAAGGGTAGGCAGAGACCACTTCCTTCCACTTGCTATGGTTCTTACACACATCTTTTGCTTCCTCCACTTTCATCAGTGCTGTCATACATGCTCGTCGGTTGTTGTTACTCTTGACCTGGCCTTTCTTCAAAACAATGTTGATCTGATCAAGATATGTTCGCCGAGGTCGACCTCTACTGACTTGTCCATTCACACTCGCCTTATAAATTTGTTTCGTCAATCTTTCTTCATCCATCCTTTCTACGTGTCCAAACCATCTAAGCATTCCTTTATCTATCTTTGAAACTACATCTTCTTTTACACCACATCATTCTCTTATCTCTCTCTTTACTTTATCCAACCGAATCACTCCGACTATACTTCTCAGACTACTTATCTCCACAGCATTAATCGTATTTTCATGCTTCTTCTGCCAAACCCAACATTCACTACCGTACATAAGTGTAAGAAACAGTACTCCTCTATGTACAGCCAGACATGCCTTCTTTGACACTTTCTGGCTGTTCATAAAGCTATGCAGGGCCCCATTCATTTGTTTTACTGCCAACACCCTTCGCTCAATGTCACTTTCATACTTTCCATCTCTCGTAAACTTTGAACCCAGGTATACAAACTCATTTACTTGTTCCAATCTTTCTCCCTATTCAGAACTTTACAGTTTGTCATGCTTTTTTCTCTTTCAAAAACCATTACTTTTGTTTTGCTTCCATTTATTTACATTTACATTATAAATAGAAGTACAATTTATTAATTACAAAAAATTTTTTTACAATAAGAACATAATATAAAAACTTAACTCGCATCTTTGCTTGTTTGTGTATCATCTCTTCCGTCATTAAGGCCCTAATGTTGACATCTTAGAAATTTAAATATTCTTTATGTGCTTTCTAGTTTTATTTAAAAAATAACAAATGAATTAAATAAAAATATATTAGTTAAATATAACATGAAAATGCTAAAAAAGTATAAAAATAATTTTATTACATGTCCCATATTTAAAAAATAATAACGTCAACCATAAAAGTTATTTTTTTGACTGGATTTGCTGTAATGTTTTTATAACATTTAATTCAATTTTTCAAACTTACTATCTTTTTTCATACATGCTAACAAATTTGCTATTAAACAAATCCTCAATAAATAATTGACTACCACATCAGTGTTATTTTCCTATATGGTGGGAAAAAAATTTAATCATTCATTATTTTTCATGTACTTAATTACGTTTTTATAAAATTTTATTTTAATATTTTAACTTTAATAAGTTAATTTTGTAAAAATTGCAAATATTATTGTAAATAATGTAAGTGCTTATAAATTATTTTAGTCGTTGTCCAAAATTTTTAAAAAACAAAAAGGGATGCAAGCAGATTTCGGAATCTGACGAGAACACTTTTAATGAACAAAAAGAAATGAAACCAAAATCTTGTCGGCATATTATATTAATTAGACACGGACAGTACAATTTAAATGGATCTACTGATGAAGAACGAATACTTACTAAATTAGGTAAGAATATTTATTAAAGTCACTTTCCTCAATCTCAATTTAAAAAGGATTTAATATTTTTAAATCCTATTGCCTGAGAATTTTTTTTTATATTAGTGTTGTCAATTAAATCTATTTTTATAAAAACATTTTTAAGATCACAAAACAAAAATATTGGAAATATTGTCAAATTGCTAACTATTGCTTTATATGTTGGGTTAATGAAAGGGATAGTTAATAAAAAATGTCCTGAAAATCACCAAAATATTTTATAGCAACAAACATGCTGCCAATGTTTAAAAATTATAGTTGGCTATTACTTGCAGATCCTGTTATTACAAAAATATTTGTTGTAACTTAATTATAGTGATCAACAGTAAGATTGATATTCTCACTGACAGTCGCGTGGTCATTGAGGCCCTTGTGAGTTGCACCACAACATCATCGGTGGTGTGGGACTGCAAGCAGGCCCTCACTGAGTTAGCTTCTGCAAACAAGGTCACTCTCACATGGGTTCCTGGGCACACAGGTATAAATGGCAACAAGGTAGCAGATGAACTGTCAAGAACTGGAACCCTGGTGAACCAAAAAGCTAGTTGCCGAAGTGAAACATGAATTGAAACTAATCCTTAAACAAGAACATATCGATCAGTGGATTGCAAATACAGGCTGCAGAACATCAAGACAGCCGATGAAAAAACCTCTCCAGAAGAGGGCAGACGCACTCTGGATAAAGAACCGGAGTAGGCTAAGCAGCGCGCTTGGCCTGCTCACTGGCCACATCACACTAGGGGAGCACCTCTTCAAACTTAAGCTGGCGGCTGAGAAAAACTGCCGACTATGCGGCGAAGAGGAAGAGAGCAGCATACACATTCTGTGTTGCTGCCCGATGCTAGCGGTGTACAGGTATCAAACCTGGGACCACATGATAATGGATCCAACCGATCTAAATGAGACAGGACCAACAGAAATCCTGTGGTTTGTCAAAACCAGTGGACTGGAATTCTGATGCCCTGAAGACACAGCAGTAGTCACAGAGGATCAAAAGATCTATGAGACGTAGGTGCCTATACCAATGGCCCAACCACAAGATTGTAATGTAATGTAATATAACTTAATTATTGTACTGCTAAATATTCACTTTTTCAAAAAAGTGACTAAATAGTACATTGAAGTCTGGAAATTAGATACACCTACTATTTTTTCTGAAATCGCAAGGAATTTTTATAACTGCATAACAATTTTTGATTACCATCTTATTGCCTATGAAATCGTTTCCTTGACAATCACTGTTTGATTAGACCGGCAAAAATTTTCCCTTTTCATCCGGGAAAGTTCAATGCTACTAGATTAGCGTATTTTGGGGTCCGAAGTTGCTCTAAGAAAATAGGCATTCTTGAGCGATTTTCGAAAAAATATCTTGCTATTCAAGGCTTTGAATATAAAATATCAGGAAGGAGCACAGTCTCAGATAAGTGTTGACTGGAATGGAGGGTGCATATAGCCGACTACTGCTTCCGTTTTTACAGAGGCTTTAAATTATAATAAAAGAACAAAAAACTAATAAATGTTAAAAAAATGCTACATTTTAGTTAACAATTCTGCAATCTATAGAAAATTATTACCTGATGTATAATTAGGAAACTTTCGTTCAAAAAATTTTAATTTTGTAAATCTACAATTTTGTATTTTTTTGCGTGCTTAAGCTTTGTGATTAGTGAGTTTAACCCATAAATTTCATTGAAACACAATTCTTAGTTATTTAAAAATACTTAACAAATTTAGTGTTAAAACCACTTACTTTTGAAATGTTACACCAGCACTTTTATGTTTTGGTGTCAGGGAACACTTGCAAGATGAACAACTAACCATATTTGTCATTATTGTCTCAGTAATATAACATTGTTGTACCACCAATTTATTTAGATGTCTATAATGGTTAACTACTAAGTATTGACACCAAGGCGTACAACAATGCCTTGCTTCACTAATTTTAACCTTTATTAAAACTTTAACTTCTAAAATCTATCAACAATTTACCTTATTGATACACTCACAGCGAAATATTCAAATAATAAGTCATACGTGGATGGTCATGGACATTCAAGGACAGATTTGTAACAAACAATCTTGTCCTCTTTTGTAATGTAATATACACATTGAGCGGTAATTTGATACTTGCATTGAAATCACTTTACAAGGATCCCACGGCTTGGTCACTATAAAAGGAGCTTATACGGACTGGTTGAACATCGAAAAAGGTGTTAGACAGTGATGTGTGACTTTGCCAAGGCTGTTTAACTTATACATAGACAGTTGTTTAAAAGATTTAAAAAAGAATTATCATGGGATTAGAATGAATAATTTGATTGTCAAATGCCTCCTTTACGCCGATGATCAGGTCCTATTAGCATCATCTGAAGAGGAGTTGCAGGCGATGGTTGATATTAAAAAATCAAAGGGGTGAAAGTAAATATACGCAAGAGGACAGTAAAGGTTTTTGAAAGTGAAGAAAGCATGACAAAGTTTACGAGAGACGGAAAACGTCGTGAACTAATAATGCAAGGTATCATTTGACATGATTTGAGATTGTGGTATCCTTGTTCACGTTAAATCCTTCATAATTTGATAATCGCTGAAAAAATCTCGTGTTGATTGTTAAAAGGAGAAACTTAAGACAGCACGAAAATAAACATTAGTTCGTCTAGGTCTTCATGTTAAGCCAAACCAATAAAAATTGCTTTGAAGCAATTGGACATCTATTTTATTCTGAAAAACTGGGACGAGCTGCCACAGCTGTGTCTTAGAGAATTGTTGAGCTATTAATGTTGAATGGTATACAACCATTTGTTTGTCAGAAATCTGAATCGGAGAAAACACCGGCAACGACGGATTATTATCCAACAACTATGCAAGCTCTCACACACCATTTCAAACTATCGTCTGTTTTAGCACTCAAAACATATTGATGGGTACTTCGTACAGCTCTGATTTGGCACCGAATGATTTGTTTTTGTTTCCACGAGCAGAGACCAAACTTTCTGGCTAACGATTTTCGACACCAGAAGAGGCGGTTGATGCATTTAAAATGCATTGGAGATAACATTTTCACAGTGGAAAAATTACTATTCAGATTGGTAAAAATGCATGGAAAAGTGTATTTTATGAAGAATATTTTGATAAACAATTACACCATTTATAACCATGAATATTTTATTTGTGTGTTATTCCGGATAAGTAAATAGAAACCTTTGTAATAATGTTGTCGATGAGGTACCACCATATCATGAGGAATAAATAATTTATTGTTAAATGAAAATACCCGCGATTGTTTATTTAATAACATAATATACATAATATTTATTATACATCAATTATTAGCACAATTTTTAACTGCTGATAGATTTAACTGTCAAGGGAAGAGTTTTGCGTTGTTCCAATTTAGTATTATTATTTATTATTGTTTAGGACGAATACAAGCGGAATATACTGGTAAAAGATTAAAAGAATTAGATTTTCCTTATACCGAAATGGTGAAATCAACAATGGCTAGAGCACAAGAAACTGGATTAATTATATCTGAATATTTGCCACAGGTGAGTGTACATCTTCTTTTACTATGAAGCAAAATCAAATAAAATTTTTTTAGGAATCAGCCACTCTGTAATTACATACGTACATACATAAAGTCACGCCTTTTTCCCATAGGCGTAGGCAGAGACCACTTCCTTCCACTTGCTACGGTTCTTACACACATCTTTTGCTTCCTCTACTTTCATCAGTGCTCTCATACATGCTCTTCGGTTGTTGGTACTCTTGACCTGGCCTTTCCTCAAAACAATGTTGATCTGATCGAGATATGTTCTCCGAGGTCGACCTCTACCGACTTGTCCATTCACACTCGCCTTATAAATTTGTTTCGTCAATCTTCCTTCATCCATCCTTTCTACGTATCCAAACCATCTAAGCATTCCTTTATCTATCTTTGTAACCACATCTTCTTTTACACCACAGCTTTCTCTTATCTCATTATTCTTAACTTTATCCAACCGAGTCACTCTGGCTATACTTCTCAAACTACTCATCTCCGCAGCATTAATCCAATTTTTATGCTTCTTCTGCCAAACCCAACATTAACTACCATACATAAGTGTAGGAACCAACACACCTCTATGCACAGCCAGACGTGCCTTTTTTGACACTTTTTGGCTGTTCATAAAGCTATGCAGTGCCCCATTCATCTGTTTTCTGCCAACATTCTTCGCTCAATGTCACTGTCATACTTTCCATCTCTTGTAAACTTTGAGCCCAAGTACACAAACTCATTTACTTGTCCCACTCTTTCTTCCTCAATCGAAACTTCACAGTTTGTCATGCTTTCTTCTCTTTCAAAAACCATTACTTTCGTTTTGCTTACATTTATTTTCATCCCTTTGATTTTCAGGGCATCATGCATAACATTAACCATCGCCTGCAACTCCTCTTCAGATAACGCTAATATGACTTGATCATCGGCGTAAAGAAGGCATTTGACGATGAAATCATTCTTTTTTAATCCATACGCACTCTCTTTAAACAGCCATGGCGAAGCCACACATCCCTGTCTCACACCTTTTTAGATGTTAAACCAGTCCGTGCAAGCTCCGTTTATCCTGACACAAGCAGTGGAATCCTCGTAAAGTGATTTCAGTGCTCGTATTAAACTACCACTCACTCCACACATAGATAATGTAGACCACAATTCACTCCTCACCACTCTGTCATAGGCCTTTTCCAAGTCTATAAAAGCGCAATAGACCTTCTGACTTCTAGCCAAGAATTTTTCGACTACACCTCGTAATGAAAAGACCTGATTCATACATATCCTTTCTCTTCTAAATCCTGCTTGCACATCCCATATCATATTCTCAGTTTCATTCGTTACTCTTTTAATCAATATCTTTGCATACAGTTTGCCGACTATGCTGAGTAAACTAATAGCTCGGTAGTTCTTACAGTCCTGCTGCGGTCCAGTAGACTAGCCATCACGTTTTGTCCAGCCCTCAGCATTTCAACTGTTATTCTGTCATACCCAGCAGCTTTACCCAATTTTATACTGTTCATCGCTTCCACAATTTCTGTCGTAGTAATTTTACTTTCATTGCAACTTTCACTCATGTCCCTGAATGGGGCGTGTACTTGTGTATCCTCTCTCTCAAATAAACTTTCGAAGTATTCCTTCCATCTCTTCAATACGCATTCCTCTCCTTTTACCATACTACCATCTTGGTTTCTGATTCTTTCCAATTGCGAGGTAGTATTTTTACCTCTGGCTGTTCTTATGGACTTCCAGAAGAGTTTCATATTGTTTTGGAAATCGTCAGATAACCTATCAAATTTATCTTTATCACTCTCCTTCTTTTTTGCCACAACCTCTTTTGCCACACCTATTAACCTTTTATACTCATTCTTTGCCTTGTTTACATCCTCAATCGTTGCCTTTTGCGTTCTTTGATTGGCTTTTGTAGCTAGTCAATCCAGCCAGGCTTTCTTCTTTTCTGACACTGCTTTTTGAACCTCTACGCACGTTTTCTGTAACCTGCATCCTTTCCTTCTTTTACTTACACCGCATACTTCAATAATATCCACGATTCCTTCCTTGAATAGCTTCCACAATTCTTCAACCTCACATGCTTCATCTAAACTGTCAAATTCCTCGGTCAATTTACTTATGAACTCCTCTTTTATACCTTCTTGCAAATTCTCAACTTTTATACGCTCTAGTACACTACTTGATTCCTGCACACGATGGCGCCACCGCTTAAAGAGACCTCTTATTCGGCTCATTACTAAGAAGTGGTCTGTGTCAATACCTGCACCGCGGTATGCCCGAGTGTCCATTACTTTCTTTTTCAATCTTTCATCCACAATTACAAAATCAATTATACTTCTCTGGTGTCCTTCTTGTCTTGTGTACAAGTGGATCCTTTTATGGTTAAACATTGTGTTTGTTACTACAAGATTCCGCTCCAAACATACTTCAAGTAGATTTTCTCCATTTTCATTTACTCTGCCGTCACCGTACATTCCCAGAACACTGTCACATCCATCACGCTTTACTCCTACCCAACTATTAAAATCACCCAACATTACAATTCTTTCATTCTGGTTACACTTATTTAAAATATCTGTCACACTATCCCAAAACTCCCGCCTCTCTTTTTGAACTTTTAAAGATTGTTTCCACTGCGCATCTTGTGGGGCATAAATCCCTAGCAAAAAGATACGAGTAAGACCAACCTTCAGTCTCACCCAGAGGAGTCTTGGGCTACACATTGAAAGTCAGTCACACATTCATTCATTCTAGCAGAGAGTATCACACCAACGCCCTGAGAACCTCTGCTGGTTTCCGGAACTCCTGACAGTAGGCTGTATAAGTTCCATGTGTTGTGGTTTCACATCCTTTCCGCTTGATTTCATTTACACAAAGAATATCAATCCGTCTTTCTTCTGTCATCGTGTAAATTTCATTAATTTTATCATTTAATCCTACCCTCACATTCAAAGTAGCAAAGTGACTGTCCGCAGTCCACGTTTCGCCCTCACAGGAAGCATGACATGACAGGTGGCGACGCCTATCGCTATCGTGTTGGTTATAGTCAATACGACTATTACTCATAGCTTCCAATGAGATAAATACAATTTATACTAGAATAAATACATAACAAATTAAAATTAAATTTAAATAAATGTCAAAGAAAATCTTAATCTGACAGAACAAATAAAATTTTAAATCTTCTTAGGGATAAAACCGATCTATTGAATGCTTCTATTTGCTGTAATAGAGAACTTCCCGCGAATGTACAATATATAATGATTTGTGGTTTCCTTTTTTTTTATATATAAATTATATTGTAAGTTCGAGAAATATAATTAATAGTAAAACGGAATAAATAAAACTTATCAATTAAAATAATTTAAGTCACTTATCTGTCAGATGCTCTTTTGGACTTTGGCAACCAAGTCGTTTTATTCGAAGCTTTCTGATATTTTTTCTTTTATTTATTTGCCAGCTTAACTTCTACCGGGAATATTTTCAAAGCCCTAGCGGTGCTTACTTTCTCTTCTTTGTTTTTTTTTTTTATTTGGATGTTGTTTTTATATGTTTTTGTTGGGTTTGGTTCTAGTAGCTCTTCTACTTATCGGGACAATTAAATTGTGTGTATTATCGGAAATATTACTAACTTTCTCCGGAGCGACTTTAACACAATTAATGGAGATAAAATACAGTGAAGATTAACTGACATAACATCATAATAATAATGAAAACTAAACCCCATCTCTATAGATATCTCCTAACTTTCGGCCATCCTCTCATCATCCGTCGCAGATGAGTCGTCGTTTTCTCCCAACCAAGGCTTATTATATTCTGCACAAGTTGACGTATGAATGGGTCCATCATGAGAACCAAGTTTTTCTACATCGTAGGTGGCAAAAAATTTCGTCCTCATCTTGGAGCCTGTCCATGTGGTGTTATTTTTACACGCTTTATATTAGCTTGACTTGTATCTATCTATCTATCTGTGTAACAGAATCTTTGGACATGATTTTCACCCACTTAAAAACATCGGATGGGCTTGAAACTTTGTATACTTCTAAATTACCGATGACAATACAATAATTTCATAAATGTTTTCAAAGATCCTGGCCAAGATCAGCAGTAAATAAAGTGCGGTATAATAGATTGCAGTCATCGATTTTTTAGCGTTCGGAGAGTGAACCTGAGAAACGGCTATCACTGTCAGCAAACAGAAAAACCCGAACTAAAAAATAAATAATAGTTTAAAAAAATTAAAACAACACGCATTACAAGGAAACCAAACTAAAAAATAATCTTCAACGTGCTTGGGATGAAATTAGAGTAGCCAATAATAAAAAAAATCATTTGCAACACGTTTAGAATAAAACTAGTTATCGAACAAATAAAAATAAATTTACAATCAGAAGTGTGGAGTGCGCTATATCAATTAATATATTTGATAATAAACAGATATTGGTAAAAGTAAAGTCTCCAAGAAGAAAATGTAAACATCATAAAAAGCACCCCATGCTTTTGATGGTAAAATTATTTTTATTTGTTCGATAACTCTAGTTTTATTCTAGAAGTGTTGCAAATGATTTTTTTTGTTGAGTACTCTAATTTTATCCCAAGCGCGTTGGTGATTATTTTTTATTTTTTGGTTCGTTTTTCATATAAAGCGTTTTTTTAAACTATTATTTATTTTTGCTACTAGATCATCTTTATTGTATTTTGTAGCAGATTTTCTTCTTAAATTATAAAACGTCTTATTTTCTTCTTATATCTTGTATCACAGTTGATTCTTTGCTTTTTACATACATACATACCTATAGTCACGCCTTTTTCCTGTAGGGGTAGACAGAGACCACTTCCTTCCACTTGCTACGGTTCTTACACACATCTTTTGCTTCCTCTACTTCAGTGCTCTCATACATGCTCGTCGGTTGTTGGTACTCTTGACCTGGCCTTTCCTCAAAAAAATGTTGATATGATCGAGATATGTTCGTCGAGGTCGACCTCTACTGACTTGTCCATTCACACTTGCCTTATAAATTTGTTTCGTCAATCTTCCTTCATCCATCTTGTCTACGTGTCCAAACCAACCAAACATTCCTTTATCTAATTTTGTAACCACATCTTCTTTTACACCACAGCTTTCTCTTATCTCATTATTCTTTACTTTATTTAACCGAGTCACTCCAGCTATACTTCTCAGACTACTCATCTCCACAGCATTTATTCTACTTTTATGCTTCTTCTGCCAAACCCAACATTCACCAACACTCCTCTATGCACAGCCAGACGTGCCTTTTTTGACACTTTCTGGGTGTTCATAAAGCTATACAGTTCTCCATTCATTTGTTTTCCTGCTTCTTTTCAGACTTCTTATCTCCGCAGCATTAGTCCTATTTATATGTGTCCTTTGCTAAACCCAACATTTATTACATAAGTGTAGGAACTAACACTACTCTATGCATAGCCAGACGTGCCTTTTTTAACACTTTCTGGGTGTTCATAAAGCTATACAGTGCCCCATTCATTTGTTTTCCTGCCAACACCCTTCGCTCAATGTCACTGTCATACTTTCCATCTCTCGTAAACTTTAAACCCAAGTACACAAATCCATTTATTTGTTCCACTCTTTCTCCCTTAATCAGAACTTCACAGTTTGTGAAAAAACCATTACTTTCTTTTTGCTTACATTTATTTTCATACCTTTGATTTTCAGGGCATCATGCATAACATTAACCATCGCCTGCAAGTCCTCTTCAGATCACGCTAATATGACTTGATCATTGGCGTAAAGAAGGCATTTGACGATCAAATCATTCATTTTCAATCCATACGCACTCTCTTTCAAATCCCTGTCTCACACCCTTTTCGATGTTAAACCAATCCGTGCAAGCTCCGTTTATTCTGACACAAGCAGTGAAATCCTCGTAAAGTGATTTCAGTGCTTGTATGAAACTACTGTTTTCAATAAAGATTAACTGATATATCATGTTAATAATGATAACTAAACATATCCCATCTCCATATATCCTCCTACAATATTAGTTTTAGTTGTACTAAGTTGTTTAGTTATTCAAGAATTAAAATATTTTATTAAACTTGTTTTCATATAACAAGAGGTTTGTTGAAAGGTTTATTCTAAAGAATTTTATTTTTAAAATGTTTTAATTGGTTTTTAAGTGGAATTACGATTTTTTAGGTTCCTGTCCTAAAATGTGATCTATTAAGAGAAGGTGCTCCTGTACCCCCTGATCCACCAATAGGTTCTTGGAAACCAGAAAACTATGTAAGTTAATTATATTTTATATATATATTTACAAATGATCCTCATCATCAAATTAAATATTTTATAAAAAATGTTTGTATTGTAAATATTTGGTAATTTTCGTGGATCCTCTGGTACCTTCTCGTTTTTTTTAGCAAACTTTGAGGATTCTCACATATTTCAGAAACCCCGTAAGTACACAGAAGGTTACTTTTCAGGAAAGACAAAAAACTAATAAAAAGCCAATTTTGGACTCCTTATTGTTAATCTAAACATGTGTTAATTTTGGAAAAATGTTTTAATCGATTTGTATTAACTGTTAGAAAAAAAAATATTGCTAATGTCATAAACAAATTTTGATGATGTAATTACGGGGTTTCTGAATTACATAAAGTTTCCTGGTAAAAATTAAGTAAAATCAGCTGTCCTAACATTTTTATTCGTGTAACATGCAAGTATAATGTAAACAATTGTTTTGTGCACACTAGTCGAGATTATCTTCTGGGTCATCCTTATTCACCACGGGCCATTCGAAGATTGCAATGTAGAAGCACTGGACATGGTTACTGTTTGGCAAATAGTTTTAACTTCTCAATATATCTCATTTTCTTAACATTAATAGGTATACATCCTTCTGGGTAAGCCGCTATAGTGGGCAGAGTAGGTGGTAAGTTTGTTGATTTTAGTTGAAACTCATAGCTTTGGTTAGGTTAGGTTAGGTTAGGCGTTTCGGAGGGAACCCACTTAGGCCTTTTGGCCCGTTGTGATACCATGATGGACGGCGGTACCCCTTACCCCTCTACCGTGAGAACCAGTTGGAACTTTTAATAAAAAGTGTAATGTCTTTGATGCTAACTGAGTTGAGATCAGATAAATCATCAAAGTTTTGTTGCCCTAGTATAGAAAGCCGTTTTCTGCCTAGAGAATGGCAGTGGCAGAAAAGATGTACCATTGTTTCCTCCTCTTCCTCTTCTTGACAGCTTCTACAGAGGTTGTGTCGTAGCTCTGTGATTCCCATGCGCCGTGCATGGGATCCACCTGCCCAGTGTCCTGTTATAGCCTCGATCGCATTTCCAATGGACTCCCTGGATAGTGTTAAAACATCATTAGTTCGACGTAGATCTAGTTTAGGCCAAATCTGTTTCGATGATGTGCATGTGGGTTCATTTTTCCACCTCAAGTTGGCTTTTTAAACTACTTTGCTGTGCAGGAGGAGCCGGAAATTTGCAATCGGTACTCCTTGCTGAGATGAGACAGATACAGCTGGGAGGGTGGTGCCCTCTCTTGGTAGCACGTCCGCCGTATAGTTGCCTGGTATGTCCCTGTGTTCAGGTACCCAGACAATGTGAACTCTAAACTTAGTTGCTAGCTCATTCAGGGCGGCACGGCATTGCACCGCTGCCCTAGTGGTCAAGTAGACTGAGTTCAGTAATTTGATAGCAGCCTTTCTGTCGCAAAGAATGAATATCTCGCTGAACTTTTGTTCGTTGCGGTTTATCCAGACAGCTGCCTCGGTAATGGCTGTCATTTTTGTGCACAGGTCGTATTCTTTTAGGATTCTAGAGTGACAATAGTGCGTTTCGGTCCATGGGGTAACAGCATTGAGTCTGAGAGCCGCAATAGCTACGCATTCTTTCCCAAATAGATCTACTGGTAGTAGATATAGAATCGTTTCAAGGGCTTTTGTTGGGGTGGTCCATAGACAGCCTGTGATCAGCAGTCATGCCAATCTCTGGACTTTTCCTACCTTTGTATGGTTGACTCCCTTCTCTAGTGTGGCCACCATACTAACGATCCATACATTAGAATCGGTCTTATGTTAGGTTAGGTCTTATGACCGTAATATAGAGCCAATTAACAACGTGGGGTTGTAGCCCCCATTATTTGCTGATGGCCCTTCTGCAGGTATAGGTCGCCACAGTGGCTTTCTTTACCCTTTCCTTCATATTCTCTCTCCACAACAGCTTTTGGTTTAGGATCAGGCCCAGGTACCTAGTTCGTTCCGAGAGGTGAATAGTTTGTCCTCCAATTTCTGGAAGGGGAAAGACGGGAATTTTGTTTCTTCTCGTAAAAAGTACTAATTCTGTTTTATACGGGTTTACGCCCAGACCGCACCCTGTGCTCCAATGAACTAGTTCATTAAGTGCATTTTGCATAATCTGAGATAGGATCTACGGAAATTTCCCTGAGACTAGTAAAACTAGGTCATCAGCATAGGCCACGATTTTGCAACCGGAGTTTTCCATTCGTAGCAGAAACTCATTGAGTGTGAGATTCCACAGTAGGGGCGAGAGTATCCCACCCTGTGGGGTCCCTCTGGTGACTAATCTCCTTATAAAGCATCCAGAGATTTCAGCTTTGATTTCTCTAGTGCATAGCATGTGGCTTATAACTCATAGCTTACCGAGTCAATAAAATAGTGCGCTTTAATGTAGCCTGGCTTGTGTGAATTATGAGAAAAATGCATAAACGAAGAGATTGCAAAGTTCTGCTTCCTTTCTCTAGAGACTGTCCGGCCATATGAGACAGTGGACAAACAGTTTTTCTTATAATACTGCGGCCACCACGACTTGTAATCTATTATCATACCAGTATCTACAACACACACAACATTTTTGCTTATTACTTGCATTTGCCATTCTTCTTCTTTAGCCTCAAGTGATCCAACTTTGGACGTAGGCCTCCCCCATTTCAATCCACCGTCGTCTATTTTGCGCCACTTGTTTCCAGTGAAGTCCGTCAATATTTTTTATGTCATCTCCCCATCTCATTTGTGGCCTTCCTCTATGTCTTTTACCTAGCCATGGTCTCCATTGCTGTATTTCATTATTCCATCTTTGTCTTTCATACGGGCATTATGTTCTGCAAAACTCCATTTTAGTCGCGCGGCATGTTCTCCCGCGTCTTTCACTTTCGTTTTACTTCTAATCCATTCGTTTGTTTTTCTATACCTAAGTTAGCCTTGGTAAGAGTCCAAGTTTGTGAGCCATAAGTGAGTAAAGGAAGGATAAATTAATCATAAACTCTTGTTTTCAGATATTGTTGTATTTTACTACTTACTACTACTTACTACTTATTACATTATTTGTCCTAGGTATATGTATTCGCTTACTATTTCAAAAAGTTTCTCATTGAGTGTTATCTGTCTGAAGTCCTGTGTATTCGTCATTATATTTTTCTTCTACAGATTCATCTTGAGACCTACTTCTTCCGAAGCTCCCAATAGTTGAGTAATCATGGTCTGCAATTCTTCGAAACTTCTACCGATAATAATTACGTCGTCAGCATACCCCAGATGGCTCAGTGTTCTTCCATTAATATTTATTCTTTTGTCAGTCTAGTCGATGCTCTTGAACATGTCTTCAAGTGCGAGTGTAAACAATTTTGGTGAGATAACGTCCCCTTGGCGAACTCCTCTGTTAATTGGTATAGGTTTAGTGTTCCCACCTATCTGTACTGTCATTGTTGCTTTTTTGTATATATTGTGTATGAGAATTCTATAGCAGTTGTTTATAGCTCTCTCTATTGCCCAAAGTTCTATGGAATCGAAGGCTTTTTCATAATCGACAAAGCCAATATATAAGTCTAGGTGATATTCGTTTGCTTTCTCTATCAGCGTTCTTACGGTTAGAAGATCAGCTGTACTGTAGCCCTTCCGGAATCCTGCTTGCTCTACCGGTTGGTAACTATCGAGCTTCGAAGTTAGTCTATTGGTTATTATCCTCATAAAGAGTTTGTAAGTTTGTGACAGCAAAGAGATAGGTCTATAATTTTTCAAATCTGCTCTATCTTTTTTATAAAGAAGTACTGTCACACTTTCGTTCCAATCATCGGGGATTTCCCTTTATAAAGACATTGATTGAAAAGGTGTTTCAATGCTTCTAGGATTATTTCTTTTCCTTATTTCAACATTTCGGCAAGGATTCCATCTGGACCTGGAGACTTGTTATTTTTTAATTATGATATTGCTTCTTCAATTTCATACGATTCTATGTTGGGGAGTATTTCTGAATTCACATTAGCAATCTTCTGAGATTTTCTTTTGTGATGATATCTGGGTCTTTGTTCGGAATACAGTTCTTGGTAAAACGTTTGTGTTACTTTGAGAATCTCATTCTTTTCTCTTACTTCTATTCCATCTTTATCCTTCAACGATATTATTATTAATCTTCCTAAATTTTGTCATAAGCATTTCACGCCGCGGTTTTTCTCTATAATTTTTTCTACATTGTTTTCGTTGTAACTTCTTAAATCTTCTTATTTTTCCTTCCTTATTCGTTTATTCAGCTCACTGAATTCGTCGGTGTTTCGCTTTCCACTGCTTATTAATCTGCGTCTGTTCTTCATCAGTTTCATCACTTATTCTGTCTTCTTTAATTTTACTTTTTTTTTGCAACTGTTATTCCTGATTGTAGAAGCTTTTGTTTTATTTCTTCATTAATTATGTCGATATTGGTACATTCTTGTTGTAAGTGTTTTTCTCAAAAATTTTCTTCTCTGTATTCTTCCCTTTTTGTCTAATTTTATCGTGGTCTACATATTTAGATTTGTGTATAATTTTATTTCTGTTGATCTTTGTTTTCCTGACTATTATTTTTGCTCTTAAAAGGCGATGATCGCTACCTGTTGTGAACCTATTTAGCGCAGTGACACTTCAAAAATGTCTTTGTTCCCACATAGGAAGTAATCGATTTCATTTCCTCGGTACCATACATATCTGGGAGGCATTCCTCTATTCGCCACCTGAGGAGACGCCCAATGGGGGACTAGCAACCCCGCACGGGTGCATTTGCCATGATCTCAATAAATCCCTATCGCATGGAAGAAAACTATGGCCTCTAATAGGAAAGTACTGATTTATTGACTGGAAACGATCTAGGGCACTAGGGCAGCGAATCATTGTGTGGTTTTTATTTTGCCCTGCACACATCCATCCGAAAATATGTGAAAATGTTTTGTTGTCTTGGGCAAAATATTGTCGATATAATACATTATGAATGAGCAAACATCATTGCAAACCTTCTTCGAAATGCCTTCATGGTTCACATAAAATATGGCCTTGCTAGTGGTTAAGTCATGTATATCAAAAACATTAACTGTCAGCTGATGGAGGTAAAACACCTCTTGAACTGGAATATTTGGCAACATTAAGTTTTGCATGAAATATATGCATATTGCTCCATGAGAGTCATCCTGTAAGCAGAGTTCTTTGATTTCATTTTCTTGTGGAATTCATTTGCACGTCTTTCATGGACCGCTTTTTCGGCTTTTGCTGCAAGTCCAGCGGTTTCATTAAGCGATATGCTTTTAATCTTAATATTTAGAGCTTCGCACTGACAACATGTGTCCACTTGCGGCCTTCCAAACGATAGGGAAAATTTTTTAAATAGAAATAGTAGTTGCATTTCTAGTTTGGATATTTTTCACTGAAAAGCGCATGCATAGTTTTCACATCCAATTTCTCGGAAGGATACTAGAATGTTCGTACTGTGTAATGTGCTTCACGCACTGGCAACGAATTATAAGCTTTACTACTCCACCTTTAGTGTCGTTTCCTGATATACCCTGCCCATGTTTGTCGATTGGAGACTTTCCAGTAACAAGCAAATCACAAAGACGTCTATCTCGGTCATCGGTTATAGCAAATAGTGCTAAGAAAGCCTTTTTACAAACGATTGTAGATCCAGAACTACGTGATACTGTATACTGAAATGATTTTTCACGGTTTTGGCCTGTTACAGGATTTTTCTTCAAGCGTTTTACAGGCACAACTCGAATTAAATTCTGAAGGAATGCACCTTGTTCATTTTTACTTTCAAATTGCCGAAATTTACTTATGAGTTCATCTTGGTCACCTAACACCACTTTATCAAAACATTTCATTTTGCACCTGAAAATAACAATACCTACTTTACTTCTAACAGGAAAGAAAAACAGTTTTTACCTGCAAGGCATGCCTCTCTCTTCTTTTGAGGTATCAATTTTCCTTTATAGTTTGTGTATGCTGTTCCTTTCACTTTTGCCTTTTAAATGGTTTCTCTTTGATACTCCACTTGTTTAAGACCTTTCTTCCTCTTTTTTGTAGCTTGTTCTTCAACTTCACTATCACTAACCATTATAGCCTTTATTTAGCAACGATATTAATAGTGAATGTTGGGTTTGGCAGAAGGATGAAAATAGGATTAATGCTGCGTAGATGAGTAGTTTGGGAAGTATAGCCGGAGTGACTCGGTTGGATAAAGTAAAAAATAGTGAGATAAGAGAACGATGTGGTGTAAAAAAAGATGAGGTTTCAAAGATAGATAAAGGAATGCTTAGATGGTTTGGACACGTAGAAAGGATGGATGAAGGAAGATTGACGAAACAAATTTATAAGGCGAGTGTGAATGGACAAGTCGGTAGAGGTTGACCTCGGCGAACATATCTCGATCAGATCAACATTGTTTTGAAGAAAGGCCAGGTCACCGTAGCAAGTGAAAGGAAGTGGTCTCTGCCTACCCCTACGGGAAAAAGGCGTGACTATATGTATGTATGTATGATATTAATACTAAGGTTACATTGTGACAGTTGTCTACTGCACTCAAAACCTTACAAAGAAATTTAAACAGGAGTGTCTCGCGTACCGTCAAACGTGTAGAGCAAAAACCCCGTAAACGCAGCACTAACGGGGTTTCTTCACTGCACGCCGTCATAACATACCTCGAAAATACGATAAAATGCATAGCAATAGCGGGGTTTGTGCATGAAATGGATGGAGCACCATTTAAAATATTAGTTCCACTTAAAATCCTAAAAATGTCACTTATGGGGCTTCTAAAAATTTGATTCAATTGTTGTTTCTTGTAGTATTTTGGTCTATTATATGACAAGAAGCTGATACGATTCCAACATTAGCATGTTACTATCTTAATATTAATCTATTACTATCTAACATAAACTTGTCATTACTTTGACATGAAGCTGTTAGTAGCGTGTAAATTTTAATTTTGTTCCTTAAAATATCTAAATAATAAAGATCTTACCTATTTTTTATCAGATCTAAATAATCCTATATTCTAAAAAAAATACTGCACAATATCAAAATTATCGTGTACTGTTGGGTTTTAAATGTAAAATAACTTGAAATACTTTTAAATTCCACTTTATTTTAAAACTAGGTAAAACGTATCCAGAAAATCAAAATTGATAGGAAACAAATGTCAAATCTGTCTGTTTTTTCAAGAAATATTCCAACCAGCAATTTTTGTATCCCCTTGAAATGGCATTCGGAATCTCTCGGAACGAAATTATGTGCATGCTAGAAAATTTAAGTGTTGGAATGGTTTTGTGACCATTGTATGCATTCGACAACAATCGAACTACTTACTCATTCGGTACAAAAGTATAAAAATAAATCACGGGCTCTTTTTGTTACATTTTAAAGATAGTTTATTATTTTATTTGTTCAAGAAGTTTTATCAAGATGGATCAAGAATTGAAGCAGCTTTTAGAAAATATTTCCATCGTGCCGATCCTAGCCAAGAGAATGATTCTTATTCCATTTTAGTTTGTCATGCTAACGTTATTCGTTATTTTGTGTGCAGGTAAGTTATATTATTACCTAACTAGTATTTTGAAGTTTTAAATAATGCGAACGGGAAAATTATTAATAAATACAACTGTTTGTGTCACGAGTTTACACGGACTAATTTAACATCGAAAGAGGTGTTAGACAGGGATGTGTGGCTTCGCCATGGCTTAAACATAGACGGTTGTTTAAAAGAGAGTGCATATGTATTGAGAATAAATAATTTGATCGTCAAATGCCGATTATCATAATAGCATCATCTGAGAAAGAGTTATGATGGTTAATATTATGCATGTTGCTCTAAAAATCAATGCGATGAAAGTAAATGTAAGCAAGATGTGCAAACAAAAGTAAGATAGGTGAGGGGCAAACAAAAGTTTTTTCACGAATTTAATGGAACAAAATATTCGGAAATGTGGCAAAATTAAAGTGAAAAAAGAGTGACAGCTCTGAAGTTTGCAAAAAAACGAAATCTTCCATGAAAAGTTAATAATCAAAAGAATATTATTTGCTAAATCGATGTAACATGAGAAAAATTCTGAAATATAGTAGCCAAAGGAATGTTCATAAAATTTTAACAGGTCATTAAAAAACATGATAAAATTACTATACTGATAGAAACTTTAGCACGGAAACGTTTGGAAAATTCTTTTTTTAAAAAAATGTGTGGCAAAACTAAAGTATTTGGTAAGTATTTAATATGGTGGCCACTTCAAGAGTATTTTGTGTAACAAGTTTTTACCTCGATCAAACACTTAAAATTCCTCGTACTTGTTTTTTGCAGCACAATTTTTACATTGTAATTTACCTGTTTAATCAATTTTTTTGCAATTATTTAACGGAGTAAACGTCAATAATTCGGAAGAAATTAATCATGATTTGATAGACCTAAACTATTAACTTGTTTGTCAAATGACAGCCTTTCAAACTTGAAGTTAATAATAATAATAATAATAAAATGTCTTTATTTTAATCATCCTCGGCGAAGTCCAGTTAGACTGCTCAACTCAATCGAGTACCAGTTACAGATAAATTATTTCATACAGTATAATGCCTACATATATATATATATATATATATATATATTATAATCAACAGTCACGAGAGTAACAGGTATGTTCAAATAACTAAAATGTAACATGTAAACAATGCAAAGAATGCGCAAAGGGAGAACGTTAATATAATTACAAATATAAAACACAGATGTTATAGAACCATAAGGTATTCCTTAAAGGCTCTTTTAAATCCATAAGATGACTTGTTCTTGATAGGAGTTAAATATTTTTACCGCAGAATGAGAAAATGACCTTTTGAATGCAGCAGTGTTATGCCTGGGTATTACAAGTAGGTTTCTATTTCTGGTGTTTACATCATGCACAACCGACCTATATGACATTTTTTTTCTAATATACGAGGGAGTTCCTTTTTCTAATACTTTATGAACAAAACATGCAAGGTGAAGTTTCCTTCTGTCCTGCATATCAAGCCACCCTAGTTCAGCTCTGAATGGAGTTACGTGGTCTCGTAATCTTAGTGAACAGATGAAACGAATACATGAGTTCTGAATTCTTTGAATTCTAGTTGAAGTTTAGATATCAAGACATGGTCCATAAATAATATCGTCATAATTTGAGTGACTCAAAACTAGTGATTCACATAACTATTTTTTCAGTTCTTTGCTTAGTATTGATCTGTTGCGGTAAAGATTTCTTAATGACATATAGCTTTTCTGGACTATATGCTTAATATGCGTTTTGAACCGTAAATCATCATCAATAAATAGTCCCAAATTTTTTATTGCTCTACAGGGCTCAATACTCACACCATTAATTACTACTTCTTCAGTAGCATAATCGCTATTACCAAAACATATCATTTGTGATTTAGTGGGATTTAATTTCAAACCATGTTTATTGGAGTATTTCAATATTTTATCAAGAGTATAATTGATTTTTGTAATGACCATGTCAGCATTATCTTTGTTGAAACTTGCATACACTTGAGTATCATCAGCAAATTGATGTATATAACAGTCACCAGAAAGTTCTTTTAGATCCATAGTATAAAGTAAAAAGAGTAGCGGCCCTAGTATTGAGCCCTGAGGAACTCCTCGAGGTAGTGGCATTGCACTTGAACTGGTGTCCTCTAGGACAACACACTGACATCGGTTGGAGAGATAGCTTCCAATTAATCCCAAGGTTTCCTTAGATAAACAGTAATAATTTAGTTTTGCCAATAATAGATTATGACCCAGGGTATCAAAAGCTTTACTATAGTCTAATGTAACCAGTAATGATGTATTGCTACCATCAGTTGCTTGAAATATATCATCTAATACTTTAGTTAATGCTGTAATTGTACTATGCCCAGACCTAAAACCAGATTGGCAATCAGAAAATAGTTCATTCTCTGTGAGGAAACGTAAAATTTCATTGAAAATCAGTCTTTCGAACATCTTGGATAGCTACTGATAGGTCTCAGATCATTTAGGATTTGAGACCTTTGGTAACGGTAAAATAACTGCATTTCTCCAATTTATAGGAAAATATCCCTCAAGTAGGCAGCAATTGAATATGTGAGCGATAAATGGCAATAAAAAGGGGCAGCACATTTTTATCATATGGAGGGTTATTCCATCAGAACCTTTGATTTGATACTATCTACAGCCTCCAGAACGTCATGCTCCCGAAAGGGTTCAATTTTGCAGTGGTCTAGGTTATAATTCACTTTATGGGTATTATAATACTGTACAAGATCATCATCAACTTGACACTCTAATGCATTGACAGAGTTAATGAAATGGTAATTGATAGCTTCAGCATCATTCAAGTCAGGTGGTAACGATATATCAGATTTCTTAGAATGGATATTCAACTGTTCAAGTGCTTTCCAGGTATCTTTCCGATTCTTTTTAGTTCTGTGAATTTCATTCAAATAATTCTGCTTCTCAGTCCTAACTGCCGCGGTGAAATCATTTCTTGCTCGCTTGTATGCTTCCCAATTATCCAAGTTTTTTGTTGATTTGTACTTGGCAAGTAATTTGTTTCTTTGTTTTTTCATGATCTTTAAATTATTAGTCATCCAAGTAGCCCTCGGTTTAGTCGATCTTACTTTCCTAAGCGGAGCATGATGATCAAAAACAGATTTAATATTATTAGTTAATATATCAACTTTTATGTCAATATCCTCTGTAAAAAATATTTCTTGCCAATTCTGCATTTGTAATTCTATTTCGAAATCAACCTGATTGAATGCACTGAAGTCTGTAAATTATATACTTGATTTTATTTTGAGGAATTTTTATTTTGAGTTGACAAAACACCAGTTGATCTGTGACTTGATGCATGTCGACATGTTGTGCTTCTCCATCAATCAAGTCAATATCACCAACTGCTATGATATCTAATAAGGTATTACAGTTTTTAGTAATACGTGTTGGGGCTTTTATTATTTGAGTAATATTAAATAAATCCAACAAATCTGTGAGCAAGTCTGTTGTTGGTGTCACTTGCATTAAGTTCAAGTTGAGATCACCCATTAATATAATATTATCTGTATCGGGGAACATTGAAGCAATTGAGTGCTCTAGAGAATTTATAGCATCCAATACTTGACCACCTGGAGGTCTGTAGACTGTCCCAATCAAATAGTTATTATTTGCAATATCAATTACTACCCAAAGTTGTTCAATATTTACCTCAGATTGGGAAAATTCAGCCACTAACCTTGCCTTAAGTGTTGACCTGATGTAGACACCAGTACCCCCACCACGACGATTATTGCCACGATCCAGTCTGATAAAATTATAGTTGTCAATTTTTACTGCTGCATCAGATATGTTTTCATTCAACCATGTTTCAGTAATACCCAGAACATCCAGACCATGTTTCATTAAGAGCATTTTCACATCCATAATACTAGGAAACAATGATCGAATATTAACATGACCAATTTTTATGTTCTTAAGAGCCATTCATAATTTTTTGTTTAATCTCCTCCATGACCAATTTTTATGTTCTTAAGAGCCATTTATAATTTTTTGTTTAATCTCCTCAATTTGTACAATATTATTTATTTTAATCAATTCCCCCCCCCTCATCCTTCCTTGCATAAACCCTCCCATTTTTAACCCAAACATATCTAAAATTATGACTTCTTAATTCTCTTGCTTTTTGAAATAATATCCTGGTGTCCTTTGGTAAGTCTTCATTGAAATAAATAATCCTTCTTTCTCCTGTAATACCACATGAGAAAGAAGGATTATTTATTTCAATGAAGACTTACCAAAGGACACCAGGATATTATTTGGAATTAGTTGGAATTGCGACGTTGCCAGAGTGCTCGTATATCTTTCTTTACCACTTAAGAAATAATGGATTCGACTGTTAATCGATGATAAACATAAAAAAATTAGCCTAACCTAACCTAACGACGTAACCTAACACCTGGTGAACAAATAACCCAACCTAACTTTTTTACGCGCATTTGTTCTCTACTTACTTGCTCATTAACCTATAAAACAGTCTTATGTAAATTTATAAAGTAATCTATAAGATATAACTTCTTTTTCATTAACTGAGCCATAAAAATATTTTATCTAATATACTATTATTTCTCTTTTGAATTGGCAACGTCGCAATTTTAACTTCGAGTTTGGGGGGCTGTCATTTGTCAAACAGGTTGATAGTTTATGTCTGTCAAATCATGATTAATTTCTCCTGAGTTATTGACGTTTATTCCGTTAAATAATTGCAAAAAAATGTGTGAAATAGGTGAATTACAATGTGTAAATTGTGCTGCAAAAAAGTACGAGGAATTTTAAGTGTTTGATCGAGGTAAAAACTTGTTATACAAAATTCTCTTTAAGTGGCCACCAAATTAAATTCCTTAGTTTTACCTCACATTTTTGTTAAAAAAAGTATTTTTCAAACGTTTCCGCGCTAAAATTTCTGTCAGTATAGTAATTTTATCGTGTGTTTTAATGACCCTTATTCCTTATTCTGTTAGGAATTGAAAATGGACAGATCAAATGCCGGACAAAAATAATTGAAAAGCGTCACTGGTACTTCCAAGTACAAGTGCAATTACATGTGACTGGCGCAATGATATTGTTGCGCTATTTACTCTTTGGGTTTGATGATACTAAACATTCTACTTTCTACTCAATAAATTTTACTTGACAAATCACTTAGATATTCACAACTGTCTTCTTCTTAAGGTGCCGTCTTCCTATTGAAGGTTGGCTACAAATCCGGCAAATCGTTCTCTGTCCTGTGCTATTCTTATTAGTGACTCTGAATCTAGACCAGTCCACTATCTCACATTTCTCAGCCACGAGCATTGTCTCCTGCCCGGTCCTCTTCTACCTTCAACTGTGCCCTCTATTATGTCTTAGAAACTTGTATACAATCTTTTTATTACACTTTATAATTACTTCAAAACTTCAACTTCCCACTTGATCACGATATCCCTTTTATATAAATCTAAGTATAACGAAACCTTCAACTAACCGTTGTAGTTTCGTAGGAATGGATTGAAAATTACTTAAAACTTTGACAGGTTGAAAAAATATAATGACAAATCTATTCTATTTATTTTAAAAAACAATAAAAACAATCTTGACATCAGAATACAGAGTCTTCTTTCTTAACATTTCTTAACACTAAGCAATATTTCTGAAAATTCCTAGATAGAGCGTCGACCTTTCTAGAGGCCTTTAATCACACCGCGCGGCCATAAATCATTCGCTAGATGTGGGTCTTCTTTTTATGCCGCAAAGGGGATATTCATCTTTGTGTGACCGCTTCGATCGGATAATAGAACAGGGACGTATTTTATCGTAACAATACATTTTAGAAAAATGAAGTGGAACCCAAATCGATATATTTTTACATGAAATGCTTACTGCTTGAAATAGTTAATAGTAAATTCCAAAGAAACATCGACTAGAATACTCAGTACTTTCGTACCTTGTAGAAGTTCTGTACTGGGTGGGAGCAATATAGTTCTGGGTCGCCGGATGGCTTCCCAAACATTTCCTGTCTTTTGCGGTCCAGTGCCCCGCAGCAGCACAATATGTGTTTTACTGTTTCCGGATCCTTGTCGCACAATCTGCAGGTCAGGTCTCCATTATACAGTCCCATTTTGTTGAGGTGCTTCTTTACTGGTGCATGACCGGTCAAGAGCCCCGTAATAATCCTTAGCTGATTCCTGTTCATTGCTAACAGTTCTGCCGTCTTTTTGTGCACGGTTCTTTGATATATTCCCCATATCAGTTTGACGTGATTACGGTCTGCCAGCGTTTTTAGTTCTTCTATGCAGTCACATACCAGCTTGGACCTCACTTTCTTGCTGTACAAGGCCTTAAGTGCCACTTGACTGTCTGACAGGATGTTGATATGCGCGTTTTCAACATTCCTCCCATTGTTCTCCTTCGCGCATTAAAGGATGGCGTACCCTTTGCCTGAAATACGGAGGTATGGGTGTCCAACGAGTAGCTGATGCTAGTGTTTGGGTTCCTGGAGAACACTACTGTCACTCACTTAGTTACTTCACCACAAATAACTTAATTAGCGATAGGTACTTAAATAATGTAACACAATCTGTATGATAGAAGACAGCAGAAACAAAAGTCGCCATTAATTTTAAATAAACGTCAAAATATTTATGACACGTGACTTTATTTGCCTACTAGATGAATAACATTAACACATAGAAAAGTTTACGGAGATAATTCAAAATAATGTTGAAATAAAAGTGATAATATGAAATATTCGATAATTTTGTCCATGAGTGTATTGGAAAAAAACCTGTTGTGTAGCAATGTTGTGGAATTCCAACACCCTTCATGAAACCCAGAAACTCCTGTTTTTGAAACATTCCATATACATATCTGATGTTTCAGTATATTTTAAAGGAGAACGCACTATTGAGCAAGTTTGAACATACACTGCAGTGTATGGAATAAATTCATTTTTAGCATTATTATGTATTTTATTAAAAAATCCTAAAACAGGTCAATTTTTATTGTCAATTTGACAATTTACAGTATAAAAATATTACCCCCTTCTTGCACCCCCTCTGAATTATGAGCACCCCCTCAAAAAATTAAAATGAGAGGGGGGTCGTGTGGCATCTTGCTCGAAAGGGATTTTTATTATCTGTTTAGCAATACTAAGTTTTTCATATTTGGTGCAACCATAACTGAGAAAATTTGTTATTAAAATTTAAAAATATTGACACTGTAAATTATGTATCCGTTGAAAAAACCTGAAACAGGTCGATTTCTATTCTCAATTTGACAATTTACAGTATGAAAATATTACTCCCTTCTTGCACCCCCTCTGAATTATGAGAATCCCCTCAAAAATTTTAAATGGGAAGGGGGTTTGTGTGGCACTTTGTTTGAGAGAGATCGCCTTGCTTATTGTAAGGAGTGAATGGTGGTCATTTTGAACATTTTATTTAGTTGTAAAATAAATTAAAAAAACTTCCTAAAAAATATTTCCTTCATTCTACGTAGAGAATAAAAATTTCACATTTTGAAAACAAATTTTCTCAGCTATAATTTCACCAAATTTTAAAAACTTGGTATTGCTGAACAGAGAATTGAAATCCCTTTTGAAAAAGGTGCAACACGACCTCCTTTCTCATTCAAATTTTTTGAGGGGGTGCTCATAATTCAGAAGGGGGTGATATTTTCATACTGTAAATTGTCAAATTGAGAATAGAAATCGATGTTTCAGGTTTTTTAAACAAATACATAACTTGGGGTACAAACATTTTACATTTTTAAAATAATTTTTTTCAGTTATGGTTGCACCAAATTTGAAAAACTTGGTTTAGCTGAACAGAGAATGAAAATCCCTTCCGAACTAGGTGACACACGACCCCTCTTCTCATTTAAAATTTTTGAGGGGGTGCTCATAATTCAGAAGGGGGTAATATTTTCATACTGTAAATTGTCAAATTGACAATAAAACATATACATAATAACGCTAAAAATGAACTTATTCCATACATATGGACCGCAGTGTATAATTTATTATTATAATTATTTAAAATTGCTTAATTGTCTCGTAAGTATCACCATTCTCGTAAAATATGTGAATGTCTTTTCAGTCTCACTTTATGGTCTCTAAATAAATGATTTTTCATGGAATCTTGTTTTTTATCACCTTGTAGGGAACACGCTCGTGAATTTCCATCGTGCATTGTTCTAACACCCCGTATACCAGTGTACATTATGTATTCTTTTACTTAGTGAATTTCCATTTTACATTTTTGTGGGGCTCATCAACGTATTTTGCTATTTTAAATAAACTGTTTATTTTATATCCTAATCGATGTATCTTGTCGGCTTCCGATCGCCGGAAGGCAAATTTTACTATATTTACGGGATGACAGTAGACATTTATCTCTCTCATCTGATCTCGCCTTCATCGGTTGAGATTTATACCTTCTACTTTGACCCCCCGAATAAACTTGGATCTTTATCAATAGGTAAACCCATTCTTAAACAAACTAAATTATGATATTTTATTCGGCAGAGAGACAAAAGTACGAGGGTGGTCCGATAAGTACTCAGCCTACAAAAGAAAAACGAAATAAAAGTCGCACGGGGCCTAATCTGGTGGAAGAGCATTTTTTCTTCGCCAAATGGGGCCGTTTTTTTTGCAATTCGACGTCGAATCGTCCCAATAATTCGCCCTGTGATCGTTTTGCCCTTCTCATGGTAGTCGATGTAGATCACACCTTGTGAATCCGAAAAAACGGTGGCCATCACCTTTCCGGCCGATAGGACAGTCTTCGCCTTTTTCGGATCACGATCACCGGGTGAAGTCCTCTGTTTCGACTGTTCCTTGGTCACTGGTGTGTACTAGTAGATCTATGTTTCGTCGACGGTCACGAAACGACGCATAAACTCCTTCGGATTACGCTTAAACAGCGTCAAACACTGCTCTGAAGTGGTCTCACGGGTGCGCTTGTTGTCCGGAGTAAGTAAACGCGTCACCCATCGCGCCGACAGCTTTCTTATGCCCAAAATTTCATATAGGATATGACCCACGCGGTCTTTTGAGATGCCTACTGTCTCAGCTATCTCGCGTACTTTCAATCGGTGATCTGCCAATACGAGATCATGGATTTTTGTCACGTTATCCTCCGTGGTAGCCCGATCAAAAGCCGACGTGCGACCATGTTGAAACTAGTTAAACCAATTTTTGACGGTCGCCATCGAACGAGAAGAGTCACTGTACACAGTATTCAAGCAATCATTGATTTCGCTGTGCGATTTCCCTTCCAAAAACAAGAATCGAATCACCGATCGATATTGTTATTTTTCCATTTTTTTAAAATCCGCGGACACGCCCGCTTCCATACGCGGTCAAAACAAAACTACGAGCCCGATTCGGCTGAAATTTCGACAGTAGCTGTCTACGAGAATGTACTAAATTTCTCTTGCGATAGTGGCGCCATCGGGCGGTGAGGCTAAGTAATTATCGGACCGTCCTCGTTCTTTATTGTTATGCATCTAGCGGTCGTTGATAACTGATGAAGGGTTTGACCTCGCTCATAACTGACATAGCTGGGATGCTTAAGGGCTATCAGGTGGTCAGGACAGGACCGTCTTTAATTAGATGCGGGTTATTACAGAAATCGATAAAATTTTAATTTTTTTCAGAGCTCTCCAGTTTCCTGCTGAAGGATGGCTAAGATTTTCTTTAAACCATGCTAGTATTACTTGGATAAGTATTACTCCTAGTGGAAGATGCATTGTTAGAGTATTTGGTGATTCGGGTCATATGCCTCGAAACGTTATTACCAGCACATGATTAGACTGTTATAATTAAGAAGAATGTAGCCTATGGTAATATTTTAATGATTAGTATTTTACATGCTGAGCATGATCTATGGTCATTAATTTTGTAATTTGTATTATTTTTCTAATTTTTCATTTTTTTTTGTGTTTGTACAAATTTTTTTAATATTTTAAACATGAAAATAAAATCTAGAGAGAGCAAACGAAATATTGAAAAATAAGTCCGAAAGACCAATAGCATTAAGAGTGAGAGATCTGGTTTTTTCAGGTATGTTTGCATACACATATGCTTTTTCAAAATGTGTAATGACAGATAATGTGTTTAAAGGATTTCTAGTTATTTTGTAACATTCAGAAAAGGGCATGAAGGGTTTGGACGAAGAGATTTTTAACAACAAAAAAAAAATACTTTTTCAAATACTGTTGCGAGAAATGTTATGTTTAAAGGTGTTTTTTATTTAAATTTTTTACAGGACAATGCAACTAAAAATTTAAACGTTTCTTCGTCCGAACCTTAATATGCATATGTAGCTAACAATAAGACACTTATTTTTTTATAAAACAAAATTATAAGAACATATTTTGCAAAATTAAATTTATTTAAACGCCGCTATTCAGCCAAATTATTTACTACAGAACGTCGCTAATTGCCTAAATTCAGGCTGATTAGAATTTTTAAAGTTCGTAATAATAGTCACGCCCCTAGTACAGTATAAATTTTAAAAAAATTTCCAAGACATTTGAACGAAATATTCGGAAATACGGAATAAATATTGATGACTCTTCCTTAACCCGTAATCACTTCATCCCTTTGCATGCCCCAGTTCTCCATATTTACTCGGCATCTCGAAACGCCAGATCGCAACCTGTTGAGGGTCCTCCATTCGCTATATGGTAGGTCATGACCAGTCGCCAGTCTCTCCCTTGGTTCTATAAGAGCATTATGGGTTTCCGCTCTCCACTTTCTGATCCTTTCCTCTTCCTGTGAGCCTTCAAGGGCAGTCGCGCGTCTCAGGAAACTATTGCGGGATCTGAGTCACTGTCTAGTTGGCTAGCAGCCATATAGTAGGTGTCAGGGGTCCGATTCTTGTTTTGTTTTTCCGCTTTGCCGCTACTGCTACTTCTCTCCTAATGTGAGGCGGGGTGATACCAGCAAAAGTATATACCTGATTAACAGGCGTTAGTCTTAGACATCCAGTCATACGGACTGTTTGATTAAGCGATATGTCCACATGTTTGGCATGGGCAGATGCTGCCTATACAGGTGATGCATATTCAGCCGCAGAGAAGCATATGTTCATAAGCTGATGTTTGTAGGGACCCTCAGTACCTCCCTATCAGTTTCCTAATGATATTGTTTCTTGCAGCTACCTTGCCTTTGGTATTGAGGCATTGCTGTTTAAAGGTAACGGTTCGATCCATGGTGACTCCAAGATATTTTGAATTCGCAGTGTTGGAGTTGTTGACCTCTCCTCTTGACATTTAGTTCTCGTTTGGCTTGCTTGTTATTAAGATGGAATGCGCAAAGCTGTGTCTTAGCTGGGTTGGTACTGATGAGCATTTTTAATTCTTTCTTTATCCTTGGATTTCTCAGCCTGATTTCCATGTAAGGTTTGACAAGAGACATTGCCAAATTTTTCAAAAATTTCCAAGTCCAAGATTCTGCACAATATGGCCATAGGCCATCTTTGCGTTCGGCGACTTGTTCCATAGATCGCACACTTTTCGTCCAAGGAATCTACTCCGCGTTTTGTGGAATTGTAGTAAGCTATAATTTCCGGCTTTCCAGATTCGGGATCATCGGACATGGAGTGGTGCATGGATGATACCAGTAATAAAACCTTTCCTTTTTTAGGTACATGCGATAATAAGGTCACATCCTTGGTAAACCCGTACAGTGCAACAGAAGTAGCTTGGCGGGCGACTAGCCTCTAAAATAACAAATATTCGGCTGAATATACTTCACATTCGTAAACTTCTTCCTCCGACTCACGATTACTAAAAATTTCGTCGTCGCCGATCGGATCGTTATTCGAATGTTTTCGTTGTGCGCAAATTTTGTGATCTCTCGCCCGCCAAGCTACTTCTGTTGCACTGTACATGCTTGTACCTCCTTCTCTTTTTTTCCAAAGAACTGCAAAGGCACTTTCCTTTTATTTTTCTTCAATGTACCAACATATATCACGTACTGCTTCTTCAATTCGCCAACAACTTGCAACGACGAAAACCAATTGTTAGCTGTTACATTGCGGTTGGTGGCGTAAATTGGCTGTGTCAAACGCATTATGGCTTGAGAGGGTACATTCTAGTTTTTTTTCTGCAAATCATCAGCATTCCATCACTTCCTTTACCAGAATAAATATAAGCATTGTAAGCATATTCAGTTCGCGCATCAATCAGCATCATTATCTCGAGTCCATACTTGACCGGTTTATTGGGCATATACATTTTGAAACGGCAGCGTCCCCTGAAACCTACCAACATCTCGTCTATACATGCCTTTGTACCGATTGTTTCATTGATTTTGTCTTACTAATGAAGTTGTTGAAAATCTCGCTCACTGCTGCAGTTGGATCAGTTTTGTTTCTTTCATTCCGATCTTCAGAGTTGTCGAATCTGTGTTGTATGAATAGCATGTTGAATATTTTTTAATCACGATGGCTCTAAAGATATATCTTCCACTGCCATCTGTGGCAAACAGCAGCAAGAAATCTTCATGATTGGACTTAAAGACAGCTGTATAATACAAAAGACCAATGAACGCTTTCATTTAAATTGCATCGGTTTCCCGCAATTCAGTTCAGAAGTTTGCGGCTTCTTTCCGCACTTTTACATTTGTCCATTGAACGAGCCTCGGGATCATTTCTTCTGGAGTTGCAGACCCTACAAGCGAGCATCACCGCGTAATGATGGAAGCTTCAATATATTGTGCTGTGGCGTTCTTACATTTCTCGTTGGTGCTGTCAATGCCCACTTCATCCTATTCTTGCCGTATGCATATCTATTCACCACCAGTTGTTATTCTTCGCTACTTTCTTGTTCACTTTTGCTATGTGGCCCTTGATTTCCTTGACTTTCTCCAAGTTCCGCATCCTTATCCGAATATTTTCTTCCGTTCCCTGCTGATTCCTCTGAAACTGTGTTGTGATCACTGTGTGCGATTTCTTCTTCGCCAATTCCACTTAGATCGCTGTCCAGTTCATCATGGAGCATAATTCAAAGATTTTCGTACAACTATTTTTTTTTTATCAGCCTGTCGGCTGCTCTAAATTCGGGAGGGTCGTGAGAATTTAAAAAACTGTTGAATTTTATATTCTAAAGAAAACACAAGTATTCAGGAAAATTTGTATTTTATTTAAGAAAAAAATACAAAAACCTACAATCCTATGCAGTTCTTAACAATGATCGATTTATAATTTGTACAAAGTATAAATGACAAACGAAATATTTGACAAATTTCTCTAAAATCAGAGCCTTACTTACAAAATATATTTTAAACCCAAATAACTTGAGAGCGATATACATATATGCCTATGCCTTATTTTCACAATCCGTCATAAATTTACAGATATTTACAAACAAAAAATATTCAATTACAATAAAGGATTAATTGAGTCAACAACCTAGACATTCTACTCGAGTCTTTTCTGATCACAAAGAAAAAGTAGGACACTTACTCCATGCAATTAAGGTACTTCAGGCACTTCCAACAGCCTGAACAGACGTGGATGTCGAACAGGAGAGTCTAACTACTCAGTTCATTAGACAGTCTCCGTATTGGTAGTCTCTAGGCCAAACTCTGCACCTGAAAGTAGCTCGTCCAGTAGGAACTCTGAATGTCTTCCTCAAATCGGGAACGCAGGATCACTTTAAAACATTTAATTTCCTAAAAACATATCAGACGGCAGTATATGTTGCACACTGGAGTGTCAATTGTTCTCTTTGGATCATATATTTATAGCCAACTTCTATGACATATATTAAATCTCTAATAATTTCAATTTAACTGGAAAATACTTATATAAATCAAAAGCTAGATTTACCAACACAAATCTTAATAAGATATATGCTTTTTATTGGTAGGATCTTCACAATATTTCAAGATACAGAATTTCAACATTTGAGAGCACAATGGCGTCTAATATCTTGAAATGCTATAAAAAAATAATCTTTAATCACTAGCAAGATTCTTAAAACAAAATCAGAAGGTAGAAAAATGATTTAACTTTAATTACGCTAATACGTTATTTGCTTTTAGTACCAAAATTTCTATTTATAACTTTGCAAATTTAAATCTTACCTTTTCCCATCAAAAGAAAGGTATTTTAAAGCCGCAACAAAGATTTACGTCTTCTCCCAAGAAAGATCCTTCGACGAAAAAGAGAAAGTACCTGTCATTTTATCCCTTCTCATAAAAGTTTTACTTATCAACAGATCTGGGCCAGTAGGTTAACGGTTGTTGCCAGATCTATTTAAATGTATTTAATTTTGTACTATAATAGATAAGTATTCTCATAAATCGAATTCTTTGATATTCATTATAACTTTTTCAATATAATTTACCACTCGTATGCCTTGTCGTAATGCTGGATTACTTCATTTATGCAAAAAAAATATAAAACGATTTAATTAGTTAAACGGAAATAAACCAAAATAACCTGATTTCCGAAATGACAACCATGTACTATGTCCAATACCTTCTTTAACATAGAACATAATTAGTTGTCAACATTCAACTAATCAACCAATTAATGAGCTTTAATTTAAATCATGAAACAAAATAGACGAGATAAATAAAAAGTATTATTAAAAAGAAACGAAATTCACAAGTGTGAGATATTTTGTTACAATCAAACCAACCGATCGCAATTTTTTTAAAGTCACTATCGAGGGGATCGATTGTTTATCGGGAAGACCCAGGTTTGGAAAAAATTTCTATTCAGTTTTTATTCTATAAAATTTTCACTATCAGTGAGGAGTGGAAAAAGTAAAAAGTTACATATCTACTGAGGTGGAGTCCGCGAGACTCCTACTCTGCGTCAACTGCTAATAACAATTAGTGCAACTATCGCTTGCGGCTACCCTCACATGTACGGCTAGACTGACCTGAGATCGGAAGGTACTAGAGGCGGTGGAGTGATAGGTTTAAAATTTGTGGCGGGGTTGAGAGTTGGAAGGTAGTGCGGAATAATGGTCAAAATTATATTTACGGGTTCAAGCGCTTTCTTTTAAATTATATAGTAATTTTCTTGTTTAAATATACTACGAGTCGCAAAAAGTCTGCCACCATATAGGAATAATTTTTATTGTCGATTTCTTCCTAATGAAAATTTGTGTATGACTTGAAACCAAATATAAACTACATAAAAATACATAAATAAATAAATAACTACTTACGGAGTTTACAAAAAGTTTCATAAAAAAAATCAATACAATTTATTCGCAGTTTAATAACAATTAATTAGGGAATTATTAAAGAAATAAGTAAAACTATCTCGAGTGACACATTTCTTATTTTTCCAGGATCAACCGTTATTAAATGGTGGTCGAAGAAAACTTGTATTTTATTTTTCCAAAAATCTTTGCCACTTTCAATTTCCGAAATTTTGATACAAACTCCACGGATACACTTTTTATGTCCAGTTACATGCAACTTGTATTCACAGCTCCCGTTTTTTTTTTCTTCAAAAGGTAATCATTCGAAAGGAGTCATTGATTTTGCGATTTTACATACCTCTTAGACCGAGAGCCTATCGTTCAAACTTTTATCTTATCTAGCACCCTGGAACTTTCTTTGCAACGAATTTTTTTGTAACGATCTTTTGGCATACAAAATATCTCATGTAGTTACCGAACGAAACTAATCTGTTAGGATAAAGACCGATAGGTCTGCCACGCCCGACGTTGGCGGATCCCGCTGGCAGACGTCGGGCGTGGCAGACCAACAGTTTTAAGTTCTACTAATCGTTATTTTTCCCAACAGATTAGTTTCGTTTGGTAACTACATGAGATATTTTGTATACCAAAAGACTGTTACAAACAAAGTGCAGGGTTGCGCCTCGTCAGATCAACTTATTTTAGGATTACCAATTGTCTACTTTATCTATAATGGCAGTATTAGTTTGCAAGACTCGCATCTGGTGAAGCGCCAAGTAATTGTTGATCTTTATGTATGTAAAGACCAAATTTCAGTATTTTTTTCTTTACCTTTATTTCCATTGCCTCAAGTGCCCTTTCATATACTATTTCTGTCGTAGATAAGTACTTGGGGTAATTATTTGTTCTATCTTCTCTTTTTGGATGTTTTTGGCAACATTTGGTAGATACTTCCAAAATTTGATGCCGTTATTCTTTTTCCCTTTCATCACGATGCTGCAATATTTTCAAGATGTTTGTATCCCAATCCAGTATCGGATTCAGGATTTTGGTTTGGGAGGGGATTGACCCAGGTAAGGCTAGGTTTTACCAAAATGAACACTAGATTGTATATTGTAGGGGTGGGGAGGGGGGTTGTGAAGGCTATGCAGCCTCTCAAGCATCAGATCTTTTGTGCATACTCCTTAATCTATTCAAGGTCCGGGATTCCGAGACTTCGTACAATATTTATCAGTTTCCTCGGAGCTAAGTTCCTGACATCAAAGGGCTTTAAAAAGGCCCTTCCAGGAACTTGAAGCCTCTTGCAGAAAAGCGCTGGGCATTCGCAAAGCAAATGTTGCTTGAGCTTGAGCTTGAGCCCCTTAGCTCTCGCTCTGGATCGTCAATGTTTTTAGCATATATTTAGGTTTTTGTATCTGATGATATCTCTATAGTACGACTTTAATTGATATGTGGATATATTTTTTAAATTTTGATCGTTATTATTCTCATTATTTTCTAAAATTATTGGTATTTTATTCATTACGTTGTTTGTTTTGGACCGGAAATAATAGACAATAAGACTTTTTTAATAATTATGGAATATTTTTATAGACGAGAGGACATGAAAGATATTGTGTGACCGAAAATTGTATTTGTATTCGTAAATGAAATGAAATTTGTCATTAAAATATTTGTATACTTGCATTTGGATAGCCCAGCAATTTAGTTTTAGTACTTTTTAGAACCAACGTCTCTCCAACAACATTTGCTTTCCTTATTTATATTATCCAATAAAGAAAAGCCTTAAATAACTGTATGTCTTTTAAAAATCTATTTTACACACAACTTATACTTAACGAATTAAACCAAACCAAAATAAAATAACAACAACTTACAAAAAAACACAAATAGAACGTATATACGCGCTACCACTGTCGCCTTGTTTATTTGCCAACATTGTTTTTATAAGCATTTGTTGTTTCTACGCAAGCTCCACCGTTTCTTTTTCTCCCGCCTAACCCTTGCACCCCTGAGATCGCAGATAACAAAATCTGTTTATTCTTTCCAATGGCTTGTTGTTCACCATAGAATTGGCTGTTATGTTTGGGTTTTTACTTATAATCATAGTTTTGGTTTTTGTACAGTTTAATTAAGACCATATTCACTGCAGGCCTTGACTACAACGTCTATTATCCTCTGAAGGCACTCGGCACTATCTGCCAGCAGAACTGTATCGTCTGCGTACCTGAAGTTGTTAATGAGCTTTTCGTTCATGATTACACCATCCTTTATTTTGCTTAATGCCTTTTTAAAGAGACTGTCAGAATAGGTGTTAAATAGGGTAGGAGACAGTACGCATCCTTGTCGTACACCTCTCTGTAACTAAAAATCCAAAATGTTTGGACGGCAATAATCTAGTGTCTGTACGGCGAAAATCAAAGTCCAAAAAGTCAAGCGCAAAAACATCAGTGACTAAAGCAGTGGAAAACCAAAGAAAAGAAGTCCGTGAACAGACCAAAAAAAAGATAGCAATTATATCACAAATCTAACTGTAATAAACTTATAATATAACAATTATTGACTTTTGATCGCTGAACTGAGACTTGCTCGACAAATACACACCTTTTAAACCAAATCGTATCAGCCGCTAGCAATAAAACACAACCAGTGACGGCCTCGTAACCAGAATAAATTCTTTAAAGTGCAAGTGCTGGCTCTAATAATATTATATTACAATCGCTAGGAAAAATTACACATTACTACGAATTAAAATGTTAAATCTTAAAATATAGAGGGTAAGGAGAAATTTTGTAATTAAGTTGTCATGGTTGTTTGATGTTGAATGATCGTTTCTGGTTGCCAGTGCAGTACTGATCTAAAAATTGAAAAGAAACAGTGATATTCATGTGAATGATTAAACTTTCCAACTGCTGTTTAGTATGAAAGACAACAAAAAATTTAAATTAACGGGTCTCTCTCTACCAAATAGAAAATTATTTTTGTTTATAATTTTTAAAGTGATGGCAGAAAGATTTCACATAATAAACTGTAAATATGTATAATTATATAAGCTAAGAAGACCGGAAAATTTATTTAATGATTTGAACATATTTTTCTGGAATAATTCAATTACCTAATACAAAGATACAATACAATACATTGTAATGTTAATTCATCTGAGGTAAACGGTTTAAATTCTCAGAATATACACTGCTCAACAATTGAAGTGAATAATATAAAAATTTCTGAAATTTTGATGTAAATATTTGAAATAAAAAATATTGTTCACGTGGAATAAGAGTTTATTTAAATAAATAACAAAAGCAACCCAAAAAATATACGTGTGTGTAGGAAATTTAATAACGAAGAGTTTGGGTGCTTAAAAAGTACTATCGACTGTCTAGTTTTTAAAATATTTTATTTTTAACGATGAAAAAATTTGGTTTACGGCGTAAGAACGTAAGTTTTAAAGAAGCGATGGCAACGGCGCATTCGTGCAGACGACTCAAGTCTCACGTCACCCATGTAAATACACATAACCTGTGTGTTGTGCACTAACCAAGAAATAATGATTAGTGAAAGTGAAAAGTTAATAAATATAGTGTATTTTTAAGTAATAATAATATAATGTTACATATAAAGTTAATATTAGTGTAAAATTTTATGTACTTTAAATAAATATGACATACATATTTACAATTTGATTATAACTGATGCCAGATTCGCATAAGCTCTTTTGCATACGAATAAGAACTTGGTAAGTATTTCATTCTTAATACTTTTGATTCTTAATAAAACATCCTGGGTATTTTTTTGTGGTTAATAATATCTTCTACTTTAAAATAAGTTAATGACAGATTTTGTAGCATTTCTATATCGTAACAGGCATCGTGTGCATCATCATTTGTCATTGATAAATCACTGCTAATAAAAGTAAACACGCTAATTTAATTGCCAATCTCATGACTATTTGCGCTGTTGCCACGTTTTTTTACAACTACACACATAAATTCGGACTCAATTTTCATCATATTATTTAAATAAAAACCATATATTTTATAAAATCATAATTAAATATAAAATCATAAATTAAATTTGTCAATTAATTTTATAATGATTTGTTTGTAAAAGTGTGTTAATTTCAATAAGAAAAATCAGTAATTTTTTTATTTGAAGTTGACAGCGCTGATTATTTAACATGTTAAGCATAGGACCCCCCGTCGTCCCGTTTTATTACCCCGCTCTGAACAACGAACCTCCTTAAGGTAGTTGTCGTGGTGTAAGCATATCGTCAGAAAATTCTAAATTTTTGTATACTGTTGTTTATTTGCAGTGGGTTTGGGTTTGGTTGATGAAAAATTGAGTCCAGATTTTGCAATAACTGAATTTATTGACTTACAATTAAAAATTAGCATGTGGCGACAAACTTTGAAAAGAAAAATACAGTTTTAATTTTACTGAAAAATGACATACATTTTTTTTTTAATACAATGACACTTGTCTTAATAAACAAGACTAACGCCAAACAATCGTCGGATTGTTGCGCAATGTTTATAACAAACGTGATTACAAATTTCGGAGCACGTCTTGCCTATCGCTATTCAATTCGGTGTGTGGCTGTCACATGAAGTTATTAAAAGATGCTTATGGCTTGCCAACTTAATTGTATGAAACTATCAATTTACATAATTACCAACTTTGACTCTATATAAAACAATAGTATGAAGTGAGGATAGGATCAAGGTTGGGTTGGGTTGGGTGAGCTGTCAGTTGATCAATTCTCAACACTCCTCCTTGATCAACTTACAGCGAAGTGTCTCGAAAATTCTTCTGTTGAGTGGCTTGGTGAGAATGTCTGCAATCTGTTTGCTGCTCTCGACGTGTTGCAGTGTCACAGTGTCGCCGATGTGCTGCTGGATGTACTTTCGTGGAATCTCAATATGCTTCTTTCCTCTGGTCGTCTTTCCTTCGTGTGCATTCTGTAGCATGTGTATGGCTGACATGTTGTCGACTTTCAAGGTGATCGGTTGATCAGCTTTCAGGATGCCAAGTTCCAGTGCGATTCTTTTGATCCAGCACACGTCGTCGATCACTGACACGGATCCTGAAGTGAGGATAGGGTCAAGGTTGGGTTGGGTAAGCTGTCGGTTGATCAATTCTTAACATATACTTATTAAGGTCAAGATAATACAATTACCCTTAAAAGTCAATTGACCTCCCGATAAAAACTATTAATAAAAATTGGATAATTAACATGGAGAGTATACGCTCGCGGTAGTTCTGTACCAGTTAATTAATTCTAGAAAAAAACTGTCAGAAACTGTCAAAAAACTAACAGCCTTTTAATGTTTTTGTTCTAAGTTTAAGAAAAATTATTGACCGGCTAGTTGTTAATAAATAACCACGTAAAGTTCAACTCATAAAAATTCAATTTATAAAAAAGTATGCATACTTGGCATTGCTGTACGCGAGTATAGATTTTACTTGCGCGGTATATTCAAAGGGACTGATGGAGAAATCAATATTTAAAATTATATTTAGCATAACATAAATATTTATTACGGGTAAAAAATTTCAAATTTTGAGTAATACAAAAAATAATATTAGTACAATCTTTTTTATTAAATATAAAGTGAACACAGCATAAAGTTTTACAAAATTATCTAAAATTTAAGCTTAAAACTTATGAATATTAATAGTAAACAATATATATTTTAAGTGACTTATAAATATTTCCTTCAATCACATTTATTTTAGTATTTTAAGAAGTGTAGGTATGCGCATCGATACGCTTAATTCTAGTGACTTGTTATAAACAAAAAAGAATAAATATGTAATAAAAATTTACGTAAAACTAAATATGCAGTCATTACAGATAAAATATATTGCATTTTTGGTAGCACAAAAAATAGTATTAATATAATCTTTATAATAAATATAAATTAAACACGACATATAATAAAACGGAAATTTCCACTGTGAATTCACGTATCAATCTATACTGTACATCCATAACACACAAGGTGTTGAATTGCCAACAAATATTGTTATTCTGCTGAGTACAAAGAAGATTTATAATTAACATTAAAAAAAGAAAATTATTTTATTTCACAAATTCGCTACATTACACTCAATACTTATTTCCCATTTAGCTCTTAATATTGAGAAAATAAGCAAAAACCATTAATGCGTTCCTTTTTACTGATATGAAATAAAAAAAATACAAAAACAGTTTTGTTTATTTTCGTATAAAACTTATAGCCTTAGCAACTTGTCCGACTGCATGACAGTAGTGATCAGTGTCAGTGCTATTGTCGTTTGAATTTCGTTAACTGTACGTAATAATATCAGAAAAATGGTTCATTTAACAGAAATGCACAAAATAATCATTCTACAAATGATTGGTTATGGAGATAACACACGGACACAAATGGAAGTTTCTCGCTTATTTCACGAAAAATTTCCAAATTTGCCGCCTGTATCCCAAGAAACAATTAGCAAAATAGAAAAACAGTTTCGTGAGCCTGTTCATGTAAGACAGACAAAAAAAGTAGTTGCCAATGAACTAAGCGATGATGCGAAATTGGATGTTATGCATGAGTTTCAAGAAAACCGACATAATTCTGGTCAAAAAGCAGCCTCACTGTTCAACATTAGCCACACATCAATTTTTCGAATAAAGTAAAGTAAAATGCATCCCTATAAAATGATGCCAACTCAGGAGCTCATGGAAGACGATTTCGACAGGAGAACGTATTTTTGTGAACAAATGATGGAAATGTTAGATAACAATGTGATCCAATTAAAAGATGTTTTGTTTTCTGATGAGAGCACATTTACACTTCACGGTCATGTTAATCGTCAAAATTGCCGCTATTGGTCTAATGAGAATCCTCACTGGATGAGATAGGAACATACGCAATATCCTGAAAAAGTTAATGTTTGGGCAGGAATTGTTGGAAATCATATCGTAGGTCCCTTTTTCATTGATGGCAACTTGAGTGGAGATAAATATTTAGAACTGCTCCAAAATAATGTCGTGCCAACTTTGACAAACTTATATCCTGATCCAGCAAACCCACAAGTTCCTGCCAATATACTATGGTTTCAGCAAGATGGAGCACCGCCCCATTACCAAATCAATGTCTGGTAGTACCTGAACCAAAATTTTTCAAATCGGTGGATAGGGAGGCGCGGATCGATAGAATGGCCAGCACGATCTCCTAATCTGGCGCCATTAGACTTATTTTTGTAGAGATATGTCAAAAGTATTGTATACAAAACTAAACCACTCAACTTACATGACTTAAAAAGACGAATCACGCTTGCGATTAGATCAGTCACGCCTGAGATGTTGAGTAACGTTAGAAGACATTTCTATACTAGATTAGCATGTTGCCAAGACGTTCGCGGCGAACATTTTGAACATCTCTTAAATTAAAATTATTGTTTTTTTGTTTTTTTTTTACATTATTTGTGAAATAAAATAATTTTCTTTTTTTTAATGTTAATTTTTATAATACATCTGAAAACACTTAATATTTCCGAAACAGTTGAAGATAGGTATGGGACATTGTACATGAATTATGACTAGAATTTTCTGAATAATCCAAAAAATAAATAATATACAGGGGGTTGTATTTAAAATAAGAAAGTTGGTATCGGCCACTGTCACATGACACACCCTATATAATTATTTTTTTTTGAAAAAAAATGCGCATCTAAAAATACAAATCGACGTGTCCAAGCGTTTTTCCCAACACGCTCTCATTTATTCGTTATCGAATTTATTCCATTTGGCTGTTCCATACTGTATAGATAATAATGATAAAAAATTCGCTGGCAAAAAACTACGGTTTAATGCCAACCCACCACAAAAAAAAATTTAAATCTTGCTACAGCCAGAAGATTAAATTCCAATAGAGTTACCTTCAACAACATCTGATGGTAACTTGCAAATGAGACAGAAAGGATGTTATCATCAACAAGAATTTGGATCGAAAGCATAAAAGAGTACGTTTGGTTATTGGTATTTATGAGCAAGATCATTAACATTGGATGGATAAACGACGAAAATAGTGTTACGATATCAAACATTCACTACAATAACTAAAAACATTTTTTATTCTTATATTTCTACACATTAAATTTTACTTTACAATCATTAAAAAAAAACATCCATTTTTTTTATTTCAGGTTAATACATTCAATAAAAAATAGAAAAATGCTTCTTCATTCAGCCTTTATTTCACAGCTCTTGGTTGCTAAACGTAAAAAAACTTCACAAAAAACTATATAAATAAAAAGAAAACATGGGAACGGAACATAACGAGTTTAGTCAAAACTTAAATAGATAAAGACAACAAAAAATATAAAAATCTCAGCTGTACAAAAAAAATCTTAAAAATAACTTTGGCCATAAACATAAAAAATATCATTTAAACTTATTCCAGAAGATCTTGTTCTTCTCCTTGTAGATGAAAGGTGTGCCTTCCACGTTTTTCCCCTTTCAAGTTGACTTTTCTTTTAATCTGCTCAAACATTTTTATTGATAGGTCTGGAATTTGCGGATACACAAAAAAAATCCTTTTTGCGCATTGTATTAACAGTTAGTTCTTCGTCTGAAATAGCTTCAATCCTGGCAATAAAATGTCTCTCCCTTTTGTTGGTTTTAAATTTCACCAATACAAAGTCGTTTACGATAAAAACTTCAGAATTTTGCTCTTCTGCCAATGTTTCGTTTAGGGTAGAGGGTTCTTCTATTTCGTATTCTTCTGTGAATGACTTCTCTGATTATGCAACCTCTAAATTCAACTCTTTTTCTGATTCAGTGTCACTTATATTCATATTTTCCTATGTTCTTTTTCTGATCCGCTGTCACTTGCATCCCGTCTCGGTTTTGATATTTTGTGATGTGCGTCTGGATTCAGTCATCAACAGATCCAATGTTCCTATGCTTTTTTCTTTCCTCATTCAGTTTTTTCCTCGTTTTACAGTCTTCGCTGGACCCGTCCAAAGTTGTCCAAGATGATCTACTATAGCACCTGTCCATGATGTTTCATGGGTAGCCTCAACTGTTTTCGTGGAATTTTCTTCAGTACAGCGTCCCGATTAAATGGAACGATGCCACATGCTTTGAACCCTGCAATAGAGTTGGCTTGAGATTTGTGACCAACAGACTTCACAGCCTCCTTAAGAAGCTTCGGAAAAACAGTTTTGGGAAGTACTCCTCTATTTCTTAACTTCCATGTTTCTAAAACCTTTTTCCATGTCGCCTTAAGAGGTCGGAAGTAAGCTACATCCAAAGGTTGTAGCAGGTGTGTTAAGTGAGCAGGACATACATACATACATAGAGTCACGCCTCTTTCCCGTAGAGGTAGGCAGAGACCACTTTTATGGTTAAACATTGTGTTTGTTACCATAAGATTTCCCTCCAAACATACTTCAAGTAGACTTTCTTCTTTTTCATTTACTCTGTCGTCACCGTACATTCCCAGAACACTGTCGTATCCATCACGCTTTACTCCTACCCAACTATTAAAATCACCCAACATTACAACTCTTTCATTCTGGTTACACTTATTCAGAATATCTGTCACACTATCCCAAAACTGCGCCTCTCTTTTTGGGCTTTTTAAAATTGGTTCCACTGCGCATCTTGTGGGGCATAACCCTAGCAAAAAGATTCGAGTAAGACCAACCTTCAGCCTCACCCAGAGGAGTCTTGTACTTACACAGTCAGACGCAGAGAAACCTAATATTGATATTTTCGCATTTCTGTATTACACTCACAGTGACATGGCTACGCAAATTATCTCCAATTAGAACTTTATCTCCATCTAGCTTTTTAAAATGAGGCAAAACAATAGAATAGAACCAGTCTTCAAATATGGTATAATCAAACCACCCGCTGAGAGTGGATTGTTGGCCCCTTCTATACCCCCTTCGATCCATCCCACATACGAATCTTTTGCCTTGTCGACAATATTTGGTGGAAGCATTGTGCCGTCTGCTTCTATCGCAAACATGATCATTTACGAAATTTGTTTCATCATAATTAACAATTATAGAAGATGGAATATCCTTAATGACATCTAAATGTCTGAAATAACCTTCCATTAACTCGTAGCTCAACTCTGCTCGAACCCGTTTTGTATTTTCTGCCATTAAACCAGCCTGTTCCAGGTAAGTTATCTATAAACTTTGGTTCTGTCACTCCACTCTTCATCAAATAATGCTTCTGTGATAATGATCATTTAAATTCAAGTAAGGAACGGAAAATTGCTCAGCGACAGCACTCATCGTCAATTTTTTTTGTTTTACCGCAGCCACTGCCCTCTTGAGAAAAATATCCTTATAATTCCTTTTCCCCCGAGGTCCAAACTTCTTTTGGTAGTGTCGAGGCATTTGAAACGAATAAACAGAATTAATATGAACATAAAATGATTCTCTGACCGAACAGGAAATCGCCATATGCTTGGCAACACTGTACAGGTTGTTCTCTGTACGTGAGTCCACTACACAAATAAACGTAACTCAAAATATGACTTCGTAAAACAAAAAGTAAAAACATATTTCTAAAACTGAAAGTGATCGAAATTACCTCACAACAATGACTTTTTTTCAAAAATCTTCAGTTTAGCGCTGAAAAAAATTAAATTATACTGTTACATACAATTTACAAGGCACTGTTAATTTATCTTTACGCTGAATCTACCTGAATGAATCTGAATCTCCGGCTCTCCACTACCGCTTGTATTTATACCGCTATCAATTCTGGAAGGTTCTGAGGATGTCGAGATGTCGCTTTCTAGAACATACTGCACACACTATGTTTTCCCGTATATTCACGAATTATTTTCCTTCGTGCATACTTTTAGCTGTGGAGTCAATTGTTTTCGGATGTTTCAATTTTAGCCAATTTCCAACCCTTTATACTTACCTTATGTATCACTCAATCAAGACTACACTCTCACTGAACCAGTGGGTAGCTGTTTGCGGGATAAAAACGCAACCGTTACAGCTTTTTCTTCAGAGGGGTGGGTTTGATCGATCTAACCCCGCATATCGATTCTTTGACCCTCATTTGGGAAATAAATGTAATGAAAAGTCAAATTGGAGTTTTTTTTATACACTGAATTGCATCCAGGTATACAAAAATTTGCTCTACTGGTCATTTTCACTATTAACAAATTATTAGTCACTATTAAACAACTATAATCTTTGCATAAATGCGAGCTTCAGGGCATATAAACATAAAGCAATCACACTTGCTCATCACGTGATACTGATGCGAGTTTATTTCGTCAGATGGCGTATTGCTTACCATTAAAGGACGTACTGTAGCCATATTAGATTTTTTCATTGGACTATCTAAAAGCATTGGTGAATATTTTTATTTTTTTACAAATATTTTAAATTTTTTAGGTACCTTTCTTTGGATGTGCTAATAAGAATTCTCAAATGGAGCTGTTATTTGTGAATACAGTCTCTACCTTGTGTAACTTATTTCTATATGTATATAGTATTGTTAGTAGATTTGGCATCATATACGAAACTGTAACTCACATGTATCATGTTCTTAGACGTTGGCGTTGGTATTGTAACATATCCTCTATCTATCTTTGTGCATTTAGCGCTTTCGATACAAAAAACAGATCTTCACTGAGCCTTCTGAGGTCAATATAAAAAAGACGTTTCGAACAAACTAAATTTGTATTATTGACTAGTAATATTTTCTAACATTGTAAAAATATTTTCCATTAGTAGATTAATAAATTATAGCTATGGTGTATATCATGTACACCATTTAGAACTTAAAAATATCTCAGGTACTTACATATTATACTTTTGTATCATAGTTATAAACGTTTATGTATAAATTTGTATTAATAAATCTTACACATGTGTTACCAACTCTTTACCTTCATTACAAAAACTTACCCTTAATATGTTTTTAATTGTATAAAATAAAATAAATATCCAAAAATGATTCAATACATGATTCTTCAGAAATCCATTTCTAGGGGAATGTTATCATAATTGTTTGTAATGACAAGACTATATGTCATCAGTTCGTTAGGGCGAAGAGTCTCTAACGGCTTTAGATAGCTACCTATTTATGCACCAGTTTTAATTATCAGATTATTAAATTGACATAGAATTGTGGTTAATTTTTTTTCTTATAGCTTTTTCCAAATTACTTACACAATCATATAGTCACGCCTTTTTCCCGCAGGGGTAGGCAGAGACCACTTCCTTCCACTTGCAACGGTTCTTACACACATCTTTTGCTTCCTGCCAACACCCTTCGCTCAATCTCACTGTCATACTTTCCATCTCTCGTAAACTTTGAACCCAAGTACGCAAATTCATTTACTTGTCCCACTCTTCCTCCATTAATCAGAACTTAACAGTTTGTCAGCTTTTATCTCTTTCAAAAAACATTACTTTCGTTTTGCTTACATTTATTATCATCCCTTTGATTTTCAGGGCATCATACATAACATTAACCATCGCCTGCAACTCCTCTTCAGATGACGCCAATATGACTTGATCATCGGCGTAAAGAAGGCATTTGACGATAAAATTATTTATTTTCAATCCATAAGCACTCTCTTTCAAATCTTTTAAACAATCGTCTAATAGACCTTGTGACTTCTAGACAAGAATTTTTCGACTATACCTCTTAATGAAAAGACCTGATCCATACATCTCCTTGCTCTGCACATCCCATATCATCTGTTTTATTCGTTATTCTTTTAGTCAATATCTTTGCATACAGTTTGCCGACTATGCTGAGTAAACTAATAACTCGGTAGTTCTTACAGTCCTGCTGCGAACCTTTTCCCCTGTAAAGTGGCACAATAGGCCTTGCACCAGTCGTTTGGTACGCTACCACTCCTTCAACAAAGGTTAAAAAGGCGGTACAGCAGACTAGTTACCACGCTTTGTCCAGCCTTCAGTATTTCAACTATTATCCTGTAATACCCAGCAGTTTTACCCAATTTCATACTGTTCAATGATTCCACAATTGTTGTCGTACTAATTTTACTTTCATTGCAACTTTCACTCATGTCTTCGAATGTACTTGTGTATCCTCTTTCTCAAATAAACTTTCGAAGTATTACTTCCATCTCTTTTAAAACGCATTCCTCTCCTTTTACCATACTACCATCTTGGGTTCTGATTTTTTCTAGTTGCGAGATGGTATTTTTACCTCTGGGTGTTCTTATGGACTTCCAGAAGAGTTTAATATTGTTTTGAAAATCGTCAGATAACCTTCTAACCTTCTTTGCCTTCTTTATACCTCAATCGTTGCCTTTTGCGTTCTTTGATTGGCCAATCCAGCCAAGCTTTCTTCTTCTCTGACACAGCTTTTTGAACCTCTACGCACATTTTCTGTAACTTACATCCTTTCCTTCTTTTACTTACATACATAAAGTCACGCCTTTTTCCCAGAGAGGCAGAGACCACTTCCTTCCACTTGCTACGGTTCGTACACACATCTTTTGCTTCCTCTACTTTCATCAGTGCTCTCATACATGCTCTTCGGTTGTTGGTACTTTTGACCTGGCCTTTCTTCAAAACAATGTTGATCTGATCGAGATATGTTCTCCGAGGTCGACCTCTACCGATTTGCCCATTCACACTCGCCTTATAAATTTGTTTCGTCAATCTTCCTTCATCCATCCTTTCTACTTACACCACACTTTAATAGCAATATTCACGATTCCTTCCATAAATGGCTTCCACAATTCTTCAACCTCATATGCTTCATCTAAACTGTGAAATTTCTCGATTAATTTACTAACAAACTCTTCTTTTATACCTTCTTGCAAATTCTCAACTTTTTTACGCTCTAGTACACTACTTGATAACTACACACAATGCCAACACCGCTTAAAGAGACCTCTTATTTGGCTCATTACTAAGAAGTGGTCTGTGTCAATACCTGCACCGTGGTATGCCTGAGTGTCCATTACTTTCTTTTTCAATCTTTCATCCACAATTACAAAATCAATTATACTTCTCTTGTATCCTTCTTGTCTTGTGTACAAGTGGATTTTTTTAATTCCAAAATAGTGTGATCAAATTGGGATACATTGCATTGTACCTACATTATTTTTTACTAGAAAAAAATTATCTATATATTTGTTCTTGTATTTTCCAGTAAGATAGGACAAAATTAGTTTGATACTTGCTTCTCTATTATTTTTGAAAGTTAAAAGCTAAGTAAAGAAAAATAAAAATTGGTTAATAGAATAAAATACTTTATTCACATTTCAGTTAAATCTACAACTGCTTAAACGTTTAAATGTAAATAATTCATATAAAAGTAAGGCCTCGATACCAGGAGTATGATTATAACATTTATCACTAAAAATATATATAAAAATAAGACATAAAGATAATCACATGATGTATATACATTAAATTTGTTAGCAATAATAAATAAATATGTGGGAAAGAGTACTTTCTTTCGAACATTTCAACATTATTTTATAAAACATTTTAACAATATTTATTAACAAATAAAGATTTTTTCTATCTATAAATTTATAAATTAGTAGTTTAACTGCATTAAAGTTTATACAAAAACTTGTAATTTATATTATAGCAGAAAATAAAAACTAAGTAGTCATTTATTTGTTTTTTTTAAATCTAACATAAGTTCTTTTAAACTATTTTTTGTGTAGTCTCTTCTAAAGTTGCTTTATCAAAATTTTGAAAATTACACAAATCATAAAAAGAATCTTATGCTAAAGAGAAAACCGGTGGGTCTAAAATCCCAAATAGAATCGTGATGAGGTCAATGACTGGTGCAGAAATGATCTAACTAAATAAAGCAATTAAGAAGGGGCTATAAAAGAAAAAGCTCAAAAGATCTCGTTTCAAATGAAAAAATACAAATTTAACAGACCTAAGGGAATTACAAAAAAAAACAACAAACCACGAACACAAAACCGCAAACTAATAGAATTATCGCAAAAATGGGAAAACAATTAAACTTTGAAACCGTGGGCAAACACTTTTTGATGCAGGAAAGTTTGAGACTTGAACCAGTGAAAAATTAATACCAGAAAAGTAGATTATACAACTTAAAAAATTATCACTATCAGAAATATGAGTACATAATTATTAATAAATTTCTGTGTTTATAAGCTCTATTTCTCCAAACAACTGTTATCAGTTATTTTCAAATATTTAGTTGGATAAAATAAATGGTACATCAACTGGAGTATTGTCTACATTATCTTGCAAAGCCTGAAGTTCAGAAAATGTTAAAATATGCCTTTTTTCATGGGCTTTCATGTGATCAATTCGTCTAAACTTTTTTTTGCAAATTCTACATTCGTAAGTTAGGCCAGATGTATGTACCAATAAATGTTTAACAAAAATAGATTTAAAATTCCTAGACTTAATGGGTTGTTCACATATAGGGCAAAATGTTCTATCAGGGTAATCAAAATATTTCTGAATCTCATGAGGTGGTAATATTTTTCTTTGCACTTTATGAACTTCCCTTTTGTGTTTAAGAAGATCTATTGGTGTTTCAGCAGTAAATTCACAAAGTTTGCATTTTGTGTCTGTATTTACCTTAAGTGTTTCATCTGAATCTTCTTCATCAAAGTCATATACAGAAAGATCATATTTGGCTTTTTTAGGTAAGGAACCATTTACATGTTCTGAAATAGAACCATTGGGAAGAGTATCAGATATGTACTGTGAGTCTGAAGGTGAATGTTCAATATTGCTTAGGTTCAGCTTATGTGAAGCATTTTCTTCAATGTGAGGTATGTTTGTAATTTTTTTAGTGCAGACTTTACTTACATATTGATCTAAAAAGTCTGTCTTATCATTATTGGTGATATTTAAGTTTATTTTTGGTTGCAAATTGTTATTTGTACATTTTTTTATGTGACTTTTGTAAGTTGCTTCTCTACGAAAAATTTTAGTACATTTACATCGATAAAAAGTGTTACTGTTTGAAGCAATAATAATTTCTTTGGATTTAACACATTCTTTTACATTATTTGATTCGATGGCAGATGTAATTAGTGAATCGGAAATAACTTCAAGATGCTTATTTTCAATTCCCTTATTCGTCTCTGTATCATCCATAGATTTATGTGAACATTTCTCCATGTGACATTTGTAGATAGCTTTTCTGGTAAACATTTTATTACAGTAACTGGGCCCTGTTTCTTCAATTTTACCTGTTTCAATAACAGGAGAACTAGAAGTGACACATTCACTTAACAATTCGTTTTTACTTTTACCAATCTCTCCATTTCCATTGTCGCTTTGAAATGATTTATTTTTATTTTCATCAAGGCACTTTTTAAATTTTTTTGATCTTCTATTTTTTCTATACGGCATATTTGTTGTTTTTATGTGCTCGGGTTAGTTTAAACTGTTTAATTACATAAATTTTTAAAAACAAAGGTTAGACTTCAGAAAAAAAAATAATTTAAAATTTCGTCTTAACAAGATTAAAAAGAAAACTAAGTTTGTTTGACATTGACATACCGACGTCACAAAATTTGTAGTTGTTCTATGCTAAGGTATCGCGATAGATCCAGGAACGTTTGACAGTTTAAAGATGTATTTTTTAATGGCATCATAGATTAACAAGACCATCTATGGTCATATTAAAGGTTATTGACTAAACCACAGCATATACTAGGGGTATATGCTGTGGACTAAACTTATACAAAAAGTATACATCAGGAAGGAGAGCAAAGAATACACCACGACAATAAGAAGCAAAGCCGGCAAAATCCTTTTGATGTTGAGGGGACAAAAATGTATGACATTGACTAACCAACGTTGACAGATAACTTAATAAATACACTGAGATTTTTTTTTTAAATATTGGCGATATTATAACAACTTTGTAGTTACATGCAGAAAAAGTGTTTTCTTTTCTATCTAGATATGAGCAGAAAACATTTTAATCTAAATACATGTTTTGGAAGCATGAGATATAAGATCATTAATTTTACACCAGTTATTAAAATGAAAGCTTATGTAATTTACACCTTCAAGCAATAAAAACATCTAGTGTATCATTTTTTTAGTACATTTTGACACAAAAACTGGAACACTGTTAATTAATAATAATAATAATAATATATAAAAAATAATTTTTAATGTCTAACATTAAAATAAGTACTGCTATTAAATGACGCATTGAAAAACAGGAGGATATGGTAGGTATTAAAATAAAAAAGTTATGTTGTGTTATGTTATGACAAAAAGAATATTATAAAAAATTTACAAATAAAGTAAAAAGACAAGTGTTAACAAGAAATAACTGTTAATACGTCGGCATACGAAAAGTTTAAAAAGAGCCAATTTTAAATAACGATTAAATAACAATAGAAGGATGGTATCATAGGCAAAACAATATGATTAAATAGAGATTTACCTAACCTTTTAAATAAGGTATGACTTGATACCTAACGCCATTTGAAAAAATTTAAGTGGTATCTCCAGTAGGGAGGGGCTGAATCTGAAGTTTATGACAGAAGCGCTAAAAAGTTTCCCCCTCAAATTAAAAGTTGACGTGTTTCGGTATTTCTTTCTAATATGTTGCATTTCTAAAATATTAAGGGTGCGTCTTTTTTCAAATGAACACAGTATATTTAAGTTGTCAAAATTTATAACATCTGGACTACATTAGGTAAAATTTTCAATTTACTTACGTATAAAACTCGATCCGCTAGTATACCTATTTTCTCTCGTATAGTCGAAAAATTCTTGGCTAGAAGTCAGAAGGTCTATTGCGCTTTTATAGACTTGGAAAAGGCTATGACAGAGTGGCGAGGAGTGAACTGTGGTCGACATTATCTAAGTATGGGGTAGTTTAAAACGAGCACTGGAATCACTTTACGAGGATTCCACTGTTGTGTCAGGATAAACGGAGCTTACATGGACTGGTTTAACATTGAAAAAGGTGCGCGAAAAAGGTGGCTTCACCATGGCTGTTTAACTTATATATAAACAATTGTTTAAAAGATTTGAAAGAGAGTGCGTATGGATTGAAAATGAATGATTTGATCGTCAAATGCTTTCTTTACGCCGATGATCAAGTCATATTAGCGTCATCTGAAGAGAAGTTGCAGGCGATGGTTAATGTTAGGGAAGCATGACAAACTGCTAGGTGCTGAATAAAGGAGAAAAAATGAAACAAGTAAATAAGTTTGTATAGGTACTTGGGTTCAAAGTTTATGAGAGACGAAAAGTATGACTGTAACGTTGAGCGAAGGGTGTTGACAGAGAAACAAATGTATAACTCTATAAGCAGCCAGAACGTGTCAAAAAAGATACGACTGGCTGTGCATAGAGAAGTGCTGGTACCTGCACTTATGTATGGTAATGAATGTTGGGTTTGGCAGAAGGAGCATAAAAATAAGATTAATGCTGCAGAAATAAGTAGTAGAAGAGTGACTCTGATAGATAAAGTGAAGAACAGTGAGATAAGGGAACGCTTTGGTGTGAAAGATGTGGCTACAAAGATAGATAAAGGAATGATTAGATGATTTGGACTCGTAATGGAAATGTATTAAAGAAGATTGACGAAACAGATTTATAAGGCAAGTGTAAATGACCAGGAATGACATGGAAGAAAGCCCAGTTCAAGAGTATCAACAACCGACGAGCATGTATGAGAGCGCTGATAAAATTAAAAGGAGCAACAAATATGTGTAAGAACCGTAGCAAGTGGTTTCTGCCTACCCCTACAAAAAAAGGCGTGACTATATGACTATGACTTTGACAAAAGGAGTGGGATGGGGATGAAATAAAAACTATTAAAAACGCCGATATTAATGTTAAATTCATAGTTTTTAGGGTCGAAGTGATTTGACAAAGAGAATAGTTCTAACACTTGTATAATTTAATTTATATTGATCGTATCCAAATTAAAATATAACATTTTGCAACATATTTTGCATTTTAATAATTTACTGAATAAGCTTAGAAATATGGGTTTTGAGTTTTTTCTTTTAAAACTAATTAAAACATACCTACATGACAGGACAGGACAATGTGTTAACTGGGATGGTGTCGCTAGCGAGTTATTATTAAATAAACACGGAGTGCCACAGGGCTTACTTGTACCTCTATTGTACTCTTTATATGTGTTAAATCTAAAATGTGCCAATTTAAGGGCAACATATTTTACATTCGCAGATGACACAGCTCTAATATTTGCAAGAGAAAATGAACAAGAGCTGGCGCAAACTGTTGATGATGATTTAAAGTTATATTATAAATGGTTTAATAAATTGAAAATAACTATTATTAAGGAATAATAAAAAACGTATTCTACTCAAAAACTTTATTTATCGTAAAGGGTATTCAAACTATCCCTTGATAACAAAAATGCGTCTACTTATTGTCGTCCCTTTATGAAGACTGCCGCCAGCCCCTGTATCCCGTTCTTTTCTTTAGATAACTGCTCTCCAGATGTGTTCGTGTGCCAAAAAGCTTGCCTTGCATACAGGGTGTATCCAAATATATCTTACACTCGGCCATCCTGCATTAGAGGTCCGTCCTCAGACCTATCGCTGCTAAAAAAAGAATTATCTGCTCCTAAAGGAATATATTGTACCTAGAAATAATTTACACATGACAATATCTGTCTGTAAAAAATCAAAAATGAGCATAACAACTCCATTGTGACAACATCTGTGAGTAAAAATCGAATATAAACGTAACAACTTCATTGTGACAATATCCTTGGTCTGCACCGGTTGCGTTGGTTTCTAAAAAGGATGGATATACAAGGTTCTGTGTGGACTACAGAAAATTAAATGATGTCACGAAGAAGGGCAGCTAACCATTACCCAGGATTGACGACACTTTGACAACATTGGCAGATTCACGATGGTTCTTGACACTGGATTTAAAGAGCAGGTATTGGTAAGTGGGCATACATGAAAATGACAAAGAGAAGACTGCTTTTTCAATTGAGAATGGACTCTACCAGTTTAATGTGATGCCCTTTGGACTATGTAATGCCCCAGCAACATTCGAAAGGCTAATGGAATTAACACTACGTGGGCTTGCGTGGAAAACTTGCCTGGTATATCTCGACGACGTTTTGGTCATGGGCAAAACTTTTAAGAAACATCTAGAAAATTTGCGAGAAATATTTCGAGTGTTCAGGAATGCCAACCTTAAGCTGAATTTTAAGAAATGTTCCTTGATCTAGAAAGAGGAACATCTAGAAAATTTGCGAGAAATACTCCGAAGGTTCAGGAATGCCAACCTTAAGCTGAATCTTAAGAAATGTTCCTTGTTCCAGAAAGAAGCGGATTTTTTGGGCCACACGGTATCACCAGCAGGCATCCAAACGAACAAGAAGAAGATCAAGGCGATTCAAGACTGGCCAAGACCACAAGATAAACACGAAGTGAGGAGCTTCTTGGGCCTGTGTACCTAATATCGGCGTTTTGTGTAACGGTTTGCTGATATTGCTGCACCCCTGCATAAGTTTACAGAATACCGAGCCAACTTCATCTGGTCTAACGATTGTAAAAATGCATTTAAGAAACTAAAAGCTGCTCTATGTTACAGTCCAATCTTGGGCTTTCCACAACAAAGAGGCCTATTCATACTAGACACAGATGCAAGTAACAAATGAATTGAAGCCATACTATCAGAAGTGCAGGATGGTCAAGAGAAGGTGATGGAGTAATAAAGCAAAATAATGAGTAAACCTGAAAGGAACTACTGCGTCACCAGGAAAGAACTGCTAGCGATCATCAGAACAGTAAACCACTTGCCACGTCTTTTTCGTTCTCTAACGAGTACTCTGCTAGCGGTTTCTCTACTGGCAAATTATGCCCGAGCTCAGCCGTAGAGGGTAGAAGAAAAAAAATATAAAGTGAGCTGCGCCACCGGCTTGACGGTATAAGCCGGAAACCTCTAGATCTTATAGGCACTAGCAGGGCTACAAGATAAACAACTATGATTATGGTAAACCAAATAAATAAAATTATAGCAAAAATATGTTGGATACTTTACTCACACAATAGATAATTAAGGTACACAGTTCAATAGCAACATCATAACAAATATAGTCAAAGTTAACAGCTATGGTAAAATTTCCTTGCTAAAACAAACCAAAAATGTAAAATTTACAGCTTTATAAAATAACCAGAACAGAAGTAAGAGTAACAGACTTTACCAAGTTACAACAAAAGGTAAGACATATATAAATTAACTCATTAATGACACTAATTCAAACATTTACATAAAGGCAAAAAACAAAAGGTAAAACATATATATCAGTTAACTCATTAATAACACTAATTCAAACATTTACATGAAGGCAAAGAAAATTCACTAGTTAACCGTTCACATAAGATTTTCACTGCCAAAACAATCAAGTTCATTTAAAAATAACTTTACAATGGTTGTCCTTTAAAATATCAAGATTGTAGGATATTTACAAATAAGTAGGAAGAAAATATGTTTTTACTTGGACATAAAGAATTATTGAGAAGGTTACTTTAATCCAAGTTTAGTTTTGACATATTATATAATGCAATAAATAGTTTCCAACAATGTACTATACTAATAAACTAAACAGGACATAATAGTGGTGTCAGCATGAGTCACTGCTTTATATATTTAAAAATAAATCACTTATAACCTTTGGGTATACGAATTCACAAAGCACTATATTTATAAACTGAAGCAAGACTTACTCGTGGTGCCGGAATGAGACACAGCGTTATATATTTAAAAATAAATTACTGATAACCTTTGGGTATGCGAATTTACGTGTACTCCTGTGGCCTACTCCGGGGGCTGGTTAGATTATGGGGGTGGCACTGGTTAACAATGGCTTCCCTCAAATAGATCCCGATAACGGTTATTTTAACTTGACACCAACTCCAACAATATCCACAACAATGGCAAGACAAAATGGTCAAGTTAAAAATCAAATGGTTTTTCTTCAAAATCCATTTAAGATGGCCCAAATACAGCCAGATATGAAAGAAATCCCATAGAGGTTCTGCACACGTGCTAATAACACCGTCCCCAACAACGTTCACCGACACCTGGCCTCCAAGACTCTCAAAACACGACTCCCGCTCCTATCCCGGAAATTAAGAAAAATGGCGCGGAATAAACGTCAACCCACAATCTTCTCAAATCCGTGCCTCGACCTCGTCCGTGTGGATATTCAGTCCCATCCACACAGAAATTGCAAACCAACTATCGAGAGTTATGCAACACTACTTACGAGTAAGGCACAATTATTATGAACCGTAGATGGGAGAAAATAGGCACGTGACACACTTCCACAAATATCTTTACGGAAGTTTCTCATAAGGACGGACCATGCAGCCTTGAAGTGGCTACTGAATATGAAGAACCCCGAAGGTCGGGTAGCAAGGTGGATCAAAAAGTTGAACCAGTATCACTTCAAGATCAAACATCTGCCGGGACGATTACATAACAACGCAGATGCCTTGTCCAGAAGACCTTGTGCGGATAACTGCAAGCACTGTGTGCGGGTCGAACGTCACGAAGGAATTGCAGATATAAGACAAATAAGACTGACAACTGAAGATGAATATACAGCAGCCCATCTAAGACAAGACCAAGAAAATTATCCCAACATTTTGGACTTTCTACGTTGGAAGGAAAGTGGAGCCGAGAGACCTACTTGGAAGGACATCTCCTACCGGGCACCAATATTCAAAGCTATATGGGCACAATGGGATTCCCTTACTGTAGAGAATGGATTGCTGAAACGAGTCTGGGAGTCGGCCGATGGCAAGAAAACAACTTCCCAAATAAAGTGTTGGAGGAGTTCCATGGAGGAAAATCAGGTGGTCAACTGGGAGTTAATAAAACTTTGGATAACATAAGACGAAGGTTCTATTGGGTCCAATGTCGTGACGACGTAGAAAATTGGTGTAGAAGATGCCCAGTTTGTAAAGCGAGCAAAGGTCCTAAAACAAGATTTAGAGAAAAAATGGAACAGTACAATGTAGGAGCTCCTTTTGAACGAATTGCCATCGACGTAGCTGGGTCATTTCCAATGAAGAATGACAGCAACAAATACATACTGGCTGCTATGGACTACTTTAGTAAGTGGGTCGAAGCTTATGCCCTGGCAAACCAGGAAGCATCTACAGTTGGAAGAGTCATGGTAGACAACATGTTTTCACGATTCGGGGTACCTATGGAGCTACATTTCGATCAAGGAAGGAATTTCGAATCAAACTTATTCAAGAAAGTTTGCGAATTGATGGGAATCAACAAAACCGAGACTACCCCACTACATCCATAGTCAGACGGCATGGTTGAAAGCTCACTCCAGCCAGCATAATTTTCGGAAGGGATTTGGTGTTCGGGTAACCAAGTGTCGAAGAGAAAGAAGCACAAGATTATGCAGACGAGTTACAGGACAGCTTAGCCACAATAGACCTACTAAGGGTCGCGGTGGAGGGGCGTCCACGCCCCACTCACATGAAACCTACAGGACAGCTTGTTCAAAATTCATAAAACGGCTAGGAAGAGATTGAGGTTTGCAAGTAATAAAATGAAGGTTCGCTATGACCTAAGAGCAAATTCGACGGGATTCAAGGAAGGAGATCGAGTGTGGGTGTATAATCTACAAGGAAAGAAAGGTGTGTCTCCCAAGTTGACACCATCTTGTGAAGGGCCATATAAGGTGATAAAAAGGATAAATGATGTGGTTATAAAATATAACGCAGTCCCAGAGCCAAGATAAAAGTCGTCCACTTAGAGAGGTTACAATGGTGAGGTTCCGCAAGTATTTTATCGGGACGATCAAATTTGAGAGGAGGATGATGTTACAATCCGGTCCTGTCGGCGATCGAGGATCGACCGCTGGCAAAGTCTAGAACACTGCGTCGTGAAGGATCCCGGACTCTCGAGAAACAGGTGGAATGGTCTGGAACTGTGATTTAGAAATATAAAAAGGACAGCGGTCGTAACAAAGGACAGTTTAGATTTATAGTGTTTATGATTTATGAAATTTAAATAGTTGTGAAAGTTGTAATTAGTTGAATATCTAAGTGATTTATAAAAGTAAAATTAATTGTGTAAAATTATCGGAATAAACATTGTTTTGTTACTGTATCAAGAGTTTAAATTCAACGAACGCAAGAACAAATTAAATTTCGTAACAATATATATATATATATATATATATATATATATATATATATATATATATAATTTTATATATAATTATTATTTCAAGTCATCTAAAGAGAAGTTGCAGGCGATGGTTAATGTTATGCATGATGCACTGAAAATCAAAAGGATTAAAATAAATGTAAGCAAAACGAAAGTGATGGTTTTTGAAAAAAAAGAAAACAGGACAAACTGTGAAGTTCTGATTATTGAAGAAAGAGTGGAACGAGTAAATGAATTTGTGTACTTGGGTTCAAAGTTTACGAGAGATGGAAAGTATGACAATGACATTGAGCGAAGGGTGTTAGCAGGAAAACAAATGAATGGGGCACTGCATAGCTTTATGAACAGCCAGAAAGTGTCAAAAAAGGCACGTCTTGGGTCACGGGTGTCTTGGTTCCTACACTTATTTATGGTTAGTGAATGTTGGGTTTGACAGAAGAAGCATGAAAATAGGATTAATGCTGCGGAGTTGAGTAGTCTGAGAAGTATAGCCGGAGTGACTCGGCTGGATAAAGTAAAGAATAGTAAGATAAGAGAACGCTGTAGTGTTAAAAAAGATGTGGTTACAAAGATAGATAAAAAATGCTTTGATGGTTTGGACACATGGAAAGAATGGATAAAGAAAGATTGACGAAACAAAATTATAAGGCGAGTGTGAATGGACGGAAGTCGGTAGAGGTCGACCTCGGCAAACATATCACGATCAGATCAACATTGTTTTAAAGAAAGTCACCAAGAGCACCAACAACTGACGAGCATGTATGAGAGCACTGATAAAAGTAGAGGAAGCAAAAGATGTGTGTAAGAACCGTAGCGGAAGTGAAAGGAAGTGGTCTCTGCCTACCCCTACGGGAAATAGGCGTGACTACATATATGTATATATGTATATTTTCACAATTTACAAATAACAAAATAATTGTATCTTATTACAAAGAAAATAAGCTACTACGAAGAAACATGGACGAACTTATTTAAGGACCTTCCTTTGTCTAGTATATTTTCATCCAAAATTTAAAAATAAATTTTGATTTGTTTTTCATTTTTGACCATTTTCTATTTAATTTTCTCCACTTTTCGAAAAAAATCCGTTTTTAATATTTTTAGTATTATTGTATCAAAGATAATTAAAAATGTTTTCCAACCATTTTTGAAGGGATCAAAAACTTTATTTCGACAATCATACTACTTAATTTTTCACCCCTCATGAATTATAAAAGATTCGTAAACGTTTGTATCTGGTTATTATGGTTTTTTAATGAAATAATTTAAATTAAATACTTCCTTTCGTATTCAGAGTTTCCAATTTGTTTGTATTGTTAGTGACCAAGGAGATACGCAGGAAATTTGTGAGGGGAGAAAGTTCAAACAGGAATGGCATTTTTACAAGTGTCAGTATTGTAACGTATCTACTTTCAATTAAGTCACGACGTATATTGACATTTTACTGATTTTTTTTGAAATGAAAAAAATCATTCGATCCAAGGGTTTTTCGAAAAAGTGCCCGGATTTAAGGTAAGATATTAAAGTATCAATAAAATCCAATTATTTTAAATAGTGAATTAAGGATATTATTAACAAATTATAGCCGCTTTACAATTAACTAAAAAAATTTAATTAAAGATCATAAGACGGCCATTGCAAAATTTCATCGTTTTTTGTATTTTCAAAAATGTTTGACGAAATTGATAGGAATGATTTTCCATAAAAGAAACACGTATCAATAGATATTGTTGATGAAACGTAAAATTTTAAAAAGAAGGTAAACAACAAACATGTTGATGACATCGTCTGTTCATCTGGTCTGGAGTCATCCTCTGTTTCTCTTACTAGTCCACGGTCTCCACTCTATTACTCTACGTGTCCAACGAAAGTCCTCCATCCTAGCTATATAGGCCGCCCAACTCTATCGTAATTTACATCCGTCGCTTAAGATCTACGCCGAATTTCTTCGTTGTTTATTCGGTCTAGAAGAGTTACACCTATCATTCTCCCTTCCATTCTTGATTTGCAGTTGGTAATCTATACATAATCTCTTTGTTAATCGCCCAAGTCTCTGTGCCGTATGTTAAAGTTGGGAGAATATACTGATCAAAGGTTCGCGCTTTGAGAGTGTTTGGGAGATCTGAATAAAAGACATCTCTAAGCCTTCTAAAAGTTGACCATGCCAACGATATCCTTCGAGATAAATCTGCTTTTAAAATACCTTTTGTTAATTCCATTCTATGACCTAAGTGGATATATGAGTCTGTACGTTCTAGCTTTGTGTTTTTGATTTCGATATTTATATTCTGTGTGTTATTTTCGTTTGTCATGTATTTAGTCGGTGTTTTTTGGTTAGTCTTTCTGTTATTATTTTTATAAACACTTTATACATGACATATAGCAAACTAATTGGTCTGTAATTACTAAGTTTTGTTTTCTTGCCCTTTTTGAAAAGTAACACTACCAATACACTTTTTCAGTGTTCAGGTACATCACCTTAAAATATATTCAATGTAAATTGGTAATTTTAAAATCTACATTTGTTAAACGAAACAATCGTTTCAAGAGATTTTTTACGTTGATATAGATTAATCACCATTTATACAGAGCAAAAAAGGTTTTTTACATGAGTTTCATTGATTAATAATTCCTTTAGCAGATGGTTGTTACATCAGACATATGTACCAGATACTTTTTTTTATCTATTAGTTCCTACTGTTCTATTATACGGATAAGAATGCCCAAGATTAACCACTCTGAAGCCTGTCAGAATGATAAGGTTAAGGAGGTTAATTTAACAGTCTGTGATCTGTAGTTGATACAGACGCCATTGTTAGTGTAAATTATAGATTCGATTTTTCTACTTTCATTAGAGCTCTCATAATATGCTCGTCGGTTGTTGGTACTCTTGACCTGGTCATTCTTCAAAACAATGTTGATCTGATCGAGATATGTTCGCCGAGGTTGACCTCTACCGACTTCCGTCCATTCACACTCGTCTTATAAATTTGTTTCGTCAATCTTCCCTCATCCATACTTTCTACGTGTCCAAACCATCTAAGCATTCCTTTGTCTATCATTGTAACCACATCTTCTTTTACACCACAGCGTTCTCTTATATCACTATTCTTTACTTTATCCAACCGAGTCACTCCGGCTATACTTCTCAGACTACTTATCTCCGCAGCATTAATCCTATTTTCATGCCAAACCCAACATTCTCTAACCATACATAAGTGTAGGAACCAAGACATCCCTATGCTCAGCCAGACGTGCCTTTTTTGACACTTTCTGGCTGTTCATGAAGCTATGCAGTGCCCCATTCATTTGTTTTTCTGCTAACACCCTTCGCTCAATGTCATTGTCATACTTTCCATCTCTCGTAAACTTTGAACCCAAGTACACAAATTTATTTACTTGTTCCACTCTTTCTTCCTCAATCGAAACTTTACAGTTTGTAATGCTTTCTTCTTTTTCAAATACCATTACTTTCGTTTTGCTTACAATTATTTTCATCCGTTTGATTTTCAGGGCATCATGCATAACATTAACCATCGCCTGCAACTCCTCTTCAGATGACGATAATATGACTTGATCATCGGCGTAAAGAAGGCATTTAACGATCAAATCATTCATTTTCAATCTATACGCATTTTCTTTCTTCAAATCTTTTAAACAATCGTCTATGTGTAAGTTTAACAGCCATGCCGAAGCCACACATCCCTGTCTCAGCTCCGTTTATCCTGACACAATCAGTGGAATCCTCGTAAAGTGATTTCAGTTATATATTAAATATATTAGAATAGTGAAATTTCCAATCGATATTTTTTTATCAATAACTGTTTTTGGTCTCCCTGATCGGTATCTGTCTTTTACTTCTCCAGAGCCTTCAAAGCGCTCGCCTTATGGTTAGGAGAACGGTTTGGGAAAGTATCGTTGAACAAGTTGGCTACTTCACTGTAAGATCTTTTTCATTAACAACCATTTTAGAGAAGCGATTTATCTTGCAAAACTTTTCAAAACACAACAAACTACTTTCTTTTTTATTTAATAATGTAAATGGTGAACAAATGTAAAAATCATAGCATTCTAGATTTAAACATTTAAATTTCTTCAAATCCACATATTTTGTACTGTTTTATTTATTTAAGACCTTCTAAACTACTTAGAATCATAAGTGTTACATATGGCTAAACTCGTATTGGAGAGGAGATTCCAATAATGAGTGAATATACAGGATGATGTTTTTATAAAACCAAAGTGACTAATAATATCAGAAAAACGGCAAAATCAAATTTGGAATCTCCGTATCTCAAAATAGGCTTATCCCAAATTTTGTACAATTTGGACTAGCAGTTTACGAGGTAATTGCCCGTTTCCAGACTTTTGGTCCACTCTGTATATATATATATATATATATATATATATATATATATATATATATATATATATATATATATATATATATAATGATTTCTATGGCTGAACCACAGATTAGAAAAAACTACAGATAGGAAGGTTAGACAATGCGGACACAATTTCGTAAAATCATGCTCGCGTTTAGAATTTAGTACATACAGGGTGTTTTAAAAAAAGGTGACCTCGTCTCTAGGATACGTAGAAAACTAAAAAAATAATTAGGGTTTGCTTAGTAAAATATGTTTGTAATGCCATCCTTATTGATGATAAAACGGATACGTTTAAAAAAATTCGGATTGAGGGCTTTCCTTTCTTGTAACGTTTCACAAAAATCCATTCTAATCGGTATATCTTGATTTTCTCTAAGTTTGCCATGAAAAACTGACATTTATTGACAATTATGACGATAAGTCAACAATAATCACCTTTACGCGAAAAGGTATATTTAACTCCCATAATGCACACTAGTGGTGTGATGAAAATCCACAAGTTAAAAGGGTATCACATTACCAACACTCGTTTAAACTTTTAATGTTTGGGCAGCAACTTTAGGTAACAACAAGTTATCACATTCTACCTGGAAATTTAAATGTTAATATGTACCTGTATTTTTTAAACAATCACTTATTCGAGATATTAGAAGATTTAACGCTAAACGAGCGAAGATCTCTATTTTTTATGCACAATGAAGCTCCACCGAACGTGTCGTAATTTGTTGAGTAACCATTTTCCGAATCGATGGATTGGTAGAGGTGCAGAAGCTCCGATTCATTGGCCTCCTTGGCCAATCCTTTGGACTACACAGTTTGGTAGTATCTTAAGGAAAAAGTCTATGCTGCAGAGGTAAACTTACGTCAAGAATTGGAATTGAATTTTATGTTCTTAGTCTTTATTTTAATTTTCTTCTCGTAATTTTTTATTTTATTAATAACTTTACCATTACTTTATACCAGCATCGGTTATTACTTCATAATTTTCAAATCAAAATATTCCGAAAACAGTACACAGTATCGAGTTTTACCAGGAGTACCTTTTTGGTGTAAAATTGAATGATGTTTAAGTTCACTTGAAATTTTAATTTATAAATCTAACCTTAAAAAAGTTATGTTCAATACTACTTGGTACGAACCGTGTAAGGTCGCGGTGAAGGGGCGACCACGCCCCACTCACATTATACCTAACCTAACCTAACCTAATCTCTAAGAGGAAATTAATGAAATAAAAAAGACTTTCTGTACCTACAGTAAAAGGAGCACTAAAAAACTGAACAATACTATTTGGATTTTACTACAATAACTTTGTAAATTGTAGATTTTTTAAAATACAATAACTAGCTCATATAGGAACGAAAAATTTCAAAAACAGTTAAACAACAAACAAAGTTTACTAAAAAAAAAATAAACAAGCTTCATCTATTGTGCTGTCTATAAATTAAACACCAGAGGACGTAACCTTCGTGATTCTCGCAAATATTGATAATGAAGCGCTGTAAGAAAAATAATCTTGAGTACTTGAATTAACTCCCCTTTACTGTTTTTACTGTTCTACCATGAAAATAACAATGACACTTTGTATGTGTGTGTATTAATTCTTTATTATTAATTAGAAAAAAGCATGATGAACCAAAGCAGGTACTTTTGTCTAACAACTGGTACGTACGAAACGACTCCGGCAACGTTGCAGCGGCTCTTCATTCAGATTGCTTCTTGGAAAAACCAAAGAGACATATTGGAAATGTTCCATGTAAACCAAGTAAAAAAAATAATAAAGATAATGGCGTGTATAAAAAATGTTGCTTAGGATCGAATACTTGCTATTGCAAGGAAGAAGCAATTAGGCCCTCCTTACTACGGAGACCTAATAAGTGTTTATCTTTAGAGGACTTTAATGATAAATTTAGAAGCAAATTAACCGAACGAAGCTCTATACACTGTTTTTGCAAAGGTATGACTACTCTATACTACAGGTTTTAAATTTTTTATACAAGATATCAATAGGTAAAAAAAGGCTATAGTACACCAAAATTTTTGATTATTACAAGCCAATTCTCAAACGTTTTCGTCGTCAAGCCATTATTAGGAGAAATTTCTGAAAGTGAGTAAAAGTAATTCAGTACAGTGTGATTCATTAAGAATGGACAATCTCTGAACTGAAAATACTACACCAAAATATGGCAATTGAGCTTAACATATCTTATACAAATGTTGCAGGTTTACAAGATCCACAGGGTATTTAAAATTGGAATTTTAATTTGAAATTTCTTAATAATTTTGTAATTTTAAGCAGCATCGTCTTAAAAATTGGCAACTTTATGTTTTTTGGCATGAAAATTACGAATTTTATGCTGAATTTAGCACTATTCATACAGGACGTTAGTTAAACCCTGTTACATCGGTAAATTACAACATATCTTTTTTGCCTAATGAGTTATGGCTAAAATGACTAGAAAATCTAAAAGGCAGTTTAATTTTGTATAAAAAAGGTACTCTTGTTTATTTCATGTAACTATCAGTTTTTGAGTTATTTGCATTTTAAACATTCTATGAATTTTGTTTATTGTGAAATAAATTTATTTCTTTAAATTACTACTATGTGGGGTAACAACAGTAAAGACAACAAATAACAATCAGTAACAGTAATAAAAGAAAAATTCAAAGTAAATGCTCAAAATGCCCGCCTTCCACTTTAATACACTTTGTAAGGCGTCTCCTTAAAGATCTTTGAATATTAAATATCATTTGTCGATTATTTTTAAAAATATTAGCAGCTTCTTGAATTTTCTGTTGTAATTCTTCGATGGAATTAATTGTATCTTTGTAAACCATGTCATTCATTTGTGACCATATTGAGAAGTCTAGAGGGTTTAAATCTGGACTTCTAGGTGGCCAAACAAAATCATTGCCACGCCCAATCCACCTGTGAGGAAAATGTTTATTCAGATATTGCCTTACTGGCAGAGAAAAATGTGGCAGCGCCCTGTCTTGCATAAACCACATGTTCCACCTTATGGCTAGTGGTACATCTTCTGGTAGTGTGTTTAACTGTTGTTCAAGGAAGTTTAAATAGACCATCAGTTCGGTTTTAGAGAGAACCACTCAACCATTGATTAGGTGCATCGCATTACTGATGTAATTGAGCGAGCTCTTGAAGAAAAACAGGTCTGTTCAGCAGTCTTCCTAGATGTTTCGCAGGCCTTCGACAAGGTGTGGCATGCAGGTCTAGTGCATAAACTTCATAGAATACTACCGAAACAATACGTAGAGCTTTTGACATCATATATCACAGACAGATTCTTCAGAATTAAACAGGAAGATGCGTATTCCAGTTTAAAAGAAATAAATGCGGGTGTACCTCAAGGTAGTGTAGTAGGCCCTATTTTCTATTTATTGTACACTAGCGACATTCCACGACTGGAAGATGTAAAAATTGCCATATTTGCAGACGATACAGCACTCCTTGCAGTAGATCAAGATCAGGACGTGTCCTGTATAAAATTGCAGTCACCTACTAATGCAATACTTGAATAGACTAAACAATGGAAAGTTAAGCTTAACGAAAATAAATCGATCCATGTCAAATTTACCAACAAAAGACTAGTCAATCCACCACCCCTATATATCAGCGACAGTACCAAAAATGTTTGTGTACTATAGCATTTTTTTACTCATTGATATCTTGTTTATCACAGTACACACAACCCCCCTTTTATTTAAATTTTTGTGTCTAGCATAGCGTATGTTTACCGGGTTGGATACAATACGTGCACAGTAATGCATAATCGATAATCGGCAACATCGCAATGTATTGTTATCGTTGCCAACGCTATCAAATTATTGTTATACCTTGAGAAATACCATGGCTCACACAAGACACAAAACTTCAGAAATTTTATATAAATCTAATATGTACTAATCTTATTTTTATATTTTGTAATTATTTTATTTTATAATGTAATAAAACACATCTGTTTTAGAAAGGTATGCTTCTTCCAATCACGTCGACTTATCCGATCGGGAAATTTTAAAAAAATACCAGGACGAACTTGATAACCTAAATACAAATCTACAAATAACAAACCAAAGAGAGGAATACGAAAAATTTAGGCACCATGAACGCGATCAGTATTTGAAAGAAATCGGTCAATACAGACCAACAATTAAAAGCAAGTACCTGATAACTGTTTTTATACTAAATCTTAATTTTAAAAAAAATCATGCTAGTTTATAAACTAGCTCTTATGCTAACTAATTTTTTTTAAGTACTTCTAGTTAATTCTAGTCGCAAAACAGCTTGCAAACTCTCACTTTATACATACGTAGCTAATTATCTTGAAGGATATAAGAACTAAGTAGGTACTCAGTGAGAGTGTTGAAAACCGTGTTCTAGCTACTATACGTGACTAAAAGTAATGAGACTAATTAAATTAAAGCAAATTTATTATGTCTCCCTCAAAGTAATCCCCTCGCACTAGAATACACTCATTTCATCATTTTTTCCAGTTTTGCTTAAATTTGCACAAAGAACATTTTTTTTATCATCGCATATATTTTCTCAATTTCTTCTCAATATCAATATCTTCTCAATTTTATCTTTCAATCCTCCTCTTAAATTCAGTAAAGTGACTATCCGCAGTCCACTTTTTGCCCCCAATGGAAAATAAGACGTAATGGGTGGCGAACCATATCACCGTCATTTTGGCTTGTGTTTATGCAACTATTACTCGTAGCGTTTCCATGAAACATATAAATAATAAATTTGTACTAAATTAATTGTATACATACTGAGATAATATAAAAAGAATATTAGAATTTAAATAAGTAGTAATCATTATCAAAAGACAGTGACCGAAAGATTTTTCAGAAGGTTTTATAGAAAGTTTTTAATAAAAGAAATGAGAATATGAAAATATTAAGCTGTTTAATCATTATTATAAATTGTGTGCTCCGCGACAGCAGATTTTTCTGTATGTCCAAGACGGCAGTTGGCTTTGTGTTCTTTGACCCTGGTGTTAATGGACCGTTCAGTTGTTCCAATGTAGACACTTCCACAAGTGCATGGAATACGATAAACACCTGTAGAACTTAGTGGGGCTCTCTTACCTTTGGCAGATTTCAGATAGTTTTCGATCTTCTTAGATGGCTTGAAGATAGTTTTAATGTTATATTCTTCTAGAATCCGGCCAATTCTATCTGTCACTCGAGGAATGTAGGGTAAAAACGCTTTAGAAGTGACTTCACGAGTACTTAGTTCATCGCTTATGTCACCTCTATTGCTAGGCTTTCCACGTATACATTTATGTATATATATAAATTGAAACGATTTAAAATGTCAGTTACAAATTAAAAGTGAAAAAAGAAATATAAATAAAATGAACTTGTAAAATTAAAATTGTTTTTTAAAATATATAAAACTTTTTTATTATTAAATAAATAAAGGTTAGGAGTATAGACTTTTTTAATCCCAGTAGTCGGTTCTAACTTAAAAGGAAATATGTTTTTTAAAAAATATTAACTCGTTTATTATTATTAGTTTTTTAGAACAAGAACAACAAATAAAAAAAAAGTAGGCAACCTAACATACAAACTTTTTAAAATCTTATAACTAAATTAAAACTTTCACTCTCTCACTCAAACAAAATTATTTTTTAAATTATAAATACATTAACAACAACAAAAATTAATTTTAAAACAATAATTAATTGTATGTTAATTTAAAAGTCAATATCCGAAAACTTGGCAACGCGTTTAAAAACAAACTGTGTCGGAGTCAACGTCAAAAGTGAATTCTTTATAGTTGGTTGTGGTTCACAGGGCACGCTTGATTTTATTGAAAAATAATTACCTTTTTACAATTTGAAGAGGAAATTTACCTTTTCGTTCAGTAAATTGTTGTAGATCTGGTAAGTTCTTCTTTTTTTTCACTATTATTCACTTTCTTTAAATGCACTGAGTTTTGTTATAATTCACTTTAAAAAAAACTTTTTATTTCATAAAATTGGCAATTTTATAAGTGGCAACTGCCCCTTCAAGTAGATAAAATTAATATAACAATAATTTTTTAAAATTCCGGGATTATAAGCTTATTTGCTGATACATTAACAAAACTAGACGAAAAAGATTTACAGAACCGCTTCTTAAATAAAATTTGTCTCACACCTAACAAATTATTTTAAATTTGAAGTACTTTTTTAAAATGGACCAAAGAAAACAATTCATGTACTTCTTCACAGATCGTCGAAAAAAACTGACTCTTTAGCCCTCCAGAATGGCTGTACTCATACTAATAGTATTCACAAAGTTGGCTGGTTCAAAAAGCCATGTCCGCCAATTGAAATATTGGAAATTTGGGGAAAAAACTTTAATGATTATATTTTTATAACAAAAGGTAAGTTAACAAAAATAAATTAATTATTATAAATCAAAATTAAATAGCAATTATACGCATATAAGCTTATAGTTTTCTACATTGTGGATTTTACAAATTTTGTGAGTTACATATCATTAAATTTTAGTTGGCATTGAAAATTCTCTAGAAATTACTACATTTTTTAATGTTTTTTTTTGTATTGGCAAATAAATTAGTAACAAAATATACAGGGTATATTAAAACTATATTTTTTCTTGAATTTTTAACAATCTTTATATTATATTTTTCAGGTAGAGTAGGAATCGCTTATATTTTCGATATAAGTTGGATCTCTCGGAATGGTAAAACAACCAAGAAATTCTTGGTACAAAATTACCTTTTAACAATCTGGATTTAAGTATACTTAAAAATATAAATTTATTTTAAAACTTCATAATTCTTTTAAGAATATATAATTCTCTCATTATACTATTTATATGTTACATACAAATACAAATTAAACAAGTTAATATCTCTATTTCCATATTTCCTTTTTTTAAAAGTTAGATATAAACCAACTCGAATACTATGTCAGTCATATCTCTTAGAATTCCTTTTAGAAGGATTATGTTTTTAAAAACTACTTTTTTTTTAAAATGTCCCTTTTCATGACAATATATTAGAGGTTTTCTTTAATTTATTTGGGTAGCAGTTAGGAGTGACCAATTCAATAAAAATTCTTCGCTTTTTCAGTCAAGCTTTCGAAAATGTTTATTTTCTTTTTCAAGACTTCTCTGTAATATTTTTAATTAATGTAAGAAAAATAAATTACAAAATATATACTTACTAACATGAAATTATTAAAAAATTATCGCATAGAGGAATATAAGATGTTTTTTTTTGGAGAAATTTGATATAATAAGTCAGTGTCACTTTTTGACTTACTGAATGTCAAAAATATTTATATATATATATAACGGATTGTCTACAGCTGTTGCCGTCTCTCCGTCCCCAATCTCCATCTTGCTCTGTTAAAAACCTCGTTTTCTTCCAAACCTCTTTTAGCCATTGCCTCGTCTATATCGTCTTTCCAACTTCTCCGTGGTTGTCCCCTTTTCCTTCGTTCTGGTGGTATCCATTCCAGTACCTTCCTAGGCCATCTGTCAGTTGTCATCCGCTTTACATGTCCGAACCAAGTTAACTGCCGCTTTTCTACATCCTCGTGTATGTTTCTGTCCATTTGCATTTCATTTCGGATAACATCATTTCTAACCCTCTCAAGTCTAGACCTACAACAGCTCCTTCTCAAGAAATCCATCTCTGTTGCCAGAAGCTTATTCTTATTAGCCTTCGTTACGTCCCATAATTCGGAGCCGTATAGGGTGACACTTTGAACTAGACTCTTGTATATGTGTTTCTTTGTAGTTTTTTTAATTTTCTTGTCCCAGAGAAGAGAGTTCAGGGTTCTAGTTACGGCTCTACCTTTGTTGATTCTATCTTGGATTTCGTTATTACTGTTACCTTTTTTATTAAAAATTATTCCGAGATATTTACTGTGTTTTACTCCTCTTATTTTTTCCGTATCCAATACAAGGTCATTTATTTGGTCATATCCTACCACCAAGTATTCGCATTTAGATAGATTTATCTGTAGACCCGCTGCCTCATATTCTTCCTTGAGCTTTCTAATCATATAATTGAGGTCATCCTCATTACTATTATTATTACTATCTGGTCGTCCGCGAAGAAAAGTGTGAATAGCGTATCATCCCCCACCTTTGGTCCCATGCCTTTACACTTCTTCACCCAGTTCGTGAGGGCCCTGTCCAGGTAAATTTTGAAAAGGGTAGGAGACAGACAGCAACCCTGTCTTAATCCCTTAGTTGTCTTAAAGGGGCTAGTAAGTTTGTTTCCGATTTTTATTCTTGTAGTGTTCTGTTCGTAGTATTTTTGTATAGCATAAATCAAGACAGGATTGATCTCGAGGTTTCCCATTTCCGTCCACAACCTAGACAAAGGCACGCTATCGTAGGCTTTCTCTAAATCTATAAGAGCTACATGGGTCTCTCTATTTCTTTGCACTCTCTTCTCTAAGGCTATCTTTAGGGTGAAAGCGTTGTCTACAGTCGAACGGCCTGCTCGAAAACCCGCTTGTTCTTCTGGCTGCTTATTAATTATTTCCTCTTCGATCAGATTTCGTAATATTCTGGAATATATTCTGCCCACAGTTGGTATTACCGCAATTCCCCTATAATTTCCTGGATGGTTTTTCGGACCTTTTTTGTGAATTGGGGAAGTGAAGGATTGTTTCCATTCTTCCGGGGTATTTTCTCCATTTAAACACCTCTCGAAAAGCTTTCTAAGCATATCCCATAGTTTAATAGGGCCGTACCTGACTAGTTCTGGACTTATTCCTCCCGGTCCTGGGGATTTTTTTAATTTGGTTTTTCTTACTGCGTCTTTAACTTGGTCTATTGTTAAATTAATTGTTTGATCTGGCTGTGTATATTCCCTGTACTCCAAGAAATCTAATCTTGTTTCAGTTAGTAGGTGTTTGAAGTGTTCTATCCATTCCTGGTCCGATATGTTATTTAGTGCAGTGCTACTTTTGCCTGTTGTTTTCAACGATCTTATTGTTTTCCAGGCTTCAGCGCTTTTGGAGCCGCCGATTTGACTGTCGATATATTCGCATTTCTTTTCCCATGCACCGTTTTTCTTCCTTATTACTTCTCGTTTGATTTGTCTATTTATTCTCCTATATTCTGCTCTAGTTGCTTCATCTTTGTTTTGTAGAAATTTGTGATATATTTCTTTCTTTTGTTGAATTTTTTCCTCGATTTCTCTGTCCCACCAATATGTCTTTTTTATCTCTGCTTTCTTTTCACCTAAAGCTTCACCTGCAGCTAGCTGAATACATGATTTTATATGGTTATATTCTTCCTCAGTTGATCTTTCAGCTTCAGTTAGTTTTTGTTCCAATCTCCAAGAGTAAAGCAAACGGGTGCTCTCGTAACTGAGGCTTTCAAAATTATATCTTGTGCAGTCGATTTTTGTGCTATCGCTTTTTGTTTCTGCAATCTTTGTTCCCGCAAATGGTACGTATACTTTAGCTACCACCAACAGGTGATCAGATCCATAATCTGCCCCCCTATGCACTTTTACGTCTTGCACTCTAAGAGTAGTGTTCTGTTTTATTAGAACATAGTCAATTATTGATTTCAGTCTCCTAGTGTGTTGGTACCAGGTATACTTGTGGATGTCTTTGTGGGTAAAAAACCATTCCATATCTTCAGTTCGTATTCCTGACATAAATTGATCAATCGTTCGCCGTTATTGTTTACTATTTCTTCTCCATGTATCCCTACTATTTGACTATGTATCTGTTTTCCTACTCTGGCGTTAAGGTCTCCACCGATTATGAGTTCATGTGTGTTCGGGATATCTTCTAAGATTCTCCTCAAGTTTTCTTCAAAGGCATCCTTGGTTTGACCTACGGAATCGTCGTTTACAGCGTATATGCCGAGAATAGTTATATATTTCCCCTTTAGGTAAATCGTCATTTTAATAAAACGTTCGTTATATGATTCCCAAGATTTAATATGTCGTTGGTACTTTTTATGGATAAATATGGATATACCAGCTTTGGCTCGTTGGTCTTTGCTTACTCCTGAAAAGAAGTGTATGTATTCTTTGGCGTTTTCAGTTCCGTTGCCTTTCTTCTTTGTTTCAGAGAGAATGGCTACATCTATTTTATGTTCTATTAATTCTTGAACTACCTCCTGTTGCTTGTTTCGGAAGCCTTGTACGTTCCAGATTCCAAGTTTCATTGTCCTTTTCCGTCGCTGTGTTCGTTTACCGTAATTTCCGTCCATTTTCCGAGGCCTAATGTCATTGGGTTTTTTAGCAATCAATCATTTTTACGAGTGTTAGGTTGCTAGCCTTACGACTCAACCCCCATCCTTGGAGGACCGGGTATCTCTCTTAGTCTGACTCTTCCCCCTCGACCTGTCCGGCTTGGGTGACCCTGCTGGTAGTTACACTACCGCCGGCATAGCTCTCAGGTTCATTAGAGCACGCAAGCTTCCTCACCCAACATTTCTGTCTTCGTCAAGGTGGAGATACTTCGAGGAAATATTTATACAGATGAGAAATGTAAATATAAGTGTATTATGGTTATCTGAAATTTATTTGTTTTTTTTATTAAGAATATTTGTATAAATAGCACTCAGGTCATCTATATCTGTTCTTTTATTAATGGTGTTATACCTATTTTTATTGATATGTACCATTTTGTTAAAATACTTTTCATATCTAAAATTTTCGTATTCTTATAATCAATAAAATGATTCTCATCAATAGCATGAGTGGCTAGGGCACATGATTTTATGTGCCTCCTACAGTCACTTTTATGACCTGTGATTCGATCTTTCAAAAGTTGTTTTGTTTGACCAATGTAAATTTTGTCACAATCCTTGCACGGAATTTGATAAACAATATTTGATTTGAATTCCTTTGGAATCTGTGTTTTTAATTTAGTATGAAGAATGGAAATTGTTTTAATATTTATTTTTGCTATTTTTATATTTTCATTTTTGAGAACTTTAACCAATTTTGGAGTCAGTTGTTGAATATGAGGTAAACTTTTATAGGTTTATTATTTATAATATTACTTTCTGGTGAATTTAGAATTGGACATATGTGCCATGATGGGGTACTAAAAATAATTTTATTGATTAAAGAATTTGAGTAGGAATTTTCACTTATATATATATATATATATATATATATAAATTTATAGAAAACTATATTATTATAGTAAACTATAAACATTTTTCGAACTTATAGTGTAGGTTCATGTAGGACGATTATGTATCAAAGAACAACTACTCCTCTGGCTATATGCCGCGACAGGCATTGAATTACATCTGATACATAAATGTGTATAATACACCATTTCGGGTAATAATATGCAGATGCTTGTTAAGTAAGGAGAAGGAAGTATTAGATTTATCCATCCGAAGTAACTACCTAAGGACCGGTTTCGGGGTGTGTTGCCGCTCATCTAATAGTTCCTTCTCTTACTTAACAAGCATCTGCATATTGTTACCCGAAATGGGGTATTATACACGATTATGTACAGTTCACAGAAGCAAACAAAAGCCGTGGAAAATATACCAACTATTTTCAATGTTATCGCAAACGACCAATCGCGATGCAAGGTTTAAAAGTTTAAAGGTTGGCGCGTATAATCGAAATATTACAATCGAATTATTTTATGAATAATACATTAATGAGTGCCGACAGCTGTTATTTAAAACATTTGTTGTTGGATTGCAAATGTTTTAATTTATTTCAATTTATTTAACTTTCCTAATAGTACATCAATACAATAATTGACCTAGATCTAATTTTCCTTGTTTACAAAATTATTCGAATTTTAAAAACAAAACTAACCTTACTAATTGGGTTGACAGTTGACACTTAATGTTATCGATAGTCGGGTTTCGACATGAAATGAAATATATCGATACCAAAAATACAACAACAGCGACATGTACACGCCCACCAAGGCTTTTGTTTGCTTCTGCTAACTGTATCAGATGTAATTCAATGCCTGTCGCGGCATATAGCCAAAGGAGTAGTTGTTTTTTGAACATAATCGACCCACATGAACCTATAATATAGGTGACATACAGCGAAATTAGTTGGTTTTTTAAAAATCAGTTATACATTATATATATCTTTTACATTATATCCATTTGATATAAGGGAGTTCTTAAGGTGATTCAGTTCTTCATTTAAATGTTCTGGTTCACAGATTCTTATTGCCCTTTCTACCATCTCTACTATTTAAATATCACCTTAAATAATGGAAATCATGGCCTACCCTTCACTAATGTCAAATAATTAAGTGTTATGTTTTAATTAAGATAATGAAATATCTCCAAAGTGGTTTAATTTAGGTATATGGAATACCGATACCAAACGAATTGGATTAAAAAAATACAGTGGAAAATATAATAAAATACAGGGTGTTCTATTTAATATAAGCAACTTATAAATGATTTAAATTGTGGATGTTGGCGGCTAAGTTTAAAACACCTTATATGAAGTATTAATAAGTTGGGACATTTAGAGTTAACGGACAGGCGCTTGTTGTTTATTGGGTATAATTTCACGTCTCTAGCTTCGTTATGAATGAAGATATCGTTATTCAATGTGGACTAGGATTTTTTCAAAATTTTAAAATAAAATTAAAATACTTCATTTTTTGTAAAGGACATTGTGCACAAATTTTATCTAAAATTTCATGTAGAATTCTAAAATAAAATAAAAAATATTAGGTTCTATTTAAAATAACAAAGTTGACGTCAACATCCGGTACAACCGAAAGTCTAGCATATTTTCATTCAATGCCGAAAACCCCTTATTACAAATTTTCAGATTTCTTTTCTAAATAGTTTTGCCATAACGTCTAATGTGCCATCGAGAATAATCACCCTGTACTACGTTTGTAATATTAATAATTTTAACACTTACAGATAAATTAATTCTACATGGATCTGACTTATTCTTTCCCGGATCAAATAACATGTTTGTAAAAAATACGGGATATATCGACGATGCAACTGTCGGTGATGAAGAATATAAACAAAAAACTCGACAGGATATGCAGACACTTTCTAAAGGTAATAGATTTTTTTAAATAAACATAAGTACAAAAAACATTACGTTACAGAAAAATTGGATCATGGTAGGGTATTAAAGGAATACATAGATGACGGAACGTTAAATGAGTCATCAACTAATAACCGGCTGTTGGAAAAATGCAATAATAGATTTAATAGGCGATTTTCAGGAAACAAAAAGGGTAAGTTTATTGTAATTAATACAATTGATTAGCAAATGTTTAAAAGTTTGTCAATTATTACATACATAAAGCCATGCCTGCATAGCTTTATGAACAGCCAGTGGGTGTCAAAACAGGCACGTCTAGCTGTGCATAGAAGAGTGTTGGTTTCTACACTTATGTATGGTAGTGAATGTTGAGTTTGGCAAAAGAAGCATGAAAATAAGATTAATGCTGCGGAGATGAGTAGTCTGAAAGAAATGCTCAGAGGGTTTCTTCTTCTTCACGTGCCATGTCCTCCTAGGACGTCGGCGATCATCATTATGATTTTTATTTTATTAGCAGCGGCACGAAACAGGCTAGTAGAATTAACACCATACCACTCTCTTAGGTTTTTCAACCAGGACGTGTGTCTTCTTCCTGGTCATCTTCTTTGGATTTTGCCTTGCATAATATTATGTAAGATACGGTACTTCTCCCCTCTCATAACATGTCCAAAATATTCCAACTTACGTTTTTTAATGGTAAACATGACTTCTAGTTGCTTCTGGAGACGGGCAAGCACCTCTGTGTTTCGGACTCTGTCTACCCATGATATTCGTAGCAGGCGACGGTGGCACCACATCTCAAACGCTTCTATTCTGTTACACATTGCCTTTGTTTAAGTCCACCCTTCCATTCCATAGTACAGAATTGAAAATACGTAGCACCGTAGTAAACGAATACGTAGGGGTATTGACAAGTCTCGAGATGTAAGAACCTTCTTTATGTTGCTAAATGCTGCCCTAGCCTGCTCGATGCGGGACCTTATTTCCTGCGTGCTATCTCACTTACTGTTCAATAAGCATCCCAGATATCTGAAACTGGAGACTTGCTGAATCTGTTGGTTGTCTGTACTCAGGTTTGCTGGAAGCTCACCATTTTTGCTAGCAACCATAGCTTAAGTTTTGCTGATATTTAGTAGGTTTGGACACGTAGAAAGGATGGATGAAGGAAGATTGACGAAACAAATTTATAAGGCGAGTGTGAATGGACAAGTCGGTAGAGGTCGACCTCGACGAACATATCTCGATCAGATCAACATTTGTTGAAAATTAGTACTTCCAACTGTACACTTTCTTTCTGAGAAATTCCTTGATTTTAAACACTACTCAGTACGGCCCTGACGTCGACAAAAAAATCATCTAAAAACACGTGCTTTTTTGACCAATAAAAACGCTGAATTTAGCGCGAGAACCGAAGCCACGTTTGACCGGGCTTCCGGCCTCGCTGCCTCTTTCGCATATCATCAGCCGAGCAATAAACACCGCTATCGTTCAGAGCACCGCTTCGTCTCTTTCGCATTTCGACTGTCAAGCAATGCACAACGCCGGCCTCGCTGCATCTTTCGCATTCCATCAGCCGACAGACGAACATCTAACAGCGTTCAGAGCACCGCTTTAAAACACCACGTGGTAAAATGCATATCAATATAATCAGAAATTTTTTATTAAATTCAAAGCTAACAACCAGTGAAATTATTCTGAAAAAACAGCAGGCTTGAAACTGTAAGCTCCATGTATTAAATTACACAATATACTCTCGATGACAAGTTTGTTGTTTTATTTACTGTGATAACAAAATTCACGGCGATAAAAGACAGTAAACCCTTCGGCCTATAGTAGGTGAAAAACCAATTGAGTCAGCTTGACTGAATTATCGAAGGAATCCAACATCTATGATGCGGAAGACGTCGTCAATAGCGAGAGTGAGTCGAAGTATCAGAGGTTTCGGTGACGCTGCCCACACATCAGCACATTTCCTCAGCTTTACGCTTTAACGCCATTTGCTCGCTTCTCGTCGGCGTTGCCGGCGCGCTCAACATTGTTTTGAAGAAAGGCCAGGTTCCTACGGGGAAAAAGCGTGACTGTATGTATGTATTAAGAAGTGACCTGTGTCAATGCTTGCACCGCGGTATACCCAAGTATCCATTATTTTCTTTCTCAATCTGTCATCCACGATCACGAAATTAATCATACTTCTTGTTTTGTGTACATGTGGTTTTTTTATGGTTAAATATTGTGTTTGTTACCGCAAGATTCCACTCCAAACATATTTCTAGTAGACTATTGAAACCAGACTATTGAAATATATAATTTTGGTCACTATTTAGTTTCAAACTTAATAACGCGGTCGCTTATATCGGCCGTCGACACGTCTTTATTGTTCGAAAGTCAAGTAAATGTACACATCAATGTCAACGTAGATCCTATAGGTGAAAGCAATTACCACCAAACTAATACCTTCATTATTGGAAATGACCTAATCTTTCGTATTTACACAAAAGAGGCAGAGGTATTGGTTCCTTATTAGGTTATTTTAAAAATATCTTAGGAAAAGCGTCTACAAACTGCGATAGAGTTTGTCTTTGGAATAAGAAATTTAAATTTGAAGATTGAGAGTCGACAACGTATATTCTACAAAGTGTTTTGGAAAAATGTATATTTATATTTTAGAAAATTTACCTGATGAAAACACCAATAATGATGAAGATGATTTCCTTTCATCAGATATTATGGACGATGATTCGGAAATCTTTAACAAATGTACGGATATTGATCAATTTAGAAAATTTCGAAATAAGAATTATTTTGAGACTCATGCTGTAGAAGATCAAATAGACGAAAATACCCTTCACACTTGCGTTTATAAATATGAGCTGGATGATAGATTTGTAACCAGAGGAGTCAACGATGACATATATGGAAGAAGCAGGTAAAGTAGTTATTATAAATAATTAATATAAAAAAAAAGTGAGCCGTAACGGGACGCCTGGTAGATGTAAAACATGGAAATTAAATGTTATTAAAAAATAATTAATTGAGTTTTATAAGAAAAGGTAGCAATAAAGGGGGAATACACAAATATTGAACAAAGTTAAAATTGTAGCAACATTTTTTTTAGTTTTATGCTATCAAGACAATATTATTAACATAAAAAACAATAATAATCCAAATAAAGTTTATAATTCAGTATCATCAGTTATTTCTGCAATATTAACACTTAAAGATCTTTCTGATAGTATCAAAGTTATAATAGGCCGATAATAACTGAAATAAGCAATGAAAGTGTTACTTGTAACGTAGGCGGAGCCTAAACGACGGAGCGAGCCGAGCAGTTACGAAGCTGCCCGAAGCTTTCACATCACAGCATCGTGGCATCAACAGTCGCATTTGATGTTTCACATCAAAAAATTAAATGAATAAAAAATAGCAAGTATATATACTGGGTTTTTCAAGTTAAGCATTAATTAAACAGTTTCTGACAAACCAAACAACGGATCAATCTGAAAATTTGGTGGTGTGTATAAATGGACTAGCTCACATCCTAGTTTGGACTCTGAGATTCAGATGCGCATTAGCAGAACGCGTTTGATCATATAGCAGAGGCAGAAACAGCGCCTATTATTTTTTTTTTATGTTCTGGTTCCCACGAAAAGGGATATCCTGTAATGTTCAGAGAACATCGTGGGAACCAAGGGAAAGAAGGTAGGAGTTGGTGTTCTTCTTAAATTTCTGGAGGTTGTATGCCTCGGGGAACACCTCCCTAGGCAATGAGTTCCAAAGCCTCGCAATTCGTTGGATGAATGAGTCTTTGGAAAGTGATGTTCTGCAGGTCTCCAAAGTGACCTCGAAGGGGTGTGAAGACTGAACTTGACGGGTTAATCTCGAAGAGACTGCCAAAGGAGGAACGATTGTTGATATTTATTATTAATTAATATTATTGTCAAAACTCTTATAAAATCATGCATAAAAGATGTTGTTGAAACCATGATTGACGAAAAGTTTAGTAATAATATAAATATCCTCCTCCAATGATACAGTACAGAAGTAATGAAATAGTAATAAAATAAGTAATGAAATAGAAAATACAACAATTCAAAGGATAAAACACAGTGGTTACTTATCACAGAATCAATCATGGTATTAAAAAAATATGTTTCATACTGGCTTTTAGCAGACTTTATAGGGTGATTGCTGACTTCATAATCAAACATCCTTTTCTTTTTGGCTACTCTTTTATTTTTAAAATCTTGGCAAATCATAACTGCTTTTCTCAATAAACTGACGAGCGTCAGACAAGCATTCTTCGAATCCAGTTCATTCACATTCATTTAGTGCGCCGAAGAGTGGAATATCTTTAAGTTGAGAATTAATTCTAATGTATTTATTATAAGAAAAACTTTGTGACGTGTACTTTTGGATTTTCCATACTTTTTCAAATTTATTTTCGGCTGTGAGGCGCGAGGTCCTTTGCACACGGTGGCCCACACCGCCCACGCCTTACGCCGTCTCTGCGTAAACACCGTCAAAATCGTAAGTTTTATAAAGTGTGTGAAGAAATGGTAGGCCAGTTCACCACGCTCTTGCATTACACAGAAGTGCGGTAGTTATTTCGCAGAAAATTTTTGGTACGCCTTTTTAGTCTACAAAATGAGGTCTTGGTGGATCTAAGTTGGCTTCGCAATCTATTTTCAGTCACACTCGAAAATTTACATCAAACTCTAAAATAAGTTAGTTAATTTGGCAGCTGATGGGAATCTAAAAATAACTTTAAACTCGGCTTTTGGGCTTTTGTGCTTGTGGGTCCAGCTTAAAAGTGGATACCCAAAAATGGCCAGTTGTGCTGTAAGAAAATTACTACCATTTGCTACGACTTACCATTGTGACTTACCTGGGAAGCCATTGGCTTGTCACCAAACCCAGGTAATATCATAATGCTTACGGCCAGACCTGAGAGGTTTTAGAAGGCAGGACGTACTGCAGGCCAAAAAAGCAGAAGAGCGTACAACAGTGGGTGCTGAAGTAATTAGTAAACAATGTGAAGAAGCAAAAGAAGCAGAACAGTTTCCACTTCCAAAAAAAAACTAAAAGAGATAACCAACACTTTTAAGAAGACAAATACCTCAAAAATCACTAAAATAACCAGATCCTAAAGGACCCCCAGGACATATGTAAGATGTGGGAAACATATATACAGGGCCTGTTCTAAAACGCACAAACCTTAACACGTAGCAAATGCCCAAATGAAGCCAAGGGACCACCCAAACTAGAAGCAGAAGTTATATGTGCACTCTTGGAAATAAAAAACAAAAAAGCATCTGGCCCAGATAAAATACACGCCGAAGTGCTAAAACTAATAAACACTAAACACTATGCAGACTTTTTTTTTTAAAATATATATAAGAATGGCAAGATCCTAAACGACTGGCTAACCTCCACCTTTGTTGCTATCCCAAAAAACCAAATACAAAAACATGCGAAGACCACCGACTTATTAGCCTTATGAGTCATGTACTAAAAGCATTTCTTAAAATAATCCACAGGAGGTTTCAAAAACGGTACGCGAGAGGCCCTGAACTGCATGCAGCTGCTTACACAGAAATGCTATGACCAACGAAGAGACGTTTTTGTATGCTTCATCGACTACCAAAAGGCTTTCGACAACGTGAAACATGACCTTTTAATACCCATCCTACGAGAAGCTAAAATTGATGAAAAAGATTTAAATAATACACAAACTATACTGGAACCAAACAGTGCAAAACTAAGAACTTATGATTCACATCACACGAACAACATAACCAATGCTGAGGGAGTTTGACAGAGATGCGTGTTGTCGCCACTTGTATTCAACATATACACGGAAAAGATATTTCAACTAGCACTAGAAGATAATCCAAGGGAAATGAAGATAAATGGTACTCCCATCAACAACTTAAGATACGCTGACGTTACGGCAATCTTAGCAGATAACTTTGAAGATCTACAAGGCATCGTAAATTCCATAAAAGCAAAAGGAAAGGAGTCTGGCCTTAATATCAACATAAACAAAACCAAACTGATGATAGTGAGCAGACAACCCCACGACAACGAAGAACTCTATATCGACAAAAATCAGATCTAGAGGGTGAATAAGTTCAAATACTTGAGCACAACACTGAACGACAAATGGGACAACGACGAAGAGATAAATACTATTAAGATTTTTAGTTCCTATGTGGGTTCGGCGATTAAAAAAACTCGATACACTAACAAAACAATGTTTATTCCAATACAATAAATTCTACTTTTATAAATCACTTAGATATACAACTTTTATAACTTTTTTTTATAACTATTTACATTTCTTAAATCATAAACACTTTTAAAATTAATACTGTCCCTTGTCACGACCGCTGCTCTTTTTATCCTCTATATCACAATTCCAGATCATTCTACCTGTTTCTCTATCTTCTTGACCGACGCGGTTTCGAGAAGTTGCTTGACCTTGCCAGACCGTGTGGCGGCCGACAAAAGCGGTCGTCAATACGGATCCTAGCCGCGGTCAATCTACTAAAAACTATACTAATGGGAAAAATCGAGGAAAAAGGGGGATCAGGACGAACAACACTCTTGGCTACGCAATATTCGGAACTGGTAGTAACATCGCTGATGCCGCCACGATATTCAGAAGAGCCAAGGAAGGAACACTTTATATTGTCCAGTGAACACAACGCCAACGCGCTAAGAAGCGTACGGCACCAGAAGAAGAAGAATGTGAAAGCGATTTTCGGTCTGGCCCCCTTCTCGCAGAAAGGACAGTGGCGCCAGGATACGACGATGACGACAGTAGCGCATAGAAGCGTGGCGGCTAGAGAATTGCGCTTAGGTGTGGGTGGCTTTACCTGCACCTCTAATTCTTCGACTCACTCCTGCTGTTGATGACGTCTTCCTCAACGTAGGTGTTATATTCCTTCAATAGTCAAGGGCTGGTTCGTAGATGTCTACCTGCTGTAGGCTTTCAGTTTTCCTGGCTCTATCGCCGTGAATTTCGTTTATAAAAATAAATAAAACAACCACACCTTTCATCGAGAATATGTTGTAGAATTTATATACGGAGCTTACAGTTACAAGCCTCCTGTATCTTTAGAAAATTTTCATTGGCTGTTGGCTTTAAATATAACTTTGATTTTACTTGATTGCAGTGATATACATGTTGTTAACACGGTGCTCTTTTCGGTGCTCCCTGTTCGGTGGTTAGAACGGAAGAGAGCGGGGTGCGGTGAGATGTTCTTCGGTCGGCGGGTGCCAATGGAAAGAGGGCGAGAGACCGGAAACCCGGTCAAACGTGGCTTCGTTTCTCGCGTTTTTATTGGTCAAAAGCATAACCGTCTTTTTCACGTCATCTTATAGCTGATTTCTAAAATTGCACACGACCCTTTTTGTTTCTAGCAGATTAATAATTTTCACGCAATAAGAGGGCGATCGGAATATTCTGGTGGGATAATGCATGCACGATTTCAGCTAATTTTTTGTCGGCGTCAGGGCCGTACTGAGTAGTTTTAAAAAATCAAGGAATTTCTCAGAGAGGAATTGTACAGTTGGAAATACTAATGTCCAACAGCCAGTAAGAGGATTGTTTTTAGTGCGTAAAAATTCCATACTATTAACAAACCCCATCTTCGTTGGTGTCTTTTAGAAGATGTAACTGTCAAACAGTGAACCTGATTTCATTAAGCTTGTTAAGTTGTTTTTAGGTGACATAGGTGCCGATACCAATGACCCAACCGCAAGATTGTAATGTAATGTAAGTTTTTTTAATGCTCTATATTTAAAAAAATATAAGAGTTTTAGTATTTCTCACTCAACAAATAGTCGAGAAACGATTTACCGTTTATTCAATAAGCACAACTGGTATGTGTTATGTGTATTCCACGTTACTGTATGGAGTCGAGGCCTGGACGCTAAAAGTCAGCAGCATTAACAAGCTGAAAGCATTTGAGATGTGGGTGTACCGCAGAATGCTGCGTATTCCATGGACCGATCATATCACCAATCAAGAGGTCTTACATAGGATGAACAAGGACCGAACAATCCTCGAGACCATAAAAAAGCGAAAGACTGCTTACCTTGGCCATGTCACGAGACAGGACAAATACAGATTCCTGCAACTGATTATGGAGGGAAAGATTGAGGAAAAACGTGGTCTTGGACGTAGACAGTACTCTTGGCTGAAAAACATAAGGGATTGGACAGGCTTAGACTCAAACTCCCTGCTAAGAAGAGCCCAGGACAGAGACGAATTTGCCGGAATTGTTGCCGATCTTCATTAAATGAAGAAGGCACTTCAAGATTCCTTATAAATTCTATTTTGTTCAACATCCATAAAAGACCAATGTATCTCGTAGAGAGGAATTTTTTAAATGGTGACTAATCAAGACTCAATAGTAAAAATATTTCCTTAACAACATCATATAAACAGATAAAGTTTACATAAAGTTAAGCTTTTAACAGACACAACAGTCATTATTATTGGGCGTCCAAAAATCCTAATGTAACATCAAAAGGATTATTAAGAATGATGGCAATTTTATGTATTCTTTATCATAAAAATTGATTTAATTTTTTAGATCCAGTTTTATGATGCTAATATAAATCAAACAAAATATAAAGATTCACTGAGAAAAGAAATATAATTAATTTTTAATAATAGGCCTGAAAAAGAACGTGAATGATACCAACATAATGGTGCTCTATTTCATAATTTGAAATATCAACAATCGTTCCTCCTTTAGTAGTTTCTTCGAAATTAACCCGTCAAGTTCATACTTCGCACTCCTTCGTGGTCACTTTGGAGACCCTCTTTCCAAAGACTCGTTCATCCAACGAACAGCGAGGCTTTGGAACAAATTACCTAGGGAGGTATTCCCCGAGGTATACGATCTCCAGAAATTTAAAAAGAATACCAATTCCTACCTTTTTTCCCTTGGTTCTCGCGATGTTTTCTGAGCATTACAGGATATCCATTTTCGTGGGAACCACAACATAAAAAAAATATTTCTTGATCAATATGCGATGCTTTACCATCTTCTTCTTCTCATGCGTATCTATTACTGAATGTTTGCGACCACATTTTCCATTTTATTTCGGTCTCTTAATGTATGTATTAGGTTATTTATCGTTCTCAGTCCGGTCCATTGTCTTACAATGCGTAACCATGACATCTTTTTCCTTACCATTCCTCTCTTAACTTCGTACCTTCCTTCGATAATTAGTTGTAATAATTGGTATTTTGTGTTACGCATTATGTGTTCTAGGTACGCACTTCGAGCTTGTTCTATGTGACATTTTATGTCTAAATATATTGTTAAACTGTACTAAATACACAATACCAAGGATAAGATATAATTTACCTTTTACAATGTCCAGTGCTTTAAGTATAAACAATGTCTGTAACGTGTTGCTGTTTTTGAAATCCATAAACGTTTACAGTTTAATAGAGGGTTACTGTTATACTTTTGTAATTATCTTAATGTGTTGTTAATAACCTTTTATGGTTGATGCAATTTTGTTTCTTTAAATAAAAAAAACCTTTGTTGTTCTTTTGTTTATTTTAACAATATGATTTTGATTCTATCAGTATAATTGGAATTATGGAATTAAAGGTTGGGGTGGCTTGTTGAAAACTCACTTATCACCTCTTGAAACTTTTCAAAAAAGGTTCCTTAGAAAAATACTTCGTAGAGGTTATGATTGTCCCAGTAATATTTTATTTTCGGAGACATGCATCTTTGACATTACACAACTCTATTTTGTAAATGTGATTATCACCCAATATAAATACAAAAATGAATTAAAAATGCTATGTCATAAGTATGACACTCGACATAAATCAACTTTTGTCACGCATCATATGCAAAAAAGTATTGGACAAAGATGTTATACTTCTCTGGGTCCGAGAATTTATAACTCACTCCCTTGTGATATAAGAAAGGAACTCAGATTGTCCCTCTTTAAACGAAAGTTTAAAAACTTTGTCTTAACTGGGCCACGTGAGGTCATGTGGGAACTATTCGAAAAATAAAAATTATTTAAAACTATCCCTGACTTCTTACCCAATTAATGAACTATAATCAATAGTTTTTGTATATATTATTATATTGTAGGTATTATATAGTTTATTTTCATATTTTTAAATATCTTGTCTTCTTATACCACACACAAGTAACTCGTTTTACTTCGTGGTTATTTCTGTTTATTTGTATATTTTTATCTTATACTACTGTATTTTATGTGATTGACAAATAAACCATTATTATTATTATTATGTGAAAAACTAAACTAAAAAATCTATTATTGAGTGAATAAGTTACTAGGGCGTAAGAAAAGGAGCAGATTTATGCAATCTTTCATTAAAAAGCTGCTCCAAAACAATCATGACTTTTCACAGTTTTTGCGATGGATAAGTAACAGTTGTCACAGCTTTTTGAAAATCCTGATCCAACACTATCACTAGTCGTCGCGTTGTTGACTGGCCGGCCGGAGAGAGGAAGTAAGCGCTGTTGCAACAAAATTTATATTTCCTTAGTTGCAGGGAATCTCTTATTTCAGACTATAAACTGTATTGTCACAATGTTTCCGACTGCTGTAGTAACAAACATTTTATCTCCATGCGAGATGTTTCAATTCCCAAATGCGTGGGTTTGCAGCTCGAAATTGTTTTATTTAAATAATTCTGATACAATCACTTTAAATTTGTTATAGGTGTTTTATTTGCAATAAAAGTATGAACATAACTCCGGAAAAATCCTACTTTTGTGATGGAATAACTCCTGCAAAACTGAAAAGTATATCAAAATGTCATGGCTTTGGTCTAGCACCTAATTCGATTATCACTACTACAAGTTCGTCAATAAAAGTCGCAGTCAATGAAGATTTTTTTTCTAATTTAGCTAGATACATTGGAAAATACCAAAAACCCCAATATATGAATACATTGGCTTTAAGACAACAAAAAATGATAACAAACAGAACTAAGGAAAATGCTAAATAATTTTTATTTTAATATCTTTTACATTAAATATGTCACACTTAGGTATGTTTTAATATACATTTATTATGTATTATACTTTATTTAAAGTAAATAGTAAAATATTAATTATTGTTTTATTTTAAAACTCCATTCTTCAACAATATAACATCAATAATATACAAAGCTCTCAATGCTAAAGAATTCTGTTCGGCAGTATTTCTCGTTGTCCAATAGACGTTTGACAAAATTTGGCACCCAGGACTACTTCACAAAATCAAGGCACAACTACTAAGCGAGTACTACCTGCTCCTTAAATCATATCTTACGAACAGGTACTTTCACGTTACATATGGCATACTTAGCTACCTATCCTATTAATTCTGGAGTGCCACAAGGAAACGTCTTTGGTCCCCTATTGTATAATTTGTTTACAGCTGATACTCCAACGAGACCAGATACAGAATTAGGAACATTTGCAGACGATACTGTTATATTATGTCACCATAAGAATGCGGAGATAGCAACTAAATAACTAGAACTGCACTTAGATGCACTAAAAAGATGGTTAAGAAAATGGAAAATAAAGATAAATTAAACAAAAAGCACCTATGTTACATACACGTTAAAACGTTCACATTATATCTATGAAATAAAATTTCACAGAGCAGACGAGGCTAAGTATTTGGGGTTACACATGGACAGTAAACTATCATGAAACAAGCACATAATTAAAAAAAGCCATGGATCTCAAAATGAAAAATATGTACTGGTTGTTTGGCAAAAAGTCATCATTATCCATAAAGAACGAAATTTTATTGTACAAAGTTATAATCAAACCCATATGGACATACGGGATAGAGCTATGGGGATGTTCCAGCAAATCGAACATAAATATTATTTAACGTTTCCAATCAAAGTCATTAAGAATAATCGCGAATGCTCCATGATATGTGTCCAACCACACACTGCACGTAGACCTTGACATACCCTTTATTGAAGAAGAATGCAAATAAGAACCCAAAAACACTTCGAATTGCTTAAACACCATACCAATGAACTGGCATCAAATTTGATAAATATTGTAAACCCAAAGCGACTCAAAATGAAATGGCCAATTGACCTTCTGCAGGTATAGCTAAGAGGATTGCGTCAATGGGTGTTATACCCTTCCCGACAAGAAGCCATCAAATTAGCTCATAGGACGTAAATTGTATATAAGTTGTTCTGATTGTTAATGTACATAAATCAATAAAAAAAAACCGTAGGTGTCGCCTGGAGCTACATTGCGTAAGAATTTCTCTTGAGGTGCTTGTAGCATAGCCAAGGACATAATTACGGAACAGCTACCCAAATCATAGCATAGGAATACATACATACATATAGGTGGTTTTGTTTAGGAAAGAGTAGTCAATATTAAAAATGATTACCCAAAAAAAAACTACAGACTCGTGTTTTAGAGATGTGATCTTGACAAGCGTAAGGAGTCACTTGGAAATGCGCGAACGAAAGAGAGACGCCAGCTGCCCGACAAAATATGGTTCGAGCACGCTTGAATGATCATGGTACAGCGGGCTGCTTGGGTAAAATAGTTTTTAGTTTATTACTGAAGGTTAAAGATGCAGAAAACTGGTATACCTATCTGTTGTATATTTACTAGAAAAACGAAGTTCCTTTACGAATATAATATTCTTGTTTACCGGCTTGTAAGGAATGTAGATGTTTAAAAAATACTATAATAAAATGTGGTTTTTATAACCGTTGAAAAATATTTAGATTTTTTATGGGTATCGTTTAGATTGAATCAAAGATTATTTATTAACATTGAACTCTTGAACTTAATCGTCACAGGACATCGAATAAAAAGTTTAAAAAAACAGGACATAGTCCCATCAAAAGAAAGAAGAAGTTTTATTAGAAATGTGGAAAGATTTTTTAAACATGTTCTGTTCATACATACATACATATAGTCACGCCTTTTTCCCGTAGGGGTGGGCAGAGACCACTTCCTTCCACTCCAAATATATTACACAGAATTTGTTCAAGATTATTCAAACTATATACCTATTTGTATCAAAATTTTTTGTTGAAAATGATTACATCAGATAAAAGTGAAATGGAAGATGTTCCAAGGGGTACACCTCCTGAGATATTACAAGCAGCAGCCACAGCTTTAGGTGATTTGATGCCACAAAAATCACGGAGTCAATGCGAAAGTACATATAATCTTTTTATCGAATGGCGAAAAAATAAATGTCATTCTCAGAGAATGTGTTACTTGCATATTTCCAAAAACTGTCTAACTGTCATCTTTGTGGGCAATTTTGACGATGATATAATAAAAACCAACTTCCAGAAAAAAAAAGATATTAATGTCAATATTAATAATACTATGTATGGAGTCAGTAGCGGAAATAAAGAAGAAACTCACTTCGCGGAAAAGAGGCTGATATCATTTAGTAACTGCCAAAATGTTTCTAATATAACCATGAATGTTTATCTATCCAAATAGAATTGTTCATTACCATTTACTGTGAGTTAATAATTATTCAATAAAAATTACAGCTTTGTGGTTTTGATATAAGTTCGTAGAAAAAGTATAGTTTGTTTATAAATTCCTCTAGACACTAGTTTATTAAATACTCGTTACTAAAGGGACGTTTATAACACTTATTACATAATATACTATTAGCTGTCATTTTAATTCTAATTGCTGCCAACATACAAACATACATACTCACAAACTTTCGCGTTTATAATAGTAGTAGCTTCACACAATATCTTTGTAAATTATAGCCTATGTGTTATTCTGATGTAATAGATACATTATTGTAAAGTTTCATTAAAATCCATTTAGTAGTTTTTGCGTGAAAAAGTAACAAACATCCATACATACCCAAGTAGCAAATTAAATTCTAGGTTTGTATAAACAGCTAGAAGATATATCTTATAGGATACTAAAATTCTTATATCAACAACGCTATTCGACTGTTATACAAGAATTTAGTCCTTTAAGAATTCCATTTTGCTAGTTGTGTTTCAGTTTGCTAGTTGTGATGCGTGGACCACATTATAATCTGTTTTCGCTTATTCTGAATGGCAAGATCGAGGTGAAAAAATGGATAGGCCGCAAAAAGCTATCCTGGCTTCGAAATCTCCGACAATGGACAGGTTTAACTGCTGAGGAACTTCTCCACGCAGCTCAAGATAGAGATAGATACAAAGAAGTAGTCAATATGGGAGTCGTCAACGCTTGAGAAAGCAAGAAACTGTAAGAAGAAGAAGTTGGGTACATACTCACAAACTTTCGCGTTTATAATAGTAGTAGAATTTTAATTTTTAAGTGTTGGGGAAATGATTCAACGTTGACTAAGCCCCTTCACAAAAAGTATCAAATTTCTGCCAGGACAACAAGCTCAAAATTTTTAATTTGTGGAATGTAAGAGTTCATTAATAGCTCATAATTCTGCGCTACTTTTTTTAATTTTTGCTAAGTGGAGGAGGGGGGTAGCTAAACAGGGGCAATCACCGTCGAGCACTCAATACCAACACATATATATATATTTATATATTTTGATAAATTGAAGGAGGGCCGTTTTAAAAAATAAAGCTTATTTGGTGATAAACATCGAGGTTTGTACATTGCTAACGGATGGTATATGCGTATAACTATTTATTAAAAAATAAAATTCTAAAATTAAATCACATCATCGTAGACCATATTCATAAGGTATATACTAGCGGAATTTCAATCTCTAATATAAATTATTTGCCTCCGTTATGCAAACAAAATTGTGAATAAATATACAATATGAAAGGTAAATATTACGATGAAAATATCCAGAAACGCTGTAAATTTAATTTTTGAGTAATCACGTGAAATACATTTGAGGAATATTACTTTATTCAGTGGCGTCTCTATACCAATGACTACTCTACACAAAAAGTAATAAGACTAAATTTTTTATGGTCATAAAAATTTATGGGTATTTTATTTGGTAGGTTATTATTTGCCTTATTAGGTTAAAAATTGCAGCGTTTTTTGTATTTAAATATAACAAGTGTTACAACGATGAATGCTCATTAAAATATATAAAGACAGAGGCGTTGTAGCGAAATATACTTGCACCTAGGCGAGAGGAGGTCTCGTGTTTCATTTCCTCACATCCCACAATATAGCGGGTAAGAATGGTTTTAGCAATATTGCCAACTCTTTTTTCGGTCGGTAATTTCCTCTGATTTTGTAATAATTAACAATAGAAATGACATAAAACCATGTTGTATTTAAATGAAATTATTACCTATTAAAATGCAGATTATTATTTACTTATTTCAGAGAATAGTAAATGTTATGGTTTTTTTGTGTATTGTAACTAGGAATCATGTCAGGCTTGGTTTCATTAGTTAAAAACAAATACTTTAATCGGCAACATTGTTAGACTGGACAAATATCGTCGCTGTTTGGTGCTTATCGTCTGTTGTTCTGGGCTTTATTTGCCAGTAAGCGAGTAATTATTAATATTTTGTAGTTCTGTAGTGTTTTTTTTGTTTAATACCATGAAAATTAAAATAGGTAATATAATAATAAAGGACTTATTTTATTATTTTTAATTTATTATGTTGCTTGTAACTGGGTACCTGAAATAAGAACAAATTTTTTCAAAAGATTTATTTATTACCTTATGAGAATGTTATTAATTCAAATTAACAGATTTTAATTTTTATCCACAACAAAAATTATTTTACTGCCTAGCTACGCACTGTACTTTATTTAAATTTTTTTTACTAAACTCCAATATTTATGTGTAGGGCATATTAAGTATTACTAATTAATAATAATAACTATGCAGTAAAATCCAAAAATAATAAGCTCTTCGCAGGTGAAATGGCATAACACCCAACGATTCTGACTGCATATAAAAAAGCTTTAATTTGTTCACCAATTTTATGATGCAAGTTTAATAAATATCACTAGAAACAAAAACGTTCCCCACTTTTATCTTTAAAATGAGCAAATAAATGCGAAATACCTCAAATGTTGACATTTTTAATGTCTGTGTATTCAAAACTCCGGAAATCATGTAATTTTGATATGATAAAAAAATGTGGAAGCGTTGAACAGTGTGAAATTGGGTAAAGCTGCTGGGTACGACAGGATAACAGTTGAAATGCTGAAGGCTGGACTAAACGTGGTAGCTAGTCTGTTGTACCGCCTTTTTAACCTTTGTTGAAGGAATGGTAGCGTACCAGACGACTGGTGCAAGGCTGTTATCGTGCCGCTTTACAAGGGAAAAGGTTCGCAGCAGGATTGTAAGAACTACCGAGGTATTAGTTTACTCAGCATAGTCGGCAAACTGTATGCAAAGATATTGATTAAAAGATTGACGAATGAAACTGACAAGATGATATATGGGATGTGCAAGCAGGATTTAGAAGAGAAAGGATATGTATGAATCAGGTCTTTTCATTACGAGGTGTAGTCGAAAAATTCTTGGCTGGAAGTCAGAAGGTCTATTGCGATTTTATAGACTTAGAAAAGGCCTACGACAGAGTGCTGAGGAGTCAATTGTGGTCGACATTATCTAAGTATGGGGTGAGTGGTAGTTTAATACGAGCACTGAAATCACTTTACGAGGATTCCACTGCTTGTGTAATAAACGGAGCTTGTACGGACTGGTTTAAAATAAAAAAAGTTGTAAGACAGGGATGTGTGGCTTCGCCATGGCCATACATAGACAATTGTTTAAAAGATTTGAAAGACAGTGCGTATGAATTGAAAATGAATGATTTGATCGTCAAATGCCTTTTTTACGCCGATGATCAAGTCATATTAGCGTCATCTGAAGAGGAGTTTCAGGCAATGGTTAATGTTATGCATTATGCCCTGAAAATCAAAGGTATGAAAATAAAAGTAAGCAAAAAGAGTAATGGTTTTTGAAAGAGAAAAAAACATGACAAACTGTGAAGGTTCGATTGAGGGAGAAAGAGTAGAACAAGTAAATGAATTTGTGTACTTGGGTTCAAAGTTTACGAGCGATGAAAAGTATGACAGTGACATTGAGCGAAGTGTGTTGGCAGGAAAACAAATAAATGGGGCACTGTATAGCTTTATGAATAGAAGGAAAGTGTCAAAAAAGGCACGTCTGGCTGTGCATAGAGGTGTGTTGGTTTCTACACTCATGTATGGTAGTGAATGTTGGGTTTGGCAAAAGAAGCATGAAAATAGGATTAATGCTGCGGAGATGAGTTGTCTGAGAATTATGGCCGGAACGCTGTGATGTAAAAGAAGATGTGGTTACAAAGATAGACAAAGGATTGCTTAGATGGTTTGGACACGTAAAAAGGATGGATGAAGGAAGATTGACGAAACAAATTTATAAGGCGAGTATGAATGGACGGAAGTCGGTAGAGGTCGATCTCGGCGAACATCGATCTCGATCAGATCAACATTGTTTTAAAGAAAGGCCAGGTCAAGAGTACCAACAACCAACGAGCATGTAATAGAGCACTGATGAAAGTAGAGGAAGCAAAAGATGTGTGTAAGAACCGTAGCAAGTGGAAGGAAGTGGTCTCTGCCTACCCCTATGGGAAAAGGCGTGACTATATGTATGTTTAAAAATACACGAATGCAGAATAGTTCTTACATTATTAAAAAACTCTTTAAATCTTTAAAGTGGAAATATACTAAGGAATGCCAAGTCTTTTATTTAAAAAAAAATCAACAAGTTGTTAAGTTCGGCTAAATTATTAATACATTATAATCCAGACCTACCTTTATATTCGACCACAGACGCGAGTGATTTTGGTTTAGTGGCAATGATAACATATTATGCTTGTTGGTATGCCTCGTGGACTTTATCCTCTGCTAAAAAAAATATTATCAAAAAAAAGGTTTGGCAGTAATATTTGGGCTGTGTAAATTTCACTCATATTTATTTGGTTGAAAATTTACATTAGTTATTGACAACTAGCCTTTATCCTACATTTGGCAACCAAATAAAAATATTCCACAGTACTCTGCGAATCGACTAGGAAGATGGGCTATTTTTTGTCAAATTATCAACATTAAACTTGTGAAGTTTGGGAACAACAAAGCTTATTTTTTATCTAGATTACCCATACCCATTCAATTGAATTGATTTAAATTTCATGGAATAATTTTCAGATAATGAACATTTTCCAATAAATTTTAAGTAAGTGAAGGAAGCCACTTCGACAGATAAACTTTTATTAAAAATCTCTCAAAATATAAGACCAGGTTGGGATAATGAATTTAATCAAGATCGTTTAGTTTTTCATAGTTTAAGAAATGAACTTAGTTTCGAGTCAGATTGTTAGTTATGGAATACCAGAATAATTATACCAGAGATTCTTAACAGTAATATGTTACAGAATTTACATATATCTCATATGGGGGTAGATTGTAGATTGTAGGGGGGGTCGTGAAGGCTATGCTGCCTCTCAAGCACTTCCACCTATCAGATCTTTTGTGCATAACCCTTAATCTATTCGAGGCCCAGGATTCCGAGACTTCGTGCAAAGTTTATCAGTTTCCTGGGAGCTAAGTTCCTAATATCGAAGGGGTTAAGGAAGGCTTCTTCCAAAAACTTAAGTTAAGTTTTAAGTCTTTCTTGTCCAACTCGAGAAGCTGTTTAGCTTTCCATGGCGAAAGGCTTACCAGCCTTTTCGCTTGTCTTTGTCCCGGCCCTTTATGCCAGTGAGATTTTATTTCATTTGTTTCCCAGCATCGAAACTCATATGGGGGTAGTAAAGATGAAAAGTTTGGCAAGATCTTATTTCTGGTGGCCGGGTTTAGACAAAGAAATAAAAGATCTTTGTAAAACATGTGAAACGTGTCTGGTAAATAAGCAATCACCTCCTAAATCTGTTTTAAATACTTTGGTGTCGGCTCCATTAAGATTTTATGGGTCCATTTTTAGGAAAATATTTTAGATGCTCATAGCAAATGGTTAGAAGTTTTTCCAATGACATCAATAACCTCTAATTTGACGATTGAGATTTTGAAACACATTAGGTGTTAATAAGGCTCCGATGGTAAATCCAGCACTGAATTATTTTCTCTTCGATTACCGAAATACTTTCCATTGCACTAGGATTTGTAGTGCAAATCTTATTTTTGGAAAAAGTTTGCGTTCACGATTCAGTGCATTATTGCTAGATGTTAGTCAGGATAATAAAGTCAATATAACTATAGAAAATCGTGTAAGGAAACAACAAAATAAATAAAAATATTATTATAGAGAAAAAAGATGTGAAACTTTTGAATAAGGTGAAATGATTACAGTAAAAGATTACAGAAAAATCAATAAAGTTTGTGTTTTCATATATATGGTCGAAATTCCAGAATTAGACGTAACGTGGAAGATTAAATTAAAAAATTGCATATTATTTAATTACATATTTTAGAAAATAAGGAAAATAAAGAAAACAATTAAACATCATCCGGTAATAATTTTCTCAAATGGCAGAATAACCAGTAATGGAAGAAACTATCAGTCGAATCACCTTGTATCTTATTGTATGTATAGAATCAGTTCCTGATCAAGTTACGCTTTTATATTTATGTTGTCAAAATGACGTTGTATTTTTTGTTTAATAAAGAAGTATACGTTTCAAAATACATACATACATACATAAAGTCACGCCTTTTCCCCATAGGGGTAGGCAGAGACCACTTCCTTCCACTTGCTACGGTTCGTACACACATCTTTTGCTTCCTCTACTTTCATCAGTGCTCTCATACATGCTCTTCGGTTGTTGGTACTTTTGACCTGGCCTTTCTTCAAAACAATGTTGATCTGATCGAGATATGTTCTCCGAGGTCGACCTCTACCGATTTGCCCATTCACACTCGCCTTATAAATTTGTTTCGTCAATCTTCCTTCATCCATCCTTTCTACGTGTCCAAACCATCTAAGCATTCCTTTATCTATCTTTGTGACCACATCTTCTTTTACACCACAGCGTTTTCTTATCTCACTATTCTTAACTTTATCCAACCAAGTCACTCCGGCTATACTTCTCAGACTACTCATCTCCGCAGCATTAATTCTATTTTCATGCTTCTTCTGCCAAACCCAACATTCACTACCATACATAAGTGTAGGAACCAACACACCTCTATGCACCGCCAGACGTGCCTTTTTTGACACTTTCCTTCTATTCATAAAGCTATGCAGTGCCCCATTCATTTGTTTTCCTGCCAACACCCTTCGCTCAATGTCACTGTCATACTTTCCATCTCTAGTAAATTTTGTATTTTTCAAAATACATAATAATTATTTCTCAAATATTCTAATAGAAAGAGTAATCAGGATATAACAAGTTTTGATAAAACCGTCTGCACATAAATGGTCTAAAAAGATAATAAAAACGAACCAAAACAATTGTCCTTTATTGCTAAGCAATACGCCATCTAACGGAATGATCTCGCATCAATATCACATGATGAACAAGTGTGATTGCGTTGTGTTTATATACCCTGAAGCTCGCATTTGTGCGAAGATTATAGTTGTTTAATAGTGACTAATAATTTGTTAATAGTGAAAATGACCAGTTGAGCAAATTGTTGTGAACCTGGATGTAACTCAGTGTGTATAAAAAACCCTAATTTGACTTTTCATTATTTCCCATATGAGCGTTAAAGAGTTGAGTATATTGGAGTTTCGGGAATGGTGACTATGGTTGATAAAAAGATCTGTGGGAGATCAAACTGAAAAGAGAATTACCAAAAAGATGGGAGTTGGTTCTAAACATTTTTTTGAGAAAGATTTCATAGTTCCTAGTGATTGTATTTTGTTTTCTATATTTTATGTGGTTAATAGAATTACCTATCAATCTGTCAGGGGGTTATCAAAAACTTTACCTGAAAAACACTGCTACACCAAGTAAAAACTTGGCTGTGTACAGCATTATAACAAAGTCCAAAAGTATGCAGAAAGAAGAAAAGAAAAGATATGAAAAAGAAGACAGGCAAGTTTATTTGTTGGTTATTTTTATTAAAGTCAAAAGTAAATAAATACTTAATTATCATTGAAGTCATGTCATCCATTTATTTCATAAGGATCACTTTTAATAGCACTGGTCTGCAAACAATAAGATCTGATTATCCACTTATCACCCTTTTTTTCTTTGACACCACAAACAATAATGTGGTTTGCTGCAAGAACAGCTTCACCCTCGAGGATGCATCGACTACTTGGAGTAGCAGCCAAAAACAAAAATTGACGACAATGGTAGAAATATATCTGAATTCCTTCCAACATAAAATATTAAATTTACTGACGTTCAAATATAGAAATTTTCACTAAATTGTATACTTCCCTTAGTAAACACATAGGTATAAATGCAATCACACCTGGCGTTTTTCGACAGAATGACAGCTCGGGAAAATAAAAGTTAAAATGTCAATAACATTTGACTTTGCATAAATTTGAGGTTAGGTCGCTTCGAATTTTTGACACGAACGAAAACAATCATATGTCCCCACTATGTTGTTTTGACGCAAAGCAATCAGGGGTAATCAGACTTGCAAGGCTCTCGATATCAACTTTCGCATCATATAGATTCTTCTTCTTTTTCTCTTCTCTAGGTGCCGTCTCCGCTTCCGTCTTCTTCCTATAGATCTCTTGCCTTGGATTTTCCCTGCATAATTATTTGTGGCATTTGTTATTTTTTCCCCTCATGACAAGTCCCATGTAAAGCAGTTTTCTTTTCTTAATTGTCGGAATCACTTCTCTCTCCTTATGCATACGTCTCATCACTTCCACGTTGGTTATTCTCTCTACCCATGAGATCCCCAATATTCTCCGGTATATCCACATTTCAAATGCCTCCAGTCTCCTAATGTCGATTACCTTCAGTGTCCAGGCCTCCACCCATAGTATAGTATAGACAGCACATAGCATAAATCTCGGCAGCAGAAAAGCATCTTCATTCTTGTAAAGGTGCTTCTTGCGTGTTCTATTCTGACTCGTATTTCTTGGGAGCTGTCAGTGTTCTCATTTATAATCGTGCCTTGGTATTTGTATTGTCTTACTCTTTCAATAGGCTAGTTCCCCACATATATCTTACGATTGTCTTAAGCTGTTTTTGTTATCAGCATATATTTTGTTTTGCTTATGTTTAGTGATAGTCCATATTCTTCGTTTACTGTGACCATTCTGTTAATTAGCGTTTGTAGATCTTCGTGTGTTCCAGCTAAAATAACTGTATCGTCAGCGTACCTCAGATTATTTATTGTCATGCCGTTAATTTTAATGCCCATGTTCTGATCAAGTGCCCGATTTACCATATCCTACGGGTACAGATTAAGGAGAATTAGTGATAGTATACACCGCTTACGAAAACCTCTTTGTATTTCTATTTCCTCTGATGTCATGTCATGTCATCAAATAGATTATAATGTCTAATGATTCGTGACACTATTTATTCAGTGGATAATTTGCACAGAAATGTTAGGAAAAACGTACGTCAATATTTTTCTCAGAATTGAGCTAATCACTACTTATAAAGTGCTTAGAGATGTGAGTGATGATCCAGATTTTTTAAAATAAAAGAAAACGACATTTTAAAAACAAAAAACGTGGTAGGAACGGCATGTTAATAGATAAATATATCATAGTGACATAAATAAGGAAATATTTAAAGAAGATAAGGTCATAGGTAAAAATATATATTATCCTGATAAAACCTGGATAAATGCTGGACCAAATCTAAAATTTAATTATATAATTTCGTATCCTTATCAAGACAGAATGAGTAAAACGACCTGTTTAAGAAAATCAACCAAATTACACGTATGTTCAACTCAAAGTCCTGGGCAATAAGATCAAAAAATTGTAAACTAATGACAGACAGAGCGCAGGCAAAGAAGCGATGAAAAAACTATTACGATAAATTAATGAAAGACACTGAAATCTCAGAAAGTCACACGTAGAACCTCCCATACTGAAAGAAGAAGTGATGGCAGTAGTTAGCAAGCTGAAAAACAACAAGTCACCTGGAGGGGTCGGCGACTGCACTTGAGGATACAGGAGTTGAACTACTTCATAGGATCTGTCAAATAATATGGGATACCGACTCTTAGCCTGATGATTGGAGGTAGTCAGTATATGTGCTAATACACAAGAAAGGACAAGAAGATATATGCGACAATTATAAAACAATACCTCTTACTTCACACGCTGGTAAGGTCATGTTAAAGATAATATCGGAACGCATAAAGCCTTACCTTCTACCACAATTACCACCAGACATGGCAAGTGAATCATGAGAAAAGCGCTCGATGACTGGCAGGAAGGAATTACCATTAACGGCATCAGAATCTGCAACTTGCGCTACGCCGATGATACGACTCTAATCGCTACAGGAAGAAGAATTGATCAATCTTATACGAAGAGTCGAAGAAACAAGCAACGAAGTAGGCCTGCAGATAAACAGAAGGAAAACCAAAATAATGATAATTGATCGCCATAATAATAACAGACCTGAAGTAAAAAGGATAAACAACATCTTGACAGTTGACGCTTTCATATATCTTGGTACTATAATCTCGAGCAAAAGCGGATCCAGCGAGGAGATAAAGAGGAAAAGCGCAATAGCGAAAGAATCCATGACCAAACTAACCAAAGTATGGAAAAGCCATCACATATCCTTAAACACCAAAATGGGATTGGTCGGGAGCTTGGTGTTTTTAGTTTTTCTGATAAACGGAAAATAGATGCTTTCGAAATGTTTTGCTGGCGCAGAATGCTGATAATGTCCTGGACCGAGAAAAGAACCAACCAATCCATGCTGGACCAACTCAGAATTAAAAAAAAATTGAGCATTGTGGTAGCGGAGAAATAGCAAAATTCTTTGGTCATGTGGTTAAAAGAAATGGTCTTGAGATACTCACTGTGGAAGTGACAGTCCCTGGCAAAAGATCAAAAAAAAGGTCGACTGCAAGATACATCGATCTAATAACCGGTCCAACCTTACCCAAACATTTAAAATGGCAGAAGATAGGCAGGAATGAAAAGCCATCACAAAAAACAATACAGAAATTTATAGTGCTCGAAACCGAGCAAACGACTAAGAAGAATCAAGACAGGCTTTCTTAGGTGGTTTCTCAACTGACTCAACATACAAACATATTTAATATTTTTAATAATGGTTTTTGTTAGAATTATTGTAAATGGTCTTTCGTCGTATTTTATTGCCAATGGTATTTTTAGCATTGTTGTGTACTAAAAATTTCCCATGTTAAGTTCCCGCGGTCGTTTTAATGAACTATTACTTCTTTTTCTTCTTCTCTCTTCTTTAATGTAAGCAATTTGCTTGTTTTTCTTCGTATCCGGTGCCGTTCAATTATTAGAAAGGTTGTCGCTCCATCTCTTGCGGGGTCTTCCAACGCTTCGTCGCCCTAAGGGCGATTTGTCTCTAGTTATTTTGACCATTCTGTCGTCATTCATCCGGTTTATGTGTTCGTTACACTCTCTCTTTCTTTCCAGTAACCATTCATTTACATTGTCTATTTTACATGTTCTTCTAATGTCTTCGCTTCTCTCCCTGTCAAAAAGTGTTTTTCCAGCGATTCTGCGCACTATTTTCATTTCGGTGGTTTCTAATATTCTCTTTGCGTTCGATGTATCTGGTCTAGTTTCCGCTGTATATGTTAATATAGGTCGGATGACCGCCTTGTATATTAGGGAATTGGTCTCGATTCCGATATATTTGTTTTGGAGGATTATATTGTTCAGGTAAGCTGAGGTTCGTGCTGCTTTTGCCGCTTGGTTTCTTACCTCCGCCTTGATGTCATCGTATCCTGATATTTCTATGCCTAGGTATTTAAATTTCATCCCCTGTTGCAACCAGTTTGCATCTGATAGGTGTTTTTGAGATGGTCGTGCATTTCGTCTTTGCTGCAGATATCTTCATTTTTAGACTTTTTGCCGCTGTGCTGAATTTGAATAGTAATCTCTGTAGGTCATTTTCGTTTTCTGCAATCAGAACAGCATCATCGGCATAGCATAGATTTTGACGTCTTTGTTCTCCATTTTATACCCTTTCAGGTTACAAGTGCTTTTTATTATTTCATCTATAACGATGTTGAACAATAAGGGGCTAAGGGAATCTGCTTGTCGAATACCACTATTTATAGGAATTTCGTTGGTAGTTGTGTCATTAATTTTGGCATGTATTTTGTTTCTCTGGTAAATATTTTTGATAGTTTTTATGATGTTGTATGGGATTTGCCTGTTGTATAGAAGGTGTACTACGTCCTCCAGTTGTATTTGGTGAAACGCCTTTTCCAGGTCTATAAAACACAGAAAGGCTGGTTTGTTTTACTCGATGGATTTTTTAGTTATTTGTAGCAGGACAAATACCGCATCTGTACAAGATCTTCCTGATCTGAATCCTTGTGGTTCATCGCCCAATGTGGTGAGTTCATTTATTTTATTTGTAATAAACTTTGTTACTAGCTTTAAGGTTGTATTAAGAAGGTTTATGCCTCGGTATAAACTATAACCTAGTATAAAAAGAATACCTTATATTAGTAGGGAAAGCGAGAAGACTCATAATCTGTCATATCGAAAGTGATAATGGATTTGTCCCTTGTGGATTATGACCGTTTAAATAAAAAAATCATGCCAAAAAATGAATGAAAAGTCAGATGGTTCAAATTTTATTTTATTTTATTTATTTAGCGTATGGCTTAACCTCACATCACAACAATGCCATAATAAAGAAAAACAAAAACACATTATATACGATTACAGTGCAACAGAAGTAGATTGACGGGTGACTAGCCTCTAAAATAACAAATATTCGGCTGAATATACTTCACATTCGTAAACTTCTTCTTTCAATTGTACTTGAGTGAGCCGAATATTTGTTATTTTAGAGGCTAGTCGCCCGCCAAGCTACTTCTGTTGCACTGTACATAGAAGGACAGATAATACACTAAGTGTATAGCCAAACACAAGTCGAATTACAAACAAATGTCTAAATTAGATATGTATTCAATTGACCCCTGGGTTGCCATTGGGAAGTCCTGTGGGTCACCTGCGAATGCCCTTAGCGAGCATTCTTGCACTATGTGTTTGATAGCCTGCCTCCCATCACCACAATCGCAGGCCACAAAGGGAAGTTTATCCCATCTATACAAGGAGTCGGCGCACCTTCGGCAGTTGGTTCTAATGTGGTTAAGAGTTGACCAGGTCTTGCGAGGAAAGTCAAATCCTTCTGGTTTGCTGGAGGTGCATGGCATGCTGTGGTAACTGAGTGCTATGCTACTTTTCCATTCTTCTTTCCAACGAGCATATACTTCGAAGTTAGTTTGGTGAAGCGCCTGTGCCGTCTTGAGTGGAGGTTGCCTGGATCGGAGTCGGTTTGTCTGGACGTCAGGAATATCGTTATGGACTTGCAGTTGAGATTTGTCCATGATTTTCTCAAATTCTTTAACCAGGGCATGTTCTTGGCGCAGTTTAGGTGGTGCTATATGGCTGAGAGGGGGCAGCCATATTATTGGAGTTGGTTTGATTGTCCCTGTTACGCATAGTAGCGTTTAGTTGGGTATTTATTATGTGCGTGTGTTTACTGTTGAGCCACACTGAAGCACAGTATTCCTCCACCGGGTACACCAAGCTCAGTGCAGAAGATCTCAAAGTAGATGCTGAGGAGCCCCAAGGGGTGCCGCAGAGTTTGTGAATTATGTCGTTACGTGTTCTTAGTTTTGCTGCTGTTTTTACTAGGTGTTTTTTAAATGTCAGCGTCCTGATGGTTCGAAAATACCATACCATACCACATCCGACATCTCGAAAAAATAGAACTTACCTTTATGTTCTATTAACTAAAAGTGGAACTTCTTTTAATTCTACACAAGTGTATTTTTTAAAATACGCGTTTTTGTAATTATAGAATAGCATTCACGGCGCCTATGCTTCCATTTTATTTTTATCTGGTGCAATTTTTCAAAGCTTCCGACGAGTATTTGTTTTTTTGTGACCCAATTTTTGTTGCAGAACTCATCTAAAAATTTTAAAGTACAAAAAGATCACCACCGACGTTAACTTAAGCTTTTTCTATGCGTCATTTAAAAGTTAAAAAATGAACTAGTTTAAATAATTTCAAATTGGATTAACACCTAGGTAAGTGAAAAACTTAAGAAAGGCATTCTTTCAAAAATAATTTCTTTAATGTTCTTCCGTTTTATTTTATTTATTTAATTATAAATTGAAATTTATTACAAAAAAACAATCAAAGATATGTAAAAGAAAGCTGCATTTTCTTAAAATTTTATTAATCGTACTCACAAAAAATTTAATTATAAATTTAGAAACACAGGTAAGTAGTTACTAATCTATTCAAAAAGAAAAAGTTCATTGTACAAGGAACTGATTGACTTACCCAACTTGCGACTTTAAATACCAATAAATTTATTATTTGTAATAGTAAAAATAAGTTTTACAAATCATCTTTCAGTGGAACCACAAGAAAAATTTCAGACACCTGAAAAGACAAATTCATTAATAGATTGTTCCAAGTGATTGTAGTGGTCATGAAAAAATAAAAAGAGTTATAGGAACGAAGTTTCTTAACGCGGCTTACGAGTAGTGTGATTTAGTAGGAATCGTCACGTAACGAAATGCATCGGTGGTTCAGTGGTAGAATGCTCGCCTGCCACACGGGCAGCCCGGGTTCGATTCCCAACCGATGCATTCTTTTTGTGCTTCTACCATTTAATACACAATTTTTTTAGTGAGTAAAACAAATCGAACTAAAAAGCGAAAAATAAATTATAGTTTAAAAAAACTAAATAACACGCTTACAGAGTTAATAAAACTAAAAAGTAAAAAATAATTTCTAACGAAGTAATAAAATTACTGACGAGAAAATTAATGTCACTGTCAAAAAAAAATTAATGTCAATGAATGTCACTGCTTTGTATGACATTTTTAAACTTACTTTGCGTTTCGGAATGAAAGCACCCCACGCTTTTAGAACAGCGACATTAATTTTCTCGTCATTATTTTTTACTTTTTAGTTTTATTAACTTTAAAAGCGTGTTTTTCAGTTTTTTTAAACCAGCTAAAATTTATTGTGTTGGATCATACGTGAATATTATTTTATTATTGCAATTAAGTTTTGAAAAATGAAAACTGCAACAAACAATAATTCTTATTAATAAAAATTGTATTTTATTTAATTGAAACCAGGAGTGACGGAAATTAACCTCAAAATTTAAAATTGCTAGATACTGAAATATTTTATTTGAATAATTATTTATTATTACTTACTAGAATTTTGTATCAATCATCTGCACTTTATTGCGATTTATTATCAATAGTAAATATTCATTTATATAGTTTACGCATATAATAGCAAACTTTACACACAACACTGTAACTTAATTGCAGGGCTGAGGGCTGACAGTACCGACCTCTCGGAAAATTGGTTGACGGCCAACTCTACCACCGCGCGCTCATTCGTCAAATCAAATAGCTTGTGCTTCCGCGACTTCCTGTTACACACTTCCCGTTATATTTTACATTCGGAGTTTAAAATGTAAAAAAACGTACGGGGCTCCCCCAACCACACAATATTTCTTTCATGTTTTCGACGATTTGAAATTCTACGGTAGTTATCGTTTTTTTGGTTTGGAAGTCATCAGAAAAGGTTTAAAGTAAATAACAGAGGTAAAATACAAGTTACATAGTGAGTTAATTAGTAAGAATAAATCATTTATTTTTAAGTAGTGTTTTAGTACAGTGACTTGTGGTTTCTTCTTATTCTTCTTATCCTTAAATTATTTTAAAAAACATCAACTGAAAGTAGTTATCATGCATACATACATACATAAAGTTACGCCATTTTCCCGTGGAGGTAGGCAAATACCTTTTGCTTCATTTACCTTCATCAGCGTTTTCATACATGCTCGTCGGTGGTTGGTACTCTTGACCTGACCTTTTTTTAAAACAATTTTGATCTGATCGAGATACGTTTAAAACGTCGAACCGACTTGCCCGTTCACACTCGCATTATAAATCTGTTCATTATTCTTTTTTCATTCATACTTTTTACGTGTTCAAACCATTTAAGCATTTCTTTGCTTCCGTATCTTCTTTTACATTATAGAGTTTTTTATCATACCCCATTATCATTATCAATTAGCCGTCTGCGTCCACTGCTGGTCATAGGCCTCCCCTAGTTGAGTTCATTCGGCCACGAATCCAGTTTTTTGTAATTTTTGTAATGTAGTCTGTCCAGCGAATTGGTGGTCTTTCTTATAAATAAAATAAAAAATAAAATAAAATAATGGGGTGTAGCAACGTACACCGGGTTCTGCTAGTGCTTGATATAATAAGAACACATAACTTACGACTTATGTTTGCTAGTAAAACTGATGCATAAAGATAGATGTCTTAATATCACGGTATGTTAAACTACAACCGACCTTCATAAAATTTGTCCTTGTGCGATAGACAGCCATGATTGAATATCATATTTATTGATAATAAAGTGGTTTTTGATAGTGCTTCTTCGGCATCTAAAGAATTAAGTGGGTATATTGATGCATTCTTATTGTTCTTAAACTTTTTGGTTGCTTTGGTCTGATTCGATCTAGCGACAACAGGTTGCCAACTCCATAGATCTAAATAGCAACTTTCGTAAAAAAAGTACAATTTAATTTTTTTTTATGTAAGTGTGTATTTTATTTCTGTTTTTTTTAAATTAATTTTAACTTTAAACCAAAAAAATCTTTAATTTGTATGCAAATAAACTATTTCACAAAAGTTAGGGAAGTTAACAAATATTGGATTTATCTTAAAAATTATGAACTGTTTTTTCACCAAGGTTTTGTCTGTAATATATTGAATACTTACTTGCTTTTTGTTTTAAATTTGATAAGTTTTTTAGTTTAAGGCAAGTTATTTTCTTTTACATTTTAAAGAATTTTACATCAATTATTGTTTCCACTTTATTTAGTCAAATGTGATTTAAAATTTAGAATTTTGTTTTGGATAATGCCTAGACGTAAACTTAGTGCGGATAAAGCTAATGGGGCTATTGTTATGATTGAAGCGGGTCGTCTTCAGAGAGAAGTTGCGGACGTTTTCCAAGTCAGTGAAAGTGTCATTTCGCGGCTTCTCCGTAGATACCGAGCAACTGGAAATGTAATAAAAAGACCTAAAAGTGGACGACCAAGGGTTATCACCCCTGCACAAGATTGTTATCTGACTGTGTATACACGTAGAAAACCTCTGAGTACTTGTCGGATCATACAACAGCTTCTGGTGTTTCAGTTTCAATTGAAACAGTACGTCGAAAATTACACTACGCATTAACCTACGTTCAAGAGTTTCTCTAGTGCCCAGAAATCAAAAAGCAGAAAGTTTATTCGTTAAAAGGTGGGATTTGCTGCTTGAGAATGCATTTGTTTAAATGAGCTTACAGAATTGTTAGTACTTAATGGAAACTTGACCGCACAGATTTACGTACAAGTTATTAACAAAGTAACTGAAATAAAAAAAAGGATATAGAAACGAAAATAATAAAACAGAAAAAGTACAGGCCCAGACGGTATTCCAAATGAAGAAGCCTGAAACAGCACCTAACAGCCATAAATCGCAAGTTCTAAATACAACCTTAAAGCTAGTAACAAAGATTATAACAAAAAAAATAAATGAACTCACCACATTGGGCGATGAACAAAAAGGATTCAGATCAGGAAGATCTTGTACAGATGCGGTATTTGTCCTGCGACAAATAACTGAAAAATCCATCGAGTATAACAAACCAGCCTTTATGTGTTTTATAGACCTGGAAAAGGCGTTTGACCGAATACAACTGGAGGACGTGGTACACCTTCTATACAACAGGCAAATCCCATACAACATCATAAAAACCATCAAAAATATTTACCAGAGAAACAAAATATAAGCCAAAATTAATGGCACAGCTACCGAAGAAATTCCTGTAAATAGTAGTATTCGACAAGGAGATTCCCTTAGCCCCGTATTGTTTAACATCGCTATAGACGAAATAATAAAAAGCACTTGTAACCTAAAAGGGTATAAAATGGGGAACAAAGACATTAAAATCCTATGCTATGCCGATGATGAATTTTGAGGACCTTGAAATGTGGAGATATGTCAAAATTCGGGATTCGCAAAATCGGACCCATTACTACAATTTCCACTGGGAAGTTATAAATATGTTTTATGTCATACTAGTTCATTATTGTGTTTTTATTACTTAGTTACCAACTATCTAATGTCGTACTTTATGCCCGTGCGGGCATAAAGTTCACTTTATGGCCCGCGCGGGTATAAAGAGAAATACTTTTTTGGTTAACTTATTTAATAAGCTTTATTAATGAAATTACAAACAGAATATAGTAATATATGTAAATATTCGATGAACATTATTTTGACGAATTAACATAAAATTGGCAGTTCTAAAATGATCCGGTGATAGTTAAGTTGCCTGCAGCAAACGATTCATGTTTCATAGTTTGAGTTTCAAATTTCTGCACCGAAACGCCAGACCCGGAAGGTACACCTGCCAGATTTCTTGAAACTTCATTTTTTGAAGATAAACTATCCTCTAAATATCCTTCAGCAACCGACATACTTTTCCATCCACCATGGCGCTTCAACGTGGTCATACTGGCTCCAGCCTCTACAAGAAGAGTTGCTGACGTTCGACGCATACAATGACCTGTATATTTCTCAGGATCACTCAAACCCAGATATTCCGCTATAATGGACGGGATTTTTCCAAACGTGTTTTTTCCTACTGGCTGTACAGTACATCGACTTTGTCTATAGGTCAGAAAAAGCCTTTTTTCTGAGCAACCACGTGGCCGTAGTGACATATAATCTCTTATTAGCTCTAAACTGTTCATTTCACCCTCATCTATAATGGTAAAAATGCGTTTTTTATCGGTCTTTGTCTCTGGTACATTTACCACAAAAACAGATTTTCCATCTTCTACATGAGGAACTAACATGTTCACAAGTTCTTGCCGTCGACATCCACTAAATATTAATGCAACTTTGTTTATTAAAAACGTCTCGTTCGGTGCCTTATGAATAAATTTTAAAACATCTTCTCTAGACAGAATTTTAGACTTCTTTGGTTTTGAAGTTTGCTTCAAATATTCCATTAACTTATAGTAATTAGCAACGTTAATATTTTTATTTACTATTAAAGTCTTCTTTACCATGGAATATTTGGACCACAAGGAACTCTGAGAAAATGTTTTGGCGAGATCGCCGAAGTATCCAAGCAACACTGTTTCATTAACATCTTTTACGTAGTTTTCTTGCATCCAATTTAATAATTTTTCGTATTCCATGTTGTAAGCTTCTTTAGACTTTTTTGGCAACAGATTTTCAGTTGCTTTCTTTGCTTTTTCAATAATTTCGTCAGGAATTCCAAAATCTTCGTACATGTTGACTTCTAACTTTGACACATATAAAAATTATTGTGATTTTATGACATTTACGTTTGTCAACATTCACCTAGCAACGATGGTGTCTACTATGATAAAATGGCAATGTTATTAATTCAAACCGGATTTTTTAAAACACTGATTTGTATTGAGATTGTATTGCAATAACGAACTAGTATGACATAACTTACAAACCCTCAGGCCAGAGGCCCTCGGGTTTGTAAAACGTCGCCCTCAGGGCATAAACATCTATTTATACCCTTGGTACATAAATAACTATTTTAATTAGTTACGTAGAATAAATAAAAAAATAAGACTTAAAACAATTTGTGATAACTCGTGTAATAGAATGTTAATGGGTTAAAATCATTATATTTATGACCCTGTAATACCTACCTACCTATCAAATTAAGACTTTATAGAGCAAACAAATTTTAGTAGCAACAGCCATATGGTAACAATAAAGCTCAGCTGCTTAATTTTTTTTCTTTTTAAAATTCAATGAGAGTGCTAGGAGCTCATAAACATATAATCACACAGGGTATCGGCAAGCTGTTCACAGATGTGGATTTAATCGGTTTTTGGCGTGAGTATGATCGATTCCTGGCTTGTGTTGCATGCCATCGTATCATTGCATATTGGCAGAGAAAAAAAAAACGATAAAAATAGCGAATAAGCAAAAATACGGATAAACATCTGTGAGAAATTTTCCGGTCTTGATTGATAAGTGAATTTTTATGGCAAGTGCGGGTTTGAAAAGAACTGATTCTGGGGGTTACGAAGTTTTTGTGGAGTATAGTAAGTTATATGTTTTTTATAAAAATTGTCAAATAAAAAAAATTAAAATTTTTTAAAAATATTTAATTTGTAACTAATTGCTTTCATAAAATACGATAAAAATCCAAATCTAGATAATGTATCATTTTAAAAAAATACAAAATGATAAAGTTTTTTATTTACTTAATAAATATTAAAAATATGGATTTTTTATTTATTTTTTATGCAATTTTAAAACGGGGTAGTTTTAATTATTTTTATTTTTATTTTTTTACCAATAGATTATGTAAGTCGTATAATTTTTCTTAATGAAATATTTTTCGTTTAAAGGTATAATTAAAAATGATACTAATATTTTTCTAACTTGAGTAATTTTTATTTAAAAAAACTTGTTATTTATTAGTATTAAAAACCTTTTCAAAATCACAGAAACAAAATAAAAATAAAACAGAATAATATCGTTTAAGTAAATGAATAAAAATTTACATAATCTAGTTTTTGGTTTATTTATTTATAATAAATCACTAAAATTAAAATTTCAAATGTAAGTTTAAAATACCTCATTTTTATTACATATCGTTCGACTGTTCATAGATTTGATAAATATCTTTAAAAAATATTTACGTTCGCGCTGAGTCAAAAATAAAAGTGGGATTTGTTTATTTTCATCATTTACAGATGTTTGCCAGTGGTAGAATAATGTACAAACCCCGTTAACAGATAGGTATATTTCATTCGATTTGAATACCTACAACATATTGAAAATCTACTATCTACTATGTGTGTTTTCTAAATAACTTTTTGTTAAGGATCAATATTTTATTTATTTTAAATTATTTATTTTTACAAAAGTAATTTTAAATTTTTTTAATTATTCAGTATTTTTATTTTAAATTTTCAGAAAAACCTACCATCATGAGCTGCGTAGAACTTGTTGCAACTTTAGGATCCATAGTTCTGTTGATTCTTACTCTGCCGTTTTCATTATTTTGGTGTTTTAAGGTACGTATTTTTTAATTTGTTAATAAATACACTGAAGGAATATTATCAAGTTACATAAATATGGTGCAGCTGCACATAATTACTAAAAAGATAGACATATATACATATAGTCACGCGTTTTTCCTGTAGGGGTAGGTAGAAACCACTTCTTTCCACTTGCTACTGTTCTTACACATGTCTTTTGCTTCCTCTACTTTCATCAGCGCTTTTATGCATGCTCGTCGGTTGCTGGTACTTTTGACCTGGCCTTTTTTCAAAACAATTTTGATCTGATCGAGATACGTTCACCGAGGTCGACCTTTACCGACTTCCGTCCATGCACACTCGCCTTATGAATTTGTTTCGTCAATCTTCCTTTATCCATCCTTTCTACGTGTCTAAACCATATAAGTATTTCTTTATTTATCACTGTTACTTTATCACTACATCCTATTTCACCCCGCAGCGGTTACTTATCACACTACTCCTCACTTTATCCATCAGAGTCACTCCAGCTATATTTCTTAGACTACTCATTTCCTTAGCATTGATCTTACTTTCATGCTTATTCTGCCCAACCCAACATTCGCTATACAATATATAAGTGTAGGGAAAAGAACTCCTCTATGCAAAGGCAGTTGTGCCTTTTTTGACACGTTACGGCTGTTCATAAACTAATGCAGCGATCCATTCATTAATTTTTCTGCCAACGTCAACGTACTGGAACCAGCGTGCGCAAATCAAAGTCGAGGATCAACTGACCGACCAGGTGAAGATCATGCGAGGAGTGAGGCAGGGCTGTGTACTCTCGCCGACTCTCTTCAACATATACTCCGAAAAAATCTTCGCTGAAGCCATCACGAACCTAGGACTGGTAATCCGAATAAACGGGAAATATATCAACAACCTCCGCTACGCCGACGACACTGTGCTGCTGGCAACCAGTCTAGGAGACCTACAGTTATTACTGGACCGTGTGAGAAATGCGTGCAAGAAGTACGGCCTAGACCTGAACATTAAGAAAACCAAATTCATGACGATCATTTGCATCAATTCGGACCCAGGAGCGCTACTGGCAGGAAGTAAGGAGATCGAGAGAGTCGACAGATTCGTCTACCTCGGAACCATCCCCAACTCGCAATGGGACCATACTGTGGAGATCAGGTCCCGAATTCAAATTGCACTGTCCACATTTACCAGGATAAGACCCTTACTGTGCTGCGGTGACCTGAGTTTAGACACCATGATGCAGATAGTGAGATGCTACGTTCTTCCGGAGTCGAGGCCTGGACCCTGACACAGGCTACTAAAAAAAAGATCGAAGCCTTCAAGATTTGGATTAACAGAAGAATATTAAGGAAATCATAAGTGGAACATGTCATCAACGTCGAAGTCCTGCGGCGCATGAGAAAAGAGACAGAAGTGCTTAACGTAGTTAAGCGACGTAAACTTGAGTACCTCGGTCGTCTAATGCGCAATGAAGAAAAATATCGAATTCTTCAACTCAACATGCAAGGCAAAATATTTGGAAGGAGGGGACCAGGACGCCGTCGTATCTCGGGGCTGAAAAACCTCCGACAATGGTTTGGAGTAACATCTGCAGAGATGTTTCGGAGGGCCGTCAACAAAACTATGATAGCCTTGATGATCGCCAACATCCGGACCGGATAAGGCACCATAAAATATGAAGAAGAAAATGCATAATATTATCCATCGTCTGCAACTCCTTCTCTGATGATGCTAATATGACCTGATCATCGGCACGACGTAAAGGAGGCATTTGACGATAAAATCATTCATTCTCAATCCATACGTACTTCCTTTCAAATATTTTTAACAACTGTCCATAAATAGGTTAAACAGCCACGGTGAAACCACAGAATCCTATCTAACACCTTTTCTAAACCATTCTGTGTAGGCTCCTGACATAAGCATTGGAATCCTCGAATAGTGTTTTTGCGCTTGTATTAAGCTACCGCTTACCCCATACATAGACAGAGTTGACTACAATTAATTCCTCATCACTCTGTCATAGGCCTTTTTCAAGTACTCCAAAGCGCAGTAGACTTTTTGACTTTAAGCCAAGAATTTTTCGGCTATGCTTTCTAAGAAAAAAAACCCCCATCCTTCTTCTAAATACCTCTTGCGCATTGATAAGAGATATTCCACGATAATTTGAACAACAAATTTTATCTCCTTTTTTATGTAGGGGCACTATAACACTTTCCTTCCAAACAGAGGGTATTCTTTTTTCTTTTCATATTTGGCAGATGAGCGCTGTAACAAAGCTTCCCTCCATTTTTAAAACATTCAGATTAGAAAAGTGGTAACTAGTAAACTCATATAATAATCGTCTATAACAGTGGAGCTATAAAATAAATGTTTAAGTATTTAACGCATAATTTGTTAAACTTTTAAATAACTCGCCATGTTTACACTTAAAATTCCCGAAACAGTAAACCGGCTATTTTCTTGAAAATGTCTTACATCTCATGTCTCACATTAAATTAGCAATTAGTCAGTTTTCGTCATGGTGCGAAATTAACCACCTTGCAGTTAACCTGAAAAAGACCAGTTATATAGAATTTACAGGAAAATACAAATCACCTACTATTAATCCAAGCATACCATTTGGTAATACAAATATACAGGCTGTCAACTTTTTTAACTTTCTGGACACTCTTGTTGATTCGAAATTATCTTGGAGTGACCAAATAAATCAACTTTGTAATAAGTTCCAAAAAACGTATTTTGCTACATTCCCTCTCAAAATGTCTCAATGTTTGAGGTCTAATTAACGTCTATAGCGTTCTTAACAATTAGTTATAATATAATTTCTTAGGGCCAAACCACACAGATAGCCAGAGTGTTTACACTACAAAAGCGCATTATTCGCCTCAAGATTACCGTAAAAAGCATTTTAAGAAACATCGAATATTGACTGTGGTCAGTATTTACATATTGAAAATATTGTCACATCCACAAAAGTAAACGCCATATAAAGAAATGCTCAATTAGTCACAAATACACTACTAGAAATCATAATAATATTTACATGGAAAAGTTTCATCATGTGGAGCACAAAAAGTATCCGAAAAATAGCGGAAGTCATCTCTACAACTTACTGCTAGAATCCTTACAAAATGAGTCCCTAAAAAGATTTAAGAGTGATCTCAAAAAAAATTCTAACTTCATAAAGTTTCTATGACGTGTCTAATTTTAAAATTTATTTAATATCTTTAAAAGATTACTATTTAAGTAACTGTTCATTTTCAATTCTAACTTTATCATGGCTATAGTATTTGCCACTAACTGTACATTATATTGCATCTGTCTGTAACTAGCCAAAGATTTTATGTATTAAAGAAAAAATTTTTTTTATAGAATATATGTATTATCAAATTATCTTTTTTTTTTAATAAGGCTTAAAGCCTGTTTATCTTTATTCGCCAGCCTTATATATTGTCGCTCCACCGCTTTCGCGGGCGACCCACACTCCTGTGTCTTATAGGTGACTTGTCTCTTGCGATTTTTACGACTCTCTGATCCCCCATGCGGTCAATGTGTGCGCTACATTCCTTTTTTCTGTTTTGGGTCCATTTGTTGATGTTCTCTTCCCCACATCTGGTTCTGCCATCAATTCGTCTCAGTATTCTCATCTCCTTTGTTTCCATGAGTCTCCTTGTTTTTTGAGTTTCTGGCCTAGTTTTCGCAGTGTGTCATTATGGGCCTTATAATGGTTTTATAGATCTTGCTTTTCACCTGGGTGTAAATGTTTTTGTTTTTCCAAATAGAGTCGTTCAGACTACCTGCTACTCTCGCCGCCCTTGCCTTTGTTCTCTTCCGCTTCAACGTCACCATGGCTGAACAGTTCTATACCCAAATATTTAAACTTTATCTCCTGTTGAATGACCTCTCCATCTACTTTAAGTTTGCATCTTAACGGTGTTTTTGATGTTGTGATGCAACGTGTTTTTAAACCGGATATAGTGTCACGTGCCTATTTTTTCCCATCTACCGTTTCATTATTAATTGTGTCTCTGATAGTCTGGTGCTCGTAAATAGTTTTGCATACCGTATTTTGTTCGTTGTAAATAGAGTTGCATACCTAGTAGGATAGGATTTAATTATTAATGGCTGTGACATTTTTGTTAATTGGAGTGGGAGTCTTTGTATTAGATTTCGCCTTGATTTTTGGCCTCGATTGTCGTGTGTTGTCAGCTATATTATTGTTTGATTTGCTTCTATGTGTGAATGGGCTGGCTATCAACACGGACGAGCGCGATTATGAGTTGGGAACATAGATTTGCAAAGGTTGGCTGACGCGGGTCCCGTGTCATTTTTCTGATATCCGGCCTGGGAGTGGTGAGTGGAAGAGTCGCTTGGTGTCAGTCGTGGAGGTCGGGTGAGAGTTTTTGAAACGATTTGATATTAACACGTGAGCAGAACTTCTACGGTTTTTTCTTTCATATCTGGCTGTATTTGGGCCATCTTAATTGGATTTTGAAGAAAAACCATTTAATTTTTAACTTGACCATTCTGTCGTGCCTTTGTGGTGGATATTTTGGATATTGGGGACGAGTTAAAATAACCGCATGCGGGATCTGATGGAGTGAAGCCATTGTTAAGTAGCAGGTGCTGTTCCATAATTCAAACCGGCCAGGAGTAGGCCACAGGATTCGTGAATTCGTGTATCCAAAGGTTACAAGTGATTTATTTTAGTATATTTAAACGACGTGACTTATTTTTGACACCACGATTAAGTTTTGTTTTAATTTATTAATATGGTACACTGTTGAAAACTATTTATTGCATTGGATAATATGCCAAGGCTGAACTTTGATTAAAGTAATATTCTCAATAGTTCTTTGTGTCCAAGTAAAAAAAATTATTCATAATTATTTGTAAATATCCTACAATATTGCTATTTTGAAGGACAGCCATCGTAAAAAGAATTATTTTTAAAATAAGCTTAAATTTGTACCTGCTCCAAGTTGAATCTGAATGTATACATTACTGAACATACATTATGTAGTTATTGTGATGGTTTCAAATTATTATTTTTGTTGCGAGTCCATTTATTTTGTATTTTTTTTTTAATCTTTTGCTATCAGGAGTTCTATATAAAACCAATTATTTTTGAAATTTTAAATATTGTGAACATTTTTTTTTTGTTTTTAATTCTCTTTTGTACATCATTAGGTTTTTATTATTGTCTGAAAGATTGTTATAATTAATTTAAATATTATTTTAAGAAAAGTGTATTAAATTCGTTAAATCCACTTTACAAAAATACAGAATTTGTTGTAAAAAATCAGAACATCATTTTTACTTAATTAATATATTGCAGGAATTGTAAATATAGTTTTATTTATCTAGTTCACCATAATTGTTTGTTGTTTATCGTGTGGCTCTGCTAGTGCCTACGAGACCTAGGGGTTTCCGGCTTGTACCGTCCAAGTCGGTGGCGCGGCTCACTTTTATATATATATTTTTTTTCTTCTACCCTCTACGGTTGAGCTCGGGCATAATTTGCCAGTAAAAAGACCACTGGCAGAGTACTCTTTAGAGAACTAAAAGACGTGGCACACTATTTAATCCAAGTTCCTATAGAAATTTGGTTTGATTCGCTTAGTTCATTTATTTCTTAGTTCTTTAGTTTACAAACCATAAAAGTCACTCTCCATTCTTTTCGAAAAAGTTTCCCAATGTTTATTTTTGATCTGTCTTACCAAAGCTGTTGTTTTATTTCTAATTCTGTTGTATTCTCTGTACATTTTTGCTGCTCTTGCTGTTTGGTATGTTTGGTATGTTGTTTCTTCTCTTTGCATTTTTGTTTTACTTCTGGGCGAAACCATGAATCAAATTATGAATTGTATATTTTTAAATTTAGTTGACGAACCTACATATAACATGACAGAAAGGTAATGTGTAATCTATCTATATATCTACAAAATAGTTTACCAATTTGTATCGTGTTCGCACAGAACTAAAACTCAAATTTTGGACATATCGGACCAGCTGTTTTATTTCCTAAATGACTCCACGCTGTGTGTACTGTATGTATTCAGTTTTACTACTAAGCTGCTGGCGTTGATTTTATTAACACTGTTATATTAGTTTCACCTGTATCTTGTTTGTTTGCTTGCTTGCATATATGTTTGTACCTGACTGTGCGTGAACTACGCATGCGCGCAAAACAAATATTAAGACTGTTCATCGCATCGGTGGTTCAGTGGTAAAATGCTCGCCTGCGACGCGGGCAGCCCGGGTTCGATTCCCGGCCGATGCATTCTTTTTATACTTTTACCATTTAGTACATACATTTTTAGTGAGTAAAACAAATCGAACTAAAAAGCGAAAAATAAATTTTAGATTAAAAAAAACTAAAAAACACGCTTTTAGAGTTAATCAAAGTAAAAAATAATTCTTAACATAGGAATAAAATTATTGACGAGAAAATTAATGTCACTGTTTTAAAAGCGTGGGGTGCTTTGTATGACATTTTTAAACTAACTCTGCGCGTTTAGGACGCGTCAAATAAAATTTCATTTAGTAAAACTACGTTAAACAGATAAACTTTTTGCCATGTCAACACATTTAAATGAAAAACAAAATGGCAAAATATATGTATAATATGATAACTATTATTAATTTTAAGTTTTAATATTTGAACATATTATAAACTTAGCCGACAGATATGCCAGTTAGGTACGACTTCGAAATGCAATTTAAAGGTGTCATAAACAACCACCAAGTTTGCACAGAAAACGGACCTCAACTAGAAAGGGATGCTTTAGTGTGGTACACTGATGGAGTCAGGATGGATGAAAGGGTTGAAGTGGGCGTTACAGGGCCGAATTTTAGGCTCTCAAAACCCCTTGGTAACACCCCAACCATCTTTAAAGCAAAATTACATGCCATAGAGATATTTGCCCAGCAGTGCATCAAAAGGAACACCAGAAGGGCAGATATCTATATTTTATCAGATAGCCAAGCAGCACTAAAAGCTCTAAATTCAGACACTTGTAAGGCTAAGCTGACTTGGGACAATAAACAATCCCTAAGACAACTGACAGCATACAATTAGATTAATCTGATGTGAGTTCCAGGTCAAAATGGAGTTAAAGGCAACGAGGAAGTAAACTGCCTTGTCAAGGAAAAGGAAAATACGCAATTTTCCGGCCCAGAACCCTTCTGTGGACTCTCCAGAGCCCACTTAAAATAAGAGGTTCGACGATGGGCAACAGATAAAATGAAATCTTACTGGCATAAAGTGCCAGGACAAAGACAAGCGAAAAGGCTAGTAAGCCTTTCGCCAAGGTAAGCTAAACAGTTTCTCGAGTTGGACAAGAAAGACTTGAAACTGGTGACGGGACTCCTCACTGGACAAAACAGAGTGTGATAGTTGCCGCTACTGTGAGAACTTCACTGAAACTGCAGAACATTTGCTTTGTGAATGCCCAGCGCTTTTCTGCAAGAGGCTCAAGTTTCTGGAAGAGGCCTTCCTAAAGCCCTCCGATGTCAGGAACTAAGCTCTCAGGAAATTGAAACCACTACGGAAAAAAAAGGTGACTATGTATGTATGTATTTTTTATTTAGACTGGCGAGTTACTAAAAATGACGAATTTTTCTTTGACTGATCATTTATTTGATAGCTCTACGGTTTTAAATGATGTTTCATTGAGCTCTTTATTTATCATGTTTAAACGTATTTATTTTTATCTATGTGGTAGTCGTGCACTTTCCAAACCTGTATAAAGATAAAAACTTTTCTTTTAGGTAGTACAAGAGTACGAAAGGGCAGTAATATTTCGTTTGGGTAGAGTACGAAAAGGAGGAGCTCGAGGTCCCGGTATATTTTTCGTTTTGCCGTGTTTGGATAGTTACGCTAAAGTTGATTTAAGAACAATTTCATTTGATGTACCACCACAGGAGGTAACAATACTCTTCCTTAGCATAAATATTTAGCTTAGCAGATTTATTTATGATAATTAGCAAGCGGGATTTAAGGGAAGCTCACCTATACAGGGTGATTCATTAAAAATGGTTTTTTTTTTATGAAAATAGTCGCAAAAAGGGTAGACCTATCGTGTTGGCTGCGGACAGCCCGCACTGCGACTATTAGAAGGGGAAGGGATTATAGAAAGGAAATGATTGTGGACACGCTTTTTAAAAAGTTGTAGGTCATAGTTCTCTGGAAAAACTGATTTTGGAAGCTTATTCCATTCCAAAGCAGCCCTGTAAAAGAAGGATTCTTGATGAAGATTGGCCCTAGTAGTGTCAATCTTGAGAGTAAATGGGTGAGACTGATCAGCGTGCCAAGTTCTTCGGCCGAATGTGGCCAATGGTAGTACAAGAGTTTTTATTTCTCTGGAGCATCTGCCATGAAAATATCTGTAGAGCAATGACTGGTCTGCAACTCTTCTTCTATGTTCTAGAGGGTGAAGGGTATCTGTGAGAGTTGAGCTGTTTATCAAGCGAATGGCTCTTTTTTGAATGGAATCTAGAAGACGAAAAGAATGCCTTGGTGCTGAACCCCAAATGTGCGAGCAATACTCCAGTAGAGGTCGGATTTGAGCCTTGTACGTCGTGTACAGTTGATCAGGAGTAAAAAACTTTCTGGCTTTCCACAGAAAACCTAGCCTCTGGCTTGCCGATTTTGCGATGTTAGCAACATGGTCATGCCAAGAAATATTATTGGACACCGTGACTCCCAAAATCGAGATGGAGGGACTTGGTTCAAAGATATTTCCGGACATTGTGATGGGATGATTTGAGGAATTCACTTTCTTGGAAAACGTGGCACTTTGTGTTTTTTGGGCGTTAAACTGAACAAGATTGTTGGTTCCCCACTCGACGATTGCTTTAAGATCTCTATTGATGGAATCAACCTGTTCCTACCTGAGTCTATTGTATCATTCACCGAAAGTGATCGATAGGATGTGAAAGTTGAGACCAGTGTGCTATCGTCTGCGAAACTGTAAATGGGGTTCGTGGTGGTTTTCAAGAGGTCGTTGATGTGTAAAAGAAATAAGGTGGGGGACAGGATGGAACACTGGGGGACCCCGGCATTTAAACGCATCAGAAGAAATACCGTCAACTGCCACATGTAAGGAGCGATCTTGCATGAAGCTCAAGAGCCATTGGCGCAGTTTGGTTGGGAGACCGTAGGCAGATAATTTACTTAACAATGCCTGGTGCCAAACGCGGTCAAAGGCTTTAAATATATCCAAGGCTATTGCACGGAATTCACCAAACTTTTCAATAGTGTTTGTCCAGAGCTGAGTGACATAAGCCAGCTAATCTTCAGTAGACCGAAGTTGTCGAAATCCATATTGTCTGTCATGGATTATCTCAAATTTCTCTAGATATTTGATAAGTTCTGTGTTAATCGCTTTTTCCATAACTTTGGATATGACTGAGAGCAATGCAACAGGGCGATAACTAGCAGGAATAGTCTTCTTTCCTTTTTTCGAAATCGGTTAAACGTAATCTCTAAACTGGAGATACTACACACCAAAATATGGCGATTGAGCTTAACATGTCTTTACAAATGTTGCAGGTTTACGAGATACAGGGTATTTAAAGTTGGAATGTTAGTTTGAAATTTCTTAATAATTTTGTGATTTTAAGCAGCATCGTCTTAAAAATTGGCAGCTTAATGTTTTTTGGCATAAAAATTACGAATTTTATGCTGAATTAAGCACTATTCATACAGGGCGTTAGTTATATCCTGTTATTTAGGTAAATTACAACATATCTTTTTTGCCTAATAAGTTATGGCTAAAATGACTGAAAAATCTAAAAGGCGTTCAATTTTAAAAAAGAAATAACTTTTGTTTATTTTATGTAACTCTATCAGTTTTTGAGTTATTTGCATTTTAAATATTCAGCGTAGACTCCTAAGCCACCGTTATTACATTGACTTTTTTTCAAGTAGGCTTGTGTCAAAACTTATCAGTTTTTCGTGTAAAGAAATATTTGAAAACTTTACTGTCATTAAGTAAGAGTGTATTATTTGTAGTTAAATAAGAAAATGCCACGACATAATGATTTTTCCAACAGTGAAATGCGTGATATAATTTGTGTTTATGCTCAGTCAAATTATAGTGGACTTGGTGCAGCTAGAAGGTATTTAGAATCATACCCAAATCAAAGACAACCCAATCACAAACTCTTCAGACGTATTTATACCCGCCTAGGCGAAACAGGGTGTTTTTGCTCTAAAAGCTTAAATGGTGCTCCAAAAAATATCAACTTAGATGATGAAGAAGAGGTTTTAGTTCGTATTTCGGAAAATCCGGATCTTAGTACTCGTCGGTTACGTGCGGCAACAGGAATAAGCCAACCGTCTATCTGGAGAATTTTAAAGAAAGAGAATCTCCGTCCATATAACTATACTCCTGTCCAAAATTTGCTACCTCAAGATTTACCAGTTCGCCTACAGTTTTCTTAATTTATGCTAGATTAACAAAACGAAAACCAGGATTTTATTAATTACCTCCTTTTCACCGATAAGGCGACGTTTACTAGACGAGGTGTTTTTAATTGGAAAAACAATCATTTGTGTTACTCCAAAAATCCACATGCTCTAAAGAAACGACATTTTCAGCATGAATTCAAGGTAAATATTTGGTGTGGTGTGATATCTGGTTTTTTTATTGGTCCTTTTGAACTTCCTCCTAATCTGAACAGGCCCCTGTGTTTAAACTTCATTGAACAACAGTTAAACACACTACTAGAAGATCTACCACTAGCCATAAGGCAAAACATGTTTCTCTGTCAGTACGGCAATACCTGAATGAACATTTTCCTCACCGGTGGATTGGGCGTGGCAGTGAATTTGTTAGGCCACCCAGAAGTCCAGATTTAAACCCTCCAGACTTCTCAATATCGTCACAAATTAAGGACTTGGCTTACAAAGATACAATTAATTTCATCGAAGAATAACGACAGAAAATTCAAGAAGCTGCTAATATTATTAAAAATAATTGAAAAATGTTATTTAATATTCAAAGATCTTCAAGAAGACGCCTTACAAAGTGTATTTAAGTGAAAGGCAAGCATTTTAAGCATTGACTTTAAATTTTTCATTTATTACTATTACTAATTGTTATTTGTTGTCTTTACTGTTGTTACCCCGCATAGTAGTAACTTAAAGGAATAAATTCATTTCACAATAAACAAAATTCATTAAATGTTTAAAATGCAGATAACTCAAAAACTAATAGAGTTACATGAAATAAACGAAAGTACCTTTTTTATTAAAAATTGAACTACCTTTTAGATTTTCTAGTCATTTTAGCCATAACTTATTAGGTAAAATCGTAAGTCGTAATTTACCTAAGTAACAGGGTGTAACTAACGCCCTGTATGAATAGTGCTAAATTTAGCATAAAATTCGTAATTTTCATGCCCAAAAACATAAAGTTGCCAATTTTTAAGAGTTGCTTAAAATCACAAAATTATTAAGAAATTTCAAATTAAAATTCCAACTTTAAATACCTTGTCTATCTCGTAAACCTGCAACATTTGTATAAGACATGTTAAGCTCAATCGCCATATTTTGGTGTGTAGTATTTCTAGTTCAGAGATTGCCCATTCTTAAGGGATCACCCTGTATATTAACGGTAATCGGATTAAACGAGTGGAACAGTACTGTTACCTGGGAACTATAATTAATGAACAATGCCGTATAGTGAAGGCTAGAACCGTTTGCAACAAAATGAGCGCCGTCTTTAAAAGCCACAGTCTATCACTGGAAACAAAAATGAGGGGATGCTAAGTCTTCTCCACATTACTGTATGGAGCAGAGTCCTGGACGCTCACCGAAGCCACCACTAAAAAAATTATAGCTTTTGAAATGTAGCTGTACAGGAATATACTCAGAATAAAGAGGATAGATCATATAAGGAACAAAGAAGTGCTCCAAAGAATACAGAAAGAAATGAAAATCATGTACACTATCAAGTGCAGAAAACTCGAATACCTAGTACATGTCATGAGAAATCAACACCGATATTCTCTACTACAGTCCATAATGCAAGGACAAGTGAAACGGAAAAGAGGACCCGGCAAGAGAAGAATCTCATGGCTGCGGAATCTGCAAACGTGGTATGGGAAAACCTCAATAGAATTGTTTCGAGCAGCTACAAACAAGATCATGATTGCCAATATGATTGCCAACATCCAAAACGGATAGGTACTTGAAGAAGAAGAAGATATTTAAAAATGAAGCGTTCTCTTGGTTACCCTTTGCTGATTAATTTCTTTATTAATATCTCGTTACCTTCTTACCTTGTTTGGTTAATAGTTCAGTATTCATTTAGTTTAAATTACTTCTTTTTATAAAGTACACAATATTAATATATACACTTGGATTTCAGGCACTAACAAAGGATTCTGTGACCGTAACAGTAGATGCTGTAGTTTACTATAGAATACAAGATCCATTAAATGCAGTCGTAAAAGTAACAAACTATAGGTATTATTTTTTATTTTATTTTAAAATTGCAGCTTTATACACTTACTAGAGATATTTAAGAAATACTACCTATCTTTTTTTATTGCTCTGAAGTCATACACTTGTGAGTCTAAGCTGACTTGGGACTGTAAACAATCCCTGAGGCAACTGGCAGCAAACAACCAGGTCAATTTGATATGGGTTCCAGGTCACATGGGAGTTAAAGGCAACGAGGAAGCCGACTGCCTTGTTAAGGAAGGGGCACATACACAATTTTCCGGCCCAGGACCCTTCTGTGGACTCTCCAATGCCCACTTGAAAATAAGAGGTTCGACGCTGGGAAACACATGAAATGATATCTTACTGGAAAAAAGTGCCAGGACAAAGACAAGCAAAAAGACTAGCAAGCCTTTCGCAAAGGAGAGCTAAATAGCTTTTCGATTTGGACTAAAATGACTTGAAATTGGTGAAGGGACTCCTTACTGGACACTGAGATATCACCTAAAAAATATGGGCATAACAGAGAGTGATAGTTGCCGCTACTGCGAGAACTTTGCTGAAACTGTAGAACATTTGCCCTAAGAATGCCCAGCGCTTTTCTGCAAGAAGTTCAAGTTTCTAGAAGGGGCCCTCATAAAGACCTCCAATGTCAGGAACTTAACTCCCAGGATATTGAAAAACTTTGTACGAAGTCTTGGAATCCCGGGCCTTAAATAGATTGAAGGTTATGCACAAAATATCTGATAGGTCGAAGTGCTTGAGAGGCTGCATAGCCTTCACGACACCCCCTACAATTTACAATCTACAATCTATCTTTTTTATTTAATTATTTACATGGCTCTAAAGGTGGCAGACTGGATGATAATTTAGTGAATTGTTAAGGTGTTGGAATATTATTTATTTTTCGAAAAAAATTGTTTGTAAAATCTAGGTGTTTAACCTGTCTTAACAGTATAAAAAATAAAGGTGCAATATTTTCAAACTTTGTGTAATTTAAAATTTGGACAACATTTTTGGTTTAGCAGGCGAAAAGTAACTTTTAAGCTAAAACAATGAATATGATTAGGTGGCGAGTATACAGACAGAGTCACAAAATATTAGACATAAAGATGTAACTTTAGTACCGTTGTAGCGGAATATACTTGCACCACACTATTGCGGATAGGAATGGTTTCAGTAATATTGCCTGCTCTTTTTCCGTTCAGAAAGTTTCTTTGATTTTGTAATAATAAACAATCATGCTAGGCTAACTTTTATTAATTAAGATTAGCATAGGGGTGTGTTGGTTCCTACACTTATGTATGGTAGTGAATGTTGGGTTTCGCAGAAAAAGCATAAAAATAGGATTAATGCTGTGGAGATAAGTAGTCTGAAAAGTATAACCGGAGTGACTCGGTTGGATAAAGTAAAGAATAGTAAGGTAAGGGAACGCTGTGGTGTAAAAAAAATGTGGTTACAAAGATAGATAAAGGGATGCTTAGATGGTAGTAAGGATGGATGAAGGAAGATTGACTAAACAAATTTATAAGGCAATTGTGAATAAACAAGTCGGTAAAAGTCGACCTAGGCGAACATATCTCGATCAGATCAACATTGTATTGAAGAAAGGCCAGGTCAAGAGTACCAACAACCGACAAGCATGTATGAGAGCACTGATAAAAGTAGAGGAAGCAAAAGATATATGTGTGTGTGTGTGTGGGTGCGTGTGTGTGTGGGTGCGTGTGTGTGTGGGTGCGTGTGTGTGTGGGTTTTCTAGTGTGGTTTTGTTTTTTTAAGTTAAATACTATAAAAATAAAAATATTTAATATAATACTGAAGGACTTTTATTTTAATATTTTTAATGTATTAAGTTGCATGTAACTAGGTAGATACCTGAAATAAGAACAAATTTTTCCTAAACTTTCCTTTATTTTTTTATGAGATTGTTACTGCCCAGCTACGCACTGAAACTAAACTACATTATTCATGTGTAGGGCCTATTTAGTTTTACTAATTACCATACTATACCAGTTTTGCCAAGAGGAGCACATGAAAATATTTAACATTTGGTTTAAATTGCCACCCAGGCTTCTTTACACGTGGAGAGTCCCAGCAGACTGTCCCAAACATATAATTAGAAACCAAATAGACTACATATTAATCAACAAATGTTTTAAAACATCAGTAATAAGAACATGTACATACCCTGAAGCTAACGCCCCATCAGACCACATCCTTCTTATAACAGAAATAAAAAAGATCACTAATGAAAAGAAACAAAAACAAGAACCAAGGATAGATTATGATAGACTTAAGGACGGAAACATCAAAAGTAAAGTGAGCAAAAAATTAAATGATCTGTTAACAACGTTAGTCATACCACAACCAACTGAGGAGACGAATCTTGATAACGCATAGAATGACATAGAGGAAAAGATGGTAAATACGGCAAAAACGGAGATAGGATACAAACAGAATATTAAAAAGAAAAAATGGATGACAGACGAAATACTAACAATGTTTGAAGTAAGAAAAAAATACAAGAACCAAGGCAGATGAGACAAATATATGACATTGCAAAAGACTGTTGATTTTGAGATTTTTCTAGCAAATTATAATACATATTTTCATCATATTAAATAAAATGTTTATAATGTTAATTCAAATCTTTGGGATTTCTTATAATGAATAAACTCGTGTGTTGCTCTGTACAACGAAGATTATTTTATTCATATATACAAGCACTTTATTTATACTATTTACACGTTTTTTACCTGTAAAACAAAGAAACGACAATTACAGTTTATTACACTATATTCTTCTATTTTAATCAGTTTGTTGTTACTGTTTTTATAATCATAGATGCGCTCGCTCTCTCCCTTACTCTTTTCTATGATATAGGTTTTACTTTACTTTACTTACACAAAGCGCGGAAATATTTAAAGTTTAAGATATATTTATCTTTACATGTATTTGACAAATTATTTTAAACCCTTAATAACCAGACCTGCAGCAGACATTAAATGTATATTTGCAGTAATTCTACACGACTTTTGGCAATGACCACACTAAGAAATATTCTGGGAACAAGAAGTCTAGCAGAAGTTCTTTCAGATAGAGAAGCCATTTCTCACGCCATGCAAACTTCCTTGGACGTAGCCACTGACCCATGGGGGGTAAAGGTAGAAAGGGTAGAAATGTAAGTAGAAAAAACTTAATTAAGATATTGTTTTTTATCAAAGTGTCAAATACATTTTTATATATTATTGAATAAATTTCACAGTAAAGATGTAAGTTTGCCTCAACAACTTCAAAGAGCGATGGCGGCCGAGGCAGAAGCTTCTCGAGAAGCAAGAGCCAAAGTAATAGCTGCAGAGGGAGAAATGAAGGCTTCAAAAGCATTAAGAGAAGCATCAGACGTAATAAACGAAAGTCCAGTTGCTTTGCAAGTAGGTTGATTTTTTAAAATTTATTTTATATCTCATTAGATGTTTTACGCTAATATAGATGAATAATTGATAAAGATAAAGTTGTCACAAAACCTTTTATATTATTTGAAATACTCCAAACTGTAAATATATTTTATGTGTTTTTATTTTAAAACTGGCCAGTCCAAATAACTTCAGATTTTGCGTAAATGTAAAAATAACAAAAAAGTAAAATTTCAATGGGGAGGTTTAAAAATGGTATTCTGCTGTTTCCGAATAGCACCTCTTTAACAGCCCACACCCCTTCTTTAAAATGTCAAAAAGTAGCTCCTTTCATAAAAAAAAAACCCAAAAAAATACAAATCAGCCACATATCCTACAATTTATTCTTTTAACGACCTACGCCATTGTTAAATAGGTAGATGTCTAATTAGCAATCAATTAAGTTACTTTTTAATAACTTTTTTGACATTTTTTGTCATTTTGTTTCTTTGTATCAAAAATAATAATAGTATATTTAGTTATTATTCGTGAAGTTAAAGTAGCCATTATTTGTAGCTGTAGCATCTTGAATTATTTTAAAATGCAAGAACGAATAGAAATAATATTTATTTACGGTCTTTAAAACAAGTGAGCTTGAGCAACAACTCAAGTTTGGTAAATCCCGTGCAATAGCCTTGGATATATCTAAAGCATTTGACCGCGTTTGGCACCAGGCTTTGTTAAGTAAATTATCTGCCTACGGTCTCCCAACCAAACTGCGCCAATGGATTTTGAGCTTCATGCAAGATCGCTCTCTACATGTGGCTGTTGACGGTATTTCTTCTGATGCGTTTAAAACCAATGCCGGGGCCCCCCAGGGTTTCATCCTGTCCCCCACTCTATTTCTTTTACACATCAACGACCTCTTGAAAACCACCAAGAACCCCATTTACAGTTTCGCAGACGTCAGCACACTTGTCCCAACTTTCACATCCTATCAATCACTTTCAATGAATGATACAAATAGACTCAGACAGGAACAGGTTAATTCCAACAATAGAGATCTTGAAGCAATCGTCGAGTAGGGAATCAACAATCTTGTTCTGTTTAACGCCCACAAAACACAAAGCGCCACGTTTTCCAAGAAAGTAAATTCCTCAAATCATTCCATTACAATGTCCGGAAATACCCTCAAGTCCCTCCTTCTGAGAGTCACGGTGTCTAATAATATGTCTTGGCATGACCATATTGCTAACATCGCAAAGTCAGCATGCCATAGGCTACGTTTTCTATGGAAAGTTTTTTACTCCTGATTGACGATGTACAAAGCTTAAATCCGACCTCTACTGAAATATTTATCGCACATTTGGGGTTCAGCACCAAGGCATTCTATATTCCATTTAAAAAAGGGCTATTCGGTTGATAAACAGCTCAACTCTCACAAATACCCTTTACCTACTAGAACATAAAAGAAGAGTTGCAGACCAAACATTACTCTACAGATATTTCTATGGCAAATGCTCCAGAAAAATAAAAACTCTTGTACCACCACTGGCCAAAGAACTCGGCACGCTGAGCAGTCTCACACATTTACTCTCAAGATTGACACTACAAGGACCAATCTTCATCAAGAATCCTTATTTTACAGGGCTGCTACAGAATGAAACAAGCTCTCAAAATCAATTTTACCAAAAAACTATGACCTGTAACTTTTTAAAAAGCGGGTCCACAATTATCTCCTTTCTATAATCCCTCCGCGGATCCGTTTGTAATAAAAAAAATAATAATCCCAGAGTTCTTGACGAAGCTTCACATTTTGAAGTACTGAATTATTTTGCTTTAGATCCCACCTATTCCATTCCAAAAGTTTTATTTATATATACAGAGTGGACCAAAAGTCTGGAAACGGACAATAATCTTAGCACATTTTAAATACTTGAATACTTGAAAAAGTTAAAATTGTTATCTTTTAATTGTTACGTTTAAATGTAATTGAAAATAGTTTGTATTAAAAAAATTATTGAAACAATTAGGCGTGGCCACACTTCTGTTTTATTTATTTAAGACCTTCTAGACTACATAGAATCATATGTGTTACATATGGCTGAACTCATATTGAAGAAGAGATTTCAATAATGACTAAATAAACAGAGTGATGTATTTAAAAAACCAATGTCAAAGAAACGGCAAATCTGACAACATTACAAATGTCAAATCTAGAATTTCCGTATCTCAAAATAGACTTATTCCAAATTTTGAACAATTCGGATTAAAAATTTACGAGATAATTGGCCGTTTTCAGACTTTTGGTCCACTCTGTATAATACTAAGTTTTCAGCGAAAAACAATGTTTTTTAAGGAAATAAGACAAATGGACCACTTTTTGTTGACCAAAACCTAACGGGAGAATTGTACCTACAATTATTAAAAAATAAAATTGATCCACTTATTACTCAGTCACTAAAGGAACAAGTTATTGAACATGGAAATATGGTGCTAGACGAATAGAACATATACCTTCAAAAGGACAAAGCTACACCACATTACGCACTAGCTGTAAGACAATGGCTAGACAAACGATTTCCAAGACATTGGATTGGCAGAAGGGATTTTTAAAAAACCAAAGCTTAGAATAAGTGCAGAATGTAGACAAATTACAAGCGAAACTTTGCAAAGGGTTCGAGAACAATTAAAAAAAGTTATATTATTGCCAACAAAATAACGGAGCACACTTTAAACAGTTACTGTAAATACATTTGGGGAGCTGTTTGTAATTAACTTCATTTTAGTTTCTGTTGTAATTTTGCTTTGTTTAATTCTATTATATATATATATATATATATATATATATATATATATATATATATATATATATATATATATATATATATATATAAATAAATCGATAAAGTAAATTGTTGTTTACATGGCTGATTTGCATTTTTTCTTATATTTACACAAACTCAAAAGTTATTGGGACTGGCTGGTTTTAAAATGAAAGCACTCTATATTGGTGTGTGTGTGTGTACATGTTAAACAATCACATTTTTATGTCTCTGACACATTTTTTTGGTAATGTGTCACGTCAATAGTATCTATATTAGGAAGCTTTTCTGTAATAGAAAATGAAAAATGACGTTTAAAATAAAATTACATGATGCCACTCTTTCGTAGATCGGTATAATAATTTATTTAAATCAATAAGACACAGTGCGTCATTCCGTCTAAATACCTACTACAAATTTATCACAAGTAATTATTATACAGGGTGGCCAACCGAAAACGAAACATTTGCAGGAACCTCGTCATCATTTCAAAAACGCTCAGACCCGTCGATTTTTGATTAAAGGGAGACACTATTTTTCGGTATTTTTGACTTCACTACACCATGCGAGGTAAGAATTACCTTAAAATTTTTAAATGGCATTGGGAGTCGAATAAGCTTCTACAATTTTCTATACAATAGTCTTTAAATTTAAAAATCCGCCCATTACTTATTGAGAAGTTAAGTACGCCAGTGGTATAAATTTAGTACCTAGTACCTAGTTTTTTCTTGCACAATTGCCGCTATTGGTCCGATTCAAACCCAAGAGTTTTTCACGAGGTGCATACACAACAACCGGAGAAATTAAATGTATTGCAGTGACCGACTGGTTGGTCCTTTTTTTTACCAGGCAATTTGACTGGCGAAATGTATTTGCAATTACTGGAAGACGCTATTGAGCCTGCCTTGAATAATATGTATTTGAAAATAATCCACAGTATGACGTAGATCATTTTTATTTTCAACAGGACGGTGCTTCTCCGCATTATGCGGCGGTTATTCGTCTGTATTTAGACCAACGTTTTTCACGGCATTTGATTGGGGGAAGAGGCAGCATTGAATGGCCTCCACGATCACCAGATTTATCGCCCCTCGATTTCGTTTTGTGGGGACATCTAAACATTAAAATATATAAAACACAACCAGCGTCGTTGGAAGATTTGCGTCAAAGAATCGTTGACGGTCGCCGTCGAATTACTCCGGAAATTCTTCGGAATGAGCGTCAACGTTTTGAACAAAATCTTTATTATTGTATGGAAGCGGGCGGTCATCAGTTTGAATATTTAATTAATTGTTATAATTCTTACCCTCTTCTTCTTCTGTTGATGCCTATCCGTTCCGGATGTTGGCGAGCATAATGGCTATACGAACTTTATACACTGATGCACGGAATAAGCCCACAGTTGATGTTTTAAACCACACCCAGAGATTCTTCAGCCATGATATTCTTCTTTTTCCTACACTCCTTCTATCTTGAATTTTGCCTTGTAGTACAAGCTGTAAAAGCCGGTATCTTTCAGGGTTTTCTTTTTTCATTCTACGTAGCACCTTTTCGTTGGTTATATGATCCACCCATAAAATTCCCAGACACGACTGTAGAGCCAAAGTTCAAAGGCTTTTAATTTCTTGAAAGATGTTTCAGATAACGTCCATGACTCAACACCGTATAGAAGAGTTGAGAACACATCTTTCATTTACTTCTACCACTCTGCTCATTAATCTTTGAAGTCCCTCTAGATCGTTTGAGATAATTACTGTGTCATCCGCATATCGTATGTTATTAATGCACTTGCCATTAACAATTACCCCGTCGGAGGTATTTTCCAGGGCTTCTCGAAATATGTATTCTGAATATATGTTGAACAGTAACGGCGAAAGTACACACCCCTGTCGAACTTCTCTCTTTATCAGAACTTCATCGGATTTCTCACTTTCTATTCTGACCGAAGAGGTCTGATTCCTCGCTTGAGGTTTAAAGTATTGGAGTCAAAAATACCGGAAAAGAGTGTCAAAAATCGACGGGTCTAAGCGTTTTTTAAAAATATTTATGAAGTTCCTACAAACGGCTTTGTTTCGTTTTCGGTTGGCCACCCTGTATAAGAAGAAGCGATAGAGTAGTGCATGTTATCATCAATACTCTTCAAGATGTATTCAGGAGAAGCGATGAAAATACCGCTAACGAAGGAAACGTATGGTATTAAAGAACATGGAAAAGCAATTAATTATGTAAGTAATGATGATGACGCAGTATTTTCAAGCAAACACATAAATTTAAATTTGTGCTTAATATGTAATAATAATATGTGGGCGTCCATTTTCAACATTTTATTTAGACATTAATTTTAATACATTTTCCGTGTAATGCAGCGGTCAGCAACAGGCGGAAGGTCGCACTTCGGACCGTCAAGTATTGTTAAATATACCTACAAATTAATTAAATTTTTTTTTATATAACTAGTCCTATACTCATACGTTTGAAAGCCACATAGGCCTCAAGCGGTTCCAGTTTGCCTCACATGCAATGAAACTATCGCTATTGTTAAAAATAGCAATTTAAAACGATATTACGAAAGAACTCATCAGCAATTCCAAAAAAACTTTCTTCTTCGCTGCATAAGCGAGCAAGAAAAATCCGCAGGAGCAGCGTTAGGTGTCTGCTAGACGCTTAATAAACACCAAAAGCCATTATAAGATTCTGAGATAGTGAAAGAATATATATGTTGGAACTAGACGGCACTTTTTAAAAAAGGATGTTGTCGCTGCAATTTGAAGTATTTTATTGTCGGCAAGAAGTAATACAAGAAGAACCGAAATCTTAGAGCTGCTGATATCAAAAGCACTCTACTTGAACGTATGCATCTCCAACTCCAAACCCTGATTCAACCAAGAATGCAACCGTGCGGTGCGTGATAAAAATCAAGCATATCGCTCTGGTGCGAATTCCCAACAATTGCTAACTGAGAAGCCTTTGTCCACGCGAGGAACGCCTGCAAAAGAACGATCGATCTTGCCAAAGAATCCTACGACACGAAAATATGCAACAAGCTTGTTAATGCCCCTCCTGGATCAAAGACCTTTTGGTCTTTGGCTAAAGCCATAAATAAGAATTTTACAACTTCTTCTTTACCACCACTCGAGAGGTCCAACGGCACGACAGCCATATCTTCCAAAGAAAAAGCGGATATGCTAGCCAAAATGTTCAGCTCTAACTCAACCCTCGATACCAATGGGAAACAACCCCCAACGATACCTAAAATAAACGCATCAATGCCTGAGGTCGCTATCCGCCATCGCACTATCAGGAAAATCCTACGAAATCTTGACTCTAATAAGGCAGTAGGACCAGATGAAATTCCGACAATTGTCCTGAAGACCTGTGCTCAAGAGCTCACCCCAGTTCTCTGTAGACTCTTCAAGTTATCATACAGCAAAGGAGTATTTCCGTCCATATGGAAAAACGCTAAAGTTCAACCGATTCCGAAAAAAGAAAAGAAGACTGTTCCTGAGAATTATCACCCTATTGAATTGCTCTCAGTCATTTCCAAAGTTATGGAAAAAGCAATTAACACAGAATATCTGGAGAAATTTAAAATAATTCATGTCAGACAATATGGATTTCGACAACTTCGGTCTACTGGAGATTTGCTGGCTTATGTCACTTAGTTTTGGACAAACACTATTGAGAAGTTTGGTGAATCCCGTGAAATAGTCTTGGATATATCTAAAGCCTTTTACCGCATTTGGCACTGGGCATTGTTAAGCGTTAAAAGTCAATGCCGGGGTCCTCCAGGGTTTCATCCTGTTCCCCACCTTATTTCTTTTACACATGAACGACCTCTTGAAAACCACCACGAACCCCATTTACAGTTTCGCAGACGACAGCACACTTGTCCCAATTTATACATCCTATCGATCACTTTCGGTGAATGATACAAATAGACTCAGACAGGAACAGGTTGACTCCATCAATAAAGATTTTGAAGCAATCGTTGAGTGGGGAACCAACAATCTTGTTCAGTTCAACGCCCAAAAATCAAGTTTTTCAAGAAAGTGAATTCCTCAAATCATTGTCTAATAATATGTCTTGGTATGACCATGTTGTTAACATCGCAAAGTCAGCAAGCCAGAGGCTAGGTTTTCTGTGGAAAGCTAGAAAGTTTAATACACCTGATCAACTGTTAACGACGTACAAGGCTCAAATCCGACCTCTACCATAGTATTGCTCGCACATTTGGTGTTCAGCACCAAGGTATTATCTTTCTCTTCTAGATTCCATTCAGAAAGGGGCCATTTGGTTAATAAACAGCTCAACTCTCACAGATACCCTTTACCCACTAGATCATAAAAGAAGAGTTGCAGACCAGACATTATTCAACAGATATTTCCATGGCAGATGTTCCAGAGAAATAAAAACTCTTATCCCACTACTGGCCACATTCGGCAGAACTCGGCACGCTGATCAGTCTCACTTATTTACTCTCAAGATTGACACTACAAGGACCAATCTTCATCAAGAATCCTTTATTTACAGGACTGCTACAGAATGGAACAAGCTTCCAAAATAAGTTTTTCCAGAGAACTATGACCTGTAACCTTTCAAAAAGCGGGTCCACAATCATTTCCTTTCTATAATTCCTCCTTCTTTTAATAGTCGCAGTGCGGGTCGTCCGCGGCCCACACGATAGGTTTACCATTTTTGCGACTATTTTCAGTAAAAAAAAAGATGTTAAGGAAAGAATTATTAACAATATTGCCGTAAAATGATAACACTCATGGAGAATATTTATTCAAATTCATGACCAAATCTAACATTAGTTATGATAAAATGGTGTCGCTTTTAAAAGACGGAACACCAACAATGATTGGCCAAGAAAAAGGAGTAAAAAGAGAATTAGGGATAAGAATTTAGGTCTAATATCGTATCAGTGCATAATTTACCAGACTAAGTGCTAGACTGAAAGAAGTAATGGACAGCTTGGTCAAGTTGATTACTTTTATAAGATCTCATTCTTCCCTTTAGCACTGATAATTCAAAGAGTTTCTTGCTAAATGTGATTCAGCGCATTTTTTTTTACTGCAACACAACAATTTTCGTTGGATAAGTAAAGGTCAAGTTATTGAACGTTTTTGGCTAGTAAAATAACATGTAACCTTCTTCTTGCAAAACTTGGATACGCAGGGAGCTTAGAAGCACTGGGAGTTCATCTCCAATCGCATGAAAGTAGCCCTAAACAAAATCAGAAGCTGGTGCGCACAGGAAGGACTTAATATCAATCCTAGCAAAACAGTCCTGGTTCCATTCACCAGGAGGCGAAAGTACGAACTTAAAGCCCCAACTCTGAATGGAACTCAGCTTACTTTTTCCAAAGAAGTTAAATATTTGGGCGTAATAATCGACCAAAGACTGACATGGAACAGCCAACTCAACAACATTCTTTCCAGAGCTATAGCGGCAAGCTGGACATGCCGCAGAGTCTTTGGCAAGACATGGGGTCTGAAACCAAAAATGATCTACTGGTCATACCAAACGATCATTAAGCCTATGCTCACCTATGCTTTATTGATATGGTGGCCAAAAATGCAACAAATTTCGGCACAAGTCAAGCTGCAGAAAGTCCAGCGGCTAGCTTGTCTGGGAATCACAGGGGCAACATTCACGTGCCCTACTGCATCCGTAAAGGTAATGCTGACCCTTCCACCATTGCACTTATGTGTAATGAAGGAAGCAGCAATCAGTGCCTTCAGACTGAGCCAGACAACAAATCTTAGAGCAAGAAATCGGAATGGACGTTTGAAGATTTTGCAAAATATTTCCCTAGAATCCATGTCTTAGCCGACAGATATTATGCCAGTTAGGTACGACTTCGAAATGCAGTTTGAAGCTGTCATAAACAACCACCAAGTTTGCACAGAGAACGGACCTCAACTAGAAAGGGATGTTTTAGTGTGGTACACTGATGGATCCAAAATGTATAAAAGGGTTAAAGTGGGCGTTATAGGGCCGAATTTTAGGCTCTCAAAACCCATTGGTAACACCCCAAACATCTTTCAAGCAGAAATACATGCCATAGAGACATGTGCCCAGGAGTGCATCGAAAGAAACACCCGAAGGGCAAAAATCTATATTTTATCAGATAGCCAAGCAGCACTTAAAGCTCTGAAGTCATACACTTGTAAGTCTTAGCTGACTAGGGACTTGCCAAAGAAGGGGCAAATAAAGTGCCAGGACAAGTAAGTAGTAAGTCTTTCGCCAAAGAAAGCTAAACAGCTTCTCGAGTTGGACAAGAAAGACTTGAAACTGGTGACGGGACTCCTCACTGGACACTGCCCTCTAAGGTACCACCTAAAAAAGATGGGCAAACCAGAGAGTGATAGTTTCCGCTACTGCGAGAACTTCGCTGAAACTGCAGATCAATTGCTTTGCGAATGCCCAGCGCTTTTCTGCAAGATGCTTAAGTTTCTGGAATTGGCCTTCCTAAAGCCCTTCGATATCAGAAACTTAGCCCCCAGGAAGCTGATAAACTTTACTCGAAGTCTCGGAATCCCGGGCCTTGAATAGATTAAGGGTTATGCACAAAAGATCTGATAGGTCGAAGTGCTTGAGAGGCAGCATGGCCTTCACGACTCACCCTACAATCTACAATTTACAATCTACTTATTTTTCTTACTTTTAATGTCCATGCCTCTACCTCATATAGTATATATATTTTTTTTTATTTGAAAAAGTAGGTTAAATTTCAACTTTTTATGAACATTTTTTTCTTTGCTGATTCTCTATAAGTTTATAATTTTTACTTGAATTTCGAATTATTATTAAAGGGTGTGTTTCTTTCTTGAAATTTATTTAAGATTTAATCCATCATAAATTTTTTATGATACCGTATGTAAACTGTACAGTGCTATTTAATTTACTTAGTAACCGATGGTTAGGCAGATGTTATAGCAAAACAAAATAAGAAATAAGCTAAAAATAGTAAAATATTTAAGTGTTTAGTTAAATATATAATAAAAAAATAAACTTATCAAGAATTATTTTGGTCTTGCAAAATTATAAAAATTCTACTTTAAATATTCTTAACCAGATGTCGCAGAAAATGATTATTTTTATAACAACACTGTAAATACTAATCGGATATTAATTCTTATTTTGGAAAATTTTTTTTTGCAATGTTTTGCAATGGTGCAAGAGTGCACATGCGTAATCTCGCAGTTTTCGAAAAGGTTTTGCATAGTGTAGCGGTATTTTATTAATACAGCTTTAACGCTTGGATGGTCGGAAACTTTTTGGCATAAATCAAATCGATCATGATTACCGTCATACGGTGCTTTCATTTCAAAACTAGCCAGTCCAAATAACTTAATTTTGCGTTAATGTAAGAAACACAAAAAACAAGTCGAATTTTAATTTAAGGCGGATGTTTAAAAATGTTTTTCTGCTGTTTCCAAGTGGCACCCCTTTAACATCCCCCACCCCATCTTTAAAATTTCAAATAGCAACCCCTTCCTTTTTTTTTACTGAAAATAGTCGCAAAAAGGGTAGACCTTTCGTGTGGGCTGCGGACTATCAGAAGGGAGGGGGATAATTAAAAAGAAATAATTGTGGACCCGCTTTTTAAAAAGTTGCAGGTCATAGTTCTCTGGAAAAACTGATTTTGGAAGCCTATTCCATTCTGTAGCAGCCCTGTAAAAAAAAGATTCTTGATGGAGATTGGTCCTTGTAGTGTCAATCTTGAGAGTAAATGGGTGAGACTGATCAGCGTGCCGAGTTCTTCGGCCGAATGTGGCCAGTGGTGGTTTTTATTTCTCTGGAGCATCTGCCATGAAAATATCTGTACATAAATATCTGATCTGCAACTCTTCTTCTATGTTCTGTCACGTGCCTATTTTTTCCCTTCTACGGTTCATAATAATTGTGCCTTACTCGTAAGTAGTGTTGCATAAAGTACTCGGTGGTAACTCGAATATATCATTCGTTGTAGATAATGTTGCATAACTTAGGGGTAAGATTTGATAGTTGGTTTGCAATTACTGGATATCCTCACGGACGAGGCGATATTGAGTTGACGTTTATTCCGCGCCATTTTTCTTGATTTCCGATATAGGAGCGTGAGTCGTGTTTTGAGAGTCTTGGAGGCCAGGTGTCGGTAAAAGTTGTTGGGGACGGTGTGTTATTAGCACGTGTGCAGAACCTCTATGGGATTTCTTTCATATCTGGCTGTATTTGGGCCATCTTAATTGGATTTTGAAGAAAAACCATTTGATTTTCAACTTGACCATTTTGTCTTGCCTTTGTTGTGGATATTTTGGAGTTGGTGTCGAGTTGAATAGCCGTTATCGGGATTTATTTGAGGGAAGCCATTGTTGACTAACCGGTGCCGCCCCATAATCTAACCAGCCCCCGGAGTAGTTTAGGAGTAGCACAGGAGTAGGCCACAGGAGTACATGTGAATTCGCATACCCAAAGGTTATCAGTGATTTATTTTTAAATATATAACGCAGTGACCCATGCTGACACCACTATTACGTTCTGTTTTAGTTTATTAATATAGTACATTGTTGGAAACCATTTATTGCATTAGATAATACGCCAAAACTAAACTTGGATTAAAATAACTTTTTCAATAATTCTTTATGTCCAAGTAAAAACATATTTTCTTCCTACTTATTTGTAAATATCCTACAATCTAGATATTTTAAAGGACAACCATTGTAAAGATATTTTTAAATGAACTCGATTGTTTTGGCAGTGAAAATATTTATGTAAACGGTTAACTAGTGAATCTTCTTTGCCTTTATGTAAATGTTTGAATTAGTGTTATTAATGAGTTAATTTATATATGTCTTACTTTTTGTTGTAACTTGGTAAAGTCTGTTACTCTTACTGCTGTTCTGGTCATTTTATAAAGTGGTAAATTTTACATTTTTGGTTTGTTTTAGCAAGGAAATTTTACCATAGCTGTTAACTTTGACTATATTTGTTATGATGTTGCTATTGAACCGTGTACCTTAATTATCTATTGTGTGAGTAAAGTATCCAACATATTTTTGCTATAATTTTATTTATTTGGTTCACCATAATCATAGTTGTTTATCTTGTGGCCCTGCTAGTGCCTATAAGATCTAGGGGTTTCCGGCTTATACCGTCAAGTCGGTGGCGCAGCTCACTTTTATATTTTTTTCTTCTACCCTCTACGGCTGAGCTCGGGCATAATTTGCCAGTAGAGAAACCGCTAGCAGAGTACTCGTTAGAGAACGAAAAAAAGACGTGGCAGTTCTAGTGGGTGAAGGGCATCTGTGAGAGTTAAGCTGTTTATTAAGCGAATGGCGCTTTTCTGAATGAATTCTAGAAGACGAAGAGAATGCCTTGGTGCTAAACCCCAAATGTGCGAGCTATACTCCAGTAGAGGTTGGATTTGAGCCTTGTACGTAGTCAACAGTTGATCAGGAGTAAAAAACTGTCTAGCTTTCCACAGAAAACCCAGCTTCTGGCTTGCTGACTTTGCGATGTTAGCAACATGGTTATGCCAAGACATATTATTATACACCGTGATTTTAAAAATCAAGATGGAGGGACTTGATTCAAGGGTTTTTCCGGACATTGTAATGAAATGATTTTGGAAATTTACTTTCTTGGAAAAAATGGCGCTTTGTGTTTTCTGGGCGTTGAACTAAACAAGATTGTTGGTTCCCCACTTAACGATTGCTTCAACATCTCCATTGATGGAATCAACCTGTTCCTGCCTGAGTCTATTTGTATCATTCACCGAAAGTGATCGATGGGATGTAAAAGTTAAGACAAGTGTGCTGTCGTCTGCAAAACTGTAAATGGGGTTCGTGTTGGTTTTTAAGAGGTCATTGATATGTAACAAAAATAGAGTGGGGGACAGGATGGAACGCTGGGGGACCCTGGCATTGGTTTTTAACGCATCAGAAGAAATACCGTCAACTGCCACATGTAAGGAGCGATCTTGCATAAAGCTTAAGAGCCATTGGCGCAGTTTGGTTGGGAGACCGTAGGCAGATAATTTGCTTAACAATGTCTGATGCCAAACGCGGTCAAAGGCTTTAGATCCATGTGATGATAGATCAAATGAAAACCCAAGAAAAAAAATTTTTATTATCAATTAATTTTGCAGATAAAATTAAGCGAAATTACAACAGAAACTTAAATGAAGGTAATTACAAACAGTTTCCCAAATGTATTTACAGTAAATGTTCAAAATGTGCTCCGTTATGTTGTAGGTAATAATATAACCTATTTTTAAATTATTCTCGAACCCTTTGCAAAGTTTCGTTAGTAATTCGTCTACATTCTTCAGTTATTCAAGTTTTAGTTATTCAATGTCTTGCGAGGAGTTTGTAAACTTATGTTTTTAAATAGCCCCACAGAAAAAAGTCAAGTGGTTTGGATCTGGAGATTTTACCGGTCATTCTACAAAACCCCTTCCGCCGATCCAATGTCTTGGTAATTGTTCGTGTAGCCATTGTCTACAGTTAGTGCGTAATGTGATGTAGCTTCATCCTATTGAAGGTATATATTCTTTTCACCATATTCTCCTGTTCGTCTTTTTAGTATCTAAGTAATGAGTGAATTAATTTCATTTTTTAATAATTGTAGATACAATTTTTCCATAAGATTTTGGTCTATAAAAAGTGGTACAATTAATTTATTTAAATAAAACGTTTATTCGTCACTGAAACAAATTTTTTTTATCAAATTTGCGTCTTCTTGTAATTTTTGGGAAACTTTTTTACAAAATTCAATTCTGCGGTTATAGATTAATTAGTATTTTTAAAGGAAAAATCTTATGCAATTTTAACACTTTGTGTATGGAAACACCAAAAATATTTGTAAGTTTTAATACTTTTGGAATGGAATAGGTAGAATCTACAGCAAAATGACGCAGTACATCAATTTGCGCAGTTTCGTCGAGAACTCTGGATGTTTTTTATTACACACGGATCCAGTTTCACCAAATTTTCGTACTAATTCTATGATGGTCTGGTGGCCTATATTTCTATTAGGATGCTTTTCATTAAAAACTCGAGCGGTTCCTCGAGCGCACTTATTTTGATGACCTTTTCTTCTTCTTCTTTCTTTTTAATTAGGCTTAAGGCCTATTTATCTTTATCCGCCAGCCTTATATATTGTTGCTCCACCGCTTTCGCGGGCGACCTACACTCCTGTGTCCTATAGGTGACTTATCTCTTGCGATTTTTACGACTCTCTGATCCCCATGCGGTTAATGTGCGCGCTCTAATTCTTTTTTCTGTTTTGGGTCCATTCGTTGATGTTCTCTACCCCACATCTGGTTCCTATGTCTTCGCTTTTATCTCTGTCCCATAAAGTTCTGCCATCAATTCGTCTCAGTATTCTCATCTCCGTTGTTTCCATGAGCCTTGTTTTTTGAGTTTCTGGCCTAGTTTTCGCACTGTATGTCATTATGTGCATACTAACGGTTTTACAGATCTTGCTTTTCACCTGGGTGTTAATGTTTTCGTTTTTCCAATTAGAGTCGTTTAAACAGCCTGCCACTCTCGCTGCCCTTACCGTTTGTTCTCTTACTTCCGCTTCAACGTCACCATGGCTGGACAGTTCTATACCCAAATATTTAAACTTCATCTCCTGCTGTATGACCTCTCCATCTACTTAAATTTTGCATCTTAACGGTGTTTTTGATGTTGTGCATTTTAACAGGTGAATAAAATGCGATTTTAATACCAAAAGTACACGAAGCAATAAAAAAAAAGGAAAGGAACATGAGTCGAGATGTGCTCTTCCACCAGGACAACGCTCTGGCCCACAAAAAATGTATTGCAATGGCTGTCATTCATAATGCTGGATTTAAAATTTTTAAACAACCCCCTTATTCTTTAAATTTGGCCACTACCATTTATTTCCAAAATTAAAAGAACGTCTTTGTGGAATGCGCTTTGCTGATGATAACGAAGTGATATCGGTGGTAGATGAATGGCTGACGACTCAAAGTTCTGATTTTTTTTCAAAACGGTTTGAACACCAATATACCAAGTGTATTAACGTTGCAGGTGACTGTTAAAAAATGTATTAGTTGCATTCTTCTATGTTAGGGACAACAATTCGTAAACTATCCTCGTATATTAAAGATATGAAATAATCAATACAAAAGCTTCCATGAAATTATAAATCATAATAGTGGTTGCTATTGTGGTGAAACATATATTAATAAACGTACAGTTAATAATAATATATTAAGTAATGCTAAAGTTACCCTTGTGCTCCTTGGATATTAGTCGATGCAACTATATATTATGTTCGCTAAAGTTATCTTAATGATAAAGAGGAAGTTTAACTATATATTTGTTGCAATGGGAGAATATCTGCGATATATAAGTAAATTAAATGATTTTGCATTCAAAATCGTTTAATTTACATAATAAATGGTAATAAACAAAGTAAAATATTAATTTAGATTATTTAGAAAAACTAAAATAACACTAGAGAACAATTTATCTCTCAGCTATTTTATAGTTACTACTACACAATTTCAGGTGCTCTCTCTCTCTCTCTCTCTCTCTCTCTCTCTCTCTCTCTCTCTCTCTCTCTCTCTCTCTCTCTCTCTCTCTCTCTCTCTCTCTCTCTCTCTCTCTCTCTCTCTCTCCATGGCTTACAACCCAGGGTGGGTTTTTGTCGACTTCACAATAGTCCTCCACTGTTGTCTGTCGTTCATTGCCCTTAGGTTTTTGGCAATATTGTCTCTCCATCAGAGTCGTGGGCGGCCTTGGGGTCTTTTGCCCTCTGGTGTTTCCTCCCACATAAGCTTGACAGTGCGATTATCCGGTAGTCTTCTCACATGTCCCGCACACTGTAATCGTTTGGATTTTATTTGTCGGACAATGCTAGGCTCTCCTTATAGGTCTTCTAGCTCTCTGTTTGTATGAGTTCTGTATCTTCCTGTTGTTGCATCTACTGTTGGATCATATATATTTCTGAGTACTTTCCGCTCAAAGACTCGGAGGCGTTCTTCATTTGCTACGGTCATCGTCCACGTTTCACATCCGTACATCACAACTGGTCTAATTATTGTTTTGTATATGTTTATTTTTGTACGTCTTAATGTTTGCTTTGATTTTAGTAGATTATGAGTTGCATAAAGGTATTTTTTTTCGGCTTGTATTTAGTACAGTTAACTTCTTCTGTCACATCAGTGATTTCTGATAGTGTTGTTCCCAGATATTTGAATATTTTGACCCGTTCGAAGTTGTAGTCACCCATTGTAATGTTTTGTATTACTCTGTCTCTGATCCGGTTATTTCTAGTGGAGTACATATATTTTACTTTTTCTTCATTAATCTTGAACCCCATATTTCCAGCATGTTCTTCGAAGTTAAATGTATTTTTGAAATTTAGTCTGCTGTTTCCAATGATATCCACGTCATCCGCAAAAGCCAGGAGTAGGTTAGGGCCATTATTTTGAAAGACCGTCGCTGGAGGGCAAATTTTAGCCTTTCTAGTGGCATGTTTCAGAGCAACATTACAAAGCAGTAGAGATAGTGCATCACCCTGTTTAAGGTCGTTGTTTATATCGAACACCTCCGAGAAGTTTTGTCCAACTCTAACTTTGCTTTTAGAGCCGCCGATACATAGTTGGGTCATTCTTATGAGTTTTTTCGGGAAGCCCAGTTCTTCCATCGCTTGCCACAACTTTACTCTCCGGACGGTGTCATAGGCTTGCCTGAGATCGATAAATAGTTAGTAAATAGGTCTTTATTAAATTCCCAGCATTTCTCCATTAGTTGTCGGATGGTAAATATCTGGTCTGTGGTGGAGCGGCCCCCCTGAAACCACACTGGTATTCTCCTACGATTTCTTCCGCGTATGGCTTGAGTCTTCCTAGGAGTACATTGGCCAATATTTGTACGGTGTGTTTAGTAGCGCGATACCTCTGTAGTTGCTACATTTCATTTTGTCTCTTTTTTTATGTATGGGGACGATGACTCCTTTCTTCCACTCATTTGGTATTTCTTTTGCGGTCCATATGGTTTGTAGTGAAATTCTTGGTATAGGGACTTCTCCATACCTTAAGCATTCCGCAGGGATATTATCGCTTCCTGGTGCTTTGGTATTTTTAAGGTTTAAGGTGGTTTGTTGTACTTCTTCGTAGGTGGGCAAGACATCCAGTATTTCAGCTGTCTGTGTAGGTGTTGTTGTCTTTGTCGGAATTAAGAAGTTGTTGGAAGTGATTTTTCCAGGTGTTCATGACTTCTCGGTGGTCGGTTATGAGTTTGTCCTCTTCTGTCCTCAGGAAATTGTTCGCTCTGGGTTGGTATCCTTTTTTCATGTTGGCTATTTCTCTGTAGTATGCTCTTGTATTTTTGTTTTGTCTTTGTTGCTCTATTTCTACTATTTGCCTTTCTTGGAGTTCCCGTTTCTTCCTCTTTATTAAATTATCGGTAATTGTTCTCACGTTTTTTTACACTTCTGTTGTTCTGTCAGTTTGGGAGTATTTCCGTCCAATTGGAAAATTGCAAGAGTACAGCCAGTCCCTAAAAAAGGCAAAAAGACCCTACCTAGCAACTACAGACCTATCGCACTGCTATCTATTATTTCAAAGGTCATGGAAAAAGCCATCAACATCGAGCTCATGAAATATCTGGAAGACTCAGGAATTATCAATGATAGGCAATATGGCTTCCGCCATCAGAGATCAACTGGTGACCTGCTCGCATACGTCTCACATATATGGCAGCTATCTATTGAAAAGTATGGAGAAACTTTAGCTGTGGCATTAGATATCTCCAAGGCGTTCGATCGAGTTTGGCACCAGGGACTTCTCGCCAAGCTTCCATCTTATGGCTTGCCCCCTCAGCTGTGTTCTCTGCTTGCTAGTTTTCTTTCAAACAGGTCTCTCCATGTAGTGGTCGATGGAGTTTCATCTGACACTCTACTCATAAATGCTGGTGTTCCGCAAGGATCCATTCTAGCACCAACACTATTTTTACTTCACATCAACGACCTATTGAAAGCAACTTCATGTCCCGTACACAGCTTTGCCGATGATAGTACCCTCCATACCGCTTGCTCTTCCAGGGCCCCTATATCAGCCCGTGAAACCAGAAATGAACGAGAAAGAAATGTTAACAATATAAATATGGACTTAGCAACAATTCTCGAATGGGGATCCAATAACTTGGTAGAATTCAATGCAAACAAAACACAAGCATGTCTTTTCTCTAGAAAAGCCGATCTCACTGTGCCTAACATAACTTTGTCAGGAGTAACCATACCACTGAAGTCATCCATATCGATGCTTGGTATTACTATCAGCAATAACCTTTCCTGAGAAAATCACGTGAGGTCCATTGCCAAAAGTGCATCCCAAAAACTTGGTTTTTTGTTTCGTGCCAAGAGCTATTTCACCTCCAGTCAGCTGCTTATGATCTATAAGGCACAGATCCGACCTGTACTGGAGTACTGTTCCCATATTTGGAGTGCAGCACCTAAACATATCCTGAAGCTACTGGATTCTGTCCAAAAAAGGGCAATTCGTCTCGTCGGTGATGCCTCGCTTACAAACTCGCTCACTTGTCTGGAACACCGTAGAAAAGTTGGCGATTTGTCTCTATTTTATAGATATTTTTTTATGGGCGATGCTCTTCTGAAATATCAACAATCGTTCCTCCTTTGGCAGTCTCTTCAAGATTAACCCGTCAAGTTCAGTCTTCACACCCCTTCGTGGTCACTTTGGAGACCTGCAGAACATCACTTTCCAAAGACTCATTCATCCAACGAATTGCGAGGCTTTGGAACTCATTGCCCAGGGAGGTGTTCCCCGTGGCATACAACCTCCAGAAATTTAAGAAGAACACCAATTCCTACCTTCTTTCCCTTGGTTCCCACGATGTTCTCTGAACATTACAGGATATCCCTTTTTTGTGGGAACCAGAACATAAAAAAAAAAAAAAAAGTTGGGTTCTGTATCATTCTTGTCCTGGCGTTGTGTCTCTCGTCGATTGCTTTAGAGCATTCATCGTCGAACCATTGTTTCCGTCGTCGTTTTGGTTGGACTCCTAGTATCATTTTTGCTGCCTTATTTATGCTTTCTTTAAGATTACTCCACTTTCCCTCTACCGTGACGTCACTTAATTCATCGCCTCTGATTCTGTTAGCTAGTGCCAGCTCATACTGTGCTTTCGTTGTTTCGGTTTTTAGTTTTTCTGTATTTTACTGCTGATTTGTGGGGTTTGTTTTGTTGCTGAGCATCGAGATTTTAGGTCTTATTTTCGCTCTAACCAGAAAGTGGTCCAAGTCCGCGTCTGCACCTTTTAAACTTCGCACATCTAAGCAATTGCTAGCATGTCTTATATTTATAAGTATATAGTCAATTTGATTCCGTGTTTTGCCGTCATGAGATATCCATGTCTGCTTGTGTATGTTTTTGTGTTCGTACATAGTCGATTTAATGCATAAATTATGTGTGGTAGCGAAGTCTATTAATCGAGTACCGTTATTATTGCTTTCGTCATGGAGGCTATGGTTTCCGATGGTTGGTTTGTAGGCTTCTTCTTTCCCAATTTTTGCGTTGAAGTCTCCGAGAATTAGTTGCATGTCCTGCCTGGGGAGAGAGTCTATTAAGTGTTCTAGTTGTTCGTAGAATAGATCCTTTTCTTCCTCAATTTTTTCTTTAGTAGGTGCATGCGCAGATACTAGGGAGTAGTTGTACTACTTCCCTCTAAGTCTTATCCAGCAGAGTCCCTTGTTGATTGAATGAAAATCTATTACCGAATGTATTAGCTTTTCCTTTGCAACAAAACCGGTCCCAAATATATGCCTGTCTTGGTCATCACCACTGTAGAAGATTTATTCTGGGTCAAATTATCTAAGATAGTGCCGCAAGTAATGGCCCGCAATCGTGAAGTTTTTGGAGTGCGCAAAAACTAAACTAGACTAAACTTTTTTATGTTTTTAACTTTTAAATAGGGCAACTAAAAAAAATATCCCTTGAGATATCCATCAGACCACTATAATAAAAAAACCGCTGCCACTGGAGTCAGTACTTTCAAATCTTACTTATATTTAATTTTAAAATACTCTTCATGTGTTTTATAGATCTGAAAAAGGCGTTTGACCGAATACAACAGTAGGACGTGGTACATCTTTTATACAACAGGAAAATAGTTATGGACGAAATAATAAAAAACACTCCTAACCTGAAAGGGTATAAAATGGGGAACGAAGACGTCAAAATCCTATGCTATGTCGATGATACTGTTCTAAATGCAGAAAACGAAGATGACCACAGAGATTACTATTCAAATTCGGCACAACGACGAAAAGTCTAAAAATGATGATATCTGCAGCAAAAACGAAATACATGACCATCGTAAAAACACCTATCAGATGCCAACTGTTTGTGAATGATAAAATTATACAACAGGAGATAAAATTTAAATACCTGGGCATAGAAATATCAGGATACGGGGACATCGAGGCAGAGGTAAGAAACCACGCGGCAAAAGCTGCACGAACCTCAACTTACCTGAACGATACAATCCTTCGAAACAAATATATCGGAATCAAGACCAAATCCTGAATCTACAAGGTGGTCATCCGACCTATATTAACATACACAGCGGAAACTAGACCAGATATATCGAACACAAAGAGAATATTAGAAACCACCAAAATAAAAATATTGTGCAGGATCACTGAAAAAACAGTTTTTGGCGGGGAGAGAAGCAAGGAAATTAAAAGAAAATGTAAAATAGACAACGTAAATAAATGGATACTTGGAAGAAAGAGAGAGTGGAACGAACACATAGATCGAATGAATGATGACAGAATGGTCAAAATAACCAGAGCTAGTCGCCTTTGGGTTGCCGAAGCGTTGAAAGATCCCGTAAAAGATGGAGCAACAACCTCTATAATAATTAAACGGCAGAGGATACGAAGAAAAAAAAGCAAGAAAGAAGGAGGAAGAAAAAGAAAAAAGTTCAATTGGAATAAGTGTTTGTTCGAAAGTGTACTTATATTAAAAACTAGCCGAAACACAAGACGAAACAATTACAAAACGTCATCAACTTTAGCCGAACCGTTTGTTTATTTTCATAGCCATTAGCTCATCGGCCTGTCATGTGGCGTGCTCCAAAGCATGCATTTGACTCTTTGACCGTCGACAATTTCGTCATCCACTTGTCTCTTTTCAGCTTCACAGCGGGCGCGTATGCTGTTGCCTTTGTTTTACTTGCAATGCCTTTATCCTTATGAATTGCCCTAATAACCAGTGGGGTCAATTTAAAATACGGCCCGGCCAGGCGCATAGTGGACAGGATTTACTTTGTATTATTAGATTTCAGTAATCTTGGCTACATTGGTAGTAATTGGGAAGCCTTTGCATGAAAGTTAATTGCATTTTTGGGTCTTTGCTAATACGTCCCCGCATTCTCAATATCTTTTCTATAGCCAACGGCTGGACCTATTTTGATGAAATTTTTAACCAATCTTTAGATTAGCCCGGCGGATGATCGTGTAAAGTTTGGTAGCAACCCCGCATTTTCAATTTTTTTTTTCATTCTTCACCAGGTACTGTTGGTGTTAGGTTGGGACGTTAGGTTAGGTTAGGCTTATTTTTTTACTTTTACTGCCTCAATTAATACAGATTATTAGTAGCCTAACCAAACCTAATACCAACAGTACCTGGTAAAGAACTTTAAAATGCGAATTTTTTTATATAAAAACACCTTATAAAAGAGTGCAATATATTTTAATGGTAACATGTGTTATTCTTGCGCAGTTAATCTATTCTGTATTGTTTTAATTTTAGCATACAAAAATACAACAAAAAACCATAAATTATTATAATAATCATTTTTGTTAAATATGACAAATCAATTAATTTGTGAGGACAGAATCAGTGATGGGCAGTTTGGTTTTTGAGGCGGTATGGGTACCCGTGAGGCGTTGTTCTGCATACGAACACTTTTGCAAAAGAGTGTTGAATTTCGTAAAAACATTTACGTATGTTTTATCGATTTCGACAAAGCCTTTGACAACGTACTGCATACACCACTGTTTCAATGCTTAGATCTAATTGGTCTTGACTCATATGATGTAAGACTGCTCAAAAACCTTTACTATAACCAGACTGCTAGAGTAAAAGTAGAACAAAAGGTTTCACAAAAAGTTCCTATTAAACGTGGCGTTAAGCAGGGATGTGTCATGTCACCAATGCTTTTTAATATCTACTCAAAAGCTGTCTTTGAAGAAGCGCTGAAATATCGCCACGAAGGTGTTAAAATTGGTGGAGAAGTAATTAACAAAATTAGGTACGCTGAAGATACTACTATAATGGCAGAAGACCTCCAAACACTACTAAATGCAGTAAACAATGCATGCAAGGAAAAGGGTTTAAGTGTCAACACAAAGAAAACGAAGAGGATGGTTGTCGGTAAAATTAATATCGAGTATCCAAAATTAAAATTAGATGGTAAAATTTTGGACAGAGTACAACACTTTAGGTATTTGGGTAGCTGGATGGACTGTAGAGTTGAAAGCGATGAAGAAATATCAACCAGAATAGAACTGGCACGTAAAAGATTCACTAGTTGGCGTTATGTACTATGTAATAGAAGTCTTTCGATGAACATCCGTCTAAGAGTATTAAAGTGCTACGTTTGGTCTGTTTTGCTTTATGGATGTGAAACCTGGACACTAAAAGTAAAGCATCTAAATAAATTGGAAGCGTTTAAGTAATGGTGCTATCGCCGTATGCTAAAGATTCCGTGGACAGCACACGTAACTAACGAACATGTGTTAGAATCCCTACATAAAGAGCGAGAATGGACAAACACCATCAAAATAAGAAAAGTCGAATACTTTAGACATATGATGAGGGGGCATAAATATCACATGCGCCAATTAATTATCCAGGGTAAAATAGAAGGAAAGCGATGGATTGGCAGAAAACAGCTTTCTTGGCTTCTTAATATTAGACATTGGACGGGTCGAACAGTCGAAGAATTATTTCATGTAGCTACCGATCGAGAAGCTTTTCAACAAATTGTCAACTCTATGATAGCCAACGCCTGAACGCTTAATGATAGCCAACGTTTGAAAACAAGCATGGCACACAGCCTTACTTTAAGCGATCAGATTTAATGTAAACTTTGCTAACTTGTCAAAGACAGACGACAGTGCAATAATTCGATTAAAATATTCGATTATCCTAAATACTTTCGTCAGGATTCATAAATTTCTTCAGAGATCCTTTGCATGAGAGTAAGAGAGATAGAACTAGTGCGTGAACTACGCATGCGCGCAGAACAAATATTAAGACAGTTCATCGCATCGGTGGTTTAGTGGTAGAATGCCTGCCTGCCACGCGGACAGCCAGGGCTCGATTCCCGGCCGATGAATTCTTGTTGTGCTTTTACCATTAAATACATAATATTTTAAGCGAGTAAAACAAATCGAACCGAAAAGCGAAAAATAAATTAAAGTTAAAAAAAACACGCTTTTAGAGTTAATCAAACTAAAAAGTGAGTAAGAGAGATAGAACTAGTGCGTGAACTACGCATGCGCGCAGAACAAATATTAAGACAGTTCATCGCATCGGTGGTTAAGTGGTAGAATGCCTGCCTGCCACGCGGACAGCTAGGGCTCGATTCCCAGCCGATGAATTCTTGTTGTGCTTTTACCATTAAATACATAATATTTTAAGTGAGTAAAACAAATCGAACCGAAAAGCGAAAAATAAATTAAAGTTAAAAAAAACACGCTTTTAGAGTTAATCAAACTAAAAAGTAAAAAATAATTCTTAACATAGAAATAAAATTACTGACGAGAAAATTAATGTCATTGTTTTAAAAGCGTAGAGTGCTTTGTATGACAATTTAAAACTAACTCTGTGTTTCCGAATGAAAGCAGCTCCTTTTAGAACAGTGACATTAATTTTCTCGTCAGGAATTTTATTCCTATGTTAGGAATTATTTTTTACTTTTTAGTTTGATTAATTCTAAAAGCATGTATTTTAGTTTTTTTAAACTTTAATTTTATATTCAAATGCCAAAAGTAAAAAAAACAAATGACAGATTTGAGTAGGGTAAATTTACGTTAAGCAGTCATTATAAAAACATTTATCAAAAAATTAAATATTTTTTAGAAGAATTACCAAACCCCGAAATTTATTACAATTAAGAAAATTACTCGAAAACGTGAAGAGTTCATCTTAAAATAGTTACAACAAAAATCCTGATTTGACATATAAAACAAAATATTACTTTTTTCATTTTTTTTAAGCACCTTTAAATGAAATGTATTATAATAGTTTTTTTTTTATTTTTTAGTTGAGATATCTACAAACTTTAAACAATATATCAGCAGAAAAGAATTCCACGATTGTATTTCCTCTTCCGATTGATATCATCAGTTTTTTCATAAATGGTAAAAATTCGAGAAAGTCAGATAACGATGTACTCAAGAATGCCTGATATGGAACAATATCAACTTTTACATTTACTATTATAAAATTATTTTTTTTTGGAAATTAAAAAGCGTTTTACAAAAAAATATAAATTGACTTATTTTTAAAGTATTCTCATTGGATTATTTTATTTTCAGCAGTTGCTACATAATTATAATATCTCAAAACTTTTTTACTTATTAAAAACATGACATATCATCGCATATTTATTATTATTAGTTAGGCAACTTATAGTTTGAAATAGGGAGACTAAAACATTCTCGTGAAAAAAGGTCTGCTTAATTGTGACTTATAATTCCGAATGTATTTAAAGCTCCCGGCTAAAAAGTGCCATAATACATAATAATTACGTGTTGACATCTTTTTTGTACTAGAGGAAGAGCCAGTGATTAATTTTCAGTTGTCATTTCAAATCTTGAAAATTAACTGACTCAATGTTTAATATCTGCTCGACAATAGAAGCTACTTCTGGCAGCCCCCAATAGCCGGGGTAAATTACTATTACTTTAAAGAGGGTAGGAAAAAAGAATTATTTTGGTTAAAATATCAGTCATGAAATGTATGCAGATTATTTCTAAAAGTACGTACCTGATAAAAAACAGAGTGACTAACATTGAGATTGATATTCTCACTGACAGTCGCGCGGAAGAGGTTAGGAAAAAAGAATTATTTTAGTTAAAATATCAGTCATGAAATTCATGCAGATTATTTCTAAATGTATACTGAATGTATAAAAAATTAGTCAGCACATTTTCGAACCTCCTAATTGTTGACAGAAGGCTATAAATATTTATAGTAAATAGTTTTATTTTTGTTATTTTACAAGTCTTTAAATTTTAAAATAATACAAAAAATATGTACAGAAAACATATTATTGAATGACAGAAATAAATTTCGAAACTTATTATCTGCCAGAGGGAAAAACGTTCCCGTGCGAGTGCGAGCGAGACAGTTAAATTAATATCTGTGAGTTAAAAAGAGAGCGACGCCTATTGGGCCTCATTGTAAATTATATGAAATGCAACATTTCCTTGTTAAAGTTTAACAGTTAAGCTCATAGAAAATGTATACTATTTCCTATTTTAGCCGTTTTCTATCCTTTGGATACAGGCATCTTTCAAATTTGACCACTGGCTTCGGTTTTGCGCAACTCGATACCAATTTAAGCCTACAACCTTCTTTATCTCGTCGTACCATCTTTGCTGGGGTCTTCCAACACTTCTCCTCTCTTCCCAAGGTCTCCATCTGATGATATACCCGCTCCAGTTTTCTGTATGACTGGTCACGTGTCCTGTCCATTGCCATTTTAGGAAACCAATTCTTTTTATTTTGTCGGAGACTTTGGTTTTTTCCCTTATCCATGTATTTGTTTTGTGGTCTCTCAGGGAAATTCCTAAAATTCGTCTTTCCATGACTCTCTGATGTACTTCCAATTTATGTTTGATTTTTCTGGTTATTACCCAGGTCTCGCAACCATACGTGACAACAGGCAGTATACACTCGTTATAAAAACTTTTGATTTTAAATTCATTGGGATATTCATGCTGAAGATGTACTTTAATTTGCCGTAAGCCGCCTATCCCAGTCTAATTCTCCTATCAATTTCCATTTCTTGATTTTGTTTGCCCGGTGTTATAGCTTGGCCAAGGTATATGTATGTTTCTGTCTTTTTTATTTTGCTGTCATGAATCGGTATTGTTTCTTCTGCATCTGGTGTATTTGTAATAAACTGGGTCTTTGTGTAGTTTATGTGTAATCCTACTTTTGCAGCCTCATCTTGTAGTTCTTCCAACATATCTATCAATTCCTGTTTGTCTTTTGCAAATAGTACAATATCGTCGGCAAATCTTAGATTGTGCAAGCGTTCACCATGTATGTTCAATCCTTTGTTTTCCCATTGTAGCTTTTTAAAAATATCCTCGGGCACCAAAGTGAATAGTTTTGGAGATATAACGACCCCTTGCCGAACTCCTCTTTTGGCGTTTATTCTGTTAGATGATTCATGAAGTCTTATCGACATTGTCGAAGTCCTATAGATGTTTTCAATAAGGTTTATATAACGTTGATCCACTCTACCATTTCTCAAGGATTTTATTATTCCCCAGATTTCTACTGTGTCGAAGGCTTTTCGGACATCGACAAAAGCCAAAAGAAAATGTATATTGCGGTAAAATTACCTGTCCATGTGACAGAGGTATTCTCTAAGTAACACCGAAGGTCACTATGAAATATCAACATTGATGATGATAGATGAAGAGGAATATAACGACAAAGATGAATAAAAATAGATAATTATTTATATTGTACATAAATAACTTTTTTTTGTGGTCTATATTCAAGGCCAGATTGCTGAAATTAGCAAGATAATTAAGGCTGTCACTCAGGTATAGATGATAAAATCAAGGAAAATTGCAAAAAATAATTGATTTTATGCCAAAACGAATTCAAGCTGTAATAAAAGCTAAAGAGAGACATATCTCATATTAAATAATAGTTACATATTTATTTAACTAATACTGTCTTTTTTTCTGTTAATAAACGATACTTTTTTTTTATGTTCTGGTTCCCACGAAAAGGGATATCCTGTAATGTTCAGAGAACATCGTGGGAACCAAGGGAAAGAAGGTAGGAGTTGGTGTTCTTCTTAAATTTCTGGAGGTTGTATGCCTCGGGGAACACCTCTCTAGGCAATGAGTTCCAAAGCCTCGCAATTCGTTGGATGAATGAGTCTTTGGAAAGTGATGTTCTGCAGGTCTCCAAAGTGACCACGAAGGGGTGTGAAGACTGAACTTGACGGGTTAATCTCGAAGAGACTGCCAAGGAGGAACGATTGTTGATATTTCAGAAGAGCATCGCCCATGAAAATATCTATAAAATAGAGACAAATCGCCAACTTTTCTACGGTGTTCCAGACAAGTGAGCGAGTTTGTAAGCGAGGCATCATCGACGAGACGAATTGCCCTTTTTTGGACAGAATCCAGTAGCTTCAGGATATGTTTAGGTGCTGCACTCCAAATATGGGAACAGTACTCCAGTACAGGTCGGATCTGTGCCTTATAGATCATAAGCAGCTGACTGGAGGTAAAATAGCTCTTGGCACGAAACAAAAAACCAAGTTTTTGGGATGCACTTTTGGCAATGGACCTCACGTGATTTTCTCAGGAAAGGTTATTGCTGATAGTAATACCAAGCATCGATATGGATGACTTCAGTGGTATGGTTACTCCTGACAAAGTTATGTTAGGCACAGTGAGATCGGCTTTTCTAGAGAAAAGACATGCTTGTGTTTTGTTTGCATTGAATTCTACCAAGTTATTGGATCCCCATTCGAGAATTGTTGCTAAGTCCATATTTATATTGTTAACATTTCTTCCTCGTTCATTTCTGGTTTCACGGGCTGATATAGGGGGCCCTGGAAGAGAAAGCGGTATGGAGGGTACTATCATCGGCAAAGCTGTGTACGGGACATGAAGTTGCTTTTAATAGGTCGTTGATGTGAAGTAAAAATAGTGTTGGTGCTAGAATGGATCCTTGCGGAACACCAGCATTTATGAGTAGAGTGTAAGATGAAACTCCATCAACCACTACATAAAGAGACCTCTTTAAGAGAAAACTAGCAAGCAGAGAACACAGCTGAGGGGGCAAGCCATAAGATGGAAGCTTGGCGAGGAGTCCCTGGTGCCAAACTCGATCGAACGCCTTGGAGATATCTGATGCCACAGCTAAAGTTTCTCCATACTTTTCAATAGATAGCTGCCATATATGTGAGACGTATGCGAGCAGGTCACCAGTTGATCTCTGATGGCGGAAGCCATATTACCTTTCATTGATAATTCCTGAGTCTTCCAGATATTTCATGAGCTCGATGTAGATGGCTTTTTCCATGACCTTTGAAATAATAGATAGCAGTGTGATAGGTCTGTAGTTGCTAGGTAGGGTCTTTTTGCCTTTTTTAGGGACTGGGTATACTCTTGCAATTTTCCAATTGGACGGAAATACTCCCAAATTGTAAGAGTGGTTGAACAACTTGCAAAAAACAGGTGTTAGTTCGGGGGCACATTTCTTGAGAACAATCGGCGGGATTCCGTCAGATCCACAGGCTTTGTTGGTGTTGAGACCCAGCTAAATCTTTCTGATAGTACGTTGGCGAAAGGTGATCTCGGGCATGTGACTGTCAATAGGTGTAATGTTCGAGGGTTGTTTTCCCGAAGAATCCAGAGTGGAATTTCCAGCAAATAGGTGCGCAAAAATATTGGCTTTTTCCTGGGCAGTCGTTGCTAGTGTTCCATCTTTATTGGTTAGGGAAGGAAAAGAGCTGGAAGTGAAGTTTCTTCTCACAGCTTTGGCGAAAGACCAAAATGAACGGGATCCGTTAGGACATTCAACAAGTTTTGATCTTATTTTGGCAATATGAGCATCTTTTGAACATTCTATTGTCTCTTTGCATATGCCTCTAGCCTCAACATATGCTGCTCTGGTCTCAGGTCCCGGATTTTTTTGCCATCGATGGTATGCTGCCTGTTGGAAAGCCACAGCTCTTGAGCAGTTTTTGTTAAACCAGGTCTTATCGGATGATATTCTTCTTTCGGTATTCGGTATGTAAGTTTGCATCCCCAACATGATGATTTCAGAAATTGTCTCAGCACATCGTGTTGGATCTACTGAGGAGAAACAAACTCTCTTCCATGGAAACGCTGAGAAAAACATACGAAGACCCTCCCAGTCGGCCGAATTGTAATGCCACATGAGACGGGGTGGTATTGTGCTGCTCGATGGTAAATGGAAAGAGCATGTTGTGGAGATGAGGGTGTGATCAGAGTTTCCAAGTGGGGCACAAACTTCTATTCTATACGGGTCAGGATTGGTGGTGAGGAAAAGATCTAGTGTATTGGCAGCCTGGTTGTTGACATCAGGGATGCGGGTTGGTAGCTCGACCAGTTGTTCTAGACCATGAGTGATGGCGAAGGCCTCAGCTTGACGACCTGCATCATCAGTTTTGTTAGAGAATTTGAGCCAGGCAGCGTTATGTACATTAAAGTCCCCCATGATTATGGTTTCAGCTGTTGGATGGTTCTCCTGAATGTAGTCCAGTTTGAGTGATAAAAACTCAAAGAGGTTGTTATATGAAGGTTCATTAGGTGATAGGTAAAGGCAGCAGAGGAACTTAGTCACTTTGGTATCAGATAGCTTAAACCACATCACATCAAAGTCTTTCGGTTCCAAACTCTCTTCACGCTGACATGAAAGGTTAGCCTTAGCGTAAAGGCAGACTCCACCTTTGAACCTGAGTCGAGAATGGAGTTCGTTACCAGGACAAAGCATATGGACCTTGTTGGTGGACGAGTTTACTTGTGTTTCTGTTAGAGCCAGAATATCCGGTTTTTTCGTCTGTAGGTGATGGTGGACGTCATTGATGTTCTTGTTGAGTCCACGGATGTTGCAAAAATTAATCTTTAATGTTGAGTCCCCTCGAGTACCTCTCGCCCGGAAATCCGAATGGAGAGGTATTTTGCTTCCGGAGTGTTTTACTCTAGGAGACTTCATCATTATTACTATTAGGATGCACCTGAAAATAAAGGAGGAATTGGGGAAAAGAAAAGAGGGAGACCGGAAAGTATCGACCGAACACTGAAACATGGAATGATCCATTTCACAGCACACAAAGTCGATATGGTGGTATTTCACCGGGCGATGAGACCATCTTCCACCTACGGTTATCCTTTTAGTCGCCTCTTACGACAGGCAGGATTTACCCTGGGGCTATTCTGAAGCCGACCCCCATACAGCCAATATTACTTGACGTAAATCTGTCTGTGTTCACATAAATTCGCACAATTCTGTAGTATTAAAAAACGTTTTACGTGGCAAAGAATAATTCAAATCTTTAAATACATTAATTTTCATTAGCTGTACGTGGCATGACTGAAAAAGGAAAGCGTAAGGTCAGGTAGTTTTTGATTTTTTTGATTCTTCATAAAAAACAGTTCTATCGATTTTGCTAAAATACTAATTAGTTCTACCAACACCCTTGCAAAACAGGGGGCCGAATCTGCGTTCACTGGACCAGGACCGGTTTTTGGAGTCACCACAAGTGCCGCCAAAACAATTATTTCGGACTGGGCAGAGAGTAAAATACTCACGTACTGGTCCAATATACCAGGGTTAACTTACTCGAAGGCGTTTCTACCTAAACCCTCAAAAAACACAACTAAGCAGATCCTAGAATGAAGCAAAAATGATCTGCATATACTAACGGGACTGCTTACAGGACACTGTCGTCTAAGATACAATCTCAGAAAGATAGGTCTGAACCAACAAACGTCGGTTTTGCTGCGTGGAAGACGAAACTGCTGAACATATACTATGTTCATGCCCCGGCCTGTGAAGAATAAGGTTCAACATATTTGGTTACACCAACCTAGAACCTACCGATTTTAAAAAAATCTCACCCTATACAACCATAAACTTAGTAAAAAGGGTTGGATTGTGCGGTGAACTGTAGCCTCTAGGGGTGAGCCACAATAGACCTACTAAGGGTCGCGATGGAGTGGCAACCACGCCCCATTCACATGATACCTTACCTAACCTAACCTTATCAGTTCTAAGTTGCGTAGTTATGCGTCGAATTCAATGGGTCACACGTCGATATATTTTTTTTCTCGAGATAATCGAGACGAAAAATAATTCAGAACGAACATACGAGCATTCACACATACGTACATACACACACAGACGTCCACTTAAAAACTATTGTATTCGACTCTTGGGAACTTGAAATGTAGAGATATGTCAAAATTAGGACTTCGCAAAATCGGATCCATTACTATAACTTCCCACTGGAAAGTAAAAAATTTAAATGTAAATGAAACGACAATGTTTACAAATGTTAGTTACAATAAGAATTAAAGAGAAAAAAAATACATAGACCTTAGGGATCGGTTTCTGCTTAACCAATTTTCTCAATAATAATCGGCGGCGTCGAGACACTGGTTGGACTTTTAGGTAACTTTTGGGCTGAACTGTAGATCTGCTTTTAACTGTGGTCACTAAATGTACGTCATCAATTATACGATATTAATCAATCTGAGCTATCCAAATCTCAAGTTATCAATCAATTCAAATCACTTCAGTAATCGATTTGAGGTACATCAGTTATACAATCTTAAGTAGTCGTTAAGTTGTCCAACTCTGAATGTGTCACTCTAATTGCACAAAAGGTTTGTATTTTATCGGGTAAATTTGGGTTGTTTACTATTGTCTAACAATTGGACGAGAAAAACTGTTAACTATTAAAAACGCGACACCGAAGGTGAAGCATTTTAGGTTGACAGTTTTTCGAGTCAAATTGCTAAAGGAAACAGTTTAGAATTTGAGCAACACAAATTTACTTGATATCAAAACAAACATCGAGTGTAATTCGGCAAGAAAATTTAATGGATAAGAAATTTAGAAACATATCAATGCAAACTTTATTTAAGAAACATTAAAAATAAACACATATTTTTTTGAATGTACAATGTAGCGAAATTTAAAAGAATTTCTTTACAACTTATTTTAATTGAGCCTGTCGGCTGCTCTACACTTTCGGGCGGGTCCTGAGTCAGGAAAAATTGTTGAATTTCTTTATTTTAAGAGAATACACAAATGTTCATAAAAATTTGGGCGCCATGTATTTTATTCCAGGTAAAATACAAAAACCTTGGATCTATGCAAATATTTTAACAGTAAAATTATTTGTTACTAATTTCTAAGTATAATTTAATGAAATATTTACAAAATCAATGCATTAACAAACATCTCCAAAACCGTTTATTATTTTAATTGAATTAAAGAAGTCAGTTTGTCAAAAATATACAAAAGTTATAAATGAGTTAGATTTAAAAAAAAACTACCAGATAAATTATTATAACATTAAATTCACAAGAAAATAAAAGGTAATAAATTAAATGTTGATTTACCAGTCTGCTAGATAAAAGAATTATTTCTTTGGCAAGTGAACGACCTTACATCAAATTTGACTTTACTTCTACAATATTAACATTCGTCACTTAATGCAGAGTATAATCTTTCCTGGTATTTTACTGGAAATCACCTTTTTCAGACTAACAATATTTTATAAATTGGACATTAAAAATTTTCTGATTTCTTAATAACTTCAAAATTTGGTTCACACCTAAAAATATAAATATCCAACCGAAGATTGATTAAATAGATCTCAATATTACTCAAAATATGTTATTTCTAAGTTGGAATAATGTAAATTCCTAAAGATTTCTTCCAAATAAATCTTGAGAACATCATGGCTTCTAAGACATTTAAAAGGATAAAAGAACCAATTCCAAAGTATCTTAAACTTCATTGTAAAAACTTCAGAGAGCAAAAATATCTCTTTATCAAAATATCAAAACGTAATATCTTTATTCACAAGAAATTTACTTATCTTCTTTTACACTTGAAAGAAGAACCCAGGAACGCTATCAAAAATTAACGTCTTCTTAAAAGTGTGAGATATTTCGTTATTGAAATTCATACTCTGGGAACAGTGATGTCGCTGCGGGTGTCACAGCTAATCGTTTTTGTAGTAGAAGTTAAAGTTTTTTGTTTTTCCAAACGGATTGATTAAATAATGCTCGAATGATATTTTTTGTCAACTTGTAAGTATGATTTTATTGATAATGAATTGCTGTGTAATAAGAACTTGTTTTTTAATTCCGCTTTTACTTAATTCGCTAACTGCTGCCGCTCGATTTAAGTGATTTGTAATTTTGACACGTTTATGAAGAGGTTATGAGTTCAAAAGCTCATGGTCTACTGTGAGACGTCACTGACTGTGTCAGGACTACTCACTAAAAACTCCATCCCTATTTAGGTCCGTCTGGCTATTGTCTCCGGTGACACTTGGGCCTGTTGGCCCATTGTATCTTGCCTATGTGTTTTTGTATCATTGTACAATGGAGACCTGACCAGCAGACCGCAGTGCAATGACCCGAAAACATCAAAACACACACTGCGCCACCGCGAGGCACTGGTCCAAAAAAGACAGGCGATTTCCGGGACCTACAACCACGCTGCACCCAATCCAGTACCTTCGTACCTCGTACGAGTTTGTATAAGTTCTGTACTGGGTAAAAACGATGTAGTCACCCAAGAACCGCCCATTCCCCCCAGCGCCCCGCAGCAGCACAGCAAGTGCTACACCGCCCCCGAATCACCGCCGCACAACCCTCAGGCCAGACCTCCATTACACAGTCTTAGCTGATTCCTGTTCATCGGTAACAATTTTGCCGTCCTTTTATGGCACGGTCCTTTGATTTATTATTTTCCGTGTTTGTTTCCTGGTATAATTTCCCATACCACCATAAAAAAGAGAAAGCTTCAATATCTAGGTCATATACTGAAAGAACCCAAATATGCACTTCTCCAGGTGATAGTTTAGGGAAAGATTGGTGGAAGGAGGAATATTGGAAGACGCCGTGTGTCTTAGCTTAAAAACCTAAAGGACTGGTTTAATTGTAACAATGTTGAACTCTTCCGAGCTGCAGTCAATAAGGTCCGGATAGCTGTGATGATAGCAAACCTCCGATAGGAGATGCACTATAAGAAGATAAGATACTTTTTCAGAAGATTTTGTGTTTTTCTGAACCTCTTCTTGCAAGTTGGTCTACCTCCTCATTACCTGCAACTTCCTGGCGTCCTGGAACCCGTATCAGTTTGACGTGATTGCGGTCTACTAGCGTTATGAGTTCTTATTTGCAGTCAACGAGTATGGGGGAAGGGTGGTCCGGCTCTGAGGTGCCCCCTGCACAGGAGTAAGACTGTTTACTAAAGGATTTCGCCCAGTTTCCTGTAGGCTCCGTTAGCTACGGTGCTCCCCACCACCATGCATCCATCAGCACGGGTCGCATAACACTTTGGATCGGAAGTCTTTTAGTCAGCTTTTACGACAGGCAGACCATACTTGGGATCTATTCTATTGTCCCCGTATACCCAGAGGAAGCACATTCTTAAACCAATCTTTAGAATTTTTTTTTTCCAAAAGGGATTTGGTGTGAGAAATACTCTGTCCAATGTTACAAAAGTGTCTCATTTTTTCATTAACTTTTTAAATAAACGTATTGGGCAAAAATCTTTCTTTAAAATATTAGGCGTAATCCATTTGCTGTCACATAATTTATTGTTACCGCCTTGTCTTGTTTTAAAAAAAAAAGGATTATACTCGATACGTCCACTTTCTTTTCCATTATTTTCAATTTCAGATACGAAATAAGCTGCTTCTTCCCCGCGCCAAGCTAATTCAGACGCCAAAATGTAATATAATCTGGACATTGCAAATACTTTAGATTTATTAAGAGCTGATGCACTAGATTATCTCTTTTAAGGTTGTGCTTGTAGGATTTTAAGTTTAGCATTACGTGCAGCTCGTGATGAATTAAACTGAACGTCGGTAAAAGGGTTAAAAACAATATTTAATTCGTTATAAAATTTACTTTGTAGCATTTTAGAACTGGTGTACCAAATTGTTTTAACTACCGCTTCTTTGTAGTCTTTTTCGTTACTTTTTCGCATATTAAATGCCCAATTTTGCAATATTAAATTCAATTTCTCGCTGGAAGTATAGGGCTCAAATTTATTTTTTTTTGCATCGCAAAACTTTGAAAATTGTCGTCAGATTAATGATTGCTTCGCAACTGTATTAGTAGGCACACAGGTATTACAATTTGACTCATTTCGGCGTTCGTAGACTCACTGAATCGACTTATTGTTAGTGCTTAGAAATTTAATAAGTTGTTGACAAACATTCAAACTATTTATTTTGGCAGCCGACACCGCGGTAATTGATAAGCAAATGAATAAGTGAAAAAACCACTAGTGCATTGTCAACAGTAAAAACATAAGAGCTATTTTTTTTATCGGATAAATTTCTTTTTTGTAACGAAGTAATTTTGCAAATCAGTAATTTTACGAGAAAAACTGACATGGCAAAATGGCGAGCCCGAAGGTCGAGCGATTTTCCCAAAGGTCAGTTTTTTGAGTTAAATTACTGATGGAAAAATTTTGAGTTAAAAAGAAATTTATCCGATAAAAGAAAAGCTCGAGTGTTTATTGGCACGATAAATATATGAATGAACAACAACAATAATTATCTTTATTGATACAATTAAATTATTTGAATAAACAGTTATTAAATTCACAATTGTTATAAATAAATTGTTTGGTTTGGTGTACTGATTTTAAAATTTTGACGTAAACGTACTAGATGTAGTATGGTTATGAGAAACAGGCGTTTTTATCATCAGTTAAAACACAAGAGCTTTTTTTTTATCGGATAAATTTTTTTTCGTAACGAAATAAATTTGCCAATCAATAATTTTACGAGAGAAACTGACATGACCGAAGGTCAAGTGATTTTGTCAAATGTCAGTTTTTCGAGCAAAATTACTGATGGAAAATTTTTGAAATAAAAAGAAATTTATCCTAAAAAGAAAAGCTCGAGTGTTTTTTGGCAAGATAAATTAACGACCGAATATATACAACAACAATAATTATCTTTATTGATACAATTAAATTATTTAAATGAACAGTTATTAAATACACAATTCTTATAAATTGTTTGATTTGGTGTACTAATTTCAAAATTTCTTTCTTTGGTATTCACACATGTAGAATATTCATTTTGATTTTTCTCACTTTAGTATTTTTTGTGGATTGCGGGATTGCTTTTTCTATATTTTTTGTTATTTGTTGAATCGAATCTTCCCCAAAACGACTCATGTTGTAATAATTCAGTATCAATTACAATTATCAACAATACCTAAATAACTGACAGGGCAGACATTAAAGTAACGTAAGAATACTAGATGTAGACGCTTAAGAGGAACAGGCATTTTTATCGGTGATAAAAAACGATGCATCTTTTTTATCGCTGTCAAACTGATATCAATATGTCATTATTAAATGACACATTTTCTATAGGAATTAATTTATCAAAGGTAATACCACGAGTCCTTTAAATTTTTACAATAATTTATATTTTCCACGAAAACTTTTTTATTTGGTAAAAGTATGAAAACAAACCTATTGATAAAATGCTTTTGCCCCAAAATAAAAAAGTTTTGAGTGTTTTGAAAATAAAAATTTATCTCATTAAATTTGAAGAACGAGTTGTATTTTGAGAGATTATTTATTAAACAAATCAAAGGAAGAACATTTTAATTCATTAGTATTTTATTAACATGAGGAGAAAAGAAGAAAATTTAATTATTAGAAAATGAACAATTATTGAAAACGCAGTTTTTGTAAATGGATCGGGCAGCAGAAACACTTGATATCTCTTCCTAGTCATTGGTTGATGTTGAGCATGCAGCAATTAACACCTTCACCTCCGCGCCAGGCTAATTCATAATAAATTATCTGAAAAAACTTCATTTGTAGTCCTAATGACGTTTTTTCATCACAAGAATCGATTATCCTCGTGTATTCTTCTTCTTCTAGTGCGGCAGCACTCTGCTTTCTTTTATCCACACATCTTTGCAACTCCTTTCTTTTTGCATTTTTGCATCTCTTCTTTTTTAAATTCAATATCCTGAAACGGATTAAAGCTGATTTTGTATTCAGAATAATATTTCTCTTGTTTTCTCTGTTTGGCAGTTATATTCCAAATAATTTTCAGTGAATATTCTTTGTAGTCTTCGCCATTAGATTTTTTCATATTCGCTCCCCACTCTTCAAGAATTTCTGCAATTTCTTGAATAGTCGTATCACTTTCAAGTTTGTAGTTTCTGAAATTTGTAACGTGCCTTTTTTTTCCCTTCTACAGTTCCATTATAATTGGGTCTCTGATAGTTTTGTATTCCTCAGGTACTCGTAAATAGTGTCGCGTACCGTAATTTGTTGTAACTTAAATATATCATTCGTTGTAAATAGTGTTGTGATAGGATTCGATTGTTAATGGCTGTGGCATTTTTGTTAATCGCTGGAGATTGAGTGGGGGTTTTCGTTATTGGATTTTGCTTTGGTTTTTGGCCTCGATTGTTGTGTGTTGTCGGTTATATTATTGTTTGGTTTGCATTTCTGTGTGGATGGGGCTGGCTATCAACACGGACGAGCGCGATTCTTGGTGTGGAGCATGGACTTGCGAATATTGTTGGTTGACGTCGGTTCCGTGTCATTTCTTGATATCGGGCTCGCGGAAGTAGTGTCAGTTGTTTGGTGGCAGTCTTGGGAGTGGTGTGGTGAGAATTTTTGGGACGGTGTGATATTGGCAAGTGTGCAGAACCTCTACGGTTTTTCTTTCATATCTGGCTGTATTTGGGCCATCCTAATTGGATTTTGAAGTAAAACCATTTAATTTTTAACTTGACCATTCTATCTTACCTCCGTTGTTGATATTTTGGATTTTGGTGTCGAGTTAAAATAACCGCATGCGGGATTTATTTGAGGGAAGCCATTGTTAATTAGCAGGTGCCGTTCCATAACCATACCGGCCACAGGAGTAGTGCATACGTATCATCCATATCGACGATAAATTGCAGTGTTATAAAGACTTGCTTGGTGTTTTTAGCAGGAACTCCGTATTAAGGTGTTCAAGATTAAAGTTATTCTTTTTTTTTATATTTGATCTACAATATACGTTTACCTAAAGGTTACAAGTGAATTATTTTTGAATATTTAACGACGTGACTTATTTTTGACACCACAAATAAGTTTTGTTTTAATTTATTAATATAATACATTATTAAAAACTATTTATTGCATTAGATAATATGCCAAAACTAAACTTGAATTAAAATAATCTTCTCAATAATTCTTTATGTCCAAGTAAAAATATTTTCTTCATACTTATTTGTAAATATCCTACAATATTGATATTTTAAAGGACAACCATTGTAAAAATATTTTTAAATAAACTCGATTGTTTTGGCAGTGTACATCTTTATGTATTTGGTAAAAACCTGAGTAAATTAGCAGCCTTATGTAAACGTTTGATTAAGTATTATTAAAGAGAGTTGACTTATATACGTTTTTTTTGGTAACTTGGTAAAGTCTGTTACTCTTACTTTTGTTTTGGTTATATTATAAAGTTGTAAATTTTAAATTTTTGGTTTGTTTTAGCAAGAAAATTTACCATAGCTGTTAATTTTGACTATATTTGTTATAATTTTATTATTGAACTGTGTACTTTGATTTATTGTAGGAGTAAAGTATCCAATATATTTTAGCTGTAATTTCATTTATTTAGTTCACCATAATCTCAGTTGTTTATCATGTGGCTCTGCTAGTGCCTATAAGACCTAGAGGTTTCCGGTTTGAACCTTCTAAGTCGGTGGCGCGGCTCACTTTTATTTTTTTTTTCTTCTACCCTCTACGGCTGAGCTCGGGTATAATTTGCCAGTAGAGAGACCACTGGCAGAGTACTCTATAGAGAACGAATAAGACGTGGCAAATTGCAAAACTATTCAAACTGATTCCGTATGGATTCTTTTGTCTTCACAATGTTTAGTGGAGTGAAATTCTGTATTAAGTTTTTAATATTTTATTGTCCAAATTTTTAAATAAACTGTTGAATGGGTAAAAATATATTTTAACCGTGTACAAGCCAGTTCAATAGAATCGACAGTTCAAAGGTAAACAATGTTTTCTTAAGGACCAGGCAGTTTTATCAGTATAAAACCGAATGATTGTCTAGATAACCCGCTATTATTAGTTGAATTGCCAAAAACGTCACATTTTGACAAGTGAAAAAAATAATCGCTGTAAAAGTAATAAATGGACTGTGGCATACGCCATTTTTATACATAAGTTGAATTGTCATCAAAAATCCAAATTGTCATAAAAAATTAGAAGTCATCCAAAACTTACAAACCATTCAAATATATCAGTTTGTCTTTAAAGTTTAAAAGTCGATAGTAATTATTTTTAAAACCGACAGATATTTATTAAATTTAAACATAACTCCCAACTTCGATTTTTCGAACAACTCAAATGTACTAAAACAAGATCGATTTTTAATAAATAAATGCTTAAAAACGAAAAAAAAATGCCAGCGTAAGCTTTAATAACAAAAAATTTAATTTAATTGCCAGGATTGGCTTTAATAACCCGATGTTTTGTCCGAAAAGAAATGCCCGTTTCTGTGAACCTCAATGCCGTCGTGAGCAAACGGTTTGTCGCTGTCATCCATAGACTGTTAAAAAAAATCGCCTTTACAGTAATATCATTCTCTATTCATACATACTTCTGAAACCATAAGATAGGTACGTAGAAAAAAACTCATTAGTGCTTAAACTTATACATAAGTAACGGTAGAGACCTCATATTGTTTTTAACTTCCCAGTGGGACTTTCCCATAGGGGTAGGCAGAGACCACTTCCTCCCACTTGCTACGGTTCTTACACGCATCTTTTGCTTCCACTACTTTCATCAGTGCTCTAATAGATGCTTGTCCGTTGTTAGTACTCATGACCTGGCCTTTTTTCAAAACAATATTGATCGGATCGAGATATGTTCTCCGAGGTCGACCTCTATTGACTTGTCCATTTATACTCGCCTCATAAATTTGTTTCGTCAATCTTTCTTCATCCATCCTTTCTACGTGTCCAAACCATCTAAGCATTCCTTTGTCTATATTTGTAACCACATCTTTTACACCACAGCGTTATCTTATCTCACTATTCTTTACTTTATCTAACCGAGTTACTCCGGCTATACTTCTCAGACTACTCATCTCCGCAGCGTTAATCCTATTTTCATGCTTCTTCTGCCAAACCCAACATTCACTACCATACATCGGTCAAGCTATGGAGAATAAAAAACTCAAAAAAAATGGTAAACTACCTGAATTTTGCAATTTATAAATTATACTATTTTTAATCCAGAATTTTAAGATCTTTTAAATAATATGATCATTGCATGTTAGGAATATTTGTATAAAAAATATGATGACAATTTTCATAAAAAAAAATAATTTTAGAAAACAAAAATAGGAATTGGAGAATTTTACTTGTGTCAGTATTGAGAGAATAGCCTTAAAGACGCTATAATAGTGAAAAATTATTGTTAGTAATAATCAAGCATTGTTTATAACAATTGAATATTGTTACTAACAAATAAATATTGATCATAATAATTAAAAACAAAAATTTCAATTGGGATAAACAATTGAAATATGAAATAATGGGAAAAAGTTTGAAAAAATATGGTTGACATAAACAGAATATTTTTAATGACAATTATAATTTGTTATAAACAATTTAAAATCTTTTATTAAGTTTTATATCATACAGGAATTTTTTGCAAAACTTTTATAACAACAAAACATATGGTATTTTTTTATTCTTTCCACTGGGAAGTTAGTCGTGTGGACCTCTCGGGTCTCACCCAGGCCACTGGAGAGCACTGATATTTGTGGATTATGTTTATGTGTAAACTCCAAAAATAAATAATCTTTTTTATTCCAAAAACCCCCTTTAAAATGTTTTAATACATGTACGCATACAGTGTGGATCAGCCAAATGGAATAAATTCGATAACGAATAAATAATTATATAGGGTGTGTCATGTGACAGTGGCCGCTACCAACTTTCTTATGTGTGTATTATTTATTTTTTGTATTCTTCAGAAAATTCTAGACATAATTCATGTACAATGTCCCATACCTATCTTCAACTGTTTCGGAAATATTAAGTGTTTTCAGATGTATTAAAAAAATTAACATTAAAAAAAGAAAATTATTTTATTTCACAAATTCGCTACATTACACTCAATACTTTTTTCCCATTTAGCTCTAAAAATTGAGAAAATAAGCAAAAACCATTAATGCGTTCTTTTTTACTGATATGAAATAAAAAAAATACAAAAACAGTTTTGTTTATTTTCGTATAAAACTCATAGCCTCAGCAACTTGTTGTCTGTCTGCATGACACATAATTTTGGTCGAATAGCAGCCTCACTGTTCAACATTAGCCACACATCAATTTTTCGAATATTAAAGAAAAGTAAAATGCATCCCTATAAAATGATGCCAACTCAGGAGCTCATGGAAGACGATTTTGACAGGAGAACGTATTTTTGTGAACAAATGATGGAAATGTTAGATAACAATGTGATCCAAATAGAAGATGTTTTGTTTTCTGATGAGAGCACATTTACACTTCACGGTCATGTTAATCGTCAAAATTGCCGCTATTGGTCTAATGAGAATCCTCACTGGACGAGAGAGAAACATACGCAATATCCTGAAAAAGTTAATGTTTGGGCAGATATTGTTGGAAATCATATCGTAGGTCCCTTTTTCATTGATGGCAACTTGAATGAAGATAAATATTTAGAACTGCTCCAAAATAATGTCGTGCCAACTTTGACAAACTTATATCCTGATCCAGCAAACCCACAAGTTCCTGCCAATATACTATGGTTTCAGCAAGATAGTCCCATTACCAAATCAATGTCTGGCAGTACCTGAACCAAAATTTTCCAAATTGGTGGATAGGGAGGCGCGGATCGATAGAATGGTCAGCACGATCTCCTAATCTGACGCCATTAGATTTCTTTTTGTGGGGATATGTCAAAAGTATTGTATACAAAAGTAAACCCTTCAACTTACATGACTTAAAAAGACGAATCACGCTTGCGATTAGATCAGTCACGCCTGAGATGTTGAGTAACGTTAGAAGAAATTTCTATACCAGATTAGCATGTTGCCAAGACGTTCGCGGCGAACATTTTGAACATCTCTTACATTGAAATTAATGTTTTTTTGTTTTTTTTTTTACATTATTTGTGAAATAAAATAATTTTTTTTTTAATGTTAATTTTTGTAATACATCTGAAAACACTTAATATTTCCGAATCAGTTGAAGATAGGTATGGGACATTGTACATGAATTATGTCTAGAATTTTCTGAAGAATCCAAAAAATAAATAATATACAGGAGGTTGTATTTAAAATAAGAAAGTTGGTATTGGCCACTATCACATGACACACCCTATATAATTATTTTTTTTTGAAAAAAATGCGCATCTAAAAATACAAATCAACGTGTCCAAGCGTTTTTCCCAACACGCTCTCATTTATTCGTTATCAAATTTATTCCATTTGGCTGTTCCACACTGTATAAGCATAATCACGGGAAAAATTAGAGTAAATTAGATTTTTAACAAGCCTATAAATAGCCCTCATTTAGTGGGTAGGTTTTTTTTTCAAGCATATATTTCAAACTGGCGTGTTTAAATGCTTTCTTCCCTTAATATAAACTTTATAAACTTAATCAAGCAAAATAAATGTGTTTTTAAAAGAAAATTTAAATGAGCTAAAACTTTTATAGTTATTGGACTTGAAGCATAATCAAAAAACGTTTATTTGACATCCTCGATTGTGGGAAAACCTTGCTGTTGATTCGCCTTGTGTCGCAGCTCTGTTTTACTTGAAATGCTTGCTGAAGAAAATGTCTTTCACACGAAAACTTTTCTAATATTGGTGATTATGCACCAACTTTCATAATTAGAACTGAAGAGGTATTATCAGAGGCGTACCATTAGTAATTTTCTAATAAATAAAAAATACATAATTCTTTTACTGATACATCAAATTTTAAAGATTTATTATTGGTCTACATAAATTTAAGATAAATTTTTGTTGTAGACTTTCAAGTAAAATTTATACATTTTTTTTTAATGTGGTAGGTTGAAAGTGAAGGTGAGTTCTTTTTTATGCCTTTTTCAAAAAAAAATTTTTATGCCTCATCCCGTAGGGCTAGGCAGAGACCAATTCTTTTCACTTGCTACAGTTTTTACACACATCTTTTGTTTTTTTTTTATCACTGCATTTATACATGCTATCTGGTTGTTGGTACTTTTGACCTGGCCTTTCTTTAAAACAATGTCGATCTGATCGAGATATGTTGGCCGAATTTGACCTCTACCGACTTGCCCATTCACACTCGCTTTATAAATCTGTTTCTTCCATCTTCTTCCATCCATCCTGTTTACGTGTTCAAACCATTTAAGCATTCATAAATCAATCTTTGTAACCACATCTTCCTTCACTCTACAGCATTAATCTTATTTTTATACTTCTTCGACTCTAGTAAATTTTGAATCCAAGTACACAAACAATTAAATCTACAAAACGCAGTATACCTTTTGATTTTTACCCAAGAATTTTTTGACTATGCTTCGTAATTAACCTTTTATACTTATTTCTTCCCTTGTTTACATCCTTTTCATCGTTTACTTACAGTACTTACACCATACTTTTTAATAGCATCATCTTCGATTTCTTTCTTGAATGGCCTCCACATTTCTTTAACCTAAAATTCTTCATCGTAACTGTCAAATTTTCCGACAAATTTACTTACGAACTTGTCTCTTATAATTTCTTTTTGCAAATTGTCAACTTTTATACGCTCTAGTACACTACTTGATTTCTGCTTAAGATGCCACCACCGTATAAAGAGACCTCTTATTTGGCTCATTACTAAGAAGTGATATGTATCAATACCATTACTGCGATATTCTCGAGTGTCCATCACTTTATTTTTACCACGCTTATATTAGTTTCACCTGTATGTTTGTATGTTTGTTTCTAACTGACTCTTTGGCCTCGATTTTGCCCTACTTTAAGGGATCAGATTAAATTTTAACTTCGTACACTTGTCAAAGACCGATGACAATGCAATTATCAAAATATCCGATTATCCTGATTAGTTTCAATAGGATTCATCAATTTCTTCTTGTTTAATTATATTTTAAAAAACTCAAAATTTTTTTTTGAGCGCAACGAACCATTAACGTTATGTTTGACAGCTTTAACGATTGAACATTTTTTTTTGAAAAATGTTTTTTTTGTTGTTTATAAAATTTTGGTTGGTAAAGCTTAAACAATATAAATGTGCATGCACGTCATCAATGATCTGTTCGTTTCAAAACTTGATAGCAACAATAATAAAAATCACCGTTAGTTTTATTTAATCTCGAACACACCGGGTCAGTCTGTTCGTAATATTGTATTGCATTATTCAAGTCAATGTCTTGTTAAATATTTACAATTTCTATATTATTTTAGACGATATATAAAATTGCAAATATTATACATAAATATTTCATTTAATATTACACATAGTTTAAGTTTTATTATGTATTAATAAAACGGTTTTTCCGATTAAAGATCTATGAGCGCCAGCTGGCAGTTAACAGTTAGATTCAATTGGCAATTTTATATACGTTTTTAAGACGTTGTCAAATCTAATTATCATGGTAAAATGAACCAAACTAATTTTTTTAAATGGTTTAAAAATCAGTTGCTAAACAGTCTCATTTAACCACCAGTAATTTTTATAGACAATGCTCCTTAACACAGTATGTTATTACACAAAATACCAAACATGTCTTGGCTCAAAGCGGATATTGAAGAATGGCTAGCAAATCGAAATATTGCTTTTTCACATACTTTGTTTAAACATGAGCTTCTAAAGATTGTGAATCGGTAGGTACATTATATTTTGTGTTTATATAATAGTTTCTAATTTTATAGAACAATCTCCTACATGTATTTTTACATTGCATTGTAATTTAATTTTGAAGTAGTTTTACTGATTTTGTTAACAAAATTGAAACTGGTATATTTTTTAAAAACAAACCACCAAAAAGATATTTGATAGATGACCTAGTTAAACAATATGGACATAAAGTGTTACGTCTCCCGCCATATCACTGCATTTTTAATCCAATTGAATTGATTTGGGGCATTGCAAAGCAATATTATAATAAACATATTGGCCGTGATAGAAATGCAAAAAAAGACTGTTTAAATAGGTATGTGGTCTAAAGCAGTTCAAACCGTAAACTCAGAGATCTGAAATACCTCTATTAATCATACAAAAAAAGAAATTGACAAATGGTATAATAGAGAATAAATATTAGGAAGACAAGAAATTACTCCCATTGTTATTGATATTGACGCTAACAGTGATGTCAGTGACTTTGAGTCAAAATCAGAATAAAGAAATAACTTATCCATTCTGTTTCTTACATTTTGTCGTTATAGCTTGAATAAACTAATGTAATATAGCTTATAAATACTTTTTTGTAATTTATCAATATTTTGCTTGACATAAAGAAAGCAGCTATTAGGTAAGTATGTCCCCTAAATAGCATTCTACCTTCATTGTGAAGCATTTTAACCTGTATTATTTTTATTACTACCTACAATTAACTCTATGTTGATTTAAATTTAATAAAGCATTAATAAACTAACTTGAATAGTTTTTATCAAAAATCTTTTATTTAGGTATAATTATCAAAGTTTTATTACAATGTTCTAGACAAATTAATGGTAAAGTATGTTTGTTTATGAACTGTAGATACCTGGGTGTGGAAATATTCAATGACAGAAACCTAGGGCAAGAAATAAAACGGCAGGCAATAAAAGCAGTGAGAATATCAGGCTTTCTGAGAAATATAATCTGGCGGAATAAATACATAAGTACTAAAAGTAAAATCCGCATTTATAAGACATGTGTCAGACCCGTGATGACCTACGGAGCTGAGACGAGGGCCGAGACAACAAAGACTAAGCAGATAATAAGATCAACAGAAATGAAAACACTAGGAACCATAAGAGGTATTACTCTCAGAGACAGGATGTAGACACACTGAAAGAGCTAGGTATTCAGGATGTAGTAAGGTGGACCAGAATAAGGCGACGTCTATGAAGAGACCACGTAGATAGAATGAAGCCAGAACGTATGGCGAAATGGGGAAGACCAAAAAAGCGATGGTACGAGAGCTAGTCCTATTTAAAGAGGAAGAAGAAGAAGAAGAAGTATGTTTGTTAAATGATCAACAACATAACCTTATTATTTCCTCAATGTCCGTACTACTGTCAAAGTCTGGCAACGTTGTTTAAACGTGACGTCATACTCGCTATATGACGTGCGTGCACATTTATATTGTATGAGCTTTACTTATCGACATATATGATCCGTAGTCACAAACATTCGGGTTCATTTTAAAAAACAAATTTTTTAAATAAAATATTTTTGCGCTAATCGCGTCGTAATAAGTATATTACTAGGTTTTCAAGTAGTAAGTATGCAGCTCCAAAATTAAAATCAATCTTTAATTTTCGGTTTTCAGTTTTCTTCAATCAGTTTCAATAAGCACGCCACTTTATAATAATTAGTGTTGTCACTAACTTCTGAAAGTACAACTGAACAATGCTTACGGAAGTGGCACGTCCCAAATTATTGTCATTAATCTTGCCAACGACAACAGCTGCTGTTCTATTCACAGAATTTCCGTTTATTTTGCTTATTTTTTATTTTATTAAGGAAGCAATATAATATATTATGTAAAAAAGGTCGACTTTATCTAATCGTTTTTAAAAAATTATTTTTTAATATAATTCGTCAAAAAAAAACACGTATCCTCTATCCAATTTGTATCCTTTTTTGTTGTTTATAATTTACTTTTTAACGTTTGTTTACAAAACTTATAGAAATATAAAAGAAAATCTAATAAAATTATGCATGTTCTTGCTGCTCTTTATTAATGAGATTATAAAAATAAAAATCAAAGTTGAAAAGTTTTTCATCTTCCTGATGAAGTACAAAGCCATAACTTATTAGCCAATACTGCGTACTGTCATCCTTTCCAGTTCGCTGGAAATGTATCGCACCCCGGAGATACCAAGTTGTTATATTTTTGACCTAGATGATCTTGTTTAAGTTATAAGTTGTTGTTACAGCCAATATTGCTCTGAAAATATCGATATTAACTCATATAAAACAAAATTTAAAGTCGAAAAAAAATATGAAATTTGAAATTACCTTTTATTAATGTCTTATGCATAAATTGTCAAACAAAAGAGTAAGTCTACTGATGGTGTTGATTAATTGTACCTATTAAAAGAATTTTTTTTTGTATGTGTAGCCTTGAGAAAGATCTAAAATAAAGGTCGAAACGTCGGTGATTTAAGAAGAACGAGAAGTTTGTTTTCTTTCGTCGTAAACCCGCTATCCACCCCGAAAAAAAAAGATCTTATAATACTTAAAACATTTTGTGCGCATGCTTAAACTTCAGCCATGTTTTCGGGAACTTTATACGTGTATAAGTAGTGTATACAGTGTTTTTATTATAAATAATTAAAAAAAGAAATAGTAAATTACGGACTTATGATCAGCCGCGTACTTTCAACTATTATATAGGTACTTATAATTGTTAATAACTTATATCAACACAGCGCGGGCCACCCCGAAAGTTTGTGAAATTAGCAATTTTTTTTCTTCTTCTTAGGGTGCCGATTCGTTACAAATGTTGGCGTTTATCAGAGCAATCCGGACTTTGTCTGCAACAATCCGGAACAGTTGTGTAGATGTTTTATTAAATCAGGTCCTGAGGTTCTTGAGCCACGATGTCCTGCGTCTTCCTGGTCCTCTTCGTCCAAAGATTTTTCATTGTATCTTGCTTTGTTTCGCAGATAGTTGTACTGATCAACTCTCTCGATAGTCGCTTGGTTTACGAATAGTTGGCTTCCTGTGATGTTCTGTTTGCTGATTATCATAAGTTTGGTCTTATTTACATTGACTTCAAGGCCGTACTGACTACTGTGATGGGTAATTTTGTCCACCAGGGCTTGTAGGTCTTCGAGATTGTCAGCAAAGACGATGATATCATCGGCGTACCTGATGTTATTCAGTCTGAGTCCGTTTATCAGAATTCTCTTGTTCATGCCTTTTAGGGCTTCATTGAAGATGCGCTCCGAGTATAGGTGAAAGATAAGAAGCGAAAGTATGCAACCCTTTCAAACCCCTCGCTTTATTTTTACGTAATCTGTGTGTTCTCCCTCCATTCTAAGGTTAGCGACCTGGTTCCAATAGAGGTTCCCAATTATTCGCAAGTCCTTGCCATCGATACCTTTTTCTTTCAGTATTTTGACCATTATTTCGTGCTTTACTTAGTCAAATGCCTTTCGGTAGTCGATCAGGCATGCGTATACGTCACAATTCATGTCTCGGCATCTCTGAAATAAGACTTGCACTGCAAACAGTGCTTCTCTAGTGCCGACTCCCTTTATAAAACCAAATTGATTTGGAGATATTTGACTCTCACATACGCTATAAATTCTCTTGTGAACGACCCTGAGAAATACTTTTAAGAGGTGGCTCATAAGACTTATTGTGCGATACTCTTCACACTTCTTTGGTCTTGTTTTCTTTGGAATAGCAACAAATTCAGATTTCTGCCATTCAAATGGACTTTTTTCAGTGTCGTAAATGTTGTTGAACACTTGAGTAATAAGCGTGATTGTTCTTTCATCAAATAGTTTAAAGAGTTCTGTTTGTATATTATCTGGACCCAATGCTTTACCATCTTTTGATTGTGCAATGGCTGTTTGTACTTCTTCTTTTAAAATGTTCGGCCCTCTTGGAGTCTCCTCTTTGTCAAAATGTTCTTTTCTATGATCCTCAAACAATTTTTCTAGGTATTCTTTCCAGGTGCTAATTTTTGTTTGTTTATCTACTATAATTCGACCTTTTAAATCTGTGAGGTTTCCTAGTTGTTTGTTTTTGAAGTTTCCGGTGAGCTCTTTAACATTTCGATGCACGTTGTAGCTGTCGTATTTTTTTTGTAGTGCTTCGATTTCCTCACATTTTTCTACCGCTTCTTTATCCTTGGCTTTTCTGATTTTGTTTCTGATAGCAATTCTGATAGCAATATTTACTTATTTCTTATTTTTTAATTAAATGAAATGGGTTAGTATGTATACTGAGAAGCCATACCGACCCTGTACAGAGGATGAACAAATTATAGGAACCTTGGAAACGATACAACAGACAATTACTTGTCAAGCACCTATTGCATGATTGAAAATTTCGACAACTGCATATACGTTTATAGTGATTTAAAAAGGTTTTTAGTAACATTTATAGTGGTTTAAAGTTTGAGACGTATCTTTGTTATAAAATAGCCTTTACAGAGTTAAGTTTAAATCTTATCAATGAATGAAAATTATCGAAAAGCTATTGAGATTTAAAAATTGATGGCAATTGAAACAAGTCAACGGGATATAGCGAGACGTTTGAATGTTAGTCGTTCAACAGTACAAAGAACACACCAGGGTGCGGAACGAAAAACAGCAGCTCAGGAGGATCGCTTTCTCGAAATTTCTGCACTGCAAGACCGACAGCAAACCGCTAGAATGCTTCAAAGCGGCCTTTAACAAACTCATAGAACAGCATTCAGCATGTCTACTGTTCGATGACGGTTAAATAAAAGTTGTTTGACAGCTTGCAGTCCCGCTAAAAGACCCTTGCTTACTGCAGCTCATAGAAGGTGCAGACTTGGGTTTGCTCGTGAACACTTGAATTGGACAATTGATGACTAGAAAAGGGTATTGTTCGCGGATAAGTCTAGATTGTGCCTTTATGGTAAAGATGATAAAAATAAGGTGTACAGAAGAGTCGGAGAATGGTATGCTGTGTGTACTCGTTTTTTTTTTTATGAAAATAGTCGCAAAAAGGGTAAACCTATCGTGTGGGCCGCGGACGGCCCGCACTGTGACTATTAGAAGGGGAAGGGATTATAGAAAAGAAATGATTGTGGACACGCTTTTTAAAAAGTTGCAGGTCTTAGTTCTCTGGAAAAACTGATTTTGGAAGCTTATTCCATTCCGTAGCAGCCCTGTAAAAGAAGGATTCTTGATAAAGATTGGTCCTTGTAGTGTCAATCTTGAGAGTAAATGGGTGAGACTGATTAGCGTGCCGAGTTCTTCGGCCGAATGTGGCCAATGGTGGTACAAGAGTTTTTATTTCTCTGGAGCATCTGCCATGGAAATATCTGTAGAGCAATGACTGGTCTGCAACTCTTCTTCTATGTTCTAGAGGGTGAAGGGTATCTGTGAGAGTTGAGCTGTTTATCAAGCGAATGGCTCTTTTCTGAATGGAATCTAGAAGACGAAGAGAATGCCTTGGTGCTGAACCCCAAATGTGCGAGCAATACTCCAGTAGAGGTCGGATTTGAGCCTTGTACGTCGTCAAAAGTTGAATAGTAATTCAGAATATCTTGAAGACGTAGATGATACACGTCCAATTAATGCGCTGAAAATCAAGATCTAAATGATGACGAAGAATCCGAAGATTTGCATTATTTATACGAACCTAGAAATCAAAAGCGACACCAACCCTTACAATGGAGGGATCCCGCCAAAGAAAATTTGAATTAAATAACTAGCAAATTTTATTTAGCTATTTACTGTGTGTTAAAATCTGTTTAGTTTTAAAAGTTACAGCTGTTTATTTAAAAAACATTAAATCACCCCCCACCAATTTATTTTAAAAGATACGTCAAAAAGTGTATAACAAAAATTACTTGAATATAGCTATAGCTATACCTGGTGGCCATCTTGGAAACTTAAAAATAATATTAAGTATTTTATTCTGGCCACTTTAGTAAAACATTTTTTACCGCAAGTTTCTTCGACGAATAGTTTCCGAGATACTGCACTTTGCAATCTTATTTGGCCACTCGGTACATGGCAATTTTTCGGATACATCTTAAGAAAAAGCGAAAACACCGACCCTTTGATGAAATTACTTTCAACATGCATCTATACACAAAAAATTAAAAATTGCAACCTAAAATCAACTAGACATTTCCGAACTCAATCAAACTGTAGATAGTTTGATGATGTTTAAAAAATTGGATGTTGCGTAAATGATGTTGCATATGCAGAGTGTATCAGATGTTCCAATGTGGGTAGGATATCACAGTAATATTTTGATTGACGATTCACCAGTCTAAAAAGTTTCTTGTCTTACACCAACAAACGATTCTCCCACCAATAATTTGACTATTTTAAAAACTCTAAAATTGAGTCAAGTTGTTGTAAGTGAATGTCAATCCCGTCTTTCCCCTTCCAGAAATTGGAGGACAAACTATTCATCTTTTGGAACGAGCTAGGTACCCGGGCCTGATCCTAGACCAAAAGCTGTTGTGGAGGAAGAATATGGAGGAAAGGGTAAGGAAAGCCACCGTGGCGACCTATACCTGCAGAAGGGCCATCGGCAGACAATGGGGGTTACAACCCCATGTTATTTATTGGCTCTATATTACGGTCATTAGACCGATTCTAATGTATGGATAGTTAGTATGGGGGCCAGCCCTAGAGATGGGAGTCAACCATACAAAGGTGGGAAAAGTCCAGAGATTGGAATGTCTGATGATCACAGGCTGTCTATGGACCACCCCCACAAAAGCACTTGAAACGATTCTACATCTACTACTAGTAGATCTGTTTGATAGAGAATGCATAGCTAGTGAGGCTGTCAGAGTCAATGCTGTGTCCCCATGAACCGAAACGCACTATGGTCACTCTAGAATCCTAAGAGAATACGACCTGCGCACAAAAAACACTGTTTCCCTATGTTTAAAGGCGACCCATCCCTGGAAATCCCATTCAAAGAGTATTGGGCCGAAAATCTACTTAAACCTCAGTGCACAGTTTTTTATACGGACGGCTCTAAACTAGAGGGGAGAGTAGGTTGCGGTGTCTTCTCAAAAGACACTTAGCCTGTCGTTTCGTTTGTTTGATTACTGTAGTGTGTATCAAGCTGAAATGACAGCCATTACCGAGGCAGCTGTGTGGATACTCCGCAACGAACAAAAGTTCAGCGAGATATTCATTCTTTGAGACAGCCAGGTTGCTATCAAATCACTGAACTCAGTCTACTTCAACTCTAGAGCAGCGGTGCAATGCCAAGACGCTCTGAATGAGCTAGCACCTAAGTTTAGAGTTTACATTGTCTGGGTACCTGGACACAGGGTCATACTAGGTAACTGTAAGTTGGAAGAGCTAGCAAGAGAGGGCACCACCCTCCCAGCTGTATCTGTCTCATCTCAGCAAGGAGTACCGATTGCAAACTGCCGCTTTCTCCTGCACAGCAAAGTAGTTCAAAAAGTCATCTTAAGGTGGTAAAATGAACCCACATGCACATTATCGAAACAGATTTGGCCTAAATTAGATCTATGTCAAACTAATAATGTTTTAACTCTATTCAGACAGTCCATTGGGAATGCGATCGTGGCAACAAAAGGACACTGGGCAGGTGGATCACATGTACGGCGCATGGATATCGCAGAGCTACGACACGTTTCTATAGAAGCTTTCACGATGAGAAAAAAAGGAAACAATGGTACATCTTCTTACTTACTTCATTGTGTTAATGACTGGACATCATTCTTGAATAATCGAGAACCTATCAATATAGTGTATTTAGTTTTCTCCAAGGCGTTCAACCGTGTTCCCAAGCAAAGACTCCTGTACAGGTTAGAACATTTCGGTATTAGAGGAAACTTAAAACTATGGATTGAAAACTTTTTGACGGATCATTTCTACAATGTTCGAGTTGGTGACTCCCTTTCACATGAAAGACCAGTTAAAAGTGGAGTTCCGCAGGGTTCAATTTTGGGCCCACTTTTGTTTACAGTGTACACTAGGTTTTACCGTTCCACGTTTTCAGCAAAATATCACAATATGCCGACGACTCAAAATTATATGACAATCCCATCACAAATCATGAATCTATCCAAAATGACCTAATGTCAATACATCAATGGTCTTTGGAATGGTTACTTCCATTAAACACTGAAAAATGTGTAGTGCTTCACGTCGGTAAAAATAACCCACATTTTGAATATTTTATTGATGGTCAAATTTTAATCACAGTGACCTCTCATATTGATCTTGGTGTTATCGTGAATAGTGAACTATTGTGGTCCGATCATGTGCTCTCAGTATCCAAACGTGCAAATACTAGACTTTATCTTATTAGTAAATGCTTCTCAAAAGTTTACTTTCAGAGTTTCTGCTAATTGTATGCTACTTACGTAAGACCTATCCTTGAATACTCCGGTGCAGTCTGGTATCCGGACTTAATTCGTGATAAAACGTTACTTTTCACCCTAAATACGGACACGAGACTTAGAGGACACCAGCTCAAGTTAAAAAAAGAAAATTTTACGGTTAGATCGAGACAAAACTTTTAACTTAACAGAATTTTCAATATTTGGAATGTTTTAGACAGTGAAATTGTCTCTGCAACAAGTGTCAATATATTCAAAAATAAACTAGATCAGTGTAACTTATTTAATAACATTTAGAGCCTAAAAGTTATTTATATATATTTTTTTCTTATTTGTTTGTTTACTACTAGTAGGTATTTCTTTTGGAATGTATTTTTTTTGGGCACAAAAGGAGCCAGCTCCTCTGCCCTCATCAATATGTAATAATAATCTTCTCTGCCACTGCCCTGCCCTAAAGCAGAAAACGGAATTCTATACTAGGGCATCCAAACTTTGATGACTTATCTGATTTCAACTTAGCATTAAAGACACTTTTTTTTAAAAGTTCCAACCGGTTTTCACGGTAGAGGGGGAAGGAACCGCTGCCCATCACGGTATCACAACGGGCTAAAAGGCATAAGTGGGTTCCCTCCGAATCGCCGTTTTAACCTTACCTAACCTAACCTAAAGTGAATGTCAAACTTCCTCCAGGTCACGTATGATCTAGCTATTGAGTAGTTAAACAACAGCGATTCAAGCGCAAAGGAGTGGGGGGAGGAGTGGGGGAAGTGGAGGGGGTAGGAGTGGGGGTGAGAGTGGTGGAGTGGGGGCAGTGGTGGAGTGGGGAGGAGTGGGGGGTGAAGTGGGGGAAGTGACAGGTGAAGGAGTGGGGAAATGACATTGTTGACATATGACATTGTTGACATATGACATTGTTGACATATGACATTGTTGACATATGACATTGTTGACATGTGACATTGTTGACATGTGACATTGTTGCCATTGTTTACATACGGCATGTTGCCATTGTTACCATTGTTGACATATAACATCATTGTTTACATTGTCCCCATCGACTCGATTAAGAGGGTTACGTAAGCACGTTGAAAAGTGGTGTGACGTAAGCGTTGAAAAAAACTTGGCTTCTCGGTGATTCGAACCTTAATCCTTTGCCTTACTAAACGGATAGCTATACCATTCAGATAACTCGCATATTAATTTTATCGTGCAAGATTGGATATACAAATATATATTTGTGACATCATTTTTGATAAAAATAACCTTGAACTGCGCTACCAGATAACTTTGTTATCGTATACTTAAATGAGGTGTAATATTGATTGCGACAGAGATAATAATTACACACGCACATAGTCCCAGTTTAAATGTGTGCGATATTGTTGTACATGTACAGGGTATGTCACAAATTAAGAAGTCAAAAGAACCTTAACGAATGTTGGCATGGGAAAAATTGTTTTTATGAAAATTCCCCATACGCTAATCTTAAGATACGCCGTTCTAAATATAAAGGGGTGCATTCACTGTTGCAAGAGATCTAATTCAAAAAATCAAAGCACTGAGTTATCGTATACTTAAAGGAGGTGTAATATTGATTGCGACAGAGATAATAATTACACACGCACATAGTCACAGTTTAAATGTGTGCGATATTGTTGTACAAGTACAGGGTATGTCACAAATTAAGAAGTCAAAAGAACCTTAACGAATGTTGGCATGGGAAAAATTGTTTTTATGAAAATTCCCATACGCTAATCTTAAGATACGCCGTTCTAAATATAAAGGGGTTGGAAATTCCGATTAAATTAAATCAAATTTTAAAGTTCGAGAAGCTAAACAAAATTTCAGTTAACGTCTATGCTTTAGAATTAAATAAAACAGAGAAGAGATAATTTTACATAGTTATACCTGTTGTGTTTACTAAAAATAAAATGAAACGTCACGTCAATTTGTTACTAATACAAGATCAGTATTTTCGGAAATTAAATGATTATAAAGCGCCACCTATCGACAATGAAAATGTTGAAATCAAATATGTTTGGATAAGTACGAGGTATGTCGTAAATTAGGAAGTCAAAAGGACCTTAACGAATGTTGGTATGCGACCCATCAAACGATTCAGCGTTGCTTAAAGTACGTCAAGTGTCACGAGAGTACGTTAAATGTCACGTGAGTACGTTAAATGTCACGTGAGTACGTCAAGCGTCACGTAAAACGTCACGTGTCACGTTATACGTAATGTGTCACATTAAAAACACACACACACACATGTTGAATATTTTTGTTCATGTACAGGGAATGTCACAAATCAAGAAGTCAAAAGGTCCTTAACGAATGTGGCATGTGACCCATCAAACGATTCAACGTTACGCAAAGTATGTCAAGCGTCACGTGAGTACGTTTAAAAACATACACACATGCACAACAACGTGACATGTCACATTAGTAGACATTGTTAACATATGACATTGTTGTCGTTGTTTACATACAGCATTGTTGACTGCCATTGTTTACATAGGGCATTGTTGACATATGACATTGTTGCCATTGTTTACATACGGCATTGTTGACTGCCATTGCTTACACACACATGACATTGTGGACATATGACATTGTTGCGATTGTTTACATACGGCATTGTTGACTGCCATTGTTTGCATAGAGCATTGTTGACATATGACATTGTAGCCATTGGTGACATTGTTGCCATTGGTGACATTGTTGCCATTGTTTACATACGGCATTGTAGACATATGTCTTTAAATTTCCCTTATACTTGAATACTATGTTTTTATTTAATGTCATTACGGAATTTTGGAAAATATGGGAAGCAAGATTTTTGATACATAATCTTTATTTCATTCACATATTCATTGTATTTAAATCAATTTTCGGTGATAATGTATTATCGTATCGATCGTCGGTAAAACATCTAAACCATGACAATAAAACCCACAATAATCTTTTTTAAAAATAAAATTACTTAATAAATTCAAAGTTTACGAGAGATGAAAAGTATGACAGTGACATTGAGCGAAGGGTGTTGGCAGGAAAACAAATGAATGGGGCTCTGCATAGCTTTATGAATAGCCAGAAAGTGTCAAAAAAGACACGTCTGGCTGTGCATAGAAGTGTGTTGGTTCCTACACTTATGTATGGTAGTGAATGTTGGGTTTGGCAGAAGAAGCATGAAAATAGGATTAATACTGCGGAGATGAGTAGTCTGAGAAGTATAGCCGGAGTGACTCGGTTGGATAAGGTAAAGAATAGTGAGATTAGAGAACGCTGTGGTGTAAAAGAAGATGTGGTTACAAAGATAAATAAAGGAATGCTTAGATGGTTTGGACACGTTGAAAGAATGGATGAAGGAAGATTGACGAAACAAATTTATAAAGCGAGTGTGAATGGACAAGTCGGTCGACCTCGGAGAACATATCTTGATCCGATCAACATTGTTTTGAGGAAAGGCCAGGTCAAGAGTACCAACAACCGACGAGCATGTATGAGAGCACTGATGAAAGTAGAGGAAGCAAAAGATGTGTGTAAGAACCGTAGCAAGTGGAAAGAAGTGTTCTCTGCCTACCCCCATGGGAAAAAGGCGTGACTTTATGTATGTAATAAAATCTCAAGAGTACCAACGACCAAGAACACTAATGCAAGTAGTTCATTGTATTTAAAACAATTTTCGATAATAATATATTATCGTACCGATCGTCGGTAAAACATCGAAACCATGACAATTAAAACCCCAATAATCTTTATTAAAAATAAAATTACTTAAAATCTCATGAATCAAACAAACAAGAATTAGCTTAAGTCCTTATGATGACATTTATTGCCTGGGACTATCGATACTCTTCCTTTTGGGTCATTATAGTTTAAATAAATATATATTTTTTTCACCCTAGCACATCTCTTTAGTTAAAGAAATGAATAGTTTGATCCTTATTCAGCTTTTAGACGATACATATCTCTAAAGGTAGTGTCAAGTCCGGGATGCGTACGCGCTCGCTGGCCGCTGCGAAAATAATATAGATGGGTATATATACAGGGGGGCGCATGAACTGGCAAAACTTTTGGAACTATTGGAAAAAATATATTTTTAACAAAAAAAAACCTTGGTTAAAAGAACTATTTAAGCTCCCTTTTTTCATGTATCACGCAATAAATCGTCTTGTGACGTCATCAAAAGATTCAGCATTACGCAAAGTACGTCGACCATCACGTTAAACGTCATGTAAGTACGTCAAGCGTCCCCTTAAACGTCACGTGTGTACGTTGAATGTAAACACAGCGACGTTAAACGTCACGTGTGTATGTCAAACGTAAACGTCACGTGTCACATAAAAACACACACACACACCAGTTTGATTTAAACAATCTGCATGGTTAAAGCCCTATATCGAGCTGAACAATCGTTTAAGGACTACAGCTACCAGTTTATTTGCAAAGAATGAATTAAAATTCTAGAACAACGCGGTGTTCGTCAAAACAATGGAAAATAAACGCTTCCGCAGTTGGTAAGTTCATACGAGGGTCGTTACAGATCAAAAAATTTAATTTCTAGCGTCAGATTTCACAATAGATCAATTTTTGATGATAATTTAATACGCAAAGTACGTCGACCGTCACGTTAAACGTCACGTGAGTACGCCAAGCGTCACGTTAAACGTCATGTGAGTACGTCAAGCGTCACCTTAAACGTCACGTGTGTACGTCAAACGTAAACACAGCGTCACGTTAAACGTCACGTGTGTATGTCAAACGTAAACGTCACGTGTCACATAAAAACACACACACACACACACACCAGTTTGATTTAAACAATCTGCATGGTTAAAGCCCTATATCGAGCTGAACACTCGTTTAAGGACTACAGCTACCAGTTTATTTGCAAAGAGTCAGTTTAAACTCGCGAACAACGCGGTGTTTGACAAAAGAATAGAAAATAAACGCTTTCGCAGTTAGTAAGTTCATACGAGGGTCGTTACAGGACAAAAAATTTAATTTCTAGCGCCAGATTTCACAATAGATCAATTTTTGAAAGCGAACGAGCAAGATATTTTAAAACATTTTAGTCATTTGAAAATTGCAGGACCTCGAAAATTTAAAGTTGGCGCCATTGTACGAATTAGTAAAGCCAAACACGTTTTTAAGAAAGGTTATACACCCAATTGGTCAACGGAATTATTTAAAATCACAAAATGTAAGATAACCAATCCTGCAACGTATCTTCTGGAAGATATGATGGAGGCACAAATCAAAGGAGCCTTCTACGCGGAAGAATTACAGAAAACTGCTAATCTTGATATCTACTTAGTAGAAAAGGAACTTGGACGCAAAGGAAATAAAATGTACGTCAAATGGTTAGGCATAAAAGGCAACATTTGTTTAATTATGAACAAAAATCGACTTTTAAGTGGAGGGGAGGAAGGTTACAAATATGCGCGAGTTATATGCGTCATTTCCGCTGACTTCTATTAGAACCATTTTTGCGACGCAGCAGTTCTAGAAGCTTCCAGAAATTGCTTATCTAAAAAAAATGTTACGCTCGCATTTTCCTTTGTTTAACCTTATTATAAAATAAGCATTATGTATTAAAATTAATCAATTTTGACTTTATTTTCTAAATTTTTAGCTTCGTTGTTATATTTTTTATATTATATTTTTAATTTTGTTAAAGTAAAAGTTTTTTTTAAAATAATTTAAAACGAATTATAAAATTCGCGTCATTGGCAGGTGGATGTCAGTCATCATGTGCAGCAGTCAAGACAGTAATCATTTTAGTATGACGTCGAGTAGTGATGATAGCGTGAGTAATGACTTTGAAATGTCCGAATTCGTATTGCCGGGGGCACCTTCCATAGAAACAATTGTTCAATCCTACGAAGATGCTGCCAAACGTGAAGTGCATTACTTACTGCTAACGACATATATGTTGTCAGAATATGAAGTTCGATGTGGCCTTAGTCCTGCGCGGACGTTTTCTCCGACAATCATTTTGGCTAAACATTTTGGGCCTACTAAAATATCTTTTGACGTTTTTGAATGAGGTACCCTCATCAGTATTTTGGAGAAAAGGATGGAAGATTTTTTTCATGAGATGTCGCCTACGTATCCCGATGAAGACGATGATAACACCCCTATAACGTTTCACTGTGGCGATTATTGTACTATCATGCAACAAGTTTATGATGATACCAAGTTCCTGGTTTTAAAAAAACACGACGTTGAGTACTATTTGTGCGAAGAAGATGTTCAAGAAATTCTTAAAATCCACGAGCATTTGCTGACGCATCGAGTAAATTTATTAAACAAACTTAGTTTCTGTTCATATTATCACAATATTATTGGTTTTTGTAAACTGCATGGTGAATTATCGTTATCATTATTGTCGGAAATACTTCCAAATGATTTGTTAAATAGTGCATTGAGAGAGTTTATCTACTTTTATAGAATTACCACAATTAATGATTTAAATAAATAATTTTTTCAAAAAGTTTTGTTTTATTTGTTCCCCGAAATTTTAAGTTTCTATAAATATACTGTAAATAATATTTGTTAATCATTTAAGATGCTGTGCCCTACTCAAAGTTTGAAGAAACAATTGAAATCTCTACTATTAAAGCTAATTTCATTTTACGAATAACATGTAATTTTTTTTTAAATTGTTGATTTGTGCATGAAATTTTTTTAAAATCGATCTTTTCTTCATTTAACTTTCATAAACCATTAAGGCTTATTTGACTAGCCAATATGAAAACAATTGCTTAAATTTCAGATATTAAATACATTCTATAACATTTCTACACATAATATAAGAGTGTAAGAATTTTAGTAGTAAAATAAATATTTTAATTTTTTTAATTATTTTATGCGTGTTAATACTACTGGGAAACCATTACGCGAAAATGAATGGATGTACTGTTGTGGCCAAGGCACGTGGGTTAGAGGTGATCCTCGTGGAAGCAAATATGATGTGTACATGAAATGATTATAATATGATATTGTTTCTTGAAAATATAATTGAATGCAAAAATTACAATTGGTCTTTTAATAACTGATGCTATTGCTGACATTGATATAAGTTGTGACCTGGTAATTCAGGAATGCTTGAATCTACGTTTCTATAGAATATGTATTATAAATATATTTGCATAGTTGTTGCTCTGTTGTGTTTTCAAGTGTCACGCTTATTATGGGTAAGAAACATTTTTGTTAATTTTTATTTATTTAATTTCTATGTTAGAAAAAAATAATTGTAACGATTTTATTCTAAATAAAGAAATTTTGTCGGTGTTTTTAACGGACGATCAATTTTTCTATTGACTTTTTTTAACTTTATTAAGCAATGATTTTTAAAATATAAAAATGTTGAAAGATTTTAAGTTTTAAAGTAAAGAAATCAAATGTTGTAACACCTTCAATAAGCATTTATAATTGAAATATTGTGTTTCTGTTTAAAATCTTAAATTACACAGAGGACATCTTAAATGCGTAATGATATGAAGACAACTTATCTTTTTAAACGCTTTGTAACAGAAATTACAAATTTGTATTTTTACAGATTTCTTTAAAATTAGCAAATCCATTGTTTTTGCACTAAATCTAAAAGAAAAACAAAAAAAACCGCATACAGTGACGGCTTACCTCAAATATATTTTACCTACGGTTTAAAATCTATAAAAGGGAAAACAAAAAGGAATTTTTACTAGAATTTAAAACGAGATGGATAAGTAACTAAAACTTTTTTAATTATGTTGTTATTTTAAATTTTTACTCTTTACAAAATTTTTGCAAATTTTCAAAATACTTTTATTTTAAAGTTATTTTTCGTCAGTTAAAAAATAATTTAAACACCACTCACAAATAAATTTTTTGTCTATTCTTAGTTACTCGACTATTTATTAATCTAGACAAATCTTTGATGCAGCAATAGTTATATTTAATTTTACAATTCTCATCATCTGAGCTTTATAATTATTTAATTTTTGATAATACTGATTTTTAATCAAATTTGTTATTTTTTACACACTAGTTTTCAATTTAAAATTGCTTTACAGACAGACGATTGGAAGACCTTATATAAACCAGAGTAAGGGGAGAATTACCCTCGCATCAAAGAGTAAGTAAACAAAACCATTTGCTAATTATTTCTACCAATCTTACTTTGGTGTTGGTAGTTTTAACAATAAATTTAATTTCCAACTAAAATTTCTTAGGCTAACTTTTTTTATGCTAATTTTTGTATTAAGGTTTTAATCATTTTAGATATTTTTTTACTAAATTAAAAATTCTTTGTGTCAATTTTAGTACATTAAATTTTAATTAAAACTTTTTTTTTTTTTTACAGCCTAAACCCATCATAATTATGATGGGTTCTCGTGGAGGCAACCCACCTCCATCAATGATATGCGTAGGGGATGTGGGCCCCTACAGTATATATATGGAGGTACTCGAGAGCGAGACATGGGTTTGGACATTAAGGTATAAATTTATCTATGATTTTATATTTTTATTTTACAAATGTTTTTTTTTTTTATGTTGCAGATAATGGGCCTATTCTACTTTAATTATGTAAAGTAATTAAAAAAAAAACTTTGAGTTAAATAAAGGAAATGAATGAATATTGTTTCGTTTCAATTATTTTTGAAAGTAACGTTCGACACATACCTCAAACATTTGACAATTATTTCAGTTAATTAACGTAGAAAATGTTAAAATGTTCAAAATTTAAGTAAATATCTAAAATTGGATTTAAAACTAAAAAAGTACTCGAAAAAATCATTTTAACAGTATCATACAAATAAAAATGTTTATAAAATTAATTTTTGGTTTTAAAATATAAGTGTTAAAAATAAATTTAAAAAGTTAAACAAAAGAAAATTAATTTAAATAAAATGAATATGTGAATGAAATAAAGATTATGTATCGAAAATCTTGCTTCCCAAATTTTCCAAAATTCCGTAATGACATTAAATAAAAACATATGTAGTCTCATAGTATTCAAGTATAAGGGAAATTTGATCACATATGTCAACAATGCCGTATGTAAACAATGCCGTATGTAAACAATGGCAACAATGCCGTATGTAAACAATGTCAAAAATGGCTACAATGTCATATGTCAACAATGCCGTATGTAAACAATGTCATATGTCAACAATGCCCTTTATAAACAATGGTAGTCATCAATGCCATATGTAAACAATGGCAACAAGTCATATGTCAACAATGTTAACATTGCCCAGGATCCAAACCCCTGCCACGCCTCTGGACCATATTCGTGTACCGAACGAAATGTACAACGTCTCCGTCACTGGTTTTCTAATGTTGTATTACCATTATAATTATTTTAAATAAATGTTTAAGAAAAATTGGATGTTTTATTAAAACACTATGTGTATTCATCATCAACTTTTATATTACATGTAGATTTAAATTTTCGTTTTACAATTTTTAAGATAAATTTTAAAATTAAAACAAAAATAGATGCCAATATTACACAAGTCATTGCAAAAACATTATCGACTTTATTTTTCATGCTCTCTTTTGTTGGAATATCGGACTAAATTTCTTTAATTTCAAATGCTGCAGCCAAATGGGGGTGGCCGCAATCGTAAGATCCTTGGTATGTTAAGCTGTATTTCCCTTTCTCGAAATGGCTAATATACGGCTCATAGGTAGCAGTCACTCTGTTGGGTAGGAATGTGACTTTATCACCCAAGTCAAGAAGAACGCTTGTACCATATGGTGTTTTGGTTATTTTCGCAGCATAAATTGCTTGAGGAACTCCTATTGGTAGCTCCTGCAGCTTTACTATAGGTTTCCGTGCTGTAATGGAGGAAACTTCGTTTAATTTTTCCAAATTCATCTAAAATCAAAAATAAGAATATTTTGTGAGACAAAACACACACAACAATAATTTAAACTTACTTTTTTCTTCTTGGAGCACTTGCACGCAAAAATCTATCAGCGTTTAATGTGAATAGTCAAATGGTACTAAACCGTATGGCTTTTTTCTTTTTATATCTTCAAGGATGTTTATAAAAAAAATTTAGAAATAAAGTCAAAATTGATTAATTTTAATACATAATGCTTATTTTATAATAAGGTTAAACAAAGGAAAATGCGAGCGTAACATTTTTTTTAGATAAGCAATTTCTGGAAGCTTCTAGAACTGCTGCGTCGCAAAAATGGTTCTAATAGAAGTCAGCGGAAATGACGCATATAACTCGCGCATATTTGTAACCTTCCTCCCCTCCACTTAAAAGTCGATTTTTGTTCATAATTAAACAAATGTTGCCTTTTATGCCTAACCATTTGACGTACATTTTATTTCCTTTGCGTCCAAGTTCCTTTTCTACTAAGTAGATATCAAGATTAGCAGTTTTCTGTAATTCTTCCGCGTAGAAGGCTCCTTTGATTTGTGCCTCCATCATATCTTCCAGAAGATACGTTGCAGGATTGGTTATCTTACATTTTGTGATTTTAAATAATTCCGTTGACCAATTGGGTGTATAACCTTTCTTAAAAACGTGTTTGGCTTTACTAATTCGTACAATGGCGCCAACTTTAAATTTTCGAGGTCCTGCAATTTTCAAATGACTAAAATGTTTTAAAATATCTTGCTCGTTCGCTTTCAAAAATTGATCTATTGTGAAATCTGGCGCTAGAAATTAAATTTTTTGTCCTGTAACGACCCTCGTATGAACTTACTAACTGCGAAAGCGTTTATTTTCTATTCTTTTGTCAAACACCGCGTTGTTCGCGAGTTTAAACTGACTCTTTGCAAATAAACTGGTAGCTGTAGTCCTTAAACGAGTGTTCAGCTCGATATAGGGCTTTAACCATGCAGATTGTTTAAATCAAACTGGTGTGTGTGTGTGTGTGTGTTTTTATGTGACACGTGACGTTTACGTTTGACATACACACGTGACGTTTAACGTGACGCTGTGTTTACGTTTGACGTACACACGTGACGTTTAAGGTGACGCTTGACGTACTCACATGACGTTTAACGTGACGCTTGGCGTACTCACGTGACGTTTAACGTGACGGTCGACGTACTTTGCGTATTAAATTATCATCAAAAATTGATCTATTGTGAAATCTGACGCTAGAAATTAAATTTTTTGATCTGTAACGACCCTCGTATGAACTTACCAACTGCGGAAGCGTTTATTTTCCATTGTTTTGACGAACACCGCGTTGTTCTAGAATTTTAATTCATTCTTTGCAAATAAACTGGTAGCTGTAGTCCTTAAACGATTGTTCAGCTCGATATAGGGCTTTAACCATGCAGATTGTTTAAATCAAACTGGTGTGTGTGTGTGTTTTTATGTGACACGTGACGTTTACGTTTGACATACACACGTGACGTTTAACGTCGCTGTGTTTACATTCAACGTACACACGTGACGTTTAAGGGGACGCTTGACGTACTTACATGACGTTTAACGTGATGGTCGACGTACTTTGCGTAATGCTGAATCTTTTGATGACGTCACAAGACGATTTATTGCGTGATACATGAAAAAAGGGAGCTTAAATAGTTCTTTTAACCAAGGTTTTTTTTTGTTAAAAATATATTTTTTCCAATAGTTCCAAAAGTTTTGCCAGTTCATGCGCCCCCCTGTATATATACCCATCTATATTATTTTCGCAGCGGCCAGCGAGCGCGTACGCATCCCGGACTTGACACTACCTTTAGAGATATGTATCGTCTAAAAGCTGAATAAGGATCAAACTATTCATTTCTTTAACTAAAGAGATGTGCTAGGGTGAAAAAAATATATATTTATTTAAACTATAATGACCCAAAAGGAAGAGTATCGATAGTCCCAGGCAATAAATGTCATCATAAGGACTTAAGCTAATTCTTGTTTGTTTGATTCATGAGATTTTAAGTAATTTTATTTTTAATAAAGATTATTGGGGTTTTAATTGTCATGGTTTCGATGTTTTACCGACGATCGGTACGATAATATATTATTATCGAAAATTGTTTTAAATACAATGAACTACTTGCATTAGTGTTCTTGGTCGTTGGTACTCTTGAGATTTTATTACATACATAAAGTCACGCCTTTTTCCCATGGGGGTAGGCAGAGAACACTTCTTTCCACTTGCTACGGTTCTTACACACATCTTTTGCTTCCTCTACTTTCATCAGTGCTCTCATACATGCTCGTCGGTTGTTGGTACTCTTGACCTGGCCTTTCCTCAAAACAATGTTGATCGGATCAAGATATGTTCTCCGAGGTCGACCGACTTGTCCATTCACACTCGCTTTATAAATTTGTTTCGTCAATCTTCCTTCATCCATTCTTTCAACGTGTCCAAACCATCTAAGCATTCCTTTATTTATCTTTGTAACCACATCTTCTTTTACACCACAGCGTTCTCTAATCTCACTATTCTTTACCTTATCCAACCGAGTCACTCCGGCTATACTTCTCAGACTACTCATCTCCGCAGTATTAATCCTATTTTCATGCTTCTTCTGCCAAACCCAACATTCACTACCATACATAAGTGTAGGAACCAACACACTTCTATGCACAGCCAGACGTGTCTTTTTTGACACTTTCTGGCTATTCATAAAGCTATGCAGAGCCCCATTCATTTGTTTTCCTGCCAACACCCTTCGCTCAATGTCACTGTCATACTTTTCATCTCTCGTAAACTTTGAATTTATTAAGTAATTTTATTTTTAAAAAAGATTATTGTGGGTTTTATTGTCATGGTTTAGATGTTTTACCGACGATCGATACGATAATACATTATCACCGAAAATTGATTTAAATACAATGAATATGTGAATGAAATAAAGATTATGTATCAAAAATCTTGCTTCCCATATTTTCCAAAATTCCGTAATGACATTAAATAAAAACATAGTATTCAAGTATAAGGGAAATTTAAAGACATATGTCTACAATGCCGTATGTAAACAATGGCAACAATGTCACCAATGGCAACAATGTCACCAATGGCTACAATGTCATATGTCAACAATGCTCTATGCAAACAATGGCAGTCAACAATGCCGTATGTAAACAATCGCAACAATGTCATATGTCCACAATGTCATGTGTGTGTAAGCAATGGCAGTCAACAATGCCGTATGTAAACAATGGCAACAATGTCATATGTCAACAATGCCCTATGTAAACAATGGCAGTCAACAATGCTGTATGTAAACAACGACAACAATGTCATATGTTAACAATGTCTACTAATGTGACATGTCACGTTGTTGTGCATGTGTGTATGTTTTTAAACGTACTCACGTGACGCTTGACATACTTTGCGTAACGTTGAATCGTTTGATGGGTCACATGCCACATTCGTTAAGGACCTTTTGACTTCTTGATTTGTGACATTCCCTGTACATGAACAAAAATATTCAACATGTGTGTGTGTGTGTTTTTAATGTGACACATTACGTATAACGTGACACGTGACGTTTTACGTGACGCTTGACGTACTCACGTGACATTTAACGTACTCACGTGACATTTAACGTACTCTCGTGACACTTGACGTACTTTAAGCAACGCTGAATCGTTTGATGGGTCGCATACCAACATTCGTTAAGGTCCTTTTGACTTCCTAATTTACGACATACCTCGTACTTATCCAAACATATTTGATTTCAACATTTTCATTGTCGATAGGTGGCGCTTTATAATCATTTAATTTCCGAAAATACTGATCTTGTATTAGTAACAAATTGACGTGACGTTTCATTTTATTTTTAGTAAACACAACAGGTATAACTATGTAAAATTATCTCTTCTCTGTTTTATTTAATTCTAAAGCATAGACGTTAACTGAAATTTTGTTTAGCTTCTCGAACTTTAAAATTTGATTTAATTTAATCGGAATTTCCAACCCCTTTATATTTAGAACGGCGTATCTTAAGATTAGCGTATGGGAATTTTCATAAAAACAATTTTTCCCATGCCAACATTCGTTAAGGTTCTTTTGACTTCTTAATTTGTGACATACCCTGTACTTGTACAACAATATCGCACACATTTAAACTGTGACTATGTGCGTGTGTAATTATTATCTCTGTCGCAATCAATATTACACCTCCTTTAAGTATACGATAACTCAGTGCTTTGATTTTTTGAATTAGATCTCTTGCAACAGTGAATGCACCCCTTTATATTTAGAACGGCGTATCTTAAGATTAGCGTATGGGGAATTTTCATAAAAACAATTTTTCCCATGCCAACATTCGTTAAGGTTCTTTTGACTTCTTAATTTGTGACATACCCTGTACATGTACAACAATATCGCACACATTTAAACTGGGACTATGTGCGTGTGTAATTATTATCTCTGTCGCAATCAATATTACACCTCATTTAAGTATACGATAACAAAGTTATCTGGTAGCGCAGTTCAAGGTTATTTTTATCAAAAATGATGTCACAAATATATATTTGTATATCCAATCTTGCACGATAAAATTAATATGCGAGTTATCTGAATGGTATAGCTATCCGTTTAGTAAGGCAAAGGATTAAGGTTCGAATCACCGAGAAGCCAAGTTTTTTTCAACGCTTACGTCACACCACTTTTCAACGTGCTTACGTAACCCTCTTAATCGAGTCGATGGGGACAATGTAAACAATGATGTTATATGTCAACAATGGTAACAATGGCAACATGCCGTATGTAAACAATGGCAACAATGTCACATGTCAACAATGTCACATGTCAACAATGTCATATGTCAACAATGTCATATGTCAACAATGTCATATGTCAACAATGTCATATGTCAACAATGTCATTTCCCCACTCCTTCACCTGTCACTTCCCCCACTTCACCCCCCACTCCTCCCCACTCCACCACTGCCCCCACTCCACCACTCTCACCCCCCACTCCTACCCCCTCCACTTCCCCCACTCCTCCCCCCACTCCTTTGCGCTTGAATCGCTGTTGTTTAACTACTCTATTGCTCGATTAAATATTGTATTCAAGTTCAAATCCCCAAAATTCGTCAAAATTTTTATTTACTATGACTCTTTTTAAAGCAGTTGGCATGCTATTTTCCGGGCATGTTATTTTTCACATTTACTAATTTAAATAAATTATCTTAATTTATTAGATTAAGAAAATCCCCCTCCGCATAATCGTCAGATTATAGATCAGCACTACTAGGACAACATGCTGGGTTACTTGTATAATAATCTGTCGCGCTTGACTATTTAAAAATAGCGATTTCAAAATGGCGGTTTTCAACCCTTTTGTACAGCCATGCAAACCGGCAGATTAACATACCCACAATATCAGAGACACGTGGGGCATATAATCTGACGCGTTCGAGAATAGTTATGTTACTATTTTTTTTTACATTTTTGAAAATCTGTAGACACTTCTCCCACCGGTGAAAGGGTGTATATAATATAACATTTTTTTCTTTCTACCATCTAATATTCAAAATCTTATAGGTCCCTATTACGCTCGAGTAAATCCCCATTTAGCATCGTGTGCTCCCCTGCTATAATGACATTTATCGGTTGCAAAGTGGATTAAACGACCTTATTCTTACTGGATGGTAGCACTAAACTACTTTTGGAAATTGAGTTTTAATACAAGATTTGAGAAGCACAGTGGACTAAGCGCAGTTAGTCCACTGTGCTGCCAAATGTAATTACGTAAACCTTTAATAATGAATTTAATTTACACTTGGGTTATTCCATGTCAAATCGACCAATAATTGGAATCGACCCCTTTCAATTTGGATGAATTTTGGTCATAAAACTAAGATTTGCCAAAGGAAACCAATTTGAAAATTTTTTTTTCGAAAGGTATTCAAAATTCAAAATATTACTATTTTTCTAATTTCTCTACTTTATTTTTTAAATATCTTGAAAACTGTTATGGATACAGAAATGCGCTTGGGTTTATTTTAAAGAGGATACTTGAGGCTACAGAAAAAAAAATTTTAAAAATGAAAAACTTGTAGAATTTTGAATTTTGGGCTTAAATTTTTTACTAGAACACCTTTTAAATATTATTAAGAGACCCTGAAATTTTCAGGGAGGTGTTTTTTTTGTGTCAAAATTATGAATCCGAAAAATAAATAATTTTAGAAATATTAGGAATTTTATTTTTTAAAAATGACTTTAATACCTCTTGAAAGCTGTAAACTGCACTTGTGTTATGCTTTAGATTATCTGAAATTATGCCACGTCTTTTTAGTTCTCTAAAGAGTACTCTGCTAGTGGTCTCTCTACTGGCAAATTATACCCGAGCTCAGCCGTAGAGGGTAGAAGAAAAAAATATCAAAGTGAGCCGCGCCACCGACTTAGACGGTACAAGCCGGAAACCCCTAGGTCTTGTAGGCACCAGCAGAGCCACACGATAAACAACAAACAATAATGGTGAACTAGATAAATAAAACTATATTTACAATTTCTGAAATATATTAATTAAGTAAAAATGATGTTCTGATTTTTTACAACAAATTCTGTATTTTCGTAAAGTGGATTAAACGAATTTAATACACTTTTCTTAAAATAATATTTAAATTAATTATAACAATCTTTCAGACAATAATAAAAAAAACCTAATGAGGTACAAAAGAGAATTAAATAAAAACAACAAAAAGAAAATGTTCACAATATTTAAAATTTCAAAAATAATTGGTTTTATATAGAATTCCTGATAGCAAAAGATTAACACAAAAAAAAATACACAAAATAAATGGGCTTGCAACAAAAATAATAATTTGAAACCCTCACAATAACCACATAAATTATATTCAATAATGTATAAATTCAGATTCAACTTGGAGCAGGTAAAAATTTAATGAAAAATAATTGTTACTTTTAAACTTTTGAAAACACTTAGATCGAGCACATAATAACTGACAAGTTGATAAAATTAAACTCGATACCACGTAACCAATTGAAAACTTCATTAAGACGCCACTGTTACATCGATGATCCAAGAACAGAAACACCAAGTAGTATTTTTAAAGATTTACACTGTTAAAACACTCGAGCTTATTTCAAAAATAATTCTTTTTACGATGGCTGTCCTTCAAAATAGCAATATTGTAGGATATTTACAAATAAGTATGAATAAACGTTTTTACTTGGACACAAAGAACTATTGAGGATATTACTTTAATCAACGTTCAGACTCGGCATATTATCCGATGCAATAAATAGTTTTCAACATACCAAATTAAAATAAAACTTGATCGCGGTGTTAAAAATAAGTTACGTCGTTTGAATATTCTAAAATAAATCTCTTGTAACCTGTGGGTATACGATTTCTCTAATCATGTGGCCGGATTGATTATGGAACTGCACCTGGTACTTTACGATGGCTTCACTTCATCAAATCCCACACGCGGTGATTTTATGAAGGAAAAAACCGTAGAAGTTCTGCTCACGTGTTAATATCAAATCGTTACAAATACTCTCAACCGACTTCCACCACTGACACCAAGCGACTGATAACCACTGCTCACTACCAGGCCGGATATCAGAAAATGACACGGGACACGCGTCAGCCAACCTTTGCAAATCTAAGTTCCCTCATAATCGCGTTCGTGCGTGTTGATAGCCAGCCCATCCACACAGAGAAGCAAACCAAACAATAATATAGCTGACAACACAGGACGATCGAGGCCAATAATCAAGGCGAAATCTAATAACAAAGACTCCCACTTAATTCCCATCAATTAACAAAAATGTCACAGCCATTAATAATCGAATTCTATCACTACTAGATAGGCAACACTATATACAACGAACAAAATACGGTATGCAAAACTAATTACGAACGCCAGACTATCAGAGAACTGTAGAAGGAAAAAATAGGCACGTGACAATTATTACCAATCTAAAATCTACATTGCTCTTATTCTCGTTGCTCTGTTTATAATAGCAAACAAATGGATGGATTGTCGCTTGACTGTTATTCCAATACACTCCCTGAACACTATTTTGAAGTAAAAATGCATAATTCTCAAAAAAATCAGCAACAACAAGTACCTGTCCTACTTCTAGAATATTTTTTACAGTTTAAAAATATTCTGCTTATTGTTGAGATACGAAGTCATGCTGGAGTAATTTCGGAATTAATTCAAGTAAGAAATCAACAAAATCGCCAGTTGAATTAATAACCGTGTCTAAAGAACATCTGTCCACTTGACTCCATAGGCTATAAGTAACTTTATCTAAAAAGTTATCCGTGAAAAGATTTTTTAGGATACTTCTCAATATATATATATACGGGGTGGGGCACCCCATACGACACGGTCCCTGTAAACCAAACCAATAATTTTTTCGGGAATTTCCCCATTTCATTATATGTATATTGATTAAGGCTGCAAAAGGAAATTATTTTGGAGTTTACAGGGTGGCTAAAAAAAGTACCATGTAGCTTACTATAATCGTTCTCGATTTATTGATTTTTTTATGAAAATGCTAGGTACAATTGGAAACTAAATAACATCGAAATGTATAAAAATCATCCCTTCGAATTCTGACCAAGCATAAAAGAGATTTTGGGCTATTGATTTCGATAGAACCCGTTTCTCAATATTATACTGAATGTTCAAAAATAATTGTCACTTTTTTATAATTTCGGACAAAGATAACTTTGTTATTTCAAATAGAACACCCTGTATTTTTTTGGTCTAAACAATATTAGCTTTATTAAAAAGTAGTTCTTATTTCAATGCATTCTTTGACTTAAGATAGCTTTGAAACAACTTGTTGAAAAATTTTTATCAGTTATTATTGTATTTTACATTATTCAAAACATATCCAAAACCTCTTTTATGTTTGGTCAGAATTCGAAGGGATGATTTCTATACATTTCGATGTTATTTAGTTTCCAATTGTATCTAGCATTTTCATAAAAAAACTAACTTTGGTCTGTCATACTTTTTTTAGCCACCCTGTAGACTCCAAAATAATTTCCTTTTGCAGCCTTAATCAATATACATATAATGAAATGAGGAAATTCCCGAAAAAATTATTGGTTTGGTTTACATGGACCGTGGCGTATAGGGTGCCCCACCCTGTATATATATTTATATATATCAAATACATTACATTACATTACAATCTTGCGGTTGGGCCTTTGGTATTGGCACCTATGTTACCTAGTTTTTTTGATCCTCTGTGACTACCGCTGTGTCTTCAGGGCATCAGAATTCTAGTCCGCTGATTTTGGCAAACCTCAAGATTTCTGTTGGCCCTGTCTCTTTTAGATCGCTTAGATCCTTGCTCTCCTTATGGATTTGTTAGAAGTGCTGTCAAAAGCTCCAGCAATATCCATAAAGTCTCCCATGCTCCATTTGCGCCTCGAAATAAATACCTTAAAATACGTAACATTTTTTTAAAATGATCAACATTAAATAAAAAAAGGTGACATTTTAAAGATGTGAATCAATAATACTATAATAATAATATGATAACTACGAGGGCGGTTTGATAAGTCAGTGACTTTTTGAATAAAACAAATTTTTTTCCGCAAATAAACATTTTATTTTTCTACATAATCACCTTTTAGCTCGATACATTTAGTCCAGCGTTTTTCTAATTTTTTTAAAGTTTTTTACTCCCGATCAACTGTTGACGACGTACAAGGCTCAAATCCGACCTCTACTGGAGTATTGCTCGCACATTTGGGGTTCAGCACCAAGGCATTCTCTTCGTCTTCTAGATTCCATTCAGAAAAGAGCCATTCGCTTGATAAACAGCTCAACTCTCACAGATACCCTTCACCCTCTAGAACATAGTAGAAGAGTTGCAGACCAGTCATTGCTCTACAGATATTTCCATGGCAGATGCTCCAGAGAAATAAAAACTCTTGTACCACCATTGGCCATATTCGGCCGAAGAACTCGGCACGCTGATCAGTCTCACCCATTTACTCTCAAGATTGACACTACAAGGACCAATCTTCATCAAGAATCCTTCTTTTACAGGTCTGTTACGGAATGGAATAAGCTTCCAAAATCAGTTTTTCCAGAGAACTATGACCTGCAACTTTTTAAAAAACGTGTCCACAATCATTTCCTTTCTATAATCCCTTCCCTTTCTAATAGTCGCAGTGCGGGCCGTCCGCGGCCCACACGATAGGTCTAACCTTTTTGCAACTATTTTCATAAAAAAAAAATAGGTTTTTTCAAAGCTCTCAAAATACGCGTTTGTTTCGGTAATGATTTCTTCATTCGACTCAAATTTCTTACCGCCCAGCCATTTCTTTAGGTTTGGAAACAAAAAATAGTCATCATCATCACTCAGCTATAGTAGTCCACTGCTGAACATAAGCCTCTCGTTTATTTGGCCACTCTGCTCTATCTTGAGCCATTTGTATCCAATTACCACAGATTCTTTTGATGTCATCGGTCCATCGTGTGGGGGGGCGCCCTCTACTACGATAAGCTTCGTGCCTTGGACGCCACTCCAATAGTTTTTTAGACCATCTTCCGTCAGTTCTTCTAGCTACGTGGCCAGCCCAGTTCCACTTTAAAGTTGTTATTTTTTCGATTACATTTATAACACCTGTTCTTTGGCGAATAATCTCATTTCGTATTCGGTCTCTGAGGGAGATACCCAGAATAGCCCTCTCCATCGCCCCCATTGGGTGACACGCAGTTTCTTTGCTGAATTTTTTGTAAGCGTCAATGTTTCGGCTCCGTATGTCATCACTGGTAATATGCACTGATTGTATACTTTTCGTTTTAGACTGATGGGAATATCCGACTTGAAAACATACTTTAATCTTCCAAAAGATGCCCACCCCAAGCCTACTCTCCGGAGAAGTTCACACGTCTGGTTGTCCCGTCCTATTCGGATCTCATGACCCAAATATTTGTAGGTGGTGACCTGTTCAATAAATTTGCTTCCAATAGTTATGTTTTTACTGGGGACTAGGTTTGTCATGACTTGCGTCTTTGCAAAGTTAATTCTTAGGCCAACTTTCCTTGAAGCATTGTATAATTTTTCCAACATCATGGACGCTTGATCTATACGGTCGGTGATAAGGACGATATCGTCTGCAAATCTTAAGTTATTTAATCTTTCACCGTCTATATTTAGGCCCATTTCCCCCCAGTCGATTTTCTTACAGACATATTCGAGCAGTGTGGTGAACAGCTTTGGAGAGAGGGTATCTCCTTGACGTACACCTTGTTCTATTCGGAATGTTCTTGTGTTTTTATGTAATCTTACACACGCCGTTGCTTTCTCGTATATACCCTTAATCAGTGCAATGTACCTGTAATCAATTCTGCATTCTGTTAATGATTTGAGCATATGTTGTTGGCTGATTGAGTCAAAAGCTTTTTCATAGTCTACGAAAAGAAGGATGAGAGGTTTATTATATTCTGTTGATTTTTCTATAAGGGTCTTGATTGTATGTAAATGGTCATTTGTACCGTACCCTGCTCGGAATCCTGCCTGTTCTTTCGGCTGGTAAAAAACTAATTTTGGAGTTAGGCGTTTAGCAATGATCTTCATAAATAGTTTATACAAGTGGGATAGGAGACTAATGGGTCTGTAATTTGCTAGATTACCAATGTTCCCCTTCTTGTGCATTATTACTATAATGGCGTTGTTCCACTTTGAAGGTGTTACTCCTTGATGTAGACATTCATTAAATAATTTACATAGGGCTTTAAAAACTATGTGTCCACCTTCCTTTACTGCCTCTATAACAATTTCGTCTTCTCCTGGTGACTTATTATTCTTCATCTCAGACACCGCCTTTCTTACTTCACAGTAGGTTATGTCTGGTACATCTTCAGAGCCCTGGTTCAGTATTCTTGGGATAGGTACCTCTTCTTCATCTGGTTTTCTATAAAGTTCTTCATGGAAGTCTTCGACAATTTTTACAATTTCATCCTTGTTGGTAGTCACTTGCCCTGCTTTATTTTCTAGTTTGCAGATGTTGTGTTTTCCCACTTTTAAATTTCTACGTAAAACTTTAAGACTCTTGTTGTTTTCAATCACTGTATTTATTTTCTCTGTATTAAATTTTCTGGTATCTTTTCTTATAGCCTTTGATATTTCTTTATTTAGTTGTCTTAGTTCCTCGTTGTTTGTGGTGTATTTGTTCTTTAGTTCTCTTCTTTTCGTTAGTAGCTGTTTTGTGCCTCTAGACAGTTTTTCTTCTTTTTCTCTTCTCTTTGGTTCATATCTTTTACGTGTCTCTTGCAATGCTGTACATATTTTTTCATTTAAGTTCTCAACGTCGGTTCCCAGATTTTCAATACCGTCTAAGTAATTTTTTAGAGCCTCTCTTTATTCATCGGAGTTATTTATGGGATTCCATCTTAGGTTTCGTACTTTCGATATCAGCTTAGATCTTTCTCTCTTTATATTGATTTCTATTATTGCTCTTACCATTCTGTGATCACTACCAATTGAGATACTATTAAGAACCCGGACGTCACGCACTATATGCTTATTATCCGAGACGATGTAATCTATCTCATTCTTGGTAGTACCGTCTGGGCTTGCCCAAGTCCATTTTCTATTTGGCTTTTTCTTGAAAAAGGAGTTCATCGCAAATAGATTGTGATGCAATAAGTAGTCTAAAAGCATAGTTCCTCTATCGTTTCTGTTACCGAATCCAAACGACCCCATCGCTGTTTCGTTGTCGTCTGCCTTATGTCCTAATTTGGCATTAAAATCTCCGATAATAAAAGTAAAGTGCGTGCGAATCTTTTCTATTGCTTTGGTGATGTCTTCATAAAAGTTCTCTATTTCATCTTCACTATGCGTGGATGTTGGAGCGTAGACTTGTATTATTTTAAGACTGTATCGATCGTTCAGTTTTAGTACCATAAATGCGACTCTCAGGCTAACATATTCAAACTACACTATGCTATCTTTATGTCTCTTGTGAACTAAAAAGCCTACGCCTCCTTCCGACATATTTTCATCGCCTTTCTAGTACAGCACATTTCCTGACTGCAGTGTCATCTCTGCTTCACCTTTTCTTCTTGTCTCGCACAGGCCTAGAAAATCCCACTTTATATGAGAAAGTTCATTTTCTAGTTCTAGTATTTTTTGATCCGATCCAACTGTTCTAGTGTTGTAAGTGGCTATTAGCAATTTTCGTCTACTGTGGTAGCCTGATCTACTCCGGGGATTCTTCGCACCCTCTGCATTCTGTCTTGTCCGATTGCTACCGTAACCGGGGATCTTCATGCTGCCGGAGACTGAGGGCCGTGGTAAAGTTTGTGACATCATTTATACGAGAAAATAGTCGCAGGGGGCTAAATCTGAAGAATATGCTGGATGGGGTAGCAGTTCGTATCCCAATTCGTGGATTTTGGCCATCGTGACTAGACAAGTGTGCACACGTGCATTGTCTTGATGGAACAGCACTTTCTTCTTCGCCAAATGCGGCCGTTTTTGCTTTAAATCAACGTCGAATCTGTTCAAAAGCTTTGAATAATATTCGCCGGTGATCGTTTTACCTTTCTTGAGTTATTCGATGTGATTGACACCGCGTACATCCCAAAAAACTGTGGCCATGACCTTGTTGGCTGACAGACTCTGTTTCGCCTTCTTTGGTCCACGTTCACCCCGAGCAACTCACTGTTTCGATTGTTCCTTGGTCTCTGGCGTGTTGTGATGGATCCATGTTTCATTCACAATAACAAAACGGCGCAAAAATTCGTCCGAATTACGGCTGAACATCGCTAAACACTCTTTTGAAGTGTTCACACGATTGCGCTTATGGTCGAGTGTGAGCAATCGCGGCACCCATCTCGCAGAGAGTTTTTTAATGTCCAAATATTCGTGTAAAATATGATGTACCCGTTCAGTTGAGATACCTACAGCATGAGCCAACTCACGCACTTTCATCCAATATCATTTCATGGATTTTATCGACGATTTCCGGCGTGATCACTTCTTTTGGGCGACCTAGACGTTCGGCGTCACTAGTGCTGGTACGACCACAACGGAACTCTATAAACCACTTCTTAACCATTGAAATTGATGGTGCCGAGTCCCCATAGTATTTATCAAGTCTATCCTTAGTTTCAGTGATGGATTTTTTACGTAAAAAGTAATGCTTAATCAGCACACGAAATTAACTTTTTTTCCATTTTCGTAAAAATATACTAGGTTGTCTGCTTTGAACGGCTATCAAAAACCAACTGCACGACGTAGCTTGCTCAAAATTAGAAAGTTGCCCACTGATAGATTATAGTTGACGGCAGCACTGTTGCATTTGGAGTAACTGCGCGGGAAATTCAAAAAGTCACTGACTTATCAAACTGCCCTCGTATTATTTTTAAGTTTTAATATTTGAACATATACACTTACCGTTGTTAAACACTAATTTAAATTACTTCTCAATCACCTCTTGAGACCCATTTAAAAGTCCAACTTAACAATGTTTTTAGTCGCTTACGTTGTTATAATTAAACAACGTCACTGTTAACTTGTAAATGTCAAAGGATCAAGAATACAAAAACAATATAATTTTATTTTTTTTTATTTAGATTATACAAACCAGTCACGTAATATATAATATAATTATTTAAATTCAAATGACGTTTTATGATTGGTTTAGTAGGATTAGACTTTCTCTCTCCCTCTCTCTACAGACAGTAAGTGTAGATGAAGAGAGATAGCGACTAACGCATTATTGTAACATTTTCTTGTTATGCACAGTTTTTGCTGACTAGCCCGCAATGTGCCATAAGGAGCTTCGTTCAAAAAACTTACAACGGTAGTTAATAGATATCAACAGTAACCACTTTTAATGTTTTTAATTTTAACCTAACTTGACTTATTGTTTTCTGATTTATCACCTTTTTTTTTCATTGGAAAATTAATTATAAATTTGTAATTTTTACTTCTATTTTAAAGGAACTTAAATGCTGATTTAATTTTACAGTGAATGGGTAGCAGGTATTGTTATCAGACTCTCATGGAAATGACGCCGTGGGACAAGCGAAGAACTATCATAATTTGTTAGTAAATTTTAATCAAGTCTTGGGGAATGGCCGTTTGTGTCAGCTCAACCAACAGGAGTTCTAAGATATTTAGCAAGGCGGTCTTAAATGCAGGATGAGGTGTAGCATTTTCGTCGAACATTTAAATTTACATTAAAACGTTTAAAACTGATTTTAAACGATTTTCAGTGTAACAATGACAAGTCTACTGCATAAATCAAACACTAAGTACATTACGATACACCAAGCAAAAGTTTTTTGTGATAATTTTAAATCTTCATCATGACAATCCTGTTCTAAAACGATATGTAGATTATTTGGATGTACTTATCTTTTTAAATATATTAATTTTAGGGCCAGACTTAAGCAGATACTAAAACCCGTTTGGACATATGACATTAAAATTTGGGGTTGTGCCACTAATGACAGGTCTTGTGAGCGCCGAGGGCTTAAAAGTGGACTGTAGCAGAAAAAAAAAATTGGCAGTTGTAGAGACTGCCGATAAAAGTGAAAACTTAGAACTTTTAGCATTAAAATTTGAAATTTCATAATGTTTAAATTAAAATTAACATTAATCTGGTTTTCACCACTCCGAGCAACAATTATATGCATGTTAATATGGTTTTTTATTATTCAAATATATTACGGGCTGTATAAGATCATGACAAAATATAAATACAATTTAATTAAAATAACAATTAATATACAATCATATTATTTATGGATAGTATTTGTATTTACATAGATTTCAATGTACTTGATTTTTAATATTATTTTCATTGTTTGCATCATTGTAATCATTAATTTCAACAATACTTATACTTTTTGTACTTCCAATTATTTCATTGTGTTCTTAAAAAGATACAATAGGCTTATGGTAACTAAAGTAAGAAATGAAATAGTTTGACTAAAATTTATCTAATTATCGCGTAAAAACCGTATCAATTGTCGTGTTAAATTTTGTAGTAGTTTACGATCATTGGATATATTAAATATTAGAAAATAAATAATACAAAATTTTCAAACGCCAAAATAAATACGAAGATTTAAAATAATTTTCTTTTATTTATTTTTAATCTTAAAAATATTAGTATATTTACATCTACAATTAAACAATTCAAATAATAATCAAACATACATACACACATAGTCACGCCTTTTTCCCATAGGGGTAGGCAGAGACCACTTCCTTCCACTTGCTACGGTTCATACACATATCTTTTGCTTCCTCTACTTTCATCAGTGCTCTCATACATGCTCTTTGGTTGTTGGAACTCTTGACCTGGCCTTTCTTCAAAACAATGTTGATCTGATCGAGATATGTTCTCCGAGGTCGACCTCTACCGATTTGCCCATTCACACTCGCCTTATAAAATTTGTTTCGTCAATCTTCCTTCATCCATCCTTTCTACGTGTCCAAACCATCTAAGCATTCCTTTATCTATCTTTGTGACCACATCTTCTTTTACACCACAGCGTTTTCTTATCTCACTATTCTTAACTTTATCCAACCGAGTCACTCCGGCCATACTTTTCAAACTACTCATCAAAAATAAATTATCGGCACAAATTTAAAAAATATGTTTAATCATGTAGTACTTACGGTACTGTACATAGAGAAGTGCTGGACCCTACATTAATGCATGGTTGTAAATGTTGGGTTTGGCAGAAGAAGCATAAAGATAAGGTTAATGCTGCGAAGATGGGTAGTCTGAGAATTATAGCCGAAGTGACTCGGTTAGATAAAGTAAAGAGTAGTAAGAAAAAAAAGATAGATAAAGGAATGCCTAAATGGTTTGAACACGTAGAAAGGATGGTTAAGGAAAGATTGACGAAACAGATTTATAAGCGAATGTGTAACGAGTCGGTGGGGGTGGGGGGTGGGCACAAACAAAAACACTATTTTAACAATGCACAGTATATACACATTAAACTTTTTACTACATCCATTCAATTTCACTTATAAGATATACACTATTGTTGCACAATACGTCAGAGGTATAGCTACAGATATACTGCTATAAGCATGTTGGTGACGCGAACGCACGAGATTTCACCCATCCAAAAAGCGTCTAACGCGCACAGCACATGGCCGCTGCGCGTGCGCCTGTCATGAGCATATCTGTGACGCAAACCCATAAGATTTTCCCCTAACAAAAAGTGCCCAACGTGGCTAAAGAAGTTTTCACTTTAAAAATAGTTTTGCAGTTGGCGACTCGTCAATGAGTACAACGACTTAATTTTAACGGACTCACCCCATCTATCTATCTATTATTTCAAAGGTCATGGAAAAAGCCATCAACATCGAGCTCATGAAATATCTGGAAGACTCAGGAATTATCAATGATAGGCAATATGGCTTCCGCCATCAGAGATCAACTGGTGACCTGCTCGCATACGTCTCACATTTATGGCAGCTATCTATTGAAAAGTATGGAGAAACTTTAGCTGTGGCATTAGATATCTCCAAGGCGTTCGATCGAGTTTGGCACCAGGGACTCCTCGCCAAGCTTCCATCTTTTGGCTTACCCCCTCAGCTGTGTTCTCTGCTTGCTAGTTTTCTCTCAAACAGGTCTCTTCATGTAGTGGTCGATGGAGTTTCATCTGACACTCTACTCATAAATGCTGGTGTTCCGCAAGGATCCATTCTAGCACCAACACTATTTTTACTTCACATCAACGACCTATTGAAAGCAACTTCATGTCCCGTACACAGCTTTGCCGATGATAGTACCCTCCATACCGCTTTCTCTTCCAGGGCCCCTATATCAGCCCGTGAAACCAGAAATGAACGAGGAAGAAATGTTAACAATATAAATATGGACTTAGCAACAATTCTCGACTTGGGATCCAATAACTTGGTAGAATTCAATGCAAACAAAACACAAGCATGTCTTTTCTCTAGAAAAGCCGATCTCACTGTGCCTAACATAACTTTGTCAGGAGTAACCATACCACTGAAGTCATCCATATCGATGCTTGGTATTACTATCAGCAATAACCTTTCCTGAGAAAATCACGTACATCACAGTACACAAATTCGCGGATGGTAGAACCCTTCATACCGCTTTCCCTTTCAGGGCTCCTATATCTGCCCGTGAAACCAGGAATGAACGAAAAAGAAATGTCAACAGCATAAATATGGACTTGGCAACAATTCTCGAATGGGGATCCAATAATTTGGTAGAATTTAATGCAAATAAAACAGAAACATGTCTTTTCTCTAGAAAAGCCGATTTGACTGTACCCAACATAATATTGTCAGGAGTAACCATACCACTAACCTAACCTAACCACTGAAGTCATCTATCTCGATGCTTGGTGTTACTATAAGCAATAACCTTTCTTGGGAAAATCACGTGAGGTCCATTGCAAAAGTGCATCCCAAAAACTTGGTTTTTTGTTTCGTGCCAAGAGCTATTTCAACTCCAGTCAGCTGCTTATGATCTATAAGGCACAGATCCGACCTGTACTGGAGTACTGTTTCCATATTTGGAGTGCAGCACCTAAACATATCCTGAAGCTACTGGATTCTGTCCAAAAAAGGGCAATTCGTCTCGTCGGTGATGCCTCGCTTACAAACTCGCTCACTTGTCTGGAACACCGTAGAAAAGTTGGCGATTTGTCTCTATTTTATAGATATTTTCATGGGCTCTTCTGAAATATCAACAATCGTTCTTCCTTTGGCAGTCTCTTCGAGATTAACCCGTCAAGTTCAGTCTTCACACCCCTTGGTGGTTACTTTGGAGACCTGCAGAACATCACTTTCCAAAGACTTATTCATCCAACGAATTGCGAGGCTTTGGAACTCATTGCCTAGGGAGGTGTTCCCCGAGGCATACAACCTCCAGAAATTTAAGAAGAACACCAACTTCTACCTTCTTTCCCTTGGTTCCCACGATGTTCTCTGAACATTACAGGATATCCCTTTTCGTGGGAACCAGAACATAAAAAAAAAAAAAAAAAAAAAAAAAAAAAAAAAAAGAGAGATGATCTCTGCGTATCATTGTAAACAACCACGATTAATTGTTTTGCTGACACAATCATCGCGGTTGTACTAGTTAATAAAGGGAATAGGATTATATTTCAAGCGTAGCGGTTTAACAAAATGTTCCCTAAAATATCCAAATATGTAAAATTAAATATAATTGAGGAGCCGAACTGTTTCTCACAAGAAAGCAGTGTTAAAAACTTTTGTTAATGAATACCGGATTTTTGTCATAGTCGATAATGACTGGAAAGAAACTGGTATTTTTTTTTGACCAGTTCATAAACGCCACACCGATTATTTAGGGGTGGCGCAAACAGGTCTTATAATTATTTTTATTCTCAAAGTAAAATCATTTTTGACAAATATTACCTTACTTTGTAGATTTGTGTGTTATAAATGCAGAATAACACTAGTTACTTACTTAAATAGTTAATCTCCATAGTAAAATTTTTGAGATTTTTTTACCAAGTAAATTGTTTCTTGAGGAATAATTTGACAGCCAAAAGTAAAAAGTTATTTCAAAAATTATTTCAATTGTATTGTAGCTGGTTCGACAGCCAGGCTGATATCAAATCACTGATCTTAGACTATTTGATCTCTAGTGCGGCGGTGCAATGCCGAGCCGCCCTCAATGAGCAAGCAACTAATATTAAAGTATGCATTGTCTGGGTACCCGGACATAAAGACATACCAGGCAACTGTTAAGCGGACGAGCTAGCAAAAGAGGGCACCACCCAACCTCACCACTCTACCCAAAGTAGTTCAAAAAGCCAACTTAAGGTGGCAAAATGAACCCACATGCTCATCATTAAAACAGATTTGGCCTAAACTAAATCAACGTCAAACAAATGATGATTTAACTATTTTCAGGGAGTCCATTGGAAATGCAATCGTGGCCATAACAGGACACTGGACAGGTGGATTCCATGCACGGCGCATGGAAATCGCAGAGCTACGACATGACTTCTGTAAAAGCTGTCACGATGAGGAAGAAAAGGAAACAAGAAAACGGCTTTCTATACTAGGACAACCAAACTTTAATGATTTATCTGATCTCAGTTCACTTAGCATTAAAGATCTCACACTTTTTCTTAAAAGTTCCAACTGGCTTTCACGGTAGAGGAAAAAGGCATTGCCTTCCATCACAACGGGCCAAAAGGCCTAACTGGGTTCCCTCCAAACCGCCATTTTAACCTAACCTAACCTATTGTTGTTGGTTTTAAAATTTATGTCAGTCAGCTCTGGATAAACACTATTGAGAAGTTTGGTGAATCCCGTGCAATAGCCTTGGATATATCTAAAGCCAGGCATTGTTAAGCAAGTTATCTGCCTAGGGTCTCCCATGCAATCTGTGACAATGGCTCATGAGCTTCATGCAATATCATTCCTTACATGTGGCAGTGGACGATATTTTCTCTAATGCGTTGAAAACCAATGCCGGGGTCCCCCAGGGTCCATCATGTCCCCCACCATATTTCTTTTAGACAAGACCTCTTGAAAACCACAACGAACCCCATTTACAGTGTCGCAGACGACAGCACACTTGTCTCAACTTTCACATCCTATCGATCACTTTTGGTAAATGATACAAACATACTGAGGCAGAAACAGGTTAACTCCATCAATAGAGATCTTGAAGCAATTGTCGAGTTGGGAACCAACAATCTTTTTAGTTCAACGCCCAGATAACACAAAGCGCCACGTTTTCCAAGAAAGTAAATTCCTTAAATAATTCCATCACAATGTCTGGAAACACCCTCAAATTAAGTCCCTCTATCTCGATTTTGGAAGTCACGGTGTCTAATAATATGTCTCGGTATGGCCATGTTGCTAACATCGCAAAGTCAGCGAGCCAGAAGCTGGGTTTTTCGTGAAAAGCTAGAAAGTTTTTTACTCCTGATTCCTACACTTATGTATGGTAGTGAATGTTGGGTTTGGCAAAAGAAGCATGAAAATAGGATTAATGCTGCGGAGATGAGTAGTCTGAGAAGTATAGCCGGAGTGACTCGGTTGGATAAAGTTAAGAATAGTGAGATAAGAAAACGCTGTGGTGTAAAAGAAGATGTGGTCACAAAGATAGATAAAGGAATGCTTAGATGGTTTGGACACGTAGAAAGGATGGATGAAGGAAGATTGACGAAACAAATTTTATAAGGCGAGTGTGAATGGGCAAATCGGTAGAGGTCGACCTCGGAGAACATATCTCGATCAGATCAACATTGTTTTGAAGAAAGGCCAGGTCAAAAGTACCAACAACTGAAGAGCATGTATGAGAGCACTGATGAAAGTAGAGGAAGCAAAAGATGTGTGTAAGAACCGTAGCAAGTGGAAGGAAGTGGTCTCTGCCTACCCCTATGGGAAAAAGGCGTGACTTTATGTATGTATGTATGTTTATGATATGAAGCAGAATTTTTCTTGCATGTGACATAAGTGCTATTGTTCTGTATTTGCTGCAGTCTGTGAGAGAGCCTTTCTTGTGTAGCGGCATGTACACAGATTCACACCATTCTTTTGGCCATACCCCAGTTTACCAGATTTTAACACACAATTTGTAGATTGCATCAATACCAAGCTCGCCCATGGCTTTTATTGTTTCGGTGGGTATGCCATCATCACTAGGTAATTTGTTGTTTTTTAGAAGGCTTATATCTTTTTCTACCTCGGCTTATAAGATCGGGGCTTTTTTTACCTCATCAATTTTTGTTAAACCATGGTCTTCGATTTTATCAGTAAAAAAAAGTTTTTCGCAGTATTGCCTCCATACTTCTGCTATATTGTTGGCATCCGTAACTGTCTCTCAGTAAGAATTTTTTATTATTTGTGCCTGCGGCTTAAATTCTCCAGACAGATATTTGACTGTATCATATAATTCGTGTGATCTTTTTGTATTTGCATGTTCTTTAAGTTCTTGGCATACTCTTGCGATGTGCTGGTTTTTATTATATTAGTGCATATTATTAATTATAGTGTCACACCTTAGGGCAAACCAGTGAGACATTAAATAAAAAAAATTGTTTATTAATCTACTTATCAAACATATTGTAATATTAATGATAATGCTATGTAAGAAGTACAAAAATACTTTTTAAGAAAAACAATATTGACAAAAAATAAATAAATATTTAAAAATCCTAAATTAGTTAGATCAGCGTTTCTCAAACTGTGGGGCGCGCCCCCTATAGGGGGTGCGTTTACATGATTGGAGGGGCGCAATACAGATTAAAAATAAAATGGTAATGATAAAATGCTACAGATAGATTTTTAAAAAATCTTTATTGAAATTTTACTTACTTAATGATGACAAAGAAACATTCTAAGGACTAATGGCTAACATGAGCTTGTTTTAAGGCGCACAACTTCTCTAAATTTGGTTCTATGTTAGAGATGGCCACTCTGAGTTCATTTTCTACTTGAAGTTTATTTCTGTATTTAGATTTCACGACAGCAAGTGCAGAAAATCCAGTTTCACAAAGGTAGGACGTTGGAAAAGGCAACAGAATTCTAAGCGCTTTGGCTTTTATAACGGAGTAGTCGTTCGGAAGTTCAGTCCAGAAGTTTGTTAAAGATTTGTTAACAAAGTTTGATTTTTGTAAGGGATTTGTTGAAATATCTATCAGTTGTTCTTCTTCTTGCAGTGATAGTCCGACAGGTCTATTTTCGAATGGATTTAAAACCCAGCTCCAGTCTGACAACTTGATATCTTTCTCTGCAAAGAAGTATCGCTTGAAATTCTCAGTTAAGTTTTCTAAATGGCTTTCTATGGTTTTTAGCATCACAGCTTTATGAATATCTTCCAATGGGGAATCTTGCACAAAATCGCAAAATGTGGGAAACATTTCCAAACTTTTTTCTTTCAATTTGTTATGCCATAACTGCAATTTCTTACAAAAAGCATCAATCTTTTGACTTAAATCAAATATATTTACGTCTTTTCCTTGCAGCTGAAGATTAAGTATATTAAGTTTTTCAAAAATATGTACTAAATAAGAAAGCTTCAGTAAAAATAATTTGTCGAAAAAATCTGTTGAATGCTTGTGACCTTCCTCGCTTAAAAATATCGCTATTTCCCTTCTTAATTCAAAGACACGCTTAACCGTCTTACCGCGTGACAACCATCTGGATGAGGAATAAAACAACAAAGATTGATGCTCAGCTCCCATATCTTCACACGGAACAGAGAACATCCTTGTTTTTAGTGGTCTGGTTTTTATAAAGTTAACAACTTCAATAACTACTGTCAAAATAATGTTTAGTCCAGGGCTTAGCGATTTTAATGCTAACGCTTCCCGATGTATCATGCAGTGCGTCCAGATAATTTCTGAGGATTCCTTTTTTACTAGCGCTTGTAAACTGTTGTATTTACCGGACATGGCTTGAGCTCCATCGGTGCAAATCGTAACACAATTTTTCCATTGCAAATTCATTTTAGTAATAGAATCATTTGTAATCTTGAACAACTCGGTGGCTGTAGTTCTTCCTTCAATCTGTCTACAAAACAATAAATCTTCACATATTTTAGAACATTGACAGAATCTAATGTAGCAAATCAAATGGGAATCATTACTAGAGTCAGTTGCTTCGTCAAGTTGTATAGCAAACAAGTTTCCAGTAAGCTCAGATTCAAGCTGCTGCTGCATATCAACTGATATATCGTTAATTCGTCGACAGATTGTATCATTTGACAGAGGAATATTGTTAAGTTGTGAAGTAAAATTTTCACCAAACATTATTTCTACAATGTCTTTGCAAGCGGTTAAAATAAGTTGCTCTGCAATAGTGTGCGGTTTTTTGCATTTAGCTACTTTGTATGCCACTTTATATGATGCCAAGAGAGCCTTCTCATTTACTGCCAGTACTCTATGGAAGCTGGATTTTTGTTTTTTAAACAATCTGAGTTTCTCCACAAAAAAATCCCGCGGTTTATTGACATATTCTCTGTGCAGCGTTTCTACATGCCTCTGTAATTTATTTGGTTTCATGCTATCTGCAGCCAATACTTTTAAACAGATAACGCATTGTGGTTTTTCTTCGCCACCTACTTCAAGGCTAGTAAAGCCCAAATTTAGGTATGATGGGTCATATTTTCTTGTTTTAGATTTCGGACGATTTCCACCTGAACCTGTCGATGTACAAGCCCCGTCATCCTCAAGTTTTCGTTTTAAAAATTTATCCATACTACATCTACTTATACACTCACACTTCACAATAATGCTTGCTTAGTGTTAAAACACCTTCACTGAGAGACTGAGAATACCGTATGTGCGCTTCTGTATTTATAGTCGCGTTCAGACAGTTCGAGAAAGATCAGAAAGCTTGAATACGTGGCACGAACGCCGCGAACTTTCCGACAGCATCTTTGGCGCTCTCGACGAGACAATGTTGCCTATTTTAGTCCAAATTCCTAGGTCTACGGATTGGGGGGCGCAACATTTTTTAAATTAAAACAGGGGGGCGTGAATAACAAAAGTTTGAGAACCGCTGAGTTCAAAACCATTATCTTCAAACAAACTGACATCATAAAATGGTTGTGTAACTTTTCCAAACTTTGACGCTTAAAAAAAAATCTGTTAGGTAAAAGGTAAATATAGTGTTTTCAGGTAGGTATAATAAAAATATATTAAATTAGATAAGGTTAAGTTAGATAAAATATCATGTGAGTGGGTTGTAGTAAGATTGCCCCTCCACTGCGTTCCTTGACGGGTCTTTTGTGGCTTACACCTAGAGGTTACAGCTCACCGCAAAGTCCAGTTCTTCTCTAGAAGTTTATGGTTGAATAAGGTGAGATTTTCTTGAAATCGGTAGTTTCTAAGTTGATAAAACCAAATATGTTATTCTTCCTAAGCAAGGGCATAAATATAGTGTGTGTTCAGCTATTTTGTCTCCCACACAGCAAAACTGTCAGTCCATTTGTTGGTTCAGATCTAGAGATCTGAAGACGCAGAACTGCTTGTCTTTTTTTTGTCTAAGCTTTTGCATTACCAAGGTGTACCTTTATAATCTCTCTTCTCAGTAGATGGGCAGATTTTCTGGTAGGCCTTCAGAATGTCGGGTCCGATATCCTTGTCACTTTGATTTTGGCTCTACTTTTTAAAGTTCTAGGTCCATTATCCAAAAGCTTTTGGAGAGATTCACAATACCCTTTTCAATCTGTGTATTTTGGATCTTGAAGCTGCACTATCGGTCCGTGCCTTTTTTTTGTGTCTATGATATAAACATGAGCTTGGTGGAGCATGGCTTATATAATTATATAAGGAAGGCAAACCGCTCTTTAATCAATGTCACTGCTGCCCCATGGTAGACAAATGGTGAAAATTTGTACAGCATCCAATAATCAGTTGCCTGTTTTTCTCTTGCAAAAGGCTATTAGATATTGTACTGCTGCTGAAGTAGGGTGTTTTTTCAGGTAATTTTGGAAATAAGCAGAGCAGACAATTACATCTACGCTACTATTTCCCTCTGGGATCAAGAGCTGAGCTGGAACAACATCAGTGCATAATTTTGTTAAAATACTATAGCTTATCTTTTTTTCTAATAAGTATGCATAACCTAGGCTTGCTTTCTGGGGTGTACGCAAGTTTTTTAGGCCACTTATTTTGCTTATATTGGTTCCCGGATTAGTGCCAGATCGAGTTGTTCTCTGGTAAACCTCCTGTTGAGGACATATAATACCGCTTTGGCATGTTGGTTGTTCGTCTAGAGGAATTGGATGTGGGTAGTTATTTTCCTACTTAGAGGCAGAGCAGGTAGAAGGGACATGTTATAAGAGGGGAGCAGTACCGTATCTTACATAATATTATGCAAGGTAAAATCCAAGGAAGAAGATGCACAGGAAGAAGACGCACGTCCTGGCTGAAAAACCTGAGAGAGTGGTATGGTGTTAATTCTACAAGCCTATTTCGTGCCGCTGCTAAAAATCATAATGATGATCGCCGACGTCCTAGGAGGACAATGCACGTGAAGAAGGTGGGTTGACTTTCCCTTCCTGTCTTATGATTCGATTTAGGTCGTTTGGTCGGCGCTTTACCTTGAAGTGGTTTTTTATTTTACCGGTGAAAGTTTTCTTTGGGTTTTGGGCGACGTCTTTAGGCCGCTATCACCACCAAGTTTTATGGTGTAACTTGAATATTATGGGTATGCAAAGTGTGTTTCTGTTCGTTCAAAAGTTCCATAGTGCGTGACTTTTTCGCTGCCGCTTTTGGAGTGCTACCATCTGAACGTGTTCTTTTGCTGGTGAGAACTGAAGAAAAAAGGTTGATCTCCACTCCTTTGTTTTCATCCCGCTTTTAAAAATTTGAATAAAAGTGGTTTCATAGGTTACTCCGCTTTTATTCAACTGGCTAAGACGTGAAAGGAAGTGGTCTCTGCCTACCCCTACGGGAAAAAAGCGTGACGATAGGCCTGTTTGATTTTGATGCTCGACCTACTCAAAACTGTTTTGAGCAGTATTCGACTGTTAGTTTGTTAAAAGCAATTGATCAGAGACCGTTCGTTTGACAGGAGCAAGTTGCTATATACCAGATAAAGCAGGATTTATTTGCTCCACCAATTTAGGTAGAGCAGAAAAATCATATCAGTTTGATCTAGCAGAATTTCAAAAATCGGCCATTAAAAATGAATAGAAAATTCAGTATAATTAATGGTAAAGTAACTGATGCAAATTCTGAGTTGAAAAATTATTTACTCAACAAAATGAAAATTTGATAGGCAGTTTGGTTGTTTTTGTTAGAGTCAAATATCAAATTGTTTTGGTGGGGGTTTTGTGTTCCTTTGAATTCAGCAGTTGGTAAATGCTCTTCGTGGATTTGTATCACGAAAATCACACCAATCTACACATTTATATAAAATGTATGTATGCTAAGACGTTTTCTCGTCGCGCCGAAAAGTTTGACCTTCTTGTTAGGATTCGGGTTTGTGCTGGCCCTCTTCTTGGTAGCCTTCTTTTTTTGGCAGTGGGGACTTTTAAAAGTTCCCCTTAGCTTTTTGCGAGATTTGATTGCTTAATGAATCTAAAAAAAAAACATTTTATTTTTATTTGTTCTTCTGCGAAAAGATTGCCTTCGTTGTAGATATCTGTCCCTTTTCTTTTATCCCTACTTATTTAGTTCCCAAGCTGGTAAGTTTCATAAAAGAATAGGATTTACATGGGCAGCTTTTGGAAACCTAATGGAGGTATTCCGGTTCGTTTAAGGAGAAAAGTGTTCAATCAATGTGTCCTGCCTGTTATGACATACGGAGCGAAAACAGTTACTCTGACAAAAAAATCCATCAATAAATTACAAGGGACACAACTAGCTATAAAGAAAGCCATTTTGGGCATTTCTCTAAGAGATAGAATTTAGAACAACGAAATAAGAAGAAGAACAGGTGTAGCGGATGTCGTCAGGAGAATATCAACATTAAAGAATAACTGACGAAAGATGAACCAAGAAAATCCTTAAATGGAGGCCGAGAGGCCGAGACACGAAGCTTACCGAACTAAACGACGACCACCAACGAGATGGACTGATGATATAAAGCGCATCAAGCACAACTGGATGCAGGCGGCGCAATGCAGGAAGGAGTGGCACAGATTGCGGAAGGGCTATATTCAGCAGTAAACGCGATAAGGCTGATGATAATGATTTAGTTTCCACGAGTAGCTAGAGAAGATGGTCGACTGCGACAAAGCTCTGCATTACCGCAGTGGGGCAAATACTACTGTGAGGTTACCAAAGGCTTCGTTAGCGATGTCTGTTTGAAACAGGCACAGATACCATACGTATTGTACGCCTCTCGTCACGGGTCGCGTGACATCTTGAGCAAAACCTAAATCTCGCGGTAGGCTTGGCTGGCTTACAACAGATCAGTCGCACCTGTCTAATTTAAATAGAAAGTAGGCTTCCTCGACACAAAGGCAGTAATGATAAAGCCGCTGTCCCATAGCATATCCTTAGTTGATCCACGGGTGTTTAATTATTTAATTTTATTATTTAATTTAATAAAATAAAACATTTATTGTTTACGTTTATAATACTAATCTCAAGCACTGTAAAACTGTCACTGTCAAACACTCGCATCTGACGTAATAAAACGAAATTCAAAAATAATATATGAACGGATTATAAAGGTATACTTTTTGACAAAAAAACCTCAATAACATTTAAACTTTTAATGAATTATGGTCGAATTTCAACTACTCGACGACCACTAGCATTCATTAAGACCCCATTAAAAAAGTTTTAAAAATAATTATAATGAATAAGCATTCAAATTATTATTTAAATTTATTTTTTGATTTTTATTTATTAATTGCATGTTTGTTAGAATTTTAATACCAAATAAATAAATGTGTATTACGAGACAAAAGTCAATTTAAGCATGCACATAAAACGTGTACCTCTTTTCATACTCCGTCCTGAAGAGCATTCAACCTTCTCGCTCTTAAAATCATGTAATGTTTAACGCAAACCACTTATTATGCAGTAGCAATACTTTACTCTCACATTGCAGGCCCGGTTTAATAGAAGATCCAGCAACACTTAATTTCTAGCGTTGGGTAGTGGCACTCCTGCATTATTAAATACTATATCAAGCTACAGGTCTGCTGAGAATTGCTTAGCAGATTGCGCACCCTCTATCTTGAACCACCGCTAAAGAATAAGTTATTTAATATTGCGCTGTTATACATATATGTTAGATTCAAATTCCACAGGGATAATAAAAATTTAAAAAACGATTTAAAGCAATTTAACACAGAAAATTAAAGATAAAATTTTCTTGAAGCGTTTACCGGTTTCTATTATCATAAATTTAAAAGTAATTTTACTTACTGTTATACATGTCCATAAGTAAAAAATAACAAACAATTTTTTTATAAAAAATATTTACTTTTTTCAAAATAGCAGTATTTAAAGTAGTATTTTGCGTCCATGTGGAAAAAAGTCCAACCGATTCCGAAAAAAGACAAGTAGACTATTCCTGCGAATTATCGCCCTATTGCATTTTTCTCAGTCATACCAAAAGTTATAGAAAAAGCGATTAACATAAAACTCATTAAATATTAGGAAAAATTTGAGGTAATCCATGACAGATAATATGGATTTCAACAACTTCGGTCTACTGGAGATTTGCTGGCTTATGTCACTCAGCTCTGGACAAACACTATTGAGGCAGGAACAGGTTGATTCCATCAATAGAGATCTTAAAGTAATCGTCATGTGGGGAACCAACAATCTTGTTCAGTTCAACGCCCAAAAAACACAAAGTGCCACGTTTTCCAAGAAAGTGAATTCCTCAAATCATCCCATTACAATGTCCGGAAATACCCTTGAACCAAGTCCCTCCATCTCGATTTTGGGAGTCACGGTGTCCAATAATATGTCTTGGCATGACTATGTTGCTAACATCACAAAGTCAGCAAGCCAGAGGCTAGGTTTTATGGTTTTTTTACTCCTAAACAACTGTTGACGATGTACAAGGCTCAAATCCGACCTTTACTGGAGTATTGTTCGCACATATGGAGTTCAGCACCAAGGCATTCTCTTCGTCTTCTAGATTCCATTCAGAAAAGGACCATTAGTTTGATAAACAGCTCAACTCTTACAGATACCCTTCACCGACTAAAACATGGAAGACGAGTTGCAGACCAGACATCACTCTATAGATATTTCCATGGCAGATACCACCACTGGCCATATTCGGCCGAAAAACTCGGCAAGCTGATCAGTCTCACCCATTTACTCTTAAGATTGAGACTACAAGGACCAATCTCCATCAAGAATCCTTTAACAGAGCTGCTACAGAATGGAACAAGCTTCCAAAAATCAGTTTTTCCAAAGAACTATAAACTGCAACTTTTCAAAAAGCGGATCCACAATCATCTTCTTTCTATAATTCCTCCCCCTTCTAATAGTCGCAGTGTGGGCCGTTGATCTGATCGAGATATGTTCGCCGAGGTCGACCTCTACCGACTTTTCCATTCACACTCGACTTATAAATTTGTTTCGTCAATCTTTCTTCATCCATCCTTACTACGTGTCCAAACCATCTAAGCATTCCTTTATCTATCTTTGTAACCACATCTTCTTTTACACCACAGCGTTCTCTTATCTCACTATTTTTTACTTTATCCAACCGAGTCACTCCGGCTATACTTCTTAGTATTCCTACTCATCCCCGCAGCATAAATCCTATTTATATGCTTTTCTGCTAAACCCCACATTTACTACCATACATAAGTGTAGGAACTAACACACCTCTATGCACAGCCAGACGTGCCTTTTTTGACACTTTCTGGCTGCTCATAAAGCTGTGCAGTGACCCATTCATTTTTTTTCCTGACAACACCCTTTGCTTAATGTTACTGTCATACTTTCCATCTCTCTTAAACTTTGAACCCAAGTAAATAAATTCATTTACTTGTTCCACTCTTTCTCCCTTAATCAGAACTTAACAGTTTGTCATGCTTTGTCTTTTAAAAACCATTATTTTTGTTTTGCTTACATTTCTTTGATTTTCCATGTATAAGTTTAAAAGCCATGGCGAAACCACACATCCCTGTCTCACACCATTTTCGATGTTAAACCATTTCGTGCAAGCTCCGTTTATCCTGACAAAAGCAGTGGAATCCTCGTAAAGTGATGCGTCCATAGTAATCCCAGAGCAAAAATGGACCAACCCGCCGTAGTCCATTGTTTCTCTCAGATATATCAAAATTATTAAAACGCAAAACGAAAGTAATGGTTTTTGAAAGAAAGGAAAGCATGACAAACTGTGAAGTTTCGATTGAGGGAGAAAGAGTGGAACAAGTAAATTAATTTGTGTACTTGGGTTCAAAGTTTACGAGAGATGTTTACGAGTGTATGACAGTGACATTGAGCGAAGGGTGTTGGCAGGAAAACAAATGAATGAGGCACTGCATAGCTTTATGAACAGACAGAGAGTGTCAAAAAAGGCACATCTGGCTATGCAAGAGGTGTGTTGGTTTCCACACTTATGTATGGTACTGAATGTTGGGTTTGGCAGAAGAAGCATAATAAAGATGTGTGTAAGAACCGTAGTGAAAGTGGAAGAAAGTGGTATCTGCCTACTCCTACGGGAAAAGGGCGTGACAATATATATATATATATATATATATATATATATATATATATATATATATATATATATATATATATATATATATATATATATATATATATTGCAATGGACAATATGTCTTATGCTTGCTAATAATGCTATCAACCCAAGTATGTAAAATGTTTGGGTTAGCCCATATTTACTCTGAAGGCCTTACATTGAAAGAAAGCATACTTACTCGTCATTAATGTATGTAGGTACTTTATTTTTTAATAAAATTAAAATGAAATACAACTTTAAATTGTTGTTTTTGTTGTTTGAAGCTGCAAATGTATTGCGCAAAAGGGCAAACAAACGCTTACATAAATGAAAAAATTCATTCAATTTATAAATAAGATAGTTTATGAATTGTTGTCCTTAACATAGTTGGGCTTGAATGACAAATGAAAATTAAGTGTCAGGCAACAACTTATTGTATGACATTAGTGTGTGCCAATTAGCATCAGCTAGTGTATGTTAAATATTAATTTTTTTTCACTGAGTAGTGCGTGATTTTACAAAAATAGACGAAATAGGGATAAGAGGTGTGACAAAATACCTCTGTAAAAAGGGGTTATCACCGCAAGAAATTTTTAAGGACAAGGTAGAAATATTGGGCGACCCTACCCCTTCGTTCCAGGTTATCAAGAATTGGTCACGACATGTACCAGGTTCAGGAGCCCCCAAAATTGTGGTGACCAAAAAAAATATGAATTTAGTCCATGACATGGTATACATTGACAAAAGAATTACAAGGCTATAGCAAAGACATGATGTAGATTTTCTGTTGGAAGCATTGAAAATTTTTTACAGGAATTGGGTCTCAAAAAACTCTCTGCACGTTGGGTTCCACGAATGCTAAAGGCAGACCAGAAGCGCGTTCTCCAGGTTGCAGCGGAGACAAATTTGGAGATCATTAACAGGAATCCCGATGAATTTAAGCAAAAATTTGTTATGGTCGACGAAACAAGCGTTCACCACTTTGATCCAGAATCCAAAAAACAAAGCATGGAATGGCGGCATAGTGGTTTCCTTCCCACTTTTGTGTTGTCCCATCAGATGGTAAGATCATAGCTACAGTTTTTTTGGGATTTTGCAGGTGTTATTTTCGTGGATTATTTACCGTGTGGACGCACCATAACAGATCTTTTTTTTTTTTTAATGAAAATAGTCGCAAAAAGGGTAGAACTATCATGTGGGCCGCGGACGGCCCGCACTGCGACTATTAGAAGGGGAAGGAATTATAGAAAAAAAATGATTGTAGACACGCTTTTTGAAAAGTTGCAGGTCATAGTTCTCTTGAAAAACTGATTTTGAAAGCTTATTTCATTCCGTAGCAGCCCTGTAAAAGAAAGATTCTTGATGAAGATTGGTCCTTGTAGTGTCAATCTTAAGAGTAAATGGGTGAGACTAATCAGCCTGCCGAGTTCTTTGGCCGAATGTGGCCAATGGTGGTACAAGAGTTTTTATTTCTCTGGAGCATCTGCCATGCAAATATCAGTAGAGTAATGACTGGTCTGCAACTCTTCTTCTATGTTCTAGAGGGTGAAGGGTATCTGTGAGAGTTGAGCTGTTTATCAAGCGAATGGCTCTTTTCTGAATGGAATCTAGAAGATGAAGACAATGCCTTGGTGCTGAACTCCAAATGTGCGAGCAATACTCCAGTAGAGGTCGGATTTGAGCATTGTACGTCGTCAACATTTGATCAGAATTAAAAAACTTTCTGGCTTTCCACAGAAAACCTAGCCTCTGGCTTGCCGACTTTGCGATGTTTGCAACATGGTCATGCCAAGACATATTATTGGACACCGTGACTCCCAAAATCGAGATGGAAGGACTTGTTCATGGGTATTTCCGGACATTGTAAAGGGATGATTTGAGGAATTCACTTTCTTGGAAAACGTGGCGCTTTGTGTTTTTTGGGCGTTGAACTGAACAAGATTGTTGGTTCCCCATGAATATTATGCGAATTTAATACAAAGTACGCGAAGCAATCAGAGAAAAACAGGAGGAAAATTGAGTCGAGGTGTGCTCTTCCACCATGACAACGCTCCGGCCCGCAAAAGTTTTGTTGTAATGTTGCAAAATTAAAAAAACATCTTCGTGGAATCTGCTTTGCTGATGATTACGAAGTCATGTCGGCGGTAGATGAATGGCTAAAGACTCAAAGTTCTGAATTTTTTTCAAAAGGGTTTAAAACACTTCAACACCGATATACCAAGTGTATGAACGTTGCAGGTGTTTCATTATTTTCATGTGTTTGGTTCTATGTAAGGGACAACAATTCGTGAACTATCCTCGTGTAAACACTGAATAAAAATCGTAATCTCCGAATTTATGAACTTTTGTGGAGCAGTTTATTATTAAAAGTTATTTTTTAAATTTGGATATAAAACCTAAATAAATACAGGGTGTTTTATTACTAATATTTTAAATTTAAAATCCTAAACTTAAAATATGAAGATTCAACCCAAATCATTCATTCATTTTTCCAATACTTTTACGTGGATTTTGTATTTTTTCTTAATGGCCATAAAGTTATTATTTTTAGAGATATTTCGGGCTTAACATGAAGCTGCACAATTATTTTGATTTTAATGTGTATTAATTATGTCGGTGTTTTGAGTCATTTGATTGCATTTATTATGCGAATGAAACTTCAAAATCTTTATTAACAAAAAACATAATTATATGTATCGAAATTTTTTCAACGAGTAGATGCATTTATAATATCAAAATTAAATAAATAAATTCGATCTGAATTATTTCTCCATTTTATTTAGATAAATTGTAAATTCTGCTAATTTTATTGTCAATCAGCCAAATATATTTTTTAAAACTAGAGGATCGTTTATCAAAAGAATAAATAAACTTATTGTGGTAAAAGGGGGTCACATTGATAATTTGTTAAACGGTTTCTAAATTTTGTTTATGTGCTTTTTAATATTTTCTTCTTAATAAAATTGTTCGTTTATTTAGATTATAACATTTTTAAAACAACAATTTGTTTTTATTTGTTTGATGCATCTATTCATTAAAATTTTTTCGATATATTTAATTAGGTTTTTTTGTTAATAAAGATTGAAGTTTCATTCGCATAATAAATGCAATCAAATGACTCAAAACACCGACATAATTAATACACATTGAAATCAAAATAATTGTGCAGCTTCATGTTTAACCCGAAATATCTCTAAAAATAATAAATTTATGGCCATGGAGAAAAAGTTCAATAGTCTCGTAGAAAGTATTGGAAAATCGAAAAATTGTGATAAAATTGCAATTCCGTCAGTGGCGTAGAATTTGGGAGGGATCAACCAGTCACCTGCCCCTGTTGTACGCCTCTGGTAGTAGCCATAAACGTTTATTTACCATAATTTAGTAGGGTGTATGATACTAACACTTCCCACAAAATATGACAATAATACTTCGAATAGTTTTAAAGTACTGGGCACTAATAATTTTTAAATTTTCAAATAAAACACCCTGTAACTCAGACAGGAGACACATTTTATTTAGGTGATTTGGGTTGAATCTTCATATTTTAAGTTCATAATTTAATAGTTAAAACATTTCCAATTATTAATAAAATAACCTTTATAAGGAAGTAAGACGATTTTTAAATAATAACAAAAGACATTTAAATGTAAGTATTTAATTATTATGTAGTATTTTCGCAATATGATTTCCTTCATATTATCAAAAACCACACTTAATTAAAACGAATAATATCGTTAATCTATTTTCCAAGGTTAATAAACTGTCAAACTGTGGGATGAAATTTATGATTAATTTTCCAATACGTCTTACTAACAATTATATTAGAGAATGTACCTATCTTGTCACCGCAAATGCACACCTCTATTCTTGACAAGCTTATCTTTAGAATTTGAATTTCCAATCCGTTATAATATTGCTTGTTGCCCTTTCTTGCCGCATTAAACAAAACCAAGCGTTTACTACCAAGAAATTTTAACAAGCCAAAAGCAGAATTCTTAAACAAATAAATGGAATAATGAAGGGTAGACTGTCGTCAAATTGTACTCTGGAAGATGTTGCCTCGGCTGTTTCGGCTGTCGCTTTAGTACTATGTCCTATCCGAAAGACACCTCTGGACACAGAAATGTTTAAAAAGGCATATTTTATTTTTTAATTACAATCTAATCGGTAACAATCAATAAGCAATGTTAATCTACGTTAATTTACTAATTTTAATCTTAAAACTAAAGGTCTTATTTAATAGAAGTTCCTTAGACTCTAATGCTAGTAGTGTGAAAGCTGACACTGACACTTATCTACTGAACTAGCTCAAAGCGCTTTGTCCTCTTGAGTCTTGTCGTCTGATTGGTGTTGTCAACGTGCTGGATGACCTCACATGTTTTTGTTTTTTTTTCTACTAAAAATAGTCGCAAAAAAGGTAAACCTATTGTGTGGGCCCGCACTGCGACTTTAAGAAGGAAGAGGGATTATAAAAGGGAGATGGTTGTGTACCCGCTTTTTACAAAGTTGCAGGTCATATTTCTCTGGGAAAACTGATTTTGGAAGTTTGTTCCATTCTGTATCAGCCCTGTAAAAGTCAAAATCTTGATGAAGATTGGTCCTTGTAGTGTCAGTCTTGAGAGTAAATGGGTAAGACTGTTCAGCGTGCCAAGTTCTTTCGCTAAATGTGGCCAGTGGTGGTATAAGAGTTTTTATTTCTCTGGAGCATCTCCCATGAAAATATCTGCAGAGCAATGACTGGTCTGCAACTCTTTTTCTATGTTTTAGAGGGTGAAGGGTATATGTGGGAGTTGAGCTGTTTATTAACCTGTTTATTAAATGGAATCTAGGAGACGAAGAGAATGCCTTGATGCTGAACCCCAAATTTGCGAGCAATACTCCAGTAGAGGTCGGATTTAAACCTTGTACGTCGTCAAAAGTTGATCAGAAGTAAAAAACTTTTTAGCTTTCCACAAAAAACCCAGCCTCTGGCAGGCTGATTTTGAGATGTTAGCAACATAATCATGCTAAGACATATTTTTTACATTTCTTGTAGATTCTCTTCTAAACAATTTTTGTAAAATTGTTAGAGGGTGGCACATGAGGCTGATTAATCTGTAGTCATCACACGTTCTGGGGTTGTTTTTTTTTTGTAGTGGTATAAATACTAACTCAGGCCATTCCTTCGGGATGTTGCCTTCCTTGTATATTTGGTTGAGAATTTGACAATGAAAAAAACATATATGTCATCGAATTCTGCGCTCCTGCTAATACCAATATATTGAGCAAAGAAGTACAGAAGCAAAGAAAGAACAAGGACCTTCTTTCCGAGTTAGGAAAGCTTTTTCCAGGGTACAACATAAAGACGGTTATTATTATTATCGGTGTTCTGGGCATCATTCGTGGAGCAATTAAACATCACGGGCTTGGAATTAAATTAGTGGCATCACATCGAGCCACGGCCATGGTCTTTTATTGCCATTGTTTGGATCGAGACAATGAAATAACGCGCTGTCATCACTGACAATAACAGGGGTGGAGGTTTTAAGTCAGTTTGACCTTTGAATTAGGCAAGTCTCACACTATCAGACGCGTCCGGACAACAATGCCTCGAAAGTGTGTAGTTGCATTTTCCTTCATCCGTCACACTAACAAAAGTTCGGTCTTGGGTATCTAAAAAGTTCTAAATTCTGTTGTGTTATGAATAATAGATTTTATTTGTTCTTATTATTATTAATGTTAATTATATAACATCGATATGCGCAGCCTTTTTTACGGTGGTTGTTATTATACTGGATAACAATTTTTATCGTAACTTTTGTTAAAGTCATTTTTTTAGTTACCAAGTTAAATAGGCATGCCTGATTGGAAAACTGTGGTTAGTTTACTTCTATCACGTTAAGTTTTTACTGGACAGCTTCTTTTAATGTAATTACATGCCACTGGTTCGAGCCTGGATTATAATGAGCTTTTCTATTGACTAAAGTAAACCTCTCTTGATTGAAGGGATGTAAATGACGTCGTAGAATTTTAGTGTAACTTTTATTTTTTATTTATTTATATATTCCACAAAATTACAATACAATTTACAAGTTAGAAAATTAAAATTTAACAATACCGTGATTTTAGCCGAATCGTCGGAAATACAATTTTTAACTAAAATTTGTGTTAAAATATTTTTTTAAAGTATAGGAAACATGCTGACGTGATAAATTTTTAATTTTCTTTTTAGATTTGTTATTTGTAATCATTTTCGTATGCACTGTAATATATATATTGATTCCAGAATACAATGGTCCATTTCGGATTCTGTGATAATTTTAATTTGGTAAATTAATATTTTGTTTATGAACATTTTATTCATGTCTGTCAGATGGTCTAGGCAGTTAATATTATTTTTTATGAATTAATATGGAAATTTTATTTCATCCCATATCGCATCAGGCTGTGAAAATATTCAAAATAAACTGGTTTTGCTACATATAATATATTCATATAAGAATCTTACGACACGAGAATATGCAATAAGCTTGTCAATGCCCATCCTGGATCAAAAAGATTTTCTGGTCTTTGGCTAAGGTCATAAATAAGAATTTCACAACTTCTTCTTTACCACTACTCGAGAGGTCCGACGGCACGACAGCCTTATCTTTCAAGGAAAAAGCGAATCTGCTAGCCAAAATGTTCAGTTCTAACATAACCCGCGAATATATTAATAAGGCACAAGGACCAATTGTAATTTTGACAATTGTCCTGAAAACCTGTGCTCAAGAGCTCACTCCAATTCTCTGTAGACTCTTTAAGCTATCAAACAGCAAAGGATTATTTCCGTCCATGTGGAAAAACGCTGAAGTGCAACCTATTCCGAAAAAACGAAAGAAGACTATTCCTGCAAATTATTGACCTATTGCATTGCTCTCATTCATACCCAAAGTTATGGAAAAAGCGATTAACATAGAACTCATCAAATATCTGGAGAATTTTGAGATAATTCATAACAGACAATATGGATTTCGACAACTTCGGTCTACTGTAGATTTTCTGGCTTATATCACTCAGCTCTGGACAAATACTATTGAGAAATTTGGTAAATCCCGTGCAGTAGAATTGGATATATCTAAAGTCTTTGACCGCGTTTGACACCAGGCATTGTTAAGCAAATTATCTGCCAACGGTCTCCCAACCAAATTGCGCCATGTAAGATCGCTCCTTACATGTGGCAGTTGACGGTATTTCTTCTGATGCGTTGAAAACCAATGCCGGGGTCCCCCAGGGTTTTATCCTGTCCCCCACCTTATTTCTTTTACACATCAACGACCTCTTGGAAACCACCACGAATCCTATTTACAGTTTCGCAGACGACAGCACACTTGTCTCAACTTTCACATCCTATCGATAACTTTCGGTGAATGATACAAATAGACTCAGGCAGGAAAAGGTTAACTCCATCAATAGAAATCTGAAAGCAATCGTCGAGTGGGGAACCAACAATCTTGTTTAGTTCAACGCCCAGAAAACACAAAGCGCCACGTTTTCCAAGAAAGTGAATTCCTCAAATCATTCCATCACAATGTCCGGAAATATTCTTAAATCAAGGTCCTCCATCTCGATTTTGAGAGTCACGGTGTCTAATAATAAGTTTTGGCATGACCATGCGAATATCTACTAATTGGCGGCTCTCCATTAATAGCTGTAAAAAGAGTTTAAAATGTGTTTTACAATGCAAATAAAATCGCATCAATACCAACGGCCCATTTAACAAAACTCAAAAAAAAAAATATCAAAATATTAAATTGGTTCTGCAAAATATTAATTACAATAAACATCAATCCTTAATTGTTGGTAAAGCCAAAAGAATAAATAAGCCATTGTTAAGTAGAAAAAAGATCATACTTCCGCCACTACATATTAAATTAGGTGTGATGAAGCAATTTGTCAAAGCATTGGACAAGGAAAGGGAATGCTTTAAATAAATTTGTAAGACATTTTCTAAGCTGAGTATGGAAAAGTTGAAGGCTGGAATATTTAATGGCCCTTAAATCCGAAAATTGATGAAAGATTCAAACTTTATAAAAGTAATGACTGATTCTAAAAGTACAGTTTGAAGAAGTTTCGTGTTGGTGGGAAAAAATGTTCTAGGAAACTATAAAGCACCAAATAATAGGGAAATTGTGCAAAACATCTTGGAAAGCATTAAAATATTAGGAGCAAATATAAGCATACAGTTGCACTGTTTCCACAGTCATCTGAATGGATTTCTTAAGAATCTGGAGAATTATAGTGAAGAACAGGGAACCAGGATCTTAAAGTGATTGAAAAAAAGTTATCAGGGTAGATGGGACCGGCACATGATGGCAGATTACTGCTGGTCTTTAAAAAGAGATTGTCTCCAAAAAAAATATAACAAAAATGCTACTAAAAGGCGTTTTTCTAAAGTTTAAAATAAATTTTATGATTTTTCTTCTTCTCTCCAACTTTTATGTATGTTAATTAAATATTAAAACAAATTATTTAACAGTAATTTTTAATAAAAAGTTATTATTAAAAAAAATATACTTGTCTTTCTTATTTTGACTAATTAAAAAAAAATATGAAAATAAAGAATTAAAAAAAACCAGAGCCAATCTTCCAAAACCATCCATAGTTTCGTGAATTGTTGGCGTAGAGGTACTCGGTACTCTTATAATATACTGATATTATCAAGGGCAACAAAATCATGGTTGACCAGTGTCGTGCATAATTTTAACCATCGCCTGCAACTCCTTTTCAAAAAATTTGAAATAAATCAAATGGTGCAACTGACAGGCGATAGCCATCAGTAAAATTTTGTAAGTGTTGTACCTAGTTATCCTAAAAAAATCAAGTAAAAATCAAAAAATCTTTGGCTGAAATTCAGGAATAGTCATGAACAGCCTTTTTTGTATATATTTTGAAATAAAAAAATTAGAAGTTTACGAAAAAGAAAAGAATAAAGTGAGTAATTTATTAAATCAAATGCTTTAAGTTATTTAAAAACTATCTGTAATTCTTTAACGTTCTTCTCCTTACAGTGCCTGTTGTCACGTGCCTATTTTTTCCCATCTACCGTTTCATTATTAATTGTGTCTCTGATAGTCTGGTGCTCGTAAATAGTTTTGCATACCGTATTTTGTTCGTTGTAAATAGTGTTGCATACCTAGTGATAGGATTTAATTATTAATGGCTGTGACATTTTTGTTAATTGGAGTGGGAGTCTTTGTATTAGATTTCGCCTTGATTTTTGGCCTCGATTGTCGTGTGTTGTCAGCTATATTATTGTTTGGTTTGCTTCTCTGTGTGGATGGGCTGGCTATCAACACGGACGAGCGCGATTATGAGTTGGGAACATAGATTTTGCAAAGGTTGGCTGACGCGGGTCCCGTGTCATTTTTCTGATATCCAGCCTGGGAGTGAGGAGTGGACAAGAGTCGCTTGGTGTCAGTTGTGGAAGTCGGGTGAGAGTTTTTGGAACGATTTGATATTAACACGTGAGCAGAACTTCTACGGTTTTTTCTTTCATATCTGGCTGTATTTGGGCCATCTTAATTGGATTTTGAAGAAAAACCATTTAATTTTTAACTTGACCATTCAGTCGTGCCTTTGTGGTGGATATTTTGGATATTGGAGTCGAGTTAAAATGACCGCGTGTGGGATTTGATGGAGTGAAGCCATTGTTAAGTAGCAGGTACTGTTCCATAATTCAAACCGGCCAGGAGTAGGCCACAGGATTCGTGAATTTGTGTATCCAAAGGTTACAAGTGATTTATTTTAGTATATTTAAACGACGTGACTTATTTTTTTGACACCACGATTAAGTTTTGTTTTAATTTATTAATATGGTACACTGTTGAAAACTATTTATTGCATTGGATAATATGCCAAGGCTGAACTTTGATTAAAATAATATTCTCAATAGTTCTTTGTGTCCAAGTAAAAACGTTTATTCATACTTATTTGTAAATATCCTACAATATTGCTATTTTGAAGGACAGCCATCGTAAAAAGAATTATTTTTAAAATAAGATCGATTGTTTTACCAGTGTAAATCTTTATGTAAATGAAAAAGAAAAAATGTGATTAAATTATCAGCCGTTCGTGAACGTTGATAAAGTATTGGTAAAAAGTTGACTTCTATATGTTTTTTTTTGTAACCTGATAAGGTTTGTCATTCTTACCTTTGTTTTAATTATTTTAATGGAATCGTAAACTTTGGATTTATTGTTGTTTCATAAAGTTGTAAATTTTGAAGTTTCGATTTATTGTTGGCTGTTAATTTTGATTATATGTGTTATAATTTTGTTATTGAGCTGTGTATTTTAATTTATTGTGTGAGTAAAGTTTTCAATATATTTTTGCTATAATTTTATTTATCTAGTTCACCATAATTGTTTGTTGTTTATCGTGTGGCTCTGCTGGTGCCTACAAGACCTAGGGGTTTCCGACTTGTACCGTCTAAGTCGGTGGCGCAAAGACGTGGCACTTTCCATTACCGGACGTTGGCGATCATTCTGGCAATAATTATATTATCAACTGCAGCCCTAAATAGACCCGTGGTGGAGGTTGCAAACCAAGTTTTCAGGTTTTTAAGCCATGAAATCCTTCTTCTGCTTGGTCCCCTTTTTCCAAGCACCTTTTCCTGTAGGATAAGCTGTTTCTCATGATGTGCCCTAAGTATTCCAATTTCCGACTTTTGACTGTACTCATGATCTCCATTTCCTTATTTAAAACGTCGAGTACTGTTTTGTTTGTAACATGTCCAAAGGATTCTTAGTATACGTCGATACAGCCACATCTCAAATACGTCCAACCTTTTACTGGCTGCATCTGTTACAGTCCATGACTCAACTTCATATAGGAGCATAGGAAACAAATAGCATCGGAGAAGTCGTATTTTAGTTGTTAAGATCAGAAAGTGGCATTTAAACAATTTCGACATTTTAAGGAATGCAGCACGAGCCCTCTCTATTCGATAACGTTTTTCGAGAGAATGATCCCAACTCTCGTTGATTGTAGTTCCCAAGTATGTTGTAGTCTATACCTTTTAAATGACTGTATTATTTATAATAAGCTGCCTGGGTGGTGGTGGATTTTTGCTTATCACTATGTATTTGGTTTTATTCATATTTATTTTATATTCCTGACTGTGCATTGAAAGCTAACTCATCATATTTTGTAGGTCGTCTAGTTTGTCGGCGAATATTACTGTATCATCCGCGAATCGGCGTTGTTGATTTGTTTACCATTTATAAGAATTCCTACTGAATATATGTTAAATAAAAGTGGTGATAACACACACCCTTGTCGCACGCCCCGTCTGTCCTTTGTTTTTAACTTGTGCTGTTTGATTCCAGTAGAGATTTTTTATTATCCGAAGGTCATTGTTGTCAATAACTATCTTTTTCAACACTTTTATTAACTTGTTATGTTTTACTCTATCAAAAGCTTTCTGATAGTTCACAAAGCATGCATGTATGTCACAGTCCATATCCCTGCATCTCTGAAATAGAACTTGTATGCAAAACAATGCCTCTCTTGTTCCTGTTGCCTTTCGGAATCCAAATTGAGTGTTACCCATATACTCTTCACATTTCGAGTATAATCTCAAATGTAGAATTTTCAAGAAGGTTTTAAGAAGATGATTTATTTATGGTACGATAGTCATTGCATCGTCTTGGATTTCTTTGGTATGGCAAAGAAGAAAGATTTAAGCCATTCTCTGGGAATCTTTTCAGTAATATATATTTCAATAAAAATTTTAGTTAATTTATCAATACTTTTGTCGTCTAGGAGTTTAAGAAGTTCTCTTTGTATTTCATCAGGACCAAGAGTTTTCTCGTCTTTATTTAGAGAGATGGATTTACAAACTTCTTCTGTTGTTATGGAAGGTACTGTGTTATCTTTAGATATTTCCACTTCTGGCAATTAATCTTCGAAAAAAATTTTATGTAATTTTCCCACGTTTGTAGTTCTCCCTTTATATATGTGATGGTTTAACGTTACTGTAAATATTGCAGCCTTCGAAGGACTGCACTAATATTTACTGATTTATATGTTAGTTTTCTCGATAGAATATATCCTTTTATGAAAAGACCTTTTTTGATGTGTACTTAGTTTTCAAACGTTTATTTGACAATCAACAACTTTTTATTATTTTTATCACATAGCAATCTATTCCCAACAGTTACTGTATGGATTAATAAATCTGGTGTTAAAGTTTGTATTACAGAGAATTGTTTGTTTATGTACGCTCTAATCGCCTATAGAAGGCGTGCATAAAAAAACACAAATAATGTAAACAATGTTTTACTATCTATCTTGAACCTTCTCCGTAAAAGCATTAATTTGTTTAGATAATAAAATTGGCCCTGTAGTTAGTGGTTAGACTTTGTCATCCTTCGAAACTATTTACATAAAGTATTAGGCAGTCATGTTTGAGCAGCTGCAACCGATAATCTGTTTATTCGCTTTGCCCCTGAAAACGCGATTTCAGTTCCCATTTGAATAGTACGTCACTTGACAGTTCATCGAAAACGTTTGCTTAAGATTGGAAACTGTGACTGAATACATTTGATATGCAAAATTCCAATTTCTAAAAGCCTTCGTTTCTTTCGTTTGACTTTTCGCCTACGGACTTTTTTTTCTCGGTCGATTAAATAAAATAAAGGATTATTTTTACTTCCATTTAAATGTACTCAAACATTTATTGATAATAGACCATACACTATAAATAATAAAGGTTTTGTTAATAAAACATTCGATTTAACAATAAATGTGCCTTCTATTTATTGGATAATTTCAATGATAAATATCAACAAAGAGAGTGTCCACGGGTGTTTGGGTTATTTATCACTGGTCTCTTGCCTACAGCGTGCACAGTCAGTTTTCATGAAAAATTACAGCTTGGGATGTATAGCCTACCATTACTAATTCCACTTTCGGAATAAATCACTTGTCACAAAAACAAACACCAACAAAGTTTTCGTTTAAGGATGTGTATAACATTTATGAATTTTTAGATGGCTGCCCGAATTTGAAATATTTTATACAGGGTGATTCATTAATAATGAGAAATCTCTAAACTGAAGATACTACACACCAAAATATGGCGATTGAGCTTACCATGTCTTATACAAATGTTGCAGGTTTACGAGATACAGGGTATTTAAAGTTGGAATTTTAATTTGAAATTTCTTAATAATTTTGTGATTTTAAGCAGCATCGTCTTAAAAATTAGCAACTTTATGTTTTTTGGCATAAAAACTACGAATTTTTTGTTAAATTTAGCATTATTCATACAGGGCGTAAGTTACACCCTGTTACTTAGGTAAATTACAACATATCTTTTTTGCCTAATGAGTTATGGCTAAAATGACTAGAAAATCTAAAAGGCAGTTTAATTTTGTAAAGGTACTCTTGTTTATTTCATGTCACTATCAGTTTTTGAGTTATTTGCATTTTAAACATTCAATGAATTTTGTTTATTGTGAAATGAATTTATTCCTTTAAATTTCTACTATGTGGGGTAACAACAGTAAAGACAACAAATTACAATCAGTAACAGTAATAAAAGAAAAATTCAAAGTAAATGCTCAAAATTCCCGCCTTTCACTTCAAAACACTTTGTAAGGCGACTCCTTAAAGATCTTTGAATATTAAATAACATTTGTCGATTATTTTTAATAATATTAGCAGCTTCTTGAATTTTCTGTCGTAATGCCACTGCCACGCCTAATCCACCGGTGAGGCAAATGTTCATTCAGGTATTGCCATACTGGCAGAGAAAAATGTGGCGGCGCCCCGTCTTGCATAAACCACATGTTCCGCCTTATGGCTAGTGGTACATTTTCTAGGACCGTGTTTAACTGTTGTTCAAGAAAGTTTTAATAGAGGGGCCCGTTCAGTTTAGGAGGAAGTTCAAAAGGACCAATAAAAAACCAGATATCATACCACACCAAATATTTAACTTGAATCTATGCTGAAAATGTCGTTCCTTTAGAGCATGTGGATTTTTGGAGTCCCACAAATGATTGTTTTTCCAATTAAAAACACCTCGTCTAGTAAACGTCGCCTCATCGGTAAAAAGGAGGTAATTAAGAAAATCCTGGTTTTCGTTTTGTTTATCTAGCATAAATAGAGCAAACTGTAGACGAACTGGTAAATCTTGAGGTAGCAAATTTTGGACAGGAGTATAGTGATATGGACGGAGATTCTCTTTCTTTAAAATTCTTCAGATAGTCGCTTGGCTTATTCCTGTTGCCGCACTTAATTGACAAGTACTGAGATCTTGATTTTCCGAAATACGAACTAAAACCTCTTCTTCATCATCGATGTTGATATTTTTTGGAGCACCATTTAAGCTTTAAGGACGAAAACACCCTGTTTCGCATAGGCGGGTATAAATACGTCTGAACAGTATGTGATTTGGTTATCTTCGATTTGGGTATGATTCTAAATACCTTCTGGCTGCCCGAGTCCACTATAATTTGACTGAGCAAAAACACAAATCATATCACGCATTTCACTTTTGGAAAATTCATTATGTCGTGGCAGTTTCTTATTTTACTACAAATAATACACTCTTACTTAGTAACAGTGAAATTTTCAAATATTTCTTTACACGAAGAACTGATTAGTTCTGACACAAGCCTACTTGAAAAAAAGTCAATGTAATAACGGTGGCTTAGGAGTCTTTACGCTGAATGTTTTAAATGCAAATAACTCAAAAACTGATGGAGTTACATGAAATAAACAGTTGTATATTTTTAATTTAAAATTAAACTGTTTTTTAGATTTTCTAGTCATTTTAGCCATAACTTATTAGGTAAAAAAGATATGTTGTAATTTACCTTAGTAACAGGATGTAACTAAAGCCCTATATGAATAGTGCTAAATTTAACATAAAATTCGTAATTTTCATGCCAAAAAACGATGCTGCTTAAAATCACAAAATTATCAAGAAATGTCAAATTAAAATTCCAACTTTAAATACCCTGTATCTCGTAAACCTGCAACATTTGTATAAGATATGTTAAGCTCAATCGCCATATTTTGGTATGTAGTATCTTCAGTTCGGAGATTGCCCATTCTTAATGAATCACCCTGTATAGTAAATGATTCTGCATCGATTAAGATAAAGAAATAGGTACCTTTCCAAAGTTTTAAGCGAAATAATTCATTTTAAAGTCACCTTTTACTCAATGTTATTTTTACCGAAAGTGGAATAATTTTTAAAAGAATGAAAAAATTTATGTTCTTCTATAAAACTTGTACGGTTAAAAAACTTTTTAAAAAGTTCAGACGATTTGCAATTTTTTGAGTCCAAAAATAAGCGGGGTTTTCAATAATTGTAGGGAGATATTTTGTTTTGAAGTTCATGAAATTATTCGTTCTGAACTCACTATCGGTGAAGATGTTTGCAATATAAAAATCTGACAACATCGCACGGCAGCATGTCGATAATAACGTGCTCTTTATTTTCCACTCTATTTGAAATTAATATCTAAAACTCGTATCATATAAAAATACATTTTTATTTCATAAACAATATATAACATAAAATATACAACATATTATTAACACATTAATATCACCGAGATATATATTAATATTATCATACTATCACTTTTATGTGCATCACTAGTAGTAACCATGACTGTCAAAATTTCAGGGTTATAAATTCAAACACAACTTTCGGAGCGTCCGGACGCCACGTGACCTGCAGTGTTGTCAGATTTTCTTCCGACTACAATCGCGGTAGTCAAATTTAATGTTAAATATTTTTTATAATATTTTAATAAATATAAATTGTGAGTCACGTTGTTTGTCTGCTATGGACTCCTAAACTACTAAACCGATTTTAATAAAATTTTGCACACTGTGTGAAGTTTAATCCAACTTGAAATATAGGATAGTTTATATCTTAATTTATCATAGCAATATTATTTTAATGCGAATTATTTGTATATTAACAAAGAGTCATGATTATCCCTGTTAGTTCGATGAGATTCTAACAGATAGCGGTATAAGGTAATTCGTTGAATGGATTGAGTAAGTATCCAATAGATGGCGCCATGTTAAAAGTACAAACGTTTTAAGTAACCAACAATTTGTTTGCGTTAAATTGATATTATCCTTAACATTATACAGTAAAATTAAAGATATATAATATGGTATTAAATAAGGGTTTCTAATCAACAACATATATCCACAACATTCGGATTATCGCTTATTGAGATTTTAAAAATCCAAAATAGTGTCAATTGGTTGTCGAATCAGAAATACATTTCCAGACGAAAGGTTGTAAAGTTGATCTGTCATCTATCACCAACGACAAATATTTATATGTGCGTTCAGAAATTTATTTTGAAAGACTAACTAAGAAAGAGATATTAAGCTACATAAAAGTCTTTATTGTGCTATTTCACACACACAATACCTGTTTTGTTGGAATGCAAAACAAATATATTTTAGAAATAATGTATTCAGATTATCACGTATTTAGATTTTAAAAATCCAAAAAAGTGTCAGTTGGTTGTCGAATCTATATATACAAAAATAAATTACCGTGCGTTAGTCTCGCTAAAACTCAAAAATGGCTTAACTGATATGAATGATTTTATTTGTTATGTTCGCTTTAATACAGTGGTAGTTTAGGAAAAATTCTAAATAAAGGCTAAAAAATCCCGAAAGGGGTGATAGTTTTTTGCAAATTTATCCATCAAAGAGATAGTGTAAATTTTGTTCGCGAAAAATCATATGGGCAATTTTTTGCGAATAAAGTAAAATTAATTGTGTTAAAGAATGTCAAGCTAACCTTTCTTCCATTAAATCACAGTGGTGTTTTAATAAAAATATTAGGAAAAATCCTAAAAAAAAGCTAAAAAATATCTATAATATAAAAATAAATCACCGTTGGTTAGTGTCGCAAAAACTGAAATACCTCTTGACCGATTTTAATGAAATTTTTAGGCAATCTTAAGATTAGCCCCTCAGGTGTTCCTGTAAAGTTTGGTAGCGATCGATTTAGGGAAGGGGATGAAATATAAAAACTATCAAAACGGCTAATATAAGTGTCGAATTCATAGTCAGATCTTAATGAAATTTTGTAAATGTGTATTTATTGCTCCAACTTGAGAGATAGGATTGTTTTTAACCCAATAAGTCCCTACAAAAGGGGTAAGAGGGGGTTGAAATATAAAAAATAACATAAATGGTCGACATAGGTTTCATATCTATAGTTTTTGGGATCGCTGAGTTTAATAGTGACATTCCAAATTATGTAAGCACATATATAAAAGGAAAGGGAAGGGGATGAAATATAAAAACTAATAAAAACGCCGATAATAGTGTCGAATTCATAGTTTTTGGGGTCGCTGAGTTTTTTAGTAACATTTCCAATTTTGTTAGGAGCCCTACGAAAGCAGTGTTAACAAAATGGAATATAACAACTATTAAAAACGCCAATAGTAGTGTCAAATTTATAGTTTTCGGGGTCGCTGAGTTTGATAGCGATATTTTTAAAGCAGGCAAGCCAACCTTCGGGCAGGACAACGTCTGCCAGGTCTGCTAGTTTAATTATAATTTTTTTTTTAAAAAGTCTATTATAGGAACTCATTATATTTAACAGAAAATGTCGCTGTATATAATTTACTATATTACTACATTAGGTTAAAAAATTAATTAGATGTACTACGTAATTTGACCCTATACACATCCTTAAAAAAGGACTAAGCAAAAAATTAAAATAACATGTGATTTTAATGTCACACGTATTTATTTTAAACCTTACTATTTTAAAAAATAAAAATTTTTATTTTTATTTTTAATAACTTTATCCTTTACATTATTATCATTATCATTACATAGTATTGGAACGTTTATACATTAATTACACTCGAGGTTCGAATTTATTTACATATTTATATATAACTTTAAATTTTATGTCAACTTTCGAACACAATCGTAAACATTAGAAAACTAACTAACTCTCGCGAACATCCCCTGGGGGTACGGGGAAAATAAAAGAGATCCCAGGTATGGTCTGCCTGTCGTAAAAGGCGACAAAAAGACTCCCAATCCAAAGTGTCATGCGACTTGTGCTGATGGATGCATAGTGGTGGGGAAGCACCGTAGCTAACGGAGCCTACAGGAAACCGGGCGAAATTCTGTAGTAGACAACCTTAGTCCTGTGCAAGGGGCACTTCAGGGCCGGACCACCTCTTTCCCCATACTCGTTGACTGCAAAGAAGAACTAAGAACGCTGGTAGACCACGTCAAACTGATACGGGTTCTAGGACGCCAGGGAGTTGCAGATAATGAGAAAGCAGACGAACTTGCAAAAAGAGGTTCAAAAAAACACAAACACTACAGGAAAAGCATACTAGGAAACCAACACGGGAAATAATACATCAAAGGATTGTGCCATAAAAGGACGGCAAAACTATTACCTATGAACAGGAATCAGCTAAGAATTACTAAGGGACTGTATAATGGAGGCCTGGTCTGCGGGTTGTGCGGAGGGGATCCGAGGGTGGTGGAGCAAGTGCTGTACTGCTGCAGGGCGGTGGGAAGGATTGGCGGTTCTTGGGCGGCTACATCGTTTTTACCCAGTACAGAACTTATACAAACTCGTACGAGGTACGAAGGTACTGGATTGGGTGCAGCGTGGTTCTAGGTCCCGGGGATAGCCTGTCTTTTTCGGTCCGGTGCTTCGCGGCAGAACAGTTTGTGTTTTGCTGTTTCCGGGTTCTTTCCGGGTGGTCTGTGATCTGCAAAAACACATAGGCAAAATACAATGGGCCTAAGTGTCACCAGAGGCAATAGCCAGACGGACCAAAATAGGGGTGGAGTTTTCAGTAAGTAGACCTGACATAGTCAGTGAAGTCTCACAGTAGACCTTGATATTTCAGACTCATAACCTCTTTTTAAAGAATTTTCTCTACCTCTGCAACAACAAAAAAAACTCCTGCGAACGAAGGTAATTTATAGATTTAATGCTAAATCAAGAAGCTTTTAGTCGCATCCAAACTGTTCAATTGAAAATTCCAGATTGGTCGGGTAGGTACTGAAACATCCTTGTCATTGGATGTGACGTTATTATACCGCTTAGCTTGCTTACGTACATTCCAGTGACGTATCGCAAAATCGTTATAGTATGTTGTATTTATATATTTTGCTGCTCTCTTCTCTTTAAAAGATATTGCAATTATTTTTTAATTTGATTCGGTTTGATATTGCTTTTTTTGTTTGTATTTTTTTTTACATCTTCGTTCGTTATTTTATTTTCATATTTCATCTATTTTTATATTATTTGGAATGCTTATAGTTCGCGTTTGAAAGCCGGACACGTCGTTTGATGAATGCACCAAACATTCTATGGGTGATGTGCACCGCGTGGCAATTTCTTGATATCGGTCAAAAGGGTAACGTACATGTGACATCACTGCTTGAGATTGGTAAAGTGTACGCTGTACAACAATAGACTCATACTTTATAAGGTTATTTGTGTGTGGTTGATGATTTTGGTTTTATAAGCGTTTTTGTTTTCTCTTTATTGAGTTTAGAGCAAGCTATTTAAAAATTATATGGGTTTAAGGTGTAGTTCAGTTATAATTAGTAATTTTTTAAGACTAACATTACTATTTACTCAGCTCTGGACAAACACTATTGAAAAGTTTGGTGAATCCCGTGCAATAGCCTTGGATATATCTTAAGCCTTTGACCGCGTTTGGCACCAGGCATTGTTAAGTAAATTATCTGCCTACGGTCTCCCAACCAAACTGCGCCAATGGCTCTTGAGCTTCATGCAAGATCGCTCCTTACATGTGGCAGTTGACGGTATTTCTTCTGATGCGTTTAAAACTAATGCCGGGGTCCCCCAGGGTTCCATCCTGTCCCCCACCTTATTTCTTTTACACATCAACGACCTATTGAAAACCACCACGAACCCCATTTACAGTTTCGCATACGATAGCACACTTGTCTCAACTTTCACATCCTATCGATCACTTTCGGTGAATGATACAAATAGACTCAGACAGGAACAGGTTGATTCCATCAATAGAGATCTTAAAGCAATCGTCGAGTGGGGAACCAACAATCTTGTTCAGTTTAACGCCCAAAAAACACAAAATGCCACGTTTTCCAAGAAAGTGAATTCCTTAAATCATCCCATCACAATTTCCGAAAATTAATAATAGTTATCATATTATACATATATTTTGCCATTTTCTTTTTCATTTAAATGTGTTGACATGGCAAAAAGTTTATCTGTTTAACGTAGTTTTACTAAATGAAATTTTATTTGACGCGTCCTAAACGCGCAGAGTTAGTTTAAAAATGTCATACAAAGTACCCCACGCTTTTAAAACAGTGACATTAATTTTCTCGTCAATAATTTAATTCCTATGTTAAGAATTATTTTTTACTTTGATTAACTCTAAAAGCGTGTTTTTTAGTTTTTTTTAATCTATAATTTATTTTTCGCTTTTTAGTTCGATTTGTTTTACTCACTAAAAATGTATGTACTAAATGGTAAAAGTATAAAAAGAATGCATCGGCCGGGAATCGAACCCGGGCTGCCCGCGTCGCAGGCGAGCATTTTACCACTGAACCACCGATGCGATGAACAGTCTTAATATTTGTTTTGCGCGCATGCGTAGTTCACGCACAGTCAGGTACAAACATATATGCAAGCAAGCAAACAAACAAGATACAGGTGAAACTAATATAACAGTGTTAATAAAATCAACGCCAGCAGCTTAGTAGTAAAACTGAATACATACAGTACAAACAGCGTGAAGTCATTTAGTAAATAAAACAGCTGGTCCGATATGTCCAAAATTTGAGTTTTAGTTCTGTGCGAACACGATACAAATTGGTAAACTATTTTGTAGATATATAGATAGATTACACATTACCTTTCTGTCATGTTATATGTAGGTTCGTCAAATAAATTTAAAAATCACAATTCATAATTTGATCCATGGTTTCGCCCAGAAGTAAAACAAAAATGCAAAGAGAAGAAACAACATACCAAACATACCAAACAGCAAGAGCAGCAGAAACGTACATAGAATACAACAGAATTAGAAATAAAACAACAGCTCCGGTAAGACAGATCAAAAATAAACATTGGGAAACTTTTTCGAAAAGAATGGAGAGTGACTTTTATGGTTTGCAAAAGCAAATATGGCGATTTATAAGATCACAAAAAAAAGAAATAAATGAACTAAGCGAATCAAACCAAATTTCTATAGGAACTTGGAATAAATAGTGAACCGAACTTTACACACCGGAAAATATAATAGATATCGCACAAAACACACCTGAAATCACAACCAACGAGATGCCTAAAATCGAAATTGCAGGCGTCCAACATGCTTTGCAAAAGCTAAGGAACAGAAAGAGTCCTGGCGAAGACGGCATTCCCTACTAACTCCTAAAATATGGTGGCGTAAGCCTGGAACAACAACTCATAAAGTTAATCTAGAAAATTCTATTTTACCAAAGAATCCCGCAAGAGTGGCAAAGTAGCACGACTATTCTCATGTTTAAAAAAGGAGATAAAAAAAGTACCTTCAAATTACAGAGGCATAAATTTACCAAACACTGCATTAAAATTAACAACTAAAATCATTACCAACCTATGTAACAAGTCCACAAATTTAGAGGAAAAACAACAAGGATTTGGATATGGAGTATCGTGCACAGATGCCCAAAAAACACAAAGTGCCACGTTTTCCAAAAAAGTGAATTCCTCAAATCATCCCATTACAATGTCCGGAAAAACCCTTGAACCAAGTCCCTCCATCTCGATTTTGGGAGTCACGGTGTCCAATAATATGTCTTGGCATGACCACGTTGCTAACATCGCAAAGTCGGCAAGCCAGAGGCTAGGTTTTCTGAGGAAAGCCAGAAAGTTTTTTACTCCTGATCAACTGTTGACGACGTACAAGGCTCAAATCCGACCTCTACTGGAGTATTGCTCGCACATTTGGGGTTCAGCATCAAGGCATTCTCTTCGTCTTCTAGATTCCATTCAGAAAAGAGCCATTCGCTCGATAAACAGCTAAACTCTCACAGATACCCTTCACCCTATTGTACATAGAAGAAGAGTTGCAGACCAGTCATTGCTCTACAGATATTTCCATGGCAGATGCTCCAGAGAAATAAAAACTCTTGTACCACCATTGGCCACATTCGGCCGAAGAACTCGGCACGCTGATCAGTCTCACCCATTTACTCTCAAGATTGACACTATAAGGACCAATCTTCATCAGGAATCCTTCTTTTACAGGGCTGCTACGGAATGGAATAAGCTTCCAAAATCAGTTTTTCCAGAGAACTATGACCTACAACTTTTTAAAAAGCGTGTCCACAATCATTTCCCTTCTATAATCCCTTCCCCTTCTAATAGTTGCAGTGCGGGCCGTCCGCGGACAACACGATAGGTCTACCCTTTTTGCGACTATTTTCATAAAAAAAAAAACTATTTAGGTGTTTAAAAGTAGGGTATATGTTACCTGTAGCTAGGCCACTTTTTAAAAGATAAAATAATTTCAAACTATAACGTCACACGAACGTCATTTTTTTGTTATATAGCTATACAGCTATAGTTATTAGTTTACAGGTTCGCAGACGACTTGTCTCAACTTTCACATCCTATCGATCACTTTCGGTGAATAATACAAATAGACTAAGGCAGGAACAGGTTCACACCATCAATAGAGATCTTAAATCAATCGTCGAGTGGGGAACCAACAATCTTGTTCAGTTTAACGCCCAGAAAACACAAAGCGCTACGTTTTCCTAGAAAGTGAATTTCTCAAATCATTCCATTACAATGTCCAGAAATACCCTTGAATCAAGTCCCTCCATCTTGATTTTGGGAGTCACGGTGTCTAATAATATAACCATGTTGCTAACATCGTAAAGTCAGCAAGCCAGAGGTTAGATTTTCTGTGGAAAGCTAGAAAGTTTTTTATTACTGATCAACTGTTGACGACGTACAAGGCTTAAACACGACTTCTACTAAAGCATTGCTTGCACATTTGGGGTTCAGCACCAAAGCATTCACTCCGTCGTCTAGATTCCATTCAGAAAAGGACCATTTGATTGATAAATAGCTCAACTCTCACAGATACCCTTCACCCACTAGATCATAGATAAAGAGTTGCAGACCAGACATTACTCTACAGATATTTCCATGGCATATGCTCCAGAGAAATAAAATCTCTTATACCACCACTGGCCACATTCGGCCGAAGAACTCGGCACGATGATCAGTCTCACCCATTTACTCTCAAGATTGACACTATAAGGACCAATTTTCATCAAGAATCCTTCTTTTACAGGCCTGCTACGGAATGGAATAAGCTTCCAAAATCAGTTTTTTCAGAGAACTATGACCTACAACTTTTTAAAAAGCGTGTCCACAATCATTTCCTTTCTATAATCCCTTCCCCTTCAATAGTCGCAGTGCGGGACGTCCGCGGCCCACACGATAGGTCTACCCTTTTTGCGACTATTTTCATAAAAAAAAAACTATTTAGGTGTTTTAAAGTAGGGTATATGTTACCTGTAGCTAGGACAATTTTTAAAAGATAAAATAATTTCAAACTATAACGTCACACGAACGTCATTTTTTTGTTCCCTTTTAAGCTGAAAATTCATGTTCACTTTACCCCAATAGGTAAGTTACAGCTTGACAATAGTGAAAATAGTGACGTGCATGTGACGTCATTGTTATCTGTCAAAAAGTGACCCTGGCTATACGTAGCATTACCGTACTTTTTTACATTTGTTATTACAAAAGTTTGTTGTGTTTGCAGTATTTATTAAGTTACAAAGTTTATTAACACTACAATGTTATTCCCTTGATCTAGAAAAAATATCTGTTTTTTCTCCAAGAGCGTTGTCCTCTTTGAATGATGGCTATCATCAACGCTATTTAAACTTTGTTGACTGCTTTTCTAAAGAGACTTTTCTTGGTTTCACCATACCATTGTCGTAAGTTTCTTAGCCACAATATTCTTCGACGACCGGGACCTCTTTTTCCTTCGATTTTTTCTTTTATTATTAGTTTGAAAGTCTGTATTTTTCATTTCTTAGAATGTGTCCAAAGTTTTCCAACTTTCGTTTTTTAAGTGTGAGGTATGATCTTTCGACATTCTTGTAAGTACGTCCACATTTCGCACTCTGTCCATCCAGGATATTTTCAACATCCGTCGATATGTCGACATTTCGAAAGCTTCCAGCTTCTGTTAGAGTCCACGCCTTAATTCCATAATAGAGTATACTAAAGACGTAGTAACGTAGTACTCGAATGCGAACGGAGAACGACAGTCTTCGGCAAGATAACACGACACTTGTTCAATCCGGGCACAGACCTCCTGCATATTATCCCAGCTTTCGTTGACCTGGCATCCAAGATATTTGTATGACTGGACGCGATCGATTTTTTGGTTCTGTACCTAAAGAATACCATTTTTACCTTGGTTCTTATTAATCACCATCCATTTGGTTTTTTTTTAAGTTTAAATTTAATTCAAATCTGCACTATTGGTAGCCACCTGATCAAGCAAAATCTAAAGCCCCTTTAGAGACTCCACGATTATAACGGTGTCATCAGCGTACCTAAGGTTGTTTATGTTTACGCCATTAATTGAAATTCCTTTAAGGCAATTTTTCAAGGCATTTTCAAACATCTTATTTAAGTAATGTTAAAAAGCAAAGGTGAAAGAATGCAACCCTATCGGACGCCCCATTTGATTCGTACTTCATCCAAAATTTGTTGATCTACCTTGATTTGTGCAGTTTGGTTCCAGTAAAGATTTGCGATTATCTTGAAGTCTCTATCGTCCAGGCCAACGTCCTTAAGGATTTTCATAAGCTTTTCGAGCTGCACCCTGCCAAAAGTCTTCTCATAGACTATAAAATAGGCATAAACAGGAACAGAGACATCCCTACACCGTTGGACCAACACCTGGATACTAAACAGGGCCTCTCTCGTACCTAAAACTGAACTAAGATACGCCCATAAAGAGCTCGCATTTTGCATATATTCTCATATGCATGATCTTCAGGAAAATCTTAAGAAACTGACTCATTAAACTAATAAGTCGATAGTTGCTACATCTTTTTGCCGAGCTCTTTTTTGGAAGCGTTACAAATGTTGATTAAAGCCAATCCGAAGGACTGGATAGAAAAAAAAATGTCAATTAGCCTAAAACGGTAAATAGAAACGTCCAGCTGACCATAAACAACCAAGTTATAGAAAGAGTCTTTACTTATAAATATCTAGGAACTATAATAGACTCCAGCAATGACTCTTCAAAAGAATTAAGATCAAGGTTACATATTCTCTATTTTTGTTTATGGCATAAAAGCAGCAACTCCAAATAAAACATCTTTGAAAAAATTGAAAGCCTTCGAAATGTGGTTATACAGAAGAATACTCAAAATATCCTATGCAGACAGAACTACTAACGAAGAAGTACTAAGACGACTAGGAAGAGGGACAGAGCTTGTAAATGAGAAAAAATCCGAAAACTACAGTACCTGGACCATGTTATAAGTGGAAAAAAAATACTCTGTTACAAGTGATTATGCAGGGCAAAATTGTTGGCAAACGCAGAACAGGTCGAAGACGAATGTCGAAACTTGAGAGAGTGGTTCAACTGTTCGTTAGTCCAACTTTTTGGGTCAGCGGTGGATAGAGTTGAAAAAGTCACGGTAGCCAACCTTCTAAAGAAGACGGCACCCTAAAAAGAAGAAAAAAAAGACATTTACAACCAAAGGCAATTGTTCACACGGACGCCACATTTTAAATAAGCAATGTAAATGTCTTTCAAAATCACCAAACGTATGTATTTCTATTTCTTCCATTTAAAAATCTATTATGCACTCAATGAACATTCGAGTCCTAAGTAGACGGAATACAAGGGTGCGTTTAAACATTATTAAATACATTTCTATAATATTAAATAACGTGTCCACACAATTTAATCTATCTCTTTGACTGGATTATTGATTCTGGCCAATATAAAAAAAGACTTCAAAGAAAAGGCCGATTACTTAAAGATGCACTGTAATATTTACTTGAACTTTGACAATACAGTAATAACCAATTTTTTTTCTTCAACGCTCTTTACCTTGAATGCAGATGGCGTTACGAAAAAAATTTCCAAAAAAACCCCCATTATTTCTCAGTTTTTTACCTATCCTAGACACGGGGTCACCTTTTTTTAAAACATTATTAATTTATACCAGCATCGGTTATTACTTCAAAATTTTCAAATCAAAATATTTCGAAAACGGTACACAGTATCGAGTTGTACCAACCGTACCTTTTTGGTGTAAAATTGAATGATGTTTAAGTTTATTTGAAATTTTGATTAATAAATCGAACCTTAAAAAAGTTACGTTCAATACCACTTGGTACGAACTGTGTAACTAGCTCCCTCTATGGAGGTATAAAAACATATTCACGGGATGTATTAACTTCTAAAACATATTTGTATAAAATTTTATTACAATGTTTCCAGTAGTTTCGGCAAAATCTTAATGAATGTGTATAAATTTTTTTTCTTCAACGTTCTTTATCTTGAATACGGATGGCGTTACGAAAATTTTTTACTAAACAAACCCCAATTATTTTTTAGTTTTCTACCTATCCTAGAGACGGGGTCTCTTTTTTTTAAAAACGCTGCAGAGAAATATTGCAACCTCTATTTTGATAATATCTACTTTATTAAAATATTCCTTTATTTGACCTTTATGCATACCTGTTTATTATATCTTGATAATTTTCGTTTAATAAAATACTTATTTGATTTAAATACAGGAAGACACTTTTATTTAAGATGGTTTGATTATGACATATTTTTTGCCCAACGGGTGTAAATCATGACCCACAAATGTTTAAAAGCCAACATCAACTTCGGGCGGGATTGGCAATATTTTGACGTACAATTTATAATAAATTTTGATAACGAGCATCTTTAAAGAGGGTTATTGCAATAACACTTGGAAAATGAAATGAAAATAAATAAATGTTTGTTGAGTGCTTTTTAGAAATAATTTTATAGTTCTCTTTAAATTACCTATAAACTTGAATAATAATTTATATTGGAAATTATTTTAAAATACTATTTTAAGGCGCTGCAACAGTTGCCATTAAACCAAAGAAAAAATTGGTTTTTTGCAAGATGACGCTCCACTACATTTTCCTTAGTACTGCGAGTTAACGCACTTGTTTACGCTCAAGAAATTAATAACTCAACCAAAAATAGATTAAAAGGTTTGGAGAAATTTTACCAATACAATATAAAAATTAACTTAAATCAATGGAGGCCACTTTATAAATTTATTATATTTTTTATTATTATAATTTCCAAAAGTTAAAATAAAATTTTCTGGCATTTTAATACATTTATCGTATGTCCCCATCAATGATTTATTTTATTACATAGTATTTAATAATGTAAGGTTATATTTCAAAATGGTACAGAGTAAAAAAAAATTGCAGTTGTAGAGACTGCCGATAGAAGTAAAAATTTAGAACTTTTAGTATTAAAATTTCATAATGTTTGAATTAAAATTATCAACATTAATCTGGTTTTCACATCTATCGACACTCCGAGCAACAATTATATGCATGTTAATATGGTTTTTTATTATTCAAATATATTACGGGCTGTATAAGATCGTGACAAAATATAAATACAATTCAGTTAAAATTGAGTTTTAATGCTAAGCAATACGATATCTGGTGGAATAAACTCGCATCAATATCACGTGACCAGCAACTATGATTGCTTTGTGTTTATTTACCTGGAAGCGTGCATTTGTATGAAGATTATAGTTATTTAATAGTAATAAATAATTTGTAAAAAGTGAAAATGACCAGCAGAGCAAATTGATGTGTACCTGTATGTAACTCTGTGCATAAAAAAACCCTAACTTGTCTTTTCATCATTTTCCAAATGAGGGTCAGAGAGTTGAGCATATCGGAGAATCCGAAATGGCGACTATGGACAATGGTAGAGACATATCCGTTCAAATATCGAAACTTTCACTAAATTGTACACTTCCCTAAACATCACACTTGGCGTCAGAAACGACAGAATGACAGCGCGGGAAAATAAAGGTTAAAATGTCAAAAAGAGACTGTCATTTGTCAAACAATTTGATTGTTTATGTTTATCAAATAATGACGTTTATTCCGTTAAATAATTGCAAAAAAAATTTGTAAAATAGGTGAATTCTAATGTGTAAATTGTGTTGCAAAAAAGTACAGGGAATTTTAAGTGTTTGATCAAGGTAAAAACTTGTCATAAAAAATACCCTTTAAGAGGCCACCATAGTAAATTTACCACACATTTTTTTTTAAAATAGTATATTTCATTAGGTAAATTAGGTTTGGATCCAGTTTTTTCCGGCGTGTCTCTGGATGTCTTCGCTCCACCTCGTCTGGGGTCGCACAACACTTATTTTTGTTTCCCCAGTTCGCCATTGAAGGATGGCTTTGGAATACTTGATATCGTCCCTCGCCACATGTCCAGCCCATCTCCACAAATTTCTTGCCACCATTTTCATGACGTCTGAGACATTCGTCCTTCTCCCAATATCATCGTTCCTATTCTATCTCTAAGGATAATACCCAGCATTGAACGTTCGATGGATCTTTGATACACTCTCAGGCGACTGGCACTTTTTTGTGTGAAGGTCACAGTCTGAAGACCATACGTTATGACCGGTAAAATGCAGCTTTCGAACACCTTCCACTTTAGATTAATTGAAATTCTAGGATTTCTTAGGATGTGAGAGAGGTTATCATACTTTGCCCAGGTGAGAAGCACCCTTCTTGCAATCTCCATCGTTTGGTTTTTACTCCCTAACTTTATTTTATGGCCTAGGTACACGTACTCATCCCCTGTTTCAATATTAATGTTGTCTAGGATGACCTGGGTGTGATAAGGACTCATGATCTTGGTCTTACCTAAGTTTATCTAAAGCCCCACTGCTTGTGATGCTTCTTTTAGCTTCTTTAACATGTTAATAAGCTCCTTATGATCACTGCTTAACAGGACAATGTCGTCTGCAAAACGTAGATGGTTCAAGTACCTTCCGTCAATGTTAATGCCTTTTAACATCCTTGTGAACTCCTTCCAAATCCAAGGTAAAAAGTTTTGGGGATATTGAGTCTCCTTGTCTAACTTCTCTGTTTATGGGAATTTTTTCTGTTTAAGGTCTTCTGTTATCTTCACGTCAAAGATGGCATTTTCGTAACAGTTTTTAATAAAAGTGGAGTATCTTGAGTCGACCCTAGCCTTATCCAATTCATTTAGCTCTGCCCGTTCTTCTACCGGGTCAAATGCCTTTTGATAGTCGACGAACCCAAGGTGTAGAGGGACATAGTATTCCCTACATTTTAACATAGTGTAATACATGTACTAAATTAATTGGTTTGATTTAATTTAAAGTTTATTTGCTTCTTTTTAGGGCACTTAAATAAAAGTTTGTTTTTAAAAATTATTTCTTACTCTTAATATATTTAGGAGGTAATGTTATGTTGTTTAATTCGTGAAGTATTTATTTTATTTTCGGGGCCGTTGTGGTAAGGAAAAGTAAACACATTTTTAGAAAAGAAATTGTTTGATCTCTTGCATGCGTCGTAGTGTTTTTCCTGATAGGTCATACGTGCGTCGCTAATTTCATACTGACTAATTTCTAGCGTCGCAAAGACATGTCGACAAGGTGGGGACAGTTTAAATTGGAGTCGTGTAATTAATTACTTGATTATTTGACGCTAATACGTATTATATTTTGTGCCAGTCGACTGGTTTTCGTGCATCTCAGCTTTTTTCATTTAAGATACACGCGCACGAGGTGAATAGTTGACTAATAAACGTTTTTAGCTGTACATTCAAAATTTTAATGTGTTCCATATTGTTTTTCATTTATGTTTGTTACAATAATTATTGTAACATCATGTTATTCATCCTTAACAGAGATGTGAGTAGATATTTCTACAAATTTTAATATTTTGTGCGTTGTCGCACTTCATTTGCTTTTACATCATGTAATGTAATCATTATTATTTACAAGATGTAAATGGACTTTTCTACACCTTCATAATTATACTAGCTTGTTGAATCCAGTGAACAAGTCGTTTTATTAATAACATTGTTTCAATTATTTTGCTAATAACATTGTTAAAAAATTTCCATCTCCATATCACTTCTTTTTATAGCACAGCTATAGTTATTAGTTTACAGGTTCGCAGACGACTTGTCTCAACTTTCACATCCTATTGATCACTTTCCGTGAATAATACAAATAGACTAAGGCAGGAACAGGTTCACACCATCAATAGAGATCTTAAATCAATCGTCGAGTGGGGAACCAACAATCGATGATCAAGTCATATTAGCGTTATCTGAAGAGGAGTTGCAGGCGATGGTTAATGTTATGCATGATTCCCTGAAAATCAAAGAGATGAAAATAAATGTGAGCAAAACGAAAGTAATGGTTTTTGAAAGAGAAGAAAGCATGACAAACTGTGGGGTTTCGATTGAGGGAGAAAGAGTGGAACAAGTTAATGAATTTGTGTACTTGGGTTCAAAATTTACTAGAGATGGAAAGTATGACAGTGACATTGAGCGAAGGGTGTTGGCAGAAAAACAAATGAATAGGGCACTGTATAGCTTTATGAATAGCCAGAAAGTGTCAAAAAAGGCACGTCTGGCGGTGCATAGAGGTGTGTTGGTTCCTACACTTATGTATGGTAGTAAATGTTGGGTTTGGCAGAAGAAGCATGAAAATAGGATTAATGCTGCGGAGATGAGTAGTCTGAGAAGTATAGCCGGAGTGACTCGGTTGGATGAAGTTAAGAATAGTGAGATAAGAAAACGCTGTGGTGTAAAAGAAGATGTGGTCACAAGATAGATAAAGGAATGCTTAGATGGTTTGGACACGTAGAAAGGATGGATGAAGGAAGATTGACGAAACAAATTTATAAGGCGAGTGTGAATGGGCAAATCGGTAGAGGTCGACCTCGGAGAACATATCTCGATCAGATCAACATTTTTTTAAAGAAAGGCCAGGTCAAAAGTACCAACAACCGAAGAGCATGTATGAGAGCACTGATGAAAGTAGAGGAAGCAAAAGATGTACGAACCGTAGCAAGTGGAAGGAAGTGGTCTTTGCCTACCCCTATGGGAAAAAGGCGTGACTTTATGTATGTATGGCACTTATAGGAAAATATCAAATGTACTTTCAGTGAAAATCTCAATGAAAACATTCTTGCCTTACTTTTTATATTAAAAAAAAATTCCAATATAAAATATCCAAAATTTACAAAATGTGAAAATCTCACTCTTTGTATTGTTACAAATCTGGTCCTGTCGGCAGCCAAGGATCGTCCGCGGCTGGGGTGCGTATTGACGACCGCTTTGTAGGCCACCGCTCGGTCATGCAAGGTCGAGCAACTTCTCGAAACCACGTCGCGAAGGTAGAGAAACAGGTAGAATGATCTGGAATTGTGATATAAAGGTATAAAGAAACAGCGGTCGTAACAAGGGACAGTATTAGTTTTAAAAGTGTTTATAATTTCAGAAATGTAAATAGTTATAAAAAGTTGTATATCTAAGTGATTTATTAAAGTAGAATTTATTGTTTTGGAATAAACATTGTTTTGTTACTGTATCGGGAATTTTAAATCGCCGGACAAGAACTAAAAAACTCGTAACAGTATTTAAAAACCAAAAAAATACAAATTCCTAAAGAATTTACCACAATTAAAAACAAAATAATATAATACCGCAGCAACTAACGGCTATGAACCAAAATCATAATATGTTTTAACAATTTTCTTGAAATTTTCATTTTTTTTTACTGGAGCGATATAAAATGTACTTCTCTTGACAGTCAATTTAAAATAAAGAAAAATATTTAATTGGTAGAAAGAGAGATAGTTAGCTGGAATTAATAAAGTAAATTGTAAAGATTGTTATTTTGAGTGTGTACCACTTATTAAAAATACCACAGGCGTAACAATATGTTGTGGTAATATATAGTGGTAGTTTTTTAAAAAATAAAGAGGTCAACGATTTTTTTTATTTTACTGTGTTTTTTTTAACTTGAAATTATTTTTAAACAGAAATTATAGTTGCAATGTAGGTATTTTATTTTTTAACAGAAATTTGCAGTTTATTATTACTATGATTCTTCTTCTAAAGTACCATGTCCTTCTAGAACGTTGGTCATCAACAAGGCTATCATTACTCTGTCGACGGCAAGTCTAAATAGAGAGCTTAAGTTGAGTTTAAACCAGTCACGTAGATTCTTGAGCCATGATGCTTTTCTGTGGCCCAGCTTTCTTTTACCATAAATTTTTCACTGCATGATGTTCTGCAGTAATCGGTATTTTTCGCCTCTCATAACAAGCCCGAAATATTGCAGTTTCCTTCTTTTGATGGTGGTAAGAATATCGGTAAATTTATTTATACGTTGGAGTATTACCATGTTGAATACTTTTTCCGTCCATGAAACTTTTAATGTTTTCCTGTAAGCCAACATCTCAAAGGCTTCAAGTCGTCTTTCTTCGTACTTGTTAATAGTCCAGGCTTCCATACCGTACAGCAGGGTGAAGAAGACATAACATCTGAGAAGTCGGATTCTAAAAGTTAACTTTAAAACTCTACATCACAAGACCCTACTCATGTTTTTAAATGCTGCTCGAGCCTTTTTTTTTTTATTATGTTCTGGTTCCCATGAAAAGGGATATCCTGTAATGTTCAGAGAACATCGTGGGAACCAAGGGAAAGAAGGTAGGAGTTGGTGTTCTTCTTAAATTTCTGGAGGTTGTATGCCTCGGGGAACACCTCCCTAGGCAATGAGTTCCAAAGCCTCGCAATTCGTTGGATGAATAAGTAAATAACGAGAACCGACGAGACGAATTGCCCTTTTTTGGACAGAATCCAGTAGCTTCAGGATATGTTTAGGTGCTGCACTCCAAATATGGGAACAGTACTCCAGTACAGGTCGGATCTGTGCCTTATAGATCATAAGCAGCTGACTGGAGGTGAAATAGCTCTTGGCACGAAACAAAAAACCAAGTTTTTGCACTTTTGGCAATGGACCTCACGTGATTTTCCCAGGAAAGGTTATTGCTAATAGTAATACCAAGCATCGATATGGATGACTTCAGTGGTATGGTTACTTCTGACAAAGTTATGTTAGGCACAGTGAGATCGGATTTTCTAGAGAAAAGACATGCTTGTGTTTTGTTTGCATTGAATTCTACCAAGTTATTGGATCCCCATTCAAGAATTGTTGCTAAGTCCATATTTATATTGTTAACATTTCTTCCTCGTTCATTTCTGGTTTCACGGGCTGATATAGGGGCCCTGAAAGAGAAAGTGGTATGGAGGGTACTATCATCGGCAAAGCTGTGTACGGGACATGAAGTTGCTTTTAATAGGTCGTTGAAAGAAAACTAGCAAGCAGAGAACACAGCTGAGGGGGCAAGCCATAAGATGGAAGCTTGGCGAGGAGTCCCTGGTGCCAAACTCGATCGAACGCATTGGAGATATCTAATGCCACAGCTAAAGTTTCTCCATACTTTTCAATAGATAGCTGCCATATATGTGAGACGTATGCAAGCAGGTCACCAGTTGATCTCTGATGGCGGAAGCCATATTGCCAATCATTGATAATTCCTGAGTCTTCCAGATATTTCATGAGCTCGATGTTGATGGCTTTTTCCATGACCTTTGAAATAATAGATAGCAGTGCGATAGGTCTGTAGTTCCTAGGTAGGGTCTTTTTGCCTTTTTTAGGGACTGGCTGTACTCTTGCAATTTTCCAATTGGACGGAAATACTCCCAAATTGTAATAGTGGTTGAACAACTTGCAAAGAACAGGTGTTAGTTCGGGGGCAAATTTCTTGAGAACAATCGGCGGGATTCCGTCAGATCCATAGGCTTTGTTGGAATTGAGACCCAGCAAAATCTTTCTGATAGTACGTTGGCAAAAGGTGATCTCGGGCATGTGACTGTCAATAGGTGTAATGTTCGAGGGTTGTTTTCCCGAAGAATCCAGAGTGGAATTTCCAGCAAATAGGTGCGCAAAGATATTGGCTTTTTCCTGGGCAGTCGTTGCTAGTGTTCCATCTTCATTGGTTAGGGAAGGAAAAGAGCTGGAAGTGAAGTTTCTTCCCACAGCTTTGGCGAAAGACCAAAATGAACGGGATCCGTTAGGACATTCAACAAATTTTGATCTTATTTTGGCATTATGAGCATCTTTTGAACATTCTATTGTCTCTTTGCATATGCCTCTAGCCTCAACATATGCTGCTCTGGTCTCAGGTCCCGGATTTTTTTGCCATCGATGGTATGCTGCCTGTTTGGAAGCCACAGCTCTAGAGCAGTTTCTGTTAAACCAGGTCTTATCGGATGATGTTCTTCTTTCGGTATTCGGTATGTAAGTTTGCATCCCCAACATAATGATTTCAAAAATTGTCTCAGCACATCGTGTTGGATCTACTGAAGAGAAACAAACTCTCTTCCATGGAAACGCTGAGAAAAACATACGAAATCCCTCCCAGTCGGCCGAATTGTAATGCCACATGAGACGGGGTGGTATTGTGCTGCTCGATGGTAAATGGAAAGAGCATGTTGTGGAGATGAGGGTGTGATCAGAGTTTCCAAGTGGGGCACAAACTTCTATTCTATACGGGTCAGGATTGGAGGTGAGGAAAAGATCTAGTGTATTGGCAGCCTGGTTGTTGACATCAGGGATGCGGGTTGGTAGCTCGACCAGTTGTTCTAGACCATGAGTGATGGCGAAGGCCTCAGCTTGACGACCTGCATCATCAGTTTTGTTAGAGAATTTGAGCCAGGCAGCGTTATGTACATTAAAGTCCCCCATGATTATGGTTTCAGCTGTTGGATGGTTCTCCTGAATGTAGTCCAGTTTGAGTGATAAAAACTCAAAGAGGTTGTTATATGAAGGTTCATTAGGTGATAGGTAAAGGCAGCAGAGGAACTTAGTCACTTTGGTATCAGATAGCTTAAACCACATCACATCAAAGTCTTTCGGTTCCAAACTCTCTTCACGCTGACATGAAAGGTTAGCCTTAGCGTAAAGGCAGACTCCACCTTTGAACCTGAGTCGAGAATGGAGTTCGTTACCAGGACAAAGCATATGGACCTTGTTGGTGGACGAGTTTACTTGTGTTTCTGTTAGAGCCAGAATATCCGGTTTTTTCGTCTGTAGGTGATGGTGGACGTCATTGATGTTCTTGTTGAGTCCACGGATGTTGCAAAAATTAATCTTTAATGTTGAGTCCCCTCGAGTACCTCTCGCCCGGAAATCCGAATGGAGAGGTATTTTGCTTCCGGAGTGTTTTACTCTAGGAGACTTCATCATTATTACTATTAGGATGCACCTGAAAATAAAGGAGGAATTGGGGAAAAGGAAAGAGGGAGACCGGAAAGTATCGACCGAACACTGAAACATGGAATGATCCATTTCACAGCACACAAAGTCGATATGGTGGTATTTCACCGGGCGATGAGACCATCTTCCACCTACGGTTATCCTTTTAGTCGCCTCTTACGACAGGCAGGATTTACCCTGTGGCTATTCTGAAGCCGACCCCATACAGCTCATGGTCAATCCTTGATTTCACTTCAGTTTGACTATCCGCGCTGTTAGTTATTATGCTGCCTAGATATTTTATTTGGTTTACTTGCTTCAGTAGTTCACCCCCAACTGTAATGTTAGCTATGATATTAGGTTGCTTGCTAATTACTAATAATTTGGTCTTTTTTGCATTTAATTCCAGTCCAGTCAATGCGCATTTTTCGATGACTGCATCCAGTATCCGTTGTAAATCTTCCTGACAGGAGTACCGTATCGTCTGCGTAGCAAAGGTTGTTTATTATTTCGCCATTTATAATAATGCCGGCTTGTATATCAGTAATTGCTTTCCTAAATATTCTTTCAGAGTATAAATTTAGGAGCAAGGCGATAAAATGCAACCTTGCCTTACTCTTAATTTGATCTTTATTTCCGGTGTATCATCGCCATCTATTCTTATTATTGAAGTTTGGTTCCAATATAAATTTTCAATTATCCTAATATCCCATCCGTCCAGTCCTTTATGGTCTAAAGTCTCTAATAATACATCATGTTTGACTTTGTCGAATGTCTTCTGGAAGTCTATCAAGCATTACTAGGATGGGATGGATAATTTAAGTAAAAACTATTTCAGTAAAAATATGTGAACATAATTGGGTATTATTAATTTAAAAAAAGCATTTTTGTTTGTCCTTTTGTATGCATTGGTACAAATAATAAACCTCAAATATCAACCATTTATTAAAAAAAATCCTTCCACGTCTCTGAAACGAAACAATATAGGATAACAGATAAAAATAACACGACGCCATTAAATATAACTCCTACGACTGAAAATACACCTCAGTGACTTAAATTTCACTTTAAGGATAACATTTTGTGAGATAAGACTTAATTATTGCTCCGCTTCGTACCTACTTTGCTTTCGATCCGTTTCGTTTGTTCTTTTTTCTGGTATTTAGTTAGAGGTGAATGAAAATCTGAGAAATGGCGGTTCGTGCTTTCTATATAACATATCGGCTTTTATTTGTCGTACCACCGTGCTTTTAAACACGGAGTTTTCAAATAGTTAGTTAATGGATTAAACAGTACAGGGTGTTACAAAAAAAAACGACCCCGTCTTTAGGATAGGTAAAAAACTGAAAAATAATTGGGGTTTGCTCATTAAAACATTTTCGTAACGCCTTCCATATTCAAGATAAAGGGCGTTGGAAAAAAAATTTTATACACATTTATTACGGTTTTGCCGAAACTACTGGAAACAATAAATGAAATTCTATACGAATATGTTTTAGAAACTGATACATCCCATAAATTTGTTTTTATATCTGACTCTTATAGATGGCGCTAGTTACACGGTTCGCCGTGTAATGTATCAGGATCGCCATATAGTACTTAGGTACTTTAAGGTTACGGGAAACTCTTGTTGAAATAAAATAGGAACGTTTTCTTAATGCCAGACTAATTTAATTGAACCTAACTAATAGTTATTTATTTACAAAATACGCGCTGAACTTGACCTACGACTGAACGCTGACTCGACAGGTACAGCGACATCAGTCGACGACCGTAAACATGACACTTATGTTTTCTTTTCAAAACACACCTGGTCAAATACGAAAGATTATTAATAAAATAATGCGAGCTACGTGCTTGTTTGTAAACATTGAATTGAGTTCAATGATTTGATGTTTATGATTCCCGTGAATGGTCAGCCGAGTTCTTATTAAACCTTTTTACATATTTTCTTGGCTAAGGGCCATACAGTACCAAGTAGTATTAAACATAACTTTTTTAAGGTTAAATTTATTAATTAAAATTTCAAATGAACTTTAACATTATTCAATTTTACATCAAAAAGGTACTCTTGGTCAAACTCGATACTGTGTACCGTTTTCGGAATATTTTGATTTGAAAATTATAAAGTAATAACCGATGCTGGTATAAAGCAATGATAAAGTTATTAATTATTATTATTAATTAGTATGCATTATGTCAATTAAAAAATTTTTGTCGCGTAAATAAGATCTTATTGATAAAACGGATACATGCTAAAAAATTGGAATTGAGGGCTTTTCTTTCTTGTAACGTTTCACAAAAATCCATTATAATCGGTATATCTTGATTTTCTCTAAGTTTGCCATGGAAAACTGACATTTATTAATAGTTATGACGATAAGTCAACAATAATAAGATTTTTAAAACTTTGTTATTTGTAAAATTAGATATTATAAATCAAAATGTACTGAAATGTTGAATGTTATCAACCTTAGACGAGTGTTTAGGAAACTCTAGTGCAGCTGTTACGCGTTATGCAAAAAGGTTTCCTAGAAGAAACTTACCAAGTAAAAATACATTTAGTGTCATTAAACGACGTTGTCGAGAAACTGGGAATGTGAGACCAAAAAAAAAATAAATTCTGGTAGGCCAAAAACAACAAAAACCATTATTACAGAAAATATTATTTAAAGTTTAGTTGATCAAGATCCAACAGTTAGCATAAGAAACATGGCAAGACAATCAAATATGTTTTTTTCAAGTACTTTAAGGATACTTAAAGAGCAGGAGCTATATCCTTATCATTACAGACAAGTCCAAGAGCTCTTGCCAGACGATCTACTGGTTAGAGTGAACTTAAACATTACAAGAAAGGACAGCCCTCAATCCAAATTTTTTAAAATGTATTTTACCTTTACGCGACAAGGTATTTTAAACTCCCATAATGCACACTACTGGTGTAATAAGAAAAGGGTATCACATTACCAACACTCATTTAAACTTAATGTTTGGGCAGCAACTTTAGGTAACAAATTTATAGATTATCACATTCTACCTGGAAATTTAAATGGTAATAATATGTACCTGGATTATTTAAATAATTACTTATTCGAGATATTAGAAGATATAACGCTAAACGAGCAAAGATCTCTATTTTTTTATGCACGATGGAGCTCCACCGCACTTTGATAGAAGGTGTCATAATTGGTTAAGAAACCATTTTCCAAATAAATGGATTGGTAGAGGTGCAGAAGCTCCGATTCATTGGTCTCCTCGGTCATGCAATTTTAATCCTTTGGACTAAACAGTTTGGCCGTATCTTATGGAAAAAGTATATGCTACAGAGGTAAATTCACGTCAAGAATTGAAGGACAATTAAACGTCACTTTAATGACCTCATAGCTAATTCCCAACTAATTAAAATATTAATGGATTCTTTAGAAAAAAAGATAGTTTTGTGTATTCGTGAAAACGGAGAAAATTTTGAACACTTACTCTAATTGAATTTTATTTTATGTTATTTAAATTTTTGTTTGTGATTTTTGTTATACTTTATTATTACTTTATGCCAGCATCGGTGATAACTTCATAATTTTCAAATTAAAATATTTCGAAAACGGTACACTGTATCGAGTTTTACCAGGAATACCTTTTTGCTGTTAAATTGAACGATGTTTAAGTTTACTTGAAATTTTAATTATTAATTAAACCTTCAATACTACTTGGTACGAACCGTGTAACTAGCGCCCTCTATAAGAGTCAGATATAAAAACAAGCTTGTGGGATGTATTAGCTTCTAAAACATATTCGTATAAAATGTTATTACAATGTTTTTGGTAGTTTCGGCAAAATCGTAATAGATGTGTAATAATTTTTTTTAACGCTCTTTCTTAAATACGGATAGCGTTACGAAACACCCTGTATAATAGTTAAAAAGAAAAAGTAGGAGAAAGAAAAAGTTGTCAATATCTACATATAGGCGGAGAGCTGGTTACAGAGAATCCAACATGCCTCGGTCCACGAAAAACTTTAGGTAGAAAAATTCCTGATAGTAAAGTGAAAGCACAACCGTCAAAAGGCGCGCTCTTAACTAAATACGTTGGCGAGTGATTAAACGTGTAAATTTTCTGACAAAACAAACTGTCGATTGGCACGGCTGAAAATTTGCTTAGGTATTGGGGAACACGAAAAAAAGCAGATAAAACATTTTCAGTAGAGTAGGTAGAAAGTAAAGGGTTGTCAGAATTTGCTAAAGTTGCAAAACATCTCGGGAAAATTTACTTATGAAAAGAATTTTTGACAATTTGCATTTATATTGTTACTTATAAAATAAACTGGGTGCAAAGTTTCAGAAGGCAAAGTAGGTGATCATGATATAATCGGGTGCAAATAGCGAGAGCGTCTTTCAGCGCGTGGTACAGCGCCCGATCGCTTTTCTCTTGATTTTCACACCGTTCATATTTTAAAGCACTTTTGACAATGGATTTAAATATTTATAAAGAACCAAAAAAACTATTAATAAAATGTTAAAAGTCAATTGGGAATATATTAGGTTAGGTATCATGTAAGTGGGGCGTGGTCGCCCCTCCACCGCGAACCTTAGTAGGTCTATTCTGGCTCACCCCTAGAGGTTACAGTTCACCATTAAAAGTGGAATTTGCTCCTGGTCCCTCAAAAGCAGACTGCCGGGAAAGTGGGTCTGCAAGAGAGTCTCTAACGTTTGCCTACCAGAGTCCGTAAAAGAGCCATCTGGTCGTTTTAACGATCCAATCTTTTGCGTCGGATTTCTGGCGAGAGCCTTGTAGATTCTTATGCTGGCAGGTAGATCTGATGTACTCTGACAGAACCTCCTCCAGGATTCTCTTTTGGCTTTCCTTATTTCTTTGTTATAAGTCGTTGGAGCTGTGCGATAGATTTCCCAGCAACCTATTTCTTTAGTTCGATTGAAGAGAGGTCGAACTTCTTTTCTTTTTTGTCTAAGCTTCTGCTTCACCAGAGTGTACCTCTATGGTCCCTCTTCTCCTTTAATGGGCAGTTTTCCGTATAGGCCGTTAGAAGGGCGGATGCGATATGCTCATTCGCCGCTTTTATTTCGGCTCTATTTTGTATAGTGCTATTACCGTTACCTAAGTGCTGTTGGAGAGATTTACAGTACCTTTTTTAATCTGTGCATTTTGGATCTCAAAACTGCACTATCGGACGTTATCCTGTTCTCATGTCAAATCGTATGTGTCTATGATCTTAGCATGAGGGCTCGGTAGATACCTGCCAGTTTACTATTTTGGTACTCATAAACTGTGTACTGATAGTAACGTCGAAAACTTCTTCGCCAATTCTGTTCACGAAGGTTGGTTTCGAGCCTATGTTGTTCACTGCTAGCCTTTCCCCTATTATATAGTTATATAAGTGGGAATTTGCGTCGCATCCAATGATTAGTTGCTTGTTGTTCCTCCTGCAAAAGGCGACTAGATCTCGCACTGCTGCTGAAGGAGGGTGTTTTTTTCGGTCTCCAATGAAGTAAGCAGAGCAGATGACTACATCTACTGCAGCTGTGCTGCAACCACATCAGTGGTGCAAAACTCTGTAAAAATAAAATAGTTAATGTTTTTCCTGATGAGTATGCATGCTCTTGGCTTACCACCTAGAGTACACGCAATTAAATTACCGGAGCAGTTTCCTAGGCCGCTTATTCTGCCTGTAATGGAAGTCCAGGGTTCCTGAATTAGTGCCACATCGAGTTGCTCCTTGGCGAACCTCTTGGTAAGGACATATGAAGCCGCTCTAGCATGTTGGATGTTCGCCTGGAGAAATTGGATTTGGTTAGCCATTCCTACTTAAAGGTAGTGTAAAAAGGTTTACTTTTCTTCCCCGCATTGTGTCCTGGTGTAGGCCGTTTTGTCGGCGCTTTACCACGGAGGTTTTTTTTTTCTTTTTTGGCTTTTTTGCTGGTTTTGGCCAGCTTCTTTAGCTCCGCTGTCGCCACCGGGGTAGATTTGCCTACCTCTTTGGTTCCAGAGTGCGTGGCTTTTTCGCCGCCGCTACCATCCGAACGTATTCGCTTGCTGGTGAGAGCTAGGGGGGATTGATACCCACTCCTTTTCTCATCCCGCTCTTTTAGTATTTGATTCAAGGTGGTTTCGTAAGGTACCCCGCTCTTGATCTATCGGCTAGGACGTCTTTTCGTCGCGCCGGCAAGTTTGACCATCTTTTTCAGGTTTATGCTGGCCGTTAGCGTAGCCTCACTCCCTGTTTTCAGGTCCGTTTTCTCGGGAGTGGGGTATCTTAAAAGAACCCCCTCAGCTTCCTGCAAGATTTGGTTGCTAGGAGGATCTGTAGTAGACACCTCCATTTGCATTTGTTCGTCTGCGAGAAGATTGCCTTCGTCGCAGATGTTGATTTTAATGTTTTTGTTACTCATATAGTTTCCACGAGAAGCTAATGTAATATCTTTACTTATTATTAATAAAAAAAAAATTATTGATATTGTTGTAAAAATAAATTATTTTGTAAAATATAATTATAAATTCGTTACTCATTAAAAAAATATAGCCAGAGTGACTCGGTTGGATAAAGTAAAAAATAGTGAAATAAGAGAATGCTGTGGTGTAAAAGAAGATGTGGTTACAAAGATAGATGAAGGAATGCTTAAATGGTTTGGACACGTAAAAAGGATGGATGAAGAAAGATTGACAAAACAAATTTATAAGGCGAGTGTAAATGGACAAGTCGATAGACGTCGACCTCGGCGAACATCGATCTCGATCAGATCAACATTGTTTTGAAAAAAGGCCAGGTCAAGAGTACCAACAACCGACGAGCATGCATGAGAGCCCTGATGAAAGTAGAGGAAGCAAAAGATGTGTGTAAGAACTATATGTATGTATGTATTAAAAAAAATATATAAACTATTACGTACCTTGGGCGCCAATTGTTTTTTACTAAAAAAAACAATTAAAATTAATAATTTTTTTTTATTATTAACTATTATTATTTTCCAGAGCCGAGATTCCTTTATTCCCAGTGTCGGTTCAATTTAAAAAGATGATAGGCATGAAATGATAACTTTGTTTATTAACACTGAAATTATAAATTTGAAAAAATAAAATAAACACATGGAAAAGTTTTAAAAGTATACAAATAAAAAAACTTGAATAAATTATGCAACCACGCATACACTTTTACACTCTTAAAGCTATATATTGTTAAATTTTAAAAAAAAATTTCGTTTTACAATTTAATTATAACTTAATTATACTTTTTAAAATTATTTTCATTTTTTATTTTTATTATAATTTTTTTTACAAATGAATTTTGCTTAAAGTTTACTATGAATTGTTGCAACAACAAAAATTTATAGAAATTACAAAAATATGGCAACGCTTAGGAGGTCTATCTTGTGTATTCAAAGATATGGCAACGCTTGAAATATTTTTCTTATGTCAAAAATGTCAAACTTAACTTTTTCAATATTAATGATCCATGATCTTTGACAGTGCAGAAGTAATATTTATGGATGACTAGATTAATCTTGAATTAAATAGGAATTCTTTCTTACATAAGTTAAAAAGTGTTAGTCAAAATATTTGATGTCTTCAAAAGAAGGTAAGGCAGCTCACTAACACTGTTGTTTAAGATGTAAAGTTTATTAATTTAAACTATTATTGCACTTAGTTAAAAAAATTTACCTATGGTGATTTTCCTTTCTGGAGAGGTTTGTTTATCACATAAGAGTTTTTTCAAAATTATACTATTCAAATTTAATAAAAATACTTAATTACTGCATCCAAACAGGTAAATAACAGTTATGTTACCTTCAAGATGATGTACTTGATAAATTAACTATTCTTTTAATTAATTTTTTAGCAAAAAATGGCCGTTTTTTTGTTAAAAAAACACATAATTGACACTTTTGGGCCATGGAATGCCGAGGATTGACCAAGATTTATTTGTTAAGTTTAAACTACAAAATCCTCTTAATAAGGTAAGATTTTACACTTTTGTATTTTACATTATAAGTTCAAATTAAATAGAAATCAAATAATAAAAAACCTTATAGATTTAAATAGGGGAAAACTCTAATAAAAAATAAAAATAATTAAATAAATAAGAATATAACAACAGTATTGATAGTTTAAAATAATAATACAAAACCCATTATAAGAGTAGATATAAGTAACCAATTACACAAAAGAACTATTAATTATGAATTTTTATAAACAAATTCTAAAGTCTAGAAAGGACTTACAATTGTATTTATAAAAAATCAGGGAATGTTGAGACAGTTAAAAAACCGAAGTGAGAAAATTTAGAACAAATTATTTAGCAATAATCACTATTTCATCGAAAAAGCTCTGATCGAGAATTTCAAAAGATTCCATAGAAAGGATTCTAGACAAAAAATAGAAATATGAAATATTAACCTGTTTAATATCAAGTCTATGTATTATTTTAATATAATAGTTGTAAATTTTGTGTATCTACTCTTATAATGGGCTTTGTATTATTAATTTAAACTATCAATACTGTTTTTATATTATTATTTATTTAATAATTTTTATTTTAATTAGAGTTTGCCTCTTTTTAAATCTATAAGGTTCTTTATTTCCTATTACATTCAAATTTTCTTTTTATAAATTTTAAACAAAACATTTATTTACCTTTTAAAATGTTCTTTCTAGTTACAAACACATAGAATTTCAAAGTTATTCTTGTATATTGAAATTACTAAAGATTTTCTCTATTTTTAGCAAGTATAAGTCTTTCTTTGTATAAACATTATTTGTTTTACGTTTTTTCTTGTATTATCTTTATTTTAGCTAAATAATTTTTCTATTCTTAGATATTGTATAAATGTTTAAGATTCTTTTGTCTAAACATATAAGTACTAATATTTTCCTCATTTTTTTTTTATATTAGGTACTAGTTAAGTAATATAAGTTGTTTCACCTTTTTTTTATGAAATTATCTCTTGGTAATAATTTTAACTTCTTCCCACTTCTTTCTTCTAGTTTTTTAACAAGATAATGGATACAATTCACCTAAAAACTCTCTTTTCTTCTAACTATTATATCATATATCATATTATATCATATTTCTTTCTTCTCTCATACCACATAAATAATTCTTTTATTTATATGAAATCATTACAATATATAAATTTGGGCACACAATGTCATAATTTTATTTTCATTTCCAAGGACTCCATGTTTTTTATTTTGTTGTCAAAAAGGGCAAAAGTATATATTATATAAGTAAAATCACAAAAAAAGCAATAACCAACTGTGAATAGCTACATATTACAAACTAAAAATTAATATTTTAAAAATAATAAGTAATTTCACTTGCTCAGTACCTATTTGTTAAGTAAGCTTTACTAAATGATGCTAGTTACAGCTAATTAACAAATATTTTACACTTTATTTTTGTTCTAGTAAGCTCGCTTAATCCTAATCTGCATATATGTTTTAAATATTTGGAATTTTGTTGTTGCTGTTTTATTGCCACATGAGTGATAGATAGGAGTATGTTGCTTTAAATAACTAAAAAAGAAAATATTTCATTTATTTATAATAATTTATAGACAAACATTGAAACCCAAGTGTGTAATTAATTGTTATTAATACTTCTTGCTGTTTAAATTAAACTTCGAGGAAATTTTATTAATGATTCACTATTAGAATAATAGCCAAAATTCGTATGGGACATGACTCTTAGAAAAATAGAAAAAAGAGGTTATTATAGCAAAAGAAAAGCCATCGTGACTGGTGGTTGGTTGGTTTGTTGGCTGACGAATAAGAGACCGGGTAAGCACTTGACCACCCTGTGAAACTGCGACCATCTGGGGTCTATTAAGTTACTCTTTGGTCAGTGGTTTCTCACACGAACAGGTTTGTGCCATTTATTAGGTTCAGTAGCCTGTTTATGAGGTTTTTCGGATTCATGCCCGTTTTCGGGCTGAACTCTCAGAAGGTTCTGTTACGCCTTCTTCCTAGACTAGAGCGTCGCATTCGAAGATGATGTAACAGGCTGTTTCTTTCTCTTTACCACATAGTCTGCAGTCCACGGGTTCTTTAAGTATTCCCATGGTATTTAGGTGTTTTCTGAGGCTGCAGTGTCCGGTCAACAGACCTACTATAATAATGCGTGCCTTTGGTCTCTTCAGATTCAGTAGGTCAGTCGTCAGAGTTTGGCTTGGGTGCCCTACCATAACTTTGTTGTGTATTTGCCCGTCGTTTTGTTCCCAGTATTGTTAGTGTTTTTGTTTTATCCACTCGTTAATAAGGATCCTGCATCGGTTTTTGCTGATTCCAAGCACAGGTTCTGGCCCTGTGACTGGTGTTTCAGATGCTTGTTTTGCTAAATGGTCTGGTTTTTTATTGCCCGCTATTCCTCTATGACCTGGCACACACATCAGAGTGACCCCAGCTTCAGAGGTCCCTGGATGCATTTCAGGACCAGTTTAAACTTTATCTGTGTAAAGTTAAGGGCTTTCATTGCGCTCCGACTGTAAGAGAGAAGATTTATGTTTTTTTCTTTGGTATCCATTATCTACATTCTTCTGTATGCATACTCGCATGGCATGTGTTTCAGCTTGAAATAAAGCCATTGTGATTACTTCAATAACTAATTCATCTTTAATGAATGATATTAAATAACAATAAATAAATTACACTTTAGAAAATGACACTTAAAGAAAAAAAAACAAGTATTTAAACTGTAAATTAAATTATGGAAGTAACAATCCTAAAGTACAAATACAAGCTCAAAGTTTACGAGAGACGGGAAGTATGACTGTGATACTGAGCTACCAAAACGTGTCAAAAAAGACATGACTGGATGTGCATAGAGGAGTGCTGGTCCCTACACTTATGTTTGGTAGTGAATGTTGCGTTTGACAGAAAAAGCATCAGAATAGAATTAATTAAGCGGAGAATAGTAGTCTGAAAAGTATAGCCAGAGTGACTCTGATCGATAAAGTGAGGAATAGTGAGATAAGGAAACGCTATAGTGTGACAAAAAATGTGGTAACAAAGATAGATAAAGAAATACTTAGATGGTTTGGACAGGTAGAGAGAATGAATGAAAAAAGAGTGACAAAACATATTTATAAGGCGAATATGAGTGGGCAAGTCGGTAGAGATCGACCTCGGTAAACATATATCGATTAGACCGACTTTGTAATAAAAAAAGGAGGGTTCAAGAGTAATAACAACCGACGAGCATGTATGAGAGCACTAATGAAAGTAGAAGAAGCAAAAGATATGTGTAAGAATCGTAGTGGAAGGAAGTGTTCTCTGTCTGAAGCTACGAAAAAAAGGCGGGACTACATGTATGTTTGTATGTATGTAAACAAATTTAAATAACAAAATATTTGTCTTACTACTTACAGCGATCATTGAACTAACACCAACTTTCATAAATGGTCCTATAGATAAAGTTAATGGATTTTGAGCTCTACAAATAACAAACCGGAACATCTTCTGAGTACTTAAGTCTAAGTCATACCAATTACTTGCAAATATTGTTTGAGTGAGACCATAACTACTCTAAAAAGGTTAATGATGTTATTATACCATTTATATGTGACAGTTCAGAAGGTTATATTAAATTTATTAATAAAACATTAGAGGGTGCAGTTTCCATTGGGTTTAACTATGACTTTTTTGTGGAATGATTATAATTTATTCGTATTCTCATTTTGTAGGGTAATACTTGAACTTGAAAATAATTATGTCCTGTTATTAATAACAAACATTTGAAACTTTGGGAGTTCTACCTTTGTGGCCATGGTATTGCTTGAGTTTTTACAGACTGACAAGACAGACTGGTATTGCTTTAGCATCTTCGTCTAACGTTGCTATTTCACTACTCCGTGATCTTCCGCCATCTTGAAAGACCTAACTAAGATTTCTGCTGTTAATTCCATTTCAGTTCATAAACGAAAACTCGTTCATTTTTACTTCTTTACGTGTTACAAATCCTTACTGAACAGTGACTTTATGTCTTGTTTTTTGTACCACTGAATCTAAAGAATGGACCTCCGCAAACTTAAGCTCTGTGTTTCTAATATCAATAAATATACAGGGTGATTCATTAAGAATGTCCAATTTTAAATTGTAGATTTAAGACCTCAAAATATGATGATTCTGCTAAACATGCCTCATAGAAATATTGCTTCTGAGGTACCGGGTGTTTAAAGTTTAAATATGGATTTTGATTATCGCAATAAGTTTTTATGTTTCATTAAAATATTTATTAAAAACACCGGGTATTACGAAAACTAGCAATATTTGTATAAGGCATATAAGGCATAATCATCATATTTTAAGGTCTAAAATCTTTAATTCAGAGATTGGACATTCTTTATATATAAATATAATTATATCTTACAAATACCAATTTCCTTAATAAATAATAAAATACACAAAACCTGATACATTCTTATCTATATTTATTATCCTTGTCTTACAACAACAGTAAATATAAGTCTGATCTTTCTTTATAATGTAGTATAATGACCTACCCAGGCCCCTCTTTGTGCTACGCTCTCCGATTGGGTCTGGGGACTTTAAGTATATTTATCTCCTAACCACTGTGAACCTAATCCTTTTTTTTAGATATTTACATCTTGTACCCCTTTTTTTAGAATTTATTAATTTTACATTAAATTTTTGCGGTTGGACCATTGGTATAGGCACCTATGTCACCTAGATCTTTGATCCTCTTTTACCACCGCTGTGTCTTCAGGGCATCAGAATTCCAGTCCGCTGGTTTTGGCAAACCGCAGAAATTCTGTTGGCCCTGTCTCATTTAGATCACTTTAATCCATTATCATGCGGCCCCAAGTTTGGTACCTGTACACCGCTAACATCGGGCAGCAACACAGAATCTGTATGATGCTCTCTTCCTCTTCGCCGCATAGTCGGCAGTTTTTCTTAGCCGTCAGCTTAAGTTTGAAGAGGTGCGCACTTAGTGCGATGTGGTCAGTGAGCAGGACAAGCGTGCTGCTTAGCCTAATCCGGTTCATCGTCCAGAGTGCGTCTGCCCTCTTCTGGAGAGGTTTTTTTTGTCAGCTGTCTTGATGTTCTGCAGCCAGTATTTGCATTCCACTGAGCGATATGTTTTTGCTCAAGGATTGGTTTCAATTCATGTTTCGCTTCGGCAATAGGCAATCCGACCAACTGGCTTCTTGGTTCCACCAGAGTCCCATTTCTTGCCAGTTCATTGGCTACCTCGTTGCCATTTATCCCTGTATGCCCAGGAACCCATGTAACAGTGACTTTATTTACAGTTGCTAACTCAGTGAGGGCTTGCGTGCAGTCCCACACCACATATGATGTTGAGGTGCAACTCACGAGGGCCCCAATGGCTGCGCGACTGTCAGTGAGAATATCAATCTCACTGTTGGTCACTCTGTTTTCTATCAGGTGCGTGGCATACATAAATATGGCATAGACTTCGGCCTAGAAGAGCGAGGCGTATTTCCCCAGGGGTATGCTTTCCTTGTGGTTGCAGGATGCTCCACACACCTGCCCCGTAGCGTCCCTGGTACCCTGATCCGTCAGTGTACCATCGTTTTACTCCTGGGCTGGTCAATGGTGTTTTCTTTGACCAGTCTTCTCTGGTTGATATTTATTAATTAAACTTAAAGCATTTTTTTTCACGAAAGCAACCTGTTTTAACTACATTATACTCTAGCAGGTGTTTGGTCTACATAAAGTTATCCTTTGCTATTAAAACAGTACCAATGTCTAGAGCAACTTGTGCGCGCATTAAATGATGACCATCATGTAATTAAAAAAAGTGTTTATTTACCTGTATTGCTATCATATCAGCATGGTAATAAATTAATAATGACTGTGATGAAAATGCACCAAAAAATCCAGCTGCAGCAATTTTCATTTGGAAAGATTTTTCCTTAAAAGCAATATCTAAATTAGTAATAAAAAAAAGGTGTGCGTCTCGGGACGCCCGACAGAAGTGATAACTTCAAATGATTGGCGTAGAAACTATTATCTATTGAACGTATTTAACGTAACAAATACCAAGTTTATTATTGGAATTAAAATAATTAAAATGATGAAAATGGTCGCAAAAAGGGTAGACCTATCGTGTGGGCTGCGGACGGCCCGTACTGCAACTATTAGAAGAGGAAGGGATTATAGAAAGGAGATGATTGTGAACCCGCTTTTTGAAAAGTTGCAGGTCATAGTTCTCTGGAAAAACTGATTTTGGAAGCATGTTCCATTCTGTAGCAGCCCTGTAAAAGAAGCAGCTCTTCGGCAGAATGTGGCCAGTGGTGGTATAAGAGTTTTTATTTTATTTAAGGAAGTTAACAGCTTATTTATTTAATATTAAATACATCTTATGTATCCACTTCTTCATGTGCCATGTACGGTCGCCCGGACGTTAGCGCTTACTGCAGGAAGTGCGTCTCTATCTTCTGGTACCCTGAACAGGTCAACAGCATTTCGGATGCCTGTCCACTCCCTGATATTTTTCAGCCAAGAGATTGCCTTCTTTCAACACCCCGTCTGCCTTCTATTTTTCCTCTCATAATCAACTGAAGAAGATGATACTTTTCTCCGCGTAAGATGTGGCCAAGGTAAGCAATTTTGCGACATTTCACTGTGACTATTTTTTGTCTCTCCACCCTGGCACGTCTCGACACTTCATCATTGGACAGCAGATCAGTCCACGGAACCCGCAGCATTCTAAGATGAATCCACATTTCAAATGCTTTTATCTGATTTATTGAGCTAACCTTTAAGGTCCAGCATTCCACCCCATACATAGAACTGACCAAATAAAACACTTCACCATACGCTGGCGTAATTTAAGGTTTAGATTACAAAAAAGTGTTCTCATTCGTTAGAAAGTTGTTTAATTTGACATCTTATCTCTTCATTTTATGTATCAATAGATACAGTTGACTTGCTTTTACTTATATCAGTGTTTTTTAACCTTTTTCATGACACGGCCCCTTCAGTATGAAGAAATATATCGCCACCCTACTACTCGTTGTTTTTTTTTCATGTTTTTTATTTCGTAACAAATATTCAATCCAACTTATTTATTTTCATAATTGGGTTTCGAGTAAATACATAATAAAGTACGTGAAACACATCTTTTTACATCGAATAGATAACGCAATTTAAGCGCACACGTACGACCACGGCTGCAGGATAAGTTAGAATACTCTAAATTCATTTGTTACCCGGATTTCCTTTTTAAAATTGGCTTTTCTTTCTGATTTATTCAAGCATTTAAATTTCTCGAATAAAAGTCTTCAAGGGCGGGATGAAAATGTCATCACTGCTAAAGACAAAATCCATGGCTTCACGTACAAATCTTGACTTGTGGTCATCGTCTTTAAATCAAAACCACTTCGATTCATTTTCTTCGACACAGTCTTTTATTAAAGAAGTCGTATGTGAGATAAACATCAAGGAATTTTTATATATATATATATATATATATATATATATATATATATATAAAAGAAAAACTGTGTCATTACTTCTCAATGCAAGAGATATTAAAGAATACTGGGCAAAGGTGGATCTTAAATCCGTTTTGAAATGCAGCTATAAATGAGACAAATTGGGTAACCAAGCCCAAAGAAAATCTGCTGGATTTATCTGACGATGGGATGCTGCAATTGGAATTTAAGTCTATCAATTTGGATACGTTTTGGTCAAAACGGAAGTGTTTGATTCCATTTGCCATCTAGTAATTGTGAGAGTTGAATTGTGAATTGCGTTTCGACAATGACCCGAATAAAAAATAAGGAAAGAAATCGCTTAAATTTGGAAAACGATTTAATTTTCAATGTAGCAAAAACGTATCCCCGATGGGACAAATTGATTAATGAAAAACAAGCGCAACCTTCGCATTAAGAGTTCTCATAACTTTCTTTTATCTTTTGTTAATTTGATACAAATGATTATGCCCTTTGGTTAACATTTTTAACTTTCCAGTGGAAGTTTTAGTAAGGGGTCCGATTTTGCGAATCCCGCATTTCAAAATATCTCCACATTTCAGGGTCATCAGAGTCGAATATAATACTTTTTAAGTAGACGTCTGTGCGTATGTTCATATGTTCGTATGTTCTTATGTGCGTTCGGAATTATTTTTCGTCTCGATTATTTCGAGAACAAAAAATGATATCGACGTGAGACCAATTGCATTCAACGCATAATTACGCAACTAAGAACTAATTAGATTTTCAGCAAAATCAGTTAAGCTGTTTTTATAAAAAATCAAAAATTGAAAAAAATGGTAAACTACCTGAATTTTGCAATTTATAAATTATATTTTTAATACAGAATTTTAAGATCTTTTTTTGACTGCGGAAACAGATAATATAATTATTGTATGTTAGGAATATTTGTGTGAAAACTATAATGACAATATTATTATTAATAATAATAATAATTATAAACAACAAACCATATGGTACTTTTTCATTCTTTTCACTGGGAAGTTAGCCGTGTGGACCTCTCGGGTCGCACCCAGACCACCAGTATTTCTTAATAAATCTTTTTAAACTTTATTGCTATTTTTTACTGCAGTAGCTTTCATAACCTTTTGCAACTCCCCTATAGAAGCTTCGCGACCCCCCTAAAGAGGCTTCCCGAGCCCCAGTGGGTCGCGACCCACACGTTGAAAAACACTGATTTACATTATCATTATCTAAGCTTACAAAAGTAGCAATGGGCTTATGGTAGCTATAATAAGAAACAAAAATTTTACACCCAATATTATCCAAAAGTCTTGCAAATACTGCATCAAGAGTAGTACTATGACTAGTAGTAGCAATGTCTGGATTATTAAAAACAAAAAATAATACTATATTGTGTGCTCGATCAGCAGCAAAATTAACATTGAAATCTCCGTTTAGAATGAAGCAAGAGAGTGGGGTGTGCATCGAGTCAGGATAGGAGAAAGTGGATGGCTGGCGCGACAGCCTGGCGCAGTTACGCTTTTGGGAACGCGACCACGCCCCCGAAAAGTTTACAGCGTGCCATAAGAAGTTATCACTTTAAAAATGTAGAAAAATACTTACAAGCAAAAATTGTAGCACTACCAGTGATAATCCAAAGGAAGTACACAAATAATCAATCAGAATATATCTTTTAAAAGCATTATCTACCTTTTTCATCAGCCTTAAATATTTTAAAGGATTAATTAATTACAAAATAAAAATTGATCATCAGCTTAGTGAATACGACTATTACCGCAGAACTGAATTTTGTTATACAATGTCCCAAAAAATACAAGAAGACGCAAATTTGGTTAAAAATATTTGTTTCAGTGATAAATCAACGTTTTATTTAAATGATTTTGTCAACAAACATAATTGTAGGTACTGGGATGACGAAAATCCTTACATGTTTTGACAGGATCATACTCAGTTTCCAGCCAAGATTAATGTATGGGCTAGTATTCTAGGTAATAAGATAATTGGACCAATTTTTATTGGCACAAACATAACGCGAGAATTGAACCCACAATAAAAAAAAAATTGATCCACTTATTATTCAGTCACTAGAAAGACAACTAGAAAGACACTAGTCTGACAAAGTCAGAATTAACGGTCACCTGACGCAAGATGTTAAAGTGAAGAAAGGTGTGAGACAGGGATGTATATTGTCTCCACTCCTTTTTAATTTATACTCTGAAGAGTTATTTGGGCAGGCCCTAGGAGACACGAATTTGGGAATTGTGATAAATGGACAAATTCTCAACAACATAAGATACGCGGATGACACTGTAATACTTGCGTAGTCCATCAATGACCTACAGAGACTTATTAATAGGGTGACTGAAGCTTGCGAAGTGTTTGGTTTGAAAATAAACACAGCAAAAACCAAATATATGCTAAAAAGCAAAGGAATTCATAATTAAGTTGCTAGTGTCTACGTCAACGGAACACAGAGTCTCAAGTGCGAGTAACCTTGGTTGCAGGATAAACGAGAACTGGGATCCATCAGTTGAAATCAAAATATGTATTGAGTCTGCCTGGGCAACATTTATTCGAATAAAAAAACTTTTTACCAGTCACGATCTATCGATTGCCCTGCGAATGAGGATGATAAGAGCATATGTTATTCCAGTTTTTTTGTATGGAGTCAAGAGCTGGACACTAACGAAAGCCACGCTCAAACGTCTACAAGCTTTCGAGATGTGGTTATACAGGAGAATGCTAAGAGTAAGTTGGGTGGAAAATATCACAAACGAGGAGGTGCTAAGAAGAATGCATAAAGATACAAAAGTGGTCAATTCTGTAAAACAACGAAAACTTAAATATTTCGGATATATCATGAGACACCCAGAAAAGTATGACATTCTACGTCTTATAATATAGAATAAGATTAATAATAAAAGACCGGCAGACGAAGAACTTCCTGGCTCAAAAATCTCAGACAGTGGTTTGGTCTCACCACTATACAACATTTTCGAGCGGCTACCAACAAAATAATGATTGCAAACATGATAGCCAGAATGATCGCCAACGATCGTTAAACGGTCATGGCACCTAGAAGAAGAAGAAAGACAAGTTGATGAACAGGAATTATGGTGCTAAATGAACAGAGTATATACCTTTAAAAGGACGTAGCTACTCCACACTACGCACTAGCTGTAAGACAATGGCTAGACAAACGATTTTCAAGAAATTGTATTTGCAAAAGGGGTTTTATAGAATGGCCGACAAAATCTTTAGATTTAACACCACTTGACTTTTTTCTGTGAGGCTTTTTAAAACATTAGTTTCCAAATTTCTTTCAAAGACATTTAAGAACTTAAGTTTGGAATGACTATAGAATGTAGACGAATTACTAGCGAAACTTTAAAAAATTTGAAAATAGGTTTTATTAATGCCTAAAAAATAACGGAGCACACTTTGAACAGTTACTGTAAATACGTTTAAGGATCTGTTTGTAATTAACTTTATTTTAGTTTCTGTTGTAATTTTATCTGCAAAATCAATCGATAAAATATATTGTTGTTAATGTGGCTGATTTTTATTTTTCTTGGGCTTTCAAATAAGAGCACTGTATACGTAAAGACCTCAATATTGTATATATTTTTGTATCCGAATTCTTAACCCCCAAGGTGTTTTTTATTGTAAAGATCCTACACAGAAGTGTTGCAAAAAAATAAAATTACATATCATTTGTTGGAAAAAAAGTGAATATGAATGGAGTGAAAAATTAAATTCTTAAATGTAATAATTAAAAAAAATAATTTAAACTTACTTAATAATATTTTGATGCTGATTAATACAATCCCTCATTGTAATATTGCAAGCTTCTTTGAAATTTATTGCATGATTTAATTCCATTTCGTGGGCGTTTTTAAAAATACTTTTGAAACGATATTGCAAAACTAGTAGCTGAGCGACTACACTTTTAAGAATAAATAAGAAGAACGTGCTTAAAAAGACTACGTACAAACAGGCATAACAAGTAAAAACTAATTGAATGAAATAGGTTGTAAAGTAATATTTGTTTTTATCAAACGGTACCCAGCTAACTACAATGTAGTACTTTTTTTTGTTACCATTTTCATCCGGTTGGCCAGCCAAAGTACTCAATAATGGAAATAATTGTGCACAAATAACAGCAAGGATAGCTAAAAATTTCAACTATTATAAATATTAGTTGAGTATATACAAAGGGTGACCCTGGGGTACGTGCAAGCTTCATAATATTTTTTTAACGATTTGATCTTTTTTTAAACGATAGGTTCAACAATAAAGCCCATTTTAAATGTATTTTTTTTATATATACAGGATGTCCCAAAATACGATACAAAAAAAATTCTGTTGTTTTAAATGACAACCTTCAGTTTTTTTACATTTGTATATTTGCCACCAAAATGTGGAAAATATATGTGTCGGGATAACTTTACCAATTTTTTTCCTGTCGATTTCTTCATTTTGAGCGCATTTTTTAAGACGTAGGCAAACTCAAAAGCCTTTTACTTACTACAATTTTTTGAAAATGACAAATTACAACTGAACAGCAGGCTTTCGTGATCCTGTCACTTCATCTGCAGTTTTCGGACGATTTCAGCACGTACCTCTCAAAAAAGTCATCTATAGAAGTAAGTTCCGAGGATCACGCAGGCCAAAATATAGTACTTCTTTTGTCTATTTAACAAATGGGATATGATTAATCTAAAACTCTCGCACTATTCCATAATTATGCACTAAATCAACATCGTGTTATAACCACATGATCCTTCTGGGGTAGGAGATGCACTTTAAGAAGAAGATAAAATATTGTAAATAAGTCCAAGAACTGCGGATGTGTTATATCTACAATTAAGTGGCGAGTCCAAAAATGTAACAAAAAAAAGGTTGATTTAAAAAAAAACAAAACTTGGTTATGTAACTCATTTTTCGATATCTTGTATATACAGACAAAAATATTTCAGAATGTTGTTTAAAAAAAGTCAATTGCCTAGATACAAAAAAAAGTTATCGAGCTTACACGCACCCTACTGGACACCCTGTACTATTTATATATATATATATATATATATATATATATATATATAAAGTTTATGTATGTATTATATACTCTTAGTTTTTTGACTACATAGTTTTTGTTAGTTGTTTAAATTTTTATCATTTAAAATAATTTTGATGTCAGGTTTAGAAAAGATATTAATGTGAAGACATTTCATAGGTTAAGTGGAAGAACAATTCATTTAGTGAAGACTCCCCTGACTAAATTAAACTGCATCTATTATTTTTAATTAATTTCTGATATCATTTTTATGTAAGTATGTTATTAAAAATAATATATAAGGACGGATATCATTCATCAATCATTCATTTTCAATCCATACGCACTCTCTTTCAAGTCTTTTGAACAATCGTGTATGTATAAGTTAAACAGCCCTGACGAAGCCACACATCCCTCTCTCACACCTTTTTCGATGTTAAACCAGTCCATGCAAGCTCCGTTTTTTCTGACACAAGCAGTGAAATCCTTGTAAAGTGATTTTAGTGCTCGCATTAATCTACTACTCACCCAATACATAGACAATGTCGACCACAATTCACTCCTCACCACTCTGTCATAGGACTTTTCCAAGTCTATAAAAGCGCAATACTTGTAACAATGGGCTATAAAGAGATAACTGCGTCACAAGCACAAAAATATATATACATGTATACCAATATACATATATATATATATATATATATATATATATATATATATATATATATATATATATATATATATTTATATATATATTTTTTTTTTATAAAAATAGTCGCAAAAGGGGTAGACCTATCGTGTGGGCTGCGGACGGCCCGCACTGCGACTATTAGAAGGGGAAGGGATTATAGAAAGGAAATGATTGTGGACACGCTTTTTAAAAAGTTGCAGGTCATAGTTCTCTGGAAAAACTGATTTTGGAAGCTTATTCCATTCCGTAGCAGCCCTGTAAAAAAGGATTCTTGATGAAGATTGGTCCTTATAGTGTCAATCTTGAGAGTAAATGGGTGAGACTGATCAGCGTGCCGAGTTCTTCGGCCGAATGTGGCTAATGGTGGTACAAGAGTTTTTATTTCTCTGGAGCATTTGCCATGGAAATATCTGTAGAGCAATGAATGGTCTGCAACTCTTCTTCTATGTTCTAGAGGGTGAAGGGTATCTGTGAGAGTTCAGCTGTTTATCAAGCGAATGGCTCTTTTCTGAATGGAATCTAGAAGACGAAGAGAATGCCTTGGTGCTGAACAAGCCGAACGCTTAAGCCGATCTTGCTTCTCTATCGCCTGTTCCGTGCTTTCGCTTGCACGCTCGGCTCAGGCGGAATGAGTCTTGATTTTTCGTGCATGCAGCCGGCTTTTATCGATTTATAAAACGTTATCGCGTTAAAAACATTATTACACGTATATTTAAAATTTAAACCAACCAAGGGGGAAGTAAAAATCACATATTATCTGTATGGAAAAGAAAGGAACATGTTGATTCCATTAATAGAGATCTTAATGCAATCGTCGAGTGGGGAACCAACAATCTTGTTCAGTTCAACGTCCAAAAAACACAAAGTGCCACGCTTTCCAAGAAAAAGAATTCCTCAAATCATCCCATTACAATTTTCGGAAATACCCTTGAACCAAGTCCCTCCATCTCGATTTTGGGAGTCACGGTGTCCAATAATATGTCTTGGCATGACCATGTTGCTAACATCGCAAAGTCGGCAGAGGCTAGGTTTTCTGTGGAAAGCCAGAAAGTTTTTTACTCCTGATCAACTGTTGACGACGTACAAGGCTCAAATCCGACATCTACTGGAGTATTGCTCGCACATTTGAGGTTCAGCACCAAGGCATTCTCTTCGTCTTCTAGATTCCATTCAGAAAAGAGCCATTCGCTTGATAAACAGCTCAACTCTCACAGATACCCTTTACCCTCTAGAACATAGAAGAAGAGTTGCAGACCAGTCATTGCTCTACAGATATTTCCATGGCAGATGCTCCAGAGAAATAAAAACTCTTGTACCACCATTGGCCACATTCGGCCGAAGAACTCGGCACGCTGATCAGTCTCACCCATTTACTCTCAAGATTGACACTACAAGGAATAAGCTTCCAAAATCAGTTTTTCCAGAGAACTATGACCTGCAACTTTTTAAAAAGCGTGTCCACAATCATTTTCTTTCTATAATCCCTTCCCCTTCTAATAGTCGCAGTGCGGGCCGTCCGCGGCCCATACGATAGGTCTCCCCTTTTTTCGACTATTTTCTTGATAACTAATTAAACCGTAAAAACCAAAAATTACCGGACGTTAAGGACATTTAGTTGAAATCACGGTGAGTACCAACTGACAAGATTTTAAGTAAACTCAAATCCAGTACACGTAGAGAAGAGGAAGATTTTAAAATTAATTCTAGGAACTTTTTTAATTATGTTTGAATAATAAAATTACACGTGAATTAAAATTTGGAATGCCACCAATGTAGAAATCGGGGGTTTTAAATTTCCCTTTTTTCTGCTTGGGAGAAATGAATACTCAACTTCGATATAGTGGACTGAAAGTAATTACAATTTTGTTGGTTTTCACCGTTTTTATTAAACTCAAAATATAGGTATTTCTATCTTCAAAAACACAATGCACTTGTACCGACTGCTGGTAGCAATGACATTAATTTAAAGCCGTGAAAATAACGAATGAAAAGACTCGCCACTATCGACGGTCAAAAATACAACAAGCGAGGTTTAATCGCCGTGGAAAAATAAACTGTATGACAGCCGCTCACTACGACTGTCGGAACTATACTTCTAACTACCTTCGCCATTTGCGGCCGGACAGATAATTACTATCGACCGTATCGATCTACTGCGGAATTAGTACTACAGTTAAAGGGAAAAGGGAACGGTTTTCAAAACATTGGCGTCGTAAAAAATTAAAATTAGAATAAATAAAATTTAAAACCAAAGTGTTGCGATCTATAATCACAACAACCAATATGTTGACAAATGTTTGCAAAGAAAAGATATATAAAAATTACATCACAAACAGTGGTGCAGTAACCCGATATTAAAGATTTGTTTAAAAACCTAAAGAAAAAAATGGAAACTTGTCAGGTAGATAAAAAACCCACAGAAAACATAAAACAATTAAAAAAACTACTTTTTAGTAAAGCAAAATGATAACGGCTCTGGACCAGTCTTCTGGTATACTACCGCTCTTCCAGCAAAGGTTTAAAAGGCGGTACAGTAGACTAGCTACGACTCCATGTCCAATTTCTCCTTACGCAATTTCATACTGTTCAACGCTTTTACCATCTCTGTCATACTAATTTAACTTTTATTGCAACCTTCCCTTATGTCACCAAATATCAGATAACCTATTAAAATTCCTTTGTATCATTCTCCTTCTTTCTTGGCAGCATCTCCTTTGCTTCACCTTTTAACCTTTTATACTTATTCCTGTGGACTTACCGACGTCTATTAAGAGTACCTTGGACAGACAGGGTAACCAATGAAGAAATATTTAGAAGAGTCCTTACAAACCACGAATTGTTAACAACTATTAAACGACGAACGGCTTACCTAGATCACATTTTAAGACACGACAGATACCAGTTGCTGCAACTAATTTTGGTAGGGAAAATAGACGGCGGAAGAGGAATTGAGAGAAAGCAGATGTCATGGGCAAGAAATATTAGACAGTGGACCGGATTAAGAAAGATGCAAGAACTTGTCAGCGCAACCAGAGACAGAGATCAATTCCAACATGTGGTCGCCAACATCCATTGAGTGGATAGACAGCTTGATTGATTGACTCATTCCTTGTCTTGTTAACATCCTAAATCGTTGCCATTTGCGTTCTTTGATTTGCTTTTATAGCCAGCCAATCCAACCAGGTTTTCTTTTTCTTTGACACTGCTTTTTCAACCTCTACGCACATTTTTTTAACTTATAATCTTTCTTTTTTTTACTCAAATCACACACCTCAAAAGCAAAAACCACGATTCCTTGCTTGAATGGCTTTCATCATTCTTCAACCTCACATGCTTTATCTAAACTATCTTAAAATGCTTAACTTGTATACGCTCTAGTACACTACTTTATTCCCGCAAACGATCCCGCCACCGCTTCAAAAGACCTCTTATTCGGCTCATTACTTATAAGTGGTATGTGTTAATTCCATGCACCGTGGTATGCCCAAGTGTCCATCACTTTCTTTTTCAATTGTTCATTCACAATGTCAAAATTAATTATACTTTCCTGGCATCTTTCTTGTCTTGTGTATAAGTGAATATTTTTATAGTTTAACATTGTGTTTGTTACCACAAGATTCCACTCCAAACATATTTCAAGTAGAATTACTAAATGTAAATGCATAATAGATAATAACAAATTAACATTAAATTAAAATAAATGTCAAAACTTTTAAACTGAAAGAATATACCTATAAAAATATTAAAAAATTTTTTTTTAACCGGCGGCAAAATATTAAAATGACCCACTTACGGAAAATTCCAGTTAACCTTCGAGTAGTCGCGGGTGCTGGTGCAACATAAATGGTCGCGAATGTATTCGACAGATACATACTTTAATTTTTAAAATACCATTTCAATTTTTAAAATGATTTATTTTGTGGGCTAGTGGACGATAAAAAACATTAATTAAATACATTAACAGATGTATTTTGCTTAAATAAAATTACATAAATTAATAATTCTTTAAATATTTAAAAAATAAAATAAGTTGCTCATATATGCGTATGTTGCAAATTGTGAGCCAGTAATCTACATATCCTGAATCTGCTAGTCTCCTTTTCTTGGTATGTACTCCACAATCGTCTAGACAAACGACACCAGAGTGTTTGAGTCAGAGATGTCTTCGACAGGATATGCATTAGAATTTTGTTAACCTGGTGCGTTTTTCTCGTTGACATAGCACACAACGTTTACTTTTTTGCTCATTGTTTTGAGCTACACTTCTTCTCCTTCTTGTCCTTCTACTTCTTTGAGTCTGGTTGATAGCTCACGAGGTATACCAGTGTTGGAGGTACTACGTCTTTGGAGATGTGGTTTGATTAATTCGTTACCGAGAATTCGCAGAATTTTTTTATGTTCTGGTTCCCACGAAAAGGGATATCCTGTAATGTTCAGAGAACATCGTGGGAACCAAGGGAAAGAAGGTAGGAGTTGGTGTTCTTCTTAAATTTCTGGAGGTTGTATGCCTCGGGGAACACCTCCCTAGGCAATGAGTTTCAAAGCCTCGCAATTCGTTGGATGAATGAGTCTTTGGAAAGTGATGTTCTGCAGGTCTCCAAAGTGACCACAAAGGGGTGTGAAGACTGAACTTGACGGGTTAATCTTGAAGAGACTGCCAAAGGAGGAACGATTGTTGATATTTCAGAAGAGCATCGCCCATGAAAATATCTATAAAATAGAGACAAATCGCCAACTTTTCTACGGTGTTCCAGACAAGTGAGCGAGTTTGTAAGCAAGGCATCACCGACGAGACGAATTGCTCTTTTTTGGACAGAATCCAGTAGCTTCAGGATATGTTTAGGTGCTGCACTCCAAATATGGGAACAGTACTCCAGTACAGGTCGGATCTGTGCCTTATAGATCATAAGCAGCTGACTGGAGGTGAAATAGCTCTTGGCACGAAACAAAAAACCAAGTTTTTGGGATGCTTTTTTGGCAATGGACCTCACGTGATTTTCCCATGAAAGGTTATTGCTGATAGTAATACCAAGCATCGATATGGATGACTTCAGTGGTATGGTTACTCCTGACAAAGTTATGTTAGGCACAGTGAGATCGGCTTTTCTAGAGAAAAGACATGCTTGTGTTTTGTTTGCATTGAATTCTACCAAGTTATTGGATCCCCATTCGAGAATTGTTGCTAAGTCCATATTTATATTGTTAACATTTCTTCCTCGTTCATTTCTGGTTTCACGGGCTGATATAGGGGCCCTGGAAGAGAAAGCGGTATGGAGGGTACTATCATCGGCAAAGCTGTGTACGGGACATGAAGTTGCTTTCAATAGGTCGTTGATGTGAAGTAAAAATAGTGTTGGTGCTAGAATGGATCCTTGCGGAACACCAGCATTTATGAGTAGAGTGTCAGATGAAACTCCATCGATCACTACATGGAGAGACCTGTTTGAGAGAAAACTAGCAAGCAGAGAACACAGCTGAGGGGGCAAGCCATAAGAGGATAAGCTTGGCGAGGAGTCCCTGGTGCCAAACTCGATCGAACGCCTTGGAGATATCTAATGCCACAGCTAAAGTTTCTCCATACTTTTCAATTACATACATTACATTACATATATGTGAGACGTATGCGAGCAGGTCACCAGTTGATCTCTGATGGCGGAAGCCATATTCCCTATCATTGATAATTCCTGAGTCTTCCAGATATTTCATGAGATCGATGTTGATGGCTTTTTCCATGACCTTTGAAATAATAGATAGCTGTGCGATAGGTCTGTAGTTGCTAGGTAGGGTCTTTTTGCCTTTTTTAGGGACTGGCTGTACTTTTGCAATTTTCCAATTGGACGGAAATACTCCCAAATTGTAAGAGTGGTTGAACAACTTGCAAAGAACAGGTGTTAGTTCGGGGGCACATTTCTTGAGAACAATCGGCGGGATTCCGTCAGATCTACAGGCTTTGTTGGTGTTGAGACCCAGCAAAATCTTTCTGATAGTACGTTGGCGAAAGGTGATCTCGGGCATGTGACTGTCAATAGGTGTAATGTTCGAGGGTTGTTTTCCCGAAGAATCCAGAGTGGAATTTCCAGCAAATAGGTGCGCAAAGATATTGGCTTTTTCCTGGGCAGTCGTTGCTAGTGTTCCATCTTCATTGGTTAGGGGAGGAAAAGAGCTGGAAGTGAAGTTTCTTCCCACAGCTTTGGCGAAAGACCAAAATGAACGGGATCCGTTACGACATTCAACAAGTTTTGATCTTATTTTGGCATTATGAGCATCTTTTGAACATTCTATTGTCTTTTTGCATATGCCTCTAGCCTCAACATATGCTGCTCTGGTCTCAGTTCCCGGATTTTTTTGCCATCGATGGTATGCTGCCTGTTTGGAAGCCACAGCTCTAGAGCAGTTTCTGTTAAACCAGGTCTTATCGGATGATGTTCTTCTTTCGGTATTCGGTATGTAAGTTTGCATCCCCAACATGATGATTTCAGAAATTGTCTCAGCACATCGTGTTGGATCTACTGAGGAGAAACAAACTCTCTTCCATGGAAACGCTGAGAAAAACATACGAAGACCCTCCCAGTCGGCCGAATTGTAATGCCACATGAGACGGGGTGGTATTGTGCTGCTCGATGGTAAATGGAAAGAGCATGTTGTGGAGATGAGGGTGTGATCAGAGTTTCCAAGTGGGGCACAAACTTCTATTCTATACGGGTCAGGATTGGTGGTGAGGAAAAGATCTAGTGTATTGGCAGCCTGGTTGTTGACATCAGGGATGCGGGTTGGTAGCTCGACCAGTTGTTCTAGACCATGAGTGATGGCGAAGGCCTCAGCTTAACGACCTGCATCATCAGTTTTGTTAGAGAATTTGAGCCAGGCAGCGTTATGTACATTAAAGTCCCCCATGATTATGGTTTCAGCTGTTGGATGGTTCTCCTGAATGTAGTCCAAATTGAGTGATAAAAACTCAAAGAGGTTGTTATATGAAGGTTCATTAGGTGATAGGTAAAGGCAGCAGAGGAACTTAGTCACTTTGGTATCAGATAGTTTAAACCACATCACATCAAAGTTTTTCGGTTCCAAACTCTCTTCACACTGGCATGAAAGGTTAGCCTTAGCGTAAAGGCAGACTCCACCTTTGAACCTGAGTCGAGAATGGAGTTCGTAACCAGGACAAAGAATATGGACCTTGTTGGTGGACGAGTTTACTTGTGTTTCTGTTAGAGCCAGAATATCCGGTTTTTTCGTCTGTAGGTGATGGTGGACGTCATTGATGTTCTTGTTGAGTCCACGGATGTTGCAAAAATTAATCTTTAATGTTGAGTCCCCTCGAGTACCTGTCGCCCGGAAATCCGAATGGAGAGGTATTTTGCTTCCGGAGTGTTTTACTCTAGGAGACTGCATCATTATTACTATTAGGATGCACCTGAAAATAAAGGAGGAATTGGGGAAAAGAAAAGAGGGAGATCGGAAAGTATCGACCGATCACTGAAACATGGAATGATCCATTTCACAGCACACAAAGTCGATATGGTGGTATTTTACCGGGCGATGAGACCATCTTCCACCTACGGTTATCCTTTTAGTCGCCTCTTACGACAGGCAGGATTTACCCTGGGGCTATTCTGAAGCCGACCCCATACAGCCCGATTGATTCTCGTTCGCCATATGAATAACTCGGGAGTTTATTCCTTCTAAGCTGAACATGGAAAAAACATAACCAACATTTTAGGAGGAACATAATTTATCTATAAGTAATAAGTGCGTCTCTTTCCCTGCTAAAATTGTGTCAGAAACGTCTGTATCATAGTCTTTTTCTAAGACTTTTAGCTTTTTCATCGTCTTCAAAAAGAAACCTTAATAGCTCTAATACATTTGCTTTATTATTAAAGTTCATACACTTTTTTGGAGGCCATAATTCACTGCAAGAACAACAAAAATCCTAAATAGTTACAACAATATTTTAGAACAGGAGAGAATGCTCGCGGGTATCTTACAGATACATGTTATTTTTTTCCATGTTTTTTAGTAATTAAGTAAAAAATATTAACAGGTGGTCTATTTAAAATAAAAAAGGCTGCGTTTTCATAAATTAAATAAATATACAAGCTGATCAATGAAACTTACATGAATGATTGCGGCGTATCTCTCAGAGACTGTTTACTTTCGAGGGTTTGGTCAAGTAGTAACCTTAAGTATTCCCACAAGCAGCAAGGTAGACGGGAGCACATCCCCACCGCTAATTAGGTTTACAAACTATATGACAAACAGATATCGGTATGTATCTCACAGATACGCGCGACTACTGGAAGGTTAATCTCTTGTTGGAAACACTTTTACCCTACCTTTTAATCTTTTGGCAAATTATAATACAAAATAACGATTTCTAACCTGAAGTTAGTCAGTACTTTTTAATCTACTTTTGTTTTACCATTTGATAAACTTAGTACTTATTTTCGGTTGTCCAAATAAGTATTTTTTCAAATAGTAAGTCAAGAATATCTATATATAATTTTGTGATATTTTATTTACCTAGAAAACTGTAAATCTTGCCCAAAAAATTACTTGAAGCTACAGAAGATTCGTAAATTTTTTTAACTTCGTCATTTTTTGTATCGAAAATTTTTTCCTCTTCATTTTTAATTATCATTAACAATTCTTTTACTTTAGCTGATCTATAAGTTGAAACTTTGTAAAGAAGTAACGTTGCGAAAACTATATTGGAAATGTAATTGGTGATTTCGGTTGGAGCTGCATGTGCCATTCCTTGTATAGCAGATACGTACATTCCGGCTACATTTAAAATAAAATAAGATAGGGTTGCATAAAAATATGTTTTGTACAAGGTTAGTTTGGCACCAGTTATTTTTATGGGCCATATTCCTGCCAGCAATAGATACGGTTTAATGAATTTCATCTGAATATGTTCCATTTTCTTTACTTTCATCATAACTAAAAAAAATTTAAATATTATCTTTTTTAACAAATTTCTTATTAATAAAAATAATTCTTTAGGATGATATTACCCGCTATACCAACACACACGAATGATATTTGAAATACAATTTTTTTAAATTGGTTTTATAGAAATTTTTTGCTTTGTAATTAAATTATTACTTATTAATTAAAACATACCATACATCAAAGAAACCTGTAATTAGAAATTTATTTCGCTGTCACTATAATTAACCTACATGCAATAATTGTTTAATTAAGAGTTACCTACTCTATTACAAAGATAAGACTCCGTTAAATGAAGAGAAGTTCTATATCTGTGTATATATATGGGAAAAATGTATAACTGATTTAAAAAAAAATCAGCTAATTCTGCTGTATGTCACCTATATTATAGGTTCATGTGGGTCGATTATGTATTAAAAAACAACTACTCCTCTGGCTATATGCCGCGACAGGCATTGAATTACATCTGATACATAATCTTGTATAATGCCCCATTTCGGGTAACAATATGCAGATGCTTGTTAAGTAAGAAAAGGAACTATTAGATTTATCCATCTGAAGTGAACACCTATGGACCGGTTTCGGGGTGTGTTACCCCTCATCAGCATAGGGTAGGTCTACCTCGACTGGACACATTAACAGCTTCGACTCCTACCAAGTATACATGAAGTGCTACGCGAAAAACGCCAGTCACGACATCTATACTCTTTAACAAGCACCACCCGGTGAATAGCTTCTGCGAAGAAGTATTGTAATCTGCAAAATTTATAGAAAACTATAATATCATTATAGTAGACTATAAAAAATTTTCGACAGCGTCAATAGATGGGAAAAATGTATAACTAATTTTATTATTTTTTTTAAAAATCTATTATACATTTTTTCAATCTATTGACGCTGTCGAAAAATGTTTATAGTTTACTATAATAATATTATAGTTTTCTATGAATTTTGCATATATATTGAGATGATATAATATTGAAGTAAGAAAATTTAAAACAAATTACATGGAAATAATCACTATTACCTTGAAAGAGTTCTAATCGAGAATCTCAAAAGATCCATTAGAAAGGTTTTTAGACAAAGATAAATAGAGACATGAAATATTAACTGTTAAATATTAAGTCTATGTATTAATTTAATATAATAGCTGTAAATTTTATGTATCTTTGTAAGAATAATGTTAATTTGGGTGATTTAATAATGTTATAGCATCAGAAAACTTGCTTGTCAAAAGGTAATATTGTAGAAAGGATATTTTCTTTAATTTGACCTCTACAGAGACAGGAAGTATACCAAAATAGTCCAGGTGGTCTCCTTTATCTGAAAATAGCAATATCGGTTAATATTAGGAAAAACAAATTTTGAAAGAAATTAATAATTATGAGATACCCTGTATAGTGTCAGTGTTCCTAAGAAGAATACCAATATAAAGAATCTTCCAAAACTTTGGTAATTTATAGAGAATTGTCATTGCCAACCCAGAATTAACAATATTTATTTAACAAAATATGTAAAGACTATAACATAGTTTATCGAGTAATCATAATAATTTGATTTCTATTTAATTTAAACTTATAATGTAAAATAATATAATGTTAAACTTTACCTTATTAAGAAAATTTTGTAGTTTGAAATTAATTACCAAAAAGTCCAATGATTTAATTGGTTTTCATAATTTAAAGTCATAGCCTTCTGAGATTTTAAGATTCATATAAATATGTTAGCATCAAGGAGATCGGGGTCAGTCCTAGGCATTTCATGGCCCAAATAGTGTAATTCTTGTGTGTTTTCTTAACAAAAAGGACGGCCATTGCTTGCTAAAAAAATTAATTAATTTGTGAAGTACATCATCTTGAAAGTAACACAAATGTTATTCACATGTTTGAATACAGTTATTAAGTATTTTTATTATATTTGAATAGTATAACTTTAAAAGAAATTTTTGTGATAAACAAACCTCTCCAGAAAAGAGACGGCCATTTTTGAAATCGCCATAATTGAAAATTTATAACAGTGCAGTTATAGTTAAAATTAATAAACTCTACATTTTAAACAACAGTGTTAGTGAGCAGACTTACCATTGATCAGAAGATATTAAGTAATTTGACTAAGGTAACAATTTTTAAACTTATGTGAGAAAAAATTTCTGTTCCTCAAGATTCATCAAGTCGCCTGTGAATAGCACTTCACACATAAATCACAGATCATTAATATTGACATATTTGACACAAGACAAATATTCAAGCGTTGCCAAATCTTGTGATACACAAGGCAGACTTTCTTTAAACGTTGCCACATTTTTTTTTAATTTCCATAAATTTTCGTTGTAATAACTTTTAGTAAAATTCATTTGTTTAATAAACGTATTAATTAAAAATAAAAAGGAATATAATTTTAAAGTAAAGATTTAATTAAGTATAATTTGTAATTTGTAAATTTATATAGTGTGACAGAGTATGCGTGGTTACATAATTTTAGTTTATTTATTTGTATAACTTTTAATACTTTCCATGTTTATTTTATTTTGTTAAAATTTTAATATTAACAAACAAGTTGATCATTTCATGTCAAAAGTCCTTGTTAAATTGAATCGACACTGGGAATAAAGGGATCTCAGCTTTGGATAGTAATAATAGTTTTAATAATAAAAAAGAAATAATTTTTTTGTTTTTTTTTAAATAAAAACAAATGGCGCCCAAGGTACGTTAATTTTTATTTATTTATTTTAAAAGTAACGAAATCATATTTTACAAACCATTTATTTTACAACAATATTAATTTTTCTTTATATCGGTACAACTTTTGGAATCGATATAGAAACATTCTGGTATTCTGGTATTCTATATTGGTGTTGTATTCGATATAAAATATTTCGTTACAATTTATATATATATATATATTTAAACCCTGTGAGGAAAAATTTTTGGAAACCCTGGAAATTCGGAAAACCGCACAGTTAGGACGTGAAACAAAAGTCATACCCCAAGTAACTTTTAACGAGAAATCCAACGGTCACATCTGATTTGACCTTGAACCTCATTTTCAAGGTCAACCTCATTTTTTTATGGGAACCCCTATTTATTATACCGGAATCAAAAAAGCGGAAATTTTCCGTCCGGATATGTGTGTAGGTATAAGGTTAACGTAACCCCGGAAGGTCAAATAGAGGTCAAAGAATGACTTCTTAAAAATCTCGCTAGTTTAGTGGTAAAACAAAACAAACAAAGGTCATACCCTCGGTAACTTATAACGAGGAATCTAACGATGACCTCTGATTTGACCTTAAACCTTATTTTTAAGTTCTTTCAAGGTCAACATTATTTTTTTTAATGGTAACCACTATTTTTTACTGAAATCAAAAAAAGCGAGACAGTCAAGCCGCAATTCAAGTATAAGGATAGCGTAATCCCTAATCCTCTTTGAAACCATGTATTTTAAAAATCATCACCTCTTAAGGCCTGAATAGCTGAAACAATTTGATTTCGCAAAAGTTGTTTATAACTTATAGTGTTCAAATTTCCTTCGATAAAAAAAGGACCTATTATTTTATCGCCTACCATTTCTGCCCACACGTTTAATTTTTGAAGATATTAAATGTGACTTTCTCTCATCCAATGAGGATTTGTGTCTGACTAATATCTAAAGTTATTACGATTGACTTCGCCATTTAATTTTACATGTCACTTCGTCTAAAAAAATTATATTTTTAAAAAATACAAAAACACTCTTGAAAAAACCAAATTTTTAAGAAGTCATACTTTAACCTTCTGGGGTTACGTTATCCTAATATCTACACACATATCCGGACGTAAATTTTTTCGCTCTTTTTGATTCCGGTATAAAAAATAGAGTTTCCTTTTTAAAAAAATTAGGTTGACCTTAAAATAACCTTAAAAATGAGGTTGCAGGTCAAATCAAAGGTCAATATTAGATTCCTTGTTAAAAGTTACCAAGGGTATACCTTTGTTTCACGACTAACCTCGTGCGGTTTTTCAAATTTTCCGGGGTTTCCATATTTTTTCCCCACCCGGTATACCTAAAAATAAAAAAATGTATGTATGTCCTTCAAAAACTCCCAAACGGCTGGACTAATTGGGATGAAATTTTCAGAAGCTGTTTTATACATAGCAGGGGTGGTTTTAGTGAAAAAAACTTTTGTGTAGGAAGGGCAATGGTACCTCCCATACAACGCAAATGAAATCTTCGTAGCCAAACGCCTGTCATTTCGAATTTTTTTTTCCAAAATATTGAAGCTGTCAAACATTTATGGATTTGAGCTATTTCAATTCAAGCAAAAACATTTGTGATCGAAAATCTTTGTAATACAAGAACTACTGCGATTTTGATTGACTACGATTTGTATAACAATTTGGATTGGCTTGGTTTTGATATCGGACTTTTGGATAAAAATTTTGATATTGACTGGATTGGCTGAATTTGATTTTGGATTGGGCTCAATTATATGTTGCCTGCTCCAGAGTTGGAACACCAAAAAATATTTACGTGTTTACATCTACCGAAAAAACTATAAATATTGTTTATCAGCTGGCATTAAAATAAAACATTTGTTAAATAAATAAAATTTCAATATGGATTGGGCCTCCCAGAAAAAATAAAATAAAATATTGAAGTATAGCAACGTACACCGGGTTCTGCTAGTCTTTAATACAACAAGTAACTTACCGGTAACTTAATTTAATTAAATACTTACTTAACTTATTTTCTTACTCACAAAAGCTTAAACGTAAAGGTTTTAATTTTTTTTTATGAAAATGGTCGCAAAAAGGGTAGACCTATCGTGTGGGCCACGGACGGCCCGCACTGCGACTATTAGAAGGGGAAGGGATTATAGAAAGGAAATGATTGTGGACACGCTTTTTAAAAAGTTGCAGGTCATAGTTCTCTGGAAAAACTGATTTTGGAAGCTTATTCCATTCCGTAGCAACCCTGTAAAAGAAGGATTCTTGATGAAGATTGGTCCTTGTAGTGTCAATCTTGAGAGTAAATGGGTGAGACTGATCAGCGTACCGAGTTCTTCGGCCGAATGTGGCCAATGGTGGTACAAGAGTTTTTATTTATCTGGAGCATCTGCCATGGAAATATCTGTAGAGCAATGACTGGTCTGCAACTCTTCTTCTATGTTCTAGATGGTGAAAGTGTCACGTGCCTATTTTTGTTTCCCATCTACCGTTTCATTATTAAGTACGTCTCTGATAGTCTGGCGTTCGTAATTAGTTTTGCATACCGTATTTGTTCGTTGTATGTAGTGTTGCCTATCTAGTAGTAACAGAATTCGATTATTAATAGCTGTGACATTTTTGCGTATCCATGGGGATTAAGTGGGTGTCTCTGTTATTAGACTTCGCCTTGATTATTGGCCTCGATTGTCGTGTGTTGTCAGATATATTATTGTTGGTTTGCTTTTCTGTGTGAATGGGCTGGCTATTAACACGGACGAACGCGATTATTAACTAGGAACTTAGATTTGCAAAGGTTGGCTGACGCGTGTCCCGAGTCATTTCTGATATCCGGTCTGGGAGCGAGGAGTGGTTATCATTCGTTTGGTATCAGTGGTGGAAGTCGGTTGAGAATCAGAACATCATTTTTACTTAATTAATATATTGCAGTTATTGTAAATATAGTTTTATTTATTTAGTTCACCATAATTGTTTGTTGTTTATCGCGTGGCTCTGCTGGTGCCTACAAGACCTATGGGTTTCCGGCTTATACCGTCTAAGTCGGTGGCGCGGCTCACTTTTATATTTTTTCTTCTACCCTCTACGGCTGAGATCGGGCATAATTTGCCAGTAGAGAGACCACTAGCAGAGTACTCTTTAAAAAACTAAAAAAAAGACGTGGCAAAAGGTATCTGTGAGAGTTGAGCTGTTTATCAAGCGAGTGGCTCTTTGCTAGTTTACGAGTTTATTTTTCAAGGGATCTAAGTTGGTATAAATAAATACTTACTGTAGCCACGTCAAACTTTGGAATTTATATATAAAACTCAAAAAGGACTAAGCCTTGAGGACAGATTGGGAATACATATAGACATGAAGCTTAACCCATTTTCTTTGATGTTGCGATTGCCGACCCATGATCTTGGACATTTAAATTGGTGTGCACCTATGTTGCCAGTTCTAAATCGAACATCCCAGACACAGTGTTGTTTTTTAATGGGGCATATAAATTTGATGTGTCAATGGCCATTGGTGTCAGAAATGAGAAATATATTTAACTTCTCAATGGAAGTTATGTTAATGGGTCTGATTTTGCAAATCTCTAATTTTGACATATCTACAGGTATCTGCAGAGTCGAATACAATAGTTTTTAAGTGGACGTCTGTGTGTGTATGAACGTATGTGCGTATGTTCATATATTCGTATGTTTGTATGTGTGTTCGGATTTATTTTGTGTCTTGATTATCTTAAGAACAAAAAATGATATCGACATGGGACCAATTGCATTTGACGCATAATTATGCAACTTGGAAACTAATTGGATTTTCAGAAAAATTGGTCAAGCTTTTTTTTATGTATGGAGAATAAAAAAACTGAAAAAATGGTAAACTTTTGTAATATTATTTTTCGTTTCAATTAATTCGAGAACAAAAAATGATATTGACATGGGAGCAGTTGCATTCGACGCATAATTACGTAACTTAAAACTGATTAGATTTTTAGCAAAATAGGTCAAGCTGTGGAGAATAAAAAAACTGAAAAAACTACTACTTAAAAACTACCAAATTTTGCAATTTTAAAATTATACTATTTTTAATACAGAATTTTAAGATCTTTTAAATAATATGATTATTGCATATTGAATATTTGTATGAACAATATGATCATAATATTTCATGAAAGAAATAGTTTTAGAAAATAAAAACAGGAATTTGAGAATTTTAAACTCGTGTCAGTATTGAGAGAATAGCATTGAAAACGCTATAAATGGCATTGGGGGTCGAATAAGATATCTCTTTAAACCTTTTACAATTTTCTATACAATATTCGAAGAATTTCCGGAGTAATTCGACTGCGGCACTCGTCAACGATTCTTTGACGCGAATGTTACAATGACAATGACAAAGAGCCATTCGCTTGATAAACAGCTCAACTCTCACAGATACCCTTCACCCTCTAGAACATAGAAGAAGAGTTGCAGACCAGTCATTGCTCTACAGATATTTCCATGGCAGATGCTCCAGATAAATAAAAACTCTTCTACCACCATTGGCCACATTCGGCCGAAGAACTCGGCACGCTGATCAGTCTCACCCATTTACTCTTAAGATTGACACTACAAGGACCAATCTTCATCAAGAATCCTTCTTTTACAGGGCTGCTACGGAATGGAATAAGCTTCCAAAATCAGTTTTTCCAGAGAACTATGACCTGCAACTTTTTAAAAAGCGTGTCCACAATCATTTCCTTTCTATAATCCCTTCCCCTTCTAATAGTCGTATTGCGGGCCGTCCGCAGCCCACACAATAGGTCTACCCTTTTTGCGACTATTTTCATAAAAACAAAAAAAAAACGCTGGTTGTGTTTTATAGATTTTACTTTTCAAATGTTCCCACAAAAATAAATCGAAAAGCAATAAATCTGGCAATCCGATGCCGTGGAAAACGTTGGTCTAAATACTGACGAACAGTCGCCGCATAATGCGGAGAAGCACCGTCCATAAAAATTATTTTCGTCATACTGTGGATTATTTTCAAATAGTCAAAGAATCGTTAACGAGTGCCGACGAATTACTCCTGAAAATCTTCGGAATGTCCGTGAACGTTTTAAACAAAATCTATATTATTGTATGGAAGCGGGTGGTCGACAGTTTGAACATTTAAGTGAATTGTGGTCGACATTGTCTATGTACGGGGTGAGCGGCAATTTAATACGAGCACTGAAATCACTTTACCAGGATTCCACTGCTTAAATCAGGATAACGAAGCTTGCACGGACTGGTTTAACATCGAAAAAGGTGTGAGACAGTGATGTGCGGCTTTGCCATGGCTGTTTAACTGTTTACAATATTTAAAAGAGAGTGCGTATGGATTGAAAATGAATGATTTGATCGTTAAATGTCTTCTTTACGCCGATGATCAAGTCATATTAGCGTCATCTGAAGAGGAGTTACAGGCGATGGTTAATGTTATGCATGATGCCCTGAAAATCAAAGGGATAAAAATAAATGCAAGCAAAACGAAAGTAATAGTTTTAAATAGAGTAAAAAGCATGACAAACTGTAAAGTTTCGATTGAGGGAGAAAGAGTGGAACAAATAAATGAATTTGTGTACTTGGGTTCAAAGATTACGAGAGATGGAAAGTATGACAGTGACATTGAGCGAAGGGTGTTGGCTGGAAAACAAATGAATGAGACACTGCATAGCTTTATAAACAGCCAGAATAAAGGCACGTCTGGCTGTGCGTGTGTTGGTTCCTACACTTATGTATGGTAGTGAATGTTGGGTTTGGCAAAAGGAGCATAAAAATAGGATTAATGTTGCGGAGATGAGTACTCTGAGAAGTATAGCCGGAGTGACTCGGTTAAATAAAGTAAAAAATAGTAAGATAAGAGAACGCTGTGGTGTAAAAGAAGATGTGGTTACAAAGATAGATGAAGGAAAATTGACGAAACAAATTTATAAGGGAGTGTAAATGGACAAGTCGGTAGAGGTCGACATTGGCGAACATATTTCGATCAGATCAGATTTTGAAGAAAAGCCAGGTCAAGAGTACCGACGAGCATGCATAAGAGCACTGATGAAAGTAGAGGAAGCAAAAGATGTATGTAAGAACCGTAGCAAGTGAAAGGAAGTGGCCTCTGCCTACCTCTACGGGATAAAGGCGTGACTATATGTATGTATGTAAGCAACTAAAATAATTGGAATTTTAACATGTATTTTTTTTAAAATATTGGGAGAAAATGTAAAATTTAAAGACTATTGCAAAGAGAATTGTCAGAGCTTTCAAAAGACGTCTTAGTCGACTCCCAATGCCATTTAAAAATTTTGGCGTAATTCTTGCCCTCGCTTGGGGTTAAAAGTAGTGGAGTCAAAAATACTGGAAAATAGTGTCCCCCTTTAATAAAAAAATCAACGGGTATGAGCTTTCTTCTATAATGTTGACGAGGTTCCTGCAAATGGCTCTTTTTCGTTTTCGGTTGCCACACTGTATATCGATTTTGCGTATGTTAAAATAACACTCCTGCTTTTACTTTTAAGTCCATCTCGCACAGAAATATCCTATACATAACGATTTCATATGCGAGAAACATCACTTTGTTAAACACCCACCCATTCTTTCAGCAATAATTCTTCGCGAATGATTTACTTTCACTAAAATAACAATTTTGGTGCGATCGATTTCTGGAAATACTCGTCGATCTTTCTAACGCTTCAAACTGATTATTTCAAATGGTAAGGCATTAACAAAATGTCACTAAAAATTTTATTAAACATTTAAGCCTTAAATCATGTGGTAAAGTGGTAATCATGTGACATTTTTTATATATTTCTTTAATAATGCAGTAACATTTTTTTTACCATGAAATAATTTTAATATGTAAGTATCAAGTGATGCAAAACTTTTAAAACTTTGTGTATTTTCATTAACTACTGATGGAAAAAAAACTTCAAGAAACTCTACAAAATTCTTTTCATGATAAAGGTGCTTAATCGCTTAATCAAAAATTTCATAGCTGGGTCTAACACACTAGAAACCCAACTCTGTACGCCAGAGTTTGAGCAAAAATTACTGACCCTTTACAGTGATTTAAAACCAAATTAAAGAGACTTTACGTTCTTCAAACAACATCCAAAACTAAATTTTATGTATTTAAAAGGAAGATTTTTTGCCTCTTCAAACTGAAGGAATGTTCAATGTACACGAAAATCCGCTCATAAAATTTTTTTATGCTACAATGCAAAAATAGTTAAATGTAAAATGTGAATTAAAAAAAACAACACCTTATTGACAAATCTATTGTAACTAGACAAGTTGGATGAGATAGGTTATAGATAGGGTTGCCTAATTAAGTTCCAGAAGAAGGAAGAGATGATAATAACTAATACCTTCTACAAGCTTTCAAAGCGACGACTCTACACAATGAAATTTTCACAGGACAGTAACTAAACCTCGATAAGAAATCAAATAGACTACATCTTGTTAAGCACATGATATAAAAACAACATCAAGTCAGTTAAGACCTACCCGGGCGCTGATGTCTCCTCGGACCACAATCCCTTAGTGGCCAAGATAGACGTCAAACTCAAAAGAACTCCAAAGAAGAGAGTAACTCTGATAAATATAGAGCACTTAAAGAGCCAAGACATACGGAATGAGTTACAAACAAAAATCTGAAATTACTCGAAAGCAGGAAAGAATACCGAAATTGCAGTTAAACAAACGAAAAATAGTGTAGTATTAAATCAGCCTTGGTAGGACCCTCAATGGAAATTTAAAAAAAAGAAAAACCCACGGGAAAGCTCCTTCTTCTTTTACTTGTTAGAGATCTAGATGATCTGTTGATTCCGGACTTGCCTCTGTAATATTTCCTGAGATATGGACTGCCAGCTGTCACTCCATCTTTTTGGTGGTTTTCCGGGTGCACGGGTCCCTGCTGGTTTTCCCTCTAGTACAATGCGTGGTAGTCTATGTGCTCTAATGTCAGTGTTTCTTACGTGATCTCTTCTTGTTTTCCCGGCTATTGTTCTCAGTACTGACATTTCGGTGACTCGTAGCATCCTTTTGGTCCTCTCTCGCTTCTATACCATATGTCATTATTGGCATGACGCATGTCATATATTTTGATTTTACTCTCCTTTCGCATATAAGGATTAGCCCATACAGTTTCCCTTAGACATCCTGATATTATGGCTGATTTGTTAATTTGGTTTCTCAGGTCCTTAACCGGGTCGTGACATATCTATGCCAGGTATCTAAATTGCATGACCTGCACTATGGGTTTATTATCTATTACCAGCTTGCATCACGGGAAAGCAAGAATGGATAACTAACGAAATTTTTAACCTCATAGATAAGAGAAAAAGCTATAAAGAAAAAAATAAACAACAATTTAAAAAAACACGAAGAATACTCCGCACAAAAGGCAGAAAAGCAAAAAAAGATTACTACAAGCAAAAATGTTAGGAAATTAAGGAGCTGCAAGCAAAACACGACAGCTTCAATATACACAAAAAAGTCAAAGAAATAGAACGAAAACTAAAAATATGGAAGAACTACATTAACCAGCTATTCGATGATGAGATACGATAAACTAATCTTGAAAATATAGAAGGGGAATTGGGTCCGGACGTAATTAAGGATGAAGTAATATATGCACTGGGCATGCCAAATAACGGAAAAGCTGCAGGTCTAGACCAACTGCCAGTGAAAATTCTTAATCGGCGGACCGGATTCATACTAAAAAGCAGCAGTACGAATAAAAAAAATGACAACAGAATTATTAGAAATACAGAGAGGTGTTCGTCAAGGGTGTATATTCTTACCAATGCTCTTTAATTTGTACTCAGAGGACAAAGTAAATAGGGCACTGAATGATCAGGACATAGGCATAAAAATTCACGGCATGACAATAAATAATCTGAGGTACGCTGACGATACAGTTATTTTAGCTGGAACACATGAAGACCCACAGACACTTACTAATAGAATGGTAACAATAAGTGAAGAATATGGAATATCAATAAACCTAAGAAAAACAAATATATGCTGCTAACAAAAACACCTTGGGAAATTCGTAGGATATATGTGAAGAATCAACCTATTAAAAGAGTAAGAAAATACAAATACCTAGGCACATTCATAAATAAAAACAATAACAGCTTCCAAGTAATAGAAATCGAAATCGAACAAGCCGGAAGTACATTTACAAGAATAAAGAGGCTTTTTTGCTGTCGAGACCTAAACCTTAAATTAAAATACGACTGATAAGATGCTATGTACATTTATACATATAGTCACGCCTCTCTTCCGTAGGGGTAGGCAAAGACCTTCCATTTGCTAAGGTTTTTACACACATCTTTTGCTTCTTTTACTTTCATCAGAGCTTTCATACAGGCTCGTCGGTTGTTGGTACTATTGACCTGGCCTTTCTTCAAAACAATGTTGATCTGATCAAGATATGTTCGCCGAGGTTGACCTCTACCGACTTCCATCCTTTCGCATTCGCCTTATAAATTTGTTTTATTAATCTTCCTTCATTCATCCTTTCAAAGTGACCAAACCATCTAATAATTTCTTAATCTATATTTGTATCTATATTTTTTTACACCACATCGTTCTCTTATCTCACTATTCTTTACTTTACCCAACCAAGTCACTCCAGCTATACTTCTTAGACTACTCAACTCCACAGCATTTATTCTATTTTTATGCTTCTTCTGCCAAACCCAACATTCACCAACACTCCTCTATGCACAGCCAGACGTGCCTTTTTTGACACTTTCTGGGTGTTCATAAAGCTATACAGTTCTCCATTTATTTGTTTTCCTGCTAACACCCTTCGCTCAATGTCACTGTAATACTTTTAATCTCTCGTTATTTTTGAACACAGGTATAAAAACTCATTTACTTGTTCCACTCTTTCTCTCTTAATCAGAACTTCACAGTTTGTCATGCTTTTTTCTCTTTTAAAAACCATTACTTTTGTTTTGCTTACGTCTATTTTAATCCCTTTGATTTTCAGGGCATTATGCATAACATTAACCATCACCTGCAACTCCTCTTCAGATAACGCTAATATGACTTGATCATCGGCGTAAAGATAGCATTTGACGATCAAATCATTCATTTTTAATCCATACGCACTCTCATTTAAATCTTTTAAACAATCGTTTATATATATGTTAAACAGCCATGGCAAAACCACAAATCCCTGTCTTACACCTTTTTCAATGTTAAACTAGTCCGTGTAAGCTCCGTTTATCCTGACACAAGCAGTGAAATCCTCGATAAGTGATTCCAGTGCTCGTATTAAACTACCGCTCACCCCATACTTAGATAATGTCGACCACAATTTTCTTCTCACCACTCTGTCATGGGCCTTTTCCAAGTCTATAAAAGCGCAACAGACCTTCTGACTTCTAGCCAAAAAATTTTCGACTACACCTCGTAATGAAAAGACCTGATCCATACATCTCCTTCCTCTTCTAAATGCTGCTTGCACATCCCATATCATTCTCTCAGTTTCATTCGTCACTCTTTTAATCAATATCTTTGCACACAGTTTGCCGACTATGCTAAGTAAGCTAATACCTCGGTAGTTCTTACAGTCCTGCTGCGAACCTATTACCTTGTAGAGTGGCACGATAACTGCCTTGCACCAGTCGTCTGGTACGCTACCATTCCTCCAACAAAGGTTAAAAAGGCGGTACAGCAGACTGTACAGCAGTTACCACGTTTTGTCCAGCCTTCAGCATTTCAACTGTTATCCTGTCGTACCCAGCAGCCTTACCCAATTTCATACTGTTCAACACTTACACAATTCCTGTCATACTAATTTTACTGTTACTACAACTTTAACTCATGTCTCCAAATGGGGCCTGTACTTGTGTATTATCTTTTTCAAATAAACTTTCAAAGTATTTCTTCCATCTCTTTAAAACGCATTCCTCTTTTTACCATACCACTATTTTGGTTTCTGATTTTTTTCATTTACAAGGTAGTATTTTTACCACTGGCTGTTCTTATGGACTTTTAGAAGAGTTTAATATTGTTTTGGAAATTGTCAGATAACGTTCCTTCAAATTTATCTTTATCACTTAACTTCTTTTTTGCCACAACCTCTTTTGCCACATCTTTGAACCTTTTATACTATGCTATTTTATGCTTATGCTATTTTATGCTATGTGCTGTCTGTATTATAATATGGAATGAAAGCCTGGACGCTAAAGGTAACCGACGTGATATAAGGAGACTAAAGTCATTTGAGATGTGGATATATCGGAAGAATATTAAAGATTTTATGGGTAGAGAGAATCACCAAAGTGAAAGTAATTGGACGTATGCATTAGAAGAGAAAAGTAATCCCAACAATTAAAAGAAGAAAATTGCTGTATATGGGACATGTCATGAGGGGAGAAAAATATCAAATGCTACAAATTATTGTGCAGGTAAAAATCCAAGGAAAAGAATCTGTAGAAAGAAGACGAAATTCATTGCTAAAAAACCTTAGAAAGTGGCTTGGTTGCAATAACAACGAACTATTTCGAGCTGTGGTCTCAAAAATAAGAATCGTCCTGATGATTGCCAACCTTCGAAGCGAAGACGGCATCTAGAGAAGAATTAAGTGACAACCAATAGGCAATAGGCAATGGGCTATTTAAACAAAAAAAAAGATTATGGTGTACCTATTGTTAGTTGATAAAATCTACTAATTCTCTATTCACTGTGTACGTCTACCTTGCAATAATGAAATATTAGGGAGATTTTAAGCCACCCATTTGAACAGCAATATACTTTATACGTTATTCATCGCATGCGCAATAGCGCTAAAATAAGGGATAACGTTATTAACCGATATTGCTTTACGTTATTAGAGTTGAAATAACGTTCCCTTAATAAAGGATATTGATTTTGCCATGGTTCCGCCTGTAGAACATTTATATTTAAGTTTTATCTTATACTCCAAAGTCTATGATAAATACATAGTCTATAGTTTTTTACCCCTTTTTTTTTAAATATGAAATGTATACATTTTATAAAATTAAATGTTATGGCAACATCGGATATGGAAATTGAAGAGAAGTCGCTAACATCACAGCAAGTATTGTACCTAACCTATCTTTGATGTTGTCAATCATTTGTTCCATAGTAAATTTAAAAGACGAATAAACAGTTTAAATAAAAAAATTCGTAAATGATTATTAAACTATCACAAAGTTCATTTATTAGGTTATAAATGTTACTGATATCTGTCACGTAAATAACGGAAGAATGGGATGGCTTAAAAACTCATTTTCGAAATACGTTATTAATGTACTGTTTTACTTTAATAGTGGATAAAGGGATATAGGTTAGGTATCATGTGAGTGGGGCGTGGTCGCCCCTCCACCGCGACCCTTAGTAGGTCTATTGTGGCTCACCCCTAGAGGTCACAATTCATCGCACAATCCAGTCCTTCTTACGAAGTTCATAGTTGTATAGGGTGAGATTTTTTTAAAATCGGTAGGTTCTAGGTTGGAGTATCCAAATATGTTGAACCTTATTTTTCCCAGACCGGGGCATGAACATAGTATATGTTCAGCAGTTTCGTCTTCCACGCAGCAGAACCGACAGTACGTTTGTTGCTTCAGATCTATCTTTCTGAGATGGTATCTTTGACGACAGTGTCCTGTAAGCAGTCCTGTTAGAATACGCAGGTCATTTTTGCTCCATTCTAGGATCTGCTTAGTTGTGTTTCTCGAGGGTTGAAACGGTAGAAACGCCTTCAAGTGGGTTAACCCTGGTATGTCAGACCAGTACGTGAGTATTTTCCTCTCCGCCCAGTCCGAAACAATTGTTTTGACGGCACTTGTGGTGACTCCAAAAACCGGTTCTGGTCAAGCGAACGCAGATTCGGCCCCCTGTTTTGCAAGGGTGTCGGCTTTTTCGTTTCCTTCCATCCCCTGTTGCCTAGGTACCCACAGTAGGGTCACCCTGTTGTTCGCACCAAGGTACTCTAAGGATTCGATGCAATTCCATACAAGTTTAGAATTTATCTTGTTGGAGCTCAGTGCTTTTAAAGCACTGTCTGATATTATATTTATGTTTTTGTTTGCTAGAGGTCTGTTGGTCAACTCTCTTGCACACAATTCGATAGCGAATACTTCGGCCTGAAAGATTGTAGCATACCTGCCAAGACTGGTAGATATCTCAATCTTTGGTTTCCTGCTGAAAACACCGGCCCCAACTCCATCTGGGGTTTTCGAGCCATCTGTATACATTACGTATTCAGTCTCTGGGAAGAGGATTTGTCTCTTCACCCATTCGTCTCTTTTCGAAAAGAGGACTTTGAACGACTTTTCTACGTGTATTTTTGTGGCTAGCAAGTCAGGAACCATCCCGAGAATTTGGTGGTTTTTTGTTTCACTCAGTATCCCGGAGTGATCCTCGAGTTGGTCTTCATTAATTTGCTTTTTCAAAGACAGGAATCTGTAGGAGACTATGCTGGCCTTCCTCTCTAAGTTAATATTTAGGGGAGGAAAATGTAGGAGGTGTTTCATCGCTGCCGTTGGTGTGCTGAACATAGCTCCAGTTATGGCCAGGCATGCCAGCCGCTGAAGGCCAGCATGCTTTACTCTAGCTGTCTGTTGTAACCCTTTGGTCCACCAGACTACTGAACCATACGTGACCATTGATATTATCATTGTTTGATAAATCCAGTAAATCTGTTTGAGGTTTATTCCCCAAGATTTGCCACATACTGTTCTAAAATTCCAGAGTCTTTGTTTATTGTTTTTTCCAAGTGGGCGTTACAGGTGAGTCTTTTAGAGGGATATAACGTATGATGTTCAAGTTGTGGCTTAAAATCTCCCTATTCTTGTCTTAAATATTCGAATGTTAGGTATGTTGGGTAGTTTATATCTTTTTGCGTGTTTTCGTAGTCGTCTCAATCGGGTTAAGATCACAATACTTAAATGCAAATTAATTCTTTTTATATCACTATTTCGTCATCAACTATTCTGTAACAATTTCATTGAAAGACCATGTTTTTTCTATTTTATCCCTAACCTGAAAGTTAAGTAAAATATACGGCGTTGGATAAGGAGTATTAGTTGCAATTGTTCGCTAGATCACTTCTAATACTCCTAAATAGAAGTTATGGACCTTTTAGTTTCTCTATTTTTACCCCTGGATTGTAAATTTGTATGGTAACGGTCGACGACTTTAGTCCGAAATAAAATTAAAAAAAAATTCATAAAAAATTGCTTACACCGAATCGGGCATACAAAATTATTACTGATTAAAAAAAGTTAACATTTAATCATTTATGGGTGTCATTTAATTATTTATTTATTTAAATATTATATTATTATTAAATAAAATGAGAAATATCTTCATAAATGAAATGAGCGATATTTTTTTAAATTGGTCAAAAACTCTTGAGCAATAATTTTTAAGCGATATTTATTCTAAACAAGCACTATTTTTTTTAGTTTGAGCGTTTTTTAATATATGATGGCTAGTAATTTATAAGAATAAACAAATAATTTTTTTATTAAAACATTAAGTTAAATTTTTTTAGTTATGATTTGTTCCAAACTCTTATTTGTTTTTTAAATGTTGTATGATGCTACCCCCATGCGTATGGACCTTTATCATGCTACATCTGCTCATTCATGCTTTGATGCCGACAGTACTCAACTAATTCTCGCCATGAAAAAGAAGATTGAATTTTTTTTTCAACTCTCCCGGTAAGTAAAAGTGGTTGAATGGATATTGAATAAATTAACCATTTTTATTTTTTACATCACATTTAGAATAAATCCCAAGCGCATCTTTGAGTCTCTTAAGGAGGAAGGATTCAAGCCACGGAATGTTGCGTAAATCAGCAACTACCTCCAAGCACTAAAGAAGAGGTTCTACGGTCCAAGCGCCATCAGCTTAGGTGAACTCAAGGCCTGGTGCATCAGAAACTCAACTATTCCCGAAGATGACGACACTACTTTTTCATTTGCCCATACGACCACTTACGCTGATAAAGACGAAGAAGATGGCGAAGCTAGTTTTCGCTTACCAATCTCGACCAATCGACTGTTAGCTCAATCGGCATTGACTAAGCATCTGCACGCTGATGCTACGTGTTAGTCAAATTGGGAAGAAATACCTGTCCTGATTGTGGGAATTACAGACTTGGATCGACACTTTCATCCTTAACCTATACTATAAATAACCCATAAATAAATAAACTTGTCCTTTAAAATAATGCAATTTTATTGAACTTTAGTGTTTAAAATATATTTTATTGCTCAAAATATAATTGATTATTGCTCACTTAATTATATTCTATCGCTTGCCTACAAAAAATATAGCTCAAAAAAGAAATTTTATATCGCTCAACAATATCGCTTATACTATTAACGAAGATATCTCTCATTCTATTTAAAATAACACTCGTTTAAATATAAGTGTTACAACTTTACCTTAGCTACAATATCTTAATCTGCATTCATTCTTAATTTTTAATTATTAGCCAAAGTCACGCACAAATTATATAACAGTACAATTATGGTACTTCTGTAACTCATTGCTTGTTTTAAAACAAAAATTTTTTTGTATTGTTTTTAGTACAAATAAAATTATTATTATTATTTAGTTATACAGGGTGGGGCAACCCATAAGACACGGCCCTTGTAAACCAAACCATACATTTTTTCGGGAATTTCTTAATTTCATTATATGTATATTGATTAAGGCTGCAAAAGGAAATTATTTTGGAGTCTACAGGGTGGCATTAAAAAAGTGTGACATATCAAAGTTTTGTTTTTTTAAATTAAACCTTTCTCGAGGTATTGATTTTTTTATGAAAATGCTAGGTACAATTGGAAACTAAATAACATCGAAATGTATAGAAATCATCCCTTCGAATTCTGACCAAGCATAAAAGAGGTTTTGGGCTATTGTTTTTGATAAAACCCGTATCTCAATATTATAGAAAATGTTCCAAAATCAATGTCACTTTTTTATAATTTTGGACAAAGATCACTTGGTTATTTTAAATGAAACACCCTGTATTTTTTTGGTTCGAACAATAGTTAATTCTATTATCTCTCATTTTATTATGGGGTTCCATATAACTAACCTAAATAGTTTTTCAGATATTGGCTTTATCAAATAGTAGTTCTGATTTCAATGTATTCTTTGACTAAAGATAGCTTTGAAACGACATTTATTCAACTTCTTGAAAGAATTCTTATTACCAGTTATTGTATTTTACGTTATTCAAAACATTTACTGAATTATTACCAACAAAAATAAAAGCTTATCCCATTTAAGAGCGGGTAGATATGATTTTAGCCATTGGTGAGTATTTAAAAAATTGCCTTTTGGCGTCGAGGGTATATGTCCAAAAATATCCAGACCGAAATCATCCAAACAAGTTGGTTCTTAAACGATTGCTCCATGAATTTTGTAGGACTTAAAGTGTAGCTTATGAAAAAGCAAATAGACAAAAATCTATCATTGGAAATGAGGAAAATGAATTTCTTATTATGGGATCAATCATAGAAAACCCTCAATAAGGTATTGTATTGTATTTAACAGGATGGCCTTTATGTTGAGCATCTACTTTGGATTAAATACATTTGTGTTTCATATTTTGTTGTTGTTTCAGTTAAATAATTAAAAAAAAATTGTATAGTCTGTTTAATGAACTACTTTCAGAAAAGTAAATATTTTCGATGAAGTAAAGTATAACAACTGTTAATGAGAATTCTGTAAGCAAATCACATAAATGTCGTTTCAAAGCTATCTTGATTCAAACAATGCATTGAAATAAGAACTACTATTTAAAAAAGCCAATGTCTAAAAATCCGTTGTTAGGTATAGAGAACCCCACTATGAAATGAAAGATAATTGAATTTCATATTGTTCGGACCAAAAAAAATACAGGGTGCTTAATTTGAAATGACAAAGTTATATTTGTCCAAAATTATAAAAAAGTGACAATAAATTTTAAACATTCTTTATAATATTAAGATACGGGTTTTATAGAAATCAATAGCCCAAAACCTCTTTTATGCTTGGTCAGAATTTGAAGGGATGATTTCTATACATTTCGATGTTATTTAGTTTCCAATTGTACCTAGCATTTTCATAAAAAAATCAATAACTCGAGAACGGTTATAGTTAGCTACATAGTACCTTTTATGAAATCGTATTATTTTTTCCTGAACTATTTAAAAATGTAAAAAAATACAGGGTATTCCATTTAAAAAAACACAACTTTGATATGTCACACTTTTTTTAGCCACCCTGCAGACTCCAAAATAATTTCCTTTTGCAGCCTTAATATATATATATATATATACATACATTTAATAAAATAAAGAAAAATTTCCAAAAAAATGTATGGTTTTTTATACAGGGACCGTGCCGTATGGGGTTCCCCACCCTGTATATTTATATTAAAAATTTTTAATGGAGAAAGTACTTAAAAGTGCAATTTTATTTAGAAACGAGGAAGCTCATCCACTTTATAACCATTCAAGAGATATCAAATGGAATGCAAATTCCAAAATGTGTGCATTTCTATTTATTATATATGTGTCAAAATATAATCACTTAATTGTATTCTATCGCTCACCTACAAAAAATATCGCTCAAAAAAGCAATTTTATATCGCTCAACAATATCGCTCATACTATTAACGAAGATATCTCTCATTCTATTTAAAATAACGCTCGTTTAAATATAAGTTATCATTTTTTTGCAATATTTGTAGTGCTTAATACCTATCGAATTAATGGATCACTTAATACATAAAAAAAGATAAAAGTATTTGCCAATGGCAAATTTTTTATAGATGTATTTTTTTTTATTTCTACACTTCAATCTAAATCAGACACAGATTTTTATAAAAGGCGATAATTTAATTCGACTTTCAATATCAACTCACTCCATTTCCCTTTAATAATGAAACTTGAATATTGGGCTTTACGCTTCCAGCAACAAAATTACCTTTTTCGACATTAAAAAGACAATCTATTTAAAAAAACCGGAAATAGCTTTTCTTAAAAGTGACTTTTTATTATTTTAGATTTTAAGCCACTGTTGGATTTGTCGATAAAACGATGTTAGTTAATTTAAATGAAAAAGATTTCACAAAATATACATTATCTAACATTGCCATGATTTGTTCACAAAAAAACAATATCAAAATCGTCTTCAATGAGCTCTTGAGTTGGTATAATTTAATAGGGATGCGTTTTATTTTCTTTTAATGTTTGACGTATAGAAGAATAGCTAACATGGAACATTTGGGCTGGCAGTCGACTAGACGTATGTGGGTTTTCCTTAAATTACAGCATAATATCCAATTTGGTATCATTGCATCAACCGAGCCCACCCCAGCCCGCAAAGTGTATTTAAATCCAATTCGCGATAGCTAGTTTAACGAGTTTCAATTAGCTCCATTTACTGACGTCAGCAGAAAAATCAGCTTCATTGTAAATTTTCCGAAAACATTAAAAAATTAAAATTTTCATGTATTTGATTTTCGAACACGAATATCGCATGTAATAAAGACTTTTTTGATAAATGAACCACACGAAATAACTGCTCCCGATCCAAACTAAATTGCTCCGTGGTCAGATCATCGAAAAGTGCATGCAAAAATGAAATAATTGTTAAACAATTGATTCGTAGATTTTACGTCGCAGGCAGGCGAAGTGCGCATGCGCGACCGAGCCCACTCCAGCCCGCAAAGTTTATTCAAATGCAATTCGCGACAGCTATTGTTTAACAATTATTTCATTTTTGCATGCACCTTTCGATGATCTGCTCACGGAGCAATTTAGTTTGGATCGGAAGCAATTTTTTCGTGTGGTTTATTCCGAAGTCTTTATTACAGGCGATATTCGCGTTCGAAAATCAAATACATGAAACTGCTTTTCTATTTTCATAATTGTCCCTTGTGATATGGACAGCAAATTTGAAAATTTTTCATGAAATAAGCGAGTAACTTCCATTTTATGTTATCTCCATAACCAATCATTTGTAAATTTGTTATTATGTGCATTTTTGTTTAATGAACCATTTTTCTAATATGCAGTTTACAAAATTGGAATGACTTGATGGATAGTCCTCCCTATATTTGTGCTCTTCCTGGGTCTTGCTTTCGAAGATAGTTCAAAATGTTTGTCCCTAAAGCTCCGTTCACATCTGAGCAAACACACCAAATGAACACTTGGCGCCACATGAGCATTCATTCGGGGGAATTGTTGTTTCCCCCTACAGAAACACATTAGCCTGCATTCGGAGCCGCTCCAGTTGTGCGCCTCATTTATTGATGTGATGAACGTAATGGGCTAGTGCTGCATTTATTATTATCAATGAATTATTTAAAAATAAGAAAAAGAGACGGAATCGTAGTGAATGGTCTTCCCAGTCATACCTTGAAAGAAGTCAGAATATATCAGTCATATATTTCGTCGGCGCCTATGACATATCAAACGTAATTAATAGCAAGTTTAATTATTGATAAATTCATGTTCACCTTTTTCTATTTCAACATTTTTCTTGATGTTTGCTTTTTCTCGCCGGTAAGATACTTTTAGACTATCTATTTTTTTTATTACTTTACTCACATCCCTGTTAAAAGTATCCGCCATTTCTTTCCAAGCATACTCTTTTTTAATTTTATAAAAAAATATATTTCGTGTCTCACATTCAAAAGAATAGGCCGATTTTAAAACTCTTCAATTAATTGCAAGCACATCTCATGTGAAAAATCCATTTTGTTCGGGGCCGTTCGGCGCAACGTGTTTAGTGCAACAGGAAACCCGTCCAGACTGAGCGAGAAATTCTTTTGAGGTACCGAAAATATTTGGATCGGCTAGGGCACGTTTTGAGCGTGCTCAGCGCGTTCGTGCTTCCCGTCCACATCTGAATGTTCATGCAGCGCAAAGCGTTTGCTCAGATGTGGACGGGGCTCAACATAGTTGGCGTTAAAAGACAAATGCAAATTAAGTGTCGGGCAAAAGCTTATTGTATGACATTGGTGTGTGCCAAGTAGCATCAGCGCATCAGTTCGTGTATGTTAAATATTTTTTTTTAATGGGGCGTGCGTGAATTTAAAAAAATGGACAAAATTGAGATAAGAGGTGCGATAAAGTACCACTGTAAAAACGCGGTTATCACCGCAAAAAATTTATAAGAACATGGTAAAAGTATTAAGTGACTCTGCCCCTTCGTACCAGAAAATCAAAAACTAGTTACGAGATTTCAAACCGGGAAGAGAATCCTGTCAATATGCACCAAATGCACGAGCCCCTAAAACTGTGGTGGCCAAAGAAAATGTGAATTTAGTCCATGAAACGGTGATAGAAAACAGTCTAAGCTATAGAAAAAAAAAAGTAGGTTTTCTTTCGCAAGCGTTAAAAAAAATTACATCAGGAATTGGGTGTCAAAAAACTCTCTGCACGTTGGATTCCACGAATGCTGACGGCAGACCAAAAGCGTGGTCGCCAGGTTGCAGTGGAGACAAATTTGAAGATCATTAACAGGAATCCCTTTGAATTTAAGCAAACATTTTTTGCGGTCGACGAAACATGCGTTCATCACTTTGAATAAGAATCCAAAAAACAAAGCATTAAATGACGGTATAGAGGTTCCCCACCACCTCGAAAATTTCTTGTTGTCCCATCAGCTGGTAAAATCATGGCTACAGTTTTTGGATGGGAGACGCGGGGGTGCAACATAGTAGTTGAATATTATGCGAACTTAAAACCAAAAGTACGTGAAGCGATCAGAGAAAAGAAAAGAGAAAAATTGAGTCGAGGTGTGCTCTTCCTCCTGGACAACGCTCCGGCCTACAAAAGTTGTGTTGCAATGGCTGCCATTCATAATGCGGGTTTTAAAATTTTTAGACAACCTCCTTATTCTCTAGATTTGACTCCAGCGACTACCATCTATACCCAAATTAAAAAAATATCTTCTTGAAATCCGCTTTGCTGATGATAACGAAGTGATATCGGCGCACAGTGAAAAATATGACCGATTTAGGTGGACAAAAGTCTGAAACTTGTCCATATTAAACCTTTGGGATCCCAGATTACGGAAAAAATAAAAAAAAAATCTAACTAGTTTTTTGACACGATTGGCGAGCGCACAGCCGTCAGACAAATTTATTTGCTAAAATCTAAAATTTTTCTACATTTAACGTTTGAAGTCCCAGAATACGGAAAAAATAATACAACAAATCTAATTATTGGCTGGGAGTGGCGTAAACCTGCTGATAGATGAATTTTAAATCATTTAGGAAACTTTGTTGAATTGCAATCGAAAAAGAGAGCCAAAGCTTGTTCAGGAGAAAAACGTCAAATGTTGGTGGAGGGCGACTTTCTTGTAGAATAAGATAGCTGTTGAGAGGTAGATGCCTCTCTCACAACTTTGGAAGCACCACGCTTGCCAGAAACATAAAGCGCGTACTGTACAGTGAAAGTCAACTTTTCGCAGTCTACCTTCAATAACTCGCTGACTTTTCTTTTTTTGTTTTTTTACTAGAACATTCGAAATTTTTTCAGGGCGTTCTGAGCGTTGACAAGTAGGTTAAATAACTGAAATACTAAAATCCAAGTCATCTGAATCAAGCTAACTAGAGTATTTATTAAAACAATCTTCCAGTTTTGTGTGACATTTGTCCCATCTTGCCGAAATGTTGTCGGAAAGACGGGAAATTCTAACTTTCAAAGGTCCAATCTCCACATCTTCTTCATTATTAATTTGAGCAGAAGTAAGAATAAATTTCAGCAAGTGGTCGTGGCGGTTTTTTTAGAAAACTTAACCCACTCTTCAAAAAATTTCCTCCTCGCGATTCGGACTGTTGTGTCTGAAAAAAATTATGTATCACCCAAAACGCAAAAAATCGCAAAAATTCTTTGCAACATTTAAAGACTAAAATGATTGATGAAACAAATCCTGCAAACAATTCCTTGGGGTAACTTGGGGGTTATATAGTTTTTCGTTATTGAATAGAGGCATATATTTATAAATTGCTTAATTAATTTTACAGGTATATTGCAATGTATATTCAATAACGAGTGTGGAAATATAATGTCTTACCTGTCTCAGCAATGTAGATTGTGAAATAAAAGCAAAAAGACTTTTTACTACACACACCTTGAACATAATAAATGACCATTGAATAATCCCACCGCCGGTTATTAGGCACTTGTATAAAGAGAAATCATTCACTTATTTACTATTTATTTGTAAACATGGTATGGCGGGAAATATTAATATTAAGCGTCTTACCAACTAATAATATAAAGGTCAGGCACTTGGATATTCCAAATTTTTGACTCGACTTTTGTCCACCTTAATAAGTGATTTTGCCCACTGTGCGGAGGTAGATAAATGGCTGAAGACTTGAAGTTTTAATTTTTTTTTTAAAATTGCTTGAAACACTGTGTTAAAAAATAAATTGGTTTCATTCTTCTCATATGTTTGCTTTTATGTTTGGGACAACAATTCGTGAACTATCCTCGTATAACACTGACAACTAGTGTTAGGTAGTCAGACAACAATTTGCTAGGACCAGGCATTTTACACAAAAGTAAACAACATTTCTCATCGGCTTTTTTATGTGTAATTAAAAATTAATGATTTGATAGTCAAATGCCTTCTTTACGCCGATGATGAAGTCATATTAGCGTCATCTGAAGAGGAGTTTCAGACGATGGTTAATGTTATGCATGATGCCCTAAAAATCAATGGGAAGAAAATAAATACAAGCAAAATAAAGTAATGGTTTAAAAAAAAAAGGCATGACAAACTGCGAGGTACTGATTAAGGAAGAAAAAGTGAAAAAAGTAAATGAGTTTGTATAGCTGGGTTCAAAGTTTACGAGAGATAAAAAGTATGACAGTGACATTGAACGAAGGGTGTAGCAGGAAAAAAAATGAATGGGGTACTGCATAACTAGATAGATGGTTTGGACACGTAAAAAGAATAAATAAAAGAAGATTGACAAAACTAATTTATAAGGCGACTGCCAATGGGCAAGTCGGTAAAGGTCGATCTCGACCAACACATCTCGATCAGATTTTTCATTTTTCTCTGTTTATCCACAGGCCTTCTTCCAGATCCGTCTCTTCAGCTTCTCGTTTTCGGTTTCATTGGGGGTCTAATAGATTCATTTGTGACTCTATCTCTTCTGGATTTTTCCGCCGCTCTTCTCCAGAAGTCCATTTCTCTGGCTTTTAGCTTTTTTTTTTATTTTTTCTTTTATCGGCCACACCTCCGAGCTATATGTTATTATGCTTTTCACGATGAAGTTGTATATCCTTTTTTTATGTTCTTTTTTAATGGTTTTGTCCCAAAGAATACTGTTCAGCAGAGGATTTTCAGGTATTTGTATATATTGCATTGTTTGATGATCTGTCCCGTTGCATTGCACATATATTCCGTTTTTGTAATGTTGACATCCAGACATCCACACTCCTTGATCAGATTAACATTGGTTTAAAAAAAGGCCATGTCAGGAGTACCAACAACAGACGAGCAAGTATGAGAGCACTGATGAAAGTAGAGGAAGCAAACGATGTATGTAAGAACCGTAGCAGAAGTGGAAGAAAGTGGTCTCTACCTACCCCTACGAGAAAAAGGCGTGACTTTATGTATGTATGTATGTATGTTACGATATTTTCTCCTTGGAAGTCTTAGTACAATAACTAACAACTTTTATTCTAATATTTATTTACAATAAATTTTATTTTACAATAACTAACAAACACTTTATAATTTTTTTAAAATACTTGTCTTTAAACTAACTTCAACTTAAACTTAAAAACCTCGATCTATAAATCCGTTAAAATACCTACAAATCAGTGTTCTCGAATAATCGACACTATTTCAGGATCATCCAGTGTCTTTTATGTATTTTTTTTGTACTGAAAATAGTCGCAAAAACGGTAGACCTATCGTGTGGGCCGCGGACGGCCCGCACTGCGACTTTTAAAAGGGGGAGGGATTATATTTCCCTATGGGAAAAAGGCGTGGACCCGCTTTTTTGAAAAGTTGCAGGTCATAGTTCTCTGAAAAAACTGATTTTGGAAACTTGTTACATTCCTTGCAGCCCTGTAAAAGAAGGATTCTTGATGAAGATTGGTCCTTCTAGTGTCAATCTTAAGAGTAAATGGGTGAAACTGATCAGCGTGCCGAGTTCTTCGCCCTAATGTGGCCAGTGGTGGTATAAAAGTTTTTATTTCTCAGAAGCATCTGCCATGGAAATATCTGTAGAGTAATAACTGGTCTTCTTTTATGGTCTAGTAGGTGAAGGGTATATGTGAGAGTTAAGCTGTTTATCAACCAAATAGCATTTTTCTGAATGGAATCTAGAAGACGAAGAGAATACCATGGTGCTAAACCCCATATGTGCAAGCAATACTTTAGTAGAGGTCGGATTTAAGCCTTGTACGTCGTCAACAGTTGGTCAGGAGTAAAAAACTTTCTAGCTTTCCACCAAAAACCTAGCCTCTGGCTTGCTGACTTCGCGATGTTAGCAATATGGTTATGCCAAGACATATTATTAGACACTGTTACTTTCAAAATCAAGTTGGAGGGAATTGATTTAAGGGTATTTCCGGACATTGTAATGGAATGATTTAAGAAATTCATTTTCTTGGAAAACGTGGCGTTTTGTGTTTTCTAGGCGTTAAACTGAACAAGACTGTCGGTTCCCCACTCGACGATTGCTTTAAGATTTCTATTGAGTCCTGCCTGAGTATATTTGTATCATTCACCGACAGCTCATTAATATTTACCCTATTTGTGATTGACCCGCTGGCGCCTTAAGGCGAGTTGCAACATTACTAAAATATAACATTATTAAAACTATTTTCATAATGAGTATATTTTAGGTATGGTCGTGAAGAAAGAAATGTTCTTTATCGACACTAAATTGTTCTTGATTTAAATTTTTTTTAAAATGAAACTCATTTTGTGTGATTTAATTGTCTTATTTTCTTATTTTTGTTGTGTCCAAATTTAATTAAGTAAAAAACATGCTAGACAAAATTAATTTTAAAAAAATTATAAACATAAATAGACTTTGCATCAAATGCTGTCTCTAAATTAAATTTAAAATCCACATATAAGCCCTATTTGAATAAAATTCATTATGCGTTGACAAAAAGAAATATTAGAAAAAAGGAATATTAGGCAAATTCGCAAATATCTACCGAATAGAATCATAAAAGAGGGACTCAAGCTACCGATATTGGCTTCGGGATTTTTTGACAGCTTATGCGTTTTGTTACCACTAAAATTGAGGACAGGTGTGTTTTATTAAAATCTTTCTTGACTTCATTTTGCATTATATTTTTAGACTTAGTGTGCAGATTATGTTGGTTGATTTATTTTTATTTTATTCCTAATGGACCGTTAAATAATACACTGCAAAAATTACATTAAAAATCAAAAGAATACATGCCAAATATTTTAAAACTGTAATTTACATAGTTTTTGTTTTTATTTACTTTACCATAATTGTCACATAAAAATTAAATAAATAACTAATTATTAAAAAAAAATTCTAAATCGTTATGTTTTTATTTTAAAGTATAACGTATAAAACCAACATCAAGTTCATTCTAAAATATGATATCACTGCACGCAATCATACAAGAAATCCAAGCTAAAAAGCTCTTACACTTATCAGGAAGGCAAACATACTCAGCATTCTTAATTCTTTGATGTAGTACTTTTATCAAAGAGAATACTCACGAAGAGTTTAAGAATCTGTGGGATGAAACTGTAGACTTGCAAAGGAATTGTTAAGATTATCCAACAACGAAACAGCAAATATCTATCCGGCGTTGTTTAAAGACAGTCTTCATTTCCTAGCTGTAATTGTAAGCGGACACATCTTTATAACCTAAAATTAAGTAAAGCACCTCTATGAATAGGGTAAGAACAAGAAAATAAAAAAATCAAATACTTGATCTGCGACTGTTGTGCTGTCACGTCAGTCAGGGAATTCGTTACCTAAAATCTGGCTTACCTAGGGTAACTTTCCTTAGTCAGTATCACCACCTATTTTAGAACAATAGGTTGGTTGAATGACTATACTACACTACAACTGTATTCTTATTTTGGATTTAAATTTAGATAGCTAAGCTGGGTTCCAGATATAAATGTAAATCTAGCCGTAAGAAGCTCTTGAAAGCTATAGGATGCTATCTTGAGCAAGTTGTTCTGAAAGAATAGAGTTAGACTAGGGTATCTATTAGTAAAAGTACGACCGTGCCAAACATGTAGGGTAAGTACTTTAGTAAAGTAATAAAGCGAAAACGTATTTTAAATAAAAATCTAAAATCTATTTATAAATTTTTATTTGGTTGGAACGGACTTTTCGTAGTATATTATTATTGTTTTTTTTTCTCACACTTGTTTTTGTATTTTTCGGCATTGTTGCTATTTTTTAATGTTTTTTTAGTCAATTTATTAACTAATTGGCTAAAAAAAATAAGAGAATCGTAATATAAAAACTTAAGGTTAAAAGTAAATAATTCACATATTGTTGCACTTTAACTGTGACACTTACCTAGCGTCATTGTTATTATCTTCTAAGCCACTATCACAATGAATTATTGATGTATATTAACCAATAACAAGAATTATTCCATAGCGCGTATGCTATTGGCTGTACCCAGTTATAGGTACGCGCTTATTGGTTCAAGGCAGCCAATAGGTTCGCACCGGCTGCGCAGGTATAATTGGTACACAGCATAAGCGTCTGTTGTTTCGTATTTCATGCCAGAAAAACCTTACACTTTCTTTCGCAAAGTGGCTTCGTCAGGGCTGTTTAACTTATACATGGACGATTGTTTAAAAGATTTGTAAGAGAGTGCGTATGGATTGAAAATGAATGATTTGATCGTCAAATGCCTTCTTTACGCCGATGATCAAGTCATATTAGCGTCATCCGAGGAGGAGATGCAGGCGATGGTTAATGTTATGCATGATGCCCTGAAAATCAAAGGAATGCAAATAAATGTAAGCAAAACGAAAGTAATGATTTTTGAAAGAGAAGAAAGCATGACAAACTGTGAAGTTTCGACTTAGGAAAAAAAGTGGAACAAGTAAATAAATTTGTGTACTTGGGTTCAAAGTTTATAAGAGATGAAAAGTATGACAGTGACATTGAGCAAAGGGTGTTGGCAGGAAAACAAATGAATGGAGCACTGCATAGCGTTATGAGCAGCCAGAAAGTGTCAAAAAAACACGTCTGGCTGAACATAGAGGTGTGTTGGTTCCTACACTTTTTTTTATGGTAGTGAATGTTGGATTTAGCAGAAAAATCATAAAAATAGAATAAATGCTGCGGAGATAAGTAGTCTGAGAAGTTTAGCCGGAGTGACTCAGTTAAATAAAGTAAAAAATAGTAAGATTAGAAAAGTGGTGTAAAAGAAGATGTGGTTACAAAGATAGATAAAGCAATGCTTAGATGGTTTGAGCACGTAGAAAGAATGGATGAAGAAAGATTAACAAAACAAATTTATAAGGTGAGTGTGGATGGACAAGTCGGTAGAGGTCGACCTCGGCGACCATATCTCGATCAGATCAACATTGTTTTGAAGAAAGGCCAGGTCAAGAGTACCAACGACTGACAAGCATGTATGAGAGCACTGATGAAAGTAGAGGAAGCAAAAAAAAGTGTGTAAGGTTTCCATCTTGTCCCCCACCTTATTTCTTTTACACATCAACGACTTCTTGAAAATCACCACAAACCCCATTTACAGTTTCGCAGACGATAGCACACTTGTCTCAACTTTTACATCCTATCAATCACTTTAGGTGAATGATACAAACAGACTTAGGCAGAAACAGGTTAATTCCATTAATAAAGATCTTCGAGTGGGGAACCAACAATCTTGTTCAGTTCAACGCCACGTTTTTTAGGAAAATGAATTACTTAAATCATTCCAACACAATTTCCGGAAATACCCTTGAATCAAGTCCCTCCATCTTGATTTTGGGAGTCGTGGTGTCCAATAATATGTCTTGGCATGACTATGTTGCTAACATCGCAAAGTCATCAACCCAGGGGCTAGGTTTTCTGTGGAAAGCTAGAAAGTTTTTTACTCACGATCAACTGTTGACGACGTACAAGACTCAAATCCGACCTCTACTGGAGTATTGCTCGCACTTTTGGGGTTCAGCATCAAGGCATTCTCTTCGTCTTCTAGATTCCATTCAGAAAAGGGCTATTCCGTTGATAAACAGCTTAACTCTCACAGATACCCTCTAAAACATAGAAGAAGAGTTGCGTTTACTCTTAAGATTGACACTACAAGGACCAATCTCCATAAAAAATCCTTTTTTTACAGGGCTGCTACGGAATGAAACAAGGTTCCAAAATCAGTTTTTCCAGAGAACTATGACCTGCATTTTTTCAAAAAGCGGGTCCATTATCATTTTCTTTCTATAATCCCTTCCACTTCTAATAGTCACAGTGCGGGCCGTCCGCAGCCCACAAGATAGGTCTACCCTTTTTGCGACTATTTTTATTAAAAAAAAACCGTAGCAAGTGAAAGGAAGTGATCTCTGCCTACCCCTACAGGAAAAAGGCGCGACTTACTCATTATGTAATTATTTTTAATAACATAATGATAACATTTACACTCTAGAGTGAGAATATTTATTTCGTAACAGTTCTTATGGGCGATTGCCATGGATGTCAAATAAACTCTTTGAAGTTAATCGGTCAGTTTTAAATTAAATTGGCGACGTGTCGTGTTTAAAAGTTATTTTTTAAATGGTTTGTATAAAAATGTGCTTGGCTTCATCCTATATCTAGTATACACTAGCGATATTCCGACCTTTGTAGAGGACACGATAGCGACCTTTGCTGACGATACTGCCATATTAGCTGTGGGCGAAGATCATGAAGAAGCCGTAAGAAAGTTACAAATATCCGTTAATGAAATTATTGATTGGACTAAAAAATGGCGAATTTAGTTGAACGAGACTAAGTCTGTTTGCATCAACTTTACAAATAAAAACAAACAACAAATTCGAATTTGGATTGGATGTTTGCCTGGAGAAATTGAATGTGGTTAGCCATTTCTGCTTAAAGGTAGAGTGGGGAGGTTTACTTTCCTTCCCCGCATTGTTTCCTGGTGTAGGCCGTTTTGTCGGCGCTTTACCACGAAGGGTTTTTTTTCCCTTTTTCGGCTTTTTTGCTGGTTTTGGCCGGCCTCTTCAGTCCCGCTGTCGCCGCCGAGGTATATTTACCTCCTTTTTTGTTCTAACGGTTACCTCCGAAGACTTTGTAATTTCCACCGATGATGAATCTTTCTTGGCTTCCTTGGACCGGAATTGCACCTGTCCAAAGCCAAAATATGGGCGGAAATTTAGCCGCTCCAAATCTTTAATGGATACTTCATCCATTGAGAACGTCCACATTTGACCAGGTCCTGCGTTTTCCCTGTGTAGAATGGTCCACTCCTGGGTATGCAGGGTACGGTTCATCTTTCTCAGACGGTTGGTTACCTGTTCTCCCGTCAGTCTGGGTAGTCCCTCATCGTCTGGGATGAAAGCCACACAGATGTGGGGTTTCGGTATGTCTTCCTTCTGAACTAACTTCAGCTGGGCGTTTTCCCAGGGTTGAAGGGAGCATATCACTTCCTCCATCCACTTGACCGTCTCAGCGTCCGTACAGGACAAAAGGAGGATTCCAGGTCGAATGGTGCAGCTCTGGAATCGCACTTGTGGACCATCGTCCGATAGTTTGTCTACAGTGTCCATAATGGATCGCTGTACCTTGATGCCCTGAGCTACAGCTGCAAAGGAGCGTTTTTGCTCGTTTGTGGCCTCCATAGTGCGTGGCTTTTTCGCCGCCGCTTCTGGAGTGCTACCATCCGAGCGTAATCGCTTGCTGGTGAGAGCGGGGTTGATCCCCGCTTCTTTTCTCATTCCGCTCTTTTAGTATTTGATCTAAGGCGGTTTTGTAAGGTACCCCACTCTTGATCAATCGGCTAAGACGTTTTCTCGTCGCGCCGGCAAGTTTGACCTTCTTGTCCAGGTTTATGCTGGCCGTTTGCTTAGCCTCGCCCCCTGTTGTCAGGTCCGTTTTCTCGAGAGTGGGGGATTTTAAAAGTACCCTCTCAGCTTCCTGCAAGATTTGGTTGCTAGGAGGGTCTGTAGTAGACAGCTCCATTTGCATTTGTTCGTCTGCGAGAAGATTGCCTTCGTCGCAGATGGTTTTAATGTTTTTAGAATTTAGGTTACTCATATAGTTCCCACGAGTAGCTAGAGAAAAAATGGTCGACTCCGGCAGAGCTCTGCATTACCGTAGCAAGGCAAAAATACTACCGGGAGGTTGCCTGGTATCCCAGAGGCTCCGTTTGCGATATCTGTTTGGGGCAGGCACAGATATCATACATATAGTACGCCCCTTGGCACGGGTCGCATGACACCTTGAGCAAAGCCTGATGATCGCGGTAAGCTTGGCTGGCTTAAAACAAACCAACCGCACCTGTCTAGTTTGAATATAAGGAAGTGAGCTTCCTTGTACTTAAAGGTAGTAATGATATAGCCGCTGCCCTATATCATGTCCTTAGTTGATCCGCGGGTGTTTATTCTTTAATATTAGACACCTTTCCTGTAAGCCAGGAAGTTCCCTATCAGCCATTGGGACGCGCCGTGTTGGGGTTAAGGACATCCGCGCACGGAGCTAATTTAGGTTAGATAAAAGTTGCTTATTGATCTTATTTAGATCAGATTGTAATTTTAAAAAATATCTATTTTAAGGTATTTTATAATTAAAAAAAAAATAAAAAAAAAATGAGCTAAAATTAATCTGAATCAAACGCATGGAAGGCCAACTACTAATACATTACAGACCCCCCAAAGAGTTATCAAGTATTTCTATTTGTGAATAAATATTAACAAAAAATGGGACTACTTCGTTGAGATAAGATGCCAAATTGAAAAGGCTCGAGCCATATTCCTTAAAATGGCAAAAATTTTCAAAAGTAGGGACCTTTCTTTAAACACCAAAATGCCGATACTAAAGTGCTATTTGTTCTCAACTTTTCTATACGGTGTTGAGTCATGGACGTTATCTGAAACATCTTGCAAGCAATTAGAAGCCTTTGAACTTTGGCTCTACCGTCGTGTTTTGGGAATTTTATGGGTCGATCATATAACCAACGAAGAGGTGCTACGTAGGATGAAAAAAGAAAAAGAAATCTTTTATCAAGTAAAGAAAACTAAACTTGAATACCTCGGCCGCGTCATGAAAAATCATGAAAGATACTGGCTTTTACAGATTTATCCTTCAAGGCAAATACAAGGTAGAAAGAGTGATGTAGGAAGAAAAAAAATCTAATGGCTGAAGAATCTCCGAGTGTGTTTTAATACATCAACTGTGGGCTTATTCCGTGCATCAGTGAATAAAGTTCGTATAGCCATTATGCTCGTCAACATCCGAAACGGATAGGCATCAACAGAAAAAAAAGAATGAGAATTTAAAAATATTTTTCCTAAGATTACAAATAACGCTAATAACATATCAAAAAACCTACTCCCTCAAAAATCAAAACAGAAATATGAAAAATATTATACCATGTTATAAGATTGGCAACAACAAAAGGGAACGGACTTTTTTTAGACGTTTTAATTGCATTTTTTTGGTTTATTATAAAAGAAATGAAAATCATTCACCATATGAAAATTATACTTCATTATTAAAGCCACTTTTAAACGTAAAACATAATATCGATATTTCTAAAAACAAAAAATTAAAAACTTTGTTAAAACGTTCATCCGAGAAGTATCTACCTAAAAAATCAAAGATATTTGTCGGACAACACATTAAAGATTTTTTAGAAAATGCTCCAGATGAAATATATTTAGCAACACAGGTGATAAATATTTTTAATACGGTATCAATTTTTATAATATTTGAACTTTTAGGTCGCCCTTATCATTGGTGTTTTGGGAGATTGTCGTAAAAATGAACTGTATAATATTAAAATTTAAGATATTAAAGATTTGGGATCCTCATTAACAATTGTTATTCCCAACACAAAAACAAAAAAATCAAGAGAGTTCATGATAACTGGATATTTTTATAATATTATAAAAAAATATTGGGCGGCTGCTCTGAGAACTTTAAACATACCTTTTAAAAAAAAATTTAAAAAAATTTCAAAAAAATAAATGTACAAAACAAGTAATTGGTATAAATAAGCTGGGTAATATGCCAAAATAAATTGCCATATATCTTAATTTAAATAATCCACAAGATTATCCCGAGCACTGTTTTCGTCCACTGTATTAGTAAAGGTGGTCATAATAACTTTAAAAAGGCATGGAGGTTGGAAGTCTACTCAAGTAGCAAAAGCTACATACAAAATTCCAAGCAAAACAAAATAAATATAGCAAACCACTAAATTTCTTTCATAAGTAAAACTTTTTTTCCAAAAAACATCCCCTTAACCTCCAATTGTTCCTGTTACAAAACGTTACATCTGTCTCATCCAATCAATCAAAAACTTTACTGAACATATTTCAAGTGCACCGGTATTTCATTTTAATAACTGTACCAATACAATAAATTATTAATACCAATTAATACATATATATGTAACTATAAATAGCTTAAGTTCTTTAGAGCATTTTTTATTTAAATTTTTTAGTCATAAAAATAAAACCTCAACAAAAGCATAATGGTAAACAAAGTTTAAATCTAAGGGAAATGACGAAGTAATTTCCAATAGCATGCAAGTAGCCATAAAAACAATCAGAAGCTGGTGCGCAAAGGAAGGACTTAATGTCAATACTAGCAAAACAGTGCTGGTTTCATTCACCAGGAGGCAAAAGTACGAACTTAAAGCCCCAACTCTGAACGGAACTCATCTTACTGTTTTCAAAGAAGTTAAATATTTGGGCGTAATAATCGACCAAAAACTGACATGGAACAGCCAACTCAACAACGTTCTCTCCAGAGCTATAGCAGCAGGATGGACATGCTGCAGAGTCTTTGGCAAGACATGGGGTCTAAAACCAAAATAATCTACTGGTCATACCAAACGATCATTAAACCAATGGTCACCTATGCTTCATTGATATGGTGGCCAAAAATGCAACAAATTTCGGCACAAGTCAAGTTGCAGAAAGTGCAGCAGCTAGCTTGTCCGGGAATCACAGTGGCAACATTCACGTGCCCTACTGCAGCCGTAGAGGTAATGCTGAACCATTCACCATTGCACTTATGTGTAATGAAAAAAGCAGCAATCAGTGCCTTCAGATTGAGCCAGACAATAAATCGTATAGATTAAGGGTTATGCACAAAAGATCCGATAGGTCGAGGTGCTTGAGAGGTTGCATAGCCTTTACGACCTCCCTTACAATCTACATGGGGAATTTATGAATTTACCTCTTAACACAGTGCGCCTGTTAAGTCGATGCCTTAGTGACTAATCCGATATCGTCGTATATTGGTGAATAGAGCCAAGTTAAGGTAGATAAAGCTGGAGTGGACACCGACGCACGCTGTGGATAATTAATGACGATATTTTTAATGTATGAGTTATTATTAAATCTCAACAACTTTCGCCCAATAGGCTTATTGCCCCATTCTTATAAGCTCCTTACCAAGATTCTTACAAACAGGCTTACACGCAAACTAGATAAATATCAGTCGAGTGATCAGGCTGGTTTTCGCAAGGGACATGACACGTAGAGCATCTTCAAACGCTGCGGACTCTTATAGAAAAGTGTAACGAGTACAATACGCCGCTCCATCTAGCTTTTATAAATGTTAACAAGGCTTTTGATTCTGTTGAGCTTTGGGCAATAATTATAGGGTTAAATAATGCTCGAATAGACTCAAGGTACACTAATCTTCTTTAAAACATATACAAAGAGGCGACCATCACAGTTAAAATGCAGGAAGATGTAACAACCAATCGAATACCAATTAACAGAGGCGTCCGATAAGGAGACACGATATTCCCTAAGTTATTTACCCTTGCATCGGAGGACGTATTTAGAAGACTAGATTGGGACAAAAAGAGTCTGTGCGTGAATGGTAGATATCTGAGCAATTTACGCTTCGCAACGACATAGTTTTAATAAGCAGTACAAAGGAAGAACTTATCGAAATGTTGGCAGACTTAAAGAAAGGGTCGAAAAAAATCGGTTTAAAAATGAACATCGACTGTCGACTCCAGATCCCGGCGACGTACACTTAGAAGGACAACAAATAGAGAAAGTCAACGAATACATATATTTAGGACACACCATAACACTGGGTACAGAAAATCAAACAGCCAAAATAACAAGGCGTATTCGACTAACATGGGCTGCTGTAAGAAAATTAGAAACATTAATAAATCCAACACTTCATATCAACCTAAAAAAAAAAAATTCAACACATGTATTGCTAGTCTTGACTTATGGTATGAAAACAATGACTAAGCACGACTAGACTAAGACCAACACAACGAGCAATCGTAAGAACTAAATACGAGCACAAAAAACGAATGTAAATTTTATAAATTTGCAACTGCAAATGTAAAATAAACCAAAAAAAAGTGAATAGCTGCAGTGAGACGGCAAAAGTAAGTAGTGCCATAACCTTAATTTTTATATGATGGAGCTGTCAAAATTTGCTTCAAAGGAGAGTTTGAGATCAATTCGGAAATCTGGACTTCCTGTGGTTAGGTTAGGTTCTTGCAGCTGCTTTTATTTATGCGGAAACATATTTTCGTAATATTCTTCCCTTGAATTTTTTTTTTGTAAATTATCGAGGACTGTGTTTGCTCGAGTGTTGCTAAAGATGCGCTTTCTTCATTATTAATAAAGTTAATTCATGCGGGAATATTTTTCCATTTTTTAATTTTATTATAAATACAATTGCAGCACATCAGTGACACATCGAGCTTAATTTATCGAAAATAAAAAAAATTAAGCTATATTAATTATTTAATCTTTTAAAATTTTATTCATAGAATAAATCATTTTATTGTTAAGTTGTGTTAGGTGTTGCATGGACCTATGCTTATCGAATAACTCGTGACTTATCAAATAGCTTTTATTATTTCCACGATATTTTTCAACATCTCGGACGTGTTCTGCAAGAACGAGATTTTTACCTTTGATGATAGTCGGAGGTTGAAATTTGATGGTATGACTTATTTGCTTAAAAACCTGTCTTAATAATTATTGTCCATATTATTTAAAGTCTGATCTACTGTATTTATTACATTTTTTGTTTACTATAGTAAATGCAGCAGCTTTTATAATGTTTTTTAAATTAATCATTATACTTACATTTTATGGGTAATTTTTTCGTAACAAATTTTCAGGATTAAAGATTAATTGTCACTTTGTTTGACATGCAAAAAAATTTGTTTTAATAATAAAAATTAATTTTTATCGCAAACCCCCATTTATTTTTATTTTTAAAAATTCTGTGACAGCGTCCTTTAGTTCACAAATACCATGGCGCTGCAGTCACGCACAAAGCGAATAGCCTTCTATTTAAATACAAGATAAACTTTAAAAATGGCTACAAGAAAAAAAAATTGATTGCGTTGCGTTAAATTTGTCCAGAAGTTTAGGTTAATATATTCTATATAACGATTGTGTGTTATTACAATAATATATATATTGCATAATATAAACAGAAAAATTATAACTTTTTTATGCAGACAAATGCATATATACATACATATAGTCACGCCTTTTTGCCGTAGGGGTAGACAGAGACCACTTCCTTCCATCGAGATATGTTCGCCGTGGTTGACCTTTACCGACTTCCGTCCATTCACAATCGTCTAATAAATTTGTTTCGTCAATCTTTCTTTATCCATCCTTTGTACGTGTCCAAACCATCTAAGCATTCCTTTATCTATCTTTGTAACCACATCTTCTTTTACACCACAACGTTCTCTTATCTATTGATGGCCAGTTTAACTCAAACGGCTCCCAACTGGAAACGGTTCTATCTACCTGGGCACATTTCTTAACAACAAATGGGAACAAAAAAGGGAAATTAAGATCCGAATTAAGAAGAGTAAAACAGCTTTTAATCGCATGAAATGCGTGCTGTGCAAGTTAAATATAGGCTTGCACCTTAGAGTCAGAGTTCTTAGATGCTACGTTTTCTCAATACTAACATAAGGGGTGAAAGCTTGGACTCTGACCGTCCTGGATTTACCACGTAACCAACGAAGCCGTCGTACAGCGTATGAGAAAACAAAAAGAGGTTTTAAACGTAATCAAAGAACGCAAACTTTCATACTTCGGACATGTTATGCGAAACCCGAAATATAGCCTACTTCAGCTTTTATGAAGGGCAATTTAATGGCAAAAGAGGTCCTAGAAGACGGCGAATGTCGTGGCTGCGAAATCTAAGACAATGGAAAGAAATGACATTTATGGATCTATTTCGGGCTGCAGCAAATAAAATCAGATGGGTCAAAGTAATCGCCAACGTCCAATGAGGATAGGGCACAAGAAGAAGAAGTTCTCTTATCTCAATATTCTTTTTTTTATCCGACCGAGTCACTTCGGCTATACTTCTCAAACTTCTCATCTCTTCAGCATTAATCCTATTGTTATGATTCTTCTGCCACACTCAACATTGTCTACTATACATAAGTGTAGGAACCAACACTCCTCTATGCACAGCCAGACATGCCTTTTTTTACACTTTCTGGCTGCTCATAAAGCTATGCGGTACCCCATTCATTTGCTTTTCTGCCAACACCCTTCGCTCAATGTCACTGTCATACTTTCCATCTCTCGTAAGCTTTGAACCCAAGTACACAAATTTATTTACTTGTGCCAACCTTTCTCCTTTAATCAGAACTTTACAGTTTGTGAGACAAATGCAAAATGCCAAATTTTAATTTTTCACTTTTTTACCGTGTAATGGAACCATAAACCCTAAAAATGTAATAAGAGAAAACTTTCAGGCACTTTTAAAAATGGAGTTGTAAAGTAACTTGCGCACTTCATGTAGGTATTTGCGGTTATTTTTCAATTCATATTCTTCATGTAACCAATTTAAGGATTATGAAGCAACTTTTTATGTATGAAACTTTGCATGTTTGTATTATTTGACGTTTAATTTGGTAAAAAAGGTTAAATAAGTTAAAAATTAAAACAGTATATTAACAAATTTTGCACTACACAGAAAAAATGTTGTTTTTTAAAATTTATCTGCTAGACGAGACAGGATTGTTATTAAAATAGTTTGATTAATATTGATACGAATTTTAGTTCTATCTTGGATTCAGCGATTAAAACTCTCGGTGCAATTACAAAACAATGTTTATTTCAATACAATAAATTCTATTTTCATTACCCACTTAGATATTTACTTAGCTACACAACTTTTACAACTCTATATAAATATTTACATTTATTAATTCATAAACACATAAGCCGATACTGATTCTTGTTATGACAGTTTCAGATCATTCTACCTGTTTCTCCATTATTCGACGCGGATTCGAGAGGTTGTACGACTTTCCTCGAATATGGACCCTTGACCCTGTCGATTTCTCGGTTGCTGACCGGACCGGATTTGTAACAATAAGCTTAATAGCTTCTGCCGTTGGTATGTCCTACGGACTTTTTACGATAAGCGTTAATTAGACGTTTTAGGCAAACCAGACAACGGATCAAGCATAAATTAACACTTTTCCAACAACTTCACCTACTATTTTTCTATACCTATCGCTACCGTTTAGTAGATAAAAGTTAATATTGATTTTTTTTTAGCAAAAATTTACTTTAATAAACGTTGATTATGTTCAGCTTTCTGTTACTGAGACGATTAAATTAGAAATAAAGTGAAGTAATACCATAGAATCCTTACTTTGGAGCCATATTTTTATTTGCCTTATAAAGGGTGGTTAGAAATTGCAAAAACTTTGTTCACATAAAAAAATGAGTAAAAGTCAAGTTTTTTTAATGGAAAACCCTGTATAATTTTACATTATTAAACTTTATATTTGATTTGTAACGAAATATCTCACACTTGTGAATTTCGTTCCTTTTTGATATAACGTTTTATTTTCCTCGTATATTATGTTTTCATAATTTCATTTAAAGCTCATTAATTGGTTGATTAGTTGAATATTAACAGCTAAATATGTTCTATGAAAATAGGTATTGTAGATAATACATGTTTGTCATTTCAGAACTAAGATTATTTTGGCCTATTTTCATATAACTAATTAAATTGTTTTATATTTTATTTGCATAAATAAAGTAATAAAGAGAATTCTAATATATTATGTTGCGAAATTAAATACATTTAATTAGATCTGGCAACATCCGTTAACCTACTAGCCCAGATATGTCGATAAATAGAATTTTAATGAGAAGGGATAAAAGGACAGGTACTTGCTCTTTGTCGTGCTTGGTCTTTCCTGAAGAGAAGACGTCAATTTTTGATATAATAGATAAGTAACACTTTTTTTAAATTAAGATATATTACGTTAAGATATTTTAATAAAGAGATATTAAAATACAACTGTATAAAGAATTTTTGCTTTCTGAAGTTTCACAGTAAAGTTTTTTTGATAATTTGCAAAAAATTTTATCCTATTCAATGTCTGAGAAGCCATGATGTACTCAAGATAAGTTTTGAAGAAATCTTTAGAAATTCACATCATCTGCTAACTTATAGATGACATATTTTAAAAAATATTGAAACCAATTCAATTAATCTTTAGTTGGATATCGATATTTTTAGGTGTGAATAAATTTTTGAGATTTATATTTATAAATTTAAATTTAAATGTAAATTTAATCTGAAAGTTTTTGTTTTAAAAAAAATCTAACTCATTTGTAACTTTTTTGTTTTTTTTTGACAAACTAACTTCTTTGATTTAATTAGAATAATAAAAGGTTTTTGTATTTTACCCTGTATAATACATGGCGCCCAAAGTTTTATAAACATTTTTGTATACTTTTAAAATAAAGAAATTCAAAAAAAATTTCTTAATCACGACCCTCCCGAAAGTGTAGAGCAGCCGACAGGCCCAAATAAAATAAGTTGTATAGAAATTCTTTAGAATTCGCTACATCTTTTAGATTGACTTTGTTTGAAAAATCATATTTCGATGTCGAACAGTTTTCGAGATAAGCTGTTTTAAAAAAAAGCTAACGTTTTTTCCTTGTATTCATCACTTATTTTTGAAATTTAACAGATTACAATGGATGTTCCTTCATCTGTCATTAATAATTAAATAAATAAATAATCATTAAATTACTCTTTAACCATCAAATAAAACTTCTTTAAAAAAAATAGTTTTATTAACGCTGACATTTAAACTAAAAATAAATTCATGAATTAATAAGTTTATTTACTTCCCAGTGGTAAGTTATAGTAATGAGTCCGATTTTGCGAATCCCAAATTTTGACATATCTCCACATTTTAAGGTCCCCAGAGTCGAATACAATAGTTTTTAGGTGGACGTCTGTGCGTATGTTCGTATGTGCGGTCGGAATTATTTTTCGTCTTAATTATTTCGAGAACAAAAAATGAGACCAATTTCCTTCGACGCATAATTACGCAACTTAAAACTGATCAAATTTTCAGCAAAATCGGTCAAGCTGTTTTTTATGGAGGATCAAAAAGCTGAAAAAAATGGTAAAGTACCTTAATTTGTGCAATTTATAAATTATACTATTTTTAATACAGAATTTTAAGATCTTTTAAATAATATAAATATTGCATATTAGAAATATTTGTATGAAAAATATGATAACAATATTTCATAAAAAGAGATAGTGTTAAAAATTAAAAATAGGAGAAATTGGAGAATTTTAAAAATTTGTCAGTATTGAGAGAATAGCATTGAAGACGCTATAACAGTGAAAAATTATTGTAAGTTATAATCAACCATTGTTTATAACAATTAAATATTGTTACTAACAAATAATAACTAATCATAATAATTAAAAAAAATTCATTTGTTATGAACAATTGAAAATAGCTCCCGTTTATGAAATGATAAGAAAAAGTTTGAGAGAATAAGGTTGGCATAAACAGAATATTGTTAATGACAATTATAACTTGTAATAAACAATTTTAAATCGTTTTTTATAATAATTATGACAGCAAAACATATGGTATTTTTTCATTCTTTCCTCTGAAAGACCTCTCGGGTCGCACCCAGACCACTGAAATTTCAATTATCAGTTTATTTTACATCTCAACCTCTACTTACAAAAACATGTAATCGTTTTAAAAATATTTCATGTGTAGTGCTTCTGATTGATTCTGGAGTAAACTATTGAAAGCAAATCTAACTCTCAAATTCATATTTTCCATTGTTTTTATTGGGTTGGAGTTAACCATATTTTTAATAAAACCTCAAAAAAAATAATCTAGTAAATTGCCCTATGTTGTTCTAGAAGGCCAACAAAAAGGTCCATTATTACCAATTCAACTGTCCTCGAAGATTTTAGTTAAAGCATTACCTAATGAACGAGAATTATGAGGTGTTACCATACACATTCTGTTCCTGTTTTTTTATTTAGAATCAACTGAATTCGATTTCTTAGTAAATCTTCATATTTTGTTGAATTTAAATTATCATCATAAAACTGGATATAAAAAATTGAATCATTATTTATAGAACAAAATACATTAAATTAAAAACCAATGCAAACTTTTAAAAAATACTAATTTGCAATGTTGTACACACAATACCTCAATGCATGCAGGTTGTAAATTGAAAAATTAATCAAAAAGGGATAGTACGTAATATAAAATAAATGTTAAATTTTAAAAAAATAAGTGATGAATAAAAGGAAACAACGTCATTTAGCGTTTAAAACAGTTTATCTCGAAAACGATTCGATATCGAAATATAATTATCTGAACACAAAGTCAATCAAAAATTGGATTTAGAGCTTAAAAATGAAAAATGATACTGGGTGTTTTATTTAAAAAACTTAACTGTTACTTATTTTTTTTATGTGAACAAAGTATCTGCATTTTCCAACCACCCTGTACGTGGCAAATAAAAATATGGTTCCGAAGTTAGGATCCTATGGTATCACTCCACTTCATTTTGAATTTGATCGTCTCAGTACCAGAAAATTCAAGATTATCAGCGTTTATTGAAGTACATATTTGGTAGAAAAAAATGAAATTAATTTTTATCTCTCAAAAAATTTATCAAAAACGGATATTACGTATTATAAAATAAATCTTAAATCTCAAAAAAATAAGTTATGAATACAAGGAAACAACATCATTTAGTGTTTACAACAGTTTATCTCGAAAACGGTTCGATATTGAAATATAACAGATAGGTGTAGAAAAATAAAACGTAAGGTTGTTGGAAAAGTGATGGAAAATCATAAAATGATATTATATACAGGGTGTTCTATTTGAAAAATCAAAGTAGCTGCTACTTTATAGTAAAAGCAGCAACGTGGCATCGTCTTAAATATTTTAGGCGTGTAGATAGATCATTTTAATTAATGCATACCATTAAATTTTAAGTTTTATCCATTGTTTGGTTTGCCAGAAACGTCTTATTATCGCTCATCGTGAAAAGCCCTGCATACAGGACACCTTCATACCAATTTTTTTTTTCTGAGCTCCGTATTAATTCATCAACAAATTTATTGGGTTTATACTTATTTTTACATGATGTTATATCCATATATATTTTTTATAATTTTTTAAATGATCCTAAAGTTTTTGAATTCAATAGATTTTAAGGATTGGGCCACAAATTTTTAAAATTATTGTATTTTAAGTAATTAAGTAATTTAAGTACTCATCGAATTATTAAAACTCTTGTGTAAATAAATTACAGAAGAAATTATTATTTCCCTCTTTGTTACGGGAATTTTTCCTCCTATTTTTAATAACAATTTTTAAAAGCCGATCCTGCTACTAAGCCGCCACATTTGAGCTTTTTATCGATTAATATAGATAAAATTTAATTAGTTAAAGCGTTGTCGGTCGAATTTTGTGAAGACTTTAGAGAGACATTGAAAAAGGTCGCAAACGGTTTTGGAGTTCCTAAGTGTATAATATAATTGGTAAGAATAATTTTAATTTTTATATTGTATCTGAACTTGCTTTCAATTGTAATTAGGCATTAACAACTTGGTTTATTTTTTGTTAATAAAACATTTTTTGACGGTAACTGAAAACTCGCATATCAGCTTTTTTTTTGTCAACTGAGAAATTTGAGTAAAGTTGGGCGCCAATTTGTGTAACACCAACTAAACTGTTTTTTTAAAGTTACAGAAGTTGGGTGCCAATTTTGTGTTACGTTAAAGTTTCCTTTCTAATGCCAATTGCGTATAAATTTACTTTTATAAAACTAAATTATTCCAACTTAAAAGCTGCCGATGGTTTGGCAAAAGGTTTTTTTAATACGCGTCAAACTAAATTATTTTATCAAATTAAAATTTACCAAAAATGTGTAATGAAATAATAAATTAATGATTTACCTAAAGGTTTAAATACTGAAAAAGAATTTTATATAAATTTAACTAACTGTAAAATGAAAAAAAAATTTAATAATTATCATAAATATTAATTTTACAAATAATATTTATTGTATTTTAAATATTAATTTTAATGTTTAAACTATTTTTTAGCAGCTAAGTTAACTTAAGGAAAAAGATTAAAATATTATACTCAGGGTTCCGTGACTTCTTGATTTCTCGATTGGATTAAATTTGAGGATATGTATAGATTAATTCACGGACCCATACAACCGTATTTTTTCCAAATATATTAAACTAACTATAAAACAAAAATAACTAAAACACGTAAGAGCGCTAAGTGATTTTATAAAAAAAAATCAGTAAAAATAAATTAACCCCAAACAAATCCAGTCGTATTATTTTAATGTAGTACTAAAAATGAGCTAAATCTTCGAATTATTTCGGCCTAAAGGTTATAAAAACTTTGTTCTTATCACTCAGAAATAATTCAAAAAAACATACAAGTATACATACAGGTTTATTAAAATTAGAAGAAAAAATTGTTTTGAAGTTAACATTGATGTTAAAAGTAATAGATTTTTAGAGTAAATGGCTTTTTTTAAAAAAAATCCAATTATTTCTACCATGGAAACGTCTGCGTTTCGGTTTACAATCACAGAAAAATGATTGTTGAGTTTCCAATGAAGATCATCCAAACTTATTCAGCATATACTGCAAACTGATATGCTTCTTATCATAACTGCTAAATGATTTTCCTCCTAAAAAAAGGAAATTAATGGACTGCTAAGTACTAACTTTTACTGCAAAGTTCTAAACCTCAAGTTAAAAGCCCGAGTATTATACCGTGGTATTTAACTGAAATAGTATGGACGCCAACGAAATTATAAGACTGTATGCGAACGATGTGGCATTGGAAAGAGCGAAAAGCCTCATTTTCCTTGGATGCTTAGTAAATGATCAATGGGGTCACAGCAAAGAGATTAAACAACGAATAGAAAAAGCAAGAACAATTTTTCTAAAAATGAAAGATGTGCTCGCAAGCAATACTTTAAGTTTGTTTACATCTGCTCATGAGAATAGTTAGATGCTATGTTTTCTCAGTATTACTGTACGGCGTAAAGGCATGGACACTCTCGGAAGCTGCTAGCAAGAAAATTGAAGCATTTGAAATGTGGGTGCTCAGGCGAATCTTTAAAATTAGCTGGACAGACCATGTGACAAATAATGAAGTTTTAAGAAGAATGGGAGTAGACAGAGAACTCATGAAGACAATTAAAGTAAGAAAACTTACATATCTGGGACACAGCATGCAAAATGAGAAATATGCATTACTCCAACTCATTGTCCAGGGTAAGGTGAACAGTAGGAGAGGACCAGGGAGGCGAAGAGTATCATGGTTAAAAAACCTACGACAGCGGTACGACAAAACGTCTAGTGAACTCTTCCGAGCGGCTGTTAACAAGGTCTCGATTGTTATGATGATAGCCAACGTTCGCTGAGCGGATACGGCACAACGAAGAAGAAGATTTAACTGGAGGCCGACAAAACCGCCAGTCGATCAACAAAATCTTAGTTGACAAAAAAAGCCGGCAACAAAAAAAACCAGCCAAAAGGAAAAATCTGTCGGCAACAAAAAAAAAGTCTTTAATCGAAATAAAATTTCGATCAAGAAAAATATATATCAACTTTACCGGAGAAGGTCCCCGTCATAAAATATTTTATTAACGTAAAACAAACCAACCAATTCGTTATTGGCGAATTACAATTGAAAGTTAGTTCAAATACAATATAAAAATTAAAATTATTCTCACCGATTATGTCATACACTTGGGAACTCTAAATACATTGTATAACCGTTCGCGACCTTTTTCAATGTCTCAATAAGCTCTCCACAAAATTCAACCGCCATAAATAAATAAATTTTAATTATATTAATTAATAAAAAGCTCGATGGGACGTCTTAATACCAGAACCGGCTTTGAAAAATTGTTAATAAAAATAGGAGGAAATATTCCCGTTACACCTTTTTTTTGATTGTATCTTTATTTTGAATTAAAAAAGCCGTGTGGTGTCATTAGACAGCCGATAGAAACGAAGGTCCTTACGCTATTAATAAATTTTGATCGAGGTATTTTGTAAAAAACAAAAACGACGGGTTGCACTCTGGGAGTGCCGGCAGAAGTGAAAACAGCCGGCGCAGGCATACATTTTCGCCGCGCCGTAGAAAGAGAGGGGGATACTCCCTCTCCTACACCACGCCAGCTGTCTACTCTCCATCCGTCTTACGAATTTTCGATCAGGTCACGTGTCCTGAAGCGAGTTTAACATTATTTACCCATTACAAAAAAAGTGTACAACGCCGCTAACGAAGTTTTCACTTCAAAAATTTATTTAAAATATTTCATCGATAAAGAAATAATTTATGGGGAACAACCATAATTATAATTAAATGCTTACCTATTAAAAAAGTATTATATAAAAAAATATAAACATAACGAAACAAATCGAGAAGATGATTTATCCCTTTTAAAAATAAACTTGCAAATTCTTAAATGATAGTATTGCGGAAAATTTTAAGCCGAGTATGTCGTCTATATATAATGAGGGAATACACAAGGGTATTTTGGCGAATAAATAATGCTGCTACCTACATACAAGATAAATATTGCATCGAATTATGAGTATGTTGTGCGTTTTGTCGTACTACAAAAATCAAAAAATAGATTTAAACTTAAAACTTTCTCGTGCGTACAATTTCCAAGTGTATAATATATTAACGTATTGTCGATTATTTAAATATAATCATGACCGAGCGATCTGATGGACTGCCGGACACTGACTGACTGAATGAATCATTAATATTTAAGTTAATTTAATATAAAGATATATTAATTACTTAAATTATGTTTGTTTCTTTTTTATCACAATATTGTTAGTATTTTATATACGATACACACTTATTCGAAGCAACAAGGTAGACATGACGGGTTCGTATAGCGTACTATTCTTCTTATAATGATTATTGTTCGTTTGTGATATATTTTTTATATAAAAGATACTTCCGTTAATGCGTACGGCTATCGATATGACAGTAACTTAGAAAGAATATCGAAAATTATATCGGTTAATCGACGAGAATATCGCTGAATCAACGAATACTTTTTTTAAACGCGATCTACGAAGCTTCGGGTACGTTTTATTTCTATTAAAAATATATAAACAAAGTAAATAAAGTCCATGACATGCGTCAACGGTTAAAGAAAATATTTATTTAAAACGTATTCGAGTTTATTGTATAAAAAACCTAGTCTGTTTTAAACAAAATTACGGAGCTATGAAAGTAACATTTTCACGAGTTAAAACCGGTCAGTCTTCCGTCCGACCTAAAATACCTTGGTACCGTCTTACGAATTTTCGATCAGGTCACGTGTCCTGACGCGAGTTTAACATTTTTTACCCATTACAAAAAAGTGTACAACGCCGCTAAAGAAGATTTCACTTCAAAAATTGTGCGATCGGGAGAACTTCGTTTCTTACGTTTTTTTTTAACTCTAAATGTAGGTAAGGTTAGGTTAGGTACCATGTAAGTGGGGCGTGGTGGCCCCTTCACCGCGACCCTTAGTAGGTCTATTGTGGATCATCTCTAGATATTACAGTTCACCGCACAATCCATCCATTCATGGTTGTATAAAGTAAGATTTTTTTGAAATCGGTAGGTTCTGGGTTGGTGTAACCAAATATATTGAATCTTATTCTTCCCAAGCCAGTGCATAAACATAGTATATGTTCAGCAGTTTCGTCTTTCACGCAAAACCGACAGTTCGTTTGTTGGTTCAGACCTATTCTTCAGAGGTGGTATCTTAGACGACAGTGTCTTGTAAGCACTTCCGTTAGAATTCGCAGGTCCTTTCTGCTTTATTCTAGGATCTGTACATTACGTATTTAGTCTCTAGAAAGAGGATTTCTTTCCTCACTCATTCGTCTCTCTTGGGAAATAAGACTTTGAACGACTTTTCTACGTGTATTTTTGTGGCTAGCATGTCAGGAACCATCCCGAGAATTTGGTGGTTTTTTGTTTCACTCAGTATCCCGGAGTGATCCCCGAGCTGCTCTTCATTAATTTGTCTTTTTGAAGAGGGGAATCTGTATGAGACAATCCTAGCCCCTCTCTAAGAGAATAACTAGCGGAGGAAGATTTGGGTGTTCCATCGCTGTCGTTGGTGTTATGGACATAGCTCCAGTTATGGCAGGCATGCCAGCAAGCTTTGCTCTAGCTGTCTGTTGTAACCCTTTGGTCCACCAGACTATTGAACCATACGTGACCATAGATATTATCATTGTTTGATAAATCCAGTAAATCTGTTGGGGGTTCATTCCCCAAGATTTGCCACATACTCTCCTGAGATTCCAGAGAGAAAACATGGCTTTGTTTTTTCCAGGTGAGCGTTCCAGGTGAGTACTTTATCCAGAACTTCACCCAGGTATTTCTCTTCCGCCGCAAATGGAATGCTCTCTTTGTATAGGACAGGATGTCGAAGCTTATTTAGCTTTTTCCTTTTTGTAAAAGGAATAATTACAGTTTTCCAGGGGTTGACAGACATCTGTTCCCTCTTGCACCATCTGTATACTGTGTTGAGTGCTTTATGGAGGACGTTTGACTCCAAATGTATTTCGAAATGAAATGTGCATATTTCAATTTTTATTTTATATTTTTTTAAGGCAAATAATCTATAGGAACGAATCCATTTCTGTAGCGGATAGCATTTTCTCTGTTTCGTCTGTGATTGGCCAGACTTCTGAAGTGTACGCAACAATACTCTTTATGATGTTGTTATATATGAGCTTTTTTTTTGTTTCAATATACTCTGGTCCCATAGAATTCCATTTATTAAAGTTATCGATTTTCTTCCTTGTATATTTCGGTTTTTTATAGCTTTGTCTAGTGTTCCGTCCGCTGTTATTTTTAGTCCTAAGTATTTATACTCGTCACAAGACTTAATTTGCTTACCCGTATTTAATACTAGATCTTGTTTTATTCCACCAATGCACATATACTTTGTTTTTTTATACTGACCTCCAAACCCCACTTTTTGTATTCTTTTATCAGTTTTCGAGTCATAACTATAATATCTTTATCAACAGCCATTATTAAAAAATATATTAACGAAAAAAACCCCAATTAATAATGAGAATTAAATAAAACAACTGAACTTAAAATCTAACGAGGACAATAGTAATTTGTCTATTTGAGAAGATTTGGACATGCAAATATTAAATGTTAGGCCTAAATAATAGAGGTACAACGGTATTTAGAGGCCGGCTTTGAACCGCGCCAATCAAACCCTTTAGATTGGTGAAATAAAAACAAATTTATGTTCAAATATTTGCCCATTTTAGTTCAAAGAAAACTTTACAATTTGACCACCTCAATGTCTTAACGGTCACCTGACGAAAGACGTTGAAGTGAAGAAAGGTGTGAGACAGGGGTGTATATTGTATTCACTCCTTTTTAATTTATTCTTTAAAGAGTTATTTGGGCAGGCCCTATTTGGGAGTTGTTGTAAATGGACAAATTCTCAACAACATAAGATACGCAGATAACACCGTTATACTAAAGTAGTCCATCGATGACTTACAGAGACTTATTACCGGGGTGACTGAAGCTTGCGAAGTATTTGATTTGAAAATAAACACGGCAAAAACCAAATACATGCTAATAAGCAAGGGAGTTCATAATCAAGTTGCTATTGTTTACGTCAACGGAAAACAATTAGACAAAGTCTCAAGTGCGAGCTACCTTGGTTGCAGAATAAACGAGGACTGGGATCCATCAAAATACGTATTGAGTGTAACCGTGTGTGTATTCGCATAAAAAAACGTTTTACCAGTCACGATCTATCGATTGCCCTGCGAATGAGGATGATAAGAGCATATGTCTTTCCAGTTCTTTTGTATAGAGTCGAAGCCACGCTTAAACGTCTACAAGCTTTAGAGATGTGGTTGTACAGGAGGATGCTAAGAGTAAGTTGGGTGGAAAAGATCACAAACGAGGAGGTGCTTAGAAGAATGCATAAAGATACAGAAGTGGTCAATATTGTAAAACAACGAAAACTTGAATATTTCGGACATATCATGAGACATCCAGAAAAGTATGACATTCTGCATCTTATAATACAGGGTAAGATTAATAGTAAGACGAAGAACTTCCTGGCTCAAAAATATCAGACAAATAATGATTGCAAACATGATAGCCAGAATGATCGCCAACGATCGTTAAACGGTCATGGCACCTAGAAGAAGAAGAAAAAGAAGAAGTGTCTTGTTAACGCAAGTTCTCAAAAGTTGGTCCCATATACTCGGCAAGACGTAGTCGTTTAAGCAACGAAAAAAGAAAAATGATTTTATTTATCCAAACAAACAAAAAAATAATGGATTAACATAGTATCAATATTTTAAATTATACCCATTACATTTTAAGTTTTTTTTAATAAACTAACTTTTATTTTGTAACCTATTTATTAATCTACATTGGTACCTCTATAAACAGGTCCTTTTTAAAACCGTCACTTTTTTTTATTTACTGCAATTTACAATCTACTCAAAGTATATACAGAGTACTTAGCAAATAAGATGTAACGAAAGGTGACTTGAGAAGGTTCCATCCAGCGATGGATCTCTGGAATTTATATCTATCAAGATCTTCTGGCAATAATCTTCTAAGTCTTTTTTTGACTAGTTAATTAAAGAGTTCATTTATCATTTGTTTATAATGATAAGTGGTACGGTTTCTATTTTTGTTCGCATTGGCTCTTACCACGTCTGTTATGAATGGTCGTTGTGCAGCGTTTGATTTGAAACATACTAAGGGGTGGCGGTTATTATTCTGAGCACTTTTGATTGGTATGTTCGGAGAATTTTTATATTGCTAGGTTTACTGCATCCCCACAGCTCTATGCCGTAAGTCCAGATTGGTTTGAGTACAGCCTTATATAATATTCTTTTGTTTTCCATGAATAGCTTAGATCTTCTGTTTATTAGCCAGCTTATGTTTTTTATTTTGAGATCCAGTTGTCGTCGTTTGATTTTTATGTGCGTCTTTCATGTTTATTTTTGGTCCAGGTGAAGTCCAAGATATTTCACCTGAGCTTTGACAGGTATGGGCATGTTGTTTGTATATACTTTAGGACAGATATCTCGCCGTGTTGTAAATGGACGGACTTTAATTTTAACTTTAATTTTCCATTTTTCTAGCCAATTTTGCAGCAGATTAAGGTAATATTGTAATTTCTGTGTAGCTCTTATTGGGTCAAAATCCGATGATAGTATTGCTGTGTCGCCGCAAATGTTGCAATTACCGTAACGTCCGTTGATGGGTGCCACGTCTTTTTTCGTTCTCTAAAGAGTACTCTGCCAGCGGTCTCTCTACTGGCAAATTATGCCCGAGCTCAGCCATAGAGGGTAGAAGACAAAAAAATATAATAATGAGCCGCGCCACCGACTAAGACGGTTCAAGCCGAAAACCATAGGTCTTATAGGCACTGGCTCTGCTATAAACAATACGATAAACAACTAAGATTATGGTGAACCAAATAAATAAAATTATAGCAAAAATATATTGGATACTTTACTTACACAATAAATCAAAGTACACAGCTCAATAGTAAAATTATAACAAATATAGTCAAAATTAACAGCCATCGATAAATCAAGGTACACAGTTCAATAATAAACTTATAACAAATATAGTCAAAATTAGCAGCTAACAATAAATCAAGGTACACAGTTCAGTAATAAACTTATAACAAATATAATCAAAATCAACAGTCAACAATAAATCGAAAATCCAAAGTTTACGATTCCATAAAATAACCAAAACAAAGGTAAGAGTAACAAACTTTATCAAGTTACCAAAAAAAACGTATACGAGTCAACTTTTTAATAATACTTAATCAAACGTTCACATACGGCTGCTAATTTACTCACGTTTTTACCATTTACATAAAGATTTACACTGTTCGAGCTTATTTAAAAATATTTCTTTTTACAATGGCTGTTCTTCAAAATAGCAATATTGTAGGATATTTACAAATAAGTATGAAGAAAACATTTTTACTTGGACACAAAGAACTATTGAGAATATTACTTTAATCAGAGTTCAGCCTTGGCATATTATCCAATGCAATAAATAAGTTTCCAACAATGTACTATATTAATAAACTAAAACAAAACTTAATCGTGGTGTCAAAATAAGTCACGGCGTTATATATTTAAAAATAAATCACTTATAACCTTTGGGTATACGAATTCACAATGTACTATATTAATAAACTAAAACAAAACTTAATCGTGGTGTCAAAATAAGTCACGGCGTTATATATTTAAAAATAAATCACTTATAACCTTTGGGTATACGAATTCACTACTCCTGGCCGGTTCGATTATGGGACGGCACCTGCTTATTAACAATGGCTTCCCTCAAATAAATCCCGCATGCGGATATTTTAACTCGACACCAAAATCCAAAATATCAACAACGAAGGTAAGATAGAATGGTCAAGTTAAAAATTAAGTGGTTTTTCTTCAAAATCCAATTAGGATGTCCCAAATACAGCCAGATATGAAAGAAATCCCGTAGAGGTTCTGCACACGTGCTAATATCACACCGTCCCAAAAACTCTCACCACCAAACGACTCCCAAGACTGCCACCAAACGACTGACAAGACTGACTCCAAGGCCGGATATCAAGAAATGACACGGAACACCCGTCAACGAACAATCTTCGCAAATATATGTTCCAAACTCATAATCGCACTCGTCCGTGTTGATAGCCAGCCCATCCACAAAGAAATGCAAACCAAACAATAATATAGCTGACAACACACAACAATCGAGGCCAAAAATCAAAGCAAAATCTAATAACAAAAACCCCCACTCCATCTCCATCGATTAACAAAAATGTCACAGCCATTAATAATCGAATCCTATCACTACAAGGTATGCAACACTATTTACAACGAATGATATATTTAAGTTACAACAAAATACGGTATGCAACCCTACTTACGAGTACCTAAGAAATACTAAACCATCAGAGACGCAATTATAATGGAACTGTAGAAGGGAAAAAAAATAGGCACGTGACATGGGATATCAGCTGTATATATAAGATAGAGAATTGGACCTAGAATGCTACCTTACGGTACTCCTGCGTTTATAGGTTGGTAGGCTGAGAGTTCATCGTCGAGTTTTACTTGAAAGTAGCGTTCACTTAGATATGATTTTATGGTTAGATAAAACCGTCACATGATATGGTCGGAAGACCCTTACTTTCCTCGCAATGTGCACAACTCAATTTACAAATGTTTTTAATCTGGACCTGTTCACTGATTTAAATCGTTCAATTTTATCCGTATCACGTTCGTTTTTTACTTTAAGGTTTTTGACAGTATCATTTTTTGCTAGGAACCTTTAAATTAAAATGTTCTAAAATGATGTTAACTGATGATTAATTTGAATCATTTAAAATTGTAATGATGTGTATTAGATCGTAAAATTGCTACACTTTGACAACAAATTCTAGTTAAAAGCACACACGTAAACTGCCGATTATTGATTATATTCAAGAGCATACAAAGTGTGTAAACATTATTACTTGAATTTAGATTAATACTTCGTGTTACCAAATTGATTTTAGTGAGTTGTTGATGTGAACTTTAAAGTGATGGATCGAAGAAAAATAATTTTGTTGGCAATTGTCGTATGTAGGCGCCGAAGGAGGCAAGCTATTAAGAGTCAAAGGCAGTATTGTGTCCATCCCATTTTAAGGAGCAGATATATAAAATCGGCGTTTTATAAAATATTTAAAAAACCAAGAAAATTTTTTAAAAATTTCTTTAATTATATTCGCATAAGTAGAGAGACATTTGATGAATTTGGGCTCTAATGAATGGCATATTTCTTTCCATTCTAGATCTTTTTAATTCGTGCCCTTATATTCGTCACATCTTTTATCCCACAAACACTTTTTACTTTCTACCGATTCAATCAAATCAATTATTTCAAAGGTAAATTTTCTCTTTAATGGCATATTTTTGATGCAAATACAACGTGTATTTTCATATACAGGGTTAACAACCGAAAACGAAACAGTTATTTGCAGGAACCTCGTCAACATTTTAGAAAAACGCTTAGACCTGTCGATTTTTGATTAAAGGGGAATATTTTTTTCCGTTTTTTTTTGACTCCGCTTCTTTTAACCCCAAGCGAGGGTAAGAATTACTCCAAAATTTTTTTTAAATAGCATTGGGAGTAAAATTTTACGTCTTTTAACGTCTTTCTTCTGATGCGTTAAAAACCAATGCCAAGGTTCCCCAGGGTTCCATCCTGTCCCCCGCCATATTTCTTTTACACATCAACGACCTCTTAAAAACCACCACGAACCCCAGTTACACTTTCGCAGACAACAGCACACTTGTCTCAACTTTCACATTCTATCGATCATTTTTAGTGAATGATACAAATAGACTCAGGCAGGGACAGGTTGATTTCATCAATAGAGATTTTAAAGCAATCGTCGAGTGGGGAACCAACAATCTTGTTCAGTTTAACGCCCAAAAAACACAAAGTGCCACGTTTTCCAAAAAAGTAAATTCCTCAAATTATCATATAACAATGTCCGGAAATACCCTTGAACCAAGTCCCTCCATCTCGATTTTGGGAGTCACGGTGTCCAATAATATGTCTTGGCATAACCATGTTGCTAACATCGCAAAGTCGGCAAGCCAGAGGCTAGGTTTTCTGTGGAAAGCCAGAAAGTTTTTTACTCCTGATCAACTGTTGACGACGTACAAGGCTTAAATCTGACCTCTACTGGAGTATTGCTCGCCCATTTGGGGTTCAGCACCAAGGCATTCTCTTCGTCTTCTAGATTCCATTCAGAAAAGAGCCATTCGCTTGATAAACAGCTCAACTCTCACAGATACCCTTCACCCTCTAGAACATAGAAGAAGAGTTGCAGACCAGTCATTGCTCTACAGATATTTCCATGGCAGATGCTCCAGAGAAATAAAAACTCTTTTACCACCATTGGCCACATTCGGCCGAAGAACTCGGCATGCTGATCAGTCTCACTTATTTACTCTCAAGATTGACACTACAAGGACCAATCTTCATCAAGAATCCTTTTTTTACAGGGCTGCTACGGAATGGAATAAGCTTCCAAAATCAGTTTTTCCAGAGAACTATGACCTACAACTTTTTAAAAAGCGTGTCCACAATCATTTCCTTTCTATAATCCCTTCCCCTTCTAATAGTCGCAGTGCGGGCCGTTTGCGGCCCACACAATAGGTCTACCCTTTTTGCGACTATTTTCATAAAAAAAAAACTATTGATGACGTACAAGGCTCAAATTCGACCTTTATTGGAGTATTGCTCGCTCATTTGGGGTTCAGCACCAAGGCATTCTCTTTGTCTTCTAGATTCCATTTAAAAAAGAGCCATTTGGTTAATAAACAGCTCAACTCTCACAGATACCCTTCACCCACTAGAACATAAAAGAAGAGTTGCAGACCAGACATTACTCTACAGATATTTTCATGGCAGATGCTCCAGAGAAATAAAAACTCTTATACCACCACTGGCCACATTCGGCCGAAGAACTCGGCACGCTGATCAGTCTCACCCATTTACTTTTAAGATTGACACTACAAGGACCAATAGTTGTCATCCTTCCGATTGATAAGCGTAATTTATGCTATCAAATAAAGCTCCTTGATCATGTGTGGTTGAAAGTGGACACGAAGAAAAAATCATTAACAGTGGAATTATATTCCCAAGAGCGTTTCTTGCACAACACACCGTTATCAATGAAACTTTTATAGGTTTTTGTATTATTGTCAGCCCTGTTCGTCCACGTTATAAATTTGCTATACTGCTCATAGATTTCTTCTAGGTTTTCAAAAAAAGCACACACTACAGTTTTATTAAATCCCATTGCTCTTGCTAAGAAAGTGGCTTCTGGTGTTTTAAATGATAAATAACCTTTATTTCTTTTCAAAAATAACGTAAACCAATCCGAATCAACGCTTTGGTGTTCGGACCAGCTATTGAGATCTGTCTTATTATTGGCATTGGCAAAATCATAATATGCAATTTTACCTGCTTCTAATCAGCTAGCAAAACGTCTCCTACCATGAAAATTTGCCGTGCATTATATTTAAGATTTGAGTTGTGGCTATATCGGCGAATCCTTAAAATACCTTGGGCCCACGTCACAAATGTTAGAGTGCTCGAGAAAATAAATAAAGATATGGAGATCATAAAGAAGATCAAGACTAGGAAGCTTGAGTACTTGGGTCACATAATGCGAAATGGAAAACGTTATGAGCTCACACAGCTGGTTCTCCAGGGGAAAGTCCTAGGACAGAGGGAACTTGACAGGAGGAGAAATCTCTTGGTTAAAGAATTTGAGAACTTGGTTCGTTACCACAACGCCCGGCCTTTTCAGGGCAGCTATTTCAAAGGTTCGAATTGCCATGATGATCGCTAATATTCGTTAACGGATGAACACTCAAAGAAGAAGAAGATTATATTTGGGTGTCATATAAGGTACATCTTGCAATCGATCTGTTTATTTTCAAAAGTTTTAATGTTTCTTTTAAGAGTTGTCCGGCTAATACTAAAAGGGGTAGCTTTCAGTCTGACAAAGGGTAAGATATATTTGGATCCATGCTGTATGCAAGGTCCATCGGTGGAGTCATAAACGAGGGTTACTTGAACAGAAAGATCTGTTTTGCTGGGTACCTAAAATAGGATAACGAGGAGGGGTACGGGAAAGGGCAGGTAGTTAGGCAGTCTTTGGTACGAGACTAAAGGGTAAAGACACATTTTATAATATATTAATAGTTTTGACTACGTTTTACGGTAAATGTATTTTTGAAATAAAATAGGATATTGTTATTTCTTACAAAGAGACTACCATTTAAATGGCTTTTTACAATTTAAACATAACCTCTGCTTCGGTAAGTCCAATAGTGGTCTTTCGTGGTAGATTTCGTACCATCTGTAATAATTATAACAAATTAAAAATGCGCCTAACCACACAAGCAGGGGGTAGTAAAAAAAAACTGTGAAAAGGGGGAATACGTATTAATTTATAGATTTAGGAAGAAAATTAAAAATAATTACAACATATGGGGTACAGTGGTCATGAGGTTCACCGTACTCCGAATATACCTGGACATTTGTGCCCCAAACGGAATTCTCACCATTTTACCTTTAACAAAAAAAAATACGTGCACACAATGATATCAAACACTGATAAGAATGTTTAAGAGTATCCAATATATGATCGACATATTAGTACCAAATTACTTTCAAAATATTTCAGCAACAAAATACTACTTATTTTCACTTCGTACGCACTAAAAACAATAATACTCTGTCTGTTGTTAACGATAGACTGAATCAGCACATAATCACAACTGCTATCGTATATCAGTGCCGCACATAGAAGTATTTACCTTAAAAACCTGGCCAAAAGACTAAAATCCAAAATACTGTAAAATCCAATAAAAAAATTGTTTTCCAATAATTTAATAACTTGTTAATGACAACTCGCCCCTATCGTACCCTTCTCGTTACACCCCGCAGAATACAGGCAGTCAGAACTTAGTCGTTGTCTAGTGTGTGCTCAGTTTGCTCGATACTTTCATTGTTTATACAAATTACATCTGCAGATTTGAAGTAGTTTTGTGTGGAGATTGGGTGATAAACAAGATGGACATGCAAGGTGAATGCTTTACTAGTAATCACACTACATTTAATTTTTAGTCTCATATATATTATTTTTTTTCATTACTGAATACAATCATACAGGAGTCTCCTTTTTGAGTAAAAAACAAATAAAGAAAATTGTTTTTGTATGTGTTCCGAGCACTTCCGAGCAATGTAGTCTCATTTTAAATAAAGTTCAGGCCTTGCTTAAGAAAATTGCAACAGAAAAAGTTCCGCTTTTTTCTGTCATTTTGCCACGTCTTTTTTCGTTCTCTAAAGAGTACTCTGCCAGTGGTCTCTCTACTGGCAAATTATGCCCGAGCTCAGCCGTAGAGGGTAGAAGAAAAAAAATAAAAATATAAAAGTGAGCCGCGCCACCGACTTAGACGGTTCAAGCCGGAAACCCCTAGGTCTTATAGGCACTAGCAGAGCCACACGATAAACAACTAAGATTATGGTAAACCAAATAAATAAAATTATAGCTAAAATATATTGGATACTTTACTCACACAATAAATTAAAATACACAGCTCAATAACAAAATTATAACAAATATCATCAAAATTAACAGCCAACAATAAAACGAAACTTCAAAATTTACAACTTTATAAGACAACAATAAATCAAAAATCCAAAGTTTACGATTCCATAAAATAATTAAAACAAAGGTAAAAATAACAAACCTTATCAGGTTACCAAAAAAAACGTATACATGTCAACTTTTTAACAATACTTCATCAACGTTCACGTACGGCTGCTAATTTACTCACTTTTTTTTCCATTCACATAAAGATTTACACTGTTAAAACAATCGAGCTTATTTAAAAATATTTCCTTTTACGATGGCTGTCCTTCAAAATAGCAATATTGTAGGATATTTACAAATAAGTATGAAGAAAACGTTTTTACTTGGACACAAAGAACTATTGAGAATATTATTTTAATTAAAGTTCATCCTTTGCATAGTATCCAATGCAATAAATAGTTTTCAATAGTGTACCATAATAATAAATTTAAACAAAACTTAATCGTGGTGTCAAAAACAAATCACGTCGTTTAAATATTCTAAAATAAATCACTTGTAACCTTTGGGTATACGAATTCACTAATCCTGTGGCATACTCCTGTGGCCTACTCCTGTGGCCGGATTGATTATGGAACTGCACCTGCTACTTAACAATGGCTTCTCTCCATCAGATCCCGCATGCGGATATTTTAACTCGACACCAAAATCCAAAATATCAACACCAAAGGTAAGATAGAATGGTCAAGTTAAAAATTAAATGGTTTTTCTTCAAAATCCAATTAAGATGGCCCAAATACAGCCAGATATGAAAGAAAAAACCGTAGACGTTCTGCTCACGTGTTAATATCAAATCGTTCCAAAAACTCTCACCACCAAACGACTTCCAAGCCTGACACCAAACGACTAACCAAACTACTCACTCCCAGGCCGGATATCAAAAATGACACGGAACACGCGTCAACCAACAATCTTCACAAATCTATGTTCCAAACTCATAATCGCACTCGTCCGTGTTGATAGCCAGCCCATCCACACAGAAATGCAAACCAAACAATAATATAGCTGACAGCACACGACAATCGAGGCTAAAAATCAAGGCAAAATCTAATAACAAAAACCCCCCACTTCATCTCCATCGATTAACAAAAATGTCACAGCCATTAATAATTGAATCCTAACACTACAAGGCATGCAACACTATTTACAACGAGTAATACATTTAAGTTACAACAAAATACGGTATGCAACCCTACTTACGAGTACCTAAGGAATACGAAATCGTCAGAGACCCAATTAATAATGGAACTGTAAAAGGGAAAAAAAATGGCACGTGACAATTTTGTTAAAAAAAAGCTCACAAAATGTCCCGATAGTCAACTGGACAAATTAAAACACTCTCTAAGTCATTTCAAGTGTGAATTTAAAAAAGATGGTAGCTGCAAACTATAAGCATGAACGTTTTCTGGCGAAAAAAACGAACAGTGGTTTGAAAACACCCATTATTTTGCCATTTGGAATATAGGGAAGCCAGGTCGACCATTAAAGAAATCAGGGAAATTCAGCGATAGATCTTAACGAAGAAAAATTAAAGATTTGAAGATAACTTATGCTGCTCAAATGAGTCAACGTGCCGGAGGAAATAAAGACGGGTCTTTTAGTAAATATACTAAAAGGAGAACACTAATGATGGCAATACTTCCAAAAGATTTTTTTCTGATCCACATACTGCTTCTTGAATCACTGGAATAGACTCAACATTGATCTACAGGTTTAAGGTGATCCTGGAAACAATTTCAAGTGGTAAAATGCAATAGGACGTATTGAATAGACTTACGTCTGACCCATTGTTAAGCAGCAGTAGACAACAACCACGAAAGAAAAGTAAGCCGTTCTATGCGAAAACAATAAGTCTTCTGATTCCTGAAGCGGAAAATGCACGAACCGAAAGCAGTGATCACGAAGAGGATTCAAACGATGAATTGACTTCAATGATTTAATTATTGTGAAACAGCGTTTTTCTTTTTTCTATAATGTACGTATACGTTTGAAAACTGTCTCTGATTGTTTATGTATGAATTTCCACATGGTACATTGCACGATATATTTTTATGCAATACTTTCCTGTAGTAACCAAACATTTAGGGTATTTACAATTAAAAAGTAAGTCAAAAGTCGACAGCAGTAGTTTTAACTGTAAAAAAAAAATTTGACCAGGTTTTTGCTTCAAATACTCCACTGTGTGCCGGCTTCGTTCAAAAGAGATTACAGTTATTAATATTACTGTTTACTTTAATTTTTTGATACTGCACCACTGTTAGGTGGGGATCCGGTGACACAAAAAAGTGCGCTTATATGGATTCTGAAATTAGGCATAAGAATTAATAGTATTTAATCATAGGTCAACATGGTGTGCCAGACTTTATCCTGACAGAAATATTTTTTATTAATTTAATCATAATAATAATCATAAGTAATATGCATTTTTATGGAAATTAGTTTATTTTGACCATTTTGTAGCAAATTTTATGTATTTTTAAAAAAATTTGGTGTGACAACTCTCTTCGTGGCAGAAAAGTCTGTCACACCGACTTTTAATATCTAAAGTTTATAAAATGTGTCCCTTATCGTGGAATTACTTTTTGTTTAATCTCTTCCTTTTCAGTTCTTTCTTTAAAATATCTCGGTGTGACAGTTTTAAACATGACCAAAATATCTGTCACACCACTTTATATTATAGCTTCAACCCTTCAAAATAATGAAAATGAGGAGGAGGATGTACAAAATCTCAAAGAAATAGATGTGCCTTTGACAAAAGATACACTTAAGCACCCCCTTTATAGCCCTAACTTGTCCCCCTGTGACCATTTCTTGCTCGCGTTTATGAAAAAATCACTGATAGGAAAACTATTTGCGAGCAATGAAGAAGTCGATGAGCACGTGAACCGAAACTTCCAAATCGGTCGCAAAAGTATGTAGATCACGCAGGAGACTATATAGAAAAATGTTTAAACAATAATGAGTGTATAAGGTTATTTAATAAAGATGCAAAAAAAATATCGTTTATATTTGATTTACCCTCCGTATCACTGTAAATTATAAGCAATAATTTTGTTTAAAAAATACAAGTTTTTACTAAAACGCGTAAGCTCATTATAATTAAATTAAATTTTAGTTTAAATCTGTCCATAACTTTCATTTTAACAAACTTTGAAAGGTTAAAATTCACGAAAGTTTCTTAGAGGCCGCCATTCCTTGTGTCTTGCACGTCGTTTATTCAAATAAACGTTACCTCTGTACCTCGTTAACAAGTTCTTTGATGAAGTTTCCTTGTTTTTACAGAATAATTAGGCAGTTATGAGTTTCTATATGAAGAAACTTGTGCGTCGTTACGGTGTTTCTTCCGTGAGTTAAACAGATACACTTAATATTTTAAATAACTTTTTTAGTTGTAAACGTTTTTTTATTGCTCCAACTTTTTTAAACGCTTTTAAAGAAAAAATAAAATACATTTTTACGTTTAAAAATTGCAAATTTTTCTTTTCAAATATATTTTTTCGTATGTTGAGCCAATGGTTAAAAACAAATTCCGATTTGTGTACGTCTCACAATTAGTGTTCAGAAGCGTATTCAGCAATATAAATTTCTTTAAATTTACAAATTAAATAATGGGATAAATAAACTTGGTTTAACATTATGGTTAATGAGAAAGTAATAAAAGAATTTCAAAGAAATAAAGATATATTAAACGCACTCAAAATAAAAAATAATTTGTTCACGCTGCGGAATATCATCCAAGCAGAAGAATAAAAGATTCGGTTAAATGAATGATTTTATCGTCAAATGCCTTTTTTACGCCAATGATCAAGTCATATTAGCGTCATCTAAGGATGATTTGAGGGCGATGGTTAATGCATAATGCTCTGAAAATCAAAGAGATGGTACTTTTCTAAATGGAATCTAGAAGACGAAGAGAATGCCTTGGTACTGAACCCCAAATGTGCGAGCAATACTCCAGTAGAGGTCGGATTTGAGCCTTGTACGTCGTCAACAGTTTATCAGGAGTAAAAAACGTTCTAGCTTTCCACAGAAAACCTAGCCTCTGGCTTGCTGATTTTGCGATCTTAGCAACATGGTCATGCCAAGACAAGGCAAGCGATCTTGCATTAAGCTCATGAGCAATTTCCTAATCAAGACTTTTAAACTAGAATGGTCTTTTATAAATAAAACCACTAAATTAAAATTAATAATTTAATGTGGTTTTATCCTATTTCCAACCTTTTACTGCTTAATTCTTATACGAATAACAAATTAGTACTCCTAACTACGGTACTTGTCTGTACTTAGCCATCGGCTAAAAAGTGTATTTTAAAAAATGTATACGTAATTGGTCACATAACGAGGATATTTTTTGATCAACCCCATATTTATTATAAAAGTTTAAATCCATTGTGATAAATAAAATAAAAAAATAAAATGTTTCACCGCAAGCTGTGGAAAACACCTGTCCAACGAAAGATATATCAAGCTCGGGTGCCTGACTCACATAAATCAAGGTGAAAAGAAAACAATCTGAAAGTTAATTTATTTATTTTATCTTAAAAATTTTATAAGTGGTAACTGTATAAAATATCTAACTGAATTGTTGCACAACAAATAAAAATATATCAACGAATTAAATTTAGTGTAAGGGATCAAAAAGTTTTAAAAAAGACAAAATTTATTGAGTTGAAAAATAAACTTAATAAGTTCATCAAATTGTCTTGTATAAATAGTGGGCTGGTTTGAAAAAATCGCTTTTTTTTTCCTTTAAATCCACACTGAAATATCTTCAGGGTAGTAAAAATAGGACTGTAAAAACCAGAGTTCTTAATATTAATAATCGGGGGTATCCCCACCGGGATTTCTATTTTCCATTTAAATAACACAGAAAAAAAAGTTTTTTGTTTAAAATTGTGTAGCTTACAAACCAATAAACGAATAATTATAAACATTATATTTTTTCGTGAAAAATTAAACCTGCTACAAAAAATGTATTTCATAATTTTTTTATTAACGAGCTCTTTTAAAAGTTATTCAATATGAAAGTTAAATTTATGTCATAATTATACTTGTTACTTCTATTTTAGAAAAAATGATCACAATTAATACAGAATATAAATCAATGCTTCTTAGACACATTATATGTATATATATATATATATATATATATATATATATATATATATATATATATATATATATATATAACCAATTTCATTCGTTAATTTGTACTCTGGTCTTAAAAAAAATAAAAAACATTAACATACATACATACATATAGCCATGCCCAATCACACACGCCTT